>JAGTTD010000004.1:24340951-26740951 GCA_018398585.1 Simmondsia chinensis
GGGATGAAAGCTGAGTCCAAGTGCACAAGAGTAGATGCGCTGCACTGGCGTGACAACTGACCTTCACCTGGACACAATATGGCACCAACCCAAGACGGACCTTGAGTGGGCCTAAGTGTTCATAATGACTTGAAGTTGGCAAACGGACACTCCTAAGACTTGGGCCTTAACCAACAGACAGGTCTAAGGATTGCGTGAGTCAGGCATGGGCCTAGTGCAAGGCACCAGGCCAACTTGGATATGCTAAGGCCCAGTGCAGGGCACTGGCCTGGCCCAGGAATGCGCAAGACCAGCACAGGGCGTCGACCCAGGGCTAGGCTCTAGCCTGGCCTAAGGCATGCGCAGGCCTAAAGTGAGGTGGGGCCCTAGTGCGAGGCACTGGCCTGGCCTGGCCCAAGGCATGCGCGGGCCCAATACAAGGTGCGGACCCCAGCATGTGCAGGCTCAACAAGGGGCACAGGCGGCTCAGGGTGCTGGCCTGGCCCAAGGCGTGTGCAGGCATGCATTGGCCAAGCCCAGCACATGAGTACACAAGCCCAACAAGGCCCATTTAGGCCCAGGTTTAGATGGAGAAAGAGGAGCATGTTGAGCACATGGGTGACGGTTACCTAAGAAGAAAAGCGGGAAAAACCCTTAACTAGTTCAAACGAGATTTGAGAGGGAAAAGAGGAAGAGTGGGGGTAACAGCCGGTTCAAAAGTGGCACCTAAAATGAGAATAAAGACTTTGACCAGCCTTGAACAATAACTGTTGCTAGGCATCACTTGAGAACATGGGCACGGTTGGAGAAAGGAGGGCACGCCACCTGGCACGGAAGTTACCCATGGCCTTGGGGTTGTCAAGGCCTATAAATAGATGTCATTTGTATTTATTTGGCATGTTATGTGATCTCAAAAATTAATTAATGAAATTGTCCCTTATTTTCGTGTACTCTCCTTTATGTTTCCATTGAGTGCTTTTTATGTGGTTTTGAGTGTGTACTTAGGCTGGGTCAGCGAACCTCGCCACCATAACAGCTAGCCCAAAAATTAACTGTGAGACCTAGTCAAGTGACCCCTAATGGTTTCCCGAAACATATATGGATTTTTAATTGCTTGTTTTATTAAGGGTTTTTCAGTTTCCAACAAGGCTTTTGACTATTTGTTTAAAGTTAAAAAGAGTCAACGCACCTTTTCTTTTGAAAGTCGCAGGGGTTATCACTTTATTGAGGATAACCCCTCCAACCTTAAGAATTGGTTGAACAAATTTATATGGGTTCGACCACCTACTCTTTCTAGGTATCCCGTGGTGTGGCGTAATCTAACTGGCGCTCCTAGGCCATGCCTGGAAGAGTTGGCTCTGGAAGATTGGGTGATCATCAATTATTTTGGAGCGAATTCTGACAGGGATGCTTTTGTAGCTACTCGCACGCTTCTTAAGAAAGAGATAGTGCTCGCGAAGGCTAGGCTGGTCGGGAGACCCTTTCCAGGTATATGTACCTCAAATTTTTTACTTTTCATAGTCATTTTATTTTCTCTGTGTGGTAGTGAGCATTTATCGTTTGTGACTTTTATTGCTATTCTCTTTTCTAATGCAGCTGTGGAAGTGGATAATTTAGACATCGTCCCTTATTTGGTTTCAGATTCTCCTCAAGATAGCTCGGAGCATACCGCACTGGGCGCCTCTGTTGAGCCCTTAATGCAATCTCCTCCCGAGGGTCTTTCTCATCCTGTTACACAGCAAGTTTCTGAGAGTGAAGGCCCTGCTCGCCATCGTGTACGCAGTGGTATCTCGCAGCTACCTCCTCGGGGTCAATCTACTCAGTTAGACCCGTCCCTTGAAGGGAGGAATGTTCGTGCACGTTCTAAGTTAGTACAATACCTGGCTATACTGGATGCACCTGGTGTTATTCATTTGCCACCACCTCTATATGGCAGAGACCTCGGCCTACGAGAGGGATACTTCTACCTTCCCTCGTCCCATACTAGATTTTGAGTCATGGTTTAGGGCCTTTGAAGAGCTCTTACCTTCCGGGACCATCCGTTCTCAGGGTTCCTTTACTGTGCCAGAGGTGATAATTTGTGTTCGCTTTCTTTACTCCTTTTCTTCTCTTTTTGTATTATTACTTATTTCATGTGTGTTTGCGTGGTTTATTTTTTGCAACATCTGGGCGTTTTTGGTTATCTGAGTAAGGTGGCCTTATCTTACGCAAATGCCACGGCCCACTGTCAGAGCCTTCAAGAAGAACTTTAAGATTTTTGAAGTGCATCTTTGAAGCAACAGGAAGACCTTTGTCGCAAGGTGGCAAAGCTTCAAAGGAGGTTGGACAAGGTGTGGGCTGATAACTGTCATCAAGCGAGAGATCTATGTAGTAAAGATGCACAGATTAATGATCTTCGGGCCACGCTACTTCGAGCTCGTGAGGAGGCCGTCACCACTTTAAGTCCAACTCTGAATTTCAAATTGCACATAATGACTTTTACTGGATAGGCATGGATTCAGCTTTTGCTCGCTTGTCTCAGAAACTTGTTAAGAGTGGTCCTAACTTTACTATGCCCCTAATAGATTCTTTAATTTCCCAAATTACTGGGGAAATTAATAAAGAGTTATCTCGGAGGGATGCTTCTGCTTCTGCTAGAGGTGATGCTCATTCACGAGCATAAGTTTTATGATGTCGTGGTTCTTTTTCATTCTCTCCTTCTTTCTTGTTGGCAATGCGATGATTTTACTGATTGTAGGATGGATAAATGCGGGTGATAGTGACATTGTATGGTGGTATGTGGAACGTTTGTATGTTCAAATGGGTGATTATACTTTTGTTTTGTGAATGGGTATGTATGGTTTTGTTCTCGTTTGGTTGTTGAGGAGTGATAACATATGATTTGATGATACTTTCAACATGTTTGAATGTATAGTTATACCTTTAACAGGTGTATGATGGCATGTTTTTATTAGGTGAATGGTTGTATCTTTGACTGGCAGCATATAGTTGCACCTTTAACAGGTGTACAATGACATTTTTGAATAGGTGATAACACGTAATTATGCCCTTGGTAGGTGAGAAGTGGTATTTTTGTACATGTGAATGATTGTATCTTTACTAGGTGAAAATATGCAGTTGTACCTTTAACAGGTGAATGGTTGCACCATTGATAGTGAAAATATGTAGTTGTGCCTTTAACTAGTGAAAATATGTACTTGCATCTTTAACAGGTGAATGGTTGCACCTTTGATAGGTGAAAATATGTAGTTGCACATTTAATAGGTGAAAATATGTAGTTGCACCTTTAACAGGTGCATGGTGGCACCTTTAATCGATGAAAATATGTAGTTGTACCTTTAACAGGTGAAAGTATATAGTTGGACCTTTAACAGGTGAATGGTTGCACCTTTGATAGGTGAAAATATGCAGTTGCACCTTTAACAGGTGAAAATATGTAGTTGCACCTTTAATAGGTGAATGGTTGCACCTTTGATAGGTGGAAATATGCAGTTGTATCTTCCCACTTTTTCGTTTTGTTGTCTGTGGCTTTATTTACCTGTGATGTAAAAAGTTCCTAACATCTATTCATTTAAATTTATCTCTCAATACTAATGAAAAGAGAAAACTTTTACGTTTTACATAACCGATGTCGCATTTATTCAATGTGTGTTTACAAATGTACAAGATAGCTAACATATGTTTACACAAAAAGTAAGATCATTACACCTCTAAAGAGAAAAGATGCGGCATAGTTATGAGTAATATTTTCTGAGGTTCTGCCCATTCCAGCTTCTAGATATCTCAGTTTCGTCCAGGCGGCATAACCGATAACTCCCCTCTCTTAGGATTTGTATCACATTGTAAGGACCCTCCCAGTTGGGTGTGAGTTTTCCAAACTCCGCGCCTTTTCCCGCTTCTTCTATATGTCTTAAAATGAAATCACTTGCCGGGAATTGTCGTGGTTTAACTTTACGGTTAAAATATTTCGCCATTGCTTGTTTTTGTGCTACTGTGCGTAATAAGGCTTCGAATCGAACTTCCTCTACTAGATCTAGAGAGTTTTCCATTAGGGCTGCATTTTCCTCCGGGTGGTAGTATTTTACGTGGAATGTAGGGTTCTGTATTTCTATTGGCAGGATAGCTTCTGCTCTATATGTTAGCATAAAAGGGGTTTCTCCAGTTGTCTTTTTGCGGTGGTTTGGTAAGACCATAGTATACTGGGAAGCTCCTCAACCCATAAGCCCTTTGCTTTGTCTAACCTTCTATTAATGTCTTTTAGTATTTCCTTGTTAGATGCCTTGATCTGCTCATTACTCTGTGGATGAGCTATTGCAGAGAAATGAAGACTAATGCCCACTTCTTCGCAGTATGTTTGAAACCTTATTTAGCTGAACTGGGATCCGTTATCTACCACGAGTATTATGGGCAACCCAAATCGGGTAATAATATTCTTACAAAGGAAGCATTGTACCATCTGGTTTGTTATTTTTGCCACTGGCTCCGCTTCGACCCATTTAGTAAAGTAATCAATAGCAGCTATCACAAATTTTCTTTGTCCTGAGGCTAGGGGAAAAGCACCTAACATATAAATTTCCCATTGCGCAAAAGGCAGTGGACTGATCAAAGTCTGTAAAGTGGCAGGCGGCGCATGGTAGATTGGGGCAAATCATTGGCGGGCTTTACAATGACGTACTAACTCCTTAGCATCTTTTTTTAAAGTAGGCCAGAAATACCCAACTCATTGAGTCTTATTTGCAAGCGTTGTCCTCCTATATGTCCTCCACATTCACCTTCATGGATCTCTTCTAGAATCTCATGCCCTTCATCCATTTCCACACACTTGAGTCAAGGATGAGAGTGAGACCGCTTATAAAGCTGGTTCTCTATAAGCACAAATCGAGAAGCCTAATGCCTTAACTTCTTGGCTTCAAGAGGATCCGAAGGTTGGCTTGCATGTTGAACATATTCGATTACCTGCCGTGTCCAACTGTGTGGCGCTCCAAGGTAGTGTACCCTTTTTACGACCTCCCCCACAGAATTTTGCGGATATATTTGTCTGACTATTACATCAACGTTTTCAGAAGCTACTTGATGAGAGCTAGCTAGCTTGCTCAACTCGTCTGCTATATGATTATCATTCCTATCAATGTATTTCACTTCTACCCTTACAAAGTTCGTAGTCAATTCTCGGGATATTTTGAGGCACCTGACCATGTTAGGCTCTTTAGCTTCGTATTTTTCATTTACCTAGCTAACTATTATTTACGAATCACTAAAAAATTATTACCGATCGAGCTCCGGCAATCTGCGCAAGACCAACTTTGAGAATTAGAGCTTCATACTCAACTTCATTATTGGTCAACAAATATGTCACCCCTTCCGAGTCTTGGATGAAGATTCCGGCTCCCGAACCCTCCTGCCAAAGAAGAACCGTCTATAAATATGTTCCATATCGAAAATTGTTATGTTTTATCTAGCGTCTCGACATTTGAATCTTCAGTCTTTTCTTTCCTCTCCTCGGTGATGTTCTCTGGTTTAGGACTTGGCTCTGTCTCGAAGTTGCATTCAGCAAGGAAGTCAACCAGAGCTTGTGCTTTTATAGCGGTTCGTGGTAGGTAGTGTAAATCATACTCTGACAATTCAACGGCCCATGCTAACAATCAACCCGGGCATTCCAATTTCGACAGTAGTTTCTTTACAGGTTGATCCGTTAGTATCCTTGTAGTATGTGCTTGAAAGTAGAGTCGAAGTTTTCTCAAGGCCATTATAATGGCTATAATGGCAAACACCATTTTTTCTAACAGAGGATATCTTAACTCGGCCTCCTTTAGTACCTGGCTGACAAAATATACAAGGCACTTCGAGCGATTGGCGGCCAAGACTGCCTAATGGTCTTATTTGTAGCTGCTATATACAAAACTAAGATCTCCCTTGGATTGGGTTTAGCCATAGAAGGAAGATGTACAAGATGTTCTTTAACATGTTGGAAGGCATGTTCGCATTCCTCGTCCCATAGCTGACCTCTTTTTTTTTGCAACACCCGAAAGAATGGGAGTGCATTCTCGGTAGACTTACTGATAAATCTATTGAGTGAGGCTAACCATCCCGTAAGTCGCTGTACGTCGTTAATTATTTTCGGAGTTCCCATTTCCTGAATGGCTTTTATTTTTGCCGGATTGGCCTCGATCCCCCGAGCACTAACGATGTAACCCAAAAATTTTCCCTCGGGTATGCCGAACAAACACTTGTTGGGGTTTAGTTTCATTTGATATTCTCATAGGGTTTGCAGTGTCTCCTGTAAGTCCTTTATATGATTCTCTTTGGCGCGTGACTTGACAATCACATTGTTAACATAAACGTCCATGTTACGTCCAAACTAGTTGTGCGAATACCTTGTTAACCAACAACTGATATGTTGCACCTGCATTCTTTAAGCCAAAGGGAATTACCTTGTAACAGTAAGTTCCTTTATTAGTAACAAATGATGTCTTCTCCTCGTCTTGCGAGTCCATTTTTATCTGGTGGTAGCCTGAGAAAGCGTCCATAAAACTGAATAACTCGTTTCTTGCTGTAGAGTCCACCAGTTGGTCAATCTTGGGAGGGGATAGGAGTCTTTTGGGTAGAATTTGTTCAGATCTGTGAAATCGATACACATTCGCGAGGTTCCATTTGGTTTCTTGACCAACACTATATTGGCCAACCATTCGGGATATCTAACCTCTCTTACCTTTATTTTGATGGCTTCCCCTCTTTAAGCGCAAAAGCTCCTTTTCTTTTGTTTTACAGGGAAAGGTCCTACTAAAACATTTAATTTATGAACCATAACATCCCCATAAATTCCTGTCATCTCATCAATGTTATATGCAAAGACATCTTGGTATTGCTTCAATAACACAGCTAACTCTTTCTTTATTTCCTCTGATAGCCAATACCCCACTCTTAAAGTTTTTCCTTCCTCCATTTCTGTCTCCTCTAATTTTCCCAGGTCTTGGTTTGAGTTTTCGGACTCGCTTTCCCTGGAAAGGCTAAATTCTCCTGTATCTACCCCGGATGTAACTTCACAACCGTTACTTTTCAGTGAGGCGTAATAGCATTCACGAGCTACTTTTTGGTTTCCCCAAATGGCCATTATTTCTCCGTTGTCTGATTCAAATTTCATTAGCAAGTGATAGGTATAGATTACGGCTCGTATGCAATTCAAAGTACGTCGACCAAGTATTACATTATAAGGGGAGCATAGATCTATAACTAGGAATTCCATTCTAGTTTTCTTGGCAGCCTTTTGTCCTCAAAACACAACGTTCATGGTAACTGCTCCTAATTGTTTGACTGCTTCCCCCCGTGATGTCTACCACAGAGTAGTGAACTGGAGAAATTTCATTGTCTGACATTTCCATTTGCTCAAAACATTGGTAGAAGAGTACGTTTACCGCACTTCCTTGATCAACTAGAGCCCAGTGTACACAATATTACTCCATTTCAAGAGTGATAACTAGAGGATCATCATGTGGGACATAAATGTCACTTAAGTCTTCCTCATTAAAAGTAATTTCCAATAGGGGTCTGATTCTTTCTCGTTCTGGTTTGGATGAACAAAAGTTCCTAGGATGTAAAGTTCGAGATATCATGGCAATCGTCTTTTTATGTTGCTTTATCAATTCTCTTGGAAGTACCGATACTAGTGCTTTACTATATGGCTCCTTTGGCAGTGGGCCGGGGTTAGCTGCTGTAGCCTAATCGTCCCAAGCTTGTTTTCTCCTTGCCCGACATTCTTCGGTTGTATGGCCATAGAATTGATGATAGTTGTACCACTTTGTCTTGGCTTGTGGATTGATGGGTGTTTTTGGCCCATAGGACGTTCTTTTAAAAGGGAAAGGTCAATGTGCCCATTTTCCTTATATCTCATAAGCAAAATGTCCTATAGGTCTTCGTACCCACACTTTTGGTTTCAATATTGTCTTTGGTGCTCTTAGCTTTGTCGAGTGAGACGTTTCTGACTTCTCACGTTCCATTCTAGTGACTCCCAGCCGCATTCTTTCTACTTCGGCCATAATATCTTAGGCTGATATATATTTGTTAGCTTTACTCTGTGGCTCGTCTATGGTTTCTGGTTGTTTTTTAGCCAAGGAGAATTTAAAGTCTGAATGTTTTATTCTGTTGGTAAAGGCGCCAATGGCAGTTTCGTCGACCAATCCTGATATATCTATCATTTCTCTAGTGAATCACCTAACACAGTCTCTTAACGCTTCAAACTCTTTTTGCTGCAACTGCATCAACTGTATAGCCGTCTTTCTTCTTCTCTTATTTCTTACAAAGTACTTAGAGAAGCGCTCCGCTAACTGTGCAAAACCGTCGATTGAACTAGGAGGCAGGGAAGAAAACCAAGATTGGCCATCGTTTTAAGGTGGTTGTAAAGCACTTACACCACACTTCCTCTAAAGCATTTTTAAGGTGGTTGTAAAGCACTTACACCGCACTTCCTCTAAAGCATTCTATATGTACATTTGGGATTCGAAGCCCGACAGATGGTCCTCTGGATCTTGAGATCCATCAAAGAGGTCTATGTTGGGAACTTTAACTTTTTCTGCAGGAAAAGACAAAATTCTTAGTGAAAAAGGAGAGTACATACCTTGAACTTCGGAATTGAGTGAATCTTTGCCTCTTTCGAAAAACGGATAAGATCTGGGTGGCTCTTGTGTTTGATGTGGACGTATTAGACTCGTCCTCCATGCTACCATGGTCCATCTGTACGTCTTCCGAATTTTTGTTATTACGATCGGATTCATGGTAAGGATGGATTCTTACCCTTTCATATTTTTCCTTTTGACAAAATTCATGGCCATAATCATGCTTAGCTCTTTTTGACTTTACATTTTTTAGGGTCCGAATTATTTTCACACCCTTGTGCTGTTAACTTTTTTATAAGTTGTTCTAAAATCGTTTGTATATTTTGGAGTAGACTCTTTAGAGCATGTTCGGTTTCATTATCTTGAAGTGGGTGATCCGGGATCTTGATAATTCTATCATATCGTTTTCCCACAGACTGGGGCCAATTATGTTTGTGGTGTTCAGTAGGTGATTGGGAAGAACCTAAACTCAAGCTACTTTTTAAAGATTATCGAGATCCCCTTTTTCCCCTTTTGTTTTTCTTACCTTTTTTTCCTTCCTCTCCTTGAATATTTATAGCATTGTAGGGGTGAGAAGATAAGTATTCGCCTTTTTCCTTATAATCTAAGTTTTCTTTTAGTTATGTCAATATTATTTTAGAAGTGTCTTAAAAGGAAAAAATTTGGATAAGTTAGGCTGTTTTGTCTTTATTTGGGCGAATTATATTGGTTTTTCTCTTCACTGGGTGAATTACGTTGATTTTTTTTTTACTACTGGGCGAATTGTGTTGATTTTTCTTCTACTGGGTGAACCATGTTGTTTTTTTCTCCTACTGGGCGAATTGTGTTGTGTTTTATCCCTACTGGGCGAATTACATTGATTTTCCTTCTACTGGACAAATTATGTTATTTTTTATCCCTACTGGGCATATTATATTATTTTTTATCCTTACTGGGTGAATTATGTTAATTTTCCTTCTACTGGGTGAATTGGGCTGTTTTTTATCCCTACTAGGGGAATTACATTAATTTTTCTCCTGCTGGGCGAATTGTGTTGTTTTTATCCCTACTGGGCAAATTGTGTTGTTTTTTAGCCCTACTGGGCGAATTACGTTGATTTTTCTCCTACTGGGCAAATTGTGTTGTTTTTTATCCCTATTGGGCAAATTACATTAATTTTTCTCCTCCTGGGCGAGTTGTGTTGTTTTTACCCCTACTGGGCGAATCGTGTTGTTTTTATCCCTATTTGGCGAATTACGTTGTTTTTTTACCCTTATTGAGCAAATTATGTTGATTTTTCTCCTGCTGGGCGAATTGTGTTGTTTTTTATCCCTACTGGGCGAATTACATTGATTTTTCTCCTACTTGGCGAATTGTGTTTTTTTTTATCCCTACTGGGTGAATTACATTGATTTTTCTCCTGCTAGGCGAATTGTGTTGTTTTTATCCCTATTGGGCGAATTATGTTGTTTTTTTAACCCCTACTGGGCGAATTACGTTGATTTTTTTCCTGCTGGAGGGATTGTGTTTTGTTTATCCCCACTAGGCAAATTACATTGATTTTTCTCCTACTAGGCGAATTGCGTTAATTTTTGGCCTTTTTTTTTTTTCTGAATTACAAACAATGCCTTTTCCCTTTTTCTTTGATCAAGGCTTAGTAAAGATTAACCAAGAGCCCTGAAGTTCGACGAGTACAAGACTAGTGCCCTTTATTCTACATTTATGGCAAACGTCTTCATAATTCAAGGGTTTGTTACGTTTTTTATTCAATTTAGTTTCCTTCCGCTTCTGAGAGTTGGCGCACCACTTTGATGTAGTTGTTGATGTCGGTGCCCTTCATGGGCCCAACGATTACCGTGTCCTCGGCCTCTATAACCATCACCACCACCTCACCCACATCTTCTAAATGACATTACATTCGCTTCAAGAAATGCCGGACTACCAGTGGGACGTGACTGATGATTCTTTATTAAAAGCTCATTACGTCATTCAACCACTAAAAAATAAGAGATTAGCTCAGATTATTTTTAAATCCACACTCTCGATTTTACTGTTATAGGACCACATTTAAGGTGTGGAATGTAGAGAATGTCTTTTCTAACAAATCTTAATCAGTAGTACTCTCTCCACATAATGTTAAAGTGATAGCTAATTTTAAATGTTATTCAATTGTACTCACTGGCTTATTTAAAATCTTGTAGCTGTAATCATAATGAGCTTTTGGAAGAATAACAGTTTTTTAGTGTTCATAGAATATTTTTTAAAATAAGAGGATCCTTAACAATAATATATCCGGTCTTCAATACCTCGGGTAGATGGTGTCAAATAAAAATCATTATTTGTGCTCGATCCTGTAGGGATGCTTTATTTTCAGTTTTAATTGTATCACCGAAGTTCATTACAACAAGGTCAATTTCAGCATTGAGAACCCAAAATAAATAACTTCTTTTGGAAATGTTAAGGGCAGCGAATTCAAGCTTTGGGAGGTCGAACATTGTAAAAATGCTAAAAGGAAAATCTAATATAATATAATGATAGCCAAATTAAATGCACACGCAAAAACCAGTCAAAATATTTTGTATGATTACTTTATTATTATGTTCAGTAATAATCATAAAAGATAGTGTTATAACAAGGATAAAACAGCTAGATTTTACAATTAAAATAGCTAGTTTCAACGGCTATGAACACTAATTTAACGACAAAAAATGACTTGTCATGAGAAATAATTTAATGACTAAGAAACAGTTAATTTCAACGGTATTGAACATTACTTTAACGACTAAAAATGGCTAATTTTATGTTATAAATTCTTTAGTTTTTGGATGTAATTAGTCTTGTAACTCGGGTGTTGTTTTGAGATTGCTTAAGCCTTGTTTTTAATTGTTAGTTGGCAGGCCAAGTTGGCACCAAGAGTCGGTTAAGGGTCCAGCTGGTCAAATGTGGTGGTTTGTTTGTATTTTGGCGCCAAATTCAGATAGTCGGTTGGGGTTGGTGTTCTAATTGCAATGTACCTAGATCTATTATAAATAGATCTAACTCTTGTAATCTCTTCATTCAATCAATAAAAATCCTGATTTCCTTTTGGATAATCACTCTCTAATTCTCATCTATTTCTCTAATTTCTATCCCTTTCAATTCTCTTCTCACCTAATCAATCTCTTCCACAAGGTTAGCTATCAATTTAGGTTTGGTAGTTAACAATTGGTATCAAAGCTGGTTCAAGTTGTCTATTGCTTGAATTGAACTGGCAAAAGCAAAGAAACACAATCAAAGTATGGCTGATGGAGTTAGGACACGATCGAGAGCTGAAGGTGGCAATGTTGCTTCAGCTGTTCAACCAGTTGTGTCCTATGCTGCTGTGGCAGGTTTGAACACTCCAACGGAGTATGTTACGACTGATCAGATGAAGGAATGGTGTGATCACATTACTAATTCACAATTACAATCAGAAGAACGCATGTTCTCAAGATTACAGCAAATGCAGTTGGAAATCAGCAAAGAAATGATGATCGATTGTCGAAATTGGAGAATAGGCTGGAGAAATTGCAAGATCAGATCAAGAAGTAAGGAGAATCATCAGTTAATGCGATTCTTAAACCTATAAGTCAGCTCATTCCTCCCGCTGCTATGGTCCAACCGCAAGTTCATCAAGACAGGAATGAGAGTTTGGATAGAAATCGTGGTAAATCTCCAATGTTACAAGCAGAAGCTGGACCTTCAGTTCATATTAGATAAGTTGATGATCAACCTCCCGTAGTTGAGGCTGTTGCAGGAGCTCATGATCGAAATACAGAACCAGGCCATTTCAGATTGTTTGGCCAGTGCTCAGGGTTACAATCCAGACCTCCTGATTCAGTTGGACACCACAGGAGCCCATCCGATGACTTAGAATAATAGAATAGGCCCCCTGATTTGCATCAACAATAGAGATAATTGAGTATTGATGCTACATCTTGTGGTAGAAGCTACGCTCATAAACAGCCAAGGGTGCAAATCAAGCCGTTTGATGGAAAACAGCCTGAGTCTTGGTTGAAGAGGTGTGAATGGTATTTTCATTTCTATAACATCAATGAAGCTGAAAAAGTAGAGCTAGCAGCAGTGCATCTTCATGGAGACCATGAGGTATGGTTTTATAGTGTTTTAAAGAGCAATCCTAGTCTTTCTTGGGGTCAATTCGTGGAAGAGTTGTGTGAGAGGTATGGTGAAGAGGAGACAAGTGATGTTGTTGATAGCTTTAATAAAGTTTATCAAACCTCTTCCATGAGGGAATATATGATCAAATTTGAGAATTTGCGTGCTAACATGATAGCCATTAATCCACATTCTACCAAGGCATATTATGTCTCAAGCTTTATTAGTGGATTAAAGCCAAGAATTAAGAACTTGGTTAAGGCCATTGGGCCAAAGACACTCTCTAAAACCTATAATAAGGCTAAATTGATTGAGGTTACACTTGTATCTTCAAGTGACAAAAGCAAATCCAAGAGCAGCAATCACAAAACTCATCAAAGAGACTCATCAAGCACCAAGGCTGGCCGTTCAGTGGACAAGAGATCTGCAAGGTTATGTTATAAATGTAATCAGCCAAATCAGCCCGGACATAGGTGCAATCCAAAGTTTTTGATGTCTGCAAGAGGATCTAGTGTTGAAGCTGAATCTGAGGCTGATAGTTCAGGATCTGCAGAGGACAGTTCTGAGCATGGTTCACACGATGAGCTGTTTGAAGATGAGGTTTAGATTTCCACGAAAGCACTGACCGGGAATGGAGCTCACAATACCATACGCATTGGTGGAAAGGCAGGTAAAACTTCCATTACCATTCTTGTGGATAGTGGAAGCACACATAGCTTCGTTGATCCCAAATTGGTGAAGAAGGTGAAGCATGAAGTCACCAAAACTCATCCATTAGCTGTGATGGTAGCTGATGGCAACTCAATCACTACTCAAAACAAGTGCCAAGCATTCCATTGGTCTATGCAAGATCATCAATTCTCCTTTGATTTTAGAGTTCTTCCTTTGGGAGGATGTGATATGGTGCTTGGGGTAGATTGGATGAGGTCTGTTAATCTGGTGCTAGTTGATTTTGATAAAATGACTGTAGCTTTCGAAATTCATGGCACTAAAGTCACATTACAAGGGATTTCAGATCAAGCACAGTTGCGGCTGATCAATGGCAAGCGCTTACATGGAGGATTCAAGAAGAATGCAATTCAATGGTTTCGGCAATTGTTTGTCATTTCTCCTGCTGAACTGCAGCCAGACATTCAACCTGAAGTTCGCACTTTGATTGAAGATTTTGAGGATATTTTCGAGTAGCCAAAGAGCCTTCCTCCATAAAGGAGTGTAGATCATGCTATACCTTTTTGAGCTAACTCTGATCCAGTGAAGATCAGGCCTTACCGTTATGCTCATGCCTAAAAATCAGAGATTGAGAAGCAAGTTGATGAGTTGCTTCAAATGAGCTTCATTACACCAAGCCATAGTCCTTTTGCCTCACCCGTGATTCATGTGAAGAAGAAGGATGGCATGGCTAAAATGTGCATCAATTATCGCCAACTGAACTCTTTGACAGTGAAAGATAAGTTTCCTATTCCTGTTATTGACGATTTGCTTGATGAGTTATATGGAGCACATATCTTCTCTAAGCTTGATTTGAGGCAGGGATACCATCAAATCAGAGTTCTTGAGCCGGATATATACAAGACTGCTTTTCAGACACACAATGGGCATTTTGAGTTCGTTGTTATGCCTTTTGGTTTAACAAATGCTCCGGCCACATTCCAAGCTACTATGAATGACATCTTCAAGCCTTACTTAAGGAAATCAGTGTTGGTTTTCTTCGATGATATATTGATATATAGTTCTTCCTATGAGGATCACCTCATTCATCTTAGAGAAGTGTTTGTAGTGATGCGGCAGCACAGATTTTTTGCTAAGCTGTCAAAGTGTTCTTTTGCTCAGTCCCAACTTGAGTATTTGGGCCATGTCATCTCTCATGAAGGAGTCTCTACCGATTCTTCCAAGGTGCAAGCAATGCAAGAGTGGCCTATTTCTATGACCTTGAAGCAACTGAGAGGTTTCTTAGGATTGACCGGTTATTATAGGAAGTTCATTGAAGGTTATAGGTCCATTGCAAAGCCCTTAACTGAGCTTCTAAAGAAGGATGCATTCAAGTGGACCGAAAAGGCACAAACAGCTTTTGATGCTCTCAAGTCTGCTATGTGTGTGGCTCTGGTATTAGCTATGCCAAACTTTGCTAAGGACTTCATCTTGGAGACAGACGCAAGTGGGACTGGTTGTGGAGCTGTTCTTTCTCAACATGGAAGACCTATTGCTCATTTGAGTCAAGCACTCAGTCCAAAACATCAAGCCATGTCCACTTATGAAAAAGAATAATTGGCAATTCTCCTAGCAATTGAGAAATGGAGACATTACTTGGATGGTCATAGGTTCATCATTCGAACAGATCATCAAAGTCTTAAGCACCTGTTGGAGTAAAAGCTAGTGACAAGAATTCAAAATAAGGGGTTAATGAAGTTGCTAGGCCTTGATTATGCAATCGAGTATAAAAAAGGGAAGGAAAATCTGGCTGCGGATGCCTTGTCAAGGAGGTTTGAGGACCACGAGCAGGGTTCTTGCGGTGCATTATCTGTTGTTTTGCCATCTTGGATGGATGAAATCTACAAATCTTATGAAGGGGACTCCTTTGCTCAAGAGTGTGTGGCTGCAGCTTTGGTGAAAGATGCTGATATCGTTGACAGCAAGGCTGAAGTATCTGTGCAGAAGGGAATCATCCGGGTGCAGAACAAGCTATACATTGGCTCCTCGACTGATTTGAGGGATTAGATTGTGAAGGCTTCACATGATTCAGCTAGGGGTGGACATTCCGGGGTTAAAGGTACTTATTAGAGAGTTAAGGCATACTTTAGTTGGCACGGTATGAAAAAGGCAGTTTCAGATTTTGTTAAGTCTTGTGAGGTTTGTCAACAAACCAAATTGGGAGATCATAGATACCAAGGACTCTTGCAGCCACTTCCCATTCCGAAGGGTGCTTGGATCAACATAAGCATGGATTTCATAGAAGGACTTCCCAAGTCTGATGGTAGGGAGGTTATTTGGGTAGTGGTGGATCGCTTTACCAAATATAGTCACTTTATATCACTCATCCGGCCTGTTACAGCTGAGAGATTGGCTAAGAGCTTCTTGGACAACATATATAAGCTACATGGGTTGCCACAATCCATTGTTTCTGATCAGGACAAGATCTTCACAAGCAATTTTTGGAGAGAGCTGTTCAAATTTTTGGGTACTACATTGGCACTTAGTTCATCCTATCATCCCCAAACGGATGGACAAACCGAGCGTGTCGACCAATGTATTGAGCAGTACCTTCGGAGTATGGTTTTGTCACAGCCTAAAGAGTGGAATCAATGGCTCTCCTTAGCTGAATATTGGTTTAACACTCATATTCATGCATCAATTGCCACTTCTCCCTTCCATGCCTTATATGGGTATGCTCCTCCTTCCCCAATGGTGTTGCTGCAGCAAGGGACTTCTGATTCTGCAGTAGGGGATTTGATTCAGCAGAGGAAGCATATGTTGCAGGTTCTTAAGGATAATCTTCATCAAGCTCGTGCACGAATGAAATTTTATGCAGATAAAAAGAGGGTAGACAAAACTTATGAAGTCGGAGACATGGTCTACCTCAAATTACAACCTTATAGACAGTCTTCTTTGGCTGTCAGGAAGAATGTCAAGCTAAGTGCTCGTTTCTTTGGCCCATACAAAATTTTGGAGAAGATCGGCAAAGTTGCTTACAAACTTGATTTACCTCCTCATTCATACATTCACCCGGTGTTCCATGTATCATTACTTAAAAGCAGGTAGAAAAAGGCGTCAGAAGCTCCCGGTCTCCACCAGAAGTGGGAGCAAATGGGGCGTTGCTGCTTGGACCGGTTGCTGTTAAGAAGGAGAAGATGATTACAGGTGCTGAGGGAGCTTTCCAGCAGATTTTGGTGCAGTGGCTGAACCTGGACAAGAGCGTGGTTACATAGGAGAATCCTACATTTTTGAAGAGTCAATTTCCAAGATTTCTCCTTGAAGACAAGGAGCTTCTCAATGGGAAGGGAATGTTATAAATCCTTTAGTTTTTGGATGTAATTAGTCTTGTAGCTCGTGTGTTGTATTGAGATTGCTTAAGCCTTGTTTTTAATTGTTAGTTGGCAGGCCAAGTTGGCGCCAAGAGTCGGTTAAGGGTCCAGCTGGTCAAATGCGGCGGTTTGTTTGTATTTTGGCCCCAAATTCAGATAGTCGGTTGGGGTTGGTGTTCTAATTGCAATGTACCTAGATCTATTATAAATAGATCTAACTCTTGTAATCTCTTCATTCAATCAATAAAAATCCTGATTTCCTTTTGGATAATCACTCTCTAATTCTCATCTATTTCTCTAATTTCTTATCCCTTTCAATTCTATTCTCATCTAATCAATCTCTTCCACAAGGTTAGCTATCTATTTAGGTTTGGTAGTTAACATTTTAATGGTCATGAACATTACTTTAATGACTAAAAACGACTTATTTTAGCAGCCATGGATAGTAATTTAACCGCTAGTTTTAACAGTCATGAACAACAATTTTGGATCCTATAAATGTGATTTTATCATATCATAAGCCACTCAAAAAAAAAAAAAAAAAAAAAAAACTCTTTCCTTATCTCTCAATCATTTTCTAGAGCAATGTCTTTCCTTTCATTTTTTATTTATGGCATATCATTTTTAAATGACACTTTAGAAAGAGATTATCTACATATTATTTTGCAATTTTATGCATGCTCCTCTGTCTTGTAGCTTTGGGGTTTGATTATATTTTTGGTTAGGAAAAACTCATTTTTATTGTGTTTGTAGTAATACACTATATAACAACAACAACAACAATAACAATCCTAGTGCCTCAAGGGCTCCCGCCTAAGCGGGGTCTAGGGGGTGGATGTACGCAGCCTTTCCCCTTCAGGGTGAAGGGAGGCTGTTTCCAAGGACCCCCGACCTGAGAAGCTTGTCGTCATGCGAGCATGGAAGCCTGTAAGCAAGAGACCAACAAAGCATAAGCGCAGGACATAGCATAAAGCAGGCATTACAAAGCAAAGCTCCATAGAAGGCAAATCAAAGGCATGGAAGTGCTTAAGTACACCAATATACAAATAAGTGCTCTAATACGCGTGTCAAAGAGGAAGTCAAGACACCTAGAAACACCAGTGTAAGCCGCAAATGATGCACTACTCTAAGCTGCCGCAAATGATGCACTACTCTAAGCTGCTATATCGGCTACCCCTATGCTAGCCCTTCACCGAGCTCTATCTAAGTCCATCTTCTCCCGTAGGTTTAGGTGGGTGAGGTCCTATCGAATTGTCTCCATCCATCTCTTCTTTGGCCTGCCTCGCCCTCTCCGTCCTAGTGTAGTATGGAGCTGCTCGCATCTCCTAACTGGAGCAGTGGCTGGTCTCCTCCTAACATTATCAAACCACCTCAAATGTTGCTCCCTTAATTTATCCACAATCGATGCGATGCCCAATTTGCCTCTTATGACGTCGTTCCTGATCCTATCCTTCCTCCTGTGTCCGCACATCCATCGCGGCATCCTCATGTACGCAACCTTCATCTTATGTGCATGATGTTGTTTCATTGGCCATCAGTCAGCCCCATAAGATATAGCCAGTCTCACTACCGCCTTGTAATATTTCCCCTTTAGCTTTAATGGGAACCTTCTGTTGCAAAGTACCATGGAAGCCATCCTTCATTTATGCCAGCCTACTTTAATCCAGTTGTTGACATCCTCGTCCACTTCGCCGTTGTGTTGAACCATGGAACCCAAGTATCTGAAACTCTATTTTCTCTGTATGGTCTCAGATCCTACCTTGACATCTACTATGCTGGTCGTGTTTCCGGTACCGAACTTAAGTTCCATGTACCCGGTCTTGGATCTACTGAACCGTAAGCCCTTCGATTCCGATACCCTTCTCCATAATTCCAGCTTCTTGTTTACCTCTTCTCGAGATTCCCCTTCCAAAACTATGTCATCTGCAAAAAGCATGCACCAAGGAACATCCCCTTGGATGTGCCTAGTAAGCTCATCCATTACCAGTATGAACAGAAAGGGACTCAAGGCAGATCCTTGGTGTAGCCCTACTGTTACTAGGAAAGCTTCTGTCTCTCCTTATAGTGTAAGCATGTTAGCTTGTGCATTGTCATACATGTCTCTAATGGCCCTGATATATGGCACTGGAATGCCTTTCCTATCCTGCACTTTCCATATGACTCTTCTTGGCACTCTGTCATATGCCTTCTCCAAATCAATGAAAACTATGTAGATATCCTTTTGTCTCTCCCTGTATTGCTCTATTGTCCGCCTTAGGAGGTGGATGGCTTCTTTTGTTGATCTCCTGGGCATAAATCCGAATTAGTTCTCGGACACCTCTGTCAGTTGCCGTAACCTCCTCTCTATGATCCGCTCCCATAGCTTCAGAGTGTGGCACATTAGTTTAATACCCCGATAGTTGGCCGGATTCTAGATGTCACCTTTGTTCTTATAGATCGGGATCAATGTGCTCTTCCTCCATTCGTCAGGCATCTTTTTTCCCAGAAGGATTTGGTTAAATAATTTAGTCAGCCAACTGATGCCCCTTTATCCAAGGCATTTCCATGCCTCTATGGATATTCCATCTGGGCCAAGTGTTTTACTCCTTCCCATATGTTTCAAGGCTTCCTTTAGTTCATCGGAAGTTATCCACCTACAATGGTAGTTGTTCTGGCATTTCGCACATGTTTGGCGGTCATCTAAGGATATCCCAACACCCCCTTGATCGTTGAGCAAATCGTGGAAGTAGGCTCTCCATCTAGATTAATTTGTTCCCCATCAACGAGTACCTGTCCATCTTCCCCTCTTATGCACTTTACTCTGTCCAAGTCCCGCGTCCTTCTTTCTCTTGTTTTGGCGATTTTATATATGTCCTTGGCTCCCTTCTCGGTGTCCAGCCTTTTGTAGAAATCCTCATAGGCTCTTGATTACGCTTCTCTGACTACTCTCTTTGCTTCTTTCTTAGCTTGCTGATACTGATGTTGCTTGTCCTCGTCACCACTAATTTCCCATTCCTTGAAGCAGTCTCATTTGGCCTTAATCTCCTCTTATACCTCCTCACACCACCACCAGGACTCCCTGTTGTTTGGTACCCCTCCCTTTGACACGCCCAGAACTTTGCTTGCCAGTCCTCTGATCTTCTATGCTAGTTGGTTTCACATTTGGTTGGTATCTCCCTCCAAATCCCACTCGATTTCTAACTCTGCTCTTTCCTTATAGATGATATACTTCTCCCCCTTCAAATCCCTCCAACGAATATGTTTTTGGTCGGGTTTCATAGTTCTTTTGGCCCTCTTCTTGGCTTTTAGATCAGCACACAACACCTTATGTTGTGTGGAAAGGTCTTCCCTCGGGATTACCTTATAATCCCTGCAGTCTCTCTGTATCCCTCTCTTTAACAGTATGTAGTCAATCTGGGTCCTTGTCGCCCCGCTTTGATACGTAATGATATGCTCATCACGCTTTCTGTAGAAGGTGTTGACAATTGTTAGCTCGTAAGTGACCGCAAAGTCTAGGAGTGCTTTGCCTTTTGCATTCCTAGTTCCAAAACCAAATTCTCCATGGTACGATGCGTAGCCATCCACGGTCTTGCCAACATGCCTATTGAAATCCCCGCCGATCACCAGTTGTTCTGTTTGGGGTATGCCTTGCATCATTGTGTCTAAGTCCTCCCAGAATGTTGCCTTCTCGTGCTCCGTTAGTCCAGTCTGAGGTGCGTAGGCACTGATGATGTTGCATTTTCCCCTTCTAGGACCATCTTGATGGCATTGATCCTATGCTAGTTCTGGACACTTTAACTACTTTATCCTTGAGACTGCTATCCACAATGATTCCAACTCCATTCCTTCCTCTGACCTTGCCCGTATACCACAACTTATATCCCAACACATCTCTGGCTTTCATGCCAACCCATTTAGTCTCTTGTAGACAAAGGATGTCGATCCTTCTTTTCATCATCATTTGGGCCACCTCGAAGCTCTTCTTTATTAGCGTCCCAACATTTAGTGTCCTTAGTTGCAAATTTCCCACTCTCTTTTGCTTCTTCCTCCCCCTCCCCAACCCCTTTGAAGATGGCCTCAAGTTTTGAGTTCCATAACTAGTATTGTTCATCCACTACCTGTCACTATCTCAAGGAAAATAATATGGAACAAGAAGCACATCAAAGCGCATAGGTGTGTAGCTACCACCACAAAATCATGACAATAAACTGCAATCAATAACAATCAAATCCACAGTGTTCAAAGTAGTAAAGACGGGTAGTGCGGAAATCAAAATAATAATACCCAACAACAGTAGTTAAATACTTAAATGCTACCCTATAGTAGTAAAGGATGGGTCAAACTTAGTGGAGGTGCGTAGTTGAGAATATGCCTTGTCTAATACTTACCTGGGCCCGCTTGTGGCTGCGGGCTCCATCGGTGGGCTCTGGTTTGGGTTAGGGATGGTTGGTTTTGGGTTATCCAAGGTTTGGGTGGGGTAAGGGTTGAGGTCTAGTTAGGGTTTAGGTTTAGTTTGAAGTTTAGGTCTAAGGTGGTGGTGATTGGGCGGTGGTTGTGGGGGTTGTTTTAGCTCATGGTGGGTGTGGAGGTGGAAGTGAAGGTGCATCAGCGAGGTGGTGAGTGGGGGTGGTGGTGGTGTTAGGGAGGTGGTTGTGGAGGAGGGGAGGGCGGGTGGTGAGTAGAAGGTTCAACGTAGGTGGTTGTGGAGGTGGGGTGTGAAGGTTCGACGGGGGGTGGTGGTGGTGGTGCGGTGCGCTAGAGGTGGTGGTGGTGGTGGTGCGTCATAGTGGAGAAGTGAGGTCGAGCTAGGGGGTGGCGAGGGGAGCTAGAGGTAGATTTGGGTCACAGTGGAAGGCGGTGGGTTATCGCCGTTGAGGTGGCATCGCCGGTGGCGCCGGTGGCGGTGGTATCCCAATGTTTGTCCGCGAGATTGCCAACGTTGGATGGGATAGGGGAATGTTGGGGGGCAATGGATGGGACAAGGATTGATGCGTCAAAGGAGAGAGAGAGAAATTGTTAGAGGAGAGATAGAAAGAGAAAAATACTTGTTGTAATACACTATGATACAATAAAATTGTGATTTTCATTTCATGCATAGCAAAGTATGTATACAAGCACACATATATATAAACAATGCAAGCGATGTGAAGTGGATTCTAAGCATTGTTTTAAATAATAAATAAACAAGTGGCATATGAATAAACATGCTAACAAATCTAGCAATGTGAGCAATTAATAATAAGCAGACCAACAAAGCCGACCATATGAATAATAAATGAGTAATAATAAGCAGGCGACTTAACTTGGGATGAATGTAATAAGTAATAAGAAAATTATCACTTAAGCACCCTAAAGTTTTAGCTTTTATCACTTAAGTACTCTAACATTTCAATAGATACAATGGGGTACCTTGAGGTGAGTTTTTTAGCTTTTAGCATAATTTTGAAAATATTTAGCAATTTGGCACCTTTTACTGTAGCAAAGTGGTTGCACGACGTATAGGACGTCGTGGACAGTGCACGACGTATGGAACGTCGTGCAGCAGTGTTGCAAGACGTTCTGTTCGTCGTGCAACAAGGGCACTGTTGTACGACGTCCCGTACGTCGTGCAACAGCGCACCATTTGTTTTTTTTTTTTTTTTTTACATTTACATCTTTAAAATTTTAAAAAAAATTAATAAAATCTCTTTTTAATTTAAATTATCTTAATTTTTAATTTTATAATTTGAATCACTAAATACATATGCATTTTAAATTAAAAGGTATATGTTTGAACTATTAATAAGGAAGATATAAATGAGGGACACATTTAAATGAGGAGATGGTGATATGTATATTATTATTTAAACTATCTCATACAGGAACTATGGTATTATAATACTATTAATAAGGAAGATATAAACGGAGGACACATTTAAATGAAGAGGTGTTGATGTTTCTAATAAAAAATCACGAGTTTACGCATTTGTACATTATTATTTGAACTATTTTATTAGATACTTATAACTTAAAAACTAATATATATATGAATATTTAAAAAATATATTTCATCGCCACCTATAATCAATACATTCATCTCAAAATTTGTATGGCAAAGACAACGTTTATAAGTTTATTCAAATTAATTTCTCTTTTTTTTTCCCCATTAGTGTTAAATTTATATAAATTAGCCCTCGTCTTTTCTGTCGTTAAATAAAAAGGCTATTATTATTATCAAAGTAATGATCTGACTTTAGCAAATAATAGCAACAAGGTCTCACATAGTTAGTCTGACATTCAACAATAATTTTACATAAAGCCCATCATGAGGACATATCAGTTAGTGGCGTCTCCTACTCATGTGGTTATCGCCCAGTTTTTGAGTTACACGTATCTAATAAAATAGTTCAAATAATAATATACAAATGCGTAAACTCGTATTTTTTGTTGAAAATATCAACATCTCTTCGTTTAAATGTATCCCTTATTTATATCTTCCTTATTAATGGTATTATAATACCATAGTTCCTGTATGAGATAGTTTAAATAATACTATATACATCACTATCTCCTCACTTAAATGTGTCCCTCATTTATATCTTCCTTATTAATAGTTCAAAGATATACCTTTTAATTTAAAATACATATGTATTTAATGATTCAAATTATAAAATTAAAAATTAAGATAATTTAAATTAAAAAGAGATTTTATTAATTTTTTTTAAATTTTAAAGATGTAAATGTAAAAAAAAAAAATAAATAAAATAAAATTTAGGGTACTATTGCACGACGTCCCGTACGTCGTGCAACCACTTTGGTACAGTAAAAGGTGCCAAAATGCTAAATATTTTTAAAATTATACCAAAAAGTTTTTTTTTTTTTAAATGCCAAAAAGCTAAAAAAACTCCCTTGATGTTTGAAAATTTTATCAATTAGGTACCCTATATTGGAATTTGATAATTTTTGACAAGAATTGACCAATTTTATAAAAAAAAAAAATGCTAATACAACACATGATTACAATAATATATAGATATATATAAGCTATGCCAATGTTTTCATTAAAAAAATCAACAAATTTTGATAAAATATTAACCAGATTTTGATATAAATCATCTAAATACTGGCACAATTATGTGCCATTTTTGTTTTTTTTTTTTTTTTCAAACAATCATGAAAATTTAATGAAGATACTAATATATGGTCTAAATCGTGTTTAATTTTAGCATTTTTCAACGAAAATCTATGAAATTTCAACAAAAATTATCTAATTAAAATTTTAGAACTTCAGGGTATCAAACTAACGTAAGAGGGTACCAACATGCAATCACCGGATCCTATTAGAACTGCGAAGTTAAGCGTGCTAGGGCGAGAGTAGTACCAAGATGGGTGACCTCCTAGGAAGTCCTCATGTTGCACCCCTCAGGTTGGGGGTTCTCGGAAATAACCTCCCTTCGGTGTACCCTAAGGGGGAAGGCTAAGTACATCCACCCCCCCCCCCCCCCCCCCGACTCTGCTTAGGTGGGAGCCCTTGGGGCACTGGGAATGTTGCTTTAGGGTAGAGGTGACCGGTGGGCTGGGTCGGCCCCCATGTGGGCCAAGGCTCGGCACGGCCCGCTACTGTAGCGGGCCGGGCCTCAGGCCCCAAAAAAATTGGGGCTAGGCCAGGCCCGAGCATAAAGCCGTTGCCAACGGCTCTTTTGAAGGGAAGCCGTTGCTCCCCCTCCAAATTAATTAAAAAAATACTTCATTTTTATCTATAAATATCCAACCCATTCATTTCATTTTCCTCACAAACAAATCTCTTATTCTCTCTTATCTCTTTATACATCCATCTACATACTTCTACTTGCAATATTGTGCTCTAAATTTCTAAAGTTCCTTGTTGACAAAGCGTTCGGCTGGTAGAATCTCGCTCAAGTTCGAATTTCATTGTTCGCTTCGCTTGCTTCAGTGATTTTAGTATCAAAATTTCATTTGTTTTCTCCTAGTTATCTACCTAATTTCATAATTTTGCATTAATAGTTGCATTTTTAAAATACTAATCGGTAATATTTTTTTCATGGCACACAACACAACATCGTCTGGAGCCGGTTGTTCAAGTTCTAGTTCTTCCCGACGACCGCCTATAATATCTAAGAGGAGTAGAACTGTCGAACTTAATACTGATGAACTAACTTTTCTATAACCAGGCCCATCACCTCCATACACTGACAATATAGATTGGGACTTTGAGCAACAGCCCTACAACGAGCAGGATTGTCCTGACTCACAAAATGAAGATGAACCCACACCCACCACAGAAACCCAGCCCCCAAGAACTAGTAACTAGTACTACTAGGTGTAGTACTAGAGGGGTCTAGAAGAACTTTAACTTAGATAGGGAAGTTAATAAAGCTTTTTGTAAATTATGTAACCCACCCAAGGCCTTTAGTCATCCACCCGGCAGTTCCCACCCCGAACAAGACCTAGAAAGAGCCCAACAACGGTTAGTACAGCAAGCGACCGGTGCGCTTGCTAACTTTAAATTCTCCCAAGAAACTAATAGACGGGAGCTAACTAGATACGTAATTGGGGCTGAAAAGCCTTTTAGCACCAGCGAAGACCCTAGATTCCTCATAACACCTTAAAGCGGGACGCATTTAAAGATTACGAAAGGATGAAAACTGAGGTCTTTGAACTTTTTAGGACGAACACGAGTATGTTCTCATTGACGTCCAATACTTGGAAGTCGAAACCTGGTGTGCCTTACTTATGCGTAACAGTACACTAGATCTATTCCTCCTTCACCCTTCAAAAAAGAATAATCTATTTTGCAAATTTAGATTACCCCCATACTACCGACATAATCACGGGTACGATTATGGAGGCAGTCTGCGGTTGGAGCATAGGGCGACGTATTTTTAGTATTATGTTCGACAATGCTACCAATAACAATGCATCTGTTAAACAATTAATTAAGCATATGAGACCCGTGTTAGGTGGGCGGTATTTTCATCTACGTTGCATTTGTCACACACTACATTTAATAGTTATGGATGGTCTAGGTCTAATAAACGCTTCTCTTTCCACCTTAAGAGATGTAACAATAGCTATAAAATCATCTGGAACCAAAAAGAAAAGATTTAGATCTCGATGTAGGACGTATGGCTTAGAGTATAAACAATTTAAATTAGACTCGCCAACTAGGTGGTCGTCAACGGTAGATATGTTAGATCAAATTTTATTATATAAAGATGTCCTGATGGAATTTGTACAAGATACTCTTTCAGATTTAAGTGATTTTAATTTGAACGATGTACATTGGGACACAATTGATGAAATTTGTAAATTTTTTGCCATGTTTAGGGAGGCTACCAAATTTTTTTCGGGTTGCTATTATCCGACAATATCACAAGCAATATCAAAATTGATTGATAGTGTAAATTGGATGTCGGGTAATGAATTAAACCCCTTGTTGGCCGCATCGATTGCAGCAATGAAAATGAAATTTTGTAAATATTTTCTTGAACTACCCCTTTTATATTGTTTTGCGACTATTTTCGATCGCCGTTGTAAAAGAAGGGGTTTGAACCTGTTTGTCGAATATTTTTACGAAAAATTAGATCTGACTTTAATACCTCAGTTTTCATTGAGCAAGTCGATAGGGACCTACACACTTTATTTTCTCATTATTCCCGGAGATTATCATCTGATAATCCACAAGCTACTTCTACTACAGTAGGATCTTCCACATCTGGTGGAAGTAATTCACAGTCGTCATATGTGTGGACGCTGTTAGACCAATTCATGCCCGCAAAAACTCCCACGTCATGTGTCGAGTTATATTACAATTTGCGGACGCCGATAATCTAGTCCTTCGCTACACCGGCGAATCCACAATTTGATATTTTAAAATGGTGGCGTACAAACCAAACCCAGTATCCCATGCTTTCCACCATGGCATGTGATATACTAACGTGTCCGGTGTCTTCAGTAGCATCGGAGTGTGCGTTTAGTCTTGGTGGCAGGTTGCTTGGAACGAAGAGGGCGAAGCTATCATCGCCCAGCTTGGAGATGTCCGTGTGCTTAAAGGATGTCATGTCCCGAAACCTGTAATATTTGAAATTGTAATTTGGCGGGAAAAGTAGTTTGAAAGTGTATTGGGCGGGAAAGGTAGTTGCGGTTCTAGGCATGTGTCCGGTGGTTTGTTTGGGTTTTGTATTAGCTATAAGAGGCTCATGAGTTGTAAGAATCAATCATTCAATAACAAACTCAAAATATCTTTGATATTTTCTCTCTATTCTCTCATCACCTTCCCTTCTTTCTCTCATCTCAACTCTCTCTCCTAGGTTAAGTATCAAGATCCATCTTGATACTTAACATTTGGTATCAGAGCCTCGAGCTAGGCATTTGATCGGATTGTTTTCACTTCAATCCTATTGATTGAGCACTCTTGATTCACTTTCAAGCTGAATTGAGTTTGATTCAAGTCTGGCTAGGAAAAGAAGACCGAATATGCCTCCTACTACTCGTTCTAATGCAGCTAACAATGCAACTAATACCGTGCCTAATGTTGCACCCGAAAGTGCAACTGGTGAAGCCCCTACCTATGCTGCTGTTGCTGGAGCTGGGGGAGGTAATGTCCAAGGAATGCAGATGGATCAAGTGCTGCAGATGATGCAGAACATGCTCCGGAATTTCCAGCAAGATATGGAGCACAAGCTGGATCAAAAGCTGGACAATCAAGCTCAGAGGTTGGATCAAAAAATTGAGAATCAATTGCAACAATTCTCTCAACATCTCTCCAATTGGCAAAGGAAAATTGAATCTCAGCAGCCTGGTGGTGGAGTTCTCCTTCTAGCTAGTTAGCAACCTTTTCGACAGCCAGTTAGACCACCGGATCCCAATCGTCCAGCTACTGATTCGAGTGACAGTGCCTCTAATGCAAGAAATTACACTTACAGACAGCCTCGGGTTGATTTGGAACCATTTGATGGTACTTTGCCTCAATCATGGTTGAGGAAGTGCGAAAGATACTTCAAGTTCTATAACATTGAGGAGCACGAGAGGGTAGAACTTGCAGCAGTTTACTTGCATGGTGAGATGGAGATATGGTATTATGTACTGATACGCACTAAGCCTAACCTCACCTGGACTACATTCTCAAATGAATTATGCTCCAGATATGGTGATGAAGATGTAAGTGAGGTCGTTGATAACTTCAACAAGCTGGTGCAATCTGCTTCCGTTAAGGACAATATGGCACGATTTGAAGGATTGAGAGCTAGAATGCTTTCTGTTTATCCTGATGCTCCTGAAACCTTTTATGTGACTAGTTTTGTGAGTGGACTCAAACCACGCATCAAGAGCTTGGTGAAAGATTTTGAACCTGAAACCTTGACTCAAGCATACACCAAAGCTAGGAAGGTGGAGAGCTCTCTGTCATTGAATGTAGATACTCTTAAGGTGAAGGGGAACTCTCCTGGTTCTTCATCCATGTGAGCTACACAACCTAGCAGTAAGAATAGCAGGTTTGATGATAAGAAGCCTCAGCGGTTATGCTACAAATGCAATCAAAAGTACTTCTTTGGTCACAAGTGTGATCCAAAGTACTTGATGACATTCATTGGAGAGGAGAATGAGGATGATGAGCCAGATGAAGAGGTCCTTCAGGAACCACACCTGGAGGAAGAAGGTATACCCACTGATGATGACAATTCTATTGAGATCTCTATGAAGGCTCTAACCGGTTCTGGTTCCCACAACACCATTCGAATCAAAGGGATTGGAGGACAGCATTCATTGTTGATACTCATTGACAGCAGGAGTACACACAGTTTTATTGATCCTAAGATTGTGCGAGCTTTGGGGCAAGAAATCATCAAGACAACCCCTCTGGCCGTGACTGTGGCTGATGGGAATTCCCTCTTAACACATACTAAATGTTAAAATTTCAGCTGGAAGATGCAGGGACATAAATTTGTCTATGATTTTTGACTTTTGAGACTTGATGGCTGTGATATGGTCTTAGGAGTGGATTGGATGAAGTCTTTCAGTCCAATACTGTTCGATTTCTCACAATTGTAGTTTCCTTTGAGAAAGATGGTCTCAAGATCAAGTTGCAGGGTATAGTTGAGCAAGGACAACTTCAGTACATGAAAGGCAAGCAGGTGCAGAAGGTCCTCAAGAAGAGTGGTTATCATTGGGTGGGACAACTCTACTCAATTGCTCCGGTTGCAGGGGCTGATCAGGAGGATGCCAAAGGCCCTTTGAATGTTTTGTTGGATCAGTACCGAGATTTATTTGAGCAGCCTGAGGAATTACCTCCTAGAAGGGCACTTGATCACTCAATTCCACTCAAAGAAGGGGCTAATCCAGTTAATTTACGCCCCTACAAATATCCCCATTCACAGAAAGATGAGATAGAGCGACAGGTTGATGAATTGCTCAGGACCAAATTCATAAGACATAGCCACAGTCCTTTTGCATCCCTGGTGATTTTGGTGAAAAAGAAAGATGGAACATCAAGAATGTGTACTGATTATCGACAATTGAACGCCCTTACAGTCAAAGACAAGTTTCCAATCCCTGTCATTGATGACTTGCTTGATGAACTTTATGGAGCTTGCTACTTTTCCAAGTTAGATCTCCGGCCAGGGTACTATCAGATAAGAGTGCAGGAAAGAGACATTCACAAGACAGCTTTTAGGACCCATCAAGACCATTATGAATTTGTGGTAATGCCTTTTGGGCTGTCCAAAGCAGCGGCAACCTTTCAAGCTTTGATGAACAAGGTGTTCAAGGCTTATTTGAGGAGGTTTGTCCTTGTCTTCTTCGATGACATACTGGTTTACAGCTCCACATTACAGCAGCACCTGAGCACTTGAGGCTAGTTTTTCAGACTATGACAGATCACAAGCTGTTTGCTAAGCTCCCCAAATGTGCCTTTGCTAAGACTCAGGTTGAATATCTGGTGGTCATATTATCTCAGCTGAGAGGGTTGCTACTGATCCCAGTAAAGTTCAAGCTATGGTGAGTTGGCCAGAGCCCAAATCACTTAAAGAGTTAAGGGGATTCTTGGGCTTAACAGGTTATTACCGCAAGTTCATTGTGGATTATGGTTTACTTACTAAGCCATTGACAGATTTGTTGAAGAAAGACAGCTTCCATTGGAATGACTCAACCAGGGAGGCTTTTGAATTGTTAAAGCAGGTTATGACTCAGGCACCAGTCTTAGCCATGCCTGACTTCAATCAACCCTTCACTCTCGAAACAGATGCAAGCAGTCCGAGTATAGGGGCCGTGCTTTCTCAAGGAGGCAGACCATTGGCTTATCTAAGTCAAGCTTTGGGACCCAAGAATCAAAGGCTTTCCATCTATGAGAAGGAGTACATGGCAATACTCCTAGCTGTGCAGAAATGGCGACATTATTTGGAGGGTCATCAATTTGTGATCAAAACAGACCACCAGAGCCTCAAATACCTGTTATAGCAAAGGATCTCCACAAGAGTTCAAAGGAAAGGTTTGATGAAGATGTTGGGGTTGGAATATACCATTGAGTACAGAAAAGGGGCTGAGAACACTGTGGCTGATGCACTCTCCAGACATGCAGAAGAAGGAAAAATAGAAGAACTAGAGGAAGCTCTTTGTGCTGCAGTTACTCAAGTAATACCTCTATGGATGACTGAAGTGATCAAGTCTTATGATCTTGATGAATTTGCCCAATCCTACATTGTTCCTCACTGCATCCAACCCTTATCTGCAAGTCCTGATTCCAGCGTTTCTGTTAGCAAAGGAATAATCAGGATCAACGGCAAGATCTATGTGGGTAACAGCAGTGAACTGAGGAACCAGATTATTGCAGCATCTCATGACTCTCCATGGGGTGGACACTCTAGAATGGAAAGCACATATCAGAGGATCAGGAAGTATTTTCAGTGGCCTGGGCTGAAGAAGCAGGTGCAAGACTTTGTGCACCAATGTGAAACTTGTCAGCAGATTAAGGTTGAGCACACACCTTATAAGGGGTTATTGCAACCTCTACCATTCCTGAGGGGTCTTGGACTCACATTAGCATGGATTTTATTGAGGGGCTACCAAAATCTGAAGGCAAGGAAATTATTTGGGTGGTCATTGATCGTTTTACTCGATATGGCCACTTCATTGCTCTTCATCATCCCATTAATGCGGAGAAACTTGCTCGGTTGTTCTTGGATCACATATACAAACTCCATGTTCCTCAAACAATAGTTTCAGACGGGTACAGGTTGTTTAGCAGTAATTTTTGGCGTGAGTTGTTCCTTCTGCTTGGCACTAAATTAGCTCTGAGTTCCTCATATCACCCACAGTCTAATGGGCAAACTGAGAGGGTAAACCAGTGTGTAGAGTAGTATTTGAGTGGAATGACATTCTCACATCCCAAACAATGGCACAGATGGGTCTCCCTTGCTGAATATTGGTACAATACTCACTTTCATAGTTCCTTGAGAACTACTCCCTTTAAGGCCCTCTATGGGTATGATCCCCCTTCTCCCTTGCTTAATCAAGGAGTGGTGTCTCATGTGCAAGGAGTTAATGATTTACTTCAGCAAAGACTCCAGCTAGCTCGATAGCTCAGGGATAATTTGCAGTTGGCCCAAGCTAGGATGAAATTTTGCAGCCTTACAGGTGGAGTTCAGTGGTAATACGTAAGAACATCAAGCTGTCAGCTAGATTTTATGGTCCTTACAAGGTTCTTGAGCGAATTGGTAAGGTAGCATACGGGTGGGAGCTTCCTCCGGACTGCTTGGTTCACCCTGTTTTCCATGTCTCCTTGCTGAAGAAACAGATAACAGCCAAGTCCAAAGGAGCTGCTGGTACTGATCAGGGGCTAGCAGCAAGCTTACAAGCTGGAAATCATGGGCAGCTGATCTTGGAACCTGAAGTAATCCTTGACAGTCACATGGTGCAGCAGCAAGGAGTTGATACTAAGCAAGTTTTGATCCAATGGACCAATTTGGATCCTGCACAGGCTACATGGGAGAATTGTAGCTTCATTAAGTCCCAATTCCCTTCATTCCATTCTTGAGACAAGAATGAATTGAAGGGGAGGGAATTGTCATGTCCCGAAACATGTAATAATTGAAATTGTAATTTGGCGGGAAAAGTAGTTTGAAAGTGTATTGGGCGGGAAAGGTAGTTGCAGTTCTAGCCATGTATCTGGTGGTTTGTTTGGGTTTTGTATTAGCTATAAGAGGCTAGTGAGTTGTAAGAATCAATCATTCAATAACAAACTCAAAATATCTTTGATATTTTCTCTCTATTCTCTCATCCCCTTCCCTTCTTTCTCTCATCTCAACTCTTTCTCCTAGGTTAAGTATCAAGATCCATCTTGATACTTAACAAAGGACTGGATGCACGCAGAGGCTAGGGAGAAAAATGACTTGAGGCTGAGTTCATCAAGCGAGGATGAAGACGACCGCACTACCGATACATCAGATGACGGCACAGCAACCCTCCCAGTAGACTGATTTCGTATTGTTGTACATGAACGCCTATTTTGTAATAAATATATTTGTACTTTTAAATAGCAGGATCCAACTGTTGTAGTTATATTTTTTACATTATTTACCGTTATTTACTATTATGTATTATATATTTTATTTTATATCATATATTTTATCAATAATGATTAAAGATTGTGATGTATTATATTTGTATCTTATATTATTCATCAATAAATTATAATAATTTTTGTACAAAACGAGTTTATTTTTCCTTAATTTTATATTTTTTTATTTAAAAAATTGGGGGGGGGGGGGGGTTAGTGGTGGCCATGGGCCGACCTTTGTAACTAAATTAAAAAAATTTAAAAATTACATAGTCATTTTATACTAAAATTATTGTAATTCATTGATAAATAATATAAGATACGAATATATTTCTTTCCAAGTATACATGTTCAAAAAAAATAATACTAAATATATGTAATAAATAAAATACAATATACAACAAGTAATTATTAAAAAAATATCAGTAAATAAATAACGTATCAAATACAAATACAAAGTTGGGGCCTAATATTTAAAAATACAAATTTATTTATCAAAAAATATAAAGTTTGACATATGGAGTGTGCGGTCATCTTTTGACGTAAATATTTGAAAGTAAATAATTAACATACAAAAGTCTTGAATCTTGATATCAGTCATATCGGGGGGCTTCTACGCCATCATTTGACGTATCAATTGTGCGGTTGTCTTCTTCATCGCTCGATGAATCCATCTTCATTCTCTGTTGATCTCATGCCTCAGCTAGCAGCCAATCCTTCAAGCACACGGACATCTCCAAGCTCGACGGCGATAGCTTTGCCCTCTTCGGTCCAAGCAACCGGCCACCAAGACTAAAAGCACACTCCGATGCTACTGAAGACACCGAACAACTTAGTATATCACGTGCCATGGTGGAAAGCACGGGATATTGGGTTTGCTTTGTGGTCCACCATTGTAAAAGGTCAAAATACGAGTTGGCCGGCGGCCCGAAAATATGGACCAACGGTGTCCGCAAGTAATAATCTAGCTCGTCACATGACGTGGGGGCTACTGCGGGCGTAAATTGCTCCAACAGCTTCCATGAATATGACGTGTGAACTACTTCCACTAGATGTGGAAGATCCTACTGCAGTAGTACTAGGATTATTAAATGATAATTTACGAGAATATTCAGAAAATAAATTATGCAAGTCGTTATCGACATCGACAATAAAAGTGTCGACATTAAGAGTAGGATGCAAATATTTAAAAAAATATTGGCAAAACAAGTTGAAACCCCCGCGTTTATAACGAGGGTCTAAAATAGTTGCAAAGCAATAAGTAAGAGGTAGTTCAGAAAAATATTTGGCAAACTTTTCTTTCATTGCCGTAATCGATCCGAATAAAATGGGGTTGGATTGATTACCCACCATCCAATTTACAATATCAAGCAATGTTGATATTGCTTGAGGCATGGTCGGATAGTAGCAACCTGAAAAATATGTTGTCGCGTCTTTAAACATGCTAAAAAATTTACAAATTTCATCTATTGTCTCCCAATGTATACCGTCCAGGTTGTAATAGCGCCATTCTACATGATTTTCCTGGGCGAATTCCATCAGAGCGTCTTTGTATGGTAGAATGCGCTCTAACATTACTACCGTAGACGGCCACCTGGTTTTGGAGTCTAATTTAAATTGTTTATATTCTATGTTATGCAACCTACATATATTTTTAAATCTTTTTTTCCTAGCGACGGATGCTTTAATTGATATTATTACAGATCTTAAGGTGGCAAGGGATGCGTCTATAAGCTCTAAACCATCCATTACCATTAAATGTAAAATGTGACAGATGCAACGAATATGAAAACACTTTCCACCTAACATGGGTCTCATTTTCCTAATTAAATGTGCTACGGATGCAATGTTATTAGAAGCATTGTCAAACTTAATACTGAAGATACGTTGTTCTATGCCCCAATCGCGGACTGCCGACATAATCGCACCCGTAATTACCTCGGCAGTATGGGGGCAATCTAAAAGCCCAAAATGAATTATTCTCTTCTGGATGATGAAGGATTCATCGGTCCAGTGTGCCGTTATGCACATATAAGGTTGGCCGGGTTTGGATGTCCATACGTCCGACGTCAACGAGAACATGCTCGTGTTCGTCACAAAAAGTGTATGTATCCCAATTTTAAGATTGTGGTACAACGTAAAAGCGTCCCACTTTACGGTGTTCCGAGGAATCCTGACAATGGCGGGGTTCACATTTCGTTGGAGGTAGTCGACGAAATGCGGGTTTTCGCCGGTACTAAAAGGCCTTTCACTCAAAATTACATATTTAGCTAGCCCCCTACGGTTGCTCTCCTAAGAGAACCTAAAATTAGCAAGTGCATCGGTCACTTGCTGTACTAAACGTTGTTGGCTCTTTTCCGGGAATTCCTCGGGGTGGCACCTAAGTATATGTCTATTTAGTGTGCCCGTCCCACTGCCGAGTTGATGGCTAAAATTCTTAGGCGGGTCACATAATTTACAGGTTGCTTTATTAGTTGCCTTATTAAGGGTAAAGTGCTTCCATACCCCACTAGTTGTACGCCTACTAGTCAAGGTACTAGTTTTAGGCTGGGCATCGGTGGTGGGGGTGGGTTCCTCATCAGTTTGTGAGTCTCCAACCGCACCACTACCTGACTCATGATAATCTTGTGATTGTGAAAAGTTATAATCTATGCTATCATCAGTGTATTGGGGTGTTGGGTCTGGTTGTATAAAAGCTCATTCTTCAGTATCAAGTAAGACAATTCTAGTCCTTTTAGGGATTCTGGGTGGCCGAGAAGAGCTAGAACTAGCACGACCGGCTCCATATGATGAAGAATTGTGTGCCATATTAGTATAAATGATTATTATTTATAAAATGCAAGTAGTAATGCAAATTAAATAACTAAAATTGCGAATCAAAAAAAATTACGATACTAAAATTACCGAAACGAGAGAACAATGAAATTCACACTTCAGCCAAATACTTTACGAACTTCGAACTTTAGAGCACAATTTTACAATTAGCAAATTAGAGAAGATGGGAGATGATGAATGTATAGAGAGAGAACAGAGAATTGAAGATTTTGTGAGAAAATGAGTTGGGGAAATTTAAGTATTTATAGAAAAAAAATATATATAAATATATATATATATTTTTTTTTTGTAAAAAAGAGCCAAAGGCTCTTTTGGGCCGGGCTGGGCCCAAGCCCTGAAAAAATTAGGCCTGGGGGACCTCGGGCGGGGCCATAAACGGGCCGGGCCGAGCCGGTTTCCCGGCCGACCCGGCCCGTTGGCCACCACTAGGGGGGGCCCGATCAGGCCCGGGCCCAGAGAAATTAGCATCCAAGCCCGGCTCGGACCGGCCCAGTTTGGGCTTCAGGCCCGTCTTCGCCCGGCCCGATCGGCTACAATGCTGGCCTGGCCCGACCCGGTCCGTGGCCACCTCTACTTTTGGGTACCTAAGTTATAAAATGTTGAAAACTCAAGGTACCCTATTGTATATATTAAAATGTTAGGATATCTAAGTAATAAATGATCAAACTTTAAGGTACCTTAATGATAATTTTTCTAAGTAATAATTAGAAGGTATAACCATCCATCTATAGTTAGGTTCTTAACATCAAATGTCCCTATACTTTGTCAGTTATGTCAATTTAGTCCTTGTAGTTTTAGTTATGTCAATTTAGCCCCTGTACAATTCATGTTGTGTCAATTTAATCCCTGAAGTAAAATTTGTGTTAAGTCTTTTATGAAGTTTTTAATAATCTGACCATGGATTGGGTTAAATTGAGTCAATGAGTTGATTTATAATGGGTTACTTGCATCTAATGTAATTATTATCTCGTTTAAAATTACGTCAATAATTTAACTTAAATTTGACTCAAGAATTAATTGACACAAAATAAATTATATAGGGATTAAATTGACATAATTAAAAGTATAGGATCTAAATTGACATAATAAAAAAAATACAGGGACTTCTGGTGTAAATAACCCTTAAATATAAGATATTACATAAATATGTATGATTATAGTTACGTGCTTTTTAGGTAGAGTGCCGTGCTAATAACAACAACAAAATACCCAGTGCCTCAAGGACTTTCGCATAAGCAGGGTTTGGGAGGGGTGGTTGTCCACAGTCTTACCCCTTCAGGGTGTAACCCTGGCGAGAGGCTATTTCCGAGAACCCCCAGCCTGACAGGATTGGCAACACGAGGACTTTTCAGGAGGTCACTCATCCTGGTACTACTCTCGCCCAAGCACGCTTAACTTCGGAGTTCTAATGGGATCCGGTGCCTTAGTGTTTGGTAAATGAAACCTTCGTGAATAAAAGGATAATAATGAAAATTTATATCAACGTAAAGATGCATCATTTCTAAAACATAATGGTCTCTTTTTTCCTGAACATGTACATCAAATAGTCAAACCCACCCACCCTCAACTCCAAGAAAAAGGAAGGGAAAAAAATTAATGGTATTTGGTAACGTGACATCAATGCAATGGGGAAATACATTCTATAAGCCACAATCCTAAAGGGAGATTGTGTCCAAGGACCCCTAACCTTTAAAGCATAAAAACAACAGCACATAAAAATTGTAAAGCATAAAGCAGCAATATGCAATAAAGCAACAGAGCGACAAAACAACAAACCAACACACAGCAATAGCGAATATAATTAAGCAAGCATACATATAAGCTTAAGAGCACTAGTACTATCTTAGTTGTGCTCTTCTATCCTAAAACGCTATATCAGCAACACCTATGCTAGCCTTCGACTCTGCTTTATCTAGGGTCATCTCCTCATTTAGGTTAAGGTGAGCGAGGCCATGTCGAATCATCTCCATCCAACTCTTCTTTGGCCTGCCTCTCACTTTCCTTCCGTTTGTAATATGAAGTTTCTATCGCATAACTTTAATGGGAACTTTCTATCGCATAATACTATAGAGGCCAACCTCCATTTATGCCAACCTACTTTAATATAATTGTTGACATCCTTTTCAAATTTGCCGTCTTGTTGCTCCATGGAACCCAAATATTTAAAACAATCCTTTTTGGTATGCACTTGAATCCAATCTTGAGATCTTCTATGCTTGGCTTGGTTGAGGTGCAGAACTTGAGTTCCATCTACTCAGTCTTGAATCTACTAAGTCGTAAGCCTTTTAATTCTAAGGCCTTTCTCCAAAGTTCCTGCTTCTCATTAACCTCTTCTCCAGACTCCCCCACCAAAACTATATCATCCATGAAAAGCGTGCATCAAAGCACACCCTCTTGGATGTGCCTAGTGAGCTCGTCCATCGCTAGAATGAACAACAGGGAACTTAAGGCTGATCCTTGGTGTACTCCAACAATAATGGGGAAAGCGTTTGTCTCCACATCCGCTGTACGCACATTGGTTAGTGCATTTTGACATCTTCTAGTTGTAGATATGGAATGATTTACTTAATTTTCGTGAATAAGAGGACAATAATGAAAATGGATATCAAAATAAAGCAGCATCATGTCTAAAACATAATGGTCTCTTTTTCCTGAATATGTACATAAAATAGTCAAACCAAAGGAAGGGGAAAAAATTAAGGCTGTGTTTGTAGCATGGAATTGGAGGCCAGAATTGGGACTGAGGCTGGAATTGGAGCCCAGAATTCCAATTCTGTTGTTTAGTTCTCCTGCTGGAATTGGAATTACAATTCCCCTACCCAATTCCATGGAATTGGATTTTAACTGAAAATCATACTTTTTAATTCCTTGGGATGGGAGTAAGGAATTACAATTCTATATTAATTGCATTGACCAAAAACTGAAAATGACCCAACTTGATTAAACTAAATCCAAGATAACTCAAAATCCAAAGACTTAAACACAACCTAATATTTGACATAAATCTCGAAATCACCGAACACGAATGACTTGAACTTGGAATGAACGAAATCACCTTAGCTCAATGTCCAAAGTGACCCAACCCGATTGACTCAAAACTCAAGTTAACTTAAATCTAAAAAATGAAACTACGTGACTTAAATGTGATATAAACAAGCTGAGCCGAAATGGAAATGACCCGACCACATTGACCCAAAACTTAATACGACTAATACACAAAATGGCCTCACCCATCTCAAATTCAGCCTAAAATGACTCAAAATTTGAAATGATACAACTTATTTGTCACAAAACTATGATGACTTGAGTTTGAAATGACCTAAATGAACTCATACTGAATTATAACTAGCTTGAATCCTAATAACACCTAACTCGATTAACCGAAAATCCGAGGTAACTTGAACACCACAAGATCCAACCCTATACTCAACCGGATTTGACTCGAATATCAAATAACTCAAACTCAAATTGAATCGCTCCAACCATAATAACTTGAACATAATGTGAACTGCTCCGACCAAAATCTAACAATAGTTGATTCAAAACTTGAAATGCTCCAACTCAATTGACCGAAAACCCTTGATGATTTGAATCATTATGTAGTTATAATTCTGACCTTCAATTCCTTTGATGAACCAAACAATGGAATTTCAATTCCATCAGAATTAGAATTGGAATTGCAATTTCACAGTCTAATTCCAATTTCATGTGCCAAATAGAGCCTAAAGGTATTTGGTAACTTGACATCAATGCAATGGGGCAATTCATTCTATAAGCCACAAGATAGCCATGATAGCCGCAAAAAACACAATAAAAGACAAAAACAAATCCATCAGAAACAGATATTCAGTGTCTTTATCATCAATCGAGCATATTAAGTTAAAGAAAGCTGACCTTTCCTTCCTCAAATTCTAGGACACCGGCATCTATATTGCATAGTCCATGCACTTGGTCACCAACATGAAAGATGCCAAAAAATATACAGCCAGTCAATATTCTCCCAAGATAAAAGTCTTTCTCCATCATTGAGACCTAAAAGTGACTGTCGAGCAACCTTTTTCAAGAATCCTTAAGAAAAGATTAAAAAAGAACACACACATTCGGGTCCATGTCTCTTAGGAAGTATATTTCTTATTTGTCTTACCTATTCAAAAAGAATATATACTTGAAGATAAGACCGTGTAAAAGCTAAATATCATCCCTCATCAAAGAGGACAGGACTCACATGACTCGGGAAGGATATTCCTTTTCAATTTTCTCCTCTTTTAGTGCTTATGTACTTGATTTCCCTTCCGGAGGAAGAGATAACAAATATAATGGCTAAGGAAACAGGAAGAATATATTTGCCATGTACATAAAAATACCAACCAACATCTAGAAAGGCGCATCAAGACTTGCTGATGGTGGAGGAACATGCCTGACTATGGTGTCGAGCAACTCTGGCATATCCTGAGCTTCTTCAGGAAGGTTCTTGGTATATGATGATGATGCCCATCCCTCTTTAGCAGAAGCATAAAAAACTAGAAAGTCGTACTGATAATATGTTATAAAATAAATATAAGATATTGAAAGTATAAATATATAAAAATGAAAATTTTCTAGGCTTCATTCATGTTTTGCCTTATGGCTTTGTGCACATATGCATACACGAATAGGGTAGTAAAATTTTGCAAAGGCACCATTCACACTGACAACAAATTTGCACATATCCTTGCAAAAACTATGCAAATGTCAACCATACTATTACAACATAAAATAATAATAATAATAATAACCGTGTGAATTCCTTGCCTCTAATGACCTTACTCCCATTTCTCTCTCTTTCTCCTTATTTTTGTCTCTCTTCCTCCCCAAAAATAATTTTTTTCTAAATCTCCCCCTCTCAATCTCTCGTGCCCCTCTCCTCTTCTCCTCCAATCCTGTCACAATCAAATCCCCATTTCTCAATGATGTAATGCAATCAACTGGTAAACATTCCTTCTCCAAATCGTTTACTTTTTCCGATTCATTTGTGGAATCGAAATGCCGGATCACAATCGCGATCTACGTGCATATAATCTGGTATAGAGTTTCTTTTCTTCTAGGGATTGGATTGGGAAATTGAAAGATGTTCCATAAAATCATAAAGCGAGGCCATCGAAAGGGTGGCTCGAAAGCCGATGAATTGATATTCCAAGTGAGCAATCGCCGTTCTTGCCAAGTCTCCACCTCCAATGTCGTGGTTAATCACGCCTCTCGGGTGGCGCCACAAGGGTCTGGCAGCACAGCCCCAGCTGTGCCACCCAGTAGCGGTGGCGTCACTAGCGCACCCCCTTTGGGCACCGTCGAAGCAATCCCTATGCTTAAGGATGCCCCTGTTTCGGACCGGCAAGCGTTGTTCATCCGTAAGGTCCAAATATGTTGTTGCCAGTTTGATTTCTCAGACCCAATGAAATCTGCAAGGGAAAAGGAGATAAAGCGCCAAACTTTGACTGAACTGATAGATATTTTTCAATCTGGGTCAGTTAAAATCCTTGAAAATATGCAAGAAGAATTGATTCGAATGATTTCAATCAATATTTTCCGTTGCTTGCCCCCTTCATCCCATGAGAATACAGGAATTGAAGCTACTGACCCAGAAGAAGAAGAGCCATATCTTGAGCCTTCATGGCCTCATTTGCAGCTTGTATATGAGCTACTTCTTAGGTATATTGTGTCACATGACACCGACCCCAGGGTTGCCAAGCGTTACATTGATCATACCTTTGTGTTAAAATTGCTTGATTTGTTTGATTCTGAGGATCCCAGAGAGAGGGAGTGTTTGAAGACTATTTTACATAGGATATATGGCAAGTTTATGGTGCATAGGCCATTTACTAGAACGTTGATTAACGATATATTTTACTGCTTTATATATGAGACAGAGAGGCATAGTGGGATTGCTGAGCTTCTTGACATTCTAGGGAGCATAATTAATGGGTTTGCGCTTCCTATGAAAGAGGAGCACAAGTTGTTTCTTGTCAGAGCTCTGATTCCGCTTCATAAGCCGAAGTCAATTGCGATGTATCATCAACAATTGTTGTATTGCATAACACAGTTTGTTGAAAAAGATTACAAGTTGGCTGATACTGTGATAAGGGGAATGTTAAAATACTGGCCTGTTATTAACAGTCAAAAAGAAGTTTTGTTCGTGGGTGAGTTAGAAGAAGTGTTAGAAGTGACACAAGCTCGAGAATTTCAGCGATGTACGATTCCTCTCTTCAGACAAATAGCTCGTTGTCTCAATAGTCCTAATTTTCAGGTTTGTGAAACACATCCTTGCACATCTTTTTACATATCCTTGTCATCTAAAATGCTTTAGGCCTCATTTTATCTGTGTTAAGTGTGTTTCCATGTTGAAAATTTAGGCAAAACATAGTGAGACTTGAGACTTCCATGCTGCCATGCTTGTTAGGCATAGAACCAAATATCTGCAATAGTGGCAGCCACAATGTCATCGTAGCGGGTGTTGTAGAAAATACGCAATGGGTTGAGAAATAAGATGCGTTCATCATGTCTTATATTTCTAAAATATGGATGAGTAAGCATACAATAGTTAATTTTATCTTCACTAGTTTTTGTTTAGATATACATATGCTTTATTCAGTAAAATATGGTATATATGAGTTATAGCCATCACTATTAAATGGCTAGCTCAAAATCTATTCTATTACAGTTATAAGTTTTAGTTCGAAACTTTCAGAGTAGGGGGATGGCAAAAATTGCAGGTTTCACAAGTAATGAATCTTGTGATCTTGTTCACTGTGATGCTCATTTATGTTATATGATACACTAATGTTTGCTTTAGACTCCTTTATGTATGTCAAATCCATGTACACTAATATTATCTCTCAAGTGTTTTGGCGTAAGTTCCTGCTTGGTTATATTAGTTTTATTCATTGGAAATTTTTGTATCTACTTCCCGAATTTGTACCTAATAATACAACAATACCGTAAAAGTTTATAATATCCTTCTGGGGCTATTTTTTGAAAGAAGTGCATTAAATTGGACTTTCTGATTTAAACACATATTTTGACATTTAAGTTGACCAAAAAAGCACATTGTAAAACGATTTCATTATCAAAATTAGATCATTTATGTCATTTTATCATGTATTTACACTAGTGTGTTAATTTAGGTCATATATTTTTAACCATGTCAATGAATCTTTTGTATTTTTTGGATTACACCAACCCGGTCCAATGGGTGTATTGTTGATGTCGTCATCTCCTCGGGCAAAAAACTAACAGCCTAGGTTACCTGTAATCCAATCAGTTAATCTTCATCCCTGATCACCACGCTTTTGGCATGTTACTTGAATTGAAATAGTAGAAACTAAATTGCACAATTAAAATTACATGTACCATGTTGATACACAAAGGCTGAATAAATGGCATTATAGTGTAAATTATTTTTCTATTTGTAAAGGGCGTATTTTATGATGGAATTGTGCGACAAAAACGAGATGATAATGGTGCTTGTTTGGTCTTCAAATACTATTGAAAGAGAACTAATAACGTCTTAGTCTGTTTCACCAAATTTTCTGACAACAAATTAGATCAGGCAACTTCTCCTTTCTAACACCCTATTTGACAAATGGGTAAATGGTAGAGAAGGGAGAAGTAAAGGGGGATAAAGAGGATGGAGTTAAGGGCTTTCTTATCCGTGTTTGTATATATTTGATAATAAGAGTACAAAGGGGTAGCTGAGTATTCTTTATTTGGCAATTAGGTAAAATAATAAAGGTAAAGAAAGTTATAGTAAAAATAAGAACAAAATTGTACAAAATGCTCTAAAACTTTACCCTAGCCCTTTATTCCCCAAACTGAGAGATGAAAATTGATATAGTGTGGGGTAATTTGGAATAAATTTTACCCCCATCACCCCTCAAAAAAATTGTCAAATAGGATTACTCTTATCCCTCTTTATCCCTTTGCCCAATTGGGCTTCTTGGACTTTTGTGTTCTTGTGCTGCAACATTAGCTAATGGAGTGATAGCTTGTCTTGCTCATATTTCAATATAAAGGTTGTTCCTCGATTATCAGCTTGTTTTTACTGTATATAAACTATTTCTTAGTAATGCTTAAGTAAACTAACAAAAATACCCTTCAATATTCTTATTATTACTTTATAAGTACAAAATTTGAGATGTTTTATTACATAGAAACTATTTGTTCACTTAATTTGTTTAAAATTATGGTTATTAAGGGGTATTTTCATCATTTCAAATGCAACATTAATAAAAAAGTAATTGTCATGTCAATTCCGTCGACGACAAAATTTTATTAATACGACAAAATTTTAGGGGTCTTTTTATTAATTCAAAAAGGTCATGGTCCTTTTTATTATTTCCAAAAACGTCAGGGTAATATAATATAAATAATCCTTATCTTTTTTTCCATCAGCCAGCTTTTAAGAGCGAAAAGCTACTATACATAGCTTTTTCCCTACAAAAAGCTATTTCTAAATGCTAAAAGCAAGTAAAAACGCTAATTGAGAAAACTATTGCCAAACTTTTAGCGTTTTGATCGGTCAAACAGCTAAATGCTACAAAAAAAAGTTTTTTTTACCAAACACATCGTTTTGCATTTAGTTGTTTGACCAGTTACATAAAAAGCTATCAAAAAGCTACTCCTAAACATAGCCTGAGGCTTTGTTTGTTTAGTGGGAAAACATTTTCAAGTAATTAGTTTTCCACTTTTCTGTTATTTGATGCGCATTATTTGATGGAAAACATTTGCTGAAGGAACTTGTAAAAGAGGGGAAGTCATTATTTCAAGCGACCTAAAAAGAGCCGTGGGGTATACATCGGTCCGGATTTGGATTGGATGGGACTGAACTAGACTGAATCATAGATCATTAAAAGAAAATAAGGATTGGACCGAATTATCACTAGTTAGGTCTAATCTTGGACCAAATTATGTGGTTCAATTGAATTTCTGTTCCAGATTGATATTTTATATTTTAAAGATATTCCTTACTTCAATAGGTTGAAGATCAATGAGTATTCGATTCAAGGGTTGAAGACAAAACCAAATAACAAACTATTATGTCAAATTATAGACTAAATAGCCAGGTCTATTCGGATTTTACAATTTGACCTTCTGCTTAACACCACAAGCAGTAGCCTTTTGGGGAAATTTTGATGTTCTAATTCAGCTTAGAAGTTATTGTTTAGAGGTAAACTAGTTGATAGTTAGTCCAAACTCAAATTGGACTAAATCGAAGAGTAAAGAAATAATTTTACAATGTTGATTCGGTCTAGTTTTATACCAAATTTAGTTACTTTAGTTCAGGCTTTATCTTAAACTGATATTTTATCTTGTTAAAGATGTTAATTGCACTAAATTTATATTGAACTGAATGAAAAATCTATTAAGATCTAAATCAAGGGACGAAGATAGCGGTTGGCAGTGAATATCGCTATGGCGACCATTATAATTAGGAAATAATATTAATATCAAACCAAGCAAAGGAAAACTAGTTATAGGCTGTATTTTTCTTGGAAAATACTTTTTTGTGATATATAATTTTCATTTAAAAGAGAACTTCTTCACGACCTAATGGAGCCTAGATATTATTATGTCATTATTTTAGCAAAACAAATTTTATGATTATCTTATATAAGACAACAATAATAACAATCCACTGCCTCATGGGGCTCTCGCCAAGGCAGGGTCAAGGTATGATGATCTTATATGTACTTGAAAATCTTACAATTATTTTTCTATTAGTTGTCATGTATAATATATTATGTTGCTCTCTAACAAGGTATCATGATTGGTAGAAGGTGCTTTCTTTTAAAACAAATAGGGAAATATCATTCAACAAAATCATGTTTTTTCGCAGAGACAAGCAACCAAAAACCTCAAGTTGAATTTGATTTTCCTTGAAAAACCTTTTTCCAAAGGAAAATGTTTTTCAAGGAAAGAAGACTTTTCCTCTACCAAGCGGAGTCTAAATGTCATGTAAATGACAAATTTTGTTTCCTTATGCGCCTCTATACAGAACATTTGAGTGCTGTATTTTGGTATTTGTTTCAGCATTAGTAGGTTATGGCCAGATACATGCATGCACGGAGTGAACTTATGGTTTGTGGTCGTGAAACTAAAGTAGACAACACCACAGATTATAGCAATTCGGTTGGCTTTTTGAGGGAGCGTAAGCTTTTAGCATGTAAATACATTTATAAATTTGTTTTAGTAGGTAAAATATATGCATAAGGCGAACCATATAATGGCTATCTCAAATTTTAGTAACAGCCTTTATTTGATTTCAAGAGTGCAAGTCCCTCGATAGGTTATAATCTTTGCTACACAGAATCTATACCACGTTGATTCGCATCTCATTTGAAGTTCAGGAAGCTAGCAGCAGTTGCAAAATGATTACGATTTCACGATCTTCCTACATATGGGAACTCTTATACAAAGCCAATACAATCTAGTAGGATGAATTTTTTGTAGACAGTTGTGATTGTTTTATCCCAAGTCTCGAGACAAGAAGCTTGAATTTCTGTGCTTTGATTCTTACCACTTTGTGCGATGGTGGTTCTCTTTTTACTCATGATGGATAGGTTGGGAGCTCGTTTTATATTAACATTTGTTTTCAGTTTTAGTTTTTGAAAACCATAAGCCAGGCAATGAAACCAATGTTTTCTTGTCTTTTATCTTCTCATTTTCAGTTATTTTCCAAAGCTGTTTAAAAATTGAAAATAAGAAATTAAAAACAAAAGAAAGTTGTTTCTAACTGATTTTTGATTTGTCTCAAATTAGAAACTAAAAGAAGAAAACGATTGGAAAAAAAAGCCTCTAGATAAGGATTTTTGATCCTTACATCTCTCAGTCTCTATATAAATGCACACTTAACCACAGATCTCCTGTTATTACATGTGGAATTTAGCAGATCTCCAACGGACCTTAGATAGGGAGTTCTCGGTTCATTTTTGTACCATGATAATGAATTCCCTTCTGCGTATTTTGTTACTACCATAACAAGAACATGGAATGAAATAACGGTACGTGGTCATAGCGTCATGGAAGTTGTACGTTATAGATGTTATTTAATAGGTCGCAGCTATTGCTTAGGGCTTTTAAGATAATGTAAGTTACTTTACAACCTTGTGTAAAAAATTGAATAAGTAGTCATATAAATATAATAAATATTTATTATGGTAGTTGTTAGAAAATACTGTTACATAACTGCAAATGACTTAATAGCAAGTTCAAAATCTATTGTATTATATGATGACCTTTATTTCGCTACGTGTATAACTGTATCAAAAATTCTGCTGCATTCTCTAGATTTTCTTGATGCTTAGAATCGTATTTCAAAGTGCAGGTTGCGGAGCGAGTGCTCTTCTTGTGGAACAACGAGCACATCGTGAGTTTGATTGCTCAAAATCGTAACGTGGTTCTCCCCATAATTTTCAAGGCACTAGAGAAAAATATCCAGAGTCACTGGAACCAGGCGGTCCATGGGTTGACCATAAACGTGAGAAAGATGTTCATGGAAATGGACGTCGAGTTATTCAATGACTGTCAAAGGCAATATGAGGAGAACGAAGCTCGAGCAAAAGAGGTAGAAGAGAAGCGTGAATTGACATGGAAGAGACTTGCTGAAGTTGTAGGAGAGAATATGGTTACAGTGTAAGTGATTTTGTAGGATGGAATCCATCAGTTGATACGAGCATGAATTTTGATGGTTTTTTTTTTCTTTTTTTTTTTTTCGTTCCATTGATTCTTTCACAAAGTTGGATATGATCACCAAAAAGTCAGGGAAAGAAGATGAATGTAACTTTTTTTTTCACAACTTGTGCGTAAGGTGCTTCAGAGTGAGAATGGTAATGTGCAAGTCTCTTTCTTGGACTTGTAATTCCTCTTCATTCTTTCTGCTACCATGGAATTTTTTTGGGAAGGCTGTGTTTTGTATCTGAAATTGAAATTGAACTATCGAATCATAATTTTAGTTTCAACCTTAATTGTGCTCAATGAGACTGAAATTCTAATTTCTTAACAATTTGAGTCTTCTTGGGCTTTTTGAGTCAACATGGTTGGATCATTCTTGATTTTGATTCATTAAGTTTGGATTTCAATCATGTTGGATCATTATTTTGGGTTTAAATATTCTTAAGGTTGGGATCTACTTAGGTCGAGTTTTAGGTAGGTAGAACCATTTTGTGTTTGTCTTGAATCATCATTTGGGGTTTAAATTATCTTAAGATTGAGATGTACCTTTTTTTATTTTATTTTTTTTTTGAACACCGATCGAGATCTACTTAGGTAGAGTTTTAGGTATGTAGGACCATTATGTGTTCGAGGTATCTTGAATTTTATGTTAATTGAATTGGGTTATTTAGGAATTCGAGTTAGAACAAGTCGGGGCTGAATTTCGAGCTTGGTATCTTGTCTTTAGGTCAATTAGGTTTTTGTCACTTTAACTTTCAAGTTAACTCAATCAGGCCAAATTTAGATCGAGACTGAGTAGGGTTGGGTCACTTTATGTTTGAGTCATCCCAGGCTTCAACTCAATCAAATTGCGTGATTTCAAACTTTGGATTTGTTCAGTTGGGTCAAATTTAAGTTAGGTCGTGCCGAGTAGGGGCCATTTTAAGTTTGAGTCATCATAAGTCTTGGGTTGATTGGGTTAGGTAGTTTAGGGATTTAAGTCAAATCCAGTCAAGTTACTTGAGTTGCACTGTTTCCAATTCTAGTCATTTAGAGTTGACACTTGGGTTTAAGTCATTCAAGTTCTGTCATATCAAATGTGGAGTCAAATTTAGATCTGGTTTTGTTCCTTTGTTTTGATTTCTCTTTGGTTTTGGGTCCCAATCGAATTTAGATCAATAGTTTTAATATGGAATTGTTATTCTTTCCTCCACACTATGCTTGACTTTTAGTTACAACCTAACTTCACGGACTTTGATAGTTTAATCAATAACTGTACATTCCTGCTAGTGAATTACCAGGCCATGCCCAGGCAGGAGCCCTTGAGGCACTAGGTTCGTCGTTGTTTAAATCAATGTCTTGTCCTTCAACATATGCCTACTTATAGAAATAAATTATAACTGGTGGCCTCATTGTGTGCAATATGCATCACTCCATTTCCAACAATCTCAATCAAAGAATCATGTTCTTAGATATCTCCATCTTGAATTCACATTTTTACCCACCATGAGACACGAAGATATTGGTCTATTTAGAAAAGAAAAGAAAAATTCTATCTTTCAAAGAGGGTACATAAGTTAGTTCATATATATATATAGGGTAAATATCAAATGAGAGCATTTGACTATGGTGAAATATAAGAGCTTAAATCTTAGCCATTAAATTCAAAATGAAGGACTGAAATTGCACATATAAAAATGTCCTAAAAACTCACACTCTCTCTCTTCCTCTTTATATGTGCAATCTCAGTCCTTCATTTTGAATTCAATGGCTGAGATTTAAGCTCTCATATCTCACTATAGTCAAATACTCTCATATATATATATATATATATATATATATATATATATAGGCATGAAGGAACTAAATGAAATATGTTTATACATATCATATGTTTTTAAAGCACATACCTAAGTTTCTATTTTGAAAGATAGGAGGCAGAATAAGCAAAAATAACAAACAATTGACAGAATAAGTTCAATTGAACGTCTTTAATTCATCAATCATTCCATTATAGATGTCACTAACAAAGATAAAGTGACAGAGGTAGAAAAAGAAATCGACTCATTCTCTGTAACATCTACGCATCTCGTAAATTCGAATCAACAGAGAGTAATCTAATACTAATAATAATAAAGAACTATGTCATGTGACTTCATTCAAAAATGAAAATCTCTTTAAATCACTATGGAATAAAATTAGAAAAAAAAATAATTTCGAGAAAGATATCACACGATAAATAAAAAATCTTTATTTTGGTCCAACTCAATTCTAAGTCTAGGAATTCCTATTATCTTTACCTTTAAAAAAAATGATAAGTGATTCCAAAAAAACCACTTCTATACCTATGAAAAAGATATTTCTAGATTTTTAGAAACTAACTTGTCAGATTCACTATATATATATATATAGTGTTGAGTGAGATTGTTGTGTTGGAAGATGTGGTTGTAAACCTTCATTTTGAGAATTGAGTTGAACCTTTTTGCAATAGGTGATACTATAACCTTTTCCACCACATAAGCTACAAGTAACAATCCCCCTATTTTGTTTACCTTGCCACTCTTAGGCTCATTCACTTCTTTCCTTCTATTCTTCTTTAGTCTATGTGTTAGGGAAAACTTAACAAATCTAATATGCTCTGATACAAATTTGTTAGGGAAATCTTGATGCGGAAGCGTAAATCCTAATCACTTGATTCGATTCAAATAATATGACTCGCACAAACGAGAAGTAAACAAATATATGGAGAAAGAAAGAACAAACGAGAACACACAATATTTACGTGGAAACCCCTCTACAATCGAGAGGGGAGAAAATCAAAGGCGAAGATGGAGATTCTTTATTGATATTGAATGGAAGAATTACAACAACACTTCCGCAAAACGAGATCTATGAAAGAATTACAATCACTTTCTCTTAACTCTCGTAGCACTCAAAATCTGAATTAGAGGAATTACAAAATCACCTCTTTCACTCAATGGCGGCGACTCATTCTTTTGATTGGATACCATGATGTAAACCCTACGTCCTAATTTATAGGCGCAGGTCTGGAAGGTCCTGATCAATCGGGAAACACGCTGATCGATCGGAACCGGGGCGATCGATCGGCCCTGTTACCGCCAAAAATCCCAAAATTTTCCTTAAATCACCCGATCAATCGGGCTTCCCTCCTGATCGATCGGTGACCCTACGGCAACCCCATAAACTTAAAACAAGTAATTTGAGATATAATCCTGAAAAATCAGCACCTTGGCTCAAATTACATACATAAAAGAATTTCCTCCACCTTCTCCACTAAACACCCCACACACGGGGTTATCTAAACAAAACACAAAACCTAAACTATTCCGTGCGGAGCTTGAACTTCCTGCTAGGTAGTAACCGAGTGAACATATCTGAGAGGTTATCAGCAAGGCCAATCTTCTTCTTCTCTGAATTGGCTCTTGACACATTATCTAAAACAGCCACCTGCTGCTGAACTGTGTTACTCAACTGAACTCCCTCTGGCTTACTCACCTGACCTGAATCACAAACAACTGATGACATCTTCTGTGGAGATAGCAATGAAGACTCATCAAACATGACATGTCCACTCATCAGGAATTACTTGAAGCAAAAACCTTTCTGCTTCCTATAAAGCCCTTGTTCACATACTACCACTCCTGTAGACTGACCACACAAAGAGCCCCTCACACTGTGCTCAGACAAACCCCTATCAGCTGAATGATCCAATCTCAAACGTCCTGAATTTGTGATCTCTGGTTCTGTCAACAACAAGGATGATGAAGATGTTGCAACATATCTAACAACTGTGGAACCGACAAGCTCATACAGAGTACCTAAACTTCTGCCCTTCATAACGGTCAAAGCACCCTTAACGACCTTCAAAACTCCACCTTCAGCTGTGTACCTGTACCCTTTAGACTCAAGAGTACCTAAAGATATGAGATTTTTCTTCAAATCAGGAACATGGCGAATATCACTCAAAACCCGGATAGTGCCATCGAACATCCTAAAACGAATTGTTCCTATACCCAGAACTTTGCATGGAGTATCATTACCCATCAAAGCAACTCCACCTCGAACGAACTCGTACGTGGAAAACCAATCCCGATTGGGACAGACATGATAGGAGCAACCGAATCCAAAATCCAACTATCTCTCAAATTGGACCGAGGTTCAGACACAGACAATAAAAGATCTTCATTCTCACCATCCACAATACTAACTATTATGGATCTCTGGTCAAACATGTTATCTGCTTCTAGTTTTCTCTTAAGCTTATGTTATGAATGCGAGGAACCAAGGCATGTGCGGGTGGAGGTTGTGAGCTGCGTTCTGATACTGGTATGCTGCTACTGATGAATTGCTACTGATATGCTGCTGCTGTGCTGATGTGAGCTGCTATTACTCTATTGTTGCAGTTAAGCAATATGTTGGCTTACTTGTTGCATTGTAATGATCTTAATTGTTGCATTGTATTGTCCTAAATAACCTACAGTGTGCTTCGGTTAGGCCTGGACTGGTTAAGTTGTTAGTTGGTTGCTTAGTTAGTTAGTTACAAGATATCTTCCTTAAGGCTTCGATATTTTAGTAGTTGGTTAGGAGCTTATGTCTTGTTCAATGTATTTGTTTGCTTAGATTGCCTATAAGTAGTAACCTCTTGTAATAATTCATATTCATTCAATGAAAATTACTAATCTCTATGAGATAAACTTCTCTTCTCATCTTATTCTCTCTCTACTTTCTCACCACCTTTCACTTCTTTCTCATCCCTTACTCTCTTTTCATTAGGTTAAGATCAAGATCCAATCTCGATCTTAACAATTGGTATTGATTTGGCTTCCGAATCAAGCTCTTATCTGAAACAAAATTACAAAACCTGATTGATTGCATTGCAATTAATCAATAAAAACAATTTTGATACAAATCATTTCAGATTATGTTGATCAGAATTCAGTTCTGAAGTTTGAAATCAAAAGGTGGCGGTTACTGCATTAGTGACCTACAAGTGCTTGGAAATTGCTTCCAGTTGGAGAAAATCGATTGAAAAACATTGAGGAAAGGATAATTGATCAGTTGTTGTTTACTACATTCAACATTAGAGCTGATTCATAGTGAATTCAGTAGATTCGATCAAGCAATTGCTGCTGAAGTTGAGTGCTGAGCAAAGCATTGGTGTTGAAGTTGAGCTTAGTTGTCCTTGACCAATCATCCCTCTGGTCGGTTGGGGAAGAAGTTGAAATTGAGCTATATGATCCACATTATACTTGATCATCATCAAAATAGCAGAAATCATCTGAACTGTGGGGACTACAAATTTTGCAATTCAGGTTGAAGATTGAGGCATTTGCAATTCATTCAGAATTCGTGTTGTTGTTGGATTGTGTCGAAATTGTGTTTCTAAGCATAGTGGTGAGAATTCATCAGAATCTGCGGTGATTTTTTGAGAATTAAATGTTATCGAGTCGCGGTTTGCTTAGGCGAAACTCTGACAACATAGGCGAAAATCTAACAGCGGAAAGGAGAAACGAAAATTGTTGAAATCTGATTTCGTTCGTGAAGTTCGCTTTAGGTATTGTGTTGAGGACTTGATTGCGAGCTTGAGTCGAGCAGAAGTGTAAGTCAAATTACTCAACTAACATTGCGGTTAGGGTTTGCTCAAATTTCCTCTGTTCAAGGTTCGTCAGTAGGGTTGGAATCTGAGTGTGAAGTTTAAGAGCGATTATTGATGGTAGTGATGCAAAAATTCCGGATTAGCTGAAGACGATGTTTGATCAACTCAAGAAATCTAACGCTGAATGGATACAACAAATGAACGAGCAAAACAACGTGAAGATTGAACAGCAAGCTCAGCCGATTGTAATGGAGAGATCTGATCAGGTTATTTTTCAATCACAAGAATGGGAGGATAGGATTAACAAGCGTTGGGATCAGTGTATGGAGGAACTAGAAGTGAAATTAGCTGAGATTCGAGAACAATTTAGAAGGCCAAACTCTCTTGTTGTTCAACCAGTGAGGTCTTTTAAAGAATCGAATCATCAGATGTATTGTGAGGCTGATAAAATCGCAGTAGCTGAAGTGCACAATGTGGAGCCACTTAATGTAGTTGAAGAAGAATTGGGCCAAGGTAATGCCGAAATTGATGAACACGAGTGGGTTGATCCTGAGGTTGAACGAGATGATCATTATGAAGACTCTTTGCTAGAGTTAGAGTATTTTGAAGAGGAAGAGCTACAACATGACATGCTTCCGGAATGGGGATATGATTTCCACGTCAAGGGAATGTTAAAGAAAGCAAGGAGTAGAGCTAAGAGAAGCCAACTCAATGACGCATTGAACGATTTTTGGGAAACAAAGAAGATTACAAGGAAGAAGTTGAAGCGTAATGTGATGTCTCAGCCTGGGAGGTTTGTTGATCAACAAGAACTAACTCAAGATGCTGTTTTTACCGATCTACATGCTTGTATACAAGATTCTGAAATGTGTGTTGGTATACAAGGGTTGGGTGCAGCAGAATCTGAGATTCCAATTGAAAAACTAGATGTTACTACTGCAATATCACTGAATACATCTCCAAATCAGTTAAGGGATACTCCATGGAAAGATGGAAGGCGGAACCAAAATGCTTTCACTGATGAGCAATGCTATTCTGTTGAGAAATCAATTGTTTCTGCTGCAGTGTCATCAAATATAGATCAGGGTATGCATAAGTCCACCTTTGGGCGAGCTGGAGGGTTAACTCAGGACCAGAACAACATCATCGTGGATGCTTTGCAAGGTCCCTTGTGTTACGTGAATGATTATGAATGTATAGTGGCTAAAATGCACTATCGGCATGCCGATCGGCAAGTTCAGGATGATTTATTCCTTTGTGTGAGTGGAGTTGTGACTTATCCAATTGCAAGTTCTTATGATAAGTTGCCTCCTGATCCAAGAGAAGATTCTCAAGACTATATGAAGCTCAGGGGAGTCGAATTTTTGCTGAAAAGAGGCACTCGAGCTGCGAGAGTGCGTTTTAAGGTTCATAACAAACAAAGCTTGATTCCTATGCAAGCAATTGAGTTGTTGGACGTGTATAAATGCTGTGATATGCTGGAAGAGAAAGCTATGCAGCCCAAAATTAGTACAACTGGTGCACCAAGCCAAGTAAGGATAGAGGTTATAGCATTTGACAATTGGGATCAACTGCAATTGATTGGTGCGGATCTAGTGCAACATCTGAATGTGCTTGGGGTGACCTGTTGTGTTTGTTCCGAATGGAAAAATAATATGCACAAGCTTCAATACTTTCTCAATGTTTGGGTGAAGGAGTATAACAAGGAAACAAGATCATTCCTAGTTGAAAATATTTTACATTTCAGCAGCCAAGATCAGGACAGATTTTCCCTTGCACTGAAATTAATCTCAGATGTTTAGTTATGTCATTGATGTCCTGATTTGAAGTTCATCTTTAAGTCTGATGATGGAAATTCGATTGTGATCCATGAGTATTTGATTTGGTGGAGCAAAAGTTTAGAAATGAAAACCAAAGTTGCTAGTGTTCAAGTGATCAATTTGGGACAGCAAAAGTGCACGGACGCTGCTGAAAATTCTTGGGGAATTTTAATTACTTCACTGTCAGCTGCATATCAGGTGTTAAGTAGATTCATGGATGGTGCAACTTTGATCTTGAGAGGTCTTATGAACTTACGGATGAGGGAAAGCATCTTTTTGAACCCAACGCGTAATGAAAGTATTGGCAGAAGAAGTTACAGATTTCTTTCTTCTCAGGGAACCAGTTTGGGCTGTGTTTGGGACTGTCTATCAGCATTTTTGTCAATTGGTTTGAGTATGGAAGGCCTCCTGAGATGTTTAAGGACTTAATAAGCAGTTTAATGGGTCTTGATACATTCAAACTCTGCTGTGCAGCATGTTATAAGCAGAATTGCAGAATATTGGAGTTTGAGGGTCCTCTGCAGCACGTTAATGCTTGGGGCTGTATTAGCTGCATCAAGTTGAGCCATGGGCTGGTTGTTGAGGGCTGTCTGGTCTGGTTTGATTAGTGTAGACCACCAGAATACCCACACAAAATCCTTGAGTAGAGCAAGCACCGTGCTAATGTGACCAGCTGCATTCATGATGAGTTGCTTCAGATATCCTTCCAACTGCAGATTTCAGCAAGATTTCATTACTTCAGCTATCTTTCATATGCAATAAGTGATCTGCATTATTCCAATTCTCTTTCATTCTTGAGGACAAGAATGTTTTCAAGGGGAAGGGATTGTTATGAATGTGAGGAACCAAGGCATGTGCGGGTGGAGGTTCTGAGCTGCGTTCTGATACTGGTATGCTGCTGCTGATGAATTGCTACTGATATACTGCTGCAGTGCTGATGTGAGCTGCTATTACTCTATTGTTGCAGTTAAGCAATATGTTGGCTTACTTGTTGCATTGTAATGATCTTAATTGTTGCATTGTATTGTCCTAAATAACCTGCAGTGAGCTTCGGTTAGGCCTGGACTGGTTTAGTTGTTAGTTGGTTGCTTAGTTAGTTAGTTACAAGATATTTTCCTTAAGGCTTAGATATTTTAGTAGTTGGTTAGGAGCTTATGTCTTGTTCAATGTATTTGTTTGCTTAGATTGCCTATAAGTAGTAACCTATTATAATAATTTAGATTCATGCAATGAAAATTACTAATCTCTATGAGATAAACTTCTCTTCTCATCTTATTCTCTCTCTACTTTCTCACCACCTTTCACTTCTTTCTCATCCCTTACTCTCTTTTCATTAGGTTAAGATCAAGATCCAATCTCGATCTTAACAGCTTATAACAGTCTTTCATAATGTGCCCTTTCTTATGACAGTAGTTACAGGTTAGGTCTTGATACTTAGACTTAGACTTGTTTCCACTATGATCATACTCAGTTCTCCCCCTCACAAATAAACCACCACCTGGGTTATAAATAGAATCAGATAATTATCTATCTACTCGTTCTTGACTCAGTAGGTTTCTCTTAACTTCATCAATAGATATGGTTTGTCTACCACCATAAATCATGCTTTCGACAAAACCCTTATATGAAGCAGAGAGAGAACATAACAACAACATTGCCCAATCTTCATCCTTAGGAACATCATCCAATTTTTTCAAATCTTGAATAATTGAATTAAATTCATTGACGTGATTCTTAAGTGACGTACCTTCTGATATACAAAACGTGAATAACCGGCACTTAACTGCGAGTTTGTTGGAGACAGACTTGAAACAGGACATATCCTGCAATTTCTCCCACAACTCCTTAGCGATCTTCACTTCCAGAACTTCTATCAAAACATCATTGGTAAGACACATCTGAATTGCAGTGAGTGCCTTCTCATCTCCTTCCATTTTGCTTTTGTCAAATTCTCTGGTTTCTTCTCTTTCCCATCTAAAGCTTTCTTCAAGCCACTCTGAGTCAAGAGGCCCTTAACGAGAACCTGCCATAAACTGGAGCTCCCTTGACCACCAAAATTCTCAACTTCAGATCTAATTGCGGACGTCATAATATCAAATCGAAATAAACAGGGCTCTGATACAAATTCCACCCAAGGCTCTGAACCTAGCTCTGATACCAATTTCTTAGGGAAAACTTAACAAATCTGATATGCTCTGATACCAATTTGTGCGGATAAATCTTGATGTGGAAGCGTAAACCCTGATCACTTGATTCGATTCAAATAACTCACACAAATGAGAAGTAAACAAATATATGGAGAAAGAAAGAACAAACACGAACACACTATATTTACGTGGAATCCCCTCTACAATCGAGAGGGGAGAAAACCACGGGCGGAGATGGAGATTGAGATTCTTTATTGATATTGAACGAAAGAATTATAACGACACTTCCTCAGAACAAGATCTATGAAAGAATTACAATCACTTTCTCTTAACTCTCGTAGCACTCAAAATCTGAATTAGAGGAATTACAAAATCACCTCTTTCACTCAATAACGGCGCCTCACTCTTTTGATTGGATGCATAATGACGTAAATCCTACGTCCCAATTTATAGGTGCAGGTCTGGGAGGTCCCGATCGATCGGGAAACACCCGATTGATCGGAACCGGGGCGATCGATCGGCCCTCTTACGGCCAAAAATCCCAAAAATTTCCTTAAATCACCCGATTGATCGGGCTTCCCTCTCGATCGATCGGTGATCCTACGGTAACCCCATAAACTTAAAACAAGTAATTTGAGACATAATCCTAACACTATGTGCTCATTTGATACAATCAAGTGCTTTAATTAGCCCTCTTTTAGTCCTCAGCTATAGCTTTTCCCCATTTAGTGGCTTCATAATGCCTTGATTGCTTTTAGATATTAGTCATTTGTGCATCATGATGATATATATTCCTCTGGTTGATATCATTGGGACTATATAACCACAATTGCATGAGCATAAAGAATACTATACAAATCCCAAGCTCTACAAGCACATATGTTCTTGACCTAAGTTCACAATTTACTCCTCCTCGCAATCCACCATTAACTTCAAAACACAACTCCAATTATGTTGAACATGTCAATTTCTTGGTTGATTTTTAGATTTCTGCAATTTCACCTTAATTCTTGGACATAATGTAATATCCTTATTACCTATTTCATATTTGTCCATAAACTTTGCACGCCATCCCATCTCATCTGCAAAAGCAACTATAGCAGTGCATAATACGGGAAGAATAATGAGACCATGGTTAGGCATTCTCTCGAGGTAGTGAAGGATACACTTGATAAACTGCTAGAAAGAGGTCCTGGGGGCATGAATAAACTCAGAAAAAAGGTTAACAACATAAAAAATCTCAGGTTGAGTCATAGGAAAATATTAGAGCACTGCAACAACACTCTGATACTTAGCTGGATCTGTAAGTAAACCACCCTTGGTGAGAGATAGTTGTACCTGAGCTGACAGAGGGGTTTTGATTGGTTTTTCATTGTGCATGTTGTTTTTAGCGAGTAGGTTGACAATATATTTATGTTCTCAAAGAAAGATGTCATGCCTGTCATGCTTGTCTTCGATGCAAAGAAAGTAATGAAGTTTGTCTAAATCTTCTATGGAGAAATGGGTTGAGAGTGTAGTAAAGAGTGTTGATTTTGAAGATGAGTCATCACCAGTAAATAAAATATCATCCACGTACAATAAGAGACAAACTGTAGTGGTGGTTATGCAGTGGATGAATAAGAAGGAATTGGCATAACATAAACTCGAGACTATGCAAGAAAGTATTAGACCAATTAAACCATGCTCATGGGGCCTATTTGAGATGTAGATGGCTTATAGAGGTGAAACACATGATTGGGAAACCTAGGGTGGACAAAGCCTTGGGGTTGGCGCATATAGATCTCTTAATGGAGGAACCTATGTAGGAGAGCATTTTTGACATCTACTAGTGAATAGACCATGAGAAGGTAACAACAAGGGATAAGAAAAATTGTATTATGGAGGGCTTAACTACTAAGCTGAAGGACTCGTGATAGTTTATGCCCTCACCTTGATGAAACCCTTGAGCAACAAAGCGAGCCTTCAATCACTCAACAGACTATTGATTTTGTATTTCACTTTGTACTTCCAGGTCCTACCTACCATATTTTTGTTGAGCCATGTGGAACCAGGTCCCATGCATGATTTGGATTTCAACGTTATGTTCTTCTGCCATGTCTTCTTGTCTTTAAGGGTTCTTGGCTGCTTGGGAATAACAAATGGGTTCTTGGACAATCACGACAGAGGATAGTGGAAGGGGGTACTTTGGTTTTTGGATTCCATCCTTGAGATGGGTTTGCATTGGGTGGATGTAAAGATTGGTGCATGACTCGGGCTGCGATTATGACAATTCATGGCTTGAGAACAAGGGGGTTGCTGCTAGTTATAGGAGGGTGTGGGCTGGTGATTGTGATTGTGGGATCATGGAAGAACCAAGAGGGGGTGTGGGCTGCCGTGGGCTCTTGATGGTAGGGAGTTGGTGCTATGCGGCATTGATATGTCAGGAGACCGGGAAACAGAAGTATCTAGCTGGGACTAGGATGTGTCAGGTCTCGGTGGAGGTCCAGGCTCTAGCGACCTGGTGGAGTGGGTATGTAGGATGCAGGGATTGGTGGGATACTTATAGGGTATATGCTATTGAGAAATAATGCTATTGCCATTTTAGAGGACTCGGGAGGGGTGGAAGAGTTGAGGGAACTTAGCTTAGGGTAGGGAAAGCATAACTCTTCAAAGTGGGCATGCCAACTTATATACGAACGTCCATTTTATGGATCTAAACAATGATGCCCTTTGTAGTGAGCAACATGGCCAAGAAAAATGCATGGTGTGATTGTGCTGCCAATTTGTGAGAGGGCATGAGATGCGAGGTTTAGAAAGCACACACATCCAAATACGTGGAAAAAATTATAGTTAGGTGGTTTTTGAAAAGCTTTTTCAAAAGGTGAGACGTTTTGTAAAATTGAAGTGCGGAGACGATTTATAGAAAAACATATAGTACAAAAGGTGTCATCCCAAAAAGGAAAGCGGAAGTTGCACATGTAAAAGTAGCATATGTGCCATTTCACTTAGATGCCGATGCTCGCATTCCCCCGCTCTATTTTTTCGTGGAGTATCAAGACAAGAAATTCGGAAGAGGATTTCATGAGTTTGACACACCACTTTCATGCGATGATGGTTATATTCACAGTCCCGGCCACTTTGAAAATTTTTGATAGTTGTACTAAAATTCGGTTTTAACAAAGTTTTTAAAAGTGATAAATATTTTGAAAACTTTCAACTTCTACCGCATCTGGTATAACCAAGTAAATCATGAGTAGTCATCGATAAAAAGAACATAGTATTTTAAGTTAGTAGTTGAGAAAACAGGAGATCACCAAACATCAGAATATTTTTTTTTAATGGTGCAATAGTACTATGTCGATGCGGTGCAGGGTGGACTTTGCACGTTATGGACTTTATTTTTATGACCGTTTTTCCTAATCGTCAAAATTGAACTCAAGACTAGTTCTTTGGCTTCATTTGAGGTTGCATGCATGAGCTCTAGTTTTTCATCTCAGGCAAATCTCGGGGCTGCAAGCTCGAGCTAAGGACTTTGTCTTTATGTTATTATTTAGGGATCGAGCTTGAGCTCGAAAGACGTGTCTTGACCATTTAGATGCCCACTCATTCCATATTTAATGTTTCCTTAATTACGTCCAGATTATTTGCTCCTCAATATCTGACTGGATTTGGCTTCACCTTTCCTTAACTTGTGGTTACCATAACAGGTTCCTCTTTCCTATAGATTTAGTGCTTTGGGAGATTGATTGATATACTAAAAATTATGAAACACTTCATCATTTCTTCTCTTTCTTCAAAATAATCTACTCCTCTTGTTACTGAGCAAGTTGAGGCATACTTTAACTCATCACCCGAGAGTACACTCTTGTGGAGGTTGCCGTATTACGATTCAGAGTGCCTTATGATCCCTTTTGCATCGTTGCAGGGGCATAAAACGACTTAGGCAATGGCGAGTTCCATGGCACTCAAACTTCCTTCATTTTGATCTTTCCTCTTTGAATCTCTTTTGTTTGATGGTTTGATTATCTTTTTCACAAGTCATTTTGCCTAGGTTTAAGGTCTATAGTTTTCAATAAGAGACCATCTTGTTGAAGTCCCTTTGTTAGTCACTCCTGCCACCATCTCAAATTAGTATTTACTATCTCAAGATTGTTTTTCTAGTTACCCGTTCGAGCAATTTTTCCAATAATCTAAGTCATTTATCTAAAATAATTAATCAAAACATAGGTCATGTTGGTTTTATGATTGCCAACGTGTCAAAACTTAACCTCTAGATGGGGAAAACTATAAAACGCGGTCTAATAAAATGGATCCTTCCTTGGCAAATTGAAGTTCGTTATACCCTCTTAAACGATAGGGCGCCTTCTAGGTCGACCCGTGGCTTCAAGAAAGATAATCAAGCATGTAGGAGAATAAAACTGCCTACATTATATGACCGCTTAACTGTATTAAATTTAGAGTAAGCTGGAAAACTCTAAGTAGATCTGGGAGATCTTCATAATAAATATGGGATGGATGATAGAGCGGCTGAGAAATATGTTTATTCTAGTTGGTTGTCCTTCACCATGATTAATGATAAACCAATCCTTGACCAAATTCATGAATATGAGGAGTTGTGCGCTGAAATCCTTGGTGAAGGGATGAAAATATGTGAGATGTTTCAGGCAAATAGTATTATTGAAATGTTGTCGTCTTCATGGGATATCTATAAAGCTCCGCTCAATTAAAACATAAAAAGAGGGATATGACCATGCAAGAACTAGTTTCCCACATTAACTTTGAGGGCCAAAACCGCAAGCATGGGAACGAGAATTCCTCCGAGCACTCATCTTGGTCTACTAATATGTTGAATCGAGAAGTACAGGGAAAAATGGTAGGTTCAAGAAACCATGGAACAAGGGCATCCCAACTGCTAGACAAATGGCTCGAGTTCGAGCCTAAACCAAAAACAAATCCAATGGAAGTGGCCCCAGAACAACCCTAAAGGTGGCCATAAACGAGTCAAGGGAGCATGATGGAGATGTGGAGAGACGGGCCACACCTCAAGAGCCTACAAGAAGGGATTTGGACCGGGAAACCCCAAAGAATACAAACCCCTAGCTAACCTTACCAAGAGCAGAGATGTCCTTGTTGCTATGATCTCTAATGTGAATATGGTTAGGAACATTGTTAAGTGGGTTGTAGATACTATCACCATGAGACACATCTGCTTCAATAAGGACTCGTTCCAAGAATATGAGACAGATGATGTGGGTGAGTGTGTATTCATGGGCAATTTCAGTTCAATCTCAGTACTTGTCAAGGGGAAGGTCCTTCTAAAACTACAACTCTAGAAAGTTCTTATGTTTGTGAAATATGGTGCATGTCCTAGATTTATTTAGAAATCTTTTTTTGGCTGATTTACTTAACAAAGCTGTTTTCAAACCGACCTTTGAATCTAATACGCTTACTATCACTTAAAGCACAAACTTTGTCGAAATGTGTTTCTGTAATAGGGTCTCTTTTGTACTTGATGGGGAAATCAACATGAATAAAACTACATCTTATGCCTATATCGTTGAATCTTTAGATTTAGAGCATGCTAGGCTTGGACATGTAAATTATCGTTTGGTTAAAAGACTTAAGCAAATGAGTTTAATTCCTAATTGTGCTCTAATCGAACCCGATAAATGTGAAAAATGTGTCAAGGCCAAGCATCCTAAAAGACCCTTTAACATATCATATAAAGAACAACTAGCCTACTCGAACTTGTACATAGTGATTTGGGTGATTTTAAGAACACCACGAGTAGAGGTGGTAAGAGGTATAGCATTATCTTCATTGATGGCTACTCGAGATTCACCAAGGTGTATTTCTTGAGTACGGAAGATGAGGTAGAGGAGATGTTTCTCAAGTATAAAGCAGAAGTTGAAAATTGGTTGGATCATAGAATTTTAGGAATTAGGTATGATAGAGGAGGTGAATATGAAATTACCTTTTTTAAGAGGCACTGTGATGAACATGGCATAATTCATGAAGTATCAGCCCATTGTACACTCAAATAGAATGATACCACCGAATGAAAGAATAGAACCCTTAAACGAAATGATGAATGCTATGTTGATTAGCTTAGGCTTACCCCTGAATTTGTGAGGGGAAGCTATGTTGTCTGCATGTCATTTACTAAATTGGGTTCCACATAAAAAGCTAGATAGAACTTCGTATGAATTAAGGAAGGTTTATGGCCCTACCTTTCAATACCTCAAAGTGTAGGGGTATGTAGCCAAACCTGGAGTTTCTCAATTAAAGAAAAGTAAATAGGGTGCTAAATTATAAATGTTATCTTTATTAGTTATGCTATAAACAATGTTGCATATAGATTTATGCTAATCAATGACTCAAGTCTTAGACATGGTAAATTTATGAAATCTCGAGATGCTAAGTTATTCAAGCATGTGCTTCCTATGAAAGAATCTATGTATGTGTCACTGCATGTTTCTTTGCCTTATGCATCTACTCCATCATCTAGTGACCCGCCCCTTCAAGTAGAGGTTTAGGAACATAGAAGAAGTAAGAGGGCTCGAATTGAGAGTAGTTTTGGACCTTACTTCATTACTACTTTCTTATTTGAACATCTTGATTCTGACGAGCATGTTGTTAATGCATTCATGTTAGAGGAAGATCCTAGAATGTATGATGAAGCCATGAGATCTATAGATGCTCAACTTTGGAGAGAGGTCATTAATAATAAGCTAGAGTCAATAACGAGTACTAATGCTTAGGTGTTAGTGGACTTTCCTAAGCGATGCAAACTCGTAGGGTGTAAATGGGTGTTTCCAGAGAAATTGGGGACTAATCGGTTCATTGAAAAATTTAAGGCCAATTTAGTGGCCAAAGAATACACTGAAAAACAAGGCCTTAACTTCTTTGATACTTATTCACATGTAACTAAGATTGCTATTCTGAGAGCTTTGATAGCTTTAGTGTCTGTCGATAACCTAGTGGGGCATCAAATGGAAGTTAAAACTGCTTTCTTGAATGGTGACCTTAAATAGGAAACTTATATGGAACAACACGAGGGGTTGGAGTTTCCAATTATAGAACACAAATCGTGTAAAACTTGTAATGTCCTTATATGGTCATAAACAAGCTCTTAAATAATAGCATCAAAAGTTTGATTGCACTCTAGTCACGAATGACTTTGTTGTAAACAGTGGTGATTCTGGTGTGTACTCTAAGCATGATGGTAATTTTTGAGTGATTATCTTCCTTTGTATTGATGACTTGCTTATCATTGGTACAAATGTGTATGTTATAAATGCGAACAATGGTGCGGATAAATCTTGATGCGGAAGTGTAAACCCTGATAACTTGATTCGATTAAAATAATATGACTCACACAAATAAGAAGTAAACAAATTTATGGAGAAAGAAAGACCAACCACGAACACACAATATTTACGTGGAAACCCCTCCACAATCGAGAGGGGAGAAAACCACGGGCGGAGATAGAGATTCTTTATTGATACTGAATGGAAGAATTACAACGACACTTCATCTGAATGAGATCTATGAAAAAATTACAATCACTTTCTCTTAACTCTCGTAGCACACAAAATCTGAATTAAAGGAATTACAAAATTACCTGTTTCACTCAATGGTGGCACCTCACTCTTTTGATTGGACGCATAATGACGTAAACCCTACGTCCCGTTTTATAGGCCCGTGTCTGGGAGGTCCCGATCGATCGGGAAACACGCCCATCGATCAGAACCGGGGCGATCGATCGGCCCTCTTATCGCCAAAAATCCCAAAAATTTTCTTAAATCACCCGATCGATCGGGCTTCCCTCCCGATCAATCGGTGACCCTACGGCAACCCCATAAACTTAAAACAAGTAATTTGAGAGATAATCCTGACAAATCACCACCTTGGCTCAAATTACATACATAAAAGAATTTCCTCCACATTCTCCACTAAACACCACACACACGGGGTTATCTAGACAAAACACAAAACCTATACAAGTCCGTGTGGAGCTTGAATTTTCTACTAGGTAGTAACTGAGTGAACATATCTGGGAGGTTATCAGCAATGCCAATCTTCTTCTTCTCTGAATTGGCTCTTGACACATTATCTAAAACAGCCATCTACTACAGAACTATGTTATTCAACTGAACTCCATCTGGCTTACTCACCTGACCTGAATCACAAACAACTGATGACATCTTCTGCGGAGATGGCAATGAAGACTCATCAAACGTGACACGTCTACTTGTCAGAAATTGCTTGAAGCAAAAACCTTTCTGCTTCCCATAAAGCCCTTGTTCACATACTACCAGTCCTATAGACTGACCACACAAAGAGCCCCTCACACTGTGCTCAGACAGACCCCTATCACCGGGATGATCCAATTTCAAACGTCCTGAATTTGTGATATCTGGTTATGTCAATAACAAGGATGATGAAGATGCTGCAACAGATCTAACAACGGCGGAATCGACAAGCTCATATAAAGTACCTAATCGTCTTCCCTTCATAACTGTCAAAGCACCCTTAACGACCTTTAAAACTCTACCTCCAGTTGTGTACATGTACCCTTTAGACTCAAGAGTACCTAAAGAGATGAGATTTTTCTTCAAAACAGAAACATGACGAACATCGCTCAAAACCCTGATAATGACATCGAACATCCCAAAATGAATTGTTCCTATACCCAGAACTTTACATGGAGTATCATTACCCATCAAAGCAACTCCACCTCGAACGAACTCGTACGTGGAAAACCAATCTCGGTTGGGACAGACATGATAGGAGCAACCCGAATCCAAAATCCAACTATCTTTCAAATTGGACTGAGGTTCAGACATAGACAGTAAAAGATTTTCATTCTCACCATCCACAACACTAGCTACTATGGATTTTTGGTCAGACCTGTTATCTGCTTCAAGTTTTCTCTTAAGCTTCTAAAATTGTTACTTAATGTGCCCTTTTTTATGACAATAGTTACATGTTAGGTCTTGATGCCTAGACTTAGACTTGTTTCCACTATGATCATACTCAGTTCTCCCCCTCACAATTAAACCACTACCTGAGTTATAAACAGAATAAGATAATTCTCTATCTACTCGCTCTTTACTCAATAGGTTTCTCTTAACTTCATTAACAGATATGGTTTGTCTACCACCATAAATCATGTTTTCGACAAAACCCTTATATGAAGCAGAGAGAGAACATAATAACAACATTGCCTGATCTTAATCATTAGGAGCATCATCCAGTTCTTTCAAATCTTGAATAATTGAATTAAATTCATTGACGTGATTCTTAAGTGACGTACCTTCTGACATACGAAACGTGAATAACTGGCTCTTAACTGCGAGTGTGTTGGAGACAGACTTGAAACAGTACATATCCTGCACTTTCTCTCGCAACTCCTTAGCGGTCTTCACTTCCAAAACTTCTATCAAAATGTCATCGGTAAGACATATCTGAATTGCAGTGAGTGCCTTCTCATCTAACTCCTCCCATTGTGCTTCTGTCAAATTCTCTGGTTTCTTCTCTTTCTCATCTAAAGCTTTCTTCAAGCCACTCTGAGTCAAGAGGCCCTTAAACTCGACCCTGCTATAAACTGAAGCTCCCTTGACCACCAAACTTCTCAACTTCAGATCTAATTGCGAACGTCATAATATCAAATCAAAATAAACAGGGCTTTGATATAAATTCCACCCAAGGCTCTGAACCTGGCTCTAATACCAATTTGTTGGGAAAAACTTAACAAATCTGATATGCTTTGATACCAATTTGTGCGGATAAATCTTGATGAGGAAGCGTAAACCCTGATAACTTGATTCAATTCAAATAATGTGACTCACACAAACGAGAAGTAAACAAGTATATAGAGAAAGAAACAACAAACACGAACACACAATATTTACGTGGAAACCCTTCTACAATCGAGAGGGGAGAAAACCACGGGCGGAGATGGAGATTCTTTATTGATACTGAACGGAAGAATTACAACGACACTTCCTCTGAACGAGATCTATGAATGAATTACAATCACTTTCTCTTAACTCTCGTAGCACTCAAAATATGTATTAGAGGAATTACAAAATCACCTCTTTCACTCAATGGCGGCGCCTCACTCTTTTGATTGGATGCATAATGACATAAATCCTAAGTCCCTTTTTATAGACCCGTGTCTGGGAGGTCCCGATCGATCGGAATCGGCTGATCGATCGGCCCTCTTACGGCCCAAAAATCCCAAAAATTTCCTCAAATAACCCGATCGATCGGGCTTCCTCCCGATTGATCAGTGACCCCACGGCAACTCCATAAACTTAAAACAAGTAATTTGAGTCATAAACCTAACAACGATAATTCTAATTTTTCTGCATTTTTTATATGATTTTGTACCAACTTATTTACTATCTTGCGCCAAATTTCAATGGGTATTGCTCACTTTTGCTTTTATTGTCATTTACTTAGGAAAGGAGCCAAATACAAGATTCAAGGCTAGGAAGGATCGCAACTCAACTCAAGCCCGAGTATGAGGCCCATGATAAGAGAGAAAATTCCAATTAAATTATTAATATGGGCTAAAAGAGGCAACTTGGGCGGCAAGGCATGGTTTGGATTGTAGGCCAATTAAGGAGTTTCCATGCAAGTGAACATCTTTGATGCATGAAAGACTAAAAACCCTAAGAATGGCCTATAAGTACAAAGACAAGGAGGGGCAGTAACATTATGCAATCTAGATGTTGGGGTTTTAGACGAGATTGGGACATGAAAGAGGAGGAAGCACGACGAAGGCAAAAAAAGATGAGATCGGCTAAGGATCTTCATGAATTCCGAGTTCTATCTAAACCTTTGTCTTCTATCATGTCTTGTACTTTTAGTTTTGATTTCTTTAGTTTATTCATGAGCTGAATTTACTTCTCAAACGCTACGATGTAGTTAATGTTACATGATTCACTCTTTTCTATTTTTAAGTATTATATGTTTGTTTATTGTATTGTTGAAGTGTTTATTATTATTCTTTATGCTTTTTGAGTGTTTGATCAACCATCCAAAAAGATCTCATGATTAATAATGAGTCTGAGAGGAGATACATGATGATTGCTAAAGTAATAAACACCATAGATTAAGTGAACATTAGAGATATGTTCTTATATGTGAAAACTATAGATTTTCATAACTCTTTCCTTATTTAAATTCATGCAAGAGATTGATTAATAGCTAAAGGGTATACTAAATATTTGCATGAGAGAGGACATTAAGTAAATTAGGGTTTTTGGCCATCAACATGGATAATGAACTTGAATACTGAGAATTACAGTTCATATTAATGCAACTAAGTGAAATCAGATGTCTTAAACCTAAAACCAAATATCTAACATCTAAAAAAATCATTATTAAAGTCTAAAAAAATCATTATTCAAAAGTTCTTTAGTCTTTCTTTAATTTCATATTCAAACTCCAATGTTCAATTGTTCAAATAGAATTAGAACTAGTAATTTCGATACTCAATAGTTAGAACAATCCTCGTGAATGATACTCTACTCACTCTTTATTACTTAATCAACTTAGTATACTTGCTAATTTACATGCATTAGCAACTAAGTGTTTCTTAAGTTCATGTTTTGATATGAAAGGCCTAGGTGAGACCGAGGCGATACTCGGTGTAAAATAGTTAAATTGCCTGAGGGTTTGACACTTTGTCAATTCCATTAGGCGGAGAAAATATTAAGAAAGTTTCTTCATTATGATAACACTCCTTCTAAGACTCCTTATGACTCAAATTTTTGCTTAAAAAGGAACATAGGTGATAGTATGTCATATGTTGAATATGCTAAGATTATTGATAGAGTAATATTTTTGATGAATTACACTCGTCCTGATATTGCCTAAGTCAGAACCATACTTTGAGTGATGTCACTAGGTTTCTCTTATTAGACAGTTGAGATACCTAAGGACAACCGTGAATTGGGGTTTGTACTATAAACATTTTCCTGCTATGTTAGAGGGATATTTTGATACTAATCTGATACTCATGAGATTGATTTTACTAGTGGCTATGTTTTTATACTTGCTAACGGCATTGTGTCTTTGAAATCTTGTATACAGACCTGCATTGAAAAATCCATGTTTGAATATGAGTTTATTATTCTAGAGATGGCAGGTTTTGAAGTCGAATAATTGAGGAATGTACTGGGAGACATTCTATTATGGGGAAGGCCACGCCGTTAGTATCGATGCACTGTGACTCACGAACGACTATTAAAGTGGCACATAGTGAGGTGTATAATAGTAAGTGCAGGCATATATGCCTAAGGCATGGTGTTGTGAGGCACCTGATTGAGAATAATATGATCTCACTCGAGTTTTTAAGGGGTGAGAGAAATTTGGCAGATCCCCTTAGTAAATGCCTTTCTAAGAAGGTGATGAGTGATGCAATAGAGGAAATGGGGGGCTTAAGTCCAATTGTGTCTGTTGATCTTGTTGGATAACCATCTTAGGAGTTATTCTCGATCTTTTTTGGGTCAAACGAAGCCAATGTCAAGAAAATATTATTAAACTACCCTAACCCTCTTTAATATAATGTTGTTCTGTGACTTATGGATTTGTCAACTCTGTCATGACGTTGAAAATGAGCTTAATGCTCTTCATGATGTCCATAGCCTTCTATGACGGTGTGGTGGTAGCGTACTTGATGGATTCACCTGCAAGAATGTGGGGGTGTTAAATCATTCTTTATAAAGAGTAAATGCTTACTCTCTAGAGCGTTCCCGTGTCCTGAGGTGTCAGATTTGTTTTGCTGAGAAGTACTTCTTACATGTGGATTGTGGAGTGCGTTTCAACCTTGAGAATACATGAAAGTGTGTGTGTGCTTTTCACAATGACTACTTAGGCTTAAGATTATGTTCACTTAGGGTGGTTGTGGGACATGCTTATTCACTATGTGCTGATTCAGGTCCAAATTGCATTGGTACCGTCAAGTGTGGGTCTTATTACTCTATAACACATCCTCTTCTTGTGCTTCTCAAAATTAAATCATTTGGGGGATTGTTGGGTTTGGGGGAAGTATGCTTCAGTTTTTTCATCTTGTACACAATATTGTATCCCATATAGAAAATCTAGAGGTGAGAAAGTCACTTTATATACCCCTTTTTCTTTGATTTGAGAAAGTCTTGTGAACCTAGAGTGTGCGTAGTAGGCCACACATGCGTGCAGCCCTGCTTGGCCGGGCAGGGCTTTGCAGTGTGGTGTGAACTTTTCTCGATCCAAATTTTTTTTTCTTTTGGCCATTTTGTTTTTAATGGTCAAAATTGAACTTGAGACGAGTTCTATAGTTGGCTGAGCTCAAGGCTGCAAGCTCGAGCTCTAGTTATTCATCTCAGGCTCATCTCGAGGCTGCAAGCTTGAGCCAAGGCCTTTTTTATGTCATTATTTCAGGCTTGAGCTTGAGGCTACAGCCTCGAGTTTGAGAGACGCGTCTCTGACCATTTCAAGCCCACTCTCTTTTAGTATCCGTTTTTCCTTAACTAAGATTGGAACTTTGCTCCTTCATATTTGCCCATTCTCTAGGTTGAGGTTGGATTTTGCCCCATCTTCCAATAACTAGCGATTACCATATTGTTTATCTCTTTTGCTTATAAATTCAATGATTTGACGCATTTATTGATACAATGAAAAATATTGAAATTGTTTAGCATCTCTTCTCTTTCTCTAAAATACTAGGCCACTCATGACACTGAGCAAGTTGTGGCGTACTCTAATCCATCACCCAAAAATACACTCCCGTGTTGAGTGCCGTGTTAACCTTGAAACTTGGAGCTTCTGATGACGATCAAATAAGCCTGAAATTCGAACCGATGTATATGTTATTTGGGATTCAAGGTACACCAGAGTTCAACAAGGATCAAAGATAATGATCGTCATTTATCAACAAACATCACGGTGTCAATGCATTTGGGGCAAAATAACAAGCATTGTGTTCGTCTCTCTTCACTCTTACGAAATTATAATCAATGGCTACGCTGATTGATCACATCCCTAAGTGGGTGCACCATCCCCGAAGCCCAGCTCCCAAGCGCCGCACTGATTTCTCCAGCTTCTTCTGCTCCTCTTCTTTCCCTTACCTTCAAGGTTTTCTCTCCATTTATCGCCTATGTTAATTTCTCTGTTGATCATCTGGTATTCAGTGCCATTGATTCTTTTGTCAAGTTATATGCGTCAATTTTTCAATATCATGATCGCATTGCTAGATTTCAGTTCTATGAGTTGAATTTTCTATTTCCCCGTTTATATGTCTATGTTGATACTCAGAGAATTGGGTTTTGTTCCGTCACATTGTTGAATTTCATCACTATGTTAGAGCTTGTGTTTCATACTTGGGTTTGTTTTCAATTTCCTATTTACACGGTTTTGCTTCTCTGCTGATCATCAAGTATTTAGTGCCAATTTATGATAAGAGAATTAGGTTTTGCTGTGTCGCATTTAGATTCATTTATGAAAGTCGAGCTTTTTTTTTCACATGTAAGTATTATTGTTGTGACCCAATTCAATCAATAGCCACAATTTACCACAACCTTGGAAGATTAGCAATAGAAGAAGAGTTTGAGGGAGGAAAGAATTAGGATTCTGCAGAAAAAGGGGGAGTAACAAAGAAGAAGGAGAGTTGAGGGAGAGTGAGAATGAGAGATTGACGTAGAATTAGGAAAAAAATCAAGTGAGATTCTTATTTATTAAGCAAATCATGAACAATACAAGTCTCTGCCCTTTCATTTATATAGACTAAGAAAGGAAGGAGAAGAGAAATCTGAATTATAGCTGGAATCTAACAAAAAACCAGAAAAAATTAGCTAAAAATAGAAATTGGTGCCAAATGACCTAATCGCTAACTGCTATTCCCGCCAATTCTAAATTTAAAGTTAGTTAACGAATTTAACTTCTAAATTTAGAGTTAGCTAACTTTAAGTATCGTTTTTAATATTCTAGGCTCAATTGGAAAGTTTGAACCTAATAATGTGAAGGATTTGAGCCCTAAATATGAATATCAGAACATTATACCCCCTATACCCCCCCCCCCCCCCCCCCCCCCCCCCCGGGGGCGCCCAAGGCCCAAGAAGCTAATCCTTGTCTTACGGATTTGTATCAGGGAATTGACTTTGGAGGAAGGTGAATCTTCAAAAGTAGACTTCTCAGTCTCAAATTTGTCCAGTTCACCAATGCTTAAGCCACTGGTCTGTTATTTCTTTTGACAAGCCTTCTATCTAGAATAGCTTCGGGCTCAATCAATAATTCTCCATCCTTGTTGGTGATGATAGGTTTGTGGAAGCTTCAATATCAGCTCCAATCCTCTTCTTAAGTCGTGAAGCATGGAAAATTGGATGGATGGCACATGTAGGGGGTAGCCTTAACCGATGTGCAGCAGGTCCAACCCTTGCTAAGACTTTGTAAGGACTAAAATAGCGTGATGCAAGCTTCGCATTAGATCTGATGGCTGTGGTTGATTGTCTATAAGGCTAAAGGTTGAGATAAACTTGATCTCCCACTTGAAATTCTCTTTCCATATGCTTCTTATCAACATTTTGCTTCATTCTTGCTTGAGATATCTCTAAATTCCTTCTAAGCTTTCCTACAATCAAGGATTTGTCTCCAAAAATTTTAAAGACAGATGCATTAAAAGATTCAAGTGAGTCTAACAAGTCTAGTGTAGGAGCTTCATAACCATATACGACGTTGAAAGGGGTACACTTAAGGGAGAATGGTAAGAGGTATTGTACTAATACTCAGCTAAATTCCTTCTAAGCCTTGCCACAATCAAGGATCTGTCTCTAAAAAATTTAGAGACAGATGCATTAAAAGATTCAAGTGAGTCTAACAAGTCTAGTGTAGGAGCTTCATAACCATATAGTACGAAGAAAGGGGTACACTTAAGTGAGAATGGTAAGAGGTACTGTACCAATACTCAGCTAAGTGTAACCAATCATACCATTTATTTGGCATAGAAGACATCATACACCTCGAATATTGTTCAAGACATTGGTTCAATCTCTCAGATTGACCATCGGTTTAGGGATGATAACTTGAACTCTAATCTAAGCTTGTACCAGATAAATGAATCAATTTCTTTCCAAAAATTACTTGTAAATAATTTGTTCCTATCTGACACAATGCTTTTTGGCATTCCACGAATTTTAAGGACTTGATCCATGTAAATTTTAGCAAGAGTAGCAACTGTAAATGGATGCACCAAACCAATAAAATGAGCATAGTTCGAGAATCTATCTATGATCACCCATACCCCATCCCTACCATCAGATTTAGGCAAACCCTCAATAAAATCCATACAAATATGTGGGGATGGGAAGTGTCTGCAACAGTCCAAGAGTAGCAACATGCTCAGATTTGTTGCATTAACAAACATCAGACTCCAACTCAAAATTTTGCACAAATCTTTTCAATCCTTTCCAATAGAATATTTGCTTAGTTCTTTTATTGGTGGAAGAGGTACCATAATGGCCACCTAAAGCGTGTGTATGGCCATTTTCAAGCAACTTCCTGCGCAATTCTCCCTTTTTACCAATGACTAACTTCCTCTTATAGCGCAAGATACCATTTTCTAGTGAGTAATTGGAGCATGATGTTGCATCTACCATTTGTTTCTTAATCAATTCTTACATCTCCTCATCTTTTTCATATCTTTGGATAACCCTTCGTACCCAAGAAGGCACTACAACAAAGACTACCATGCATTTTGTAGGGCATTGTCGTGACAGTGCATCTGCCACCATATTCTCAACTTCCTTCCTATATAATATGCCATAATGTATCCCATAAGCTTACTTAGGCCTTCCTTTTGTAATGGAGTAGTGATTCTTTGATCTAACAAGTGTTTAAGGGCCATAGGATCAGGTTTGATATGGAAAGAATGGCCTTCTAAGTAATGCTTCCATTTGGAAATAGCCATCAAAACTGCTAGATACTCCTCATAAATGGATAGACCTTGTTATCTAGGTTTAAATGGCTTAATAAGGAAGGCTATGGGTTGTCCTTGCATAAGGATATCCCCTATACCCTCATGGCTAGCATTTGTTTTAAGTACAAATTGTTTACTAAAATTAGATGGGCGCAGTACAAGGGTATGAGTCATTGCATTCTTCAAGGTGTTAAAAGCTTTAGGGGCCTCTTTAGTCCAATTAAATGAATCTTTCTTCAATAGATTAGTTAAAGGCTTAGCAATTAGTTAAAGGTTCTTAGGTGTAGGCCATTTAGACATTGCCTCTGTTTTAGTTGGATTGGTAGAGACACCACCTTTGGTGATTATGTACCTAAATACTCAATGTTTTTAGTCCTAAATGAGCATTTTGACAGTTCGACAAACAACTTATGCATTCTTTGTGCAAGTGATGAAGGTGAGTAGACCATGTAGGACTTTAGATAAAGACATCATCAAAGAATACGAAAACATACTTTCTCAAGTAAGGCTTAAAAACATCATTCATCAAAGCTTGGAAAGTAGCGGGTGCGTTGGTAAGTCCAAAAGGCATTAACCTAAACTCATAATGTCCATGGTGAGTCCTAAGGTTTTGAGTATATCATCCTCTTTCATCTTTATTTGATGATACCCATGTCTCAATTCTATCTCAGAAAAGAATCCAGATCCATGAAGTTCATCAAGTAAATCATTTATTAAAGAATAGGAAACTTATTCTTTATTGTTAAGTCATTTAGCTTCCTATAGTCTATTTACATGCGTGTGTTTCCATCCTTTTTCATGACTAATAGGACTGGTGATGCATAAGGACTTTGGTATGAATGAATTATTAAGGAGATCATTTACACGCTTCTCAATTTCAGATTTGTGCATATAAGGGCATATATTAACAGGTGCATATCCTAGGACTAGAGGGACAGCGTGGTCTTGGGTCTTTTTAAGGGGTAAAACAGTTGGTTCCTCAAACACATCAATGAATCCAATCAAGATCTTTTTCAAATCCATTGGGTAAGCATTGAGAGAGAAAGAGTTTTGCAAACCATGGTGTTGAGGAGGCTCATCAACACTTGTAATTTATTCAAACCAGCAGTAGCCACCTCTGGACAAGGCCTTCTTTGCTTCTCCTATGATCAACTTGCAAACTCCTCCTTCAATCATTCCATGTAATTCAACCTTTCTTTCTCCTTTCTTTTGGGTAGATGATTTAAGGTTAACAAAATCTAATTGGATTGGATTGTGTGCCTTCATCCAATCTAGTCTTAACAAGACATCACAACCACCTATCCTAAGGATTGTAAGGTTAAATTTGAAGGTTTGGTCTTGCATTTTCCATGTAAAATCAGGATAATAGGTGTGCAAGGACATTTTCTCTCCATTAGCAACAATGAAGGTGAGTGAAGGACATGGTTTAAGCTTGAAACCACTAGCTTTAGTCAATCTTTGATTCACAAGCTTTAGTCAATCTTTGATTCACAAAGCTATGTGTTGATCCACTATCAAATAGTACTATGATACTCTGCTTCTTAACCATACCTATTATTCTAATAGTTCTATGAAATTGGTTTCTTGGTGATTGGTAGTGCTTATAGACATAACAATGGGCTCTTCTTCCGCTAAATTACCAATAATAGGCTCATGTTCCTCTTCTACCAAATCATCAGTAGTAGAGAGTTGGTCCTAACTAGTTTCAACTGCTATTATGGCATTAATGTGTGTATATTGACAAACATGGCCAGGGAAGTAGCGTTCCCCACATTTATAACAAAGGGGTGGTGATTTCTTGGTGTCGAAAACCTTAGAACTAGCGGAATTGGTCAATGCAAGCTGATTTGATGTCGTTCTTGACTTTTGCTTTGAACTAGAAGAGGATTTAGGTGTTGTTACAGAAGCAGGCGTGTTGCTAGCAGTGCCTTCGTTGGTGTTTGTGTTGAATCTATTGTTTTGGGTGTTAGTCCTATCATTATAAGTTGTCCTCCTAAAGTTAGTAGTGGAACTTTGGTTACTCTTATTGCTATTACGATGTCCTAACTCATAATGATGCTCTAATTCAAAAGCATCTACTAAGTAGTGGGTTTAAACATTATGATAGAGTGCTTAATCTTAGGTCTCAAACCACTCATATAGCTTGAAACAACGTAATGTTCTTGTAAATGTGGGCCAACTTTAATCATCTAGGCCTTAAGTTCCTCAATCTTGGTTTAGTATTCAAGAATTGAACTAGTTTGTTGCAATTTATTGAATTCTTCAATCACATTGCGAACTTTCTTGTCACCAAAACGTTTACAAATATCCACCACAAATTGGTGCCAATTTGGTTGTTCTTCACTAGCTTGCAAACCAAGTGCCAACATCCCCATTTAGGTAAATTCCAAGGGTTTCCCATCTTTCCTCATCCAACACATCAAAATACTTGAAGTATCTACCACACCTACTTGCGCAACCACATGGGTTTGTAGGATCAAATAAGGGGAATTCAAGCTTGGGAGTTTGTTTCTTAGGCCTCCTATGGTTAGGGTAGTCATGGTCATAATTTCTATGATGAGCATGGTGGTTTCTTCTTAGAGGAATGGGAGATTCTTGATCCGCAGGATCAAGATCCACACCTCTATGATGTGCCATGCTAGTGGATGTGTGTGGGGGCCCACAGGGGCCTTCCCATTGTTAGAACCTTGACTATCAACGTGTTGTAATGTGTAGTTTAGTTGGCATGTTAAGGCGCAATCCTCAGTTTTCTCTTGGTTGGCAAGTATCTTCTCAATTAGAATGGTTTGTTGGGCATTGGATTTGGTCAATGTTTCTTCAAAAAGACTTGTAATTTGTGTTCTTGTTGCTTTGAGAGGGATTTCAATTCTTGGAAGCCATCATCAAACTTGGAATTCAGCTCTTGGATTGGTTGGAAGCCTCTTTCTTGCCTAGTTTTGGATTCTTGCATTTGTTTTCCCATTGTCAATTTCCTTTGGAATAAAAAACCGATTTGATCTTTGACCTTCTCAGAAAGTTGGGGTTCCGAACCCCCATCTGGAGCAGCAGCAGCAGCAGCAGCAGCAAGAGGTTTCCTTTGGAGCCATTTGCTGCCTTCGTGGGTCAATTAGCCTTGCTTTGATACCACAATTGTTGTGAATTGACTCAATCAATGGCCACAATTTACCACAACCTTGGAAGATTAGCAATAGAAGAAGAGTATGAGAGAGGAAAGAATTAGGGTTCTATAGAAAAAAGGGGGAGTAAGAGAAAGAGGAGAGTCGAGGGAGAGAGAGAGAGTATAAGAAATTGAGGGAGAATTAGGAAAAAATCCAGTGAATTTCTTATTCATTAAGCAAATCATGAATAATACAAATCATGAATAATACAAGTCTCTCCCCTCTTTTATATAGACTAAGAAAGGCAGGAGAAGAGAAATCTGAATTATAGTAGGACTCCAACAAAAACAAAAAATAAGCTAAAAACAGAAATTGGCGCCAAATGACCTAACCACTAACCGCTAACCGCTATTTCCACCAATTCTAAATTTAAAAGTTAGTTAATCAATTTAACCTCTAAATTTAGATTTAGCTAATTTTAAGTATGATTTTCATTATTCTAGGCTCAATTTGGACAGTTTGAACTAATAATTAAAAGGATTTGAGCCCTAACTATGAATATCACAACAATTATTTTGATTATTCAATTTATACCTTTGGGATTTCTTCCATTGGGAATCCAAAAAATTTGATGGAAAGAAAATAATGGAGAGAGATGCTTTTTTATGTTTGGAAGTTATGCAAAATGTAACAGAAAAAAATATTAGGTGTTTTTGAAAGTTTAGTTCACTTTAAGAATTCTACTACCATTTAAAAAAGGGAAGACAATTTGGGGAGAATCACATTAAGCTTAAGTGGGGACCAGAGGCCTATACAAATGGACCAGGAACTAGAATGAATAATAATAGATCAGGTCTTTGATCAAGCTTTATAGTTTGGTTTGGACTAGTATATTAGCATTTTATGTGTATCCTTTATTACAAACCCGAGCTAAAGCAGACTAAAGGCTGATACAACAACAACAACAACAACCGACTCAGTGTCTCAACGGCTCCCGCATATGTAGGATCTTTTTTTTTTTTTGGGGGGGGGGGGGGATGTACGTAGCCTTACCCCTTCTACCCTTAAAGGGAGGCTGTGTCCGAGGACCCCCAACTTGATAAGCATACAAGCATGAAGCATAGAGCATAAAGCATGAAGCATGGAGTATGAAGCAGCAATATGCCATAAAGGATAAAGCATTGGATTGAATAGTAACCGGCCCTGTTTGATTCTGTCTTAGGCCAAAGTCTCATTTCAGTTTGTATTAAAAAGTTAGAAACAATTTAGATCCAAATCAAGGACAAAGGACTAGACCGTGCAATAATTATTCCCGTTTGGTCCGGCCATAGTTTGAATTTGTTAATCCAATCCAAATTGAAAATAGATAAAGTTGTAAATTAAGGACCAAGGATTGGGTAGAACAATGACCGATCCAGTTCAATTTTAGATCGTATTTTTTGATCTTAACTAGACACACATTTTAAAAATTGAATATATTTATTACTATTTAAACCTAGATCATACTGCAACGAATACTAATAAAGGTCCATAATAACATAGTGATTTGGCCCGATACCTGATTTTCCAATTTGGCCCCAAACTAATTCATATTTTAAGCATGCTCAGTACTTCACACTAGGCAAAGACTAGACCAACAATTGATAAAGGTCCAATGACCAAGGACAGGATTGGATAGCAATCTTTCAGTCCATAAAGTTAATTGAATGCTCTTGGGTCGGAACTAATTCTTTTTTCTCAATAGTAGCCTACAACTTGCAATTTTCAACAATCATACGCTCTTAACTCTTTCTTCTTTTAACAATTTAAATCACATTTTTTTCTTCAACTTTCCACCACCTCCAAATAAAGGAAAGAAAATGAAAATCCTCCCTTTTTTCCTTTGTTTTCGTTCATATTTAATTTCTCTTTAAGATTTTCTAATTTCTATCACAGCTTACATTTTGAAATTTTCTCAATTGACCCCTGCAAATTCATTTATGCCTCAGCACTTTGGCTACCTCTTATTCAAAGATAGAGAGAAAAACAGAATCTGGGTTGTATTGTTAATTGTTTTAATTTCCCTTTAGGGTTGGATGTCCTGTTTTTTAGTTGATTCTCTTGATATAGACTTTGGGATTTCATTCATTCTCTTTTGATCTTATTGGTACCGACGTATACTGGCAACAACTATAATGATCACTCTCAATCCTATTTAGCTGTATGTTTTAGTTAATGATTCGAGGTTTTCAATTTGGAAGAAAGAAAAACGCTATTTAAGGGAAATGGAAGAAGAAAGGCCTTGGTGATGGAATTTGTAACATGTTATAGCCTTGGTGACCGTTTATGAAATAATGTTTGATGACCTGATTCTCTTTGACATGGTGATTAAGACTAAATAGTCTCCAAGAGAATGGGTAGGATGCAAGGTTGGTGGATGCAGTGGGTTGTTCCTCTTTGTGGAAGTTTATCTCACAGTTTAACCCTTCTTTCTTCCTCCCATGCGCATCTCATGATTAGGTTGGGTGACCATATTCTTTTGATTAGTGTCAGGTGACCATATTTGATTATAGGAAGATGCAGGGTTGGTGATATTGTTTTTGCTCATCAGTTTCCACCTTTATATTTAGATGAGATTACCTTTACTTTTCAGGTTGGGGGTCCTCGGAAACAGCCTCTCGTTAGGGTATCCCCCTGATGGGGTAAGGCTACGTACATCTTACCCCCCCGCGACCTTGCTCACGCGGGAGCCTTTGAGGCACCGGACCTCCTGTTGTTGTTGTACCTTTGCTTTTGAAAGTAAGATGTCAGCAAGTGATGATTGAAATAGGGACTTGGTCCCTTTTTTCATTCTATTTTTCGCAAGCACTCCAAGGGTACCAAAGACAATTCGTTATCATGATGAATCAATATGCTCTTCAACTCCTAAAAAACTCAAGAGGCCTTAAGGCCGATTTTCGAGAGTTTGGATACTAAGCATAAAAAATCATACGAAATAGCCTTACTCACGTGGGGCACTTCGTTCGCTATCACCTTCTAGAGGACACAATGCCTATCTTCTCACGAAGTCCTAGATTATCCATTGTTCATGGTGCGCTAATTACTTTCTTCACATCTCAGCAAGATGACTCACTATCTTAGAGCCTGTACCTTCGCAAGGATCTTACTGTAAGGGAACTACTACATAAATTCACATGATTGAACCACATTTTGAATCAAGTACGTTTATCTCTGCTGCTTGATAAGAGGGGTTGAGTGTTGGATGTATCAAACACTTCTAAAATTAAATCTTTTTTTTTTCCCAATATCTTATAGTACATATTTGTTTTCAGTTTTCCCTTATTCTCTTACATCTAGAATGTTGAGGTACCCTTTAGAATCAAGGTCTTTATGTGCTCTTTACTTCTTGACAAAGTTAACGCTTAAGATTGCCTATAGAAACTGAGACCTTTTATGGCTTTATTTCCAGGGATCTATGAATGTGCTTCCAGAGTGGAAATATACACGATCATTTATGCTTGCAATATCTAGTGGCTTGGAATTTATGTGCAAGCTTTTCTTCCTTTTTAGGCCAGATGTGGGTAGCTGAACAGTTGAGAGTATCCTTTTGATGAAGTTCCATGGCATAGGAAAGAGGGAGAGATGTCTTAATATTATTATCCACGGCAAGATTGTGATTCTCTAGTGTATTTGGATAAAAAAGAATATTAGGATCTTTGTAGGAAAATGTGGTCTTTTTAGGAGCTCTTTGGGCAAGGAGCATTGAGTGCTTTGATTGACATAGCATTGGCTGATTCGCAGAGGGATTAGAGAGCTATAAGTTGTTACTTGGTTGCATCTAGTCCTTAACTCTTTTTAATTATTTCTCTATTAATAATATTTCTCTTTTCTGATAAAAAATTTCCATAGATAGGAGCTGAATACTTGTACGTATAGAGATGAGTTTTGTTATGAATTCTCTGGAAGTTGACTTATATTGAAAAATAGCTTGTATTTCGCGCTTACACGCTGACTTGGCTCTTGAACTTTCTTAAAGATATCTTTGTATCCTAGCATTCGTATTCTCCAATCCTTTTGCTATTCTTACTCATCCATATTATCTTATGCAGCGTTTGGAAGTTCTTGTGCGGCATAGCCTGCATGCAATACATACAATTCAGAAAATTGTTTTTGAACATTCCGCAGATTGAATGTATTTAGTTGAACTTAGAAATTGAAGCTCTGTCTGCAATATTTTACTCACAGGGCATTTGCTTGAGTCCCCCAATAGCAAAGATGTTGTGCCCACAGTAGCTTCCACAAGTCCAGATGATTCTAGTGGAAAGGGAGAGCATATTCACAATATTCCTCAAATTCAATGCTACAGATCTACGAGCAGAGGAAGATTATCATTGCAGTCAGATGAAAATCAAGCTATGGAAGGTCAATCATCTCCTAGAAATGGACTAACTAGCCATCATATTGTCAGGTTCGTTTCTGAGCTTCATTATCTCCTGCAACACTTGCTGTGATGACTTGCACTCATTTTTATGCTTGGCCAATCAGTATGCAAAGAGTGAGTTTACTCTGTTAATTGCTTTCCATAAATAAACTAACTAGCTATCATAGAATCAGGTTTTCAATTCGACATGTATGTTATTGTTGGAAAATATATACATCAATCAATTAAGACTATAGTTGGTGAGAGCTTAAAACTAGTGCAATACATGATAATTGTTAAAAATGAATTACAAGTTGCTCAAAAAAAAAAAAAAAAAAAAAACCAAACAAATACGGAAACGTAGGCAATATTGAATTAATATAAAATTACAGACAACAAACTAACAGCATTTAAACTCAAGCCAAGTAAAAATATGAGCAAGCTATTTACCCAAAAAAAAAAAAGGAAGCAAACTAACAGCATATATATGTTAAGATGACACAAAAGTAGTCACCAGTTTAGGTTCCAAAATCAAGGGAAATGATAAATCGATAACTAGATAATGTAGAAAATAGAATGCATAAAAATAAACCTTATTGTTTTCAGAATGTTGTTGTGCCACTGAGTTACTCTTTTGTCCAAAATGCGATCATGTCTCAAAACTAGGTGCAATTCATCAATACTGACGTAGCCCTACAGGATAAATACAACCTCATCGTGGTCCTTGCACTTGAAAGTATAGAAAGCGGTAACCTGAAAAAGAGCTAAAGAAGAAGAAAGATTAACCTTTTGATAATCCTGTCAGTGTTCTTTGAAATCTATCTATAGAGAGATGCATACACGTTATTGTAATTAAGCTGTGGATTTTGTGAGAGAAATCTAGGTGTCCATGCATAGTGGCTGAGGGAGATGGAGAAAACATGCTCACTGTTGCTTGCTCGACACTTCCAGAATAATACTATGTTTGGAACCAGGAAAATTTGAAGAGAGAAAAATACAGAGGAAAGAAACTAAAATGAACAAAGCTAGAAGGATTTTCATTTTCTTTCCTTTGTTTGGAGTCAGTGGAATGTTGAAAGAAAAGAAAATGTGATTTAGATTCCATAAATGAAGAAGAATGTAAGTTGTTGAAGTTGCAAATTGCACGCTAATATTAAGGATAAAAAATTAATTTGACCCTTAAGGGTATTCAGTTTCATTTTAGACTGAAAGATTCGATTCGGAAATTGCTAATCATCTATTTCTTAGTAGTTACACATTTATCGCTTGTTGGTCTAGTTTGACATGGTTTGAAGTAATGAGCATAATGAAAATGTTAAATCAATGCAAACTGAATTGGAAAGGTAAGACTGAATCATTTTGTTATTTTCAGTCCAATCCTCGTGCCGTGATATGGAACTTTATAATTCATCCCTACAATTTGATTTAGGTTTAAATAGTGCTAAATTTGTTCAATTGTTAAAATATGGGTCCTGATATGATTGCAAAGTTCGATGTAAGATTGGACTGGATCATCTATTGTTCGATCTGATCTTTGGTCTTTGATTTACACTTTTATTGATTTTCAGTTTGGATTGAACGAGGAAACTGGATTTAAGACTGAGTTGGACTGGATTAGTTTTTTCTTGGATTTTTATTGGTCCTTAGTGCAACACCAACACCAACACCAACAATAACAAATTCAGTACCTCAAAGGGCTTCCGCTAAGGCAAGATTTGGGGAGGGTGAGATGTACGTAGCCTTACCTTATAGGGCGCTACCTTGAAGGAAGGTTGTTTTTGAAGGGCCCCCAACTCTACAAAGCAAAAACGGAACAATATTTATTTATAAAATTCAAGTCAAATAAAGCAATATTAGATATGCAAGCACCAATAAGGCAAACATGTAAGCCTAGGGGTGCTGTGAACTAGCCTCGTTGTGCTGCTCTCTCCTAACAGCTATGTCGGCCACACGTATTTTTAATTGCCACTTAGCTCTATCTAAAACCATCTCCTCATTAAGGTTTAAGTGGCTAAGGACATTTTTAATGGTCTCCATCTAGCTTTTTTTTTAGCTTGCCTCTACTTCTCCTACAGTGTGTATTATGAAGTTATTTACATCTCCTAATAGGGGCGGTAGTCGGTCTCCTCCTAACATGCCCAAACCATTGCAGACATTGCTCCCTTAGCTTGTCGTCAATTCTTGCCATGCCTTATTTGCTTCTTATAGCGTCATTTCTAATTCTATCCTTGTGTGTCCACACATCCACCGCAACATCCTCATCTCCGCCGAATTCTGTGTGCGGTGTTGTTTAACTGGCCAACATTCAATATCGTGTGACATAACGAGTCTCATCTTCGTCTTATTGTAGTTTCCCTTTAGATTTAGAGAATTCTTTTTATCACATAGTATTGTTGAATCAATCTTCCATTTATTTCATCCCCCTTTAATTCAAGTGTTGACATTCTTGTGAACTCCGCTGTTTTGTTGCATCATGGAGCCTAAGTATCCGAAACATTATTTTGTCAGTATGCATTCTGGCCCAATCTTCATGTAATCTATGCTTGGTTTGGTTATGGTACAAAACTTAAATTCCATATACTCGGTTTTTGATCTATTGAGCCGTGAGCCTTTCGACTCTGAACCCAATCTTTACTAGTCCATAGCATAGACTTAAAAAATGGAATTTCAGTTTAAGACAGGATCAGACATGACCGATTATTGTTTAGTCTAATTTTAGTCTTTGATTTCAGCATTTTATTAGTGTTTATTCAGGTTGAACTTGGGTTTTGAGTAATGGATATATTTAAAATGTTATCATACTTGTCCATACCAAATTGGAAAGCTTGATCAAAGATATGATTCAGATCAGTTATCTGTCTGTTGTCATTTGACCCTTGCTTAGGGCTAAGGTGATTCTTCTCAAGCTTTCCTCTCACTTTTAAAATTGACGTGTGATTTTAACTATATAATTCTCGTTTTCCATGATATTTTCTTTCACATGTTTTTCCATTGCATAATCTAAGAGCTTCAAACACAAAAATCTCATTCATATATTTTTTTCCTTTCCATGAAATTTTCTGAGCACCAAACAAAGCGTAATGTCACGGGATGACACTTTCACCAGTGTCACGGCCTCCCAATGCCCTTAACTTCACCCCTAAGGTCCCTCGTTAAGACCCGTGATGCCACTTAGCTTCACTCCGAAAGTACCTCGCTAAGTCAGGCTAACCCCGAAAATGTGAGAGTGTTAAGTTACGCAGCGGAATAATATAATTTGGGAAGGAAAAGAAATAGAACAACACATACACATAGAGAGAGAGAGTCACGGTTTGAGAGAGAGAGAGAAAGATGGAAGAGATTTGTGAAATGGGGAATTGCTTCCTCCCTTGGTATTTACACTTGTATTTATATACAATTTACATGGGACAAAGAAGAGCAAAACATGGTACTTGTGTTCCTTGCTTTTTCCCCTAGCCGTCCTCCTTGTCCTTTTTGTCCTATGGTGTTACCTTTTTGTCTCCTACTTTTGCTACACTTCTTTTACAAGTGTTGGGTTTTGGAGGGAAATGCCTTGCCCTTCTTTTCTTTGCCTTGGCCGTCCCCCACAAGCCCTCTTTACATCTTATTTTATTTTTACCCGATACGATATTTACACGTATTTTACATAACGTCCTATGGACCCGCCCCTTTACGGATTTGTGCCGAGCACTTCACCAAAGGTTCGCGTCCTTACAAAATTGGACTCCGTACATAAATATCTGTAAGAATATTCTAGAAGAGCCTAGAACGAACTATGGCCTTCTGGAACATTCCCACCGTACACCGATACATAATTAAATTATACAAAATTATTACGGAACTAAGCGGTCCGTGACACTCTCCCCCACCTAAGCTATTGACGTCCTCGTCAATGTTAGACGGTCTTGAGTTCTTTAGACGCCGTTCCACTTTATTTGAGCCTTCCTCTGGTCTTCATACCTTCGAGTCCGGATGGCCCTTCCATTTAACCAAGTACAAGAAGTACTTAGTTCGGTCCCTGCGTCCCGAGCCTCGTTCCACAGGTTCCTTCATCTCTGTTGGCAGCTCCACGTGATGCTTCACTGCTGGTTGTGCCACAGAACGGTTGTCCCGCAGCGTCGTCCTGTTTGGAGTGCTTTCGTACCCCGAGTGTTTTGGTTGTTTGTTTATATTGGGCAAAGGTCCGGGCACCCGTGCTTTGTCCACTCGAGTATCGATCTCGCTGTTCACGGTCTGTGCCTCCCCACAGCTTGTCCCAAACCCCTGCATTCTGATTTTCGGGTCTGTTTTCAACAGCCCCTGCGCTGAAAAGTGAGGCGCACCCTTGCACCTCCCATGCCCACCCCCGGGCAAGCCTTGTGCACCCAATCGTAAGTCGAGTGCACCCCAAAGCAACCCATGCCATGTCAAGCACAAGTCACGCCTAGCCGTGCGCAACCCATGCGCACTCATGTCCGAGTCAAGAGCCCTCGTGTGCAACCCATGCACACTCAAGCCCAAGTCATACGCCTTTGTGCACAGCCCCTGTGCACTCCAGCCCACATCATGCACACGCCCAAAAAGGTCGTGCACACTCAAGTCCCTGTTAGGCACGTCAAGGCCCAAGTCTTGCACATCCGATCTTGAGTCTCGACAATGCCCTCCACAATACAAGTTGTGCCCTGCAGTGAGCACCCCTTGCCCCGCGTTTAGCATCCAGTGCACTATCAAATGCACCACATGCGCCTCCCTGGGCACCCCCAGTTCGGCCCTGGACACACCCAGCTCGATCCTGGGCACTGCCAGTGCGGTCCTGGGCATGTCACGCCCAGCTCTGTCATGGTCCAGCCCAGGCGCAGTCCAGCGCCCCCTGTGCACTGCCTTTGCCCGGTCTTGGATAAGCCTCTGCGTGGTCGGGGACCCTGTCCCAGGCCCCAACCTGTCACTGCAGCGAACCTCCTCCCACGGAAGTTCCAGCTCGTCACACTTCTCCTCGACCCATGTCCTTTGCGTGTAGGCCTCGACCTCCTTTGCATCGGACTTCGAAAATTTCGATGAAGAAGTGTCCCATTTTAGGATGTGCATCCCATGCACACCCCACCCTAAGTGTCGTGCCTCAATTGGCACTCTAAATGCATGAGGGCGCACCCCATGTGCACCCAATGTCAAGCTCAGCGCCCCGAGTCCCAAGCTTCGTGCCTCCGGTCCTAAGTCATGCCTTGCCATGCCTAGGCCAAGCACTCTCACGCCCACTATATGCCCTGTCATGCGCAGCACCTGCGCACTCCAAAACAGCTCACGTGTGCCTCTTGCTCGGTCCACGGTCCTGAACTCCACCCTTGCCCCCAAAGGTGTTTGCTTCGGTTTGTAAGGTGGCCTTGTGTCTCCAAGTTCACTCGGTGCCTCCTTGGTTTGAGTCATCTTCATAACATCATTCCTCGGAAGTAAAAGTGATTGTAGGACATTGGAGAAATTCGTCTCCAACACCGTCTTGAAGCCATCTTCTAGGACCACCGTCAAACCCGGTGTGTCATGCCAACCCATAATGCAAGTTGACACTACACGTCCCCTATCATAGATGAGCCTAGATGAAGATACCCCTCTCTGCATCCATCTCACCCCCTTGTCAAGGCCCAATTCGAGCCCCTCCGATCCTCGCCTCGAACCGGATTTCTGTTTGGCACCTATGTAACAAAGTGCCTTGGTCTCAACAGCGACATGCACTCCTGTGTTGACACCCCCGTGTCCCATTCTTGAGTGTCTTGTCCTTGGTGAGTCACGCCCACCTAAGTGCGCGCCTCCTTGGACCCCGGCGCACCCTTGCGCCAAAGTCAGCGTCACCATGTCCGGAACCTTGGTGCGTGCCTGCACCTCGGTCCTCTGATTCTGGGCCTGCGTTTCCGCAAACACAGCACCCTGGGCCTCTATCGGTGTAGTCTGGCCTGCACCTGAACCAGTGCAGCACCCCTGGCCAGCTCCTGTGTCGCCTGGGCCTGCGCCTGAACCAGCGCAGCACCCCAGGCCTGCTCCTAGACCAGCGCAGCCCCCTGCGCCTGTGTCCCGACATGGGCCAGTGCCCGATCCTGGGCATCAACCCGTGTCCTGCTTCTGTCGTCTCCAGTGCCTTCCGATTCCAGTGCCTTTGGCTGGGCCTGGCCCAGGACCTGCGCACTGACCTGCACAGCCCTGTGCCTACCAAGCCCGACGTAGGCCTCACTCTCGGAAGCCCCATGCACCACCTGTGCAACGGTTCCAGCATCAAGTTCCTGAACCTCTGCCTGCTCCCTGGCTTCGGTTCTGTCAGCAGCACCTTGGGCCTGCATCACCCACGCATGCCCTTGTCCCTTGGCACACCCATGTGCCTCGGTTGTCCTTTGTGCACCCTGTTGTGCACTTTGCTCGACCTCCACGAACACACTCGTTTTGGTCTCTTGAGTCCCCTTGGCCTGCGCCTCATGCACACCCGCGGCTGATCCATGCACGCCCCAACGTGCACCATATCGGACCTCAACACACCCCCATGTCTTAGTCCCTCGGATCCCCTTGGCCTGTGTCTCGGGCACACCCGCGGCTGACCCAAATGCAACATCACCCAAATTATTTTGGACCTCCACACTCTCAAGTGTCTTGGCCCCATGAGCCCCCAAGGTATGCACAATGTGTGCACCCAAGGCAAACTCACGCATCACCATCCCAGACCCTAGCTCGGTCCCATCGGCTCGTGTCTGGTTAGTTACGCACTCCCGTGCCCTCAGCTCAGACCCATGCGCAGTCCCATCGGCATGTGTCCTAACATTCGTGCACCCCCGTGCACTCTCCTCGGTCCGGGCCTGCTTGCTGTCACACGCAGCACCCCGGGCCTGCGTCGCAGCACCCTGGGCCTGTGCCATGACACTCGCAGCACCCTCTGTCTCGGCCCTGACATGGGCCTGCGTCTGAACCAACGCAGCAGCCCGTGTCTCGTCCGACTCTGCGACCTGTGCACCAGGTCCTGTCCGTCGTCCCTGGGCACTGTCCTGGTCTCCGTCTCTGCTGGGCCCTGGGACCTGTGCACCCGACACTGTCAGTTGTGCCTGGGCACGGTCCTGGGTCCTGTCCTGGCTGGTTCCTGGGACCTGTTCGCCTGACACTGCCTGCTGTGCTTCCGACACTGCCTGACATGTCTGGGTTCGGTCCTGGACAGCAACCTGCTCAGCGGCACGCAGGTCTCCCCCACCCTGCGTGCTGTCCCCTTCTTGTCCGCAGCAAGCACCCTCATCATCCGACCCTGTTTCTTGTTCAAGTGCAGCCACCCGCTCCACTAGTGCTTGTCTTTTAGGACATTCACGTGCGTAGTGAGGCTCACCACACAAGAAACAGTTATGACGCCTAGGTCACTTGCCCCCACAACCAAAAGTACTTCTACCTGAAGTGCTCACGGTTGTGTGAACTTCAATATTTTCACCCGGCACCAACCCCATGTTGACACCGTCCATGTCAAGACTAGTAAGCGTACCTTTTATGATGAACCGGTCCTTACCCTTGCTTGACTTAGGCCCACACGGCTGGATCTCCAACTCTCCTCTCGGTTTCTCCTCTCGGTTCTCCTCCTTTTGTGATGTGCCCGCACTCCTTTCCTTCTCGGTTTCACTCCCGGCTATGAGCAACCTTTGCTCTGATACCACGCTGTCACGGGATGACACTTTCACCAGTGTCACGGCCTCCCAATGCCCTTAACTTCACCCCTAAGGTCCCTCGTTAAGACCCGTGATGCCACTTAGCTTCACTCCGAAAGTACCTCGCTAAGTCAGGCTAACCCCGAAAATGTGAGAGTGTTAAGTTACGCAGCGGAATAATATAATTTGGGAAGGAAAAGAAATAGAACAACACATACACATAGAGAGAGAGAGTCACGGTTTGAGAGAGAGAGAGAAAGATGGAAGAGATTTGTGAAATGGGGAATTGCTTCCTCCCTTGGTATTTACACTTGTATTTATATACAATTTACATGGGACAAAGAAGAGCAAAACATGGTACTTGTGTTCCTTGCTTTTTCCCCTAGCCATCCTCCTTGTCCTTTTTGTCCTATGGTGTTACCTTTTTGTCTCCTACTTTTGCTACACTTCTTTTACAAGTGTTGGGTTTTGGAGGGAAATGCCTTGCCCTTCTTTTCTTTGCCTTGGCCGTCCCCCACAAGCCCTCTTTACATCTTATTTTATTTTTACCCGATACGATATTTACACGTATTTTACATAACGTCCTATGGACCCGCCCCTTTACGGATTTGTGCCGAGCACTTCACCAAAGGTTCGCGTCCTTACAAAATTGGACTACGTACATAAATATCCGTAAGAATATTCTAGAAGAGCCTAGAACGAACTATGGCCTTCTGGAACATTCCCACCGTACACCGATACATAATTAAATTATACAAAATTATTACGGAACTAAGCGGTCCGTGACAGTAAGCTAGGAAACAATACATAAGCCAATACTAGATCAAGATTTTGACCCAGTACTTGGACAATTTCGTGGGCCTAATTATATGACCTTAAGAATTCTCCCACAATTACTTCCCTAGTCCGAACTTGGCTGAATGTATTAAGCTTGACCATTTTCTAATGAATTACAAAATTTTGAAGCACTACCAATAGTCCCCCATAAACATCAACAACAAACCTAGTGCCACAACGGCTCCTGCCAATGCGGGTGGGCCCGGGAGAAGAGAAGGAGGGGGGGGGGGGAGGGTTTGAGATGTACGCAACCCTATCCCTTGAGGGTGTTACTCGAAAGAGAAGCTATGTTCGAGGACTCCCAACTTGAACTGAAGAACAGAGAAACATGGACTGAAGAATTCATCCAGGTATAGTTGAGCATAATACATAGGAGGCAATGTCTTAGGACTTGAATTATTTCACATAGTGCAGCCTGAGGATGCTTTAAAATTCATTAAGTGAATATAATCCTTTTTTATCAATAAGTCCTATGGTTTGCTGTATTCTGGCCATGCGCTGTTGCCCGGATGTTCATGAGTGCTCTAGAATTTTAGTTCACCCTCACACTCATGTAGGTGTATCCATAAGTATGTGTTGTCTTACACCACCTAATAACGGGGATGGGTAGTGCATTAAGAGCTTCACCTCAACCTTAACAACTAACACCTTCCACAACTCAGCTCAATTATCAGGGATAGTTAGTAGTTCTCATGAATAGTTGTCTTTTGCTTTGTTCAATGCATTTAATCCTAGAATTAGGTTGGGTTCCATCACAAAGAACTCATTTTACAGGCCTCAATCCCAAAGCTTTAGACATTTCACACTTAGCCTTTAAGGGATAGGCCATTCATGAGAGGGTCCGCCAAGTCCCTCCTCGATCTTACAAAGTTCATGGATATTACTTCATTTTGTACCATTTCTTTCACAATAGTATGTCTCAAGTGAGTATGTCTCCTTTTTCCATTGTACAATCCAGTGTTGGCAATAGAGATATCTGTGTGTGAGTCACTATGTAATGATACCACCGGCGTTGCTATGCCCCACAATGGGATATCTACTATGAAATTCTTTAGCCATTCACTTTCATGACCTACTAATTCTAGAGCAACAAATTGAAATTCCATTATGGAACGAGCATTATATGTTTGTTTAGTGAACTTTCAGGATACTGCTCCTTGACCTAGTGTAAACACATACCCATAGAAGGAATTTTTATAATCAAAATCAGACCCCCAATTTGGATCACAATATCCTCTAGTACATAAGGGAACTTATTATAATACATACCTTAATTTGTAGAACCTTTACAGTACTTCAATAAACGGATAAGAGCATTCCAATGTTCTTGATTAAGGTTGTGGATGTATCTACTCAACCTACTTACAACATATGCAATATCCGACCTAAAAATTTATTAGAACAAAATTATTCCTACATACTCAGCTTGTGAAACACCTGAACACTCACTTTTCTTTAAGAGTACTACAGCCGAACTGCAGGCTGGCACACGGGGCTTCACTTGCAGCTCACTCTCAATGGCACAGGAGAGAGAATGTGTGGATAGCATGCACGTGAAGAAACCATTTTGTAGGACGAAGTGGCCATGGCTGTTATTCCCTCTTGTAAAAATATCTAAATAACTTGCTTTATCTACTTTTTTTTTTCCTGTGTAATTTCTCTTGCCATTTTAGGCTATCAATGGCCTTGAATGTAATGGGGTTACACTTCAATTGGAAAAGCTTTTTTTTCTCTTACTGATTCTTCCACAGTTAGCTTAATTTTAGTAATTTTCATTGGCTATCGTGGCCACCACAATTTGCTACCCTCTCTTCTCCTGTTCTCCCTAATTACTTTCAATAATAAAAAATAAAAGGTAAAATGAAAAAAAAAAAAAAAATTTTTTGCACTCATATCAAACATTGGAAAAGATTTATGGGTTAGTGTTTACTCTTGTAAAAGTATTACAATTGAACAAAGTGGTAAGCAAAATTTTTGATGTGATATTAGTTGACCCATGATATTTTATACTCAGAATGAATTAACTGCACAACTTGTGTATCGAGGGAATAGTTGCTTCGAAGTAAATTTCCCTACATGCCTCTATTTAATTAAATTCTACGTATTTCGGAATTCATCTCATACAAAACTTGGCTATAGTTTTATTGACCTATTATTGTTTCTTGATATCATTGGTATCTTTCGTTCCATGTAGAAGTTTAGGTATTCATAAAGGTCAAGTTGTAAGTAAAGTGGAAGTCGTGCTACAGGAACAAGAAGAGGCTACGGGCTCCAATGACTGCAACAGAACTCCTGTAAGTTTTGAAGGGCTAGGACATCTTAACAAATGCATCATGCATATCGCAATGCTCTGACTACAACCAAATGTACCTAATTTAGAAAACCAATACACTTGGCATAAATTATTAGCTTGTAAAAAGTAATTATTTAATATTACTTTTTTGTACCGAATGCATGTATAAATTGTGGTGCAAATTATATACATATAACGTCTTCTTGTCCCCGGGAGAGAACTAGGTCTCAAGCAGCAATTTTACCAGGTGCTGAACGTCCCGGGGACGGATAGAGACCACACTTACCTTTCCAAAATGCTTTTCTTTAGCTTTTAACTATCGAAGCTTTATATCACATATTATAAAGTCTGGAGTCAGTTAAATTTGATGATTTGCTGTGGAGGATGATGTTTCTATGGAAAAATTTCTTGTATACTATTTATTCAATTATGTATTGAAACATATCTTAACTTAGGGCTAATTTCTGTCTGATTGTGTTACTATAATGCCTGCGAAGATATGTAATGGCGACTGCCAAACGTCTTTGCATTGATTTTTACTAGGGACCACAACTGTGATTTGAAACCGTGGTATCAACTCTGCGGCAGCAGTAATTTCTCATCTTTATCATTGTGCGGAAAAATCGTATGAGGACAACAGAAATGAAGAATCGATATAAAAATGGTGCCAACAGTATTTATTTGGTAATCCTCACATAGCTAGAGGAAATAACTATGTGACCTGAACGAGCATTAAATTCTCACTTTGAATTTCGGGATTATAATAACGCAAAATACAAGCAACCACTCACTCCCATACTCAGATTTGGGCATGTACAAGTAGACACTAGCACCCAAGCTCCATATAGAGCTAATATAATTACTGTTACATGAACACAAAGCTTATTTAACTTGCATTTTTCTGTGCAATTGTTTTTAGTTTCTATCATCAGAAGTCATGTATTTTCCATTGTTTCTATCACCAAAGAGGATACCAACACGCCGTCACCGGATCCCATTAGGATTCCGAAGTTAAGCGTGCTTGGGCGAGAGCGGTACTAGGATGGTTGACCTCCTGGGAAGTCCTCACCCTCAGGTTGGGGGCACTCGGAAACAACCTCTTTTCAGGAGTAATACCCTGAAGGGGGAAGGCTGCGTACATCCACCCCCCCAAGACCCTGCTTAGGCAGGAGCTCTTGGGGCACTGGGTATGTTGTTGCTCTTCAATTTCAATTTTTATATTTCTTCTTTTCTTGTTTCTTGTTTTTCTTTTATTTTTCTCCATGGCCATTGACCCAGAAAGTTGTTCTGATTGTAGGCCTCAAATGGGAAACCACGTCCAAGTCCATCTCAATGGTTGGCCAAACATGTCAAGATAGCCAGTAATTCAAATAATCAGGATCAGGCATCTGGTTTGCTTACTTGCCCTTAATCTTAATGACTTTTCTTTCTTTTCTATCAAAGTCCAGTAATGCATAGAAGCGTCCACCTTCCAAATAACCCATACGCCAGTCTTATATGTCGGTTCACCCTTTATTTGTCTTTTTCTCGCCATTTTTCTCGTTCATCCTGCCTTGCGCTGCTTATAGATCACTGTCGAATAGAAATCGCAAGTTGCCAATGTACTCTTGGTCTAGCAGTGAAATAGTACTCAGTTCAATGCCTTACCGGTAACAACCACCTAGTGCCTCATAGAGGCTCCCGCCATGGCTGGGTCTGGGGTAGGGATGGCAATGGGTCGGGTTTGCCTTCATCCAGATCCAACCCAGAAAAAACCCGACCTAACCCAAATCCGGAAAAAAAACCCATTTATTCTAAAAAAATTTAATCCAAATCCAAATCCATCGGGTGAAACAGAAATCCGACCCAAATCCATAGCCTATTTAAATCGTAAAACAAATTATAATATTAAAATTTAATATTAATATATGTAACAATAATTTGCAACAATAGTAAATTAAAAGCAAATATTTGAACAAATTGCTCTATATTTTTCGTTTTTTTTTTTTTCATTTAGTATGTATAATATAGTAATAATATAATATTAGGCCACCGTTTGAAAACTTTTTACTAGTAATCTTTATACATATATTTGTTACATCATGGCTTTTACAAAGAATATTATAGTGTCAGAAAAATCCTAAAATGTTGGCACATAAAAAAAATATCGTAATTTGATTTGTCATGTTAAAAACTCAAATTTTAGTAATTTCAAAATTTTCCCTACACCAAACATAATTTTGGGTCGGGTTTGAGTTGGGTTTCATGTCATCCAAATCCAACCCGACCCAAAACCCATTTATCAACAGCCAAATCCAAATCCTTTAAAACCCATTTCTTACATCCAAATCCACCATAAGTGGATCGGGTTGGATGGACATCCGACGGGTTTGGGTCCAATTGCCATCCCTAGTCTGGGGGGTAATATGTATGCCGCGTTACCCCTATAGGGCGTTACCCTGAAGATAGCCTATTTTTGAAGGGTCCCCTCCTTAAGAAGAAAAAGAAAGAGAACGGTATAAAGCGCCTTATGATAACCTAAGTTTCAAATCCCTTTCCTCAAACCCTACTTTCTGAAAAAGAAGTTTTAGCTAATGTGGCTTTTGTTAAGTGAGAAAGCACTTTTAAGGTTAAGGTCCTAGGGTCAAAATGTTCTAGGTCCTTGTACTTTTTGTTTTTACATCGGTAATGACTTTGGGGAGGGGAAATACCCCTTAAATTCCCCATATAGGAGAGCCACACGTCCCTAGTAGGGATCAAACCCAGGTAACGTGTATGGCCTCTAGCGTTCTCCGCTACTGGGCTATGTTTTTAAGGGACTAGGTCCAAATACTTACTTCCCTTGTGCTGTTTACTTAAAAAAGAAAAAGAAAACAAAATTAGGGAATCTTCACTTAAGCATCTTGAGGTTTGAGCATTTATTATCTAAGTATCTGTTATAAATCGTTAGAATTTAATTGTAATTTCTGTTTGTTTTGGTCGGTCAGGGTCTTATTGTTGAGTTGTATACTTTTAAAAGGTAGTTAATTCGGTTTTAGGCGCCAAGTGGTTAGTTGGTCAATGCTCGGGTCAAATTCGCTGGCTGCTGCTAAAATTGGCGGGAAAGTCTGTTTTTGGAGGTTTAGTTCGGTAGTCTTGGTGCAATGTATTCCTAGGTCTCTAAATAAGATCTTAAGCTTGTAATCTGATCATTCAATCAAATACAAACTGATTTCCTTTTGGAATTAACTCTCTTTTCTCATCTCTTTCTCTATTTCTCATCCCCTTTCACTTCTCTTCTCACCTTAACTCTTTCTTCTACTAGGTTAGACTTTCAATTCCTAATTGAAAGCTAACAATTGGTATCAGAGCCGGTTCAAGCAATCAATTGATTGATTGAGGCTGGCAAAATCAAAGAAAAATATGATCGAAGGCGTTAGACCCAAATCTGGAGCCGGAGGAGCCAATGCACCAGGTTCTGGATGTGTGGCTGCTGTTACGAGTTCTGGAGCCAATGTATCAGGTGAACAACACCGAGATCTGAATGACAGGATAGAACAACTTAATGCTAAGTTTGATGCTAAGTTTGAACAACAGCAAATCGAGCTCAAAGCTAGGTTTGATCAGCAAGAACAGAAGTCACTCGAGAGCACCAATAGCATTCAAAACATGTTGAAAATGATTTTAGATAAAGAATCGTTTAAGGAAGAGAGGCTGCAAAAAATTGAAGATAAAATCGAAAAAAATGCAAGATCAGATTAATAAACAAAAGGAATCAAGTGTGGATGTGATTTTGAAGCCTGCAAGTCAGATCTTTCAGCAGCAAGAGACCGATCAACAGCAAGGACATGTTGACAGACCTGAGATTTTGGTGATGAACTGGGACAAATCTCTGATAGTTCAAGCAACTGTAGGACCTTCAATTAACATTAGATCAGCAGCAAATCAGTCTCTGCAACATGAATTTGGTGTAGACAATCAGAATCGAGTCTTTGGACAGGCACATTGCAGACCTGAAGCATTGAATTCGGACCACAACAGCAGGCCTCAGAACTCAGTTTTGCAACGCAGAGCTGATTTTGATGAGCTCGAACATTTGGACAGACCTCCTGATCGACATTATCAGCATAGAAACGTGAGTAATGACATGATATCTGGTGGTAGGAGTGGTAATCACAGGCAGCCAAGAGTTGAAATTGATCCTTTTGATGGCAAATTACCGGAATCATGGCTTAGAAGGTGTGATAGGTACTTCATGTATTATGATATTCCTGATGATGAGAAGCTCCAATTAGCTGCAGTACATCTACATGGCGACCATGAGGTGTGGTACTACAGTTTGTTCAAGAGCAAACCGAACCTTTCTTGGAGCCAATTCGTAGAAGAAATGTGTGAACGATATGGAGAAGGAGAATCAACGGACGTTGTGGATAATTTTAACAAATTATCTCAAACTTTAACTATGAGTGAGTACATGCTTAGATTTGAGAACTTAAGAGCCAATTTGCTGTCCGTTTTGTCTATAGCTCCCGAGGACACCGAGTCATATTATGTGTCTTGCTTTATAAGTGGATTAAAGCCTAGGATCAAGAACATGGTGAAAGCCATTGGTCCTAAGACCTTATCAAGTGCTTATAACAAGGCAAAATTGATAGAAGCCACCCATGTCCAACCGAGTGACAGATTTAAGCAGCCTAACAGCAAGTACAGGCCATAACAGAGAACGAGTTTTGGTACTGGTGCAGGATCAGGTGCTGGTTTTAAGCGTGTTGTGGACAGGAGCTCGGTGAGACTTTGCTTTCGTTGTAACCAGCCATATCAGCCTGGACATAGGTGCAAAACACAAGCAATAATGTGTGCTAAAGGGACCCGTGTTGAAGCTGAAACAGGCAGTGAACACTCAGCAACCGAAAGTGACAGTGTTGATGATTTTTCACAAGATGAATTGAGTGAAGATGAAGTGGAGATATCAATGAAGGCTTTAACTGGTAGTGGAGCTCATAACACTATCAAGATCAGAGGTAAGGCTGGAAAACATTCCATCATTATCCTCATTGATAGTGGAAGTACACATAGTTTCATCGATCCTAAGTTGAGTAAGAAGGCTAGGCATGAAACGATAAGACTCACCCTTTGCAAGTGATGGTGGCTGATGGCAATTCTTCAACCATTCATAACAAGTGCATAGCATTACCTTGGACTATGCAAGAACATCACTTCACCTTTGATTTCAAAGTTCTCCCTTTGGGAGGTTGTGATATGGTGCTAGGGTGGATTGGATGAGGACCTTCAACCCGGTTATATTTGATTTTGATAAGATGACTGTAGCATTTGAGGTTCATGGCACCAAAGTAGCCTTGAAAGGCATGTCAGAGGAAGCTCAACTCAAGATAATTGATGGCAAATGTGTGCACGAGGGGATCAAGAAGAAAGCAATACAATGGATAGGTCATTTGTTCATGTTAGCTTCGGTTGAGCTGCAGCAAGGACTTCACCTAGAAGTTCAGTCCTTAGTGGATGAATTTAGTGACATCTTTGAGCCACCGAAGAGTCTTCCTCCTCCAAGGAGTGTGGACCATGCCATTCCCTTGCGTGCTAATGTTGATCCGGTGAAGATTAGGCCTTATCGATATGCACACGGCCAAAAGTCAGAGATAGAGAGGCAAGTGGAGGAACTTCTTCACATGAACTTTATTAGACCAAGCCATAGTCCTTTCGCTTCACCCGTGATCCTTGTGAAGAAAAAAGATGGCTCGACTAGAATGTGTATTGACTACCGTCGGTTGAATGCTCTAAAGGTGAAGGATAAGTTCCCCATTCCGATCATAGATGATTTGCTCGACGAATTACATGGTGCATGCTTCTTTTCTAAGCTGGATTTGAGGCAAGGATACCATCAAATCAGGGTTCTCGAGCCGGATATTTACAAGACAGCTTTTCAAACCACCATGGGCATTTCGAGTTTGTTGTTATGCCTTTCGACTTGACAAATGCACCGGCCACTTTTCAAGCAGCCATGAACGACGTTTTCAAGCCTTTTCTGAGGAAGTCAGTGCTCGTTTTCTTCGACGACATACTGATTTATAGCTCAACATATGAAGCTCATCTCACTCACCTCCGACAAGTGTTTGAATTGATGCGGCAAAACAAGTTCTTTGCAAAGATGTCCAAATGTTCGTTTGCTCAAGATAAGCTCGAGTATTTGGGTCATATAATCTCACACGAGGAAGTGTCTACTGATCCTAACAAGATCCGTGCAATGCAAGAATGGGCAATTCCGATCACCTTGAAGAAATTGAGGGGTTTCTTGGGATTGACCGGGTATTATAGAAAATTTATTAAGGGATATGGTTCTATTGCCAAGCCCTTAACCGAGCTCTTGAAGAAGGATGCTTTTACATGGAACGAGAGATCTCAGGCTGCATTTGAAGCCCTTAAAGCCGCAATGTGTGCTACACCAGTTTTGGCGATGCCGGACTTCACCAAAACCTTCGTTTTGGAAACCGATGCAAGTGTTACTGGAATAGGGGCTGTTCTTGCTCAAAAAGGGCGGCCTATAGCTTATTTGAGCCAAGCTCTTAGCCCTAAACATCAAGCGATGTCGACATATGAGAAGGAATATTTAGCCATCCTCTTAGCCGTGGAGAAATGGAGGCAATACTTGGAGGGTCTTAAGTTCATCATTCGAACGGATCATCAAAGTCTCAAGTATCTCCTTGAACAAAAGATCGTGACGAGGATTCAAAAGAAAGGTCTCATGAAAATGTTAGGCCTTGATTACGACATCGAATATAGAAGTGGCAAAGAAAACACTGCTGCGGATGCTCTGTCAAGGCAGTTTGAGGACGAGAATCAGGCCACCTGTGCTGCTGTTACCTTGGTAATTCCTTCGTGGGTGGAAGAGTTACATAAGTCCTATGAGAAGGACCCTTTTGCTTAGGAAAATCTGGTCGCTGCTGCTCTCACACGCGATGCAAAGTTCGTTGCTGCAGACACTGGAATAACTGCGCAGCAGGGGCTGATCGGCATAAGAGGTCTGTTATATGTTGGTTCAGCCACTGATTTGAGAGAATTGGTCATCCAGGCTTCACATGATGCTGCTTGGGGTGGTCACGAGGGTGTAGAAGGCACCTATCATCGAATCAAAGCATATTTTACATGGCCGAGTATGAAAAAAGATGTAAGTGATTACGTGAAGTCTTGTGAAGTTTGTCAACAAACGAAGTTAGGAGATCCTCGCTACAAGGGACTTCTTCAACCTCTTTCTATTCCGGAAGGGGCTTGGGTTCACATTAGCATGGATTTCATTGAGGGACTACCGAAGTCCGAAGGCAAGGAGGTCATATGGGTAGTGGTGGATCGTTTCACCAAGTTTGGTCATTTCATTGCTCTTGCTCGACCCATCACTGCTGAAAAATTGGCAAGGATCTTCCTTGACAACATTTACAAATTACATGGATTGCCTCAATCCATTGTGTCCGATCGAGACAAAATTTTCACGAGTACGTTTTGGAGAGAATTGTTTAAGTTGATGGGTACTACGTTGGCACTCAGTTCCTCTTATCATTCTCAAACAGATGGCCAAACTGAACGAGTCAACCAATGTGTAGAGCAGTACCTTCGGAGTATGGTCTTCTTGAGGCCCAAGGAGTGGAACCGTTGGCTTTCCTTAGCCGAATTTTGGTTCAATACCCACTTCCACACATCCATTGGCACCTCACCCTTCCAAGCATTGTATGGCTACCCTCCTCCCTCTCCTATGATGCTACAACAACTGAAGAGCACTGGTACTGCAGTAACTGATTTTGTGCAGCAGAGAAGGCAATTGTTGCAAGAACTTAAGGACAATCTCCATCAAGCTCGAGCTCGGATGAAGTATTTCGCTGATAAAAAAAGGGTAGACAAAAGCTATGACGTTGGTGACATGGTCTACCTTAAATTACAACCGTATAGACAGTCCTCCTTGGCTGTCAGGCGTAATGTCAAGCTAAGTGCTCGATACTTTGGCCCGTACAAAATTCTGGAGAAAATTGGCAATGTTGCTTATAAGCTGGACTTACCTACCCATTCATACATTCACCCCGTGTTTCACGTGTCCTTACTTAAAAAGCAGGTTAAAAAGGCAGCTGCAGCTGCTCGGGATCCTCCTGTTGCTGAAACAAGCGGCCTGTTGGTGCTGCAGCCTGCTGCTATAAAAGCTCGAAGATCGCTGCAGCATGACCGTGGTGCTGTACAAGAAGTTTTGGTGTCTTGGTGCAACTTGGACAAGGGTTTGATGACTTGGGAAGATTGTAATTTCTTGAAGAGCCAATTTTTGAGCTTCACTTTCACTTCTTGAGGACAAGAAGCTTCTCAAGTGGGAGGGAATGTTATAAATCGTTAGAATTTAATTGTAATTTCTGTTTGTTTTGGTCGGTCAGGGTCTTATTGTTGAGTTGTATACTTTTAAAAGGTAGTTAATTCGGTTTTAGGCGCCAAGTGGTTAGTTGGTCAATGCTCAGGTCAAATTCGCTGGCTGCTGCTAAAATTGGCGGGAAAGTCTGTTTTTGGAGGTTTAGTTCGGTAGTCTTGATGCAATGTATTCCTAGGTCTCTAAATAAGATTTTAAGCTTGTAATCTCATCATTCAATCAAATACAAACTGATTTCCTTTTGGAATTAACTCTCTTTTCTCATCTCTTTCTCTATTTCTCATCCCCTTTCACTTCTCTTCTCACCTTAACTCTTTCTTCTACTAAGTTAGACTTTCAATTCCTAATTGAAAGCTAACAGTATCCTAATATTTCAATTGACGTACTTTAAGGTTTAAAAATAGATTACTTGTGTACCTTGAAGTTCAATAATTTTTATCAATCAAATAACTTTTTGCCGAAATTTAGTCCATTTTTAATTGAAATTGCTGAGATGGAATATAATAACAATAATATATATGTATTCTCTATCATATTTATAGATTTTGTCGTAAAAGGCTAATATGACTTATTAGTTTGCTAATTACTTAGATATAATTCCATCAAAAATCAGTCAAGTTTCTCCACAATCCATTTGATTTTGTTGAAAACATAATCACGTACCACATGAACATTTTATGGTGAAACATAGTCAAATTTTGACAAAAATTCATAAAGCTCTAGTGTAGGTACCTAAGTGATTAAATTTTGAAACCTCATGGTACCTTATTGTATATATTGAAATATCAAGATACATAAGTGATGAACGCTCAAATCTCGAGGTACCTATGTGCCAAAAAATTAAGTTTGTATTTGACTATTCTTGAAATGCTTTAGTGCACATTCTTTTCCAAGCAATTGTATGCTTATGTTATTATTGGCCCAACTTTTTGTCATGGAAACAGGTAAAAATACTTGGTCTAGTTCAAGCAGAACAGAGGATGATTTCCAAGAAACAGGAAGGGGCAAGAGGAAAAGGAAACCTAAACTTCATTTTGACGTAAGTCATTACCCTTCACATTATCCTCTTTTTCCATATCCAAATGCTAGCTTGACTGAAAATTGGATTATAAGAAAGTAATATAAAGATCGTGTTTGGTTCTAGAAACCTTAAAAAGGAAAGAAACTATGAAGGAACAAAATGAATGGTGAAAAAATAGAAAGAATTTTATTTTCTTGCCTTTGTTTGGAAATATAGGAAGGTTTAAAGAAAAAAATGATATCGTGTTTACATTGGCAACTATAGGCTAACATTTGAAGAAAAAAATTAGCTTAGCACCTACGATTTTCAATTACGGTCCAGACCAATAACTTGCTATATCCGGGTCTTTGATTTGGGCTATCACTAGTTTTTTGTTTGATATTTGTTTTGAAGTAATGAATATATTTAAAAGGAAGAATAATATATATATATATAAAAAAAAAAAAACCAAACTAAGCATATATAAATTTTTTTTAGCACTGTACTTACGAAGTTAAAAAGAAAGCTATTGTACTAGAATTAATGAGTTTTTTTAGCATTAACCTAGGTTAAAAAAAAAAAATTTAAAATTTTTAACACCCAAAGATAGAGAGTGAACCCCACTTGCCGGCTTGCAAGTGGGGAAAAAATAAAGTTGATTTTAATGTAAAAAAATAATCAAAATGAATATTTTTAGCTTTGAACTATACATAAACTAATTTTTTTTAACACTGTATGGTATCTAACACTTACTCATATGATTGTACTTTTTGTCTTAATTCAATATATTTTCGCTAAAAAGTACTAATGTGGAACATAATTTTGATAATATATGAGTATATTTTGTTGATATATTTTCAAAATAAAGTGTGTAGATGGTGTATTTGATGTGTTCCGTGTGTCGACACACAGCCCCAGTTTTTGGGACTGGAGTTTCTGTAACATTGTGTGTCGACACACAACATCTATGTTTCGACACACTATATCTAGAGAGTGATTTCGTAATATGTCGATGCCAATTATGTGTTGGCACACATCATATTTAAGCCAAAACACATCAAATGCACAAATGGGGCACTTTATTTTGAAAATATACTTATATTTATCAAAATGTCCCACATTAACACTTTTGAGCGAAAATATATTAAATTAAGACGTATGATACAATCATATGAGTAAGTATTAGATATCATACAACAACAAACAACAACAACAAACCCAGTGCCTCCAAGGGCTCCCACATAAGCAGGGTCTTTTTTGGGTGGGGGGGGGGGGGGTGGGTACGCAGCCTTCCCCCTTCAGAGGGCTGCTACCCTGAAGAAAGGCTGTTTCCAAGGACCCCCAACCTGAGATGCTGGTCCGCAGCATAGAGCATGCGACCTGGCCGCATGAGAGCATCAAAATATGAGTAGGACAAAACACACGGCGAGCAAAACAACAAACTCAAAGCAAGCCACATCAAGCAGAAATCAAAAGATAAGATAAAGATAAAGATAAAGAAAAGTAGGCAAGTAGCAGCTCATGAGAGCAAGTACACAACCTAAGTGCGCCAAGAGGATGTCAAGGCCTAGCACTAGTAAGCTAGACTACCCTACTCCAACTGGAGCATTTATTTCCCCTATGCTAGCCCTCCATTGGGCCCTATCTAAGGCCATCTTCTCCCGAAGGTTTAGGTGGATGAGGTCTTGTCGGAACGTCTGCAACTATCTCTTCTTGGGCCTGCCTCTTCCTCTTCTGCCTAGTGTAGTAAGGGGCTGTTCGCATCTTCTTACTGGAGTGTTGTCCGGTCTCCTTTTAACATGTCTGAACAATCTCAAACGTTGCTCCCTCAATTTATCTTCAATGGAGACTACGCCCAATTTGCCTCTTATGACATTGTTTCTGATCCTATCCTTCCTTGTGTTTCCGCACATCCACCTCGGCATTCGCATCTCAGCCAACTTCATCTTCTATGTGTGTTGTTGTTTCAACGCCCTGCACTTTGCCCCATACGTCATGGCTGGCCGCACAACCGTCTTATAGTATTTTCCCTTTAGCTTCAAGGGGAACTTTTTATCAGAAAGTACCGTGGAGGCCATACTCCACTTATGCCATCTCGCTTTAATCCAGTTGTTGACATCCTCGTCCACTTCGCCGTTGTGCTCTATCATGGACCCCAAGTACCTGAAGCTCTCCTTCTTCGATATGGCCCCAGATCCAATCTTGACGTCTTCCCGGCTAGGCGTGGTAGAGGGATCGAACTTGAGTTCCATGTACTCGGTCTTGGCTCTGCTTAGTTGTAAACCCTTCGACTCTAGTACCCTTCTCTACAGTTCCGGCTTCTCATTTACCTCTTCTCGCGACTCCCCCACCAACACTATGTCATCTGCAAAAAGCATGCACCAAGGTACACATCCCTGGATGTGCCTAGTGAGCTCGTCCATTACCAGAATGAACAGAGAGGGGCTCAAAGCAGACCCTTGGTGTACCCCTACTGTTATCGGGAAAGCGTCTGTCTCCCCATCCACTGTACGCACCATAGTCTGTGCCTTCTCATACATGTCTCTAATGGCTCGGATGTATGGCACGGGGATGTCTTTCTTGTCCAAAACTCTCCAAAGGACCTCCCTTGGCACTTTATCATATGCCTTCTCTAAATCAATGAAAACCATATGAAGATCCTTTTGTCTCTCCCTGTATTGCTCTATCGTCCGCCTTAGGATGTGGATGGCTTCTATTGTTGACCTCCTGGGCATAAAGCCGAATTGGTTCTCGGACACCTCTGTATTTTGCCTTGACCTCTTCTCTATGACCCGTTCCCACAACTTCAGAGTGTGGCATATTAGTTTGATACCCCGATAGTTGGCGCAACTCTGAATGTCGACTTTGTTCTTATATATCGGAATCAATGTGCTCTTCCTCCATTCCTCAGGAATCTTCTCCCCCTGAAGGATTTGGTTAAATAGTTTAGTCAGCCAACTGATGCCCTTCTGTCCAAGGCATTTCCATACTTCTATGGGTATGCCATCTGGGCTAACTGCTTTGCCCTTTCCCATGAATTTCTGGGCTTCCTTGACTTCCTTGGGGCTAATTTGCCTACAGTCACAGTGGTTCTGATGCTCCTCAGATGTTTGAAGATCAGCTAAGGATATCTCTGTCCCTCCTTGTTCGTTGAACAGCTCGTGGAAGTACATTTTCCACCTAGCCTTAATTAGTTGCCTGTCCACGAGTACCTATCCATCTTGCCCTCTTATGCATTGTACTCTATCCAAGTCCCTAGTCTTTCTTTCTTTAGCTTTGGCGATTCTATATTAGTCCCTCGCACCTTCCTTGGTCTCCATCCTTTTGTAGAAATCCTCATAAGCTCTTGATTGTGCTTCTCTGACTGCTCTCTTTGCTTCTCTCCTGGCTTGCAGATACCGATGTCGCTTATCCTCATCTCTCCTGTGATCCTACTCTTGGAAACAAACTCGTTTCGCCTTAATCTTCTGTTGGACCTCCTTGCACCACCACCAGGACTTTCTGTTGCTTGGTACCCTTCCCTTTGACGTGCCGAGAACTTCCCGTGCCAGTCCTTTAATCTTTTGGGCCAGTTGGTTCCACATCTGGTTTGTATCTCCCTCGAAGCCCCACCCGAGCTCGGCCCCTGCTCTTTTCTTATATACCTTATACTTCTCCCCCTTCAAATCCCTCCGACAGGTATGCATCTATGCGGGTTTGCAGATTCTTTTGGCCCTTTTCTTGGCCTTTATATCCGCCCACAGCACCCTAAGTATTAGATATCATACAGTGTTTAAAAAAAAATATTTATTTTGACTAGGATAATACTTTTTTCTTTTACTTTTGTAAGTATAGTGCTAAAAAAATTTACATATAGATAGTTTGGTGTTTTATTAATTATTTTTTTTGTTAAAATTAACTTCATGGCAAGTGTTCACTCTCTACCTTTGGGTGCTAAAAAAAAATTAATTTATTCCTAGTTCGGTGTCAAAAAAATTCTTTAATATTAGTATAATACCTTTCTTTTTAATATAATAAGTACAGTGCTAAAAAAATTCATACACGCCTAATTTGGTGGTTTTTATTTTTTATTTTTTATTATCATTCTTCCTATTAAAAATGTTAAATATCAGGAGATTGAAATCTAGACCCAAGTTTAAATCTAATCTGGCCTTTTTTTTTAATTATTGAGTCTGAGTTTGTAGCGAGTACATATTTTAAAAGTTAAAATATAGGTTGAGACAAAAATCCTGATCGGATTGCCAAAAATGAGTATTCTTTTTCGGTCTTTGCTCGAATATTTACTTTTTTTTAAAGCCAAATAAGTTATTTAAATTTAAAATAGTAGTTCAGACAAATTCTCAAACTAGTTAGGATAGAATAAAAAGTGGAGTGCCTTTTTGGGAGCAAAATGAAATTCCTACAATCAACACAATTTTAAAAACATTTTCCATCTTTTCCTTTTTATTTTCTTATTTGTCCAAACACAAGAAACTACTTTCTTGATTTATTTTCCTTTATACAAAATTTCCCAGACTGACCCTAAGTTATTTACTTAACCATTGCGCTCAAAAAAAAAAAAAAAAAAAAAAGAGGAAAGAAAAGAAAAAGGAAAATTTACTTCAACATAAGTGAATACCTTTTGTCATGTGCATTTGTTACACAACTGAATTATTTTTTTTAGGTACCAAAAACATTGTTCTTTCCATATTCATCTTCACTGGAGTACTAAATGCTAAAAATATAAGAATAATTCCAATATTAAATAATTGCTTTCCCATTATTCATTGATTTTGTTCCATTTATTGGGAATTTATTAGTATCACTTAGCACATGATGTATGAACATTTATGACCTAAGTACCATAAGGTGTCAATATATACAGGTAGGTGTCCTGAGGTTTAAAAAATTTATCATTCATGTATCTTAAAGTTTACAAATTTTATCAATTGGGTAGTTTTGGCTGAAAGTTTGGTGGATTTTTATTGTAAAATACTAACGTGGAATAGGATTTCGACAATATATAGGTATTTTGTGTCAATATATGCTTACTTTTTTTTTTTTTTTGGCCAAAAAAGGTTGAAATAACTCATAATTTCAGCAATGTATAAGGTATCTTCCACCATAATCAAGTGAAGTTTTTCACCATTGGCCTTATTTTAATTGGAAATATTATCACTATATAATACCATAACCATGTACCACTTTAGTATTTTTTGGTAAAAATTGGTTGAATTTTGACAAAATTAAAACTCACTAGGTTCTAACATAGGATAAATAGGTGATGTAATTTACAAACCTTAGAGTACCTTATTCTATATTATTAAAATAATAGGCTACTATAATCATAAATGCTCAAACCTTGAGAAATCTAAGTGATAAATTCCCTATTTATTGAATGTACTTCAATACGTTGTATGGATACACACAACAATATTCTTTTCCCTTACTCTGTTGCGTATACAGGAATGGGAACCTTCGGTTATTAAATCAGAGAAAAGGGCTCGTCGCGTCAGAATAATGCGCTATCTTGGGCTTGCGGCTCCTGTTGGATCGCCTTTTATACTCCCTTCTTGAGCATTGCTCTATCTTGTGTGTCTTTGTCTTTACATTGATAAGGAGAGTACAATAACGCTCTCTAAGGAGACCAACACTTGAGGAGGGGGTAATGAGTTTTGAACCAGAAATCTCTTACTTGAGTGATATGAGAGACAAACCAGTATACTAACACCTATGTAGGTTCTCATATTTACGGATAAATATATATTCTTTGGTAACGAGGATTTTATTATTTGATTCACGTATTTAGAGCAATATAATTTCTCTTTTGGAGGTAGCTTCTAATTTTTTTATTGTGGGACTAGGCTGTTATGTAACTTAACGATTGTTATGTATCCAATTTTGAGCTAAAATGTTATGTGATTGGTGTTATTGTGATGTCTCTATAGTTTTTCTTTGAAATGCATATGCATTGTGTGATATTTGCTTTTTTTTTTTTGTTTTGTTTTTTACACAGAATGATATAGTTAAAAATGCGTATATATGTAGAGGCTATCAAAGAGTAGTACAACTTCTTTTTTGGGTAAGTTGATGCGGAACGGAAACGAAAAATCAATTGAACACGTTAAAATCGAAAGATAAACTCGGAATCCACCGAAGAAAAGAGAAAACTAGGGTTTGTATTTCATTAAAATTGGAGAATGAAGAATACAATCATCTATCTATAGCTACTATTTATTGGCAAACAAAGAGAAATTCTAATATGCAAAATTTCAAAAGTAGCCTGAAGTACGAAATTATGAAATGCCCTTAAACTAACATAAAAGTAGCTTAAAAACATGTTTAGAAGTTAAATTTGGGGAAAATAGGTGGAACCAGAGGCGAAGTGTTTCAAATTGCATCGTTTAGTCCGATAGCTTAGTTTTGACAGGTTACAGGCCCATAACTTCTTATGGATCAAAAGTTATGACCGTTTGAAGTTGGATGCACAAATTAGTGCTTCTAGCCCACCCGTTTAGGATTTTGGTGGTCCAGCAGCTCCAAAAACTCTTCTGCTACTCGTTTTACATCATAAGGCATCGAAAACTTTGAAAATTATGGCAAAACCAGTGTTTGTTCTGTGTAGGGGGAAAAACCTTACCATGACGTAATAGGTCATTTGTGCGACACTTTGTTGCCGCATGCTCTGATTTGTGCCCATGCTCCTTGGCCCAAAATACAATTGTTCTGTTTGATCAAATTAGGTTGTAATAAAATGTTAGCTTCCAATCATAGAATTGAGAGCTAACCTTGTGTAAGAAAGAGGTAAGATGAGAAAAGAAGTGAAGGGGATTAGAATTAGAGAAGGACATGAGAATTAGAGAGAGATTTTCCAAAGGAAATCTGAATTTTCATTGATTGAATAAAGGTATTACAAGATTAGGACTTATTTATACTAGATCTTGACACATTGAATCAAGACCTTCCTAATAACCGACTCAAACTGAATTTGGTGCCACAAAGAGAAATCAGCCACAACATTTGACTATTCTTGACCTTTAACCGCCTTTGGCGCCTAAATGACCCACCAACTAACATTTGAACTCAACATCAAAACGCATCACTTAAGCTATACAAACAATACATGAATCAATTACAACCAAAACTAAAGGAATCACAACATTCCCCTCCTCTTGAAAAGCTCCTTGTCCTCAAGGAGAAAAGTTTGGAAATTGACTCTTCAAAAATGCAAGTTCCTCCCAAGTAGCAAAGTTCTTGTCCAAGTTTTGCCATTGTACTAATACTTCCTAAACAGCTTTGCCTGCAACATTCATCCTCCGGTTGGCCTTAACAACAATTGGCTGCAGCAGCAACGAACCATTTGCTCCAACTTCAGGTGCCTCCTTTGAACTCTTAGCTCCTTTCTTCACCTGCTTTTTGAGTAAGGACGCATGAAACACTGGGTGAATGTATGAGTTAGGAGGTAAGTCAAGTTTGTATGCCACTTTGCCAATCTTTTCCAATATTTTGTATGGGCCACAGAAGCGAGCACTTAGCTTGGCATTTCTCCTGATAGCCAAAGAGGACTGTCTATAAGGCTGTAATTTGAGGTAGACCATGTCTCCAACTTCATAATTTTTGTTTACCCTCTTTTTGTCAGCATAAAGCTTCATTCTTGCTTGTGCTTGAAGAAGGTTGTCTTTGAGAACTTGCATCATATGCTTCCTCTGTTGTATGAATTCAGAAGCTTCAGGTACTGATGAAGCCACTTTCCGCGGCATAAATGGAGTGGGAGGATCATATCCATAGAGAGCTTTGAAGGGGGAAGTGCCAATAGATGCATGAACATGAGTATTGAACCAGCTAAAGAAAGCCATCAGTTCCACTCTTTTGGCTGTGAGAAAACCATGCTCCTGAGATACTGCTCAATACATTGATTGACTCGCTCAGTTTGTCCATCTGTTTGGGGATAGTATGATGCGCTAAGAGCCACTGTAGTACCCAACAACTTGAACAATTCTCTCCAAAAATTGCTTGTAAAGATCTTGTCCCGATCATATACAATGGATTGAGGCAATCCATGTAGCTTGTATATGTTGTCAAGGAAGCTCTTGGCAAATCTTTCTGCAGTAACAGGTCTGATGAGGGAAATGAAGTGGCCATACTTGGTGAAATGATCCACCACAACCCAAATTACTTCCCTACTATCTGACTTTGGCAGACCTTCTATAAAATCCATGGTAATATTGATCCAAGCACCCTCAGGAATGGGAAGTGGCTGGAGAAGACCCTTGTATCTGTGATCTCCCAATTTCGTTTGTTGACAAACTTCACAAGCTCTCACAAAATCTGTTACTGTCCTCTTCATGCCAGGCCAACTGAAATAAGCCTTGACCCTTTGATATGTAATTCCGGAGTGACCTTCCCATGCTGAATCATGTGAGGCACTAACAATTTGATCTCTCAGATCTGTAGAGGAACCAATGTAGAGCTTGTTCTTTAATCGGATGATTCCTTTCTGTACTGATAAATCAGCATTGCTTCCTTCAATTTCTACGTTCTTCACATAGCTAGCAACCACACATTCTTGAGCAAAGGGATCATCTTCATAAGACTTGTAAAATTCATCCATCCATGATGGTAAGACAATGGATAGTGCACAACAAGAACCTTTTTCACAATCCTCAAATCTTCGTGACAGTGCATCGGCAGCCAAGTTTTCCTTTCTTCTTCGATATTCAATAGCATAATCAAGGCATAGCATCTTCATTAATCCCTTCTTTTGGATTCTTGTCATGATCTTTTGCTCTAAAAGGTGCTTGAGACTCTGATGGTCTGTTCTAATAATGAACCTGTGTTCATCCAAGTAATGCCTCCATTTCTCAACAGCTAGAAGAATAGCCAAGTATTCCTTCTCATAAGTAGACATTGCTTGATGCTTTGGACTGAGTGCCTGACTGAAATAAGCAATAGGCCTCCCGTGCTGAGAAAGAACAGCTCCTATGCCTGATTGCATCTGTCTCAAGCATGAATTCATCAGCAAAATTAGGCATTACTAGGGCCGGGGCTGCACACATGGCTGTCTTGAGAGCTTCAAAAGCTGTTTGAGCCTTATCTATCCACCTGAATGCATCCTTTTTAAGAAGTTCAGCCAAGGGCTTTGCAATGGATCCATATCCCTCAATGAACTTCCTATAGTAACCGGTCAACCCCAAAAATCCCCTCAATTGCTTCAGAGACATTGGAATAGGCCAATCTCGCATTGCTTGAATCTTGGAAGGATCGGTGGAGACTCCCTCATAAGAAATCACATGGCCCAAATATTCAAGCTTAGTCTGAGCAAAAGAACATTTGGACAATTTGGCAAAGAACCTGTGTTGGGGCATCACAATAAACACTTCTCGAAGATGAATGAGATGATCCTCAAAAGAGGAGCTGTATATCAATATGTCATCAAAGAAAACCGGCACTGATCTCCTCAAGAAAGGCTTAAAGATGTCATTCATAGCAGCTTGAAAGTTGGCCGGAGCATTTGTTAGACCAAATGGCATAACAGCAAACTCGAAGTGCCCATGATGAGTCTGAAAAGTAGTTTTGTATATATCCGACTCAAGAACTCGTATTTGATGGTACCCTTGCCTCAAATCAAGTTTAGTGAAGAAATGTGCTCTATATAACTCATCAAGTAAATCATCTATGTTAGGAATAGGGAACTTATCTTTCACTGTCAAGGAATTCAACTATCGGTAGTCAATGCACATTCTTGCCGTTCCATCCTTTTTCTTCACAAGAATAACAGGGGAGCCAAAAGGACTGTGGCTTGGCCTGATAAAGCTCATCTGAAGCAATTCATCTACTTGCTTCTCAATTTCTGTCTTCTGAGCATGTGCATACCGGTAAGGCCTTATTTTCACTGGATCTGAATTGGCTCGAAGTGGAATGGCATGATCTACACTTCTCTGAGGGGGTAGAGCTTTAGGCTGCTCAAAGATATCCTCAAACTCTTCAATTAAAGCTCGCACTTCAGGCTGAGTAACCGATTGTAGTTCTGCAGGAGAGATTGCAAACAATTGCCCCAACCATTGAATTGCACTTTTCTTAAGTCCTCCTTGTAAACTTTTGCCTTTGATCAACCGCAGCTATGCTTGCTCAGCCATGCCTTGCAATGTGACCTTAGTTCCATGAACTTCAAAAGAAAATGTCATCTTTTCAAAATCGAATACCACTGGGTTAAAGGATCTCATCCAATCAACCCTGAGCACCATGTCACATCCTCCTAAGGGAAGAACTCTGAAAAAAGTGAATTGATGCTCTTGTATAGCCTATTGGAATGCTTGACACTTATTCTGAGTGAGAATGGAGTTGCCATCTGCCACAGTCACGGCTAATGGATGGGTCTTGATCATGTCATGTATCACTTTCTTCACCAATTTAGGATCAACGAAGCTGTGAGTGCTTCCACTGTCTACAAGAATGGTAATGGAAGTCTTACCAGCCTTTCCCCTAATTCGAATGGTATTATGAGCTCCATTCCCGGTTAAGGCTTTCATGGAAATCTCAATTTCATCCTCAACCAATTCATCTTGTGAACCTTGCTCAGAACTGTCTTCATCAGCTTCTGTATCTTCACTTCCTGAATTAGCTTCTATTCGAGCTCCCCTTGTAGACATTAAAAACTTGGAGTTGCATCTATGTCCTGGCTGATAAGGCTGGTTACATTTGTAACATAGCCTAGCAGATCTCTTATCAAAAGCATGACCTGTCTTAGAGCTTGATGCATCTCTATGATGAGATTTGAAGTTGCTTCCCTTGGGTTTACTCTTGTCACTTGAAGATACAACCGTGGCTTCAATCAATTTAGCTTTTTTATATGCTTTAGACAAGGTCTTTGGCCCAATGGCTATAACCATGTTCTTGATTCTTGGTTTTAATCCACTAATGAAAGTAGAGACATAATATGCCTTCGTAGCTTGTGGATTTATGGCTATCATGCTAGCTCGTAGATTCTCAACTCTTGTCATGTATTCTCTCACGGTAGTCGTTTGATACACCTTGTTAAAACCGTTAACAACATCACTTGTGTCCTCTTCTCCATAACGCTCACATAATTCTTCCACGAATTGGCCCCGAGAAAGATTTGGATTGCTTTTCAACACATTATAGAACCACACTTATGATCTCCATGAAGGCGCACTGCTGCCAATTCTACCTTTTCAGCTTCATTTATGTTGTAAAAATGGAAATACTGTTCACACCTCCTCAACCACGACTCAGGCTGCTTGCCATCAAAAGGCTCAATTTGCACTCGTGGCTGCTTGTGACCATTGCTCCTGCTACCAGATGTAGCATCATTACTCACTGTCTTTCACTGATAGTGCTGATCTGGTGGCCTGTCTTGATGTTCGAATTCATCAAATGAATTTCCGTGGTGCAAAACAGAATCTGGAGGTCTTGTATTCAGACCTGAGTTTTGGCCAGATAACCGAGAATGTGCTTGTTCTACGGTTTGATCTTGAGTCCCTGCAGCAACCTCAACCTCCGGAGGTCGAGCATCAACTGTTATGATATGATCTGAAGGCCCAGCCTCAGTTTGCATCAAAGGAGATTTATCGCGATTCCTATCCAAACTCTCAGCTCTGTCATTGTGAACTTGCGGTTGCACTACTTCAGCTGGAGGAATTATTTGACTAGCAGGTTTAAGAATTGCATTTACGGATGATTCACCTTGCCTCTTAACCTGATCTTGTAAATTCATAAACTTCGCCTCCAGTTGCAACAATCGATCTTCATTTTTTTGATTATTTTCCAATTGTAACCACTGCAACCTTTGGAACAATCGATCTTCGCTTTGTTCTTGTGATTTGTGAATGTGATCATAAAGTTCTTTAAACTGATCAGTAGTAACATACTGAGCTTCTTTTGTGGTGTTTGAACCAGCAATAGCAGCGTATGACACATCCAGATTAACTGCTGAAGCAACATTACCACCACCAGCTCTCGATCGAGTTCTAACTCCATCAGCCATATTTTGTTTGTTTTTCTTTGGTTTTGCTAGCTCAAATCAATCAATTGATAGCTTGAACCAGCTCTGATACCAATTGTTAGCTTCCGATCATAGAATTGAGGGCTAACCTTGTGGAAGAAAGAGGTAAGATGAGAAGAGAAGTGAAGGGGATGAGAATTAGAGAAGGACATGAGAATTAGAGAGAGATTATCCAAAGGAAATCTGAATTTTCATTGATTGAATGAAGATATTACAAGATTAGGACTTATTTATACTAGATCTTGACACATTGAATCAAGACCTTCCTAATAACTGACTCAAACTTAATTTGGCGCCACAAGGAGAAATCAACCGCCACATTTGACTATTCTTGACCTCTAACCGCCTTTGGCGCCTAAATGACCAACCAACTAACATTTGAACTCAACATCAAAACGCATCACTATACAAACAATACATGAATCAATTACAACCAAAACTAAAGGAATCACAACATAAAAGTACGTGTAAAATTAAGGTAAACTGCACATCAATGTCATGAGGTTTAGTGTACTAATTTTTTAGTTCAATAACTTTGTGAAATAATTTCTTTGCCTAAAATTTTATATATTTAGTAAAATAATCCAAATGGTGATGTGTAAGGTTATAGTGTAGGTCTTTCATCCAATTCTTATTCATTAAAAGTTTCACATAAATGGTTCGTATGTGTGATGTGGGGAATGATGAGGGAATGATAGATTTACAAACATATAATGTCAAGTTTAACATTCTTTCACACCGTTATTCAGATTATTTTATTTAATAAATGTAACTTTTGAACTAAAAATTATTTTACAAAATTTGTGGACTAAAAATTAATACACCAAACTATATGGTGTATTAAGGGCATGTTTAGTTTTGGGTTAAAAAAGGGAAAAAAAATCTATCAAGGTACCCTTCGATTTAATCAATTTTTTTATAAAAGTATGATGAAATTTAGATAGAAATTGTTGATGTGGCATAAATTACAGTAATATATATGTTCTATGTTTTTGTAAAATTCTAATGAATTTTAGATAAAAATTGTTAATCTAGCACAGACTAATGTACTATATATTATCCATGTTAGCATTTTGGTATAAAATGTTTTGCTTAATTCCATTAAAACGTTATCGGATTAGAGCAAAATGTATCTATATATCATCAAAGTTATGTTTCATATTAGTATTTTTTTGAGCAAAATCACATTGGATTACAACAGAGGATACCCTTATACGTGATTGATTTATTTTTCGTAGAGTCAAGTTGTGCAGTGAAAAATGATATAAGCAGTTAGGAGTGATCAATTGTCATTCGAGAAGCTTAGTTCATTGAATCTTTAAGAAGAATACAGAGGGAGAAGCAGAAGAATAGGATAAGGGAGAAAAGAAGAAGATTGTTTATTCAAGTCTCAAAAGTATTCCACACCCTCAATGAATGCACTATTTATCCTTAGCAGCCTTAGAGTAACTAACTCAAGTAACTAAACAATGAAAGCAAACTACTTTACAAAGTTTCATAACTACCAACAATTGGTGCCAAAACAAAAACAACACTATTGCATTGCTATACTTCACTAATAGCCACTGCCGCATAACTGTCCTGTATCAAGATCCCTCCTTCTCAAGAACACCCTTGACCTCAAGGGTTAAATGAAGGATAGCATTGAAGAAGATCATATAAAGATTCCCAAGTAGCATTCTCTATGGAAGTATGTTGCCATTTTACCAATACTTTGGTAGCTGCACGATGTCCTCTTTTGACCATTTTGCAATAAAAAATGGCTTGTGGGACCTTCTGATGTTATGAAGAAAAATCTAGTATAGCCTCCACTGCAGGAGGGATTGAACCATAGTATGGTTTTATCTAAGACACATGGAAGACATCATGTATTCTTACAGTAGAAGGTAGCAGCAACTGATAAGCAACCTTGCTAATCTTGGCAACAACACAAAAGGGACCAAAATACTTAGGAGCTAGTTTTTGATTCTGCCTGTGCACAACAAAAATCTGCCTATAAGGGTGCAATTTAAGGAAAATCCAATCACCAGCCTCAAAATTTCGATATGAACATTTCCTGTCAATTGTCTTGTGCGATTTTGTGCTCTATGCAGATGAAATTTGAGCACTTGCACCATCTCCTCCCATAGTGCTAAACCATGATCAACAGCATCGACATTGGATTCACTTGGTAATTAAGGAATGTACATAGGTGGAGGATGACCATATAAAACCTCAAAAGGAGGCAGTTTGATAGAAGTATGCTATGATGTGTTATACGACCATTCAGCCAGTGGTAACCATCTATACCAATAAGAAGGATTTGAGTTACACATACAGCGGAGATAAGACTCAAGCCCTCGATTTACCACCTCAGTTTGCCCATCCCTTTGACGATGGTAAGCTGAAGATAAGAAAAGATCAACCCCTGGAATGGATAAGAAACTACAACAAAATTGGTCTATTGCGATGCCAAATTTTAACTCTTCTTAAAGCGTTGCTGGCCACTCTAGCGACACACATAGTAGTGTCGCTGTTGGCTGTGTCACTGAGGCTATGGCGACGCTTTCTTGTATTGTTGGTAGAAGGATAAATATACGTCTCTAGACTGTGACGCTTAAGTTCTTACCCTTTTTAGTATCTCTAAACTACATTGGAATTTTACCTATTAGCATACCGAATCCCTCATGGATAAATAAATAAGCCACACTGAAACTTTCTTAAATTTTGTAAAATTCATAATCTTTACAAATATACAATGACATTATCAATACATCTAGTCAAAACAAATCCAATTCAAATGTACATGCATAATTTGTTCCACAAAACCACATAATTACATAGAAATATATGTCAATACAAAGTTTCACACAACAAATCCTCTATACAAGGATGGTAAATGTGCTTGTGTATTCCATGTCTTGGACTATTTATCACTAAACAAACAAAGAATATCTTTCAATTAGATCCATAGAAATCCATCCTACACTGTAAAAAGGACCAATTTGATATGGTCATCCAGTATGACGCTAGCTTATTTGTTGGGTTACCGTCATTGAGAGCCATCCAATAAGACCTGCTTCTAAATGATCATGGAAAAGATTATCAAGTAATAATCAAAACAATTCAAACATGTAAAAAATATTTAACACTGAGAAATGCTATTGCACATCATAACATCAAAGACATAAACAAAAACACAATAGGTGACAATAGGGAGAATCCATAATAGGTGACAATAGGGAGAATCCATAATGCGGATTGCCTCATTAATCTGTAAACAAGATTCTGCTAGAATATGAGGACTCATTTTTAACTATAACTGTTAAAGCACCAAGTTTGTAACTGCAATGGAACTTATGTTATTCTAAGGATATTATTGGTAAGGTTGTGTCATAGTAACTTGACACGTTCAATTATTGAAATGACCCACTCCACAAAACTGACAATATGAAATCCCGCTCTGGTGGAAGTTCTGTGTGCTCTAATTCCCCTTTTAAGTAGATTATGCTATTCTTCCATTTAACATGCAATTACTGTATAAGATTTAGGATTTATAGTACATTTTAGGATGATACACAAAGATAGGCTAATTAATGTGACTGGTGTCTAAGAAATGTTTAACTCTCAAGGTACAAGGTGAAATTTTTCCTAGGATTTATTCAGTTATTTGAGGATGACGATTATGCAAGGATGAGAACATTGTTATATGCTTGTACTTCTATTTAGTTAAACCAAAATCCAGATTGGATGCCTAGAGCAGACACACCAATATATGATCTGTTTGCAAAGCCCGCTAACCAACATTTCGCTTATTGCAATTCCTTGCAAAATGTTCAAACAAAATTCACTTAGAAGCACATCACGCATAAACATTTAGAGAAAATATAGTGATACCAATAGTTATAAAGCATTATAATAAATCTAGAAGAGAAGTTTACCTTCAAAAATGCAGGAAAACATGTGTGTTGAAATGTTCCCCTACATAATAGTTAAACTGACAACAGAAAAGTAAGACTCCATTAAGTAGCCAAATATATGGAAAGTTTGATAATAATACAATTATCGCAAAAAGCCTGCCTCAACTAAAATTTCTATATTCGATGGGGGAACTAGTCTCTCTGTCAAATACAAAGAACAATAATATCAACTTCAAAAAGTAAATGCACACAAAAATGGAGCACTCAATTTAATCTTGGATTATATAGTAACTACCTCAGTGCATGTTTGGATTTGTATTTTCGTAATTTGCCTTTCAATTTTTTGATCATTTTCCATTTGATTATTCAATCTTTCTTCCATTTTCTCCATGCATAATAATATTTTTTCAATGTTACCACTCATTGATTATTCAATCTCTCTTCCATTTTCTCTTTGATTATTCAATCTCTTTTCCATTTTCTCCTTACCGAAAGCCTCATTAAGGGCATCTCCTTCCCAAGCCGTACTTCCATTTGAACTTTCAAGGAATGGTCGTTGCTTCAAGAACGCTTCTCTTACTTTTTCCTACAAATAGGTTAGCTGTCACTTTAATTGTTATTTACTATAAAATTACGCAATAAAGGTTGGTTAGATGCATACACATTTCTCTACATCCTTGACGTGCTTATGACATTCCGAGTAAACTTCAGCACGATGCGGTGCTTTCTTCTCTCGATGTGTTTGTCTCTGAAAATGAAAAAAACCAAAAAAAATACAAATAAGGAAGATTAATTGAAAGCAAAAGCAACTTGAGGGATCAAAATATCTACAAAATTGAACTTTATTCTATATCTGTTCAAGAAACTCTACTCTATAATATGATGGTTTTCAATTTACCATTTCTTCAGCTACATGAGCAAAACACTTAGTTCCTGCTGTACGAGGAGCACCTACAAAGGAACGGCTTCTCTTGTCCTTTTACTGCGTTTCTATGATTTAAAAAATAAAAGATAGCATACATAAATATAATAACATGACAAAAAAGAAATTAAACTTTCATAAACTTAAAAATTTACCTTTCCTTATGGTGATCTACAAAAATTTACAAGGCAAATCCATTGATCTTTGAAAATGTCTTCTATTCCTTTGCTATATAAGTTAGTTAAGCTTGCATAGTCATCGTAAAATTTCGCTTTGAGTTTAGCCTTGCAGTTCTTCCACTTTGATCCAATTGACTTCAAAATCCACTTGTCCATTATTGAAGAATAGTGAAACATTGCCTTTAAACACAAATAAAAATAAATAAACATATCATAAATCACTTTTTAGTCCAAAGCCTAGTCTCTCTATCCCAAAAATTATTTCAAATATTACCTGCACTTCTTCTAGTATTAGTTGTCCATTAGCTTTTTTTTATAGGCCTTCAATCATTATGCACTAATGAACAAATAACTCCATTCCTTGCAATCGTACCCAAAAAATGACCCAGAACTCCGCCTTCATCACCAATTGGCTGTCCTGTTTCATTACTACCAACTACAACTTTATGTCCAGGTGGTAAATTCCAAATATGTGATAGACGAGTTTTTCCATGATAAATCTTACTGTTACCTACTTATTTTGCAATTTAAGAAACCATCAAACGTAATGATTCAGTTGAGACCTAATCTACTTCATAGCCCACATATGCAATTCAAAGATCTATTGGTGCAACAAATCGATTGTCAAGATACTGAATAACCATTATAGGCCTAAGATCTAAGTATTACCTTGAATAGTAACCAATGCTTCATGTTCCTTATCGGTTTCTTGTGGTTGAGAAGGATCAGATATAGGTTGTCCAGGATGTCGATGCTCTAGTTGTGAATGATTCAATTGGATTGAAGATTGAGTTTGTTGTGTGTTGACATTCCTATGTTTCCTTGTGGGTTTTATCTATATTCAATAAAACAATTACCAGCCTTAGACATCTATACCAAAGAAATAAATATAATCTATATATTAGGATAAGACCTTTGAGGCAGTTCCTAAAGAAGCATGCTTTCTTGATTGACCCTTTTGTCCTTCATTTCTAACGGTATTTGACTTTACCATCAACGATACCTATATATAACAAGAAATGCAAAGACAAAAAAGATTTTAGTTAGTGTTTGACTCTGGCCACTTTCAATGTTTTGAAGTAGTCTTGTTTTTCAATTTCTTTGTCCAAGGCATTTTATTTACATGATAAAGAAACCTTTAGCGAAATTTTGTTATCCTTTTAACAGGAATCAGAAAGATTGGTTTTTGGCCTTTTGTGGTTTAAGGCAAGGTGATCCTCTTTCCCTCTTCTCTTCACACTTATTGTCGATGTTCTAAGTCGTACGCTTTCTCAAGGTAAGGAGCATAATTTTTTTTTCCAGGGATTGAGGTAGGTAGAGAGTATGTGCCTATGTCCCACTGGTAATTTGCGGATGACACTATTCTCTACCTAGAGGACAATCTAGAGGCCAGAAATTTGTACATGAAGCATTATCCTTTATGAATTTGTCCTCTCTAGTGCATACTACTAAATGATTACCTTAAACACAGAGGCCAGATAGACAAAGATCAATTAAACTTCTCAGGCTAAGAGATAGAAGTAGCCTCAACAACTAGATTCCCAATTGACACTTCTATCTTACATTTTGCCCTCTAGTTGTGACATTTTTAAGCTCATTCACAATTCCCTTTCATCACTTAATCAAAGTCAAGCTCTAATTTAGATGATAGAATCCTAAACAATATGACAAGGACATAGCTCATCAAGATAATCAATTTACACAAGACACACTTAATCACTTCACTTTTATGAGGTAATCACTTCAAATTCACGTAATAGTTTAGAGCATCTTTATGACAGTTATCCTTCAATCAACCGGCTAATCAAATTTTTTTTTTTGAATACAAAGAATCAACACACAAATTCAATCATTCAAATTCAACAATCTTATACATTAACTCGATTAATTCCATACTTTAACATCAATTAATGATAAACTGAATAGAGAGAGAGAGACGTTGTATTAGAGTTTTACTGCCATTAGCTTTTAGCTAGTATATAAGTGAAGGTTCTCTTGTAATTTTGATATGATGAATAACATTTAACCTTCTCTCTTGATTTCTCTCAAATCTCTTAATTCTCTTCTCTAATCTCTTCAAATCTCACCTATCTCTCAACTAATTTTATCAACTTCTCATCTAATTCTTCTAGTTCTCACCTCAATTAACCTCTTATCTCAATTTAAAATCTCAAAACCCTAGTTTATGATTCAAGATTATCTTGAATCATAACAAAATTGTATTGAGTGATGACACTTTCGAACAAACAAGTTCAATGTGAAAATTGAATTGATACATATGATATCAGTTCAAAAATTAGACCTAAACAATCCTCACCAATTGTATTGTAAACTATAAACAAAAAACTGATACTCCAAATTGATAGTATAGCAAGTAAACTAAGCTCAAACAATAGAAATTACGGCTTGAATCACAAACAACAAATAGCACATAGAGAGAACAGAGAAATCAGCGAAGTAGAACAGAGAAAAAACCAGAGCACCACGCAGCAATGGTGATTGACGATGGTGGGATGCGAAGAAAATAGAGAGATGAAGAAAACTGTTGAGGAAAATGGAAAAGAGATTAGGGTGAGGAGAGAGAAATTAGGGTTTTATAAATGGGTTTTTATGTTGGACAAAGTGTTTCAAAGGATTATTTATATTTTAGTATTTTAATGTTTTTAGAAATAATAAAAAAGACCATGACCTTTTTAAATTATTAAAAAGGCACCTGAGTTTTTACTGTATTAATAATAAGGCCCTTCTTAAGCGCGATGACATCATTTTTTATCGACAAAGCTGACGTGACAACTGCTTGTAATTGACATAATTAAAATTTACAAATAGATCTTTCTCGTAAATAATTCAAATTATATTAAGGATAGCGTTCGAAAATTGAGCATTCTATATTAAATCAGCCCAAGTCTAAACCCGCACAAAATATACAAAGTTGGACTTTTTTGGTTCTCAACACATAGGAAAAAATGTAACTATTTTAATGTCGCAATAGGCTATTCTTGAGCATTTTCCAACACATAAGCAAACCGGCTTCGAGGATGGAGCTTCTGGACTATTCGGGCGACGAGTTCTGCTTCTTGGTGCTGGCGTTAGATTTTATCGGTCCGCCGCCTCTGCTCTGGTGCGATCTATCATGTCATAGGTGATGGCCTTGACACTGCCCTTTGGACTGATTACTGGCTGCCATGTGGTCGTCTTTCAGAGCGCTTCCCTGCTCGACTGCTCACCTCCTCTGGACTTCATTGGGATTCTCGGGTCTCATCCATTATTGAGGGTGGTCGGTGGAGGTTTCCACAGGGTTGTTTGGAGCTCCGACCCATCTGGGACATGATTGATTTTTGCCCTCGGGCTGGTGTAGCGGACTCCATCCGGTAGTTGGGTGACCCATCGGGGAACTTCACCACCAAGTCCGCTTGGGAGATGTTGCGGAGTAGGAGAGAGGAGGCTACCATTCACCAGTTTCTATGGTTTCAGATGCATATTCCGAGACACTCCTTTATTCTCTGGCTTGCATCTTGGCAGCGGCTTTGGACCCTGGACCGGCTTCAGCGTTTCGGAGCATTAGAGGTTTAGAGTGTTTGTGTTCTCTGCGGTTCTACCGACGAGACTCATGAGCACCTTTTCTTCGCCTATTCCTTTTCTGCCTCGGTCTGGAGCTCTATCACTCAGAGTACATCTATTGCTTGGCCTACCCTTCCTTGGGACGATCTTGTCACTTGGGCTGTTCAGCATCTCAGGGGGCGAGAGATTGGTAGTATCATTGCTAGACTCTTCCTCTCTGCGACTGTGTACACTATCTGGTACGAGCGCAACCTTCGGATTCAGCGATCTCAGTCCAGATCAGTTGCGGCCGTACGAGAGGAGATTACAGGTTTGGTCAGGAGCCGCTTACTTACTGCTCCTTCGTTCAGAGGAGCTCATCGTCACACTTCCTTGCTTCGGCACTGGGGTTTTGCGTCTTAGTTTTCTCTTTGTTCCCTTAGTTGTACTTTGGTTGCTTTTGTATGGACTTTGTCTGGACTTTTTTGACGTTGTTTCATATTTGTAGGCTTCGGCCGTGTCCCTATAGTTTGTACTATTTTTCATTTCATCTATATATTCCGCTGACTTACCAAAAAAAAAAAAAAATGCCTAACTTAGTGTTGCAATAGCCTAGTTTCGTTGTAGTGAGAGAGTTTGCCAAAATTCACTCTTGGAAACTGCTTCTGGATCACTAATGATAGACTGAGGCAAACCATGGAGTTTATACACATTGTCCATATAAGCTTGTGCCACCATTACTGCTGCACAAGGATGATGCAGGGCCACAAAATGAGCATATTTATTGAAGCGATCTACTATCACAAATATAACTTCTTTGCCAAAGGATTTGGATAATCCTTTAATGAAATCCATGGGCACTTCAGTCCAAGCTGAATCCGGGATTAGCAGTGGCTATAATAGACCTGGAGAAGAAACATTCTCACACTTACATGCTTGACAAATTACACAAGCCTTCACAAACTCTGCAACTAATCTGGTCATGCCTTTCTAGTAGAATAAGGACTTAATTCTTTTCAGTGTTGCATCACACCCTGAATGTCCCCCAATAGGAGAAGTATGTAGCCAATGAAGAATCTTCTGTTGAAGCTCCAAATCTTGTCCTACTACAAGCTTGCCTTTACGTTTGAGCTGATTATTTGACCAAGAGTACTTGGATTGTATACCAGGCTGTTGTTGTAATTGATGAATGATCTTCTGTAAGGAAGGATCTTGCTGCCAAGACAATGGCAACAATGCATACAGGTTGGATTCAACCATAGATAACAACATACAAGTGATCTGACTACTAGGGATGTAGGAAAGAGCATTTGCCATCACATTTTCCTTGCCCTTTTTGTATTCAATCATATAAGAGAATCCCATCACTTTAGAAAGCCAAAGTTGTTGGAAGTGCATACAGCTCTCTTGTTCCAACAAAAACTTACAACTCTTCTAATCAGTCTTGAAACGAATGTGTTATTCAACAAGCATTGCTGCCACAGTTTTACTGCTTGCACATAGTTAATAGTTCTCGTTCATAAACTGAGTGTAACTGTTGTTTTGGACTTAAAGATTTACTCATGAATGCAAGAGTATGTCCTTCTTATATGAGTACAGCTCCAATTACCAAATTGTAGGCATCTATCTCAACCACAAATCATTTGGAGAAATTTGGTAAAGCAAGTTGCCTGTTTGAGTCTGACAAAAGCAGCCTGTGTAATCTCCTACCAATTCCAGCTATCCTTTTTTAAAAGATCAGTCAAAGGTCTAGCTATGACTCCATAATCCCGAATAAATCTCCTATAGTATATGGTCAGACCAAGAAAACCTTGTAGCTGTTTCAGATTTGTAGGGACTAGCTAATTTACAATTGCCTTAACTTTACTAGGGTATGTTGCTACCCCCTGTACAAATATAATATGGCCTAAATATTCCACCTTTTAAGCAGCAAAAGCACACTCACTAAGCTTGACATAAAGTTGGTTCTATATAAGGACTTCAAATGTAAGCTTCAAGTATTGCACATGCTCTTGCAAAGTCAAGCTGTAAATTAGTTTATCATCAAAGAAACTAAGATGCATTTTCTTAAATAAGGTTCAAAGATAGAGTTCATGAGGGATTGAAAACTCACAGGGGCATTGGTGAGCCCAAAAGGCATCACCAAGAACTCATAATATCCCATATGTGTTTGAAAAGTTGTCTTCTCAACATCTGCCTTGTACATTTTCATTTGACGATAAATCAATTTTGGAAAAATATTGAGCAGCTCCCAATTCATCTAAAAACTCTTCCACCGAAGGTATGGGAAACTTGGCCTTAATGGTGGCTAGGTTGAGGTCTCTGTAATCGGCACACATTCTCCATCCCCCATCCTTCTTCCTCACCAAAACCGCCAAGGATGCATATGGACTAATGTTGCGTTGTATGTACCTTTTGTCAAACAATTCGCACACCAATCCTTTTGTAATGTAGGATACCGATAGAGCTTCTTGTTAACTGGCGTAGATCCTTGTTGTAAATGAATTCTGCAATCAAAATCTGGTCTAACGGGCGGTGAAACCTCAGGTTCTTTAAACACTTCCTCATACCGCTGTAACATCTGCTAGAGTACTGCAGGTAGCTGAAGCTGATTCAAGACATTTTCTTGAAGTTGAAGAGAATTAACTGTGGGCTAAGCATTCTCACAGTTTCTGAGCTGCAGTATAGCAATGTATGGAGCTCCATTTATGGACTTAGCCAATGAATTGGCTGTAATAACCTTACAAGAGTTGGTAGATATGCCTCTCAATATATGTTTCTTTCCAGCCATTAAAAAGACCATCTTCAATGTTGGAGCAATTCCTTGTAAACTGGGCAGCCGAAAGATCTCAAGTGTCGAGGCTGTGTGATCACTTTCCTTAAGACTTATGTCAGCATAATGAAATAGTCTTAGGGATACAACGACAGCCAAAAATGAAGTGGAAGTGTGTGTAAGAAGGAATAGAAAGAGATGTAAAGAGAATGAAGTTTGCAAAGACCTTTCACAACACTTGCAATCTACTCATGAAATATTTCTTGCATATCTTTTCATGTAATGTTCTTTAATCTATAAGGGGGAATATTTATAGTTAAAACAGTCACAAGCACGTCCCAAAAGATAAGCCAAACAAACTGTGCGAAGTAATGGTAAAAACTGCCCTGTGTCAAAGTTGTTTGTCGACACACATTAACACACGACTCACTATAAAGATGTGTGTTTAAATGAGTGTCGGAGAACACATCACCCCTACCCAGCGTAGAAACACTTGCTTCGACACACGGGGTACTGTGAGATCATGTGTTGAAGCTGTGTGTCGACACACATTTCAATACACACGGTTCTGGAGACCTGTGTATCGACACACGGTACCTTTGTGTTGACACAAAGATGCTTGGGATCGGTTCTATAGGATTGTGTGTCGACACACGATACTTGTGTGTCGACACACCCCCTATTCAAGCCAAATACAATCAAAATAAGTATGGAACATTTCTCAAACACTTTATTAAGTACTCTATTTAAATACATCAACATTCCCTCACCATTTTCAAAATACAATCATTCTCATATTACAACATCTCAAAATAAGTGGAAGCCTTATTGTACATTAATGAGGGTGTCTTTTGATTGAACCCCCCACGTAGTGAAGACGCGTTACAGTTAATAGGAGTAAAAATGGTAGACCAAGCTTTGAACCGTACATCCTGTTTGACTAACTAAATACATCTCCACACACAAGGCTTACTCCTGACACATACCCCCATCTCCCAGATTGACACATTTTTGGCCTTATGTCCTATACCTAAAGGTGTACATGAGCCAAGCCGGCTCACGAGCCCTAGCGAGCTGGCTCCTCATGAAGCTCGAAAAGCTTGGCTAGCTTTGAGCTCGAGTCGAGCTGAGCCAGCTCGTTTAGCTTATCAAGCCGAGCCTAAGCCTGTTGAAGCTCGAGCTCGTAGGATCACGAGCCTAAACGAGCCTAAGCGAGCTTTTCTTAATATAATATATTTGCTTAAATATTGCCCAATGAATGCATATTGGAGCCTAAATGAGCTGAGCTCGAGCTTAAATGAGCCCAAACGAGCCTATGTTGAGATTAAATGAGCCGAAATATTGCAAGCCTAGTTTGAAGTTCACCGAGCTCAGATCGAGCCGAGCCAAGCCCGAGCTTTTGACCAGCTGAGCTCGAGTCTGAGCCGAGCTTAAAGCTAACAAGTCGAGCCTTGAGCTTGGCAGGCTCGGGCTTGGCTCGGTTCAAATACACCCCTACCTGTACCCTTCACGATTGTTTTAGAGCCAAACCCTAGTCATTAAATCACTTTTTGAAGCGGCCAAACTTCATACTCACTAAGGTGGACCACATTGATGATGTCCCTGTGACATGACATTCAATAATAATATGCACTCGGGTCCATTAAGAGCATAAGCTCATCCTCTTTATTTCTTTATCGTAGGTTACTAAGCACTTCGCACGCGGGATGAAAATTTCTCTTTTAGTGCTTGCGGTCACATAGATGACAGATCTCTCTCATTAAACCCGAGTCCTAGCGTTGTACTAGGTGTCGAGTTAAGGGTCCATCATGGGAGGCTCAAATAGACGGGTTTCAGCCCCATCCCTTCATTTGATTTCAAAACCAAGTCTCTAGCTAGGCTTTTTGTAAATGGATCCGCTAGATTTTGACTTGTCCTAACAATGTCCACAGTGATGTCACCTTCTTGAATAAGTTGTCTCACTATACTATGTATGACACTAATGTGTGTGGACTTTTCGTTATACACCTCACTATACACTTTTGAAAGCGTAGCCTGACTATCGAAGTGGATAGAGATAGGTGAGATCGACTTAGGCCACAAAGGAATCTCATACAAGAAATGCTTTAACCACTCAGCTTCTTTGTCACAAATGCAAGAGCTATAAACTTCGTCGCCATAGTGGAATCGGAAATACACGTCTATTTCTTAGAAACCCAAGAAATCGCACCCTCACCAAGCAAGAAAACCCATTCGCTTGTGGATGCATGATCTTCCACATCAAAGATCCAGCTGGCATCAGAGTACCCTTCCAAAATAGGAGGATACTGTACGAAAGAAATACCATAATCCATGGTTTTCTTAAGATACTTTAGTACTCTATATACTGCATGCCAATGTAATTTTCTCGAATTGCTAGTGTACCTACTTAGTTTTCCAACAACAAAGGTTATATCGGGCCTTGTGCTAGTCATGGCGTACATAAGACATCCTATGACTCCAGCATACTCCAGCTGTTACATTGGAGCTCCCTCATTCGGTACAAGCTTCACACTCGGATCCATCGGTGTGGACATAGGTGCATAAGCACCAAAGTTGAATCTATTCAACACTTTTTCAACGTAGTGCGACTGTGTCAAGGATAGTGTATCACTACTCCTTGTAATCCTTATACCGAGAATAACCTTAGCCTCACCCATGTCTTTTATAGCAAAGTTCCTCGAGAGAAATTGTTTAGTTTTCACTACTTGTTCCAAATCAGTACGAAAATCAACACGTCATCGACATACAAACAAATGATGACTCCTTTGCCATTTTTGAACTTGCTATAGACACACTTGTCCGATTCATTGATTATGAATCCATTATTTAGAATAACTTGGTCAAAATTTTAATGCCATTGCTTAGGGGCTTGCTTTAGCCCATATAGAGAACGTGTGAGTTTACATACTTTCCTCTTGTGGCCCCAAACATCAAACCCTTTCGGTTGTTCTATGTACACCTCCTCTTCTAGCTCACCATTTAGGAATGCCATTTTCATATCCATTTGTTGAATCGCTAGCTTGTAAATTGAGGCAAGAGCGATCAGAACTCTTATTGTCAATATCCTTGCCATCGGGGCATAGGTATCAAGGTAGTCTATCTCATGTCTTTGGGTAAACCGTTTAGCCACCAAACGGGCCTTGAACTTATCAATAGTTCCATTGAATTTCATCTTCTTCTTGAAGATCCACTTACACCCGATGGGCTTGTTTCCTCACAGAAGATCCACTAAAATCTAGGTATTGTTTCCGATGATGGAATCCATCTCATCATTTACCGCCTCTCTCCAAAAGGAGGCATCACGAGACTTCATAGCCTCATCAAATTTCATAGAATCCGACTCTATGACACAACAATATGGAGTTACATGGTCCATATTGTTTCTAGGACCTTCTACCAAAAACAGATAGAAGTCCGGTTCGAAAGATTTCTCATTCCTTGCTCTTTTACTCCTTCGGAGTTCTATAGCATTATTAGGGATCTCTTTCCTCTCATGATGGTCTCCATTATATGACATAGGAATGTCATTTTCAACCGGTATATTATCCATCGGTCTAGGAATAGAGGTAAACCGATTCTCATTAAAAATAGCATCTCTCGATTCTATTATAGTGTTAACATTGATATAATCATTTGATTTAATCACATAGAATCGATAGGCTTTACTATGAGCCGCATATTCAACGAATATACAATCGATGCCTCTCTCACCTGACTTTTTCCTTTTAGGTTCAAGGACTTTAATAATTGCCCTATATCCCCAAACCTTAAGATAGTCCAAATTCGGGGCTTGTTTGTTCCAATGTTCATACGGGCTTATTTTACTTTTCTTATTAGGAACATAATTCAAAATATAACAGGCCACAAGCATGGCCTCACTCCAAAATCCGTCACTGAGTCCGGAATAAGACAACATGGCATTCATCATCTTGGTTAAAGTCCGATATTTTCGCTTAGCCACGCCATTATGTTGTGGCGTATAAGGTGCCATGACCTCATGGACTATTTCCCTGGTTTTGAAATATTTGGGATCATAATACTCCCCACCACGATCCGATCTAAGTCGTTTCAAAAGGTCTCGCATTGTAGGTTGGTTTCAACTTTATACGCCTTAAATTTATCAAGTGATCTGTCTTTGTGGTTTATGAAATAGACATAACAATATCTTGAGCAATCATCTATAAAAGTAACGAAATATTTCTTCCCACCTTGGAGTGTTTTTAAATCGCACAAATCACTATGAACGAAGTCAAGTAAACTTGTTTCCCTTTGAATTGAAGGAAATGGTAGTCTCGTTATTTTCATTAGCATACATGTTTTACATTTATCATCAACTTTGTCGATATGTGGTATCAATGATGAGTTAGCCATTTCATGCATTCTACGAAAGTTTGCATGATCTAGTCTTTGATGTGAAAGAAATGAAGAATCAAGCATATGCACCAAACTATTAGTTTTATTATTCACATTAAGTTTGAACATCCCTTCATACAGATAACCCTTTCCAACAAATACCCACCCCCAGACAAAACAAACTTGTCAGCCTCAAAGACCAACTTGAACCCAAACCTATTTAACAGGTGGGCGGATACGAGGTTCTTCTTTAAATTCGGGGGAAAACACACATTGGTCAATGTAAGGGTTTTCCAGGAAGTAAAAAGTAAATCAACTTTTTCCTTACCCTTGACTAGTATAGTCACTCCATTACCATAAACAACACAATTCTGTCTTCTATTGGTTCAAACACCTTAAAAATCCTCCTATCTTTACGAACTTGTTTTGTAGCCCCCAAGTCAACCCACCAAGAGTCATCATCTTGGACTAGGTTGATATCTGATATCATTGCCACAAAATTATTATTCGAATTTTTGGCATGATGATCCAGCCCTTGGCCTTTTTGTTCTTAAGGCGATAACAGTCCCTCCTTAAGTGATTGGGCTTCTGACACTCCTAATAGACTGGCTTTGCCTCTTGTCATCATGTTTCTTTTGGTAGTGTCTGGTTCGTTTTGGTCTTTTGCTCGATTGTCCTTCTTCCGTGACATTAATTATTCCAATGTCATCGAGGTGATCTTTATTCTCGTCCTACAACCTATATCCTTCTTCAATTCGAAGATGGTTAGCCAATTCCTCAATTAGGTATGTCTTCCTTCTTGTGTTTGAAACTTTCTTAATGTCTCTTCAAGAGGGCAGAAGTTTGTCTATCAAGGAGGATACAACAATAGTGTCGTCCATGTTCATATTGTGTTGTTTAAAATTGTTTAATATTCTCTGTATTCATTAAATTGTTCCATTACCAGATGATTATCTGTAAATTGACTAACCAAAAACTTCTTACTTGTTGCGTCCTCTGCCATGTAACATGCCTCAAGAGCGTCCCGCAATTCCTTGGCGGTAGGCATGTTAGAGTAGATGTCGAAAAGAGCATCCATCGTGCCATTTAGGATGTTCCCCCTACAAATGTAATCATCGTTCTACCACTTCAAATGATCACATTGCTCAGCCAATGTCTCCTCCTCTTCAGATGCGGGTTCTGGGATTGGTGTATTCAGGACATGCACTGCGTTTAACGTCATTATTAGAAAGTGCATCTTCCTCTGTTAGTGGCAAAAGTTTCCGCCATCAAATCGGTCCAATTTTACAAAGTTGGCTATCATCTCGCGCAATGCAGAAGCCATCTTAAACCAGGAAAAAAAAGTCTTAAGATTGTTGGAGCAATTCCTTGTGAACTGGGTAACCGAAAGATCTCAGGTGTCGAGGCTATGTGATCACTTTCCTTAAGACTTATTTCGGCGTAATAAAATAGTTTCATGGATACAACAACAACCAAAAATGAAGCGGGAGTGTGTGTAAGAAGGAATAGAAAGAGATGTAAAGAGAATGAAGTTTACAAAGACCTTTCACAACACTTGCAATCTACTCATAAATATTTCTTGCAAATCTTTTCATGTAATGTTCTTCAATTTATAAGGGGAAATATTTATAGTCAAACAGTCACAAACATGTCCAAAAGATAAGCTAAACAAACCACCAAAAACCACTTTAATCGTGCCAAGTAACGGTCAAAACTGCCCTGTGTGTCGAAGCTGTGAGTCAACACACACATCAACACACAGCCCACTGTAAAACTGTGTGTCGAAGTGGGTGTTGACACTTGCTTTGACACACGGTGTACTGTAAGATTTTGTGTAGCTGTGTATCGAGACACATTTCAACACACACGGTTCTGGAAACCTGTGTGTCGAAACATAGATGCTTAGGATCAGTTCTGCAAGATTATGTGTTAACACACAAGTAAGCCAAATACAATCAAAACAAGTATGGACCACTTCTCAAACACTTTATTAAGTACTCTATTTTGAAAGTACATTAGCATTCAATTCTGTAAAGTTGCAGTTAATGTCACCCAAAGTTGACAACCATTCGATACCCAATACCATGTCACAACCTCCCAAGGGTAGGGCATAAAATTAGCAACAAAAGTATTCCCCTGCAGTTTCAGTGAGAAATTCTAAAATCTAGACTCACAAAACATTTTACTGCCATTTGCCACTAAAATTGCTATTGGCTCTATCTTGCTAATTGTTGGGAACATATTTCTTTGATACAAGTTGTTGGGTTCACAGTTCTTCAACTGTGGTCACAACAAAGGGCACCTATCAGAGCACTCAGCGTAGGAGACTCTTCTCACTACCTAAGCTCCCAGGCAGAGAGTCTTGCTTCGTAACACCTCACATGGTAGAGTTCCCGGGAATAGGGTTATCTCCATAGATCCCTTTGCTTTGATACCAATGGTTGGGAGAGATTTTAAAAATTCTCCCTAATTTAATTAAGTCAATGCAAGGGATCGATTTAAAATTTTTAATTTTAAACCTAAAATTGATTTAAAATTCCTAATTTAAATCTACATGCCTCTACTCTTACACATTCGTAATAATAACATGAACTTATAACAGGCATAATAAGAAAAGCTATAAATAAATAAAAAAGCGAAAACTAAAAGAGAAGGAAAGAAAGACATACTCGGAATAGCTCCAAAAATAAAGAATGCCAGAATGAATAATAATTATCTCCTAGAAGCCCGAGAAAACCGAGGAAATTGAGACCTAGCTATCTTCTGCGTAATAACCACGAACTGCCAGGAGGGTGGGATTCAAAAAATATTAAACTGAGGAAAGAGAAATTTCAACGGAAAATTCTCTCTCCAATCGGGTCTCCGAAAGTCAATACTTTCTAAAACCCTTAATGTTAAACTAATGCCAAACCTTTAAAATAGGTACCTCTATTTATAATAGTATATCGGAGTAAAAAATTACAAAAATTTCGATGTGGGATTCGCTAAACTAAACAAAAACATAGCATTTTATTCAAATATCAAAGCAAAACGACGCGTTTCACTCTAAATTTAAACCGTGTGCTCTGGCGCTCGAAACGCGTGCCATGTGGTAGCGTTCTATTCGCCAGAGCATGTAAAGGGGGATAGCCATAGTAGACGCGCATTGGTTCGTCTGAGTCAAAACGAGTGAATTGCACTGTGTGAACGCGACTTTTTCAAATTTTTTTCTTTTTACTTTATTTCCGACATGTAAAATTTCATATTATGATTTTTAATTTTTTTTAAAAGTTATTTTATTTAATAATTTATAACTTTTATTCATTTCATGAATAATGTTTGGCAAAATTAAATTTACTTATCTCATGAATAAATTAATTCATCTCATGAATTCTTTAATATTTTTACAATGGCAATAAATCTAGAGGCTTGCGCATGGACCTCAGAGACAATTTAAATCTAGCTCCAAATGGGTTAAATTAATTACCATTTCATGATAAAATTGAATTACCATTTGATGAGACTTAATTCCACTAAATAAATCTCATTGTACTTAAGATTTAAATCATTTATTCGATATTTTTCAAATAGACTGTATTGATTACAATAACCTCTCCACTAGATGTCCATTACAAAGAATAAATATAACTACTACGATTATTCTTCTCTCAGTTTCTCCATTAGTTACCGACTTACCCTTCACTGAATAATTCATTTATACTTGAACATATTTATAGTATAAATTTCAAATGTCAAACACTTGGAATACTTTGGCTAAAGATTCCGAACTACTCAAATACTTGTGAATCAACTAAGGGGACATCTGTACCTTATAAGAGATTGCGGATTCCATATTGAATACCTGATCCTTGTCACACTTTATGCCGCTACCCAGTGTATGTGGGAATTCAGTCATACATTTAGACCTTACTTATATTACACCAAAGTAACTAACGCTCCATGCACAAGTCCAGAATACTCTCAAGAATTAGAGTCATAGAGTCATCGTTCAAACAGTACAACATGAATTACTCATCTTCGATAATAGTCTAGAAACAACTGACTCACATGGTCCAACTCAGTGTATCAATCTTATTAAACACACTAAGTAACACTTTTGGATCTCCATCCACACAACTACGACAAGTCACCTAAAGTGTTAAGTCATGGTCTTAATAGACAAGTAGCCCAAGCTCATCATCGACCATGAGTTATTCAGATAACATTCCATACCATTTGTTTAAAGTCTATATGTGGCTTAATCTCATTATTCTTTTTTTTTTTTTTGGTAAGTCTTAATCTCATTATTCACTTCGAACAGAGATGTAAAATGTAATCTGAGGACTCTGTCTATCTCTTGGACAATACTTTAAAATGCTCGCTTGCACAAATTTAATAAGGAAACGACTGGAACTTCAATTTTATTCATTAATAAAGTAATGTGAACATAATAAAATTAGATTTTAGGACACTTTTCCTAACAATCAACACATCCCAACTTTCTTGCTAATTGTGCATCAATGAAGTCATGGGTGGGTCCACTATCAATCAGAATGTGTATGGATTTTCTACCCAAATACCCAATAATTCTAAGGGTTTGGCAGTTAGGAGTGCCTTAAAGGGCATGAACTGAGATGTAAGCTGTAGGATCCACTAACATAGGATCTTCCTCATCAGCTTCACTTTTATCTGACAACTCATCTTCACCGCCGTCAATGATAAACAACTGAGGTGTCTTACTTCTGCACGTATGCCCCACTTCAAAATTTCCATCGCAGAAGTAACAAAGGTGTTTAGGCCTTCTTTCCAGCACCTTAGCCTTAGTCAAAGTCTTGGATGATTTGTAATTATGCACATTAGATGGTTGAGGCAAAAACTTGGAGGCATGTTGAGAGCTATTGGATTTGACAGTTAAGGTTGTGGTGTTTACTGGTGTTGGCGGTAAGGGTACTTTTGAGTACTTAAGTTGCTTGGCCAATGCTTGCACTTTAGCTTTTGTCAGCTTTTCAAGTCAAATGGCCTGCTATAAAGTTGCAGGATATCATGATCGTACATCAAGGGCAATGTCCTCTCTCCAACCAGCAAGGAAGCAACTAATTAATTGGGATTCATTTAAGTTAGAACGCACTGCTATTGCATCAATCTAAGTGAGATATGCATTCATAGAATCTGTTTGTCTGAGATTCATCAGTTTTGACGCAGGGTCTTCATACAAACTGCCAAACCGACTCTTTAATGCAGTTACATACTCGTCCCAATTCATGGAATGCACCCTATTTTTCATATGCCTTTAGTGCCATTGCGACGCTAGACCTCTCAAATGTATGGATATGCTCAGGTGTATTATCAATCATGAAAAACTGATCACAAATGTATATCCAGACATTTATATCTTCACCAAAGAAGAGAGGGAATTTTTCCTTACTCAGTCTCGTTGAATACATCTATTCATTGGCTGAATGTAGATGCTACTCCTGTGGAATCTGTGACTGAAGTGGTGAATCAGAAGAGGTTGCCACTTTTTTCAGTCGGTCGAGATTGTTGCAGTGCCATCCCTATGATCATCTCACGCAGTTCTTGAGTGAAATTCTTGAGCTTAGAGATAGATTGACCCACATTCTCATTAGTTGATCGAATCCGCGAAGAAAAAGATTCTTTAATTCTTTTGATTTCTGCCATTGATCGAGTGTTATCTGCCATGATGAGTAATTCACCCACAGTTTAGGGATTTGAGTCTCCGATACCAATAAATTCATCTATTTACTCAATTTAACCAAATTCGTGACTAAACCATTAAAAATTTCATTAAAAACTCAACATAAAATTTTCTATAAGGAAAAAATTGACACATTTTGAATTGTACAGGGACTAAATTGACACAATTAAAAGTATAAGGACTAAATTGATACAATGGACAAGGTACAGGAACCTTTGGCATAAATAACCCTATTCAAAATATTTCAATATATTTGAATTATTTTGAAAAATATTTAGACTATTTAATTAAAGATTTAAATTATTAAAAATATTTAGACTATATTATTAAATATTTAAATTTTAAATTTATAAATTTTATTTTTATAATCTACCAAATTTTGCAAGGCAAGAAATAAGTTGAAATTTTTTTTTTCTCTTTTACCTTGTTAGAGTTGTTGAACTAGCGGGAAATAGTGCAATGATTTGAACTTCTTTGAGAGCAAGATTTTATATATATTAAACTAATGGTAAACCAAACACTACTAAAATGATGTATCCATGAACAAGTAGCCTCTTTTGACCTCATACGATACATTGCCCTGATATGTGATTTACCCTAAAATCAACTAATGCACCGGATCCCATTAGAACTCCGAAGTTAAGCGTGCTTGGGTAAGAGTAGTGCTAGGATGAGTGACCTCCTGGAAAGTCCTCGTGTTGCCAACCTTATAAGGTTGGGGGTCCCCGGAAACATACTCTCGGCAAGGTTACACCCTAAAGAGGTAAGGCTACGTCCATTCACCCTCCTCAGACCTCGCTTAGGCGAGAGCCCTTCAGACACTGGGTATGTTGTTGTTATTGTTGCAACCAATGCACCTATGCGCATCCCCCTCCCCTAGGTTTTCTACGGTACTTTGTCCAATAATAATAATAATAATAATAATAATAATAATAATAATAATCTATAGTTCAAAATTTCGGTACGTTACTATTGTCCAAGCACGCTTAACTTTAGAGTTCTAATAGGATCTTATGCTTGCGTGTTGGTACCCTCTTAGGTAACTATTGCATAGCATAATAAGCTATATTTTTCTTGTACCGTTCAGGCCATTAGAAGTTTCATAATCAGCTGTCTTGATAATGTTCCGTTGGGAATTTATTAATTAGATACTCTGAGATTAATCTTTTATTATTTAGATACCTAATATTTCAATGAACTGCGTTTTATTGATTAAACAAAATATATTTCAATGAACATTTTAAAACATTTAAATCTATAAAAATATTTTAAATATACTAAAAGGTTTATAAACATTTAAAATATATATTTAATATTAAAAAAACTATCTTTGCTTTTTGCTTTTTGGATACGGGACCATGAGAAACTGCCTCCCTTCAGGGTAGTATCCTGTAGGGGTAAGACTGTATACCTTTCACCCTCATATCTCATCTTTGTAGAAGCCTTTTGGGCACTGGGTTTGTTGTTGTTTTCTTTGTTTGTATTACTATTTAAAATGTAGTTGGCATGTTTACAAAATATTTATATATTATAAGTTACGTAAAAAATTTGTCTATGAAATTTTTTTTGAAAGTTTAAATGCCTCAAAAATATTTCAAAACCTTAAAAAATGTATTTTAACTAATTTAGGTACTCTGAATTTAATCTTTTATTACTTAGATATCTAATATATATTTCAGTTCCGAGTACTTTAAAAACATTTTAACTCCTATGGTACCCAAAACAACATTAATGAACTTCAAACACTTGATCTAAAATTTCTCAATTTTTTTCACTCGGGTGCCATGAAGATTATATTATATTGATCAAGTATTTATAAATAAAAAAATACTATACTCAGTTTATATTTTTTATATGTACTAAGCATACTTAAATGTATCAACGAACTTATGTGAGAAATAAAGCGAATCATGTCAATGAAACGTGAAGTTGAGATCAAGTCTATGGCATATTAGGTTGGTATTGTTTAGGATGAGATTCATTTCTTTCCCATTTTTCTTCTGATTTCAAGAGGAAAATCGTTTTCCTTAAAACGTATGGTAAACTTTCCAAATTTTTCGTTCAATTTTTTTTCCTTCATATTTTCCCTGCACTCCAAACACGGAAAAGTGCTTTCCTTCATATTTTTGTTTTCCCTTGCACAACATTTTCCGCATTTCAAACGGAGCATTAGAGAACTATAGTAACTATTGTAATTTAGCTTTTTTTTTGTTATATTTTTAAAAATATAACTAATCAAGAAAATAATAATAGTAAATATATAACTAATAATTGCATCTACTTATAGTTAGTATAAATTAATTTATTAAAAACATTTGATTATTTTCCTTTAGTCTTATTTGTACTTTATTAAATAGAGTGATTAAGAATTATAAACGTTCATTAATGTTTTCTGCGTAAATTATTTTACAATATACTAAGGGCCTGTTTTGGATTGCTGTAAAAAAACTGCTTTTTTCATAAGCACTTTTTGTAAAAGTACTTTTATAAAAAGTTCTATTTCAAATAAGTAGTTGTGCTCGGCCAACTAGTAAGAAGCATTTATAGTATTATTGTGAATGTTTGGCCAATGTGAAAAAAAGTGCTTGTTTCTATAAAATTATTAGAAAAGACACTAACATAAGTTTTTTATAGTTGAAAAAATCACCCATGAACCATTCTAAATATTTAAAATATTTTCTAAACATAGAAATATTTCTTAAATATTTAAATATTTTTAATATTTATAAAAATTTTCTTAATATTTTAAAAACATTTAATTTTTAATAAAATTAAAATTCTTTCAAATATTTAAAATATATTATTAATTGTTAAAATATTTTTTCTTATTTCATATATTTTTTAAAATATATAAATTATTTTTCAAGTATATTAACAGTTTTTAGGGTACTTGAAGTAAACTTTTTCAATTGTTTAGTTTTTGCTTTTACTTCTGCTTAAAAAGAGAAGCACTAAATTTCTGATCTGCTTAAAGGCAAAAAAATAGCTTCTGCTTTTAATAAAAAACACTTTTTCACAGTTGCTAAACACCCTCAAATCTCAGAAAAGTGCTTTTTGAAAAAAATTGCACTTTTTTTTTTCCTGAAATAAGCAATTCCAAACAGGCCCTAAGGCATTTTTTTTTTTTATAAATATCATTCTAATTATATTCTCTTTTTCCCTCAATTTCCTTTTCTTTGAAAATTTTGTCCATTTCACTTTCTAAGTAGATTCAAAAGAAAATATCGTTGGTAACTCATTTGTGGTTATTTATTTTAATACGAATATTATCGAGGGTCACAATGAAGTAGTCTCGAGCCACATCATCACAGAATGCCACGTAATCAACTGAGCGTCATGTCATCAATTAAACTCTAATTACCTAGTTATCTAGTATAAATAAGTGATTTGGGGAGTCATTTAGGTTATGTTGATATTAGTGTTTGATGTATTCTCTCTCTCCCTTCTAAAGCTTCTTCTATGTTTTCTAACCCACCTTCTGCATATTTCTCCCGTTTCTTGCTATCCTAATATAGTTTTATACTAGTAAATCTCATACAAGCTTAGATTGATATCAATTGGTCGGAATGGATTATGAATCATATCATATTTATATAATATAGTGATTGTTTTAATCTCCATTTACTTAATTCGTTCATGTTGATTACAACTTATGTTAGAAATGTATACTTAGAGTTAATACATACTTTATTTAGATTGAATATTTATTATTATTATATTATAATGTTAGGAATATGTCTCAAAATTCCTTGGAATTCTTAAGTAGGGAAGCCGTAAGGAGGCCGATCGATCGGGTGAAGCTCGATCGATCGGGAATGTTACGTAAGTTTGGGACGCCTGCAGTGAGCTCGCCGATCTATCGGGATCCCCCGGTCGATCGGGAACCGCGTTTACACGCGGGTGTATATGTAGGGTTATGTCAGATTGGCAATTCCAATTTTTTTTCTTTCCCAGCGGCGCTGCATCCGACCACAAGAGAGAGAGAGAGAGAGAGAGAGAGAGAGAATGAGTGATTGTAATTCTTCTTTTATGATTCAATAATAAAAGCCCCAATATTCGCCCATGGTTTTCTCCCCTCTCTATTGTAGAGGGGCTTCCACGTAAATTGCTGTGTTTTTGTGTTTGATTCTCTTTAGTCTATTTTACTTTTCGATTGTCGTGGTATTTGAATCGAATTCAGTACTTGGGATTTCCGCATTTTCTCACAAATTGGTATCAGAGCCCTTGTTGTTCGAGTTGGTGCAATGATGTCGGCAATCAAATCTAAGGTAGAGAAGTTCGGAGGTCGAGGAGGCTTCAGTTTGTAGCAAGTCCGTGTTAAAGGACTCCTGACCCAGAATGGCTTGAAGAAAGCACTGGATGGAAAAGAGAAGAAACCAGAAAACATGATAGAGACACAGTGGGAAGAATTGGATGATAAGGCTCTCACGGCGATACAGATGTGTTTAGCAGATGATGTACTGATAGAAGTCTTGGAGATGAAAATGGCCAAGGACTTGTGGGAGAAGTTGCAAGAGATGTTTTGCCACAAATTGGTCTCCAATAAACTCGCAGTAAAGTGCCGGTTATTCACGTTTCGTATGTCGGAAGGTACATCGCTTAAAAACCATCTTAGTGAATTTAAAGAAATAAAAATTAAATGACTTAAAGCGTTTGGACTAGGATCTCGTTCTCTTCACTTTGGATGGATCTTTTGTTCAACTTTGATCTCTTTTCCTCTTGATCCATCATCTTAGAAAGCTTGGTATCAATATGACTATTCTTGATTTTTTTCTAGCTTTCTTATGAGTCACCTCCAAACAAGATTAGAATAATTTAAACGTAGTGACTAGTTAATGGTTGTTATCATCAAAATTATAATATAAATGGCCTTTAGGGCCAAATAATTGAATAGGTAGCATGAGAACATCTTATGAGAAAGATGATCGACACTCAATTGCGTTAGGTAAGTTTAGTTCAGGAGCCTCTCATTGTGATAGCTTATTTAATTGAACTGGAATTTTTAATGCAAATATTATCTGCCAATCTCAACAAGATATGATCTTGGCTTGCCTATCAGGGTCTTTTCTATCAGTTAAGGATGGACGCATTGACTAATAGAGATTACCTGTTGTTTGAGCTAATCAAGATACAGTTTGAGAGAAAAGGGGTCATAAGTGTTAGCAAAAGAGTCCACTTAGTGTATGCAACTATCTCAAGCAATTATAAACCTCTAAAGGGTAAAAAAAAACATAAGTTAACATGGTTTATTTCTTTAACAAAGGTTCCTGACATTAGTATTTAAAAAGAATTGCCTAGATACTTAGGTACTATCGTTGCCTGGATCAAAAAGCCAACAAGACAGGGTATTTGATATTCTGTCTCCTCTAGTTGTGACTGGTTGGTAGTCCACCAGTGTTGTGGTGAGTGGTCTTTCTATAACAGCACCAAGATGGTTGGTAGTCCACCAGTGTTGTGGTGAGTGGTCTTTCTATAACAGCACCAAGAGAGTGGTTTAAGTCAATAAATGTATTTTTTTTTTAAAGTAACTATCTTAATTTACCAGTTACCTTAAAAATTTAATTTCTATTTACTATTTATTTAAAATAATTTTTCATTTTTTAAATAAACAGAATTTTAAGTAAATAAAAGGTTTATTTCAGAAATGTACATTTGAAGATAGTTAATTAATTTAATTAAAACTACATTAGTGGTAATTCTTTGTCTAAAACAAGTTAGGCTGCATAACCATATAAAAGAAGAATTTTTGAAGTCCATATACCTTTTAAGTAGTACTTAAGTTTAGGTCACCTTACTATAATATGATTGAGAGACTCCTTTGAGATGGTCTTCTTGGATCATTGAATACAAAAATGATAACCAGTCTACGCGCATCATTTTTGAATTAATGGCGATTGAAAGAGTCTTTCATAGACCACTAAAATGTTGGAACTTGTTCACAAAATGTTTGTGGATTGATAGGTGTTCGAGCAAGTGGACGTTGTGAGTATTTCATGGAAGGTTTATGAATGACTACTTAATGAGTCGATATATGCATACCTATGAAACCTGAGGTTTAAATCATTTTAGGAGTTTAAAGATTTTTAACACTAAAGTTGGGATCATCAAGGTAAAGATATCAAGTCACATTGTTTACATTGAAGTGGTGGTTTTTTGGACAGTTCTTAAATTTCCTTAATGCAAAATGTTATACAAAGGATCGGTAATGTGTTACTGTACATGCTAAGACTCATATGACGAGTAACATTTATATATCAAAACATTTGTTTTGTAAGAGGATCTTATAAGGAATCATAAAAGTACGGTGGCTATCTTGTATTAGATAAATTAACAGTACGAGATACTGTATCTCAAAAGCATGACACAACTTATTGTTTAGTTGATGTATTAGATAAATCCCCGACCCAATTTAATGGCACTTTAAGTACATAAGAGCTTTGGGCTAGTGGAAGGATGCTCAGGGCTACCTAACGGGTTGATATCTTCTGCCTTAACAATTGAGCATGATAATGAGCCTGATCCCCTAGACCACTTTGAAACTCTTCAGAATATTGATGCAGACCAACGGTTCCAGGCAATAAAAGCTAAGTAAGAATAAATGTATTTTGACTAAGTCTAAGATCTTGTAGCGGTGTGGAAAGACATTAAGTTTGCTAGATTGGATCTGAATGGGTCTACCAAAACTAAGAGATGAGTGGATGAGAAGGCTGAGACCTTCAAAAATAGATTGATGGCAATGCGTTAATACCTTAGAGGAAGGAATCATCTATGATGAAACCTTTTGGCTATATGATATACATATGATGCTCTTATACAATGTATCTCAATATCATGAGATAATAGAAGTTGAAATCAAGACAACATTCTTTGAATGATCATTTGAAAAAGATATCTGTATGAAATAACCATATAGGTTTGTTGCCAAGAATCAGGAGCATATAATTTGCAATTGAGGAAGTCTATTTGTACATTTAAATATTAATCTTGTTCATCAAATAGTGGATTTGAAGATGCCTATCAAATCATATGAATTTAAATCAATGGTTAGTGAAGCATGGATGTATGAGTGACATGACTAAAAAGAAGTGACTTTGTAAGTGTTGTATGCAGATGACATTCTACTCAAAAAGAATGGTGTGGAATTGTTACCAGTAGTTAAGATTTGTTTGTCTAGTTATTTTAAAATGAAAGAACCAAGACAAGCACATTATTTTCTTAGATTCAAGCTTTAGCAGGATTCTAGTAAAGGATGTTGAGTTTATCATGGATTGCTTAAGTTTTAAGGATTCTTGGGTTTGATGTCAGAATTGTGTTTACCCTAGCAGCAGGAGTCATTAGATGGTGAAGTATCAAGCACTCTTGTGTTGCTTAGTTGACTATGGAAATGGGGTACTTGAAAACTATGAAGTTTTTAAATGGACTAGTTGACTTAGAATGTTCCTAAGATCCAAAGCTTGTGAGCAAAAGAATAAGATAGTGAGAGATTGGTATTGAAAAGGGTTTAAGTCAATAAGTTGATAGATCCAAATGGCATATGTTTACACCCTAATTTTTGGGAGTTGGGACGACACCATTTTGGATAAAGTGCCACGTGGTTATCATGTGAAGGTCTTCTCGAGAGGTGTCAGGCCTTTAAGTACTAAGGTAACCACGTATCAAGCCTAGCATCCCGAGAAAGTAATTACCCTTAACAAGGGAATTAGCCACTCGAGGCTCAAGATGGTTGAGGGGTGAAGTGAGCTCGAGCTCGAGGGGCTATCAGGAAGGTCACAAGACATGTGGTTCCTAGGGCCGAGTTAGTTACTTGGAGCGCAATTTTAATTAATTAAGCATTAAGCATAATCAAAGAGAATGTCGGCTTCTAGAAGGGACTTCAGCTAAGAATTTGGACATGGACACCGAGGATTTCCCTCCAATACTAAATTCATGGCATGTTCAATGGAGATTTGCTCTTACAGAAGAAAGCTTAGTGGCCAAATGCGGGTGGAGTAGACGAGAAAGAAGGAGCAACCGTTATTTCTTGTTTTCTATGAATAAATGTCTTTGCGTCAGTCCAAAGTAGTACGCACACTCATTACAAAGCTTCTTTAAGTTTTCTTTTGTAGTACACTTATGCTTTTTTCCTTAGGAGTAGCGTAACTTAGCTAGGCATAACATAACTTAGATCTCTACTACACTTACCTTCATAGTAATATAGTTCTCGAGCTTCAGGTATGACTTTCCAGTTTTAATCTATTCCTAATGATGCTTACTTGGTGTTTGCTTAGAAAATGCACTAAGTCATATCAAGTAATATAGAATGAATAGAGTATCATCCCACAAGGATTGATTATTGAGTGAGTATCGAAATTAGTAGTTTCAGCACTATTTGAAAGACCGAAGTTTAAGGTTTTTAATATGAAAGAAAACAAAATGAAAAAGAACTAAATGTTTACTGGTTTTTATTAAAAGGTTTCTGATTTTAGATGATTTTAATGATTTAATAAGATCCAGGGCATCCGATTTCACCAGTTTGCATCAATGCGCCTTTCTTTTCTTAATATTCAAGTTGTTATTACATGTTGATGATCGAAAACCCTAATTTAATAAATATTCTCTCTCAACCAATATTTAGCATGTTGTTTTACATATTAACTCATCAATCTCTTGTATAAATTTAAATAAGAAAAGAGTTTTGGAGATTCATGGCTTTAACTTTAAGACCATACAAATCGCGTCAATCTATCTCTAGCATTCGCTCAATTTGTGGTGTTTATCACTTTAGAAATCATCATAAATCTCCTCTTGGAACCATTATGAATCATTATAGGTTCTGAATGGTGATCAAGCACTCAAAACTCATGAAGAACAATGATAAACACTTCAACAACGCAATGAACAAAACATTGAATACGTCGAATTGGAAAAGAGCGTATATTACAACTTAGGCTACATCGTAGCCTTGGGAAAACAAAATTAGTTCATGATAGACATAATACAATGCAAAACAAAAACGAAATATTTTTAAGAAGAAGAGGATAGGAAGAACTTAAAAGTGCAAAATTACAAAGAAGACTTTCCTTCATTCCTTCTTCTTCTTCCCCTCGATTTCTATCCCATTTCTTCTCCTTTCTTTTGTGTTTTTGCTGATTGAATTGATGTTAGAAGACTTCCCAAAGACTCCTATTAATATTTTTTGAGGTTGAAATAAAATATTACGTAAGCTTCTTCCTCATTGGACCACCTTGCCACCCCTCTTTACAACTTGTTGCAAGTTGCTGCTTTTGCTATTTTTGTTCAGTTTTTTCAGCTTTGCACCTCACAAATTCAGAGTTTACATCAACTTGGACATGTTCTTGAAGTATAAAATGCATCCTTGGTCTTGATTTGTGCATTTTTCCACCCATTTTTGCTTGTAAATATGAATTGTACATGTCCATGATGTGTTCTTGCTTAACCGCGTGAAATGTTATGTTTTGCCCAACTTTTGCTTTTGTTTGAAGTATCTTGCATTCACTTGTTGATGTTGATGATAAAACCTAGCAAGATTTTGCATAAAATGAGTGTTTTTGCAAAGAAATAACAATAGGAACGAAAAAGAGTAAAAGAGATTAAAAGCGATAAGAATTTGATGTAAAAATGGTTAGGAAATGAACCTAATTGATATGAATAATTATGCACTAAATTGGAATTATCAAACTAACCCCAAACTTAATCTTACTTGTCCTCGAGCAAGGCTAAATATTAAAGCCCATGATCTCATGCTTTTTAAGAATTCAACCACAATTCAAAGCAAGTGCACTCTTGTCAGAAAAGAATGAGCAAGGCTCAAAATTTAAGGTTCTAAAGGCAAAACAGTCTTTCTAAGAAAAATTCTATCAATCACCTAGGTGATCAAATTCAAAAGTTGGCTAAGATAATTAAGTTTATCCGTTATTTCTAATCTCAAGACTTTCAAATCGAATAGAACAAAACTCATGCCACTCATAACAAAACCTCTCAGGTATGGCTAAGACTAAAAGTTATTAACAAAATTTTCTCTTCCCCTTTTTTTTTTCCTATGAAGGACTGATCTGCTCTAGTCAACCCTGGTCCATGAGTATATCTCCAGCAAGAATCGAGCTCTTGACCCATGGGTGATAACTGTATGGGTAAGAGACACCACCACTGAGACGCTCTCAATATGATTGCATGAGTATATCTTCTATGAGAATCAAACTCCTAACCGCTAAGCGATGACCGCATGAGTAAGAGAAGCCACCACTGAGACGCCCTCATTATGGCTTCATGAGTCTATCATCAATGAGAATCGAACTCCTAACCCCTAGGCGATGACCGCATGGGTAAGAGACGCCACCTCTGAGACGCTCTCATGATGAGCAGCACATATCTTAAAATGTTTATACAGGATAGCGGTGCTAGAGGTGCTTCCCTCATTTTCTTTATCTTTTTTTCATATTTTTCTTTAGACGTAGGCATAACTCTTCAAAGTCTATCATGCAAATGACAATCTTAATGCAATCCATTCAAATTTTAGCATCTTTTAATCAAAAAGAAAGGTAAAACAGCCATGCTAACTAGTGAACTCAAATACCACGGTTTTGTCAAGATAGTGCCTTAAAATAGATCATGTTTTGCAATTAGAACACAAAAACAATTGATTCTCAAGTTGTTCGAGTCTAATTAAAGTAAACGATCTAAAAAGAGTAGAATATTTTCCTAAAAAGCATATAGATAAGGTCTAAAAAAAAATTTTATGGTTCGAAATGTGCAAGAAAAATTTAAAGACTACTAATTCAAATTATAGAAAATAGAAAATCTTTTTATTGGCCGACACTATCTACATCCCTGTAGAAATGCTCTGAACTCTTGGAGGCACTAAAGCCGACTCTAAAAAATAAAATAGGACTAGACAATAAAATGTTTTGAAAAACTTTTGTTAAAAAAAAAAAAAAATATTGTGACAAAATGTCTCTCCCACCCCCAAACTTAAAGTTAACATTGTCCTTAATGTTAAAAGAAATACAAGGAATGAAGCAGTAGGTGAGAGATACTTCCTAGGTTTGAGGATTGCTTATTTGATCTTGGATGGTGACATTAGGTAAATTCCCAAACTTGTTTCAAAAACCTGTTGAACAAAATATACCAAAATATAAGAAAATAATTAAAGAAAATTGAAAGAAAAGAAGTAAGATAGAAAACTTGGGTTGCCTCCCAAGAAGTGCTTAAGTTATAGTCGTTAGCTCGACTTTCAACGATGTTCTATCCAGGATCCCTCAAAAGAATGGAACTTCCTCCATCCACCTTTAGGGACAATTTTCTTCCATTGACTTTTTTCATGCCCTTCTTTGCACGATCACCTCCACGTTCTCTAGCTATGAGGTCCTTAATTTTAATGCACCACTCCTTGATTTTGTTTTCTTATAATTTTGGCACCTTTCTTAACTAAATCATACCGGGATCTCAAAGCCTCCGATTTAGTGGGAGAAACTTGATCTTCAATTTGAAAACAAGTGTCCTTCTTAGATGAAAGTTTTATGGGTTTAAAAACATTGAAGGCCACTTGCTCATCTTCTACCCTAAAGATTAGTTTTCCTTTCTGCACATCTATCAAGGCCCTTCCCGTAGCAAGGAAGGGTCGTCCTAAAATAAGAGGTATTTTTTATCCTCCTCTATGTCAAGCAATACAAAATCAGCTAGAAAGATGAACTTGTCTGTCTTCACCATGACGTTCTCTATCTTGTCTATCTTCTCCAAGACATCCTCTACCACTCCTCGTGGATACTTAATGGATCTGTCCACCAATTTGGGTGATACTGTGGTGGGCTTGACTTCCCCTAGACCAAGTTTTCTCAAAATAGAGAGTGGCGTCAAATTTATATTTCCACCTAAATCACATAAGATGTTGTTAAAAGTACTGGTGCTAATGGTGCAAGACGTTGAAAAGCTGCCTGGATCTTTAAGTTTTGGAGGAACCTTCTTTTGTATTCATTCAGTGTTTCGATGTCGAACTCTTCCTGAATTTTTTTCTTAGATAGGATTTCTTTCAATAATTTTGCATTTTTTGGCATCTTCTCTAACATATGAGTAAATGGACATTAATAGGTAATTTCTTGAAAGTTTCTATAAATTGGTTATTCACGTTTTTTGTTTTCAAGCATTGAGAAAATTGGACTTTTGGTTTAGGCTCGGCCCTCTTTGATTCGCTTTTGTCTTGGTTTCCCGACTAATCTACTCATTCATGTTCAAGGTGTGCTGTGGTCCTGGTGGGTTTATTTAGGTTGTCCTCTTTAGGCCTCTTCAAAAGTAATGGCATTTACGTGCTCTCTGGGGTTAGTCACTGTGGTACTTGGTAGAGAACCTTGAGACCTTTTAGAGAGTTGGTTTGAAATTTGTCCAATTTGGGTCTCGAGGTTTCGAATAAATGCTCCTTTATTTTGGATAAAAGCTTCTTGATTTTGAAGATTTGTTTGTGTTTATTGCATGAAGCTTCTGGTTTCTTGCATAAACTTATTGAACATATCTTCGAGATTAATTTTCTTTTCCTAGTTGTGCGTAGATGGGTTGGTTTTGAATCCTTGGGTTACTCCATGAAAAATTTGGGTGGTTTCTCCACCCGAGATTTTAAGTGTTGAGTGGGGATTGCATTGCAATTTTTGAAAATCTGAAACAAAATTGGCTTGCTTGTGATTTGAAGAGGCTATAGCAAAGGAGTTCCCCTATCTAACATTCTATGCTCACATGATTTCCTGCACAAAACTTGCATGTTAGCATAGGAGATTGTATGGCATTAACACCTATGTTACCCAATTGTTTCTAAATCATTGAAATTTGAGCGGGTAATGTGATTAATGCATCTATTTCGTGAATACATGCAGGTCTCCATTGCATTGTTTGATTAGTTGTTCTCACATAGCTGTTGCTAGCCATTACCTCTAGCAACTCGTATGCTTCGTCTGGTGTCTTGTTGTTTAGGGCTCCTCTCACAGCCGCGTCCACCATTGTTTGGGTATTAGGTGCCAAGCCATTGTAAAAAGTTTGGACTTGTACCTAAACTGGAAAACCATAGTGTAAGCACCTTCTTAAAAGCTCTTTATAGCATTCCTACGTGTCATACAATGATTCCATGTCGAATGAGGTAATGTCATTCCTCATTTTGGCTAATTTGGCTAGTGGAAAATATTTAGCAAGAAAGTTTTGAGCCATATCATCTATGTGGTGATGGTACCTAGAGGCAATGACATTAAGTATGCCTTGGCCTTGTCTCTTAGTGAGAATGGGAATAGTCTTAAGCAAATGGCATCATCACTGACGCTGTTGTGCTTAAATGTATCATGTATCTCCAGAAAGTTGGTGATATGTAGATTCGGGTCCTCACCTAGTAGACCGCCAAACTAAGCAGTCTGTTGAATCATTTGAACTGTCGTGGGTTTTATTTCAAAATTGTTCATTTGTATGGGTGGGCGTTGGATGCAGGAAGTGCATCCATTAGCAGTTGGGACAACGTAATCCTTTAAAGCTCTTTCATTGTCATTATTTTCATTAGCCATTGTTTCAGTTCATTTGGTTTTCATGATATGTCGAAGTGCTTTTTCGTTTTCATTTTGATTTTGCATGCAAAGTAAGAAACCCAAACATAGAAGTTGAAAGAAAGATAACAATAATGAGAAAGAACAAAAACACTACAATATAATACATAGCTGAATATAATACATAGCTGAACTATTCCAAATTTTAAAAGCGTTAAAAATTTTAAAGAAAGATAAAACTAATAAGATGACTTTTAAAAATACAACAATTTAATACAAAAACAAAACAAAAACCCCGGGGGGGGGGGGGGTGTTGTTGGGGAAGTAGCATTGATGTTCGAAAATATTTTAAAAAAAAAATTGAACTTTCAAAATTTTTTCAAAGTGAAATTATAAGTAAAAGAAAGTTGAAAATAAAAAGAAAACACAAGAAAAACAAATAGATAACACAAATTTAACAAAATATAACAGAAACACAATTTTAGGGCGAATTTTTGAAGTAAAAATAACTTTAAAAATAAAATCAAGTGAAGGAAATAAATGAAAGAAATGAAATTATTCTTCAAACTTAAACAAAATTCACAAGTTTTAACAAATAACTTTAGATTAGTACCAAAAGCTAGTTGGTATCGATATCACCCAAACAAGAACAATCCCTAGCAATGGCGCTAAAAACTTGATGCCTTCTTGGTGTTTGCTTAGCAAATGCACTAGGTCATATCAAGTAATATAGAATGAGTAAATTATTGTCCCACAAGGATTGATTATTGAGTAAGTACTGAAATTAGTAGTTTCAACATTATTTGAAAGATCGAAATTTGAGGTTTTTGATATGAACAAAACAAAATGAAAAAGAACTTGATGTTTATTGATTTTTATGAAAAGGCTTCTGATTTTAGATGAGTTTAATAGTTTAATAAGATCCAAGGCATCCGATTTCACCTAATTGTATCAATAAGCCTTTCTTTTCTTAATATTCAAGTTGTTATTACATATTGATGGTTGAAAACCCTAATATACTAAATATTCTCTCTCGAGCATCATTTAGATTTTGTTATGATTCATTTGATTTTAGTTGTAATTTTTGGTTGTAATTCGGGTATTGCCTTTTTGTAGTGTGGGTCATATATTCAATTGTTAGTTAGTTGCCTTTGGCGCCTTAGGAGGCTTTTAGAGGTCAATTGGGTCAAATCTGGCGGCTGCTGGGAGTTTGGCGCCAAAAGCAGTTGAAGGTCGGTTAGTAAAGTTTGTTTTGATTCATTGCACCAGATTGTGTATAAATAGGCTCAAGCTTGTGTATCTCTCATTCAATCAATAGAAATCAGAGTTCCTTTTGGAATTTCTCTCTCTTTTCTCATCTCCTTCTCTACTTCTCATCCCCTTTCACTTCTCTTCTCATCTCAACTCTTTCTTCTACAAGATTAGCCTTTCAATTTTCGAATTGGAAGCCAACAATTGGTATCAGAGCCAGTTCAAGCAATCAATTGATTGATTGAGGCTGGCAAAATCAAAGAAAAACATGATCGAAGGTTTTAGAACCAAATCCGGAGCTGAAGGAGCAAATGCACATGGTCCGGATACTTATGCTGCTGTAGTCGCAGGTGCTGATGCATCTCGCAATGCTGAAGCTGGTGTAAATGCTACATATGAACCTCAATTCTCACAATTGCTCATCTTCAAGACATCAATGATCGCCTTAGCAATGTTGATAAGCTTGATCAAAAGATGGATCGAATTCTGACATTACTGTTGGAAAAAGATGCAAATAAGGAAGATCGGCTACAACAAATTGAGGTGAAGCTTGGACAATTGCAGGATCAGGTTAATAAGTAAGGAGAAGCAAGTTTCAATGCAATCCTAAAGTCAGCTAGTTAGATCCTTCAATCTATTGAAGAGGATCAATAGCAAGGCAAGACTGACAGAAATGAAGAAGTGTGCAAGACTCGAGGAAAGTCTTCGATATTGCAACCTGATATAGGACCTTCAATTCACATCAGATCAGCTGAGAATCAACCTTTACAACCTGAAATTAATGTAGATAAACAGGATCGTGCCTCAAGACAAGTACATTGCAGATTGAATGCCTTGAATGCAGATCACAATGTTAGGCAACAGAATTCTGTTTTGCATCACAAAGTTGCAGTTGATGAGTTCGAGCATCTTGACAGACCTCCTGATTGACATTTCCAGCATAGATTAGTGAGTAATGACAATACATCTGGTGGCAGGAGTGGTAATTACAAGCAGCCAAGAGTGGAAATAGATCCTTTTGTTGGTAGACAACTAGAATCATGGCTAAGAAGATGTGATCAGTATTTTCTGTATTATAACATACCTGGGGATGAAAAGCTTCAGTTAGCCGCAGTACATTTACATGGTGATCATGTGGTATGGTATTATAGTTTATTGAAGAGTAAACCTCATCTTTCTTGGGGCCAATTCGTAGACGAAATGTGTGAATGTTATGGAGAAGATGAGTGAACTGATGTTGTGGATAGCTTTAACAAGTTGTCCCAAACCTCAACCGTGAGAGAGTGTATACGAGCTAATTTGCTGTCAGTTCTATCCATTGCTCCTGAGGATGCTGAATCTTATTATGTCTCATGTTTTGTGAGTGGATTGAAGCCAAGGATCAAGAATATGGTGAAAGCCATTGGTCCTAAGACATTGTCGAGTGCTTACAACAAGGCAATGTTGATTGAAGCTACTCAAGGTCAATCAAGTGACAGGAACAAGCAGTTCGGCAGTAAGTATAGACCGTAGCAGAAGAGTAGATCTGGTTCTGGATTTAAGCGAGCTGTTGACAAGAGTTCATTGAGGCTATGCTTTCGTTGTAACCAATCATATCAGCCTGGTCATAGGTGCAAATCTCAAGCATTAATGTATGCAAGGGGGTCCCGTGCTGGTGCTGTTTCTGGCAGTGAGCATTTAGATGCAGAAGCTGACAGTGAAGGACCTACTTCACAAGATGAATTGTCTGATGATGAAGTTGAGATATCTGTGAAGGCATTGATCGTTAGTGGAGCTCATAATACCATCAAAATCAAAGGCAAGGCTGGTAAAAACTCCATCATTGTTCTTATTGATAGTGGGAGTACACATAGTTTTGTTGATCCAAAGTTGATTAAGAAAGTAAGGCATGAGGTGACAAAGACTCGCCCATTGGCGGTGATGGTGGCTGATGGCAACTCCCTAACAACTCAAAACAAGTGTCTAGCATTCCCATGGTCTATGCAAGATCATCAATTCACCTTTGATTTTAGAGTTCTTCCCTTGGGAGGTTGCGATATGGTGCTAGGTGTGGATTGGATGAGAACCTTCAATCCAGTTGTGTTTGATTTTGATAAAATTACCATGGCATTTGAGGTTCATGGCACCAAAGTATCTTTGCAAGGCATATCAGAGGAAGCTCAGCTCAAGTTGATTGATGGTAAACATTTACAAGGTGGAATCAAGAAGAAGGCAATACAATGGCTCTGGCATTTGTTAATGATCTCCTCGGTTGAGTTGCAGCAAGATATCCAGCCAGAAGTGCAGGCCTTGGTGGAAGAGTTTGAGGTCATTTTTGAGCAACCTAAGAGTCTTCCTCCTCAAAGGAGTGTGGACCACGCCATTCCTCTTCGTGCAAATGCTGATCCGGTTAAGATTAGGCCATACCGATATGCTCATGGCCAAAAGACAGGGATTGAGAGGCAAGTTGAGGAGCTTCTTCACATGAACTTCATTAAACCAAGCTTCACCTGTGATCCTCGTGAAGAAGAAAGATGGCTTGGCTAGAATGTGCATTGATTATCGTCAATTCAATTCCTTGACAGTGAAGGATAAGTTTCCCATTCCCGTCATAGATGATTTGCTTGACGAGTTATATGGAGCATGATTCTTCTCCAAGCTGGATTTGAGACAGGGGTATCATCAAATCACAGTCCTTGAGCCGGATATATACAAGACTGCTTTTTAGAATCATCATGGGCATTTCGAGTTTGTTGTTATGCCTTTCGGCCTAACAAATGCTCCGGTCACATTTCAAGCGGCAATAAATGATGCTTTCAAGCCTTTCTTGAGGAGATCAGTGCTCGTTTTCTTCAATGACATACTAATTTATAGTTCCACTTATGAAGATCACCTCACTTACCTTAGACAAGTCTTTGTGGTGATGCGGCAACACAAGTTCTTTGCCAAGTTGTCCAAGTGTTCGTTTGCTCAGACAAAGCTTGAGTATTTGGGCCATATCATCTCCCAAGAAGGAGTTTCCAGTGATCCTACTAAGATCCTAGCAATGCAGGATTGGCCAATTCCCATCGCCTTGAAGCAATTGAGAGGTTTTTTGGGATTGACCAGGTATTATAGAAAATTCATTAAAGGATATGGTTCTATTGCCAAACCCTTAACAGAACTCTTGAAGAAGGATGCATTCACATGGAATGAGAGGTCTCAGGCTGCATTTGAAGCTCTTAAGTCCGCAATGTGTGCTGCACCAGTGTTAGCCATGCCAAACTTTACTGAGAGTTTTATTTTGGAGACAGAGGCAAGCGGTTCAGGAATTGGGACTGTTCTTTCTCAACATGGAAGGCCTATTGCTTATTTGAGTCAAGCTCTTAGTCCCAAGCATCAATCTATGTCGACTTATGAGAAAGAATATCTAGCAATCCTTTTAGCCGTTGAAAAATGGAGGCACTACTTAGATGGTCACAAGTTCACCATTCGAACGGATCACCAAAGCCTCAAGTATCTCCTTGAGCTAAAGATTGTGATGAGAATTCAAAAGAAGGGCTTGATGAAGATGCTTGGCCTTGATTATGACATTGAGTATAGAAAGGGCAAAGAACATGCTGCAGCTGATGCCTTGTCTAGGAAATTTGAAGATGCTGAAGTGGGGTACTGCAGTGCTACAACCATGTTAGTTCCTTCATGGATGGAAGAGATTCACAAGACCTATGAGGGTGATTATTTTGCCCAAGAATGTGTTGCTGCTGCTCTTGTGAATGGTGCTGAAAAGATCAACCAGGAAGCCGGTATTTCAGTGCAAAGAGGACTGATCAGAATTCATGGCAAGCTGTATGTTGGTTCTGCTACTGGTTTGAGGAATCAGGTTATACAAGCCTCTCATGATGCAGCTTGGGGAGGCCATGCCGGTGTAGAAGGCACTTATCAAAGGGTTACAGCTTGAAAAAAGAAGTGAGTAAGTATGTGAAGGCTTGTAAAGTATGTCAACAAACCAAGTAGGGAGATCATCGTTACAAGGGTCTACTTCCCATTCCGGATGGAGCATGGATCAACATTAGTATGGATTTCATTGAGGGGTTGCCGAGGTCTGAAGGCAAGGAATTCATATGGGTGGTGGTGGATTGTTTCACCAAATATAGCCATTTCATTGCTCTTGCTCAACCTGTTACCGCTGAAAAATTGGCAAGGATCTTCCTTGACAACATTTATAAACTACATGGATTGCCTCAATCTATAGTGTCGGATCGTGACAAGATTTTCACAAGCACATTTTGGAGGGAGTTGTTCAAATTGATGGGTACAATGTTGGCACTTAGTTCCTCTTATCATCCTCAAACGGATGGCCAAACCGAACGTGTCAACCAATGTGTGGAGCAATACTTCGGAGCATGGTTTTCTTATGGCCTAGAGAGTGGAATCATTGGCTTTCTTTGGCGGAGTATTGGTTCAACACTCACTTTCATGCTTCCATAGGCATTTCACCTTTCCAAGCCTTGTATGGCTATCCTCCTCCTTCACCAATGTTGCTGCAACAACCAGGAGCATCTGATTCTGCAGCAAGTGATGTGGTGCAGTAGAGGTAGCAGATGTTGCAGGTGCTTAAGGATAATCTCCAACAAGCTCGGGCACGAATAAAATTTTATGCAGACAAAAAGAGGGTAGACAAAAGCTATGAAGTTGGAGATATGGTCTACCTTAAATTACAACCGTATAGACAGTCTTCCTTGACTGTCAGGTGAAATGTCAAGCTAAGTGCCCGATTCTTTGGTCCATAAAAAATCTTGGAGAAAATTGGCAATGTTGCATACAAGCTTGACTTACCTTCACATTCATACGTTCACCTGGTGTTCCATGTCTCTCTACTTAAAAAGAAGGTCAAGAAGGAAACTAAAGTTGCTCGGGAGCCACCTAAAGCAGGGTCCAATGGGATGCTGCTGTTGCAGCCGGTTGCTGTCAAGGCTCGAAGAACACTGCAGTTAGAACGTGGTGCCTTGGAAGAGGTGTTAGTGCAATGGAGCAACTTGAAAAAAAGCGTTGTGACGTGGGAAAATTGAAATTTCTTGAAGAGTCAATTCCCAAATTTTACTCCTTGAGGACAAGAAGTTTCTCAAGAGGGAGGGAATGTTATGATTCATTTGATTTTAGTTGTAATTTTTGGTTGTAATTCAGGTATTGCCTTCTTGTAGTGTGGGTCATATATTCAATTGTTAGTTAGTTGCCTTTGGCGCCTTAGGAGGTCGTTTAGAGGTCAATTGGGTCAAATCTGGCGGCTGCTGGGAGTTTGGCGCCAAAAGCAGTTGAAGGTCGGTTAGTTAAGTTTGTCTTGATTCATTGCACCCGATTGTGCATAAATAGGCTCAAACTTGTAAATCTTTCATTCAATCAATAGAAATCAGAGTTCCTTTTGGAATTTCTCTCTCTTTTCTCATCTTCTTCTCTACTTCTCATCCCCTTTCACTTCTCTTCTCATCTCAACTCCTTGTTCTACAAGGTTAGCCTTTCAATTTCGAATTGGAAGCTAACAGATTTCTCTTTTACATATTAACTCATCAATCTCTTGCATGAATTTAAATTGGAAAAGGGTTTTGAAGATCCATGGCTTTCACTTAAGACCACACAAATCGTATTAACCTATCTCTAGCATTCACTCAATTTGTGGTGTTTATCACTTTAACAATCATCATAAATCTCCTCTTAAACTCATTATGAATCATTATAGGCTTTGAATGGTCATCAAGCATTCAAAACTCATGAAGAACAATGATAAACACTTCAACAATGCAATAAACAAAACATTGAATACGTCGAATTAAAAAGGGCGTCTATTACAACTTAGGCTACATTGTAGCCTTGGAAAAGCAAAATTAGTTCATGGTAGACATAATAAAAAGAAAACCTAAGACAAAATCCATGAACTTTAAAGAAGAAAAGGATAGAAAGTACTTAAAAATGCAAAATTACAAACCAAACTTTCCTTCCTTCCTTCTTCTTCGTCATTTTGGTTTCTATCCTACTTCTTCTGCTGGATAAGTCCTGTGGTCAGTGGTGGCTGTAGTCATGTAAGACAACTATTGGTCCCCACTAATTGTACACAACACACCGCCTGGCCCCCCAAAACATCGTACGGACGGACTAAATAAATTAAAGGAGCATTACGAGAAAATTCGCACGTGGCCAAGCGAAACCGGTGGTTTCTTGGTCATGACCGGCTAAAGCTAAAGTTCCATTATGTTTTTTCTTATTGAATTGATGCTAAAGGGCCTTCCAAACACTCCTGTTTATAGTGTTTGAGATTTGGAATACTTGAAATAAAAAATTACATAAGCTTCTTCCTCATTGCACCACCTTGCCGCCCCTCTTTACAACTTGTAGCAAGTTGCTACTTTTGCTGTTTTTGTTCATTTTTTTTAGCTTTGCACCTCCTAACATCAACTTTTACATGTTCTTGAAGTGTATAATGCATCTTTGCTCTTGATTTGTGCATTTTGCGACCCATTTTTGCTTGTTGAAATGAATTGTACATGTTCTTGATGTGTTCTTGCTTAACAGTGTGAAATGTTGTGTTTTGCCCAACTTTTTACTTTGTTTGATGTATCTTGCATTAATTTGTTGATGCTGATGATAAAACCTAGCAAGATTTATCATAGAAAGAGAGTTTTTGCAAAGAAATAGCAATAGGAGCGAAAAAGAGCAAGAGTTTAATCAATAAAAATTTGATGTAAAATGGTTAGAAAATGAACCTAATTGATATGAACAATTATATACTAAATAAGACTTATCAGCCATAAATCAACAAGTTGAGATTTGAGGCTTTTGTTTAAGGCTTTGATAGCCAAGGTTTGTCCCTTGATTGCGTTGGGCTTAATCGTACTGTCACTACTTGATAGGTTAGGTGAACTTAGGCTCGCACCAATGATTAGGGCTTTGACGGCCAAGGCTTGTCCCTTGATTTCATTGGTCCTAACCTAGTGACCTAAATACAGTTTGCTTCATCTTAATCTCGTCCGATCAAAACTCATTCGAGTTATTATAAGTCAAGAGTGCCAGGTTTCAAAACCTAATTGACTCGGGCTTGTAAATGAATTGCTAAGCTCTTAGGTTTGTGTCCACCCCAGTTCCTAAATTTTAAGTATATGAGGAAAGGTATCTGTGTGCCTTGGTCCATCACCATAATGGCCACTTGGGTTGGGTTCATACTCTTTTAATTTTCCGTCATAAAAAAATTAAAAAATCCCCAAAAACATTTAACAAAGTCTTCTTAATTGAAGCGTAAGCAGAACTCAAGGTATAAGTCAAATACACCAACATATCACAATCATTTCTCCAAAAATGGTGAGTAGTTGAGGTCAAAGACATACGGTTCGTAATTAGGCTCACTCCCTAGTCGTGGTGAGTCCCTTTTGCACGTTTGTTTTGTTTTCACTTTTACGGTGAGCACACACACATAGCTTGAAATAAAATAGTGCAAACACAACTTTTTGGATACCATAGTGGGAGGCTTGAAATAAAACTTCATTTTCTTTAGCCCATCGCGGATCACCAGAGTGTAATTGCCTGCCATTCATCGATGGTTAGGACCAGGAGGTCTAGTGCCCTCAAGTATGAGGAACCAGAAGGCTGAGCCTTGGTGGAATCCCTACTTGAGTGTCCTCTTGTGTAAGGTCCCATATCATGAAGGGATGAACCATGCCACAGCCACGGTAGCGAAAGTGGCAGTGACGATGACATCCCAGGAGATGAACGTATTGGGCTTGATGGCCATTCTTGCAGGAGTTTTGTAGCTATGCTCCGGCATCATTAAGAGATTGTGGACTAAAGAGTTGAACAAACAACGAGGGAAACCTTCGAGAGACAACGTGTTGAAACAGAGCGCAATCTAGCGGCTCAACATGAAAACTTCGCTGCCATGAGAGCCGTAATTAATGATGTTGGAATCTTCATGAATGAAAGGCTTCATAGAGAAACTCATTGAGTCTTAATAGAAATGAACTCGACCTTGTCATCTATTGCTACCCTTATTGCTACGGACTTGGCTAGGCAGCCAGAATGAGGAGTTCTACAAAAGGTTGGATACCGAGGAAGGGGCCAGGGATATATATAAAATTGCCAAAGCAAGAGAAAGAAAGACGAGGGACGTGGACTAAGTTAAGTGCATGAGAGGGGAAGATGGATAGGTGCTCGTGGACGGGAAACAAATTAAAGCTAGGTGGGGAGCCTACTTCTATGATTTGTTCAATGATCAAGGGGATACTGAGACATCCCTAGATGATCTAAAAACGGCTGCGGAGCGCCAAAACCACAGGTATTGCAGGTGGATTATGCCTGATGAAGTCAAGGAAGCCCTGAAACATATGGGAAGGAGTAAAGCGGTTGGCCTAGACAGAATACCTATAGAAGCATGGAAATTCTTTGGTCAGAAGGGCATTAGTTGGATGACTAAATTATTTAACCAAATATTTTTGGGGAAAAACATGCCTGACAAATAAAGGAAGTGCGCATTGATCCCGATCTATAAGAACAAAGGCAACATCCAGAGTTGCGCCAACAATCGAGGTATTAAACTAATCTGAAGCTGTGGGAGTGGATCACCGTGAGGAGGTTATGGCAACAGACTGCGGTGTCTAAGAACCAATTCGGATTTATGCTCGAGAGATCAATAATAGAAGCCATCCACCTTCTAAGTCGGATGACAGAGCAATACAGGGAGAGACAAAAGGATCTCCACATGGTTTTCATCAGTTTGAAGAAGGCGTATGATAAAGTGCCAAGGGGGTCCTATGGAGGGTGTTCGATTGGAAAGGCATTCCAGTGCCTTACATCTATGCCATTAGAGACATGTATGACAATGGGAAAACTACTGTGCGTACAGTGGAAGGAGAGACAGAAGCCTTTCCAATAACAATCGGGGTACATGAAGGATCTTCCTTGAGTCCCTTTCTATTCATACTGATTATGGATGAGCTCACTAGGCACATCAAAGGAGACGTGCCTTGGTGCATGCTTTTTGCAGATGAAATAGTTTTGGTAGGAGAGTCCCGAGAAGAGGTAAACGAAAAGTTAGAACTGTGGAGAAGGGCATTGGAATCGAAGGGCTTACGAATCAGTAGATCCATGACCGAGTACATTGAACTTAAGTTCAGTTCCTCCACCATCCCTAGCATAGTAGACATCAAGATAAGATCTGAGACCATACAGAGAAAAGAGAGTTTCAGATACTGGGGTTCTATAATTCAGCACAACGGCGAAGTGGATGAGAATGTCAACAACCGAATTAGAGTAGGCTAGCATAAGTAGAGGATGGCTTCCATGGTACTTTGCGACAGAAGGGTCCCATTAAAGCTAAAGGAAAAATACTAAAAGACGGTAGTGAGGCCGGCTATGTCTTATGGGGCGGAGTGTTGGCCAATGAAACAACATCAAACATAGAAGATGAAGGTGGCGGAGATGAGAATGCTGCGGTGGATGTGCGAACATAGAAAGAAGGATAGGATCAAGAAAAGACGTCATAAGAGACAAATTGGTCGTTGCATCGATTGAGGATAAATTAAGGAAGCAACGTTTGAGGTGGTTGAGGTGGTTCAGCCATGTCAGGAGGAGACCAACCACTGCGCCAATCAAGAAATGCTAACAACCCCATACTACACTAGGGGGAGAGGGAGAGGCAGGCCAAAGAAGAGATGGATGGAGATGATCCGACAGAACCTCACCCACCTAAACCTACGGGAAGAGATGGCCTTAGATAGAGCTCGGTGGAGGGCTAGCATAGGGGTAGCAAATGTAGCGGCTGAGAGTAGTGCACCTTTATTGCTCGCTTTATTATTTTTAGGTGTCTTGTCTACCACTTTGGTGCATGTATTTGAGCATTTTTCTGTTTATTGGTGCACTTGAGTACTTACGTACTAGCCGACTACTTGTCAGCAGTAACTTCTTTTGAGTTTTGCTTTGTATCACTTGGATTGTTTTGTGTATTGCTCTATTACTTTGTTGCTCTCATGCTTCCAAGATCTATGCTTCCATGATGACACGTGCCTTAAGTTAGGGTCCTCAGAAACAACTTCCGTTATGGGTAGCACACTAAAGGGGGAAGGCTGCGCACACCACCCCCCCCAACCCTGCATAAGCGGGAGCCCTTACGGCATAGGGATTGTTGTTTGCTGTTGTTTTGGCTAGGCAGCTAGTGGTTGAAGTTGAAGCTAACTTGGTTAGACAAGCTGAGACTCATAGTGGCTTGGTCCAAGTCGTTAGGGAGGATTTCAGGCAGCTTAGGCCTGTACCTATTCAATCAGTACCAGTTGGTTACGCTGGCGAGGTATCCTCGAGTTCATGGTTGCCAGTTGCCAGCTGCTCAGGTTGACTACACGGTCCCTAAGAGAATGGAGAGTCGAACTATGGCTAACCCATGTGTTACGCACTTGGAATCCAGCTGTAGAAGTTACGAGGTGCTCCTTGGGGCCGCTAATCCTTTGAATTAGAGTTTCTCTCTAACTACGTGGGACCTCAACTCCAATGCACTGGTGTTACCCATCCTCGAGATAGGGGGCATAACCGTTCATATCCTTCTCAAGTAGTAGAGGTTGCCCCAAGGCCTACTCATGGCCTTGATGTAGGAGTGCAAGGTCGGGTCCCCCATTCGGGAACTAGATTTCTCATCCTACACCTCTTCATGCTTGTAGCACTAGGGGAAAAATTAACAACCCGCTTCCTTAAGATCATGACTTGGGGATTGATCAGGCAAGGTTGAACCAACAGCCTGCTAACACTGGGGTGCTTCTAGGCATGCCATGTGACCAGGTCCTGTTGGGACATGCTTTATGGCCAATCAAATTCATGGCGAGTATGATCAAGAGGTTTACCCAGGGTTTAGGGGGCAACAACCATTCCCACGCCCAATTGTGACAGTTGCTTAGCGGTATCCTGTAGTTCCCCCTTGAGATCCTCACCAACTTGGGGGGCGATGGCAGGAGCATAATCATGTGCCTAACCTATCCCTCCAAGACCAATTGGCCACCCTCATTGAGAAAACGTATGGACCGGTTCTCACAAGGATCAACAGACCCTTGCATAGTAAACCTTACCTGACTACATAGACATGGATTACCCTTTTCCTCGAGGATACAAGATCCCCAAGTTTACCCCCATTTTAAAAGAAGGGACTGTTTCTGCCCTCGATCATTTGGCAAGATTTAATTGCCATTATAGAGAAGCAGCAGATAATCAGTATCTCAAATTAAGGCTCTTCCCTAGCTCATTAACTAGGACTGCTTTTCAGTGGTATATCAACCTGCCCCCTAATTCTATTTACTATTGATATGTCTAGGAAATTCCAGAACAAATTCTCTGGAATGGAATTAGGAACTTCCATGTCAGACTTGGCCCGGATGAGATAGAAGCCAAGCGAGTGAATGGAAGAGTCTATTAACCGCTTCAAGAGAGCTAGGTTAAAATGCACCATAGACCTTCCTGAAATTGAGTTTGCCAAGCTGGCCACGAATGGCTTGGATATTGAATTCGGGAAGAAATTCAAAGGCTCTAACTTTACGAGGCTTCTTCAGTTGGCAGAATGTGCTGCTGGATACGAGGCTATCTTAAAAGAAAAAAGCCTTAAGAAAAACAGTGAGTACGAAACTTATGTACATGACTTAATAGAAGAGGAAGAAGATCCTCTATAAGAGATTGGCGTTTCTAAATACGTCAAAGGGCCTCCTTTGGTTAAGAAAAATATCAAAGCTTGGAAGTCTTATCAGTCCCAATACTTGGGGAAATACTCGTTTAACCTCTATAGAGCTGATGTAATGTTCGATTGGCTTGAGGTAAATAATAAAATCAAGATTAGGGGTAAACAAAAAAAACCTAACCCCATTCTAACAAGGGAAAGGAATACTGTAAGTGACATGATTCATTAGCCCATTCAACAAGGAACTGTGTGATCTTTAGAAATGCGGTTTAGGATGCCATAGAAGAAAGGGAATTGATTTTCTTGATACAAGGACAAATGGATGTCGATAAAGACCCCTTCCCAAGTCTTGCCTTGATCAAAGTTATTGAGGTAGTAAAGCCTTATAATCTGCTTGAAAGCTAAACTAATAGTAGATTTCTATTCAGGATGAATGCAAACAAAGATGATATGGCCACGACCAACACCTTGTTTGATGGGCTACTACTGAATCAGGAGCATAAGTTTTCCACGAACTACGTTGAGATTTCCAGAAGATCATTATAGATGGAACATCACTGTTGAGCACTCTACACGCTATTGTGAAGCATTTAGGAGGTTCATAAATAAGCAATTGGAGGAAGGTACCATCCTCTTCTCTAAGGAAGAAGAGTTAGCCATGATGATTCTTGCACATGACCATTGGTAGACTGTCTTCCCTTCTAAGAAACAGGCTTCAAGGAAACTCTTGCGCCTTACCCATCACCTCTGTGGGGGTTTTGGTCACAAGATGGTGTTTGAAAAGCTGAACCTTTTCCGAAAGAAGAGACTAGCTCCCCCAACGAAGACATCATCATCAGGGCTTCCTCGGGGCTCACTGTCGAAGACTCATGTGATCATGAGGACATTAAGAGGAATTCAAAGTACACCCTATTAGATGTAGACACTAGTCTGGTACCACTAGTGTTAGGTTTAGCAATGTCTGGAGGAGGAATCACCTCAGTCAAAAGGCAGGTAGTTCTTCCAACCTTAGTCGAACCCAAAGAAGAAGGCAGTAGCGCAAAAAGGTAGCTCAATGGAGGACTTTGCTCAATACTTGCTTGGTCAAGCTTTCTCAAAAAGAGGCCAAGGTCAAGAAGGGCAAGCAAGCTGAACATGTAAATCTTGATGATCCAATAGCTGAGTCCAAATCTCTTAATACAAGAAAAGGGCTAGCTCACGAGGAGCTCGAGAGATGTGCCATTTCTTCATCACATTAAGGGCGAAAATCTTGGCGGGACCAACTTGCCAAGGAACTTTTGGTGCTGAAATTTGCTGAGGAAGAGGAGGGCTACTCCCCTCTCAGCATTAACTTGATGGAACCTATGTATCGTGTTAACCCGACAAGGTCTGACATCTAGAATGATTTCCACAAAGAAGATTTCCCCCTATCTACGGTAGAGTCTCAAACACAAGAGGTTGATCTTAGGGACAAGTCACAAGAACAGGACATGCTAGTTAGTGGTAGTCCATAATAGTAGAATTAGGATACATCCATTGTCGATAGCCCTAAGAAGAGAGCAAACCAAAGGGTCCACATTTAATTCTGGACGCTTCCTAAAAAGGTTGATGTCAGAATTGCCTTACTCCTTCCCTTGGAGTTTGCTATGATTTAAGAGCGATCTTGAATCATAACCAAGGGATAAAGAGAGTATGAGATGAGAAGTGAGGAGGATGAGAAATAGAGAGAAATTAGGGTTGAGAGAAGAAGAGATCAATTTCATTCATAAACTTCTTCAATACATGCTAGATTGCTTTTATACAATTAGATCCAACCAAAACAAAAGGAAAATATCTAGAATTACAACACTAGCTCAACCTACTCAACTAACCATCAAATATTGGCGCCAAAATCACCAACCAAACCCATACGGTTTATTACATCAGCAAAACGCAGCATTTAGATGATTTTAATAGCTTATTGGAACTTGGATCATAACAATGCCTCCCTCTTAAGAACATCCTTATCTCAAGAATGAAAAGATGGAAATTAGCTTTGGAGGAACTTCAAGTTCTCCCAAGTTGAGTCCTCTTCAGCCAAGTTTCTCCACAACACTAAGACCTCCTTAATCTGCTGCCCAGCTTGCTGAATCACTTGAGACTCCAATATGGCAGCAGGTACTTGCAAAAGAGCTCCCCTAGAACCAACCTTTGGGGGGGGAGGGGTGGTTAGGAGAGCAAGACTTTCCCCTTTCCACTTGTTTCTTCCGAAGGAAACATGGAACACTGTATGGACATATGAACAAGGTGGAAGCTCCAATTTGTAAGAAACCTTTCCCAACTTCTCAAGAATTCTATAGGGGCCAAAATACCGAGCACTGAGTTTAACATTTTTGCGTACTGCAACTGTGGATTGTCTATAGGGCTGCTACTTCAGATACACCGAATCCCCTACTTCAAAGATCTTGTCTGAATGCTTTCTTTCAGCTTAGCACTTCATCCTTGACTGATCCAAGTAAAGATTATCTTGCAGAAGATGATAATTCTAATTTAGTACATTATTTATGACATTTTTATTCATTTTTAACCATTTTTTATAGAACTTCTATCGCTTTTGCTCTGTTTTGCTCTTTTTCGCTCATATTGCCATTTTCTTGCAAAAACACTTATTTTATGCTAAATCTTGCGAGGTGCTATCATCAAACATCAACAAGTGAATGCAAGACACATAAAAAAAAAGCATAAAAATGAGCTAAACCAATTAAATTACTAGTTTTAGCAAGAAATCACCAAGTTCATGAACAATTCAATTGAACTTGCAAAAATGAGTAGCAAAATGCAATCAAGTGCAAGGATTGATTAAAAAATATTTTAACATGTCCAAGTTGATGTAAACTCTGAATTTAGGTGGTGGAAAGCTCAAAAAATCTGAAGAAAAACAACAAGAACAACAACAATGCAGAGAATGAAAACCATCCTGCACAATTCACTTCAACTTGCAATTTTGGGTGGCAAAATTGACAAATTAGGTGAAAGAACCTCTTTGCACATCAATAACAAGTTAAATTTGATGTAAGACTACTTTTGGGGGGAAAAAGCAGGAAAAAATGAAGAAAAATCAGCAAGAATAGCTAGTGCAGAGAATATAGAACCAACTTGAACAATTCATTTCAACTTAGAAATTTGGGTGGCAAGATGGACGAATAACGTGAAATAAGTTCTTGTACACTTTATTAACATGTTAAACTTTATGTTAAAGCTGATTTTGGGAGGTGCAAAGCAAAAAAAAATTGAAAAATCAGCAACTTGATTCATAACTGCAGAAACTGGGCAGTAAGAGCACAATGTGATGCAATGAGGTTTTAGCTTGCAATTTTTTTATTTTAAGTAATCCCAGCCTTATGTACTATAAATAGGGAGTTAGTGGAAGGGTTTTAGCATTCTTCATCAAGCAAAAAACACAAAGAAAGCGAGAAAGAGTTAAAAAAAAAATTGGGTGAAGGAAAGACGAAGAAGGAAGAAGAAACTTTGGTCTCTAATTTTGTATTTTTATGTTCTTTCTAGCCTTTTATTCTTCTAAGTTCATGAATTTTGTGTTAAAAATTTCTTATATTAAGTTTATCATGAACTAACTATGTTTTTCCAAGGTTACGATGTAGCCTAAGTTGTAATATACGCTCATTTCTAATTCAATGTATTCAATGTTTTGTTATTGCGTTGTTGATGTGTTTATCATTGTTCTTCATGAGTTTTAAATGCTTGATCACCGTTTAAGGTCTATAATGATTCATAATAAGTCTGAGAGGAGATTTATGATGATTGCTAAGGTGATGAGCACCACAAATTGAGCAAATGCTCGAGAGAGATTAACACGATCTGTGTGGTTTTAAATGAAAATCAGAGAGCTTTAAAAACTCTTTTCTTATTTAAATTCATGCACGAGAGTGATGGGTTAATATGTAAAAGAGTGAGCTAAATGTTGCTTGAGAGAGAATATTTAGTAAATTAGGATTTTTAACCATCAACACGTAATAACAACTTGAATAACAAGAATAGAAAGGTGTATTGATGCAACTAGATGAAATCGGATGCCTTGGACCTTATTAATCATAAAAACCAACAAAAAAAAAAAAAAATTTAACTATCCTTAGTTATTTTCGTTTTGTTTGTTTTATATCAAAAATACAATTTCCGGTCTTTCAAGTAGCACTAGAACTACTACTTTCGGTACTCGCTCAATAGCAATCCTCCTGGGAACGATACTCTACTCACTCTGTATTACTTGATACAACCTAGTGCGCTTTCTAAGCATATACATGAAGTTAAGCATCAAGTTTTCGGCACCGTTGCATAGGTTTGTCTTTATTTGAGTGACATTGATACCAACTAGTTTTGATGCTAATTTGAAATTGTTAATAATTTATAAATTTTATTTAAGATTAAATATTTTTTCATTTGATTCCATTGTAAGGATAAATTCTTTTGGAAATTTTTTTTTCGTATAAAACGTACCCCCTTTAAAAATTGTGTTTTAAAAAAAAATTGTTTGTTTTGTGTTATTTTGTTATTTTTCTTATATTTTGTCTTTGTTTTCATCTCTATTTTGCTTATAAGTTCACTTTATTAGGGTTTTATGAGTTAAATTTGATATTTTAAGGTTTTTCAAAACATTAGTGTTACTAACCCCCCTCCCCTTTCTTAAAATGTTTAGTTTTTCTCAACTTTTATTTTAAAATTGTTTTATTTATAAGTTTTTTGATTAATTTTAACTCTGTTTTAACTTTTAATTCACCGATATAAGTTCTTCAAAGTTAAGTTTGTTTTCTTTAAGTTGTTCAAAACCTTTAGTATTACTAACACCCCTCTCTTAAGACTTGGTTTCAAAGGTTGTATTCTGAATCTTTCTCACTAATTTTACTTTTCCTCTAGCATTTAAGTTTATTTATTTATTTATTAGAAAAAAAAAGAGTGCTAAAAGTGACGGATTGCTACAAATTTATTTGACTTCAATATCCGGCTGTACCAAGGAGACAATTTAGCATTTGTGAAATTAGTACAATAGCTGCTCAACTCACGCTAATTCAAAAACAATTAGATGACATGATTGCTGCTCGTGCTCCTAGATGTGAATTTTGTGCGGGTAACCATGCTAGTATGGAATGTCAAACGGGTAATAGCTTTTCCTCATGCGATTTTGAACAAGATACATACATGTCAAATAATAACCAACCCCAGTACAATCCCTACTTTAGCACCTACAGTCAAGGATGGATGAACGCTTCTAATTTTTCATGGAACCATCATGAAGCACTTTGGCCACCCATTCATCCACATCAAGAGATGTTTAGGGAGTCCATGCATGAATGAACACTTTTTACTCAAGAAACCAGGGCTAGCTTTAGAAATCAAGAAGCATCCATCCAAAATTTAGAAACTCAAGTAGGGACTATATTAGAAGAACTTTTTGAGAGGTCCAAAGATTCCTTGCCTAGTAATACCATCACCGACCCAAGGGACAAACTAATGCCATAATATTGAAGGATGAGAACACATTAGAAAATCCACCATAATGTGACGTAACACCCTTGATTGACCCATCGCCACCAATGACCAAACCTATCTTGGCCGACCCACCACCACCAATTATCAAAATGGAGTGCCAAGCTTGTCTAATGAAGTTAGAGGTTTTCGGAACCATGAATGCCTCAGTGAAAAATTGCAGAAAATATCGAAAAAGAAAATTCAAGTTGTGGCAAATCAGGCTCAAGGATCTCAAGATTAGAGAAGGCGAAGGTGGTCATATAAAGAAGGGAACAAAAAAGATCCACGGAAGAAAATGGTCATTGAGGGTGAATGGAGGAAACTCCATTCTCCTTCAAGACACGGGATATATCATCATCAGAAAGTCGAGCTAACGACTATAACTAAAGCGCTTCTTGGGAGGCAACCTAATCCTTCCCTCTTTTATTTTATCTTCCTTTTATTTTTATTATTTTCTCATGTTTCTGTATATTTTGTTGAAACAGGCTTTTTAAAACACGTTTGGGGGCAACCTGGATGTATCTCTCACCTACTGCCCATTTCTTAATATTTCCTTTAACATTGTGGGAAATGTTAACTTTAAGTTTAGGGATGGGAGAGACAATTTTTTAAAATTTTGAACAAAATTTTTCAAAAAATTTCCTTATTTTGTCTTTTAGAGTCGGCTTTAGTGCCTCCCAGAGTTCGGAGCCTTTGTATGGGAATGTAGATAGTATCAGCCAACAAAAAGATTGTCTATTTTTTTTACAGTTTTGATCATATGTCTTTTTAAAAAAAAATTTATAAAAAAAGGAGAACTTGTCAGCCTGATTTTTAGGCAATTTTTTTTTATTCCTTTTAGCTCGTTTACTTTAGTTAGATTTGAATGGCCTGATAATCAATTGTTTTTATGTTCCAATTGCAAAACACGATCTAATCTAAGCACTATCTTAAGAAAATCGTGGTATTTAAGTTCACTAGTTAGCATGGCTGTTTTACTTTTCTTTCTGATTAAAGATACTCAAATTTGAATTGATTACATTAGGATTATCATTCACATAATAGATTTTAGAGAGTTATGCCTAAATCTAAAATAGGAAAAAAAAAAAGGAAAACAAGAAGAAAAAAAGAAGAGAGGAAAGCATCTCTAGCATTGCTATCCCATTTATAAATATTTTAAGATATATGCTATCCATTATGAGGAAGTCTCAGTGGTGACTTCTCTTACTTATGGGTCATCGCCCGGGAGTCGGAGCTTGATTCTCACTAAAGATATACTCGGGAAGTCATAATGAAGGCATCTCAATGGTGGCTTCTCCTACTTATGGGTCATCGCCTAGGAGTCAGAGCTTGATTCGTGCTGAAGGTATACTCAGGAGCTGAGATTGACTTGAGCAAATAAATTTCTCAGAAAAAAAAGGGAGAAAAAAAAAAGACACTTATTGTGAATAATTTTAGTTTTGGGCATACTTGATATGTCTTCGTATGAGTGTTATGATCTTTGTTTTCTATTTGGTTTGAATATCTTGAGATTAAAAAGAATGGATAAACTTAATTTGCTTAGCTAACTTTTGAATTCGGTTACTTAGGTAATTGCCAGGTTTTTCCTTAGAAAAGATGGTTTTCTCAAACTTTGAGCCTCGGTCATTCTTTTCTAATAAGAGCATACTTGCTTTGAATTGTGGTAGAATTCTTAAAAAGCATGAAATGCTACGCTTTAGTGTTTAGCCTTGCTCAAGGACGAGCAAGATTTAAGATTGGGGGTATTTTGATAAATTTAATTTAGTATATAAGTATTGTATCATTTTTATTCATTTTTAACCATTTTTTATTAAACTTCTATCGCATTTGCTCAGTTTGGCTCTTTTTCGCTCATAGTGCTATTTTCTTTCAAAAACACTTAATATACGCTAAATCATGCGAGGTTCTATCATCAAACATCAACAAGTGAATGCAAGATACATCAAACAGAAGCATAAAAGTGAGCTAAATCAATCAAAATACTAGTTTTAGCAAGAAATCCCCAAGTTCATGCACAATTCAATTCAACTTGTAAAAATGAATAACAGAACGCACAAATCAAGTGCAAGGATTGATTATTTAGCAAGAAATCACCAAGTTCATGCACAATTCAATTCAACTTGCAAAAATGAATAACAAAACGCACAAATCAAGTGCAAGGATTGAGTAAACAATACATTAACAAGCCCAAGTTGATGTAAACTCTGAATTTAGGTGGTGCAAAGCTCAAAAAAATCAGAAGAAAAACAACAAGAACAGCAACAATGCAAAGAATGAAAACCAGCCTGCACAATTCACTGCAACTTGTAATTTTAGGAGGCAAAATTGGTGAATCAAGTGAAAGAACCTCTTGTACACTTCAATAACATGTTCAAGTTGATGTTAAGATGGATTTTGGGCTGCAAAAGCAGGAAAAAATGAAGAAAAATCAGCAAGAACAGCTAGTGCAGGGAATGTACAACCAGCATGAACAATTCATTTCAACTTGCAAATTTGGGTGGCAAGATGGACGAATAATGTGAAATAGGGTCTTGTACACTTCATTAACATGTTAAAATTTATGTTATAGTTGATTTTGGGTGGAGCAAAGCAAGAAAAAAAATTGAAAAATCAGCAACTTGATTCATAACTGCAGAAACTGGGCTGCAAGAGCATAATGTGGTGCAATGAGGTTTTAGCTTGCAATTTTTTTTATTTTAAGTAATCCCAACCTTATGTACTATAAATAGGGAGTTAGTGGAAGTGTTTTAGCATCTTTCATCTAGCAAAAAACACAAACAAAGTGAGAAAGAGTTAAAAAAAATCGGGTGAATGAAAGAAGAAGGAGGAAGAAAGTTAGGTTTGTAATTTTGTATTTTAAAGTTCTTTCTAGCCTTTTCTTCTTCTAAGTTCATGCATTTTGTGTCAAAAATGTCTTGTATCAAGTTTATCATGAACTAATTTTGTTATTCCAAGGCTACGATGTAGCCTAAGTTGTAATATACCCTCATTTCTATTTCAACGTATTCAATATTTTCTTATTGCGTTGTTGAAGTGTTTATCATTGTTCTTCATCAGTTTTAAATGGTTGATCACCATTTAAGGTCTATAATAATTCATAATGAGTCCAAGAGGATATTTATGATGATTGCTAAGGTTATAAACACCACAAATTGAGCGAATGCTCGTGAGAGATTAACACGATTTGTGTGGTTTTAAGTGAAAATCATAGAGCTTTAAAAACTCTTTTATTGTTTAAATTCATGCACAAGAGTGATGGGTTAATATGTAAAAGACCATGCTAAATGTTGCTTGAGAAAGAACATTTAGTAAATTAGGATTTTCAACCATCAACGCGTAATAACAACTTGAATAACAAGAATAGAAATGCGTATTGATGCAACTAGGTGAAATCAGATGCCTTGGACCTTATTAATCATAAAAAGCAACCAAAAAAAAAAAAAAAAAAAACCAAAACTATCCTTAGTTATTTTCATTTTGTTTGATTTATATCAAAAATATAATTTTCGGTCTTTCAATAGTACTCGAACTGCTAATTTCATTACTCACTCAATAACCATCCTCGTGGCAACGATACTCTACTCACTCTGTATCACGTGATGCGACTTAGTGCACTTGCTAAGTATATACACGAAGTTAAGCTTCAGAAGCTGAACTAACTGTCTTCTTTGTAACAATAGATCAGCAACATCTGGCACTGAGGTGTTAATCCTTTGTCAGACCAAAGGAGAAGGAGGATCATATTCATGTAATGCCTTGAAGGGAGTAGTGCCAATAGAGGAATGAGCATGCATATTGAACCAGAACTCTGGCAAGGACAACCATCTACACCACTCTTGGGATGATTGAATGTCATTCTACTTAAGTATTACTCAATGCACTGATTGACCTTCTCCAATTGTCCACAAGTCTGAGGATGATAGGATGAACTCAAGGCCAAAGTAGTGCCCAAGAGCAAGAACAATTCCTCTAGAAATTGCTAGTAAAAAGCCTGTCATGATCAGAAACTATGGAATGTGGCAATCCGTGCAACTCATAAATGCTATCCAAAAAGACCCTTGCAAGTGTTTCAGCTGTAATTGGATGGGACAAAGCTACAAAGTTACTAAATTTGGTAAAACGATCCACAACCACCCCTATTACTTCTTTTCCCTAAGATTTAGGCAACCCTTCAATAAAATCCATGCTTATATGTTGCCATGCACAATCAAGAATGGGAAGAGGCTGGAGTCGGTCATGATACTTCTTTCCATTTGATTTTGCTTACTGACATGCTTCACAAGATTGAACAAAATCCATCACCTCCTTTCTCATTCCAAACCAACTGAAATATGAACAAGGTGGAAGCTCCAATATGCAAGCAACCTTTCCCAACTTCTCAAGAATTCTATAGGGGCCAAAATACCGAGCACTGAGTTTAACATTTTTGCGTACAACAACTGTGGATTCTCTATAGGGCTGCTACTTCAGATACGCCGAATCCCCTACTTCAAAGATCTTGTCTGAACGCTTTCTATCGGCATAGTGCTTCATCCTTGCCTGATCCAAGTGAAGATTATCTTGGAGAAGCTATAAGTCTAATGTTATGATTCTCATAGTAGGGGGCATATGAAATAAACTAAATGTAATAAGGCGTGGAATCGAGCCTATTGAGTTGTAATAGCTAGTTGATATTGTAATTAGTAGCTTAAGCTTTGGTGACGTCATGTAATAAGTGAGGTCTAGAGCTTAGGTGGTCAATGCCGGTCAATAGTGGCGGCTTGTGAGTGGTTGGTGGCTATAGCATGAGTTAGATGCAATGTAATAGATCATATCATGTAAGTAGTATAAATAGTAAGGCTTAGGCTTGTAATCTCATAACTTTGATGAATGAATTGATATCTTTGATATCCTCTCTAATTTCTCTTCTCCTTTCACTTCTCTCTCTCATCTAAACTCTATATTCTTTCTCATCTCATACTCTCTTATCCTAGCTTACGTTGTGAATTAACCACAAATGTAACAATTGGTATCAGAGCAAGGTTTGGCTTCCGAATCAAGCCCATATTCGGAAAGAAATTACAAAATACGATTAATTGTATTGCAATTAATCAATAAAAAAACAATTGTATTACAAATCTAATTAAGAATTTGTGATCAGAATTCAAATCTGAAATTGGAAGTGATATTGGCGGTTACTGCACTGGTTTCAGCAAGGCCTGGGAAGTTGATTACGGTTGGGAATTAATGTGATCATTTTACATTGAAGGAAGTTCAATTGATCAGTATTGTTGAGTATATTCAACATCAAGCTGATTTAGATTGAATTTCAAAAGAATCGATTAAGCAAATTGCTGCAGAAGTTGAGTGCAGAAGCAATATTCAGGTGCTGAAGTTTAGTGCTGAGCTAACTATCCTTGATCGATCTTTCACCTGAATCAGCTCAGGAGAAGACAAAATTGAGTTATATGATCCACATTATACTTGATCCTCATCAGAGTAGCAGAAAATCATCTGAAGGGAGGTTTAATCAGATTCTACAACTAAGAAATTGAAGTTGAGGTACCTGTTTCTGAGCTGCAATTCAAACTCAAATCAAATCTGCTTTTCTTGCTTAATTGTGATGAAATTGTGTTGATAAGCTTAGAAGTGGTGAGAATTCGTCAGATTCTGCGTTGATTCTTAAGAATTTTATGTATCGAGAACTTTGACAACATAGGCGAATTCTGACAGTAGAAAGGAGAAACGAAAATTGTTGAAACCTGATTTCGTTCGTAAAGTTCGCTTTAGGTATTGTGTTGAGGACTTGATTGCGAGCTAAAGCCAAGCTTAATTTAGAAGTTTAGGTCGAATTACTTAACTAACATTGCGGTTAGGGTTTGTTTGAGTTCCTCTGTTCGAATCGCGTCAGTTAGGGTTGGAATCTGAGGTGATTCTTAAAACCGATCTTGAAATCCAGATAATTGTCGATCTTAACAATACTTGGTGCTGCGGTTAACTCGAAAATCATTCAGTGTGAAGTTTAAAGAGCGATTATGGATGCTTGTGATGCAACAATTTCGGATTGGTTGAAGACAATGTGTGATCAATTCTAGAAATCTAATGCTGAATGGATACAGCAAATGAACCAGCAAAACAACGTGAAGATTGGACAGCAAGCTCAGCCGATTGTTGTGGAGAGATCTGATCAGATCATTTTTCAATCACAAAATTTGGAGGATTGGATGAACAAGCGTTGGGATCAGTGTGGGGAGGAAATTGAAGTGAAATTAGCTGAGATTCAAGAACAATGTCGAAGTCCAAACTCTTCCGCAGTAGCTGAAGTGCACATTGTGGAGCCACTTAATGTAGTTGAAGAAGAATTGGATCAAGGTAATGCCGTAGTTGATGAACACGAGTTGGATGAACCTGAAGTTGAACTTGATGATCTTTATGAAGACTCTTTGCTAGAATTAGAGTATTTTGAAGAGGATGACCCACAGTATGACATGCTTCCGGAATGGGAATACGATTTTCATGTCTTGGAACTGATAAAGAGTGCAAAGAGTAAAGTGAAGAAGAATCATCTTAACGATGCATTGAAAGAATTTTGGGAAACAAAGAAGATTACACAGAAGACATTGACGCATAAAGTTGTGTTGCAACCTATGAGGTTTGATAATCAACAAAAGTTAACTCGAGATGCTTCTTCTACTGATGTACATGCTGGTACACAAGCTTCAGTTATGTATGCTGGTGTACAAGGGGTAGTTGCTGCAGATTTTGTGATTCCAACCAAAATAATTGATGCCATTGCTGAGATTTCATTGCAAACATCTCCAAACCTATTAAGTATTATCCCATGGCAAGCTTATATGCAGAATGAAGGGACTTTCTCTGTTGGGCAATGTCATTCTGTTAAAAAGACAGTTGTTGCTGCGGCAGTATCATCAAATGCAGAGTAGGGTGTGTCTAAGTTCACTTTTGGGCATGATGGAGTGTTAACTTTGGTCCAGAACAACATCATCTTGGAGGCTGAGCAAGGTCTCTTGTCTTGGGTGAGAGATTACGAGTGTATAGTGGCTGAAATGTACTATCGGCATGCCGATCGGCAAGATCTATTCCTTCTTTTGAGTAGAATTGCGACTTATCCAAGTGCAAAATTTTGTGATAAGTTGCCTCTTGATCTGGGAGAAGATTCTCAAGACTATATGAAGCTGAGGGGAGTCGAATTTTGGTTGAAAAGGAGCACTCGAGCTCCAAGGCTGCGTTTCAAGGTTCATGGCACCCAAAATCTGGTTCGTAGGCAAACAATTGAGCTGAGGGATGTGTACACATGTTGTAATGTGGGAAGACAGACTTTTGATCTGATCCACATCAGTTCAAGGGGTGATTTAGGTGATGTAATTGGTGCTGGCAGACCATTTGGTCCAGGAAAGAATAAATTACAGGTTTTGGAGGATGCTAAACATTCTTGGGGAGATTCTTCACTGTCAGTTGTGAATGAGCTGTTCAGATTTGGTTTGATTGGTGCTATTATGTCTTTTAGAAGATGTAATAACTTGTTCACTTCAAGTAGCTTCCACATGGACATGCACCGAGCTGTAATATGTCATTATGAGCTGCATCAGGTTGGTTTTGCTAAGCTTCTGGATTCTGCAGCCGCTTGGGTGAAATTGGGAAGCAATCTAGGATCTATTGAACATGTCATGAATTGGTTCAGTAAGTGGTTGTGGGAGCTGAATAAGTTGGAAGTTACTGCTGCAGAGCATGTTAAATCAGCAAGAAATCAGATCCCAGTAGCTAATATGCACTTTCGGCATGCCGATCGGCAAGATCGGGATGATTTATTTCCTTTTTCAAAGGGAGTTTTGATTTATCTAAGTGCAAACATGAATGTCAAGCCTCCTCCTAAACCGGGTGAAGAAGTTCGAGGCTTTAAGAAGTTGAGACAATTAGAACTTGTGACTCAAGCTACTAGTGTGCATTTCAGACCATCTAACAGCAAGAGAAAGCTTGGGCTGAGTAAAAAGAAGTTCAGGTATTACAAAGTCTGGATGGAAGCTGTGATTGGTGCCAAGCTGATGTGCTTTGATCTGGGTAGACCTCCGGATGAGTGGTCCTCTTCAAATGCAAGCAATGACAACAGGACCGTGGGCTGTGTAATGTGCTGATTTGTTGCAGCTGGGTGCTCTGTTACATTAGTTATCGTTGCTGCTGTTAGATTGATGATTTAAGGCTGTTTGTGTTGATTAGTTTATAGAGTGATGCATGGATATATGAGCTGCAACACGAGTATTGTATGTTAGGATGGTTAAAATCTGTTATGCTGTTCTTCTACTGCTGTTGTGCTCTTGCTACTGCTGATGTTCTGCTGCTGTCATGCTGCGTACTGATGTTAGTTGTTGTTTGGTAGTTAAGTCATGATGTATTAGTTTGGCATTTGTTCTTCAAGCTTCAACTTCCTTCTTGATTTTTGGGGACAAGAATCTTTTAAAGGGGGGAGTATTGTTATGATTCTCATAATAGGGGGCATATGAAATAAAGTAAATGTAATAAGGCGTGGAATCGAGCCTATTGAGTTGTAATAGCTAGTTGATATTGTATTTAGTAGCATAAGCTTTGGTGAAGTCATGTAATAAGTGAGGTCTAGGGCTTAGGTGGTCAATGCCGATCAATAGTGGCGGCTTGTGAGTGGTTGGTGGCTATAGCATGAGTTAGATACAATGTAATAGATCATATCACGTAAGTAGTATAAATAGTAAGGCTTAGGCTTATAATCTCATACCTTTGATGAATGAATTGATATCTTTGATATCCTCTCTAATTTCTCATCTCCTTTCACTTCTCTCTCTCATCTAAACTCTATATTCTTCCTCATCTCATACTCTCTTATCCTAGCTTACGTCGTGAATTAAGCAAAAATGTAAAATCTAATTTAGTATATTATTTATAACATTTTTACTCATTTTTTATCAAACTTCTATCGCTTTTGCTCTGTTTGCTCTTTTTCGGTCGTATTGTCATTTTCTTGCAAAAACACTTATTTTATGCTAAATCTTGCGAGGTTATATCATCAAAAATCAACAAGTGAATGCAAGACACATCAAACAAAAGCATAAAAATGAGCTAAACCAATAAAATTACTAGTTTTAGCAAGAAATCACCAAGTTCATGAACAATTCAATTGAACTTGCAAAAATGAGTAGCAAAATGCAATCAAGTGCAAGGATTGATTAAACAATACATTAACATGTCCAAGTTGATGTAAACTCCAAATTTCGGTGGTGGAAAGCTCAAAAAATCTGAAGAAAAACAACAAGAACAACAACAATGCAGAGAATGAAAACCAGCCTGCACAATTCACTTCAACTTGCAATTTTGGGTGGCAAAATTGACAAATCAGGTGAAAGAACCTCTTTTACACTTCAATAACATGTTCAAGTTGATGTAAGACTAATTTTCGGTGACAAAAGCAGTTAAAAATGAAGAAAAATCAGCAAGAATAGCTAGTGCAGAGAATATACAACCAACTTGAACAATTCATTTCAACTTAGAAATTTGGGTGGCAAGATGGACGAATAACGTGAAATAAGTTCTTGTAAACTTTATTAACATGTTAAAATGTATGTTAAAGCTGACTTTGGGTGGTGCAAGGCAAGAAAAAATTGAAAAATCAGCAACTTGATTCATAATTGCAGAAACTGGGCAGTAAGAGCACAATGTGATGCAATGAGGTTTTAGCTTGCAATTTTTTTATTTTAAGTAATCCAAACCTTATGTACTATAAATAGGGAGTTAGTGGAAGGGTTTTAGCATCCTTCATCAAGCAAAAAACACAAAGAAAGCGAGACGGAGTTAAAAAAAATTGGGTGAAGGAAAGAAGAAGAAGAAGGAAGAAACTTTGGTCAGTAATTTTGTATTTTTAAGTTCTTTTTAGCCTTTTATTCTTCTGAGTTCATGAATTTTGTGTTAAAAATTTCTTATATTAAGTTTATCATGAACTAATTATGTTTTTCTAAGGCTACAATGTAGCCTAAGTTGTAATATACGCTCATTTCTAATTCAACGTATTCAATATTTTGTTATTGCGTTGTTGAAGTGTTTATCATTGTTCTTCATGAGTTTTAAATGCTTGATCACCATTTCAGATCTATAATGATTCATAATGAGTCCGAGAGGGGATTTATGATGATTGCTAAGGTGATAAGCACCACAAATTGAGCAAATGCACGAGAGAGATTGGCGCGATCTATGTGGTTTTAAGTGAAGATCATAGAGCTTTAAAAACTCTTTTCTTATTTAAATTGATGCACGAGAGTGATGGGTTAATATGTAAAAGAGCGAGCTAAATGTTGCTTGAGAGAGAATATTTAGTAAATTAGAATTTTCAACCATCAACACGTAACAACAACTTGAATAACAAGAATAGAAAGGTGTATTGATGCAACATGGTGAAATTGGATGCCTTGGACCTTATTAATCATAAAAACCAACAAAAAAGAAGAAAATTTAACTATCCTTAGTTGTTTTCATTTTGTTTGTTTTATATCAAAAATATAATTTTTGGTCTTTCAAGTAGCACTAGAACTACTACTTTCGGTACTCATCCAATAGCAATCCTCCTGGGAACGATACTCTACTCACTCTGTATTACTTGATACAACCTAGTGCACCTTCTAAGCATATACATGACGTTAAGCATCAAGTTTTTGGCACCGTTGTATAGGTTTGTCTTTATTTGAGTGATATTGATACCAACTAGTTTTGATGCTAATTTAAAATTGTTAATAATTTAAAAATTTTATTTAAGATTAAAAAATTTTTCATTTGATTCCATTGTAAAGATAAATTCTTTTGGAAATTTTTTTTTTCATATAAAACATATCCTCCCCCCCCCCCCCCCCCCCCCCCCCCCAAAAAAATTGTGTTTTAAAAAAAAAAAAATGTTTGTTTTGTGTTATTTTGTTACTTTTTCTTATATTTTGTCTTTGTTTTCATCTCTATTTTGCTTATAAGTTCACTTTATTAGGGTTTTAAGGGTTAAATTTGATATTTTAAGGTTTTTCAAAACATTAGTGTTACTAACCCCCTTCCTCTTTCTTAAAATTTTTAGTTTTTCTCAACTTTTATTTTAAAATTGTTGTATTTATAAGTTTTTTGATTAATTTTAACTCTGTTTTAACTTTTAATTCGCGCCGATATAAGTTCTTCAAAGTTAAATTTGTTTTCTATAAGTTCAAAGCCTTTAGTGTTATTAACACCCCTCTCTTAAAACTTGGTTTCAAAGGTTGTTGTATTCTTAATCTTTCTCACTAATTTTACTTTTCCTCTAGCATTTAAGTTTATTTATTTATTTATTAAAAAAAAAAAAGAGTGCCGAAAGTGATGGATTGCTGCAACTTTATGAGACCTCAATATCCGACTGTACCAAGGAGACAATTTAGCATTTGTGAAATTAGTACAATAGCTGCTCAACTCACACTAATTCAAAAACAATTAGATGACATGATTGCTGCTCGTACTCCTAGATGTGAATTTTGTGCGGGTAACCATGCTAGTATGGAATGTCAAACGGGTAATAGCTTTTCCTCATGCGATTTTGAACAAGATACCTACATGTCAAATAATAACCAACCCCAGTACAATCCCTACTCTAGCACCTACAGTCAAGGATAGATGAACGCTTCTAATTTTTCATGGAACCCTCATGAAGCACTTTGGCCACCCATTCATCCACATCAAGAAAAGAAATATCACTTAGAAGAGATATTTTGGAAGTCCATGCATGAATGGACACTTTTTACTCAGGAAGCATGGGCTAGCTTTAGAAATCAAGAAGCATCCATCCAAAATTTAGAAACTCAAGTAGGGACTATATTAGAGGAACTTTTTGAGAGGTCAAAAGATTCCTTGCCTAGCAATACCATCCCCGACCCAAGGGAACAAACTAATGCCATAACATTGAAGGATGAGAACACATTAGAAAATCCACCTCAATGTGATGTAACACCCTTGATAGACCCATCGCCACCAATGACCAAACCTATCTTGACCGACCCACCACCACCAATTATCAAAATAGAGTGACAAGCTTTACTATAAATAGGGAGTTAGTGGAAGTGTTTTAGCATCCTTCATCTAGCAAAAAACACAAACAAAGTGAGAAAGAGTTAAAAAAAAGGGTGAATGAAAGAAGAAGAAGGAGGAAGAAAGTTTGGTTTGTAATTTTGTATTTTAAAGTTCTTTCTAGCCTTTCCTTCTTCTAAGTTCATGAATTTTGTGTCAAAAATGTCTTATATCAAGTTTATCATGAACTAATTTTGTTATTCCAGGGCTACAATGTGGCCTAAGTTATAATATACCCTCAATTCTAATTCAACGCATTCAATATTTTCTTATTGCGTTGTTGAAGTGTTTATCATTGTTCTTCACGAGTTTTAAATACTTGATCGCCTATTATGGTCTATAATAATTCATAATGAGTCCAAGAAGAGATTTATGATGATTGCTAAGGTGATAAACACCACAAATTGTGCGAATGCTCAAGAGAAATTAATGTGATTTGTGTGGTTTTAATTGAAAATCATAGAGGTTTAAAAACTCTTTTATTGTTTAAATTCATGCACAAAAGTGATGGGTTAATATGTAAAAGAGCATGCTAAATGTTGCTCGAGAGAGAACATTTAGTAAATTAGGATTTTCAACCATCAACCTGTAATAATAACTTGAATAACAAGAATAGAAATGGGTATTGACGCAACTAGGTGAAATCAGATGCCTTGGACCTTATTAATCATAAAAACCAAAAAAAAAAAAAAAAAAAAAAACCAAAACTATCCTTAGTTATTTTCATTTTGTTTGTTTTATATCAAAAATATAATTTTCGGTCTTTCCAATAGCACTAGAACTACTAATTTTGGTACTCACTCAATAACAATCCTCGTGGGAAAGATACTCTGCTCACTTTGTATAACTTGATACGACTTGGTGCACTTGCTAAGCATATACACGAAGTTAAGCTTCAGAAGCTGAACTAACTATCTTCTTTGTGACAACGTATCAGCAACATCTTTGATTGAGGTGTTAATCCTTTGTAAGACTAAAGGAGAAGGAGGATCATATCCTTGTAATGCCTTGAAGAGTGTAGTGCCAATAGAGGAATGAGCATGCATATTGAACAAGAACTCTGCCAAGGACAACCATCTACACCACTCCTTGGGATGATTGAATGTCATTCTCCTTAAGTATTACTCAATGCACTGATTAACCTTCTCTGATTGTCAGTAAGTCTGAGGATGATACGAGGAACTCAAGGCCAAGGTAGTGCCCAAGAGCAAGAGCAATTCCCTCTAGAAATTGCTAGTAAAAAGCTAGTCATGATCAGAAACTATGGAATATGGCAATCCATGCTGCTCATAAATGCTATCCAAGAAGACCCTTGCAAGTGTTTCAGCTGTAACTGGATGGGACAAAGCTACAAAGTTACTAAATTTGGTGAAACGATCCATAACCACCCATGTTACTTCTTTTCCCTTAGATTTAGGCAACCCTTTAATAAAATCCATGCTTATATGTTGCCATGCATAATCAAGAAAGGGAAGAGGCTAAAGCAGGCTGTGATACTTCTGTCCATCTGATTTTGTTTGCTGACATGCTTCACAAGATTGAACAAAATCCATCACCTCCTTTCTCATTCCAAACCAACTGAAATTACTCTTGAGTCTCTGATAAGTCCCTTCTGTACCGGAATGCCCACCCTAAGCTGAATCATAGGAAGCCTCTGTAATTTGGTTCCTCAAATCAGTGGATGATCTAACATATAATTTTCCCTTTATCCTGATGATCCCTTTTGTCACTGAAATATCAGCATCTGATGTAGCAAGAGAGGCTTTGCTAATTCTAAAAGTTGTCACACATTCCTATGCAAAGCTATCATCTTCATAAGATCTGTAAACTTCTTCCATCCAAGCTGGTAATACCAATAATACAGCCCCACAAAACCCTATTTCAGACTCCTCCAATCTGTGAGATAAAGCATCTTCAGCCAGATTCTCCTTTCCCTTCAAATACTGGATTGAATGGTCTAAACCAAGCATCCTCATCAAGCCTTTATGCCGGACTCCTGTTACTATCATTTGTTCTTACAAGTATTTAAGGCTTTGATAGTCTGCTTTGATGATAAAATGATGTCACTCCAAATAATGTCTCCACTTCTTGACCGCCAAGAGGATAGCCAGATACTCTTTCTTGTATATAGACAACTCTAGATGCCTTGGACTTAATGCCTGACTAAGATAAGCCACAGGTCTCCCCATATGAGATACAACTGCCCCAACTCCTTTACCATAAGCATCAGTCTCTAGTACAAAATCCTTACTGAAATCAGGCATAGGCAACATCGGTGCTGCACACATTGCTGCTTTCAATGCTTCAAAAGCATCTTAAGCTGCCTCAGACCACTTAAAGGCATGCTTCTTCAAGAGATCGGTTAATGGCTTGGCAATGACTCCATATCCAGCTACAAACTTCTTGTAGTATCCAGTTAACCCCAGAGATCCCCTCAATTGCTTCAATGTAACAGGAATTAGCCAATCTCTCATAACTTGGATCTTAAAAGGATTTGTGGATACTCCTTCATAGGAGATGATAAGGCCTAGATACTTCACTTATAACTAAGCAAAGGAGCACTTGGACAACTTAGCATAAAGCTTGTGACTACACATCACACTGAACACCTTCTTCAGATGAGCCACATGGTTCTCCAATGTAGCACTGTAAATGAGAATATCATCGAAGAAAACTAATACAAATTTCCTCAAGAAAGCCTTAAACACATCGTTCATCACAACCTAAAATGTAGTTGGAGCATTAGTTAAGCCAAATGGCATCACCACGAGCTCATAATACCCATGGTGAGTTCTAAAGGCAGTCTTGTATATGTCCTGCTCCAAGACTCTGATCGAATAGTATCCTTGTCACAGACCCAACTTAGAAAATAAGTGTGAGCCATTAAGGTCATCCAACAGATCATCAATGATTGGGACGGGGAACGTGTCCTTGACTGTAAGCGAGTTTAGCTGCCTGTAATCAATGCACATTCTAGCCGATCCATCCTTCTTCTTGAATAGGATAACTAGAGAGGCAAATGAGCTGCGACTTTGCTTAATGAAACAAGTTTTAAGCAGCTCTTCCACTTGCCTTTCGATCTGTCTTCTATGAATGTGGGTACTTATAAGGTCTTAAGTTCACTGGATCTGAATTGGACTTTGGTTAGATTGCATGATCAAGAATCCTCTTGGGAGGTAAAGATACTAGTTGCTCCAACAAGTCTTTGTATTCATCAGTCAGTGGACTAATTTCTAGATAAAGTGGTGCCTGAACCTCAGAATGAGCTATTGAGAACAATTGTCCCATCCATTGACATGCACCTTTCTTGACAATTCCTTGCAACCTCTTGCCTTTCATTAACTACAACTAACCCTGCTCCACAATTCCTTGCAATTTGACTGTAGCCCCTTGCATGACAAAGGAAACTGGCAGTTGAGAGAAATAAAAAATTAGTGGACTGAAAGTCTTCATCCAATCAACACCGAGAACTATTTCATGGCCTCCTAACTGAAGAATCCTGAAATCATACACAAACATGTGATTCTGCATTTACCAACTAAAGCCTTAGCATTTGGTTTGAGTGAGTATTGAATTCCCATCAGTCACTGTCACAGCTAAGGGAATTGTATTAATCACTTCATGTCCCACCTTCTTCATAACCTTAGGATCAACAAATTTGTGAGTACTACCACTATGTATCCAAATCAGGATAGATTTGCGTCCTACCTCTCCCTTAATTCTAATTCTATTATGAGATGCATTCCCTGTTAGTGCCTTCGCAGAAATTTCCATCTCATCATCCACCAATTCCTCCTGTATTTCCTGTTTTTGTGTAGTTAAATCAGCTTCCAATTCTTGCTTTTCAGTGTCCTCTTCTACCTCAGCACCACTAGTAGACATTAAAAGCTTTGGATTACACTTATGTGCAAAGAAATATCGTTCATTGCATTTGTAACACAGCCTCTGAGCTTTCTTTTCTTCCACACTCATGGGCTTGGCCTTAGAAGGAACATTCTACTGCTGATAGGAATCCTGATGACTTCTGCTCCTACGCCATCAGATGTTGCCAATATCGTTCATTCAAACAATTTAGCCCTTGCATAGGCTTTTAATAGTGCACTAGGACTCAAGGCCTTGACAAGATTCTTAATCTTTGGCTTCAAGCCACAAATAAAGCTCGAGACATAGAAGGCCTCACTTGCATTAGGATTAACAGAAATCATCCTGGCTCTCAAATTCTCAAATCTTGCCATATACTCTTTCACCAATGTGGTTCACACCACCTTATTGAAGCTATCCACAATATCACTAGGGTCCTCATCACCATATCTTTCACAAAGCTCCTCCACAAATTCAAACCAAGACAATGAAGGATTACTACACATAAGGCTATAAAACCATACCTCCTGATCTCCTTGAGGGTGAACGGCAGCCAATTCCACCTTCGCATCCTCACTTACGTGATAAAAACGGAAGTGCCTCTCGCATCTTCTCAACCAAGACTGAGGTTGCCTGCCATCAAATTGGTCGATCTCGACTCTAGGTTGTCTAAATCCATTGCTTCTGCTACTATTTGTGCTAATGTCACTCCATCCTGAAGTCTGTGGTTTCATCAAATCAGATGGATGATCAAACTATTCAGCTGTTGTCTAAGGTTGCATAACTTTTGGAGGACGATCGGGCTGACAAAACTCCAGCTCCAAAAGGAAAATTTTGCCTTGTGATTTGCTGGTGTAATCCTTGAATTCTCAGTTTCATTTGCTGCGAGTGTTAATCCAACTTTTCAAACAACTTCTGCTCTTGCGATTGCTGCATTTTAACAAGCGTCTCCTCCATTTGAAGCCTTATTGTTCAAATTGATTGACTTCAATGCTTGCGCCAACATTTGCACCAACAACAGCAGCATAAATAGCATTCATAGCAGCATTTGCAATAGCATTTGCTCATGTTGTAACTTAACCAGCCATTGGTACACTTGTCTTGCGTTTAGCCAGCTCCAATCAACCAAATCAAGATCAATCGACAGCAAACACAAGCTCTAGTACCAATTGTTATGATTCAAGAATGATCTTGAATCATAACCAAGGGATAAAGAGAGTATGAGATGAGAAAAAAGTGAGGGAGATGAGAAATAGAGAGAAATTTGGGTTGAGAGAAGAAGAGATCAATTTCATTCATAAAATTCTTCAATACAAGCTAGATTGCTGTTATACAACTAGAACCAACCACAACAAGAGGAAAATATCTAGAATTACAATGAATCTAAACACTAGCTCAACCGACTCAACTAATAATCAAATATTGGCGCCAAAATCACCAACCAAACCCTTACAGTCTATTACATCAAAAAAACGCAGCATTTAGATGATTTTAACAGCTTATTGGAACTAGAATCATGATAGAATTCAAGGGCCTTGAGGGTGATGTGATAGCATTAGACGAGGAGCCTCAAGTGGAGCTCATGGCCGAAGTAGTGACCACCAAAGGTACATTCAACTTTTTCCTTTTAAGGTTAATGCTAGAACATCCAAATTGCCTGATGATGCACCTGACATAATGAAGATGATGTTTGATGGGCCTAACATCACCAATAAACACATCAAGCCCCTATACATCAAGGCCGGATTTGATGGCATTCTGGTGAATAGGGTTTTGATGGATAATGGCATAGCTATCAACATATTACCTTCATGTACATTGGGAGTCATTGGTAAGTCTCGAGAAGACTTAATTATTGCATTCCATCATCACTTCACCTTGGAACCATGACAAGTGTGAGGTTGTTATGGTACATAACATGCCATTCATGGCTTGCCCCAACTACATTGAGGCCAAATTCCATGAAGATGGCATTGGACCTCTATATGTCAAAAGAACTACTCCACAATCTACTTAACAGCAGGACATGATAGTCTTCCTTGACTTCCCACTAACTGAACCTGAGGCTGGTCAAGCAGATCTCAAGACTGAAGGCTTGTACTTATGGGGATGCATGAGAGCCTTCTTGACTAAGGGGATGTCATGATCATAGCTGATTTTATCGATTCCTTTAGCTAATGGCGGGAAAACAGTCCAAATGGTTTTGGGGCAAAGTTGGTTTTGTTAGTTTAAGTCTTGTTTAGTTGTTTCGAGTATTTGGCGGTGGTCTTAAGTCAAATGTGGCTGCTAATTCAGATGTAATAAGTCAGTTAGTAGTTGTCTTTGAGTCTAGATTCATTGTTTGTGGTTTAATCTTGTAATTATTATAAGTAAGGGTTTGATTGTAAAATTTGATTCATTGAATGAAAAAAATATCTTCTTCTTCTTTCTATTTCCTCATCTCCTTCACTTCTCTTCTCATCTTACCTCTCTTTCCCTAGGTTAAGTTTAAGATTACATCTTGAATCTTAACAATTGGTATCAGATCGTAGAGATTACACTCAATTGGATTTAACTCAAGCTTCAATTCGATTGAGTTGTGATGTTCTGGTTTGAAAATTGTTGCATTGTGTGGATCATTTGCAATTTGGCGAGGAACAAGCGATCTCCCATGGCACCTACAATTTGAGCTAATGCTGCTAGCAATGCAGTTGGTAATGCCGCTAACAATGCCGCTGGAGGAGCCTCTACTTATGCTGTAGCTGTTGCTAGTGACAGTGCTAATCCTCAGGGAGATCGTATGGATTAGATTATGCCTATGATGCAGACTATGATGCAAATGCTGCAGCAAGACATGGATCGTAGATTTTAGTCTCAATCCCAACAGTTTGCTGAGCAAATTTCTTGTCTGCAGCAAAGAATGGACAGGCAGCAACCGCCAGCTGGTGGTAGTATACTCTTAGCAGGAAGCCAGCAAGCTAGACCTCCTAATCCTGTAATTGCAACAATTGATGGTAGTGACAGTGCTTCGAGTGCCGGGAGCAGGGGATTTAGGCAGCCAAGAGTGGACTTGGAGGCTTTTGATGGTACCCTCCCTCAATCTTAGATAAGGAAATGTGAAAGGTACTTTTGCTTTTACAAAATTGAAGAGCAAGAAATGGTAGAATTGGCAGTTGTCCATTTACGTGGTGAGATGAAGACTAGGTACAGTGGTTTGCTGCGTACTAGGCCTTCCATCACTTGGACTGAGTTCGCCAATGAGCTTTGTGACAGATATGGTGATGAGGATGTCAGTGAAGTTGTGGACAATTTAAACAAGATTGTTCAAACTACTTCAGTGAAAGATTACATGACACGATTTGAGGGGTTGAGGTTCAGGATGTTGTCTATATATCCTGAGGCTCCGGAGTCATATTATGCGTCAAGTTTTGTAAGTGGTCTCAAGCCAAGGATCAAGAGCTTAGTTAAAGCTTTTGATCCCTACAGTCTCACTTAAGCATACTCCAAAGCTAAGAAGGTTAAGAGCTCAGTGATTACAAGTTCAGATTCTTAAAGAGCCAAGAGCAATTTCAGTGGATCTTCTTCCACTAGGTTCGCTCAGAACAATAGCAAAGCTGGAAGCAGTGATGAAAAGAGGCCATGGAAGCTTTGTTTCAAGTGCAACCAAAGATATTTCTTCGGTCACAAATGTGATCCTAAGTTCCTGATGGCAGTATCTGGAGAAGAAATAGTTGAGACTGAAGTGGATGATGAGATTAACTGTAAGGAACTTGAGGAAGAGATGACAGTTGATAATGTCAAAGAAAAGGATGTTCAGATCTCTGTTAAGGCTTTGACGGGGAATGGTTCACACAATACTCTACGCATTAAGGGAGTAGCAGGGCAACGAGAATTGCTAATAATTATTGACAGTGGATCTACTCACAGTTTTATGGATCCAAAGGTTATGAGAGCTGCGGAACAAGAATTGATTCAGACCAATCCATTAGCAGTTACAGTTGCTGATGGGAATTCGATATTGACACACACAAAGTGCAAGAACTTCTGTTGGATGATGCAAGGGCACAAATTTGAATATGCTTTCAGGGTTTGAGATTGGGAGGCTGTCATATAGTATTGGGAGTGGACTAGATGAAAAGCTTTAGCCTGATACTCTTTAACTTCTCACAGCTAAATGTGTCTTTTGAGAAAGATAGAAAGAGGATCCAGTTGTAGGGAATAGTGGAGCATGGCCAGCTCCAATTGATGAGGGGTAAAAGCTTGGAAAAGGTGCTCAAAAAGGGTGATCACAGCTGGGTAGGACAACTCTACTCACTCACAGTTGATTCAGAAGGTGAGTCCACTGATTCTAGTGATGAATTGAATACCTTGCTTAAAGAGCATGAAGAATTGTTTGAGCCGCCAAATACTTTACCTCCAAAGAGGGAGCTTGATCATGCAATTCCCTTGAAAGAGGGGTCTAATTATGTGAATCTGCACCCCCATAGATATCCTCATTCGAAGAAGGATGAAATTGAAAGGCAAATTGATGAGCTATTGAAGACAAAGTTCATACGATACAGTCACAGCCCTTTTGCCTCTCTTATGATTTTAGAGAAGAAAAAAAATGGGACTTCTAGAATGTGCATTGGTTATCATCTCTTGAACTCTCTCATAGTCAAGGATAAGTTCTCAATTCCTATCATTGACGACTTGTTGGATGAATTGCATGGAGCCTGGTATTTCTCTAAGCTAGACTTGAGGCAAGGCTATTACCATATTAGAATTCAAGAGCAAGACATTCATAAGATAGGTTTTAGAACTCATCAAGGGTATTATGAGTTTGTTGGGATACCCTTTGGATTGTCTAATGCACCATCAACATTTCAAGCGTTGATGAATCTTGTGTTTGAGCCTTACTTGAGGAAGTTTGTGCTAGTATTTTTTTGATGACATTTTGATCTATAGTCCTACCCTGCAGAAGCATTATTCTCATCTTGAGCTGGTGTTCCAGACCATGAAGCAGCACAAGCTTTATGCAAAGCTTTCCAAGTGTACCTTTGCCAAGACACAAATTGAGTATCCTAGACATATTATCTCAGGGGTGGGTGCTACAATAGATCCAAGAAAAGTCGAAGAATTGAAAGATTGGCCTTAGCCTAAATCCCTTAAGCAGCTAAGGGGTTTCTTGGGTCTAACTGGATATTACCGCAAGTACATAGCTGGTTATGGTATTATTGCGAAGCCTTTGATAGGTCTGCTTAAGAAAGATGGGTTCTTGTGGAATGATAAAGCAAGAGAAGCTTTTGAATATTAAAGCAAGCTATGACTATGGCTCCTGTGCTTGTGATGCCTAATTTCAGCTTGCCTTTCTTGTTGGAGACTGATGCTTGCAGTATTGGTATTGGAGTTGTGCTCTTTCAGAATGGAAGAGCCTTGGCTTTCCTCAGCCAAGCCTTAGGTCCTAAGAATCAGAAGTTGTCTATTTACAAGAAAGAATATATGGCTATACTTCATGCAGTTTAGAAGTGGCGGTATTATCTTGAAGGGCACCAATTCATGATTAAGACAGATCACCAAAGTCTCAAGTATCTACTTGAGCAAAGAATTTCGACAAGGGTTCAAAGGAAAGGTTTAATGAAGATGTTGGGGTTGGAGGATACAATTCAATATAGGAAGGGAGCTGAAAATGTTGTTGCTGATACTCTATCCAGAAGACTTAAGGTTTTGGAAGTTGGGGGGGTCTTGTGCAGCCATTACTCAAGTAGTTCCCTTGTGGATGATAGAGGTGATCAGTTCTTATGAGCATGATGCGTTTGCTCAGACATACATTGTTCCTGACAGCATACAAGCTACTCCTGCCAAAGCTGATGCAGAAGTGACAGTGAACAATGGAATTTTTCGAGTTAAGCGCAAGATTTACATTGGTGAAGGTCATGGATTGGGGAAACAAGTCATTAGAGCTTCACGTGAGAACTTACCGAAGAATTAAGCTCTACTTCCAGTGGAAAGGGATGAAGAAAGATGTTCAAGAATTTGTGCAACAATGTGAAGTTTGTCAGCAAACAAAAGTTGAGCACACTCCCTATAAGGGTTTGTTACAGCCACTTCCTATTCCAGATGGGGCTTGGACTCATATTAGCATTGATTTTGTTGAGGGTCTGCCTATGTTTGAGGGAACAGAAGTCATTTGGGTGATTGTGGATCGCTTCACTAAGTTTGGACACTTTGTTGCCCTCTATCCTTCCATTACTGTAGAGAAATTGGCCAAGTTGTTCTTGGATCAGGTGTATTGGCTTCATGGACTCCCTCAGTCCATTGTTTTAGACAGGGATAGGTTGTTCACTAGTTCATTACGGCATGAGTTGTTCTTATTGCTTGGCACCACTTTAGCCATGATTCCTTCGTATCATCCTCAGTTTGATGGCTAGACAGAGAGTATTAATCAGTGCATCGAGCAGTATTTGAGAGGGATGACATTCACTCATCCTAAGTAGGGGTAAAAGTATTTGCCTCTTGCTAAGTATTGGTACAATACTCATTTTCACTCTTCTTTGGGTTCAACCCCTTTCAAGGCATTATATGGGTATGAACCTCAATCTCCTTTGGTGCAACAAGGAATGGTTTCTCATGTTGGTGGAGTTAATGAAGTTTTTTTGCAGATAAGAAATGGATTGACAGAAATTTTGATGTTGGAGTTCTTGTTTATCTCAAGCTATAGTTGTATAGATAGAGTTCAGTGGCTGTCTGCAAGAACATCAAGTTATCTGCAAGGTACTTTGGCCCTTACAAGGTTCTTGAGAGGATCGGCAAGGTGGCATATAAGTTAGATCTTCCAGAGGATAGCTTGGTGGACCCTGTCTTCCATGTCTCTTTGCTTAAGAAGCATGTGCTTGACAAGGTCAAGGGAGTTGTTGCTGTTCTGCAAGCTTCCTCTTACGGCTTGCTAATATAGGAACTTGCAGCAATTCTTGACAGCAGGATGGTGCAAGATCAAGGGGTTGACAGCAAGCAAGGGTTGATCCAGTGGGCCAACCTTGGCCCTAAATGTGCTACATGGGAAAATTGAAGGTTTCTCATGTCTCAATTTCCTTCCTTCTATTCTTGAGGAAAGAATGTGCTTGAGGGGAGGGTATTGTCATGATCAGAGGTGATTTTATCGATTCAAACAATTCAAGTGGCAGGAAAACAGTTCAAATGGTTTTGGCTGCAAAGTTGGTTTTGTTAGTTTAAGCTTTGTTTAGTTGTTTTGAGTTTTTGGCAGTGGTATTAAGTCAAATGTGGCGGCTAATTCATATGTAATAAGTCGGTTAGTAGTTGTCTTTGAGTCTAGATTCATTGTTTGTGGTTTAATATTGTAATTAGTATAAGTAAGGGTTTGATTATAAGATTTGATTCATCGAATGAAAAAATGCCTTCTTCTTCTCTCTATTTCCTCATCTCCTTCACTTCTCTTTTCTCATCTTACCTCTCTTCACCTAGGTTAAGTTTAGGATTACATCTTGAATCTTAACAGGGGACTTCCAAGGCACTCTGAAACCTTGATGCGGAGGCACCAAGACCTCCCAGTGATGGCCCAAGAGGCCATTTCCTCAGCATTAGCAAAGCTCGTGGCCTGGCACACTCAGGATTAGCTTTGGATTGAGCAGCCATTCATCGATCTTTTACGACCTCATTAGCAAGACAATAGAAGTCTATAAAGATGACATCGTGGTTAAATCAAAATCCTAAGTCAAACACTTGGAGGACTTAAGGGATACGTTCCTTAGGATGAGGGCCCATAACCTCAAGATAAACCCATTAAAATGTGCTTTTGGCATACAAGTTGGAAATTTTTTTGTTCTCTAGTGCACCAAAGGGGCATCAAGGTGGACATTAACAAGACTAAGGCCATCCGACTGGCCAAACCACCCTAAAAAAGGTGCTTCAACGCTTCCTTGGGCAAGTTAACATCCTAAAAGGTTTTATCTCAAATGTCGCAGGGAAGATGAAAATCTTCTCTCCACTGTTGTGACTCAAGTCTGAAAAGGACTTCATGTGGGAGTAGCCACATCAAGTAGCATTCGAGGCCATCAAGGAATGCTTGGTAAGGCCACCAGTACGTATTCTGCCAAAGTTGGGCTAGCCCTTGAAGCTCTATGTCTCTGCCTTTGAGGAATCTATTGTTTGTTTGCTTGTACAAGGCAATGAGCAAAGTTCTGAGCGGGCTATGTTTTACCTTAGCCATTACCTGAATGAATGTGAAATGAAGTAGTCCCCAATTGAAAAATGGCGTCTACCATTGTTTTATGCATCAACAAAATTGAGACATTATTTCTTAGCATTTACTATATATGTGGTTGCCCAAACAGATGTCCTCAAGTATATGCTAGACATATCATTTCTAAGAGGGAAACTGAATAAGTGGAGCTTTGCTCTACTTTAGTTTGAGTTGGTTTATGCCCGACAAAAGTTGGTAAAAAAAAAAAAAAAAAAAAAAAAAAAAAAAGAGCTTTAGCAAACCTTTTAGCTGACCATCTAAACATCCATATTGGCCTAAACGATAAGCTGGAACAACTTCTAGTGGTAGATCTGGTTCCATTGAAATTGTATTTTGATGGTTCAAGGACCAATTCAAGTGCTGGAGTTGGAATTGTGATAGAATCCTCTGATGGGATCTTCACTAAATTGGCCATCACATTGGTGGGTAAGTGTTCCAACAATATGGTAGAGTATGAGGCATTAAAAATTGGCCTTCAATCTTTCCTAGAAATGCAAGTCCTCAATGTGGTCATCGAAGAGGACTTATAATTTCAATGTTTCAGTGATACCTCGAACTGATACCTATTTGTAGTACAAAAGTTGTTGAGTAAATACGACGGTGTGCACTGTGAACATATTCCCAAGGAACTGAATCAAGTGACCAATGACATGTCTCAGTTGGCGTTTAGGTACAAATTGCCTAGAACTTGGTGTGAAGAAACCATGGTCATCAAGCCTAAGGTTTTGGATTAAGACATCGAGTTCACTGTGTCCTCTACCCTGATAGGTAAAAACATGCCAAGTAGACACTTGGGGTACTATGAGGCTAATCAAAATTTCCTAAGTCACAGATAGGATTGGAGGAAGCCTTTGGTCGATTACTTCAGGAATCCCTAAGATTACATTAAGGATAGAAAGATGAAAATGGAAGCTCACAAGTCCCATTTGGATGGCGAGTCTGGTGAGTCATATAAAAGTGATGCAAGTAGAGTGCTTCTCAAGTGCCTTGACATGGATGAAGTAATGTTAGTAATGATAGGAGCCCACAAGGATATCTGTGGATCCCTTCTAGCTAGCAACAAAATGCATTGGCTCATTAGGTGTTATTGATACTACAGGCCATCACTGACGGATGATTGCATAAAGTATGCCAAGGGATGCAAAGCATGCCCAAGGCATGAACATGTGTAAAGAGTCCCAACTTTTGAGATGCATGCCATTATCGAACCATGGCCATTTAGAGGTTAGGTTGTTGGGACGAATTTCAAAAATTTTCCCTTAGTTTATTAAACTAGTGCAACGAAAGGGTTTAAAATTCTTAATTTCAAACCTAAAGTTGATATAAAATTTCTAATTTTAAATCTAGAAATTTAAATTTCTAATTTAAATCTACAGGCCTCTACTCCAATACATTCCTAATAATTACTTGAATTATAACTAGCATAATAAGAAAACTATAAATAAATAGAAAAGCAAAAAACTTAAAAGAGAAGGAAAGAAGAATACATAAAATTGCTCCAATAATAAGGAATATGTCATGATTGTGCTGTAGAAGTTCTTCGGTGGTTGCTGTTTGGCTTCTGATAAGTGAAGCTTGTTTTGATTAGTTGCTGGTTTGTTGTCTTAGTCGCTTGCTGTGATAGGTTCGAATTGATAGTTTGGCGCCAAGCCTTGTATTGGTCGGTTAAGTCGGTTAAGTAAGTCAATTGATGGTCAAATGTGGTGGCTGAACTAGTTGTTAGCCGGTTGGATCTTGTCTTGACACATTATAACTAGATTTCTATAAGTAGTAGGCTTAAGTGTAAGATTTAGCATTCAATTAAATACAACCTAATCTCTTTGAGATATTTTCTCTCTCTCATCTAATTCTCTCTCTAATTTCTCATCTCCTTCACTTCTTTTCTCATATAAACTTTCTCTTTCACAAGGTTAGACTTCTAGTTCAACTAGAGGCTTAACAATTGGTATCAGAGCCTCGTTTTAAGCCATCAATTAAGTTGAATTACTTCAATTATTGTTTACCCTTAGATCAAGGTGATTTTGATAATTTGCTTGATAAATCAGAGCTGACAAAGCGCAAGAATCAGCAATTAGCAATGTCTAGTGGTGTTACTATGCAATCAGGAGCTAGAGATGGAAATCCAGCTACATTTTTTGATCCTAATGTCTACTATGCTGTAGCGGTTGGTGCAAGTGCTGCAAGAGAGGCACAGTTTGTTATGAATGATCAATTGTCATTGCAGATGGATCTAATGTTCAATCAGATTCAGCAGCAGAGGCAAGAGGGTAAAGAACAAATACTTCAACACATGAGGCAGGTTCTAAGAGAAAACGATAAAAGGAATGAAGGCCTACTGTCTCTGCAACTGCAAGGTTTTTGGCAAAAGGTAACTGATTCTGTTAATCAACAAGCTCAAGCGTTTGAGGAAAGGATCACAGATAGGTTGAATCAATAGACACAGAACATTGAAGAGAAATTGAATGAGTTGCACAACCAATTCGATAGGGAAAACGTGTCATCTGCTCCTGAACCTCTAATTCTTGCTAGTCTGTTACACATAAATCAACAAAGGAGGCTTCCTGATGAGGTGAATCCTCAAATGCCAAATGTTGCTTCTAGACCTCAAGATCGTGCTCAAGTGGCTTCTGTTAAATCTTAGGATCAGATTCAAGAAGCTGAGGTAACTTCCAGAGCACAAGATCATCCATTTGTTCAAGTTTAGTTACGAGCTGCTAGCTTAATTCCAGGACAAAATGATCGACCTCCTGATCATCTAATTCACTTCAGATCTGCTAATTCTAATGCTGAACAGCTTGATCATCCACCTGATCAGTGGCACCAGCAACATTCAGAAAGTAATGATACTTCATCCAATAACAAAAGTAGTGGTTACAAGAAGCCAAGAGTTCAGATAGATCCTTTCGATGGGAAGCAACCTCATTCATGGCTGAGAAGATGCGATCGTTATTTCCATTTCTACCACATTGACGATTCTACAAAGGTGCAGATAGCATCTGTGTATCTTCTGGGAGACCATGAGGTGTGGTTTTACAGTTTGTTGAAGAGCAGTCCTACACTTTCTTAGGCTAAATTTGTGAAAGAGCTTAGTGAGCGATATAGAGAGGAAGATTCCAGTGATATTGTTGATAGATTTAATAAAGTGATACAAGAAACTTCCGTGAAGGAGTATATAACAAGGTCTGAGAACCTTAGAGCAAGCATGATAACTGCATATCCTCAAGCTACTGAGTCATACTATGTCTCAAGTTTCATAAGTGGCTTAAAGCCCAAAGTGAAGAACCTTGTTAAGGCTGTTGATCCTGCAACACTGTCTAAGGCTTATGCTAAGGCCGAGCTGTTTGTGTAGTAGTTCTTGCTTCAAATGAAGGATCAAGGTATCGTGGAAGTAGTTCTAAGCAACAAAAAGGGGCTGTTAAGTCCAAGGCCAGTCGATCTAGTGAGAAGAAGCCACAAAGGCTTTGTTTCAAGTGCAATCAACCTTATCAATTTGGCCATAAATGCAACCCAATTTCCTCATGTCAGCAAGGGGAAAGAGAGCTGAGGAATTGTCTAGTAGTGAAGAATCTGAAGTGGATAATGATAGTTCAGAACAAGAGTCACTAGAGGAACTTAGTGAAGATGAAGTCGGAATTTCTATGAAAGCATTAACTAGCAATGGAACTCATAGCGGTATAAGGATTAAGGGAAAAGAAGGATAGAGATCAATCATAATTTTGATTGATAGTGGGAATACCCATAGTTTTGTTGATCCAAAAGTAGTGAAGAAGGTGGGACATGAAGTAATCAAGACAACTCCTTTGGCGGTGACAGTTGCAAATGGGAATTCAGTTTTAACTCAGAACAAATGGTAAGAATTCCAGTGGTTGATGCAAGACCGCAAGTTTGATTATGACTTCAGGATCTTGCCTTTGGGTGGATGTGACATGGTCCTTGGGTTAGATTGGATGAGATCTTACAGTTCAGTTCTCTTCGACTTTGCTAAGTCGACAGTCTCATTTGAGATTCAAGGATCTAAAGTCACTTTGTAGGGTATGGCAGATCAGACTCAATTACAGACCATAAATGGCAAGAATATGGAGAAAGGATTCAAGAAATGTGCTTGCCAGTGGGTAGGACAATTGTTTGCTATATCTCTAACTGAAGTGGTGAAGATTACTCAGCCTGAAGTTCAGGCAGCGATAGAGGAATTTGAAGATTTGTTTGAATTGCACAAGGCCTGACCTCCTAAGAGGAGCTTGGATCATGCTATCCCTATCATGTCTGATGCAGAACCTTTAAAGTTAAGACCATACAAGTATCCTCATGCTCAAAAGACAGAAATTGAGAGGCAGGTGGATGATTTACTCAAGACAAGTTTCATAAGGCAGAGTCACAGCCTTTTTGCTTCTCTTATAATCCTTGTTCAGAAGAAAGATGGAACAACAAGGATGTGCATAGACTACAGCCAGCTAAATTCAGTGACAGTGAAGGATAAGTTTCCAATTCCTTTCATAAATTACTTGCTTGATAAATTACATGGAGCACAAGTCTTCTCCAAACTGGATTTGAGGCAAGGCTATCAGCAAATCAAAGTGTTGGAGCAAGATGTGTATAAAACTGCATTCAGAACACATCATGGACACTTTAAATTTATAGTCATGCCATTTGGACAGACCAATGCTCCAGCTACCCTCCAGGCTCTTATGAAGGATGTTTTCAAGCAGTTCTTCAGGAAGTTTGTATTGGTATTCTTCGATGACATTTTGATTTACAGCACCTCACTTGAAGAACATCTGAAGCATTTGAGGGAAGTGTTCTCGGTCATGCGCAAGCACAAGTTATACGCAAAATTGGCTAAGTGTTCTTTGCTCAAAATGCATTTGGAGTATTTGGGCCATGTGATATCTTATGAAGAAGTCTCTACTGATCCTTCCAAGGTGCAAGATATGGTGGATTGGCTTGTACCTGTGACTTTGAAGCAGTTGAGAGGAGTTTTGGGCTTGACAAGTCATTATCGAAAGTTTGTTGCTAACTATGGAGATATGGCCAAACCTCTAACTGAATTGTTGAAGAAGGATCCTTTTAAGTGGTTAGACAAAGCTCAAGAAGAATTCGAAGCCTTGAAGTCTGCAATGTGTAAGGCACCAGTTCTAGCAATGGCTGACTTCACTTTGAGATTCATCCTGGAAACAGATGCTTGTGGACGTGGAATTGGGGCTGTTCTTTCTCAAGAAGGGAAGTCAATAGCTTACCTGAGCCAAGCTTTGAGTCCTAAGCACCAAGTTTTATCCACTTATAAAAAGGAGTACCTCGCAATTCTGCTTGTTGTTGATAAGTGGAGGCATTACTTGGATGGGCATCATTTCACAATTAAGATAGATCATCAAAGTCTGAAACATCTTTTGGAGCAAAAAATTGTTGCAAGAATCTAGAAGAAAGGATTAATGAAGATGTTGGGGCTTCATTATGACATTGAATACAAGAAAGGGAAAGATATTGCTCCAGCTGATGCATTATCTCGAAGATTGGAAGAATGTGAGTTTGCGTTTTGTGGAGCAGTATCAATTGTACATCCAACTTGGGTTGATGAGGTATATAAGTCCTATGAAGATGATCCGTTAGCACATGAATGCATTACTATTTTCAATGTGAGCAAGACTGGCAGTGAAGCCACTGATGCAGAGTTGTCTATTGTGAAAGGAATTATTAGACTGAAGGGTAAGTTGTATATTGGCTCTTCCACTGATTTAAGACACCAAATCATTAGAGCCTCAAATGATTCTACACGGGGAGGACACTCTAGAGTTGAAGGCACCTACCAAAGGCTGAAAGCTTATTTCTGTTGGATAGGCATGAAGAAGGCAGTTGCTGATTTAGTTCAAACTTGTGAGGTTTGTCAGCAAACGAAGCTGGAAGATCATAGATATCAAGGTCTTCTCCAAACTTTACCGGTCCCTAAAGGAGCTTGGCAAAACATTAGCATGGACTTTATTGAAGGTTTTCCTAAGTCAAAAGGAAAGAAGGTCATATGGGTTGTGGTGGATCAATTCACCTAATTCACTCATGTCATTGGCTTGGCCAGACCAGTAACAGCTGAGAAATTAGCTAAGAGCTTCTTGGACAACATCTATAAGTTACATGGGTTGCCTCAATCCATTGTATCATATCAATATAGGATCTTTACTAGCCATTTCTGGAAAGAATTATTCAACTTGGTGGGAACAACCTTGGCTTTTAGTTCATCATATCATCCCCAAACCGATGGACAAACTAAAAGAGTCAACCAATGCATTGAACAATACCTTAAGAGTATGGTGTTCAATCATCCAAAGGTATGGAGTAAGTGGCTATCTTCAGCGGAGTATTGGTACAATACTCATGCTCATGCTTCTATTGGAACTACTCCATTCAAAACTCTCTATGGCTTTGATCCCCCAGCACCATTGATGTTGCAAGGCATTGTGTCAATCGTACCTGAAGTGGCTGATTTACTTCAGCAGAGGAGGCAATTGAGGCAAGTGTTGAAGGACAATCTCCATCAAGCACAAGCTAGAATGAAGTTTTATGTAAATAGAAAGCGTGTGGACAAAAATTTTGAAGTTTGAGACATGGTCTATTTGAAGTTATAGCCTTACAGACAATCAACCATGGCTGTGAGGAGGAATGTGAAGTTGTGGGCTAGGTTCTTTGAACCATACAAGATCTTAGAAAAGATTGGCAAAGTAGCTCACAAGCTCGACTTACCACCTAACTCTTACATTCGTCCTATTTTTCATGAGTCCTTCCTCAAGAAACAGGTGAATAGAGGTTGTGAAAGCTCAATTCAACCTCCTGAGACAGCCTCAAATGGAGCTATTTTGCTTGAACCTGTTGATGTGCTTGATTCTCACAAGTTGAAAGATGTTGACAGAGTTAGACAAGAGGTTCTAGTGCAGTGGGCCAATCTGGATGACAAATTTTCCACTTGGGAGGAGCTTCAATTTTTGAAGAGTCAATTTCCTAGCTTCCATTCTTGAGGACAAGAATGTTTTCAAGAGGAGGGGAATGTTATGATCATGCTGCAGAAGGACTTTGGTGGTTGTTGTTTAGCTTTTGATAACTGAAGCTTGTTTTGATTAGTTGCTAGTTTGTTATCTTAGTCGCTTGCTATGTTACGTTTGAATTGATAGTTTGGAGCCAAGTCTTGTATTAGTAGGTTAAGTAAGTCAAGTGATGGTTAAATGTGGCGGCTGAGCTAGTTGTTAGTCGGTTGGATCTTGTCTTGATACATTGTAACTAGATTTCTATAAGTAGTAGGCTTAACTGTAAGATTCAGCATTCAATCAAATACAACCTAATCTCTTTGAGATATTTTCTCTCTCTCATCTAATTCTCTCTCTAATTTCTCATCTCCTTCACTTCTTTTCTCATCTAAACTCTCTCTTTCACAAGGTTAGACTTCTAGTTCAACTAGAGGCTTAACAATTGGTATCAGAGCCTTGTTTTAGGCTATCAATTAAGTTGAATTACTTCAATTTGATTGTTTACGATTAGATCAAGGTGATTTTGATCATTTGCTTGACAAATCAGAGCTGGCGAAGCGTAAGAATCAACAATTAGCAATGTCTAGTGGTGTTACTATGCGAACAGGAGCTGGAGCTAGAAATCCAGCTACATTTGTTGATCCTAATGTCTCCTATGCTACAGCGATTGGTGCAAGTGCAGCAAGAGAGGTACAATAATTACATCAATCTATAGAAACGAAAGGGTTTAAAATTCCTAATTTCAATCCTAAAGTTGATATAAAATTTCTAATTTTAAATTTGTAGATTTAAATTGCTAATTTAAATCTACAGGCCTATACTATAATACATTCCTAATAATTACATGAACTATTAACTAGCATAATAAGAAAACTGTAAATAAATAGAAAAGCAAAAAACTTAAAAGAGAAGGAAAGAAGAATACCTGCAATTGCTCCAATAATAAGGAATAATAGAATGATAAAGAACTCCAAGAAAGCTGAGAAAACCGAGCCCCAGCTACCTTCTATGCAATGACCTTAAAACGCCCAGAGAGTGGGCTTCGAAAAATAATAAACAGTAGAAATAAAAATTTCAACCGCATTTTTTATCTCGAATAAGTCAATACTTTTAGAAACCTTTTACTTTGAATTAATTGAATGCCAAACCATTAAATCAATAACCCTATTAATAGTAGGATACCGGGGCGAAAAAATTCCAATTTTTTGATGTGGGATGCGCAGGTTTAAAAAAAACGCATTGCTTAGTGTTAAATAACTGCCAAAATGTATCATTTCAAAACAAAACAATTCGTGTGCTTTGTAACTTCAAACCGCGCATCTTAAGGTCGGATTGGCCAACATCCCAAGGCATGGATTGAGGCTTGGCAGCCCAGCGCACAACATGTGTCACGCAATAGTTGGCCCATACGCCTATACGTGGATCGTGAACCTGTGCATTTATTTTGCTCTTTATTTTTTTCCTTCGTGTCCCACATGTGTAAATTCATCTTATGAATTTTAATTATAGAAGTTATTTTATTTTATACTTTTCAATTTTTATTCATCTTATGAATAATGTTTGGCGAATTTAAATTTACTCATTTCATGAAGAAATAATTCATCTTATGAATTCTTTAATATTCTTCGATGACAATGGAACAGAGGCTTGTGGAGGGGCCTCAGGGAAAATTTAAATCGAGTTCCAAATAGACTAAATTAATTACCATCTCAAAATAAAATTGAATTACTATTTAATGGGACTTAATTCCACTAAATAAATTTTACTGCACTCGAGACTTAAATCATTTATTCGATATTTTCCAAATAAACTATATTGATGACAACAACCCCTCTACTTGATGTCCATGAAGAAAAATAATTATCACTGCTACCATTATTTTTCTCACAATTTTTTTATTAGTTATCAACTCGCCCTTTTTTGAACAATTCATTTACACTTGAACAAATTCACAGTATAAATACCAAATGTCAAACACTTGGAACACTTTGGCCAAAGATTCCGAATCATTCAAATGCTTGGGAATGATCTAAGGGGACATCTATATCTCATAAGAGACTGTAGATTCCATATTAAATACATGATCCTTGTCACGCTTCCCACTACTGCCCAGTGTACGTGGGAATCGAGTCATTTGTCTATATCTTACTTATATTACACTAAAGTAACTAAAATTCAATGCACAAGTCTAGAATTCTCTCAGGATTTGGAGTTGTTCTTCAAATAGTACAACATACCTAAAAGGGTACCAACACGCAAGCATTGGATCCCCTTAGAACTCCGAAGTTAAGCGTGCTTGGATGAGAGTAGTACCAAGGTGGGTGACCTCTTGGGAAGTCTTGTGTTGCTCCCCTCAGGTTGGGGGTTCTCAGAAACAGCCTCTATTTAGGGTAGCACCCCGATCGGGGAATGTTGCGTACATCCACCCCCCCAGACCCTGCTTAGGCTAGAGCCCTTGGGGCACTAGGATTGCTGCTTGTTTAAATAGTACAATATGAATCACTCATCTCCGATAGTAGTCTAGAAACAAGTAGCTCATATTGTCCAACTCAGTGTGTCAATCTTATTAAACACAACAGCCTAACACGTTTGGATCACCATCCAAACGACCCAAAACAAGTCATCTAAAGTGTCACATTATAGTCTTAGCATACAAGTGGTCCAAACTTGTCTTTGACTACGGGTTTTTCAAACAATAATCCATACACCATTTGTTTCAAGTCTATCTATGGGTTAATCTCTTAAACCACTTAGAACAAACATGTAAATTGTAGTCTGAGGACTACACCCATCTCATGAATGTTACCAACAAGAAAATCGCATGCATTATAAATTCTCGATTACACAAATTTAACAAGAAAAAATGACTGGAATTTTAATTCTATTCTTTAATAAAATAACATTTAGAGGGTAAAATTTGGGTTTTTAGGACACCATTCCTAACAATCTCCCACTTGTCCTAGATTTTATTTATTACACACTTTTACCCATCCCTTCTATGTGTGATCCAAACGTCTGCTAAGTCAATGTCTTTGTGAAGCCAATTACTCTATTTGAACCAACATGCCTTCTTTGCATCTCCTGAAGCTGCAATATATTCAACCTCTATGATGAAATTGGCAATACAAGACCGCTTGCTGCTCCCCCCACTAATGGCTCCTCGACAAAGGGTAAAGACATATCCAGACGTCGAACATCTCCCATCTCTATTTAACTGGAAGTCCGAATTGGTATAGCCAACTGGAACCAGCTCGTTGCTTTGAAAGATCAGCATATTATCTCTAGTTCTTCTCAAGTACTTTAGAATATGCTTCACTGCCACCCAGTGCATCAAACCTGGGTTAGACTAATATATGCTTGTCATACCAACAGCATAGCAAATATATGGTCTCTGGCATAACATGGCATACATGAGGCTTCCCACAGCCAAAGCATATGGAATACTCCTCATCTGCCCCTCCTTTCGAGGTGTCTTAGGACACTACTTTAAAGAAAGAGGGACCCCATGCCTGAAAGGAAAAAGATCTTTCTTAGAGTCCTCCATATGATACCTTGACAACATCTTGTCAATTTAAGTGGCTTGAGAAAGACCCAACATCCTATTCTTACGATCTCGCAAAAGCTTGATCCCAAGAATATAGTTGGCTTCTCCTAAGTCCTTCGTATCAAATTGACTTGACAACCAAATCTTTACAGCTGACGACACTCCTACATCATTCCCATGAGTAGTATATCGTTGACATACAGTACTAAGAAAGTCACTACTTTCTCTTGAAGTTGTTTGTACATGCATGGTTCACCAGCCAATTGCTAAAAACATTAAGGCTTAATCACTTCATTGAATCTAATATACGGACTTCTTAAGTTTACATACCATATGCTCCTTATTTTTTCCAATAAAACTGTCTGGTTCCACCATATAGATGTGTTCTTCAAGTTGACCATTCAGAAAGGCTGTATTGAAATCCATTTGCCAAATCTCATAATAATAATAAGCTGCAATGGATAGGAGTGTCCTTATGGACTTTGGCATGGCTATTGGTGAGCAGGTCTCATTAAAATTGATTCCTTCCTTTTAGGTAAAACCCTTAGCAACCAGCCTTGCCTTGAATGTCTTCACATTTTTGTCCACTACTCTTTTCCTCTTGTAGACCCATTTACAACAAATGGTCTTAATACCAATAGGCACCTCTACAAGATCCCAGACCTGATTAGAATACATAGATCATATCTCATATTTCATTGCTAAGACCCACTGTTCAGCATCCTTGTCTTTAATTTCCTCATTGCAGCTGAGAAGAGTAGATTCAATGTCACGGTGAACAATTAAGGCTCCCGCAATGAACCTGTAAGATGCCCTGACAATCCTCCCACTATGGCAAGGCCCTCATGTACCTAGAACATTCTTAACCTTATCCGTCGGTTCATTTAATACATCCACTGAATCCCAAGTTATGCCTAGCTATTCATAATTATCGTCATTTTCTTTTAACTCCTCTAGCACTGCTTTGCTTTGACTTTTGTACCGTATTACAAAATTCTCCTCTAAACATTTTGCATTTACATTTACCAAAATCTTTTGATCAGAAGGATTGTAGAAAAGACCACCCTTGTTCCATTGGAATAACCCCAAAAAGAGATTGGTATACTATCATGACTCATCATGGACCTTACCATCTCTAATAATGTCCTATTCCTTCTTTTTGCAACACCATTTTGTTGCGGTGTACCCGGAGCAGATACCTGAAATCTTATCCCATTCACAGTTAGAAAGTTCCAAAAAATCACCCTAAAGATATTCTCCACCTCAACCTGATTGAAGTAACATAACTTGTTTACCTAATTTCATTTCAACTTTAGCTTTGTACTCTTTGAACTATTCAAAAGAGTCTAACTTATGTCTCGATAGGTAAACATATCCATACCTTGAACAATCATCAGGGAATGTAATGAAATACTCATACCCACCTCTTGCTTCAACATTCATTGGTCCACACACATTTGTGTGAACCAACTCAAGCAAGTCACCAACCATATTGCCTTTACTCTTAAAGATAATCTTGGTCATCTTTCCTTCTTTGCAGGACTCATAGACTGATTTCATGTCCAATGCCTCTATCAGTCCATCTTTCACCAGTCTTTGGATCTTGTTTGAATTAATGTGACTCAACATTGGTGCCATGTGTAGGCTGAGCTTGTGTTAAATTCACGTAAACAAATGTCAGAGTTTTGGTCAGGTTATAGCATGAATAAGCCATTTGTACATGTACCTTTGAAAATAAATAATTTAGTTCTCACAGTAATAGGTTCGCAACAAAAATTAACTAAATAACCATTATCCATTAAACGAGATACAGAAATCAAATTCGTGCACAATACAGGTACAAATAAACAATCCTTTAAAACCAAAAAACATACCACTAAAGACTAAGCTAGCATCTCTTACTCCTAAGACCACTACCCTTGCACCGTCTCAAACCGTCAGGTCCAGCTCTCCATGATGCAGCCTCCTAGTTAGCCTGAGCCCCCATATCATGTTACAGACATGGTCAGTTGAACTTGAGTCCACACATTGGGATCCTGGTCAACTCTCAACTACACATGACTCAACTATGTGAGATATCAACATACCTTCACCAAATGGATTAGCAGTCTTTGCAGAAAGTGCAGCTAAATCCTTAACATTACCACTGGCCCACTTCTCCACACAAGAAATGCTTTCCTTTGAATTGCTTCTTTACGGACTTGGTTGCAACACTAGCAACCTTACCCATTCCTTTCTTTCCAGCAGGTCCCTTGTTAGTAATAGCTAAGTCCAACTTGTCTTTCCATGCAAAGTAATTTAGTCTCGTGAGTACATTATGCATTAGAATCGAGTGAAGTTCACCAGCCATATCCATTTTAAAATACCATAAATGCAAACATTTGTGCACAATGGGTGGGTCGGGTCTGGTTGGTTATGGGTTAGAACCAATCCTACCACTTGATCTTAGACCTAAACCCAACCCGAACCTACAAACCAATTACATTATGGGTTTGGGTTTGGTTGGGTCTGGGTCTTACTAGGTCAACCCATTACTTAGGTTTACTCCACCTTCAAATATATTAAAGTTGAAATTTTATGATATTAGAAGAGTAAATTCTAAATGAAATTTAATTTTTTTTTAAAGTCATTAATGTAAACAAAAAAATGGAAATTATATTATAAAACATCAAATTACATTTTACTTCAAGCAATTGTCCCAACTTCTTTTTCCGATAATTAGCGACAAAGTCGCAATATAAAACAAGCACGTCATACAAACTGCAACTTACCAAACAAAAGCCCTCATATAAATTGAAATCAAAACAGAGATAAAAATTACAATGCAATTGCAATTATTTACTCCAATGGTCCATGTGAAGGTTTTTTTTTTGTTTTTTTTTTTTTTGCAGTTTAGTCTTTATACTTTTAATTGTGTCAATTTAATTCTTCTACAATATATATTGTGTTAATTTAGTCATTTGGTCAAATTTAAGTTAAGTTACTGATATGATTTCCAGTGGCACAATGCACGTAACTCAATCAAATATATCCATTGACTCAATTTAACCCTGTACGTGAGCAAAGTATTAAAAATTTCATTAACAATTTAACATAAATTTTACATTAAGGAACAAATTGTCATAATATTAATTATAAGGGGACTAAAATGACACAATGTGCAAAATACAAGGACTTTTAGTGTTAATAACACTATATTAATTTTTAGTATATGAATTTTCTCTTAAATCAAAACATTTAGAATTCACACCGGATCATATCCAAATCCGAAGTATTCGGCTATAGATCCCTAAATGTGACTTGTTTATGTAATTGATATCAGAATTTGTTGATTTAAATATTTAATATACACGCTTGTCTTTTTCTTAATTCAATTTAAATATGCTATGTTTTAGTTGACCCAAAAAAAAAAAAAAAATCTGAATCGCAATTGAACCCACGTGGTTATTGTTTGGACTCTTGTTTAAAGATATTCAGCTTAATAATGGAATAAGATTCATGTTTTTTTTTTTATATATTTTTTATTCTAATTTGCAGAATCTGCAGTAAAGAAATTAGAATATTTATGTAATTTTAAAGACATACATCAAACTTTCCTTAAGTTGGGTGAATATTGGATACACCAAGGTTTACCCATGGGTAACCCAAAACCAGCCCTATTATCCATGGGTAAGGGCCTTTGGATCCATAAAGACCAAGCATGTAATGGGTACCCAACCCAACCCTACCCAATCTCCATGGGCTGGGTGGTTTTTCGGTATATACCCATACCCATGATTTGTGTAACTGTCTGACATGAGTAATGTATAATATAGTGAAATTTGTTCTTTTATTTTAGCAAACACAATAGGTCAGATATCCTCAAAACTGTACATGTATGCAATGATGACCCCAACACACTACCCCTTACTCCCTAGCAGCAGGGTTGCACGAAATTAGTTTGAGTGAGAACTATTCTTAATTAACATATTTTTTGTAGCTCTTACTAAACTTCATTAATTCACTACTTTACCTTAGTCTACAAGATAACACAACAGAGCTATTTGGGGAGAGGCTAATATATCACGCTAGTCAAGTGTAAACTATTATCAAAACCTCCATACAAATACACGTAATACTCCACGAATTCAAATTAAGAAATTAAGGTTAATTCTGTAACTGAAAGTTGCAAAGAGCTGCACTGAATTGGAAAATAAAAAAATCGTAGAAAATCTGACAGTGTTCTTGAGAATTGTGGTCTGAAGTGTGTTGAACCAGTAATTGTAGTTAAGTTCAAGTTGAATTCAGATTCATAACTTGAATTACTCAAGATAACACAACAGAGTAATTGTTTCTGGTTCGAGTTCATCCTGATTCGAAATGCGAAAATTAGGGTTTGGTGTGGCAGTGTGGTTTCGGTGTTGCGAAGATCCTTTGGCGGTGAAAGTGCGATTCTCATCTTCCATGAGCAAGAGAAATGGAAGCTACAACTAATCCTGATTCAACTTCGAAGTGGTCAGCCGAATTCCCCGAGATCATACAACGCTCTAATGAAAAACTTTTACAGCGTTGGCAAGAGATGATAGCTGATGTATTTTGTCCTCGAAGCATTGTTTTACAGCCTGAGGTGCACAATGTGGGATCACTTAATGAAGCTGAAATAAAGCCACAAGTCCGAATTGAGATTTGGAGTAGCAGGAAGTTGAGGGTATGGTATACTCAGAACGATAAGGACGTCAGCTTGTATATCCATTTAAACCGCAAGAAATGCTACTCGAGTAAGAGGTTGAGGGCAATGGAGAAGCCGTTGTTAGTTGACAAGGGAAAATCTTCGGATTTTCTGCGCCTTAAATCCAATAGTAAGATCCTTGATAAGCTTGATGTTAGCGAGAACAGGGAATCAATTAAGCATGAGATGGTTTTGTTATCATTAGATAGACTTGAGATTGGTACTTGGATTAGCAAAACGCTCAAGAAGGCAAGGAGGAAGAAGAAATCTAACTGCAACAAGGTAATTTCAGCAAAAGATCCAAGTATTGCTGCTGTAGTGCATTCAAACTTGAGGAAACAAGAGAATTTTGTTGATACAAGTCAATTGGTTCAAAGGAAACTTGCACAAGGCTGACAAGAATGTGAACCTACAATAAGAATGGTCCCTTGTGAAGATCAGCAAGCTCAAGAGTTCCAGAAGCGAGCTCCAGCAGTGAAGGATGGCTCGGTTCTGCAATCTCAAGGGCAATCACGAGTTTTTGATAGAGGAATTCAAACCAAGTGCACTGTTGGGGTAGATTTAGCAGTGAATCAAGCAAGATTGAGATCTTTTGATCCTGGTAAAGGTGGATTAAATGTGTTTGGGAATGGTGACATCAATTGCAACAGCAAGATAAGCTGGCTGATGGGAATCAAACACTCATTTCCATAAACGCAATTCGGCAGCAAGCTAGGATCGTTGATGTTAGGCTGGTTTGGTTTGGGTTATGCAGACCACCGAAGCTGAACTCTCTAACTCAGATGCAAGCAATGACAATAGGACCTTGGGCTGGAATTACTTCACAATCAGCATCAACATGGAATTCTTCAGCTGCAATTTTCAGATCTTATTATATACATGTTCTTTTCAGGTGTATGAATTCGCAAGGCAGTTCAGCACACTTCAGCTTTCTCTTTACATCAATAAGTGTTCTTCAAGGTCTCAACTCTCTTCCATTCTTGAGGACAAGAATGTTTTCAAGGGGAAGGGAATGTTATGTCCCGAGAATCTGAGGCATGAGCTTGAGGTATCTGTGTTGCGGTTTAGTTCTGTTTGTGCTATTGTGTCCTGCAATGTTGCTGTTGAAGCTATTGCGTTGTGCTGCTGCCTAGTGGGCTATCATGTTGCTGTTATTATGTGCTACTGGTTATGTTGATGAGAAGCTGCTATTGTTCTATTGCTGCTGTTAAGTAATGAGTTAGCTTCCTTTACTGCATTGTATGGGTTGTAGCTGCTGCATTGTGTTGTTCTAGTTGCATTGTAATAGGCTGCAGCACCAACTCAGCTTCATGTTGGCACCAAAATGCTTAGTTAGTTAGTTACAAGATATTTTCATAAGCTCTTGATATTTTAATTAGTTGGTTAGGAGCTTATGTCTTGATTCAATGTACTAGATTGCCTATATGTAGTAGGAAGTGTAATAATTTAGATTCATTCAATCAATAAACAACAAATATCTCTCTTGAGATTAAACTTCTCTCTCTCATCTAACTCTCTCTATTTCTCATCCCTAATTCTCTAATTTCTCATCTCAATTCCCTTCTTTCTCATCTCATACTCTCAATCTATCCAAATTTACTTAGCTTATGCTTGTGATCAAATCCCGAGCATAACAAACCTTGATGTATTTAGCAATGCCTATTTTTTTAGTGGGGTACTTCATCCTTTTCAACGACTTCATGCACAAAGGTCTTCGTACATATTGTTTCTCTTAAGGCTTTCTTCTTTTAGGACTGTGTTGCACCTAACAGCACACTCCATCAACTCAAGGAGGCTGGTGGAGTTTCATCCCTCAAATATCTTCCTAAATTTCATTTCCAATGTTTTTAAGGCCGGTTTGGCATATTCAACTATAATTACTGCAATTATACATCTTAAGCCGACTCTTTTGAACTGGCTAGTGTAAACTTCCACTAACTCTCTTGGCTTCTGTTTTAAGCATGCCAAGTTAGACCTAGAAGTACCTAGTTTCATTCTTAGGAATTGATCCTTAAGTTTTCTAAACATGTTGTCCCAGTTGCAAACAGAATTAGGAGGAGGGCTAATGAACCAGTGAAAGGTCGTTCTAGTCAAAGATCTAGGAAAAAGCCTTAACTTCCTACACGGGTGATTAACTGATTCTCTTCATTTTCAATTAAACCTGGCCAAGTGCTTGAAAGTCATCACATTCCCTTCTTAAGAGAACATAGTAAAGTTGGGTATTTTATACCGTCTAGGGAAAGGGTAGTCCTGATATACATATTCAGGATATGGTTTCTTATAGATTTGTTCGTTGACCTGTTGCAAGCCTAGCCCATACACTTGTTCAATGAGGTGGCCGGCTAGTGTTGAAGGGGCATGTTTACAGCCTAGCTGTGCACCGACCGTTACCCTCCTAGAGGTCAAGCATTTCTCATTGGGTCTGCAGAATTCCCTTGGGCTCCAGCGACTAGGGGGTTAGGAAAAGGGGCTTCACCTACATAGGGAGCGTTACATCCCCTTTGGTTTAGATAGTGCGATTGGTGGGTATGTGATCTTACAGAGACTACTTTGCCCTCAATTTCTCCATATCATAAGATGGTAGTATGTGGAGTCCAAGTGAGGTTTGAGCTTAAGGAACACCATAAGGCATTCTCGAACTCCTAAGACGTTATTAAGCCTTGAATTGGTCTGTCCCCTTAGTAAATTTTTGAGGACAGGCAGCATTAACCTCCCCAGTCTCATAGACTTGTTCAACCCTTAGAGTAGGGCGCTGGGTTACGATAAAAGACTCTTGACCTTGCCGTTGATCCCATAATTAGGATTAGGCCTTGAGGAGTTGAAAGTTAGAGAAGGTAATTGCCTTGCCCCCAGTTTCTTAGCTCAGCTCGGCCATAGTGTTAGGGTATGGGTCCCCACATAGAAGAAAAACTACCTTGCCCATTGATCCCATAATTTTGGTAGGGCCTCGAGGGTAGGTTGTTGTTAACTACCAACCCTAAATTGATAGCTAATTTGTGAAGGAAAGAGGTAAGATGAGAGAGAGAAGTGAAAGGGATGAGAAAATAGAGAAGGAGATGAGAAATAAGAGGAAAACCCTAAAGGGATTCAGATTTTTATTAATTGGATAACAAGAAATACAAGCTTTAGATCTATTTATAATAGATCTCAGTACATTGAATCAAAGAAAAGCAATAACCGAGCCCAAAACCTGATCTGGCGCCAAAACACAGAAACCGGACAAGTTAGCTGCTGCTGCAACCGCTTTTGGCCCCCGATTACAAATTCAAAAAGGCACAATACAATTCTTAACCTGGCACGCTTAATTCAATCAAAATATCAATGGACTAATGCATTTTATGGAATTATAACAGTCCCCTCCCCTTGAAAGACTCCTTGTCCTCAAGGAGAAAAACTCAGAAATTGGCTTTTCAAGAAGGTCGGATGCTCCCATGTGAGGTTGTTCTTGTCCAAGTTCAACCATTTCACCAAAATCTACTGTGTAGTCCCTGTACCTGCTGCAATTGATCCGGCCTTCTTGGCTGGAACTGGTCCCAACAGCAATTTCCCATCTGAACCGGTCTCAGGAGGTGCCTTTGAACTTTTCTCACCTCTTGCAACCTGTTTTTTAAGTAATGAAACATGAAATACGGGGTGAATATATGAATGTAGTGGTAAATCAAGTTCGTAAGCCACATTGCCAATCTTCTTCTTGATCCGGTATGGACCAAGGTATCGGGGCACTCGGCTTAACATTTCTTCGAACCGCCAATGACGACTGCCTATATGGCTGTAATTTCAAATAAACCATGTCTCCAACTTCAAAAGCCTTGTCTACTCTCTTCTTGTCAGCATAAAACTTCATACAAGCACGAGCTTGTTGCAAATTGTCTTTAAGAAGCTGCATTAACTCCTTCCTCTGCTACACAACATCTGCAGCTGCAGAATCAGGACTACCACGAGGCTGCAGCAACATTGGAGTAGGAGGAGTGTAGCCATACAACGCATGAAAAGGAGTTGTGCCTAAGGAAGCATGAAAGTGTGTGTTGAACCAATACTCCACCAACGACAACCACTGATTCCATTCTCGAGGCCGTGCAAATACCATACTTTGGAGATATTGCTTGACACACTGATTCACTCTTTCCGTTTGTCCATCCGATTGAGGATGGTATGAGGAACTAAGTGCCAAATTTGTGCCCAATAATCTGAACTATTCTCGCCAAAAATGGCTCGTGAAGATCTTGTCCTATCTGAGACAATCGTTTGAGGCAATCCGTGCAATTTATATATGTTGTCCAAAAAGCTTTTAGCCAACCTTTCAGCTGTAACGGGTCAAATCAAGGCAATAAAATGGCTATATTTCGTGAATCTATCTACCACAACCCAAATTACTTCCCGACCATCGGACTTGGGAAGCCCTTCCATAAAGTCCATACTAATATTGATAACCTTAAATTTGTATATATTTATTTATATCATTTTAATACATTTTTAAACAGTTTACTTCTAATTTTAGCACTTTTGCTCGTTTTTGACTATTTCACCCACTGTATTGCAAAAACTCCAATTTTGTATTAAATCTTGCTAGTTTTATCATTAATATCAATAAGTAAAAGCAAGATAAACAAAATACTTACAAAATAATAACAAAAATTGTATAAAATTTCCAAAAATACCTAACTTCCACCCTATTTTACAAGTTTTGCATCAATTTTTGGCTAAAATTCGAGCTTCTATCCTCATTATTCATCTTTTATGTCTTGTATAATATAATTAAACATTACTCAAATCTTTTTTAAGCATTCTTTTACATAAAAAAATCAGAAAAAAATGGAAAAATATAAACAAATCACATGTTACAGAGCAGCTGATGCACCTGCTGCAGCAAGCATACTTTACAGCCACATATTTCTTGATTTTTCTACTAAATACATTAAACCAAAGCTTAAATAAGTTATTCAACATCATCTTAGCTTGTTATTACAGTATTTTGGTGGTGGTATGAAGAGAAAAAGCAATATAATTGGTTGAGAAAGTGGCTAGGAGCACACAATGCAGCTGCTGCTGAAATTATCGAATAAAGATGAAGTTTGAGCTAATTTTGGGCGGTGTAGCTAAAAGGAAAATATAAAATAACTTCATTGATGCATCAACCTGAATTTCAAGCAATTATGGGCAAGATTTAGGCGGTGATCAAGCTCAAAAGCAAAAAAAAATTAGAAACGCAGACAGACCTGCAACTACCGATGGAAGCTCCAATGGAGGTCGATTTTTTGAGATTTTCTCTTAGTTTTTTATTCCAAAATCGACTTGTATAAATATTTGAGGATGTAAGGAGTTGATTCATTAAGTTTTTAGACCAAAAAAACACAAAAAAATCGAGCAAGAATGAGGTGAGAACAGGTCGGGTCGCAGCAGGCAAACCCTGACCGGTTCTACTCTGTTTTTGTTATTTTTTGCGTGTTTTATCATTTTTCTTCTTTATTTCATATATTTTGATGTTTTTAATGTTTAATATTAAGTTTATAATGAACTAATTTTGTTAATCTAAGGCTACGATATAGCCTAAGTTGTAAAATACGCTAATTTCTAATTCAAGGTATTCAATGTTTATGTTATTGCGTTGTTGAAGTGTTTATCATTGTTCTTAATAAGTTTTAAATGCTTGATCACCATTTAAGGCCCGTAATGATTCATAATGAGGCCGAGAGGAGATTTATGATGAGTGCTGAGGTGATAAGCACCACAAATTGGGAGAAAACTCGGGAGAGATTAACGCGATTTGTGTGGTTTTTAAAAGAAAATCACAGAGCTTTTATAACTCTTTTCTTATTTAAATTCATGCACAAAATTGATGGGTTAATATGTTAAAGAGTACGCTAAATGTTGCTCGAAAGAGAATGTTTAGTTGATTAGGATTTTCAACCATCAACACACAATAACAACTTGAATATCGAGAATAGAAAAGACGTATTGATGCAACTAAGGTAAAATCGGATGCCTTAGACTTAATTAACTAAAAAAAAAAAAAAAACTTAAAACGGCTCATACTAGTCTAGTTTTAACTTTTTCTTTTTATTTTATTTTGTCTTAATTTATTTCATATCAAAATCCCAAATTTTTCGATTTTTCAAATAGTATTAAAGCTATTAATTTTAGTACTTACTCAGCAATCCTCATGGGAACGATACTCTACTCACTCTGTATTACTTGAAGCAACTAGTGCACTTGCTAGTAAAAAATACGCATCAAGATTTTGGTGCCGTTGCCGGGGATTGTCTATAATTGGGTGATATTGATACCATATAGTTTTGATACTAATTTGAAATTGTTAATAATTTGTAAATTTTGTTAAATTTGAAATTTAAATTTCTTTTCATTTATTCTTTTTATTTGTAAAGATAATTCTCAAAAAAATAAAAAAATTATTAAATAAAAAATATTCGTATATAAAAAAACAAAAAAATTTGTTTGTGTTTTATAATTTGAAATTGTTAATAGATTGTAAATTTTGTTCAAAATTTGAAAAATTAATGTTCATTCATTTATTTATTTTATTTTATTTTATTTTAGATTGTCGTATTTTTAAGATTTTTGATTAATTTTAACTTTATCTTAATTTTTTAATCCATCTAGATAAATTAGATCTACCTAAAAAGTCGAGCTAACGATTATAAACTAAGCATTTCTTGGGAGGCAACCAAAGTGTTTTTATTTTTATTTATCTAATTTTATTTTCCTGTCATTATGTTGTCCCTTATTTATTTTTGTTTAAACATGTACTTCACAATAAGTTTGGGGGTGGCACGATGTCCACATGCATCATCAAAGAGCAATCCTCAAACTGGGGAAGTACCTCTCTCCCAGTTGTTCTTTATATTCCTTTTAAAAAAATGTTAATTTTTAAGTTTTGGGTGGGAGAGTCAAGCTTTAAAATTTTAATGAATTTAAAAAAACAAAAAAAAAAAAACATTTTGACGAAGTTTTCTGTTACTGTCTATTTTAGAGTCGGCTTAAGTGCCTCCCAGAGTTCAGAGCCTTTGTATGGGGATGTAAATAGAGTCGGCCAACAAAAAGATTTTCTACGCTTTAAATTTTACTGTATTTTGAATAATAATAATACAATAACAACAATATATATATAAAAAAAAAATCCCCTTGTATTTTGAAAACTTATCATCATGCTTTTTAGGGTATTTTTCTACTCTTTCTTAGCTTGTTTACTGTAATTTAATTGGAATAGCCTAAAAATCGATTATTTTTGTGCTTTAATAGTGCAACAAAAATCTAAGGCAGTATCTTAAAAAAACCATGGTATTTGAGTTTACTAGTTAGCATCGCTGTTTTACCTTTCTTTCTTATTAAAAGATATTCAAATTTGAATAGATTACATTAAGGATTATCATCTTATAATAAGCTTTGAAGAGTTATGCCCAAATCTAAAAGAAAAATATGATATATATATTAAAAACAAAAGTAGACAAAATTGAATCTCTAGCACCACTATCTCGCATAAATAAAGATATGTGCTATCCAATATTGAGGGCGTCGCAGTGGTGGCTTCTCTTATTTATGGGTCATCGCCCAGGAGTCGGAGCTTGATTCTCGCTGAAGATAAACTAATGAGCCGAAAGTGACTTGAGTAAATAAGTTGCTCTGAAAAAAAAAATGTGTTTTAGGTTTGGGCATACTTGATAAGATTTGTTATGAGTGGTATGAATTTTTATCCTCTATACTGTTTGAATGTCTTGAGATTTGAATGAATGGATAAACTTAATTTGCTTTCCTAACTTTTGAATCTTGGCTACCTGGGTGATTGATAGATTTTTCCTTAGAAAGGATGATTTTGCCTTTAAAGCCTTAAACGTCGATTTTCGGTTATTCAATTCTGAATCAGAGTACACTTGCTTTAAACAGTAGAAAAATTCTTAAAAAACATGAGATATGGTGCTAAAATGTTCAGCCTTACTCAAGGACGAGCAACATTTAAGTTTGGGGGTATTTTGACAACCTTAAATTTGTATATATTTATTTATATCATTTTAATATATTTTTAAACATTTTACTTATAATTTTAGCACTTTTGCTCGTTTCTGACTATTTCACCCACTTTATTGCAGAAACTCCAATTTTGTATTAAATCTTGCTAGTTTTATCATTAATATCCGTAAGCAAAAGCAAGATAAATCAAAAAACTTACAAAATAACAACAAAAATTGTATAAAATTACCAAAAATACCTAACTTCCACCCTATTTTACAAGTTTTGCATCAATTTTTGGCTAAAATTCGAGCTTCTATCCTCATTATTCATCTTTTATGTCTTGTATAATATAATTAAACATTACTTAAAGCTTTTTTAAGCATTCTTTTGCATAAAAAAATCAGAAAAAAATCGAAAAATATAAACAAATCACAAGTTACAAAGCAGCTGATGCACCTGCTGCAGCAGGCATACTTTACAGCCCCATATTTCTTGATTTTTCTACTAAATACATTAACCCAAAGCTTAAATAAGTTACTCAACATCATATTAGCTTGTTATTGTAGTATTTGGGCGGTGGTATGAAGAGAAAAAGCAAGATTATTGGTTGAGAAAGTAGCTAGGAGCACACAATGCAGCTGCTGTTGAAATTATCCAATAAAGATGAAGTTTGAGCTAATTTTGGGCGGTGCAGCTAAAAGGAAAATACAAAATAACTTCAGCGATGTATCAACCTCAATGTCAACCAATTATTGTCAAGATTTAGGCAGTGATCAAGCTCAAAATCAAAATAAAATCAGAAACGCAGACAGACCTGCAACTGCCGCTGGAAGCTCCAATGGAGGTCGATTTTTTGAGATTTTCTCTTAGTTTTTTATTCAAAAATTGACTTGTATAAATAGGGGAGGATGCAGGGAGTTGATTCAACAAGTTTTTAGACCAAAAAAACACAAAAAAAATTGGGTAAGAATGAGGTGAGAACAGGTCGGGTCGCAGCAGGCAGACCCTGACTTGTTCTACACTGTTTTTGTTATTTTTTGTGTGTTTTATCATTTTTCTTCTTTAGTTCATGTATTTTGATGTTTTTAATGTTTAATATTAAGTTTATCATGAACTAATTTTGTTAATCTAAGGCTACGATATAGCCTAAGTTGTAAAATACGCTAATTTTTAATTCAAGGTATTCAATGTTTATGTTATTGCGTTGTTGAAGTGTTTATCATTGTTCTTAATAAGTTTTAAATGCTTGATCACCATTTAAGGCCCATAATGATTCATAATGAGACCGAGAGGAGATTAATGATGAGTGCTGAGGTGATAAGCACCACAAATTGGGCGAATGCTCGAGAGAGATTAACGCGATTTGTGTGGTTTTTAAAAGAAAATCATAGAGCTTTTATAACTCTTTTCTAATTTAAATTCATGCACGAAAGTGATGGGTTAATATGTTAAAGAGTACGCTAAATGTTGCTCGAAAGAGAATGTTTAGTAGATTAGGATTTTCAACCATCAATACACAGTAACAACTTGAATATCGGGAATAAAAAAGGCGTATTGATGCAACTAAGGTGAAATCGGATGCCTTAGACTTTATTAACTAAAAAAAAAAAAAAAAAAAAAATCTTAAATCGGCTCATACTACTCTAGTTTTAACTTTTTATTTTTATTTTATTTTATTTCATATCAAAATCCCAAATTTTTCGATTTTTTAAATAGTATTAAAGCTATTAATTTCAGTACTCACTCAGCAATCCTCATGGGAACGATACTCTACTCACTCTGTATTACTTAAAGCGACTAGTGCGTTAGCTAGTAAAAAATACGCATCAAATATTGATCCAACCACCCTTCGGAATAGGAAGTGGCTGCAAGAGTCCTTGATATCGATGATCCCCCAATTTCATTTGTTGACACGCATCGCAAGATTTCACAAAAATCGAAACTGATTTCTTCATCCCGGACCAACTAAAATATGCTTTAACTCGTTGATCAGTGCCATCAACCCCCGAGTGACCACCCCAAGCTGAATCATGGGATGCCTTAAGGATCTGATCCCTCAAATCAGTCGAAGAACCGATGTAAATCCTGTTCTGCATACGGATAATGCCATTCTGCACCTGCACATCTGCAGCACTGTCATTCGGGAGCCCGGTTTGAACTACCAATGCAGCCACGGCTTCTTGTGCAAATGTGTCCCCATCATAGGATTTATACACTTCATCCCTCCAAGATGGTAAAACAATGGATGTAGCCCCACAAGAACCCTGCTTGAGGTCCTCAAACCTCCTGGAAAGTGCGTCGGCAGCCACATTTTCCTTCCCCTTTCGGTACTCAATGGCATAGTCCAACCCAAGCAATTTCATCAACCCTTTCTTTTGAATTCGTGTGGCTATCTTTTGCTCCAAAAGATGCTTAAGACTCTGATGGTCGGTTCGTATGATGAATCGATGTCCATCCAAATAATGCCGCCACTTCTCAACCGCAAGGAGAATCGCCAAGTACTCTTTTTCATAGGTGGACATTGCTTGATGTTTAGGGCTAAGGGCTTGACTCAAATAAGCAATCGGCCTCCCATTTTGAGAAAGAACAGCCCCACATCCAGTACCGCTTGCATTGGTCTCCAAAATGAAGTCTTCCGCAAAATTCGGCATTGCTAATAGCGGTGCCTTGCACATAGCGGACTTGAGCTCATCAAAGGCTTCTTGTGCTCTATCACTCCATTTGAAAGCATCCTTCTTAAGAAACTCGGTTAAGGGTTTAGCAATGGACCCATAACCATTCACGAACTTTCTATAGTACCCGGTTAACCCCAAAAAACCTCGTAATTGCCTCAATGTAACGGGAGTTGGCCACTCTAACATTGCTGTCACCTTAGAAGGGTCGGTTGACACACCCTCGGAACAGATTATGTGTCCCAAATACTCAAGCTCGAATTGAGCAAAACAGCACTTTGATATCTTTGCATAAAATTTGTGTTGTCGCATCACAATGAACACCTCCATGAGATGTTTAAGACGATCTTCACAAGTCGGGCTGTAGACTAATATATCATCGAAGAAGACCAATACCGACCTCCTCAAATAAGGCTTGAAAATATCATTCATAGCGGCTTGAAATGTGGGCGGAGCATTAGTTAACCAGAACGGCGTTACCACGAACTCGAAGTGTCCATGGTGAGTCTAAAAAGCGGTCTTGTATATGTCCGGCTCAAGCACTCTAATCTGATGGTACCCTTGCCATAGGTCCAACTTGGAGAAAAATCGAGCACCAAACAATTCATCAAGCAAGTCGTCGATAATAGGGATAGGAAATTTGTCCTTCACTGTCAATGAATTTAATTACCGGTAATCGATACACATTCGAGCCGTGCCGTCCTTCTTCTCAACAAGTATCACGGGTGAAGCGAACGGACTATGACTTGGTCGGATAAAACTCATCTGCAGCAACTCCTCCACTTGTTTTTCAATTTTTGATTTTTGAGCATGAGCATAGCGATACGGCCTGATTATCACGGGATCCGAATTAGCTCGAAGTGGAATAGCATGATCAACATTTCTTTGAGGAGGAAGGCTCTTGGGAACCTCAAAAACATCCTCAAACTCAGTCAGCAACGCAAGCACAGCAACTGGTACTGATTTCTGCAGATCAACCGAAGACAACATAAAAAATTGTCCAAACCATTGAACGGTCTTCTTCTTGATACTCCCTTGCAACCGCTTGCCATTGATTAATTTCAGCTGTGCTTGATCAGAAATCCCGTGCAAAGTGACCTTCTTACCGTGAACCTCAAACGACACAGTCATCTTATCAAAATCGAAAAGCACGGGGTTAAAAGTCCTCATTCAATCGACCCCGAGTACCATGTCACAACCTCCCAAAGGAAGTACTCGAAAGTCAAATGTGAATTTATGGTCTTGCACAGACCACTGAAACGATTGGCACTTGTTTTGAATTGTAATGGAGTTACCATCCGCTACTATTACGGCCAAAGGATGAGTTTTGATGATCTCATGCTTCGTCTTCTTCACCAACTTGGGATCAAAGAAGCTATGTGTGCTTCCGCTATCCACAAGGATGGTGATGGAAATTTTGTCCACCTTTCCACCAATGCGTATGGTGTTATGAGCACCACTCCCCATAAGAGCTTTCATCAAAATTTCCATCTCATCTTCTAGCTGCTCATCCAATGAATCTGCTACAGAATCATCTTCTGCTGACTGTGAGCCCTCAGTATCTGATGCCAAAGACACATGTGAACCTCTAGCTAACATCAATAACTTTGGGTTGCACTTATGACCAGGTTGATACTGTTGATTGCATTTGAAGCAGGATCGTGCGAGCCTTCTGTCCACAAACCAACTGGACCTGCTGTTGGTTACTTCCTTGGGACGAGGTTTGTGATTACTACTCTTGAACTTATTTTTATCACTTGAAGTTACAAGAGTTGCTTCAATCAATTTAGCCTTATTATAGGCTTTAGAGAGAGTCTTTGGCTCAATGGCTTTCACCAAGCTCTTAATTCTTGGCCTTAAACCACTAATGAAGCTTGAAATGTAATAAGCTTCAGTAGAATGTGGATTAATGGCTTTCATATTGGCACGTAAGTTCTCAAATCTAGTCATGTACTCCTTCACCGTGGTTGTCTGATAGACTTTGCTAAAGCAATCAACAACATCACTAGAATCCTCTTCACCCTACCTCTCACACAATTCCTCCACAAATTGTTCCCAAGAAAGACAAGGATTACTCCTCAACACACTATAAAACCATACCTCGTGATCTCCATGAAGATGCACAGCAGTGAGCTCGACTTTTTCTGCATCACTGATGTTATAAAAATGAAAATATCGCTCACAACCTCTTATCCACGACTCAGGCTGTTTTCCTTCAAATTGCTCGATTTGGACCCTTGGCTGCCGATAACCTCTGCCACCAGATGTAACCTCATTGCTCACAGACCTTTGGTGCATGTCAGGAGGTCTATTTTGATGCTTAGCGCCCTCGAATGACATCCTTGGGCACTCATTCCAATCAGGAGGCCGTTGATGGCGATCAATGTGCAATCCACCAGATCTGTTATGATCAGAACCCAAACTTCGAACAAATGTTCCTGCAGTAACCTCGATTTCAGGAGGTCGAACCTCTGCTGATCTAATGTGAACTGATGGACCAGCTTCCATCTGAATTTCAAGTGCCTTACCGCGATCCTTTCCTGAATTCAGCTCTGCATTTTGTTGTTGCTGCGGCAGAGTCACATTATTTGGTGGAACAAGCTGACCTGCAGGCTTAAGAATAGCATTCACTGTCGGTTCTCCTTGTGTCTTGAGCTGATCCTGCAATTTATCCATCCAATCCTCCAATTTGGGCAATCGTTCATCATTTTTTTTGCTGAGTTTCCAGGTTCATTTACTGCATCCTTGCAAACCAGCATTCTTCAAATTGTATTTGTGATTGATTGAGGGAAAGATTAAGCACTTCCTCCAACTTATCAAGCATCACATACTCTGTGGAATTTCACGTACCAGCTTCAGCAGCAACAGATCCATCTGCTGCAACTGCAGGTGCAACAAAACCTCCTCCGGCACCCGATCGGGTCCTTACACCATCAGCCATGCCTTGATCGCGTTTTTTTGACTTTGCCAGCTCAATTCGAGCATAAGACCACTTGAACGAGGCTCTGATGCCAAATGTTAACTACCAACCCAAAATTGATAGCTAATTTGTGAAGGAAAGAGGTAAGATGAGAGAGAGAAGTGAAAGGGATGAGAAAATAGAGAAGGAGATGAGAAATAAGAGGGAAACCCTAAAGGGATTCAGATTTTTATTAATTGGATAACAAGAAATACAAGCTTTAGATCTACTTATAATAGATCTCAGTACATTGAATCAAAGAAAAGCAATAACCGAGCCCAAAACCTAATCTGGCTCCAAAACACAGAAACCGGACAAGTTAGTTGCTGCTGTAACCGCTTTTGGAGCCCGATTACAAGTTCAAAAAGACACAATATAATTCTTAACATCACACACTTAATTCAATCAAAATATCAATGGACTAATGCATTTTATGGAATTATAACAGTTGTCTGCTTGAGGCGGAACTTGTCCTTGCCCCCAATTTCACGGGCTCGCATTTCTTAAGGATTACTACTTATATTCTTTGAGACTAGGGTCTTCCCCTAGTTTAAAGGATCGAAAGTATGAGGCACTATCCCCTCTGCTCGAAGGTTTGAGTCTAACCTTATCGTTCTTGGTCTAACTACTAAAGCATGTCTCCCATTCTTAGTAGTGGCGTTGGTTCCTTCAATAATTAACCCTTGAGTCCTCAAAGAGAGATCATAATGGTATCCAAAAGGTGTAGTGATAGGAGTGTTTGTCCCTAATTTTCTAATGTCATCCCTTACCACTTGAACAAGGCCATTATAGGCCTCAATTTGTCTCATTAAGATGGCCTCCAATTTGGCAATTGTCTTCCTCTCTACATCCTTGACTATGAGACTTGCATTGAATGATAGGGTCAAATTCATTATTCCAAAATTCCATTAGTTAATTCATGCATTCTTTCACTCATTGTTGCTCCAACATCATTAGCAATGTTTCCTAAAGCGACCATGCTTTCATGCTAACGAGCTAGAGAATGATCTACTTTTGCTCGCCGCCACTTAGAGACATCCCTCAAAGACTACACTAGTCTTCCATTCTTGAGTTGAATCTTTTCTTGAGCATGGCAACAAAACACTTCGGATAATAGCCATCAAGAGATGTCCTCGTCACCTCTGCTTCCAAAACAAAATTTGTGACCCCTCTCATCCTCTCGGACAATATGGTTTTTCATTGAAGGCTGCTATTTCTAGCCCAATAAAGGCTGAGCGTTGGGGCTCTTCACCCTCAAGAGCAGTGTTATGATCATTAGTTAACATGTTGTTAATTCATTTGTATGTGTTCTTTGGCGAGAAAGTCAGTTAGCTTAGTCAAGATTGTTCTTATTTGGCGGCTAAGTAATAAGTCAGTTGTCACCATTTGTCTTAGTTCATTGAATCTATCTTCTTATAAATAGTAAGATCCACCATGTAATAGAGCATTGATGAATGAATATACTTCTACTTTCTCTTCTCAACCCTAATTTCTCCCTATTTCTCATCTCCTTTCACTTCTCTTCTCATCTAAACCCTATCCTATCAAAGTTATGATTCAAGATCATTCTTGAATCATAACAATTAGTATCAGAGCTTGAATTTAGCTTCTAATTAAGCATCATTGAGCTGCAAAAGTACAACTGATTGCATCTGATCCTTGGTTCAAGCATCTGTTAAGAGTTTGACCTTATATTAGTTCAATTGTTGTTGCGATTGCTTGCTTCAGCATGAAATTGTTCAAGATCGTGTTAAGAATTTGATAACAAGTGCTGTTAGAAGATCAATTTTGATCAAAATCCAAATCAAGAGCTGCTTGATTTGGAATTGAGTTGTTAAAGCCTTGAATTCTGATCCCTATTTAGGATCTATTATAGCTGAGTGCATTACTTAACAAATAATTTTCTCTCATTTACAAATACATCGTACTGTTCCATTGCTTGTTGTCTTTTGCAGATACATCAATCAGTACAAGAATTACGATAGTTGCTCGAATTATGCCTACTACCAGATCAGCTGCAGCTTCATATGCTACTACTGTAGTAGGAGCTGCTGTGAATGAAGCTGGAAATGTTGGAAATGTTGCTATTGATGATCAATCGGATACAACTGCTAACATGGCTCGCCAAGTGAATGTTATGTTCCCGTCACTCCAGCACAGCCGGGAGGCAACTTAGAATCTTACCATACAAGTTGGTGGAATGCAGCAACAATTAGAAAGACAAGGAGTGGCACTTGAGGAAACTCGGAGCATTCGTTCACAAATCGATCAAATATAGCAACATTTGGATAGGCAGGAAATGCTGCTAGAATTTTGAGACCAGCCAGTCAGTTGCATTCACCAACAACTTAGAATGCATCAGAGGGCAGTGGTGAAGTAACAACTGTGTCCCAGGGCACTGGATTCAAACAGCCATGTATTGATATGAAACTATTTGATGGAATGCAACCACAGTCCTGGATCAGAATGTGTGAGTGCTATTTTCACTTTAATCACATATCCGAAGCTAAAAAAGTGGATCTTGCAGCAGTATACTTGAACGGAGACCAGAAAACTTAGTATTTTGGATTAATGAGGGGGAGAGCTTCCATTACCTGGGCTGAATTTTGCGAAGGAACTATGTGAACACTATAGAGAGGAAGACACTGGAGACATGGTGGACAATTTTGATAACGTAATACAAACAACCACAGTTAAGGAGTATATAACGAGGTTTGAGAACTTTATGGCACGCATGTTGATTGCTTATCCAGAGACCACTGAGGCTTATTATGTCTCAATCTTTATCAGTTGATTGCCATTCAAGATTAAGAATCTGGTCAAAACTTTGGAACCAACAACAATTTCTCAAGCTTACTCCAAGGCCCGGCTATTTGAGAATACCATCTTGTCCTCATATGAAGGAGCACGATCCAGAGGTGGTCAGGGGTCATCTGCAACTCCCTCTATTTCTTCAGGTGGCAGTAGAAGCCATAACATGGAGTAGAAAAAGACTCAACGATTGTGTTATAAGTGCAATCATAAGTATTTCTTCAGCCATAAATGCAATCCTAAACTCTTTGTGGCTATCATAGGAGTAGAACTTAAGGATAGTCTGGAGGATAGTGAAGAGCAAGTTCAGTTTGAAATTTCAGTTCAAGCCTTAACTTGTGGGGGGTTCTATAACACCATCAGAATAAGGGAAGAAGTTGGACATAGACCTATCTTGATTTTGGTGGATAGTGGGAGTACACATAGCTTTGTAGATCCAAAGATTGTTCGCGTAATTGGGTATGAAATGATCAAAACCAATCCTTTGACAGTCATGGTAGCTGATGGAAATTACATTTTAACTCATACTAAGTGTGAACAATTCTCATGGTTGATGCAAAAGCACAGCTTCACTTATGATTTTCGAGTTTCGAGGCTGGGTGGATGTGATATGGTCTTAGGAGTGGATTGGATGAAGACTATAAGCCCAATTGTGTTTGATTTTGCTGAGCTCACAATCTCATTTAACAGAAATGGGCAAAAGGTGATGCTCCAAGGCATCAAAGAGCATGGACGGTTGCAGGTCATGAAGGGAAAAAGGCTAGAGAATGTCATGAAGAAGAAGAACTATCACCGGATTAGACATTTGTTTTCCATAGGAGCTGCAAAGCTTGGGCAAGATCACCAGCAGTTCTACCCTAAGTTACATAGGCTTCTTCAAGATTATGGTGACTTGTTTGAATCTCCATCAACTCTTCCTCCAAAGAGATCATTGGACCATGCTATTCCCTTGAAGAATGATGCTCAGCCTGTGTGTTTGAGACCTTATAAGTATGCTCATGCCCAAAAGGATGAGATACAAAGGTAGGTGGAAGACCTGCTCATAACACATTTTATCCGACATAGCCATAGTCCCTTTGCATCACCTGTGATCTTGGTTAAGAAGAAGGATGGGACATCTCGAATGTGCATTGATTACAGGAACCTTAATTCCCTCACTATTAAAGACAAGTTCCCTATTGTAGTGATTGACGATCTGCTTAATGAATTGCATGGGGCTAGTTGTTTTTCCAAGATAGACTTGCGGTAAGTGTACTGTCAAGTTCGAGTTAAGGGCAAAGACATTCATAAGACTACATTTCGAACTCATCATAGACACTATGAATTTGTGGTGATGCCCTTTGGGTTGTCCAAAGCTCATGCAACATTTCAGGCACTAATGAATGAGGTGTTCAAGCCTTATCTGAGGAAGTTTGTTCTTGTCTTCCTCAATGATATGTTGATATATTGTTCTTCCCTTGACATTCATTGGTCCCATCTTCAGCAAGTCTTTGATCTCATGAGGCAACACCAGCTGTATGCCAAGTTGTCTAACTGTTCTTTTGCTAGCTCACAAGTTAAGTATTTCAGACATATTATTTCAGGGAGTGGGGTTGCTATTGATCCAGTAAAGATCAAAGCTATGAAAAAATGGCCTGTACCTACTTCTACTAAGCAGTTAAGGAGTTTCTTTGGTTTGACTGGGTATTGTTGTAAGTTCATCTCTGGTTACAATTTTATGGCTAAGCCCCTTACAGAATTGCTTAAGAAGGATGCTTTTGGATGGAATGAAATGGCTCAAACAGCCTTCCAACAACTAAAGTCTGCCATGTGTGCAGCTCCGCCGCTAGCAATGCCAGATTTCAAGCTTCCCTTTGCACTGGAAACTAATGCAAGTAGTACTGGTATTAGGGCAGTGCTGTCCCAAGTTGGGAGGCCAATTACTTATCTAAGTCAAGCTTTGGGACCTAGGAACTCGAGTTTGTCAATTTACGAGAAAAATTATCTTGCAATCATCCTTGCGGCTCAAAAGTGGAGACATTATCTAGAGGGACACCATTTAATTACTAAAACTGACCATCAAAGCCTCAAATACTTATTGGAGTAGAAAATTGCCACAAGAGTACAACGAAAAGGACTCATGAAGACGTTGGGGTTAGATTATTCGATTGAGTATAGATGTGGAAGGGAGAATGTGGTGGTAGATGCTCTTTCCTGATGTCAAGAAATGAATGATCTGGCTAGTAGCAATGCAATCTTAGTATCTCTTCCTTCTTGGATCGAAGAAGTTCTGCAAACTTATGTGGATGATGTTTTTGCTTAGGATTGCCTCATTGCTGCGAGTGTGAAACCCTCAGCGAGCTCAAAAACAGGGGTGACAGTGTGTAATGGTTTGATCAGGATTAAAGGCAAGATCTACATTGGGGCTTGTACTGAATTAAGGTAGTAAATAGTCTCAGCTATTCACTCTTTTGCTTGGGGTGGTCACGAGGGTAATGAGGGAACCTGCCAGCCATTAAAGCAGTACTTTTATTGGCTTGGAATGAAGAAGGATGTGGTGAAGTGTGTTCAGACTTGTGAGGTTTGTCAACAAACCAAAAATGAGCGTTTTCCTTATCGAGGATTGCTGCGACCTTTGCCGATGCCAGAAAGAGCTTGGCAATACATAAGTATGGATTTCATTGAATGTTGGCCTAAATCTGAAGGGACGGAAGTCATTTGGGTTATAGTAGATCGATTCACCAAGTTTGGACACTTCATTGGCCTCAATCGTCCCATTACTGCTATAAGGCTTGGAAAGATGTTCTTGGATCCCATTTATCATCTTCATGGGCTGCCTCAGTCCATCACTTCAGACTGGGACAGACTTTTCATCAGCCATGTTTGGACAGAATTGTTTTGGTTGCTGGGAACTACTCTTGCTCTAAGTTCCTCATACCATCCTCGAACGGATAGATAAACTGAGCGATTAAACTAATGTTTGGAGAAGTATTTGCGCAGAATGACTTGCAATCATCCCAAGCATTGGTTTAGTTGGCTTGCTTTAGCTGAGTATTGGTATAACACACACGCACATTTAGCTATTAATACAACTCCTTTCAAGGCATTATATGGCTATGATCCACCCTCACCAATGGGTCTCCAAGTAGTAGTCTCATCTGTTGTTGATGTCTTTGATTTATTAGAGTAGCGAGGACAACTCATGCTTCAGCTTAAGGATAACTTGCAGCTTGCTCAATCACAAATGAAATTCTTTGCAGATAAACATAGAACTGATAAGTCTTTTGCTGTAGGTGACCTAAGTCTGAACACACTTTGCAAGAATGTCAAGCTGGGAGCACATTATATTGGGTCTTACAAGATCTCATAGTGTGTGGGAGCAGTAGCATATAAGTTAGAGTTACAATAAGGTTGTGTGGTGCATCCTGTTTTTGATGCAGCGGGCTGAGGCTTCAAGCCCCAGCTTGGCGAAAGGACGACTGAGGTCTCAGAAGGAGCGCGCTTGGTGCGAGCAAACTTGGCGTGACGCCAAGTCTTGGTCCCTTTAACGGGTCTTTCTTGTACCCGTGATTTTAGGGATTTTCTTTATTTTAGGGATTTTCTTACCTGATTAGTTTTGATTTCATTATTTGATTTGTTAGTTTGAATTTTAAACTCTTGTCATCCTCTATATAAAGGGGAAGAACAGTTATTTTTTAAAGTAGCCAATTAAAGTTCCAATAAATTGTTTTCTTCCTTTTTGTAACCTTGATTTCTCGGCCTGTGAGAAACGAGCTTATGAACCTCTTTTGTTAATTTTATTCTAGTAATAATAAAATTCAAAAGGGAAGGCAGTTGAACCTTCCCGTTACCCAATTTTCCCTAACACGCGCTGCAGCATCTGGAAGACGTCAGAGGAATGCCACTGTGGAGGATGTTGCTGAACAAGACTGTGACCAACAGCACGAAAGGAGATTGGAGGAATTGGAAGAAATATTCCTGCGGATTGAGGAGCACTTGATCCAAATCGGAGCCAACCTCAACCCATCAGGTAGAGCCAGGTCCCAACGCTAACCTTCGCCTGGCGTGAATGGTGGAGATGTGGATGATCCCTTTTTGAACTAGCATTTTGACGAGGACATACCGGATCCAAGGCCCATGTGCCATCAGCCCCATATCGATCACCTAGTGGATCGAAGGTGGGAATCCGGACTTCGGATTGAAATACCTGAGTTCAATGGAGGAGGACATCCGGAGGAGTTCTTAGATTGGCTCGTAGCTGTGCAAGAAGTCCTTGAATTTAGGGAAATACCTGAGCGGAAACAGGCACCGCTCGTTGCTACCCACCTTTAAGAGAGAGCAGCCGCCTGGTGGCACCAGCTGAAGCAAAGCCGGTTCCAGCAAGGGATGTCCAAAGTTAAGACATGGGAGAAGATGAAGAAATACCTTCTTAGAACCTTCTTGCCATACAACCATGCACGGATCATGTACCAATGCCTTCAAGGGTTACACTAAGGCTCCAAATCCGTGGACGATTACACCATTGAGTTTAATTCTCTAGTCACCAAAAATGAATTAGCAGAGTCAGAGGAAAAGCTGACGGACCGCTTTATTAGTGGGTTGAGAGATTCAGTCCAAGACATACTTAACATGTTTGACATATTCACTGTAGCTGAAGCATCTTAGAGGGCCATGAATGTAGAACGACAACAAAGGCGCCGCCCTTCTGGCAGACCTTGGAACACTGAAGTTGGCGGAAGGGATGTGAACTATGTAACGCCAACACAAACCACACACGCCCAAAACAGACCACGCCTGTCGTTGTTGGAAAGCAAATCAATCAAGAGGTAGGGGGTTTCATTAAGAATACATTGCTTCAAGTGTGCGGAAATGGGTCACCATGCCTCTGAATGCCGAAAGGGAGACAGACCGGGCAAGGCTCTTCTCATTAACAAGCCCATTGAAGAAGAAGACGAGACCATTGAAGAAGATGGTCAAGAGGATTTGGCGGAACTAGGAGAAGATTCCGTTGAAGGAGATGAGGGTCAATGCCAAGTTGTTAGGCATGTCTGCTTCGCGCCGAGGAACGAGTAGGGAGTCGGTTCGTTAAGGAATAATATTTTTCAGATGTGTACTATTGGCAACAAAGTTTTCCATGTGGTTATCAATTCGGGAAGCTGTGAGAACGTCATCTCCGAGGAAGCTATTAGCGAGTTGTCACTGAAGACTGAGGCTCACCCTCACCCATATCGTCTTTCTAGGATAAAGAAGGGGAACCAGGTAACGGTTTCCAAGCGGTGCTTTGTCAATTTCTCTATTGGACCCAAGTACAAGGAGGGAGTATGGTGTAATGTAGTCGCCATGGATGCATGCCACTTGCTCTTAAGACAAACTTGGCAGTATGATCGAGGAGCTGTGCATGATGGAAGGCGGAACACATATAGCTTCCTATATGATGGGTTTAAGACGGTACTACTTCCAAAGAGGAAAGAGAAACCGAAGACTTCTGGAGCTCAACACCCCAAAGTGCAGGGTCGCACCATGTTTCCCCAAGAAGTTGGCGCCACCAAGGTCGTGTTTGTTTTGATTGGGAAGGAAGCTGAAGTTGTTCCCCAAGAGTTACCGAGTGAGGTCGTGCCTTCGTTGGAAGAATATACTGATATATTGCCGGAGGATTGACCAGCCGCTCTATCGCCTTTGTGTGACATCCAACATAGGATTGATCTGGTTCTTGGCGCGTCTTAACCGAACAAGCCTCATTACCGCATGAGTCCTTCTGAGCATAAAGAGCTCAGACGCCAAGTTGAAGAGTTTCTTGCTAGAGGCTTCATCAGGGAGAGCTAGAGCCCTTACGCCATTCCAGCCTTGCTAACGCCAAAGAAGGATGGGAGTTGGCGTATGTGTGTGGACAGCAGAGCTATAAAACAAAATAATTGTGCGATACTATTTCCCCATTCCAAGAATTGATGATCTGTTAGACCAGTTGCAACGCGCCACGGTATTCACCAAGTTAGACCTCAAGAGTGGCTATCATCAAATCCATATATCTCCTGGGGATGAATGGAAGACAACCTTTAAGACAAGAGAGGGTCTCTACAAGTGGTTGGTTATGCCATTTGGTTTCTCCAACGCGCCTAGTACCTTCATGAGGTTCATGAATTAGGTATTACGTCCGTGTATTGGCAAGTTCGTCGTCTTCTATTTTGACGACATTTTAATTTACAATCGTAGCCGTGGTGCACATATCGATCATTTGAGGGAAGTTCTTCATACTTTGAGGGTTCAACGTTTGTTCGCGACATTGAAGAAGTGTGAGTTCATGAGAGAGAAGGGAACCTTCCTCGGCTTCCTTGTAACCAAGGACGGAATTTCCGCTGATGAGGGTAAGATAGCAGCTATCTGTGACTGGCCACCACCAAAGACCATTAGCGAAGTCCGAAGCTTCCATGGGTTGGAGACATTCTACAGAAGCTTTGTTCCTGGCTTAAACTCCATCGTGGCTCCAATCACAGACTGCCTTAAGAAGGGTTCTTTTGTGTGGACGCCTGAAGGTACTTCTGCTTTTGCCATCATCAAAGAGAAGTTAATTACAGCCCCAGTGTTAGCCTTACCAAATTTTCAGAAGACCTTTTAGCTGCACACCGACACCTCAAAGGTTGGTATTGGCACCGTCCTTAGTCATGAAGGAAGACCGGTTGCTTTCTTCAGTGAGAAGCTTCATGGGAGTAAGTTGAGGTATTCAACATACGACTTAGAGTTTTACGCTTTGGTCAGTGCACTCCGGCATTGGAAGTCTTATCTGGCAAACCGCGAGTTTATTCTTGACTGAGACAACATAGCCCTGAAATTTATCAATAGTCAAGAGAAGTTGTCAGAAAGGCATGTCAAGTGGGCGGGTTTCATTCAACTCTTTCACTTCTCAATCAAGCATACTTCAGGCGCGATGAATAAGGTGGCTGATGCCATAAGTAGAAGGACCATGATCCTGACGCAATGTAAGACTAAGGTTACTGGATTCGAGCACTTCAAAGACATGTACCATGATGATCCCACCTTCAGCAGCATTTGGCAAGACGCCTAGCTAGGACCAGTACCGGATTACTCGCTCCACGATGGTTTCTTGTTAAAAGGGAACTAACTGCATGTCCCAAACTCGAGTTGGCACTAGAAAATCATAGAAGAAAAGCACAACTCCGGACATGTTGGTAGGGACAAGACACTAAAGCTCATTGCCGCCACCTACTTCTGGCCCACAATCCGCAAGGAAGTTGAGAGATTCATTAAGAGATGCTGCACCTGTTAGATCTCTAAGGGTGGAGTGACGAATGTGGGTCTCTACTTACCATTACCAGTACCGGATCAACCGTGGACAGACGTGAGCATAGACTTCGTATTGGGGTTGCCTCGGACAGTTGGCGGGATTGATTCCATTTTTGTTGTTGTTGATCGGTTTTCGAAAATGGCTCATTTCATTGGATGCAAGAAAGCTGTAGACGCCACCCACATTGCAAGTCAATACTTCAATGATGTTTATAAGCTCCATGGCTTGTCGTCAAGCATTGTGTCTGATAGGGACGTTCGGTTTGTCAATCACTTCTAGTGGAGCCTTTGGAAGTTGGCGAACAGCACGCTCTCCTTCAGCACGGTCCATCACCCGCAAACCGATGGCCAAACCGAGGTCACCAACCGTTCCTTGGGGAACATAATCCGATGTTTGGCTGCAGAGAACCCCAAGAGTTGAGCAGTGAAGCTTCACTAAGCTGAATTCGCTTACAATAGTTCAGTGAACCGAAGCACAGGGTTCACGCCATTCCAAGTTGTCCACGAATTCGTTCCACGATCTCCCATTGACTTGGATCCAGTCCCAGACTTGGCTCGCCCCCATGGTAAGGCAAAAGAATTCATATCTTCCCTGCAAAACATTCACGAACAGAGAAGGGTGCAGTTGTTGAAGGTTAACGCCAAGTGTAAGGATGACCGTGGCAGCAGACAACGGAAAATTCAGCTCCAAATTGGAGAGAAGGTTTGGGCTATTCTAATGCAAGAACGCTTTCCGGCTAGGGAATATAACAAGCTCTCAACCCGCGAGATAGGTCCATTGGCGGTCCTTGAGAAGATCAACGACAATGCTTACCGACTACAGCTCCCGCCTGGTATGCGAACTTTAGATATTTTTAACGTCAAACACCTCAACCCTTACTTTGGCGAAAATGTCAGTGTTTAGTTATGAATCATTAGAATTTAATTGTAAATTTTAGTTCTAATTGTGGTTAATTGCTTCCGTGCTTTAGTGTGGGGTTCATAAGTTGGTTAGGGTTGCTTTTTGGTGCCAAAGACCGTTAATTGGTCAAAGCAAGGTCAAACCTGGTGGGCTGTTGCATTTCTGGCGGGAAAGGTCGGTTTAATTAGTTGACTTGATGCATTGTATCCATTTGTCTCTAAATAGGGGTCTTAACATGTAATTCATTCATTCATTGAAATACAATCAGAAATCCTTTTGGAGTTCTCTCTCTTTTCTCATCTCTTTCTCTATTTCTCATCTCCTTTCACTTCTTGCTCTCATCTAACTCTTTCCTCTACAAGGTTAGTCTTTCAATTCTTAATTGAAAGCTAACAATTGGTATCAGAGCCTCGTTTGGCTTCCAATCGAGTGCATAAACAACAAAAAAATCAAAAAAAATCAATCCGATTCAAACAAGATCAATTCATTACTAAACCTTAGTACAGAAGGTGATCAAGTACTGATTTCAGCAAGAACAAGTTCGGTTCAGCATTGATTTAATTGGTACACTGAAGACCAGGTTCAGATCAAGGAATTCAGGTGCGAAGTATGTCTGGTGGAGTAAGGACAAGATTGGGAGCTGGAGGTAACAATGCACCTGGTTCGGAAATGAATTTTGCTGCGGCAGTGACATATTCTGTTGTGAATGTATCATCTGATCACCTCAGAGAGTTGAATGACAAGATCGAACAATTGAATGCAAGGTTTGATATGAAGATTGATCAGCAAAATGCAAGGTTTGATGTGATGTTTGAACAACAAAATGAAAACATTCAACGAATGATGAACATGATGATGGATAAAGATTCAAAAAAGGATGAACGATTACAGCAAATTGAGGATAAATTAGAAAAATTGCAAGATCAGGTTAATAAACAAGGAGAATCAAGTGTTGATGAGATCTTGAAGCCTGCAAGTCATATTTTTCATCAGATGGAAATCGATCAGCATCAAGATCATGTGGACAGGTCTGAAAGTCTGGTGAGGAACCGAGGTAAATCACCGATAGTACAGCCGATGGTTGAACCTTCAACTAATATCAGATCAGCCCAAAATCAGTCCTTGCAACCTGAATGTGATGTAGACAATCAGAATCGAGTCTCTAGACTGGCACATTGCAGGCCTGGAGCTTCAAATTCAGACCACAATTGCAGACCATAGAACTCAGTGTTGCAACGCAGTGTTGATTTTGATGAGTTTGATCATTTGGACAGACCTCCTGAATGACATTATCAGCATAGAACCATGAGTAATGACATGTTATCTGGTGGTAGGAGTGGTAATCACAGGCAGCAAAGAGTCGAAATTGATCATTTTAATGGCAAGTTACCGGAATCATGGCTCAGAAGGTGTGACCAGTACTTCATGTATTATAACATACCTGATGATAAGAAGCTCCAATTACCTGTAGTACATCTACATGGTGACCATGAGGTGTGGTATTATAGTTTGTTGAAGAGCAAACCGAATCTTTCTTGGGGACAATTCGTAGAGGAAATGTGTGAACGTTATGGTGGAGGTGAAACAACGGATGTTATGGATAATTTTAACAAGTTGACTCAAACTTCATCCGTGGAGAAATATATGATCAGATTTGAGAACTTACGAGCTAACTTGCTGTCAGTAGTGACCTTAGCTCCTGAAGATGTTGAATCTTATTATGTTTCATGCTTTATAAGTGGACTAAAGCCTAGGATCAAGAATATGGTTAAAGCCATTGGTCCTAAGACCTTGTCAAGTGCTTATAGCAAAGCACAATTGATTGAAGCTACTCATGTCCAATCAAGTGACAAGCTCAAGCAATCGGGCAGCAAGTTCAGGTCACAACCGAAAGCAGGTTCTGGTGCAGGTTATAAGCGTGCTGTTGACAGAAGCTCGGTGAGACTTTGCTTTCATTGTAATCAGCCATATCAACCTGGGCATAGGTGCAAAACACAAGCAATAATGTGTGCTAAAGGGACCCATGTGGAGGCTGAATCAGGCAGTGAACATTCAGCAGCCGATAGTGACAGTGTTGGTGATTTGTCACAAGATGAATTGAGTGAAGATGAAGTGGAGATATATTTGAGTGAACATTCAGCAGCCGATAGTGACAGTGTAAAGGGACCCCAAGCAACCTTCAAGTTGAATAAAAATACAAAGCCAAAACTAAACCAAAGGCAAGTCAAGTCCAACATGACTTTCAAGTCAAACCTAAACCCAAGTCAAACTTTGGTCCAAAACAAGACTTCCAAGTCGAGCCTAAATCTACAAAACCTTAAGTATAAATGACTCCTTATTCAAGACTAGACTCAAACAACCATCAAGTTGAATACAAATACAAATAAACCTAAAACGTCTCTCATGGACTTTAATCAATTAATCGCCTACTCATCTATTCGGTTAATTAAAACTTAAACACATTATTAGTTGGAATCAAAGGCCATTCCCTTAAGGCACATGTAATTGAGGGTGTACACCACCTTGAATAGGGTCGTTTCCTAAATTAATAAAACCTATGTGTTTCCATCAATTTGTTTGTAATTAAGTGTGACGTGGTCACAGTAAAATGATAACAAAACAAATGTGCAAAAGGGACTCACCGCCACTACGGAAGGTGCCTAAATTCGAAGCAAATGTCTTTGGCCTCAACCACTCACCATTTTCAAAGAAAATGTTGCAATATTTTGGTGTATCTAACTGTGATTATACCACGAGTTCAGCTTATGCTTCGATTAAGAAGACTTGGTTAAATATTTTTGTGCTTTATATATATATATATATATTGACAGAAAAAATAAAGGGATGTGAACCTAACTCAAGTGGCAGTTACAATGATGGAGGAGGGCCCACAAACACCTTTCCTCGTACAATTAAAAGTCAGGAACTGGGGGTGGAGACAAACCAAAGAGCTCAGCAATCCACTTACAAGTGTGAGTCAATCCAGTTTTAAGCCTTGCACCTTGACTTATTATAACTCGAATGAGTTTAAGTCTGACAAGATTAAGGTGGAGCAAATCATATTAAGGTCACTGGGCCAGGACAAACGCAATCGATATCAAGCCTTGGCCATCAACTTCATAATCATTGGCCTGAACCTAAGTTTGCCTGACGTAATAAGAATTAACATTAGTGTTAATACCAACACAATCAAGTTCAAGCCTTGGCCCTCAACACCTTAAACTAAAGCCTCAATTCTTAATTCGTTGGAATTTGAGAAATATTAAAATTTGAAGTTCATACCTAAAACCTGAAAGACTGTTTTACTGAAGAAGCAAGCAGAACAAGTCCCTTGCAAAGCTAAGCTAAGTTAAGCTACGCTACTCCTAAGAAAAGAGCACAAGTGTGTTGTAAAAAAAATTGAAGAAGTTTTGTACTCCGTGTGAGTACTACATTTGCTTGTCATAGAGTCCTTTATTTATAAAAAAATTAAATAATGTCTTCCCCCCTGGTTCCTCTGTATTTTCTCCCCACGTTGGACCACTAAGCTCTTTCTTGCGTGTGAATGATCAATAAACTCATTCATAATTCAGTTTTGGAGGGAACTCCTTGGAGCCCAAGTTCGAATTTCTAGCTGAAGTCCACTCTATAAGCCGCACGTTTACTTGCATTAAGCTTAGTGCTCGGGTATCTAAAATTGCGCTCCAAGTAACTATCTTGAGCTTGGAAACCACTTGTCTTGTAGCCTTCTTGGATGTCCCTTGAGCTCGTGCTCTCTTTAGCCTTCAAACATCTCTAGCCTCGAGTAGTTCATATCCTTGTTAGGGTGATAATCTTCTTAGGATGCTGGGCTCGGGATGATGTTGCTTCAACACCTGAAGGCCTAATTCACTTCAAGGGGGACCTCACGTGTTAAGCACATGGCACTTTGCTCAAAATGGCATCATCCCAGCTCCCTCGAATTTAGAGTGAATGCCACCCTTTTAGCCCTTGGTAAATATTTGCCTGATTTGACACTAAATGGCTATAGGGAGCTTGAGAGATAACTATTTTTTGTTTGCCCTTCCTTCCCACGTGTTTATAAGTATGACAATTAGGACTTGAAATATCCACTTCTCTGCTCTATGCTCTCTCTCTTTGCGGTAATCAAGCGTACTTGAAACACTTGCTTTCCATTGTTCTTGAATCTTCAATTCTTGATTCAATTCGCTTCCATCCCTTTGCATCTTCTTCAAACCATTAACTATGTCCTTCTTCCTCGGGTTGTTAGCCCTACTGAGCAACTAGCGGATTTTCTTCAATCAGACCCTTCAATGGTCTCCGATGTGCATTGGAGTCCAGTTTATCTCAAAATCACTGAGACGGATCTTTCTTGGTTACCAAAGGATGACCCTACATCTTCCTTCGCATCTTGTGCTCTAGGATCCATTTTTTACCGTCTCATGAATTCCCCAATCTTCAAGGCATATTTCAAGATATTGATGAATCTCCTTTACTAAGTACAACCTTTATAGGTCAATCTTGAAGAGGAAGTCACATCTGCAAAGAAGCGGCGCCTTTTAAAGGACGAATGTTCTTAACAAAGCTGTACGCCGAATGGGTTGACAGATTGATGTTGACCCTTGGAGAAAAATGGAAGAACCTCCGCACCTATGAAGCCATTAGGCTTTCCATCATTGCCCTTAGGTATGATCATCCCATCATGATGGTGCTGACCTACTATTGGGACACCTATTTTAACTAATTTGTCCATCCTAAGGGTTTTCTTTGTATTAGCTTTGGAAGACATAGCAGCCTTGATAGGTGTTTCACTAGGAGGAGAAGAGTTGCCTCTTAATCCTGTTATTTCTTCATGAGCTGAAGCCTTTGCCTCTTCTTTCTCTGTAACCGATTGACCCGGTGGTTACGAGTCCTTTGTTAAGATGTTTGTCACAGCATATAACTTTGGGCAAGGTTCTAGAGAAGAAAAGGCATGCTTTTACCTATTTTTTTTGGTTAAAAGAGTTTTTCTTTGCTAACTCCTCCAACTCAATTCTTAAATTCCTTAAGACCATGACTATGAATTTAGCACTGGTCTGATGGCCCTTGTACCATTTTTTTGGCCCGAGTGTATGTATGCCTTTGGGACATCATAGTCAAGAACTATGTTATCCAAATAGGTGGACCCTTGTGGCTGGTCCAGCTTTAGGCCCAAGCTTACTTTTCCAAGCTCTGCCCTAGAGGGCCTTATGTTTCCATAGGCGAGGGGGTCTCTTGTTTTGGGTGCAATTTGCTAGTTGTGAGGTCCTCTTACCCCTAAGATGGTCCTTTGAGCAATCCCTTGAGAAATTCATGTCTCCTGGAGGTAGGCGAGGGACTCAATGCACTCCTTCTGGGAGAGAAATCTTGGCCTATGCTGGTTTAGAAAACTAGAACTGCACCATGATGTCTTTGTGGACATCAATTGAGAAATCTGGCAAGAAATCTTGTGCCCTCAACATCTATTTTTTTAATAACCAGACTAATCGTGGGGTAAAAACTTATAGGCTTGATGTTTACGACAAATTTGACCCGTGTGTTTACTTGTCGTAGTGGTGCTCGGTATGGGGTGGGAGTCATAAGAATAAGCCGAATTCAAGCTCTTGGAGGAAAAGAAACCACCAAGATCCCTTTTTCCCACGGAAGTCACTTACTCCTTAACTCTTTCTCGTCCTTCCTTCATATAAAGGTTCTGAGCTGCTTGCTTCTTGGCGCCGGTGGTAGGTTGCCTTTCCTAGGTTGCCCTTGCTAGGTCACTGCTTTTTAGTTGGCTGCTGCCAGGTCGCTGCTGCCTAGGCCACCGCTTTCTAGGTCGCCACTGCTAGGTCACTGCTTTCGGGGCGCCTATAATAGGTCGTCGTTTTCTAGCTTACAGCTGCTAGGTCGCCACTTTCTTGGCCACTGCTTTTGGGGCGCCTGTTCTCGGTCGCCGTTCCTAGCTCGCCCTGCTAGGTCACTGCTTTCTAGGTTGTCGCTTTCTGGCACCTGTTCTAGGTTGCCATTTTCTAGCTCGCTATATTTTCGGGCCCTTGTCTGTGCCCCGGGGGGGGGGGGGGGGGGTGCAAATATTGATATAATGGCTCCCCACTTTTCAAACAAGCATTAGTTTGTTTGAAAGTGAACTCTTATAAATACTATACCCCTCCTTGCTTTTGCTATTTACCTCTTGCTCTTTGTGTTTCCTTGCTTTTAATCACTCATTTCATACTTTTGATTTTACACCTTGTCTTTATGGAAATCTTACCCGAAGACATTCTTTGGCTTGTGTTTTCTTAGTTTTCTGCTAAGATCTTATGTTGGTTTCGTCTTGTTTCTCAATGCTTGTGTAGGCTTTTTCTTCGAGAAGATTTTGTGAAGGAACAGGCTTTGGCTTGCTTTAAATGACCCGCCGATGGTATTCTTATATAGAATGGATATTGGCCTCCTTACGGACATTATGTAGAAGCCCATGCCCTGATTAGTCCCTGTTCTTCTCCCTGTATGCCTGTTAAGCCTCTGGAGTTTTTATCGAATGACAAGGAAATAGTGGGTGTGAGTGACGATTTGATTTTATGTCGGGACACCCCTTTTTTTGGGTCTTCGGTTCTTGAATTGTGTAACCCAATCACATAAACCTACTTCCTAGTTTTTCTTCCTGACAAGTTTCGTTTCTTATGTTCTTCCTAGAAGATAATCTTTGCTTGCATTGACGATGCCCTATTACACTTGCTTAATGACCACATTTTTCTTTTTCTTTTTAATATGGATGTTGTTTTCAGAGCAGAGGGTGGCCCCAACAAGATTGGTGTTCTGTGTATCGCCTTGATTGTGGTGCCTAGAGACACTAAAATCTTATATGCACTGGAGGCAGCTTGGTAGAATTTTCAAGTGGGTACTATGTTATTATGATTCTGATAGATGGGGCACGTGAAAGTAAATATTAATAAGTCATGATTGTAATAATTAGTAATAAGTCATGTAATAGCTAAGTCTTAGCATATGTTGGTTAGATAATCACTAAGGTCAAGTTGTTAGTTAGTTAAGAGGTTAATGTTGGGGGGCTTAGGTTAGGTAAGTCAGTTGTATGTACTAGTCCTTAGCCACCATTAGCTTGGGTTGTATAAGTAGTTGAGCTCTTCATTGTGAACTCGTAATTTTGATGAATTGAAATATCTTTTTATATTTTTCCCTCTTTATCCTAACTCTCTCTTTTTTCTCATCTCCTGTCACTTCTCTTCTCATCTAGATTCTACCCTTCCCTAAGTTATGATTTGAGATTAATCTCGATCATAACAATTGGTATCAGAGCCTTGTTTGGCTTCCAAATCAATCGTAGTTTGATATCAAATATCCTTGATCACATTGTAAATTGATTAGGAGTTCGATTTTGAATTCTTGACTGATTGATATATGAAAATTACATTGAAACACAAAAAAAAAAAAAGGAGGTCAAAATTGATTTTTGACTTGTGATCTTGAATTCAAGACCTCACTGTTGACAACAAGCTTTGATCAAACCTTTCAACATTAGTCGATTCATTGAGGATCGGTTTGTGATCTTGAGGAATTGTATTTCAAGTAATATCAAGATCGTGATCTGTTGAAGTAAGATCAGGTTAGTTGAAGGTTCAACAGTGAGCAAATTAAGCTGAAGTTGAGTGTTGGCTTAAGAATTCAATCATGATCTACAACACAGGCTTAGCCGCGGGAGCTGGAGGTGTTGTCTGGAGGTGTTGTCTCTAGTTTGGTTCAGCAAGAACATGATGCTCGAGTTCTGCAGTACCAGCAGCAACTCACACAAGGTTACAAGCTGACTTTGCCACGATCACAGCAACAATTTCCGCAACGACAGTTACAGATTCAACAACAAAGTCATATGAATGCTGAGTTTTAGCCTAGCGCAGTACAACAACATGAAGGAGTGAATCTGAAATCTTTTGTAAACTCAGCCAAAGCTGGAGTTGAATGTTAAAGCTTCGAATCAGATTGTTGTAGAGCCAGTTCATCTACCTTTTCATGATGGATCGATTGGGGAAGTGGATGCTGAGCTATCGATGTTTGAGAATGAAGCAAAGTAATTAAGCTTGAGTTAATTTAAGGATGATCCAGCTACTGCTAGATGGTCAAGTAATTCAAGATCAACATCAAATGAAGATATAATTGGGGAATGTGGACCCCGAATTAGTGTAGTACAGCCTTATATTGAGGTGTTACAACCTGAAGAGTCTTAAATAGGTGTATTATAGCCTGAAGTGCATGATGTGGGATTAAATTCTGGTATTGAGATCCAATTGCAAGTGCAGATTATGATTGTGAGCATAAGGAAGTTAAGAGTTAAGTTTATATCTCAGCTTAACAAGGATATTAAGCTGATCATTCACTTAAATCGGAGAAAATGATACTCAAGCAAGATGATTAGAGCAATGGAGAGACCAATCGTTGTTTATGAAGGAAGTGCTCTGGATTTCTTACAACTTGAAGCAAATGAGGAAGTTCTTGGTAGATTATTTGAGATCAAAAGTTGGGGTTGAAACAACCTAGGGTGTTGTTGGTATCCATTGATAGGATTGGAACAAGTTCTTGGATCCATAGAAGCATTAAGAGGGCCAAGAAGAGGTACAAATCTATCAACAAATGCACAAGCTCAGCATTAAGTCCGAAAGTTTATGCTGTACAGCTTTCAAAAACAGATCAGTCAACAGTTAATTTTGGTGCTGATGCAATTGTTAGTTGTATGCAATGCCCTACTTCGCGTTTCATTACACATTTAGAATTAGAACTAATATTAACTCATATGCAAGAGCAGTTTGTAGCATTGCTGCGTTTTCGACTGGAGAAATGGGATCAGAGAAGGAATGAATTGGATCGGAAGTGGAATCAGCTTTTCCAACAAATATCGCTGTAGACGAATGGCTTACAAGAACAACTTGATATTCAACCTTTTCAAGGGGAAGCAAGTCCTCAAAGGGAAGTGATATGCAGGGACATTGATCAAGCCCCAAGGGAAGCATCTCATCTTTCAAATTCAGTTCTAGGTTCATGTATAGATGCTGATCTTATGCAGAACACTGACACAGCAAGAGTGGATTCCACTATAAGTTTTGATGCAAGTGTAAAGGAGAAGACATTTACTCAAGTGGAAGTGGCCCCTTCCCAATATTAGCAAGGGAAATGGTATCAGATGGGATTTGCAGTAGTGAGGAGTTTCTTTGTGCAGCATACTCAAGAGTTGTCATGAGAATCTGATAGAAAAGCTCAAGCCAAGTGCACTCAAGAGGTTAATGCAGTAGTATGTTAGGCAGGGTTGAGACCCTTTGATCCTGGTAAATATGGATTAATTGTGTTTGGGAAAGGTAGACAAAAATTGTAGCAGTTCATTGATGGGAACTCAATTGACAGTTCAAGAATCTGTTTGGAATTAGAAGCTGCAGGTGGAAATCGAGGAGTTGACATCATTCAAGGCCTTGAGATTTTAATTAAGGAAGTGCAAATGAACTTAAAAGTTCTAGGCTTCAGATTAAGTGTAGAAGGTATGCTAAGGATGATCAAGTGGGCTGAGATGAACAGTACAGAGCATCTTTCAAGGATACAAGCTAACATAAGACCTCCAGAATTAGGAGGAAAGTTCCCTATTAGTAAGCTATACAAGAGATCAAAAGCAAGTTAGGAAGTTACCATTGATCATCGCAGCAGTGATAATATCTCCAGATCTAAAATTGATCTCAATATGCTCCACGAATTTATAAGCATGGAGAAAACTGATCAGAATTTCTTGGATTTTGCTGATTCCTCAAACCTTGCTGCAGGAGTAATGACAAGTCTGAATGAAGCTTTGAAATGCAGGAAGCAAGATTGGGATCAGACTAGAATTAGAGGTTTTGAGAAGGAATTGAAATTCATATGTTGCAAGCTGAATAATTCAGATAGTTGGGTTCTTTTGGGAGCTCAAATCATGACTGAATTCCTTTGGAGTCTTGCTAAGGCATTTGTTAGTTTATCTTGGTTGGATAAAGTTCACAATTCCCGAGCTAAGGGTTTAATTGTGCTAGAATATATGCTACTATATGCTAATATGGTGCATATAAAGGCATTCCCTTGATTTGCTTGTGTTTGAGTTGATAGCCATTGAGTCTTGGACTTAGTATTGGAACAAAAGAAGAATAGCTGCTGTTGGGAATTGGAGACATGGTCTGTCTTCAAGCAATGGGATCTGTTGTGTAAGTATTGCTGCTGCAGGTTGCAATGAATGGGAGAAGTTGATACAAAAGCTTCAATGTCATCTACATGTTTTAGTGGAAGGTTTCTGCAAGAGGTCAAGTATGACTCCAACTGAATTTGGTATATATCTCAGTGGAGGAGTCAAGAACAGATCTATCCTTGCTCTTGTGATGTTCACGGTTGTTTTGATGTTCCATTCGTTTAATGGGCTGGTGTATTTTGCATACATACTTGTGCTCATTGTTGAGGGATTGGAGTTGGTTCATTTGAATCAAATTAGCTGCAGAAAAGCAATTTTATACAGAAGCAAAAAAAGGACTCAATCAGGAGCTGAAGACCTTGTCCATAATTTGGAATTTGTGTGCTGCAGGTTGAAAGAAATTTGTGGGGCCACTTTGATGGTTCAAACCATGAAGGAATTTCCTTGGAGTTTAACCATGGCTTTTCAGAACTTAGCTTGGTGGAGAAAAGTTCCAAACTTGCAAGCATACTTTTTAATTGTTCAAGAAACTGAGCTGGAATGTTGCAGTGGGTAGCAATGAGTCAAGTGTTTTTTGTGCATCCTCTTTATGTTTTGGCAAGACAAGAAAGTGGAAGCTCGTATTGAAGATGACAAGGATCAAAGTCAAGTTATGGTTGAATATGCAAGAGTTTAGGAAATGGGAGTTAAGACTTTTATAACTTCAATATTCCAACCTGTTGTGCAGCTAACAGAAATTAGAGGAGCTGATATTGGTTCAGTGATTAGCTCATTGTATCCATTAGAATCAGCACTTAAAGAGGCTAATTGGACAAGAAGATGTGCCAACTTGATTCTTAGAAGCCTTGGAAGACCGAGTGCAATTGGAAGTCCTTCTTTAATTAGGTTAAGACCAAGTTACTACAAGATTAACAGCTTCAATGGGAATATGGGTGTTTGGCTGATCTGGAAAGCCTCCGGAAGAGTTCATGACATCCAATTGCAACATTATGAGCAGAAAAAAGAAACATATTCAGATTGACAGCATTGACAGTAGTACTCTAACAAGATGTAACAAGTTCCAGTTGCATTTTAGATTCAGGTCTAAGGGGTAATTCTTCAGATGTGCATTGCATCACAAGTTCACTACAGCTGTGAGTTTCAGTAAGGAAGTTCAGAACATTTAGTCTCCTTCTACAACAACAAATGTTCGTCAAAGTCTCAACTCTCTTGTAAGATTCTTAAGGACAAGAATCTCTTGGGGGGGGGGGGGGGGGGGGGGGTATTGTTATGATTCTGATAGATGGGGCACATAAAAGTAGATATGAATAAGTCATGGTTGTAATAATTAGCAATAAGTCATGTAATAGGCATATGTTGGTTAGATAATCACTAAGGTCAAATTGTTAGTTAGTTAAGAGGTCAATGTTGGCGGGATTAGGTTAGGTAAGTCGGTTGTATGTACTAGTCCTTAGCCACCATTAGCTTGGGTTGTATAAGTAGTTGAGCTCTTCATTGAAAACTCATAATTTTGATAAATTGAAATATCTTTTGGTATTTTTCTCTCTCTCACCTAACTCGCTCTATTTTCTTATCTCCTTTCACTTCTCTTCTTATCTAAATTCTATCCTTCCCTAGGTTATGATTTGAGATTAATCTCGATCATAACATATTTATAATGCTAGCCCCGGTATTTTAAAATATTAGTTTGGTATCCTACAAGTCGACAACACTAGCCCAGACATCGCTGGGACTTAGATACTACTGCCCAGCAGTCAGACTTAGATATTATTGCCCAGTAGTGGAACTTAGATACTACTGCCCAACAATGGGACTAGCTATTACCTAGGCACTTGCATACACCAGCGTTGACCGCCTGCTGACTAGATTACCGAGCTAGAAAGCACTAAGCTAGAAAGTACCAAGCCAGAAAGTAACGAGCTAGAGATTACTGAGCTAGAAAGTACCAAGCCCAAAAGTACTGAGCTAGAGATTACAAAACTAGAAAGTAACGATCTAGAGAATAACGAGCTAAAGAATGCCAAGATAGAGAATACCGACCTAGAAAGTATCGAGCTAGATATTACTGGGTTAGAAAGTACTAAGCTAGAAAGTGCCGAGCCAGAAAAAACTGACCTAAAGAATACCGAGCTAGAGAATACAGACCTAGAAAGTACCGAGCAAGAAAATATTGAGCTAGAAAGTACCGAGCTAAAAAGTACCGAGCTGGAGATTACTGAGCTAGAAAGTACTGAGCCGAAAAGTACCGAGCTAGAGAATAACAGCCTAGAAAGTTCCGAGCTAGAGATTACTGAGCTAGAAAGTACCAAGCTAGAAAATACGGAGCTAGAGATTACCAAGCCAGAGAATACCGACCTAGAAAGTACTGAGCTAGAAAGTATCGAGCTAGAAAGTACCGAGCTAGAGATTACTAAGCTAGAAGGTACGGACCTCGAGAATACCGACCTAGAATGTACCGAGCTAGAAAGTATTAAGATAGAGATTACCAAGCTAGAAAGTACCAAGCTAGAAATTACCAAACTAGAGAATATTGAGCTTGAGATTATCGAGCTAGAGAATACCCAGCTAGAAAGTACTGTGCTAGAGAATACCGAGCTAGAAAGTACGAAGCTAGAGATTACCGAGCTAGAGAGTACCGAGCCAGAAAGTGCCGACCAAGAGAGTACCGCACTACAAAGTACTGACCTAGAGAATACCAAGCTAGAGAATACCGACCTAGAATTTCTACATAAAAGAGGGAGGCCCCTCTCATTTGAGGGACCTCTTCTTCCTCAAATGAACCGCCCCTGCTTCACCTCTCCCTCTTCTCGAGGGAAAGCCTTGTCAAAGGTAGGCCATCCTGCGCCTCACCCTTATATAAGTGCTTAGAGATGCTTAAGAGCTTTGTTTTGATATAAAATTTGATCCATAACTCTTCACAGACTGAAAGTTATGTCCATTTTGAGTTGTAAAGCACGTTATATGCCATACCAATGTCTAACTTGCCAAAGGACTTTTTCAGGTTCTTTCTATCATCAAACGTTCAACCAATTTATATGAGTTCCTAGAGCTCCTCAAGATCTTCTTTTTAATGTAAAATTTGTTCCATAATTCTTTATGAACTAAGAGTTATGTTCGTTTTAAGTTATAAGGTACGTTATATGACATACCGATGTCTAGCTCGCCAAAAGCCTTTTTTAGGTTCTTTCGGTCATCAAACATCCAAAACATTTATATGGGCGCCAAAATCATTTTGATATATAATTTGATCCATAACCCTTCATGGATTGAAAGTTAATTCCGTTTTAAATTGTACGGTATGTTATATGCCATACCTACATCTATCTCGCCCAAGTCACTTTTCATGCACTTCTTTTCTTCGAAAGTTCAAAAAACTTTCTATGGATGCATAGAGCGCTTTAAGAGCTTCTTTTGGACATAAAATTCGATCCATAACTCTTCATAAATAAGAAGTTACGCCGATTTTAATTTGTACGTTAAGTTATCTAAACACAACGGGCAATCTATTGACTCGATTCATCTTTTTATGCCCTCTTTGATCCAAAAGCTCGAAAAATTATGGCAATTATAACAAAATCTTTAAGAGTTTTGTTTTGATGGGTGATCTAACTCACAGCTCCTTAGGAATTAAGGGCTATTTCTTTTTAAGACTCGGGGTTAACTTATGTAGACCACCGATCACGACTTTGATATCTTTTCTTTAAAATATAAGAAATTATGCCAGTTGCATATAGTTCTTCGAGAACTTTGTTTGATATGCAATTCGCATTCTAACTCTCGCCGATTTAAAATTTATGTTCGTTTAAATTATAGGATGCGCCATAAAACAATATATGCATAAAAGTAACAAAAGTAAACAACTTTGACGCTTTGACCATCGTTTTCATCTTCATCAATGGTAGCACCCAACACCCCTATCACAAAAACACCACCACCGTTGCTACTGGCATCATCCCAGCTCACCGCTCCTAGCCCGCTGGTCCTAGCTCCCGGTCTTAGCTCACCGGTCCTAGCCCGCCGGTCTTAGCCCGCTGGTCTTAGCTCGCCTATTTCGTGCTCACCGATGCTTCAATTCACACATGCTTGCGTTGCCTATACCCGTGGCACACTGTACGCCTTACTTCGATGCTGCCAAGCTGCCCCCAACCCTCCACTTCAGCCACCCCTATTGCTGGCTCTGTCTCTCTTTCTGCCATTGAACCTGGGTTAATTTTATTACAATCTTTGTTTAATTCAACCCTAAAAGGGTCAATTTCTATAACAATAATTGTTAATTCAAACCTAAAAGGGCCAATTTCTATTACAATGTTTGTTTAATTAAACCCTAAGGGGTCTACTTTTCACTACAATCTCAGTTTAACCTAAATCTAAGATGTTAATTTTTATCACCATCTCTGCTCCACTCAACCCAAACTTGGGTCAATTTCTACTGCGGCAATAATTTAGTTCAACCATAAAGGGTCAATTTTCATCGCATTAACAACTTAGCCCAGCCTTGACTGAGCAAATTTTCAATAGCAATCTCTATTCAATTTGACTTTAATGAGGTTGACTTGCACTATAACCTCAATTTAAATCAATCGTAAATAGGTCAACTTTCGTTAACTCTGGTTTAACTAATATTTTTAGAATATTAATTTTCATCAATTCTACTGGAACCCATACTTGCTATAATTTACTTCTCGTCAGCCCTGATTGAATAAATTCCTAGTATAATCCCAGTTTAATCCAGCTCTAAAGTGATTAATTTTCCTTGCGATCTCTATTAGGTTTAGATATAATAAATTAATTTCATGGCATTCTTTATTCATTTTAGCTCTACATGCGTTAATTTTCATCAATTCTAGTGGAACCAATTTTCGTTATCACCTTAGTTTAACTCAACCCTAATGGGATCAGTTTCTATCATAATCTCAACTTGATTCCTTGCTTGGTTTAATTTTCATGACAAGCTCAATCTAGTTTAGCCCTCAGTGAGCCAATTTTCATTACAACCTCCATTCGGTTAAACCTTTATTGAAACATTTTTATTATGATCTTTAGTTTGATTTAAACCCAAATGAGTTAATTTTAAACTCTATGTCTATTCAAATCAGCCATAAAAGAGTCAATTAATAATCGATTTAGTTAAATCTGGATTAGACCACTTTTGCTACAATCTCAGCTTAGTTCAACCTCGTATGAACAAATTCTTGTGGCAGCACTTGTTCAATTGAACCGATTTAGAACTAGTCCTTGTTATAATCTTAGTTAACTCAATCTTCATGGAGAAATTCTTCTTGTAGCATCTATTTAATTCTACCCTATTTGGACTAATTCCTGCTACCATCTCATTTTAGTTCGACCCTACTTGAGCTAACTATTCATAACAATTTTAGTTTAATTATGTGCTCGTTAAACCAATTTCGTCTTAGTCTCTGTAAATTTTAGTTAAAATCCCATGATATTTAAATCCCAACTTGGTCAGTCTTCATTTTCATCCTAAGATCAACTTAGTTCACAATCTCAATTCAACTAAATCATGTTTCGATTCAGCCTTCGTTATAACTCATATTGAACCAATTTGCATTTAACTAAGTTATAATTGAGTATATTCTACTCACATTTCATTCCTATCCAATCAAATATGGGCTAAATTAACTTTTACCCATTTATTCATATAGCAGCCGAAGTTGCGCATCACCTATGTGATCCTAGCTTTGAATACGGTTTGCTATAATCCTTGATAATCGAACTCGAATCTCTCTCGTGTTCTTATTGAAATTATGACTCTTTCGATTGTTATTTCATAACGCAGTTTGTCTTATGGGTACACTTACCATTAAATAAAGTAAAAAGTTACTCACTTTTTATTTTGAGAGTCTCAATTAAACAGTTTTCTCTCAGTCAGTCATAAGCAACTAAACTTTTCTGAACACACCATGGAAAATGAATATTCATTGAGCGATACCTTCTACAGAAAACTACAGCTTCTTTCTATTTATATCATCTGCGTTAAGCACTTCCGTTGGACAGTAGAAATCACACACAAATTATGTGTGGAACTTGTTGTGAAAACACTCGTATCACCTACTTTTCATAAATATCACAAATGTCTAAACTTCTCTTGTTATTAATTGAATGATAGAACAATAAAACATCAACTTAAATTGTTGCAACCTTAATAACCAACTTAACCAATCTTCATGCCAACTCCATTTCATATTGAACCCAGAAAAGTTAATCCTCGCTATAATTCCATTCTAATAGATTCTTGTTTTAACTAACTCTCGCTGCAATTCCATTCTAATAAAACTCTACCTAAGCAACCACCACCCTAAACAAGCAAATTGAAAGTTATAGTGCTTAAGGTCTAATTGGCTGATGACAAAACTATACATCATTCTAAAGTAAACAATTATGAATTTACATAGTCCAAGATGCATTAGCTTCAATTATAACATTGATTCATATTAATTTGGTTAAGGTTAGGGGATCTCAATTTACAAACAGGCCATGCCTAAGGTATGACACAGTCCTTACAGTACACTAGGAAAGCTTGTTCTCGTTCAGTGATCACCATACTGAATGGATAACCAACCCCTCTATAGTGTATCTCCTCTACGAAGAAACCAATACACTCTAATTTTGCTATTCGAATGCCGTTTATTTATTGTAGCACCTGCACTTGACATTGGTAGTGCTGAATTATTGACGCTAAGAAAGCCGAATCACTGACATAAAAGCATTTTTATTTGTTTATCTTTCATAGTTAATGAGTAATAGCATAAAATATTACAAGACTCAAACAACCCGTACTCCCTATAAGAACCATAACACAAACTTTGCAGCCTATCCTATACCATACAAACATACCCAACATCATGACGACAAGCTGTAACTAATTTCATTAATATAGCCAGTAAGGGAAGTAAGAAGGCCTTAGGATGATACTGAAGTTAATTACACTTTTTAAAAATAACTAGAACAATCCGCAGGCGAGCAATCATACACTTCGCGTTATCTCATAAATTATTGGCAATAATCGTTGCACATATGTAATATTCAGACACAATTTAATAGCAGCACATCAACCCATTCCAATTGTAAGTTTTCTCTACTCAAAACAAAGCGGCAAGGTGTTCAACACCAGCCAAACAAAAAATAAGATTGCGGTGCCACCTTCAGCATAAGAAATGAGGTTCCCTTAAACGGAACTCCAAACGACATACTTTAGTGAGTCACAGGGCACTTGCTCATTGTAGAGTTAGTGCTTGCACTTTCCAAAACTTCTGTTGGTCGATACGTTTGATTAAAAGCAGGCTTGGAAGAATTAAGGGAGAGGGCAGCAGGCGCAGGAGAATGCATGTACTTCAAACTTGGAGTATTAGCAGTAACGGAACTTGTATTTATCAATTTAGTTCAACACTACTCGAACTAACTCTCGTTACAAGCTCTGTTTAGCCTATCCCTCGTAAACCAATTTTAATTACAATTTTAACCATATTTGCGGCAATTTTTATTCAATTGAATTCGATTCTCATCACAATCCTAAACTGCTCCTAATATTTGAACAGATTATGTTCATTAACCAGCACAAAAGCCTGTCTATACTTGCCGGCCACTATATCAAGTGACCAAGTTCACTATAATATATCTTTCCTGAGGAACCATACTTCTCTAGATCCTTACTTGCAAATTGTCGAGTTAGCAACTAAGCACAACAATTCTGAAATTAAGGGTATTAAAGGAACGAAGTCATCAACCGTACCTTTTATAGTTCCAAAAAACAAAGCATACACAATCCAATGACAAGGCGCATGTGGAAATCAAAAGATACTTACAGGCACCTAATTTAGAAGTATCAGAAGAGCCAACAGCAAGATAACAAAGTTACATGATTCACTCTAAAGACTTTATAACCCCCTCGGGAATTCCAAAACATGTTTACTATCTCTTTCTAGGACTGATTAATCCAATTACTCTATAGATTTCTCATTCGTATATTCTATTCACCCATACAGTAATGCCAAAGCATACAATTCATCAAATGGAAATACAACACATCATTGTCACCCGTAAAAATTAAGCTACTCACCATATGCAATCAAGCTCGTTACTCATCTACGAAGCACTAGCAACGGTTATTCAGTCAAAAAGACAAAATTACACCATACTTGACTTACTTCATAAGCTGCACGATGTCGCCATCTCTCAAAATCGAACGTGGCTTTATGGTAAGTAACTTTTGGTAGATACTGTTTAGCCTTACTAAATCAAGTGAAATCAAAAATCAAAAATACATCCAAGTTAAGAATCATTTCATAAATAGGGGAAGCTGGAAGACTTTGCCTTCATTTGTGATTCCCTATTCATGGTGGTGCAAACCATTTTAAGGAAGGGGGACTTTATCCCCATTCACAGCTTGAACTTCATTTCAACAATGGCGAAAATCTTTTTAAGACTGGGGGACTCTGCCTCAGTCATTTCCTTAACGATAGTGCAAATATTTTTAAGACTAGGGGACTTTGCCTCAGTCATTTCCTTATTCTCGTGGCAAATCATTTTAAGACTGGGGGACTTCGCCTCAGTCGCTTCCTTATTTTGGTGGCAAATCTTTATAAGATTGGGGGACTTCGCCTCAGTCATTTCCTTATTCTGGTGGGAAATCATTTTAAGACTGGGGGACTTCGCCTCAGTCGTTTCCTTATTCTAGTGACAAATTATTCTAGGATTGGGGGACTTCGCTTCAGTCATTTCCTTATGTTAGGGGTAAATCACTTTTAGGATTGGGGGACTTCGCTTCATTCATTTCCTCATTCAGGTGACAAATAATTTTTAGGACTTAGGGACATCCTTAGTCATTTCCTCCTTCTGGTGTCAAATCATTTTTAAGATTGGGGGACATCGCCTTAGTTGTGTCCTCATTCTGGGGACAAATCATTTTCGGAACTAGGGGACTTCGTCCCAATTCACAACTTTTACTTTTTTATCTAGATGGCGCAAATCACTTTTCACGACTATGGGACTTTACCTTCAAAGCATAGGCTAGACATTACCTCCATCACAAAGGCTAAACCACTGCAAATTTAAGACGCTTCATAATTAGCAACAATTCAAAATGCATTCTTTTTATATGACGCAAAGCAGGTAAAAATAATTACAAGTCAAGAACCACCCGTCCATAAGAGGCAATCCCTTTCAGAACTATGGAATTTCATCCTCAATTGTGCAGCATCATGGTATATCTGGAGGACTTCATTACCAGTCAAAAGGCAAATAATAATTGTCAAACTTGGTTGCTTATTGCAACTAGACAAAATGTGTTTAGTAAGAGAATCTGAAATGAACTACATTTGAGCAACTCACACTCCCATCAATCTTCCGCTAAGTTATTTAGTACCACAACTAGTCAGCAACTTGGTAAGCGTAATACTAGGCATTATCTGCTTAGCCAACTTTATAATCCCATACCTATAGTGGGGGCACGTAGTCGGTAATTCCAAATCATGGAAACAACTTCTTGACAAACATGATAACTCAATAGTAAAAATCATTCCGGAGGGTAATAATCTAAAGAGATAGCACTAAGAAGAAATAGTCTAATACCCGCAATAATTAATTTCAAGATTTTCTTGGACTTTTCTACAAATGATCTCAAAACTCCTCTCATGGAAAATTCATTCTAGCAATAATCACTGTCAACAAGGTAACACATAATAAAGGATCACTGAGTCCTTAGAAATAGTCCACGACCCTAAGGCTAGAGTAACTAGACTGATATGTAAGACAGAATATGTAGGCCATATTCATGGTAGCCTCTAAAGTCTTTTGTCATTAACATCCTATAAACATACCCTAAAGAGTTTTTCTATATTCAATGCCAACATAAGCGACATACCAGAAGCTATCAAAAACGCATCATTACTAAGTCACACATTATGCATAAATACTTTTCATCCTAGTATTAGCAAGGGTTCATATGAACTGCAGATAATCATCTAGCATTAACCATGTCAAACTCATTGGTTTATAAATAAGCTCCTAAGATAAGCAAACATTGGCCATGGACACCCTTTGTGGATAATATACCATAGGTTTATTATTTAATAGATAATGGCCTTGAAAGTGTGCTATTTCTAGCAGCATTGTATTTAGTTTAATATTTACTCCCATCATATCCAGTGTTATGCTAGTTTGTTGCGTTTAATTTGCTTCCTTGAGTTTGCTTGATTTTATCCAGGTATTCTGCATGTAAGGCCTGGCGCTCATCCACGTACATCCTCACCACCATGGTCTGTCCTGGTGCTGACACCCACAACGGGTACAATACTAATGACCATGGTCCACCCTGATGCAAACAACCACAACGTGTGCAATACTCACCACCATGGTCTATTCTGGTGCAAACACTCGCAACGGGTGCAACACTCACCACCATGGTCCGCCCTGGTGCAAACACCTGCAACAGGTGCATTACTTGTCACCATGGAACGCCTCGGTGCAATCACACTACTTGACGCCATAATTCACTTAAGGGTTATCTAAAGATTGTACATTAAACATTGATATATACTTTTTATTCAATATATATGATGTACAGTTTATTACACGAGATCTACAGGCTTAAAGGATGCCCTAACCTTCATGACATATGCAGTAGTAACATACTATTATGATCGAGACTAATCTCAAATCATAACCTAGAGAAGGATAGAATTAAAGAGAGTTTAGATGAGAAGAGAAGTGAAAGGAGATGAGAAAATAGAGAGAGAATTGATCTCAAAGAGATATTTTATTCATCAAAGTTAGGAGCTTACAAGATAGAGATTACCACTATATTCTAATCCAAGGCTAATGACGGTTAGAGGTGATACATTGCACCTAGACAAGTCCCTATAACCGACTTAACTAACTAGCCGCCAACATTGACCGGCCTTGACCACCAGCTTGACCACCGTAGCTACTTAGCAACTAAACATCACCTATTACATGATTTATCAAAAGGCTTATACTACTTATTACATCATGACTTATTTTAATTACAATATTTCACATGCCCCAACTATTGGAATGATAACAATACTCCCCCCTTAAGAGATTCTTGTCCTTAAGAATCTTAGAAGAGAGTTGAAACCTTAAAGAACAGTTATTCCCATGGAAGTAAGTTGAATGTGCTGAATTGCCTTGCTGATGCTTGCAACTGCAGAGAACATGTGTGCAATTGAATTTGAAATGCAGCTGAACACGAGTATTGTTTCTGCAAAATGTTTGCATTTGGACGTAATGTACCCCTCTAGAGGTCTACCCAAATCAAACAAAATCATCCAAACACTAACAACAACAATCTTACAGATGAGCCTCTTATTGCAAATAGTCTGGCCACACTTCAATATGTTGCAACAATCGAGCACTGATGGTTGAGAATGTTGCCACTGTAACTTAAGAATGCAGCTGTGTTTGATCTGTTGGTTCTCCAATTTGGTATACTGGTGGCTTTTTAAAATCTTGAATGCCATGAAATATGCTAATTATGTGCCAATTTTGAACATAGATTATGTGGGAGTCTCAGCGTTGTCACCTAAAACTCTAGCACAATCCATCATAAATCGACTTTGATCCTTGGCAATGAGCTTAAGTATAAGTGCGAAATATACCAGCCCATGAACCCAATGGACTGTCAAAGCAGCTGTAAACATCAAAAGATCAAAGTCTGATCTGGTCTTAACTCCCCTACTGAAGCACATACTGATTTCTGCTGGAGTTGATCTTGATTGCCTGTTGATTTCCTCAACTAAAACATTATTAAGACATTGAAACTATTGCATCTGACTCTTCCATTTAGTGTAACCAACTGCAACAATGCTTACGCAATAGACCATAAGGTTCAAAGTCAGACCTTGTCTCAATTTCTCAGCAATTGCTACACCACTTTCATTCCCATACTCAATCCAAGACTCACTTGCTATCTTTGGCATCAACACTTGACTTTGCTCACAAACTTTAGTTGCCAACAAGAAGCAAACATCTTCAGACCCCATCTGAATTGCCTCTTGGCTTCTACTTTCAAAGGTAAAACCACTAGAATGATGCCCTTCTCTGCTTGAGATTTCCCACTCTGCTTCCTCTACAAGTAAGCACATGCTTGGATTCAATGTTCACCACAATAGACCCAAAATATAACCAGAGCATCTTAACAATCTTAGATGTGTGTTGAATAACTGCTGATCGGCTCAAACGATCGTGGTTGAACTGCTCAGCTTGAACAGCTGGAATTGCTCCTATTCTCACGTTTTGCTTTTCTAATGAGTGCTCAGGTGGCCTCACGGTAGTTTCCACCCTTATAACATTTCCTTCCAATTCAGCTTGATCTCTACACCTTCCCAAGCCATGTCCTGCTTTCTCAATTGACTCGAGTTCAAGAATAATCACATTCAGCATCCGTTGGGCCATCCACTCCTTGTTCTTCACTTGGAAACTTGTTTTGAGTTGAATTCCTCCACTCATACTGCTCCAAGAATGATGTGGTCCAGCAAATCGATCAACTGAAACCTCCACACTGTTGAATTCAGCTCGGTTGGCCTCAACAACTTGCTCCCTGTTATCAATATGCAGTGAAGTAGGTAACAAGTATTCCGGAGGTCTGACATTGGGTTGTACTGTATTAGGAACCCATGGATCAACCCACTTATCACGCTTCCTATCCATCTCAGTCCATTTGGGAGAGTCAAGCTTGTATATAGCACATGAACTTGTGGTGGACTTCAAGCTCGACATCTCATAACTCACTTTAGTGCCTGCATCAAACAACGTAGTCGTAGCACTCAATTCTTGCGTCAGAGATCCAGAATGTAATGCACCAATTGGCATACGAGATGCTCGAATCACATCCTCACTTGTAGATGCCTCAAGATTGGCTAGATTCCAGCTCAATTGATCACAATTGCCTCAAGATTCATTATTCATAACACTGCTACACCTTATTTGCAGATGTTTACTCCCAAAAGCCTCTATAAACTCCTTCCCTAAATCAAAAGGTCTCCAACAAGTCTAATTTGCTACTATATTGACCTCTTGAGGGTTATTTGTTTAAGCTTCTCTATCAATCTGTTGTCTTGCAGCAATAACAATCTCATGTTTTCTCAAGTCTGAATGTACTGCAGTAGTAGCAGCCTGTTCCCTTGCTGAGTGTGTTTGCACAGCAGTATTAACATCCAAATTCCTTACTGAATTTGCTGTAACAAGCTATTGTGCTGTTGCAACATTAAACTTGTCCTGAATTTTCAATCCATGTGGCTAGTGAACCAGCTTAACTCGATTTAATGAGTGCGACGTTGCATCATCTATTTGTTGTTCTACTGCAGATTCTAAATTCAGTCTAATTCCATCACATCTAATAACATTTTGATCAATTTCGTGCTCCATATCAACCTTCGAATTCCCCTCTGCAACACTTGATGGTACCCAAGAATTTTCAATTACAGCTGGGTGAAGTATTGCCTGTTCAAACCCATCTTGATTTTGCGAGACTTGAGGTTGATCCAATGAATACAATTTTGAAACACTCCCTTGATGTGTTGCTGTAGATTGCAATTGTGAAAGAACTCCAACTTCTGTTGGTGCTTCCTCATAATCTTCTACCGCAAACTTCAAGTCAACCTCAAGAACTAACGCCTTTTGCTGATAATTCTCCTTTCTTGAATCTTTATTTCCAACCTCTTCACAATTCTCAATCAAAGTTAGAGGTTGCAGTCCATCCAACTCAAGCTCGGTTTCCATTACAACCTAATTTGAATCCAAGCCTGCTGCAACAAACTCAGAGACTTGTATTAGTGAACCCTTCTCTAACTTCTCGGACTTGAGATCTTCTACTTTGACATTATCATGCTCGAATCCATCACCATCAACACAAGATCCCATTTCCATCTCACTTGTTTGCACGATATGTGGCAGAACAGGATCTATGTCCTCCATAGGCATAACAACCTCTCTATCTGGCTCATTTTCTTGCTCAAACTTCTCCTTATGAGCTCCATCACTGTTCCCCAACTCCACAGGACCAATTGAAGAAGAAACTACCTTTGATTCTCCAATTTCCACACAATTCTGAAACCGCTGAAGCATTCGCTCAACATTCTTTTGATACGACTCTAACAATGACTGTCGCATTTGACGGAGCCTTTCATCCGTTCGAATCCTCCTCGAATAAACTGTAATGGCCTTAGATCCTGCCGTAGCAGTGTTTGCCGTAACATTTCCTTCTTCAAAAGTAAAGCTCGTGCTGTAATTCATGATTAGATTCTTGAACCAACACTCACTGCTTACTGGAGAGGAGAATTGCATGGCCAAGGAATCTTTGCAAGCATAGAATCCAAACATCGACACCAAACCTTAATTCTTCTCAACTAAGGAATCAATATTGCAGCTCAGCCGAAGATGATAACTGAACATCAAACCCTAATTACCGAAGTTTGCGAATCAAAGAGAACTCGAACCAAACCCTAACAGCAGTGCTTACTTGAATAATTCAGACTATGAATCTCAATTAGACTCTAACTTGGCTGCAATTATGACTTCAACACACTACTCACCACAATCCTCAAGAACAAAGTCGGATTTGTGCAATTCTGCTATTAGTTTGTTGTTAATTCCACTTTTGAGCAAGTATCTACTCGGTTTCGGATAGTTCTTATAGAATCAGCTAAATTTCTATACACTTCTATCCTTATCAACAAAATTCCTCAAAAATTGAGTAATACTCAATCAACAATTCAATTCAACGGTAAAGAAGTGGATTCTGATCAAATGTAGCTTAGAAATTTGGAATATGTTACCTTCACCTCAACAATTGAATTGTAGAACCTGAAGTAACCCCAATTCAGCTTTGCTGAGCTGATCTTTCTGGTTTTGATCAAGAATAGTGTGATCCAGTAGTACGATTCCAAGACTTGCTTCACACTATAACTGCCAGTTATGTTTGATTGTAATCAAAAAGCAACTGGATCAACAAAACTTGATTCAATGCAAGCTTAAATGCCATTAGTGAGATCTTTGAATTCAAGATCTCAAGTCAAAACATCAATTTCAACCTTTTTTATTTGTTTCAATGTAGTTTTCAAATATGTTCTTGATCAAGTACGCAGGAACTTTATATCAATCAATCAAGAATTCAAAATTGAACTCCTAATCAATTTGCAATGCGATCAAGGATATTTAATATCAAAGCACACTTGATTTGGAAGCCAAATGAGGCTTTTAACCAATTGTTATGATCGAGACTAATCTCATATCATAATCTAGGGAAGGATAGAATTAAAGAGAGCTTAGTTGAGAAGTAAAAGGACATGAGAAAATAGAGAGAGAATTAGATGAGAGAGAGAATTGATCTTAAAGAAATATTTCATTCATCAAAATTATGAGCTTACAAGATAGTGATTACAACTATATTCTAATCCAAGGCTAATGGTGGTTAAAAGAGATACATTGCACCTAGACAAGTCCCTACAACTGACTTAGCTAACTAGCAGCTAACATTGACCGGCCTTGACCACCACCTTGACCACCGTTGCTACTTTGCAACTATACATCACTTATTACATGACTTATCAAAAGGCTTATACTACTTATTACATCATGACTTATTCTAATTATAATCTGTCACAAGCCTTAACTATTAGAATCATAACACATACCCATCCCTGTTAGACTAGCGTGATATATCAATCATTCTAGATCCTAGAATATTGAGGTGTAATCGCCGTATTGACCTCATTCAAGTACGTAGCATATGGATCACTTTGGCAGAAAAGTAAGCGTGAAATGCCTAATACTCTAACCTCATCAGGGTGCATTACACATATCGCTTATATACAAAATGAGTATAGTAAATCATCAGCCAAGATCTCCGATCAATTATCGAAAGGCATCATACTCACCACTTTATGAATATTACAAACTAAATGCGCATATAACTAAGGGTTAGTCATGATAGTGATATCCTATTATGCTTATTACATAAAATTCATAACACAACGAGCACTTATAAGAATAAAGGAACAAAATGCTGCGAATACTATATGGTTCACAGTCCTCAAAAGCTCACATTCTTTTAGACACTCTTATGCAAATTAAAATTGCCCATTTGGACAAGCGGAAAGATAAAATGTTCTTTTAAAATCCCTAAAGGGTAAATGCTCTGATAGAGCAAACAGTATGTTAAACACTCGGTTAAGATCCACAATTGGGCTAAAAGCCTTGCTAAGGCTCATGAGGGGTCCTACACCCAACTAAGAGCCAAAATTGCTTAAACATTAAGTTAAATGACAAAAAACCTTGGTACACAGCTTACTTAGGTCCTACACCCAATTACCAGCTGAAACGGCTTAAACATTCAATTAACTGACAAAAAAAACTTAATACAAAGCTTACTTAGATCCTACGCCCAGTTACAACCCGAAAAGGCTTAAACATTCGGTTGAATGACAAAAAACCTTAATCCACAGCTTACTTAGGGCGTACACCCTGTTAATACACACGAATAGCTATTACAAAAAACCAAAATGTTATATTTGTCAGCACGCATCTTTAAGATTATGCATCCTACACAAGAGTGCCAATTACGAAAACGCAGGGCATAACATTCGAAATTCCCATCGCAAGGGAAAACATTGCAAGCAAGCAAACCACGCTAAGAATTGACGTGTGATCCACGACATGGCCAAACTTGGAATGACCGAAGTTTGTCCACGGAGTGGGGGGACTATATGTTTATAATGCCAGCCCCGGTATTTTAAAATACTAGTCTGGTATCCTATATGTCTACAATACTAGCCCATACATGGTTGGGACTTAGATACTACTAGCCAGTAGTCGGACTTAGATATTATTGCCCAGTAGTCGGACTTAGATACTACTGCCCAGCAATGGGACTTAGCTATTACCTAGGCACTTGCGTACACCAGCGTTGACTGTTGGTTGACCAGATTACCGAGCTAGAAAGCACTGAGCTAGAATGTACCAGGCTATAAAGTACAGAGCTCGAGATTACCGAGCAAGAAAGTACTGAGCTAGAAAGTACCGAGCCAGAAAGTACGTAGCTAGAGCGAGAGATTGCCAAGCTAGAGAATACTAACCTTAAAATTACTGAGCTAGAGATTACTGAGCTAAAAATTACCGTGCTAGAAAATACCAACCTAGAAAATACCAAGCTAGATAACACCGACCTAGAAAGTACCGAGCTAGAGATTACTGAGCTAGAAAGTACCAAGAAAAAAAGTACAAAGCTAGAGAATACCGAGCTAAAGATTGCCGAGCTAGAGAATGCCAACCTAGAAAGTACCGAGCTAGAGACTACTAAGCTAGAAAGTAGTGAGGTAGAAAGTATTGGGCTAGAAAGTACCGAGTTATTGAATATCGACCTAGAAAGTACCAAGCTAGAAAGTACTGAGCTAGAAAGTGCCGAGCTAGAAAGTATCGGGCAAGAGATTACTGTGCTAGAAAGTACCGACTTATGGAATACCGAGCTAGGGAGTACCGACCTAGAAAGTACCGGACTAGAAGTTCCGAGCTAGATAGTACTGAGCTAGAAAGTACCGAGCTAGAAAGTACCGAGCTAGAAAGTACCGAGCTAGATATTACCGAGCTAGAAAGTACCGAGCTAGGGAATACCGGGCTAGAGATTACCGGGCTAGATAATACCGAGCTAGAAAGTACCGATCTAGAGAATACCGAGCTAGAGAATACCGAGCTAGAAAGTACTGAGCTAGAGATTACCGAGCTAGAAAGTATGGACCTAGAGAGTACCGAGCTAGAAAGTACTGACCTAGAGAATACCGAGCTATAAAATACCGACATAGAATTCTATATAAAGAAGGGAGGCCCCTCTCATTTGAGGGACCCCTTCTTTCTCCAGAGGAACTACCCCTTCTTCACCTCTCTCTCTTCTCGAGGGCAAGTCGTGTCTAAGGTAGGCCACCTAATGCCTTAGCCTGCAATCGCCCTTTATGGTCAACTCCCTAGAGCATTAACTACTCTAACCTTTTACTCTTCTCTGGCTAAGTCCTTCATGTTTGTTATATATATTTATTACCTGCTTTCATTTTTATTTTATGAGATAAATACTAACTTGAGCATCGGAGGGGCCCTCCGTGGGTTATCTAGCGTGCCCCTTTAGTCATGTATTTGAATATTGCAGGAAACACCGAGAGACAGACATGCGGCTAGAGCTCGAGTTCGGCTTGTCCTTGTGTACCCCACCTCATACCGAACTCTAGTACAACGAAGAAGTACACTTACCAAACTTGTCGAAAATAGGTACTTTGTGGTAATTTGTTGCACCTACTTTCATAGTGTAACAATGCATTTCCTCCTGACTGTCCCTATTTTTATCCTTACATGGTAGCGTGGGTTATTGTGGAGGATTCTAACTACCTTGTGTTCCTTCCTTCCCATATTCAGAATGAGGTTGTTTACTGCTAACATCTAAGTATTTTTTGTTTCAAGGTTTGCTTATGTTCAGCTGGGCTGCACGACACGGCTTTGACATTGTTGGTTTTAGAGGATAAGCAAGATCTCAACTCTTGGTTTGTTCTTTGTAATCTGTATTTTGACATATGGCATCCTGAAGAACAGCGAAGTGTCAGAATTACTGGTTGTTCATGGCTGGTCATCGTTTGATCGTCTCTACGGAATTTGAGGTCTATTGTTACCATTTGATTGTGATATGTCAGCACGGTTATGTTGAATGGGCTCGACATTAGGCTTATTGGGGCTCTTTTCATCCTTGTGGCTACTTTACGATCACTTGTTTTAGTGCCTTAGAAAATCAGCGTTTTATGAAATTTTTAGGTGCAAAATCATGCTCTTGTATATTTTCTTGTACTATATTTTGGGGATAATGTAAAACCAGGGGTGTATTGAAGTTGGAAAAAAAATTTATTAACAATTTGTCATGTAAATCCTTATTTTGTAACAGTTTTTTTGATCCTTGTTTGGCGACCATTGTTTGGTACTGACTTTTTTAGCTAGTAATGATTGCCTCTACTTGGTAATAACTTTTTTATCTTATTTACCCTCCTTCTTCTTTCTTTTATCAAGTATATGTGTGTGTGTGTGTGTGTGTATATATATATATATATATTCACTTTTTTACTTTTGCTCCTTGTCTTTTGCGGTTCTAGTGTTATATTCAACATCCTTACTTTATCCTCTATGTGTTCTCTCGCCTCTCATCTCTGTCATTTTGCTCTACCTGCTCTCTCTCTCTATGAAATTTCTTGGGTATTCTATTTTTCTGAGGTATTTTCCCATTTCCTTTCTTCTTTGTGATTTTTGGTTTTACAGTTCAAGCTTTGTCGATTTGGCTTAATCAAGGTGCTTGTTTGAGTGTGGTATGCTGGGATTTCTAGTGTTGGTGCTTAGATTTGTGTTCTGGATTCAATTTTGGAGAATTTTTCTGTGTTTTAAGTTAGTGTACATCGAAGGGATCCTGTAAGGGTTTAGGGTTTTTATCTTCGGTGGCTTGTATGTTTGAATGGCTAATTTAACCTTTGAGGTACTGAGTTCAGGATTGTGAAAATGCAACGTCAAACCCATGTAGGGACCCCAATTATTACTTTTTTTTTTCCCTAAAAAGTTTAGTAGTTTTCTTTATTTTTGGGATTTGTGTTTTTTCATCATCCTCTTTGTTTTTTTCTCTATAGGAAAATAAAGTCTAATCGAGATGAATTTAGAAAATTTGGGTCCTAGTTATAACTCTTGTTCTAAACATCCTTTTGAAAATCATATTTTGAATGATGTTTTACTACCTCTTAATCGAAATGTTCCTGCCCTTGATTCAGTACCTTTGTCAAGCTTGCTTACTTTTAATGCCTCGAACTTAGACACACGTATGTGTTGTTTGTCATAATTTTTATTATCATACTTATTTAGAAAGGGTTTAATGCAAATTAAAATGGTACCGCCGTAGGGGTCGAACAAGACGTTTGACACGACGGATTCGAGAGGAGAGTAGTGCCCCTTCGACTCTTCCTCCTCATCTTCGGCCAGATGCGGTAATTTTTAAAATTAATAATTTAAAAACTCTCTTTCCCATAACAGTGAGGGTTAGGCTGTCCTCGAGCTTTATTCATAAATACAGTGGGGAAGCTGGAGTTTTAGCTCTTCAAAAGAAATACTGTTCTCACCTGATTACACTCTATGGGTCCCTTGTGAGACTGATTCTCCTTTACTTGCACCTCGACATGATTGCTTTGTGATTCCCATAAAGGCTCTTAATGCTGGCCTTCGACTTTGTCTTCATCCCTTGGTGGTCCGTGTTATGTCACAATACTCCCTATGTCCATGCTTTGTGAATAGTTTCAAGTTAACTGATCCCATTTTCGACTATATGTTCGGACTAAAATAGACCAATCATCATATGACTTTTGAGAGTAGACTCGGTTTGTCTTTTATATGCGGTAACTCGTCAAACGTTAAGGACTAGTTGCAAAGATTCATATGGGTTCGTCCCCTCATCCTTCTTGAATATCCTATAGTCTGGAGTGACTTAACTCAGCCTCGTAGGCCATGTGTGGACATCTTTACTATTGCAGACTGGTCCATTATTCATTATTTTGATAAAGGTAGGGAGGACGTGCACTTTTTGGTGACTTTAGACCATCTTAGATAGGAGGTTATATTGGTTAAGGCAAGGCTTAGTACAAAACCTGTCTCAGGTATTTTCTTATTTATTACAAAGGGGTTTTTACATGTTATTTCTGTATTTCATTTCTTATTGAGCATCTTATTTGTGTTTTTAGCTGAGGAGCTAGCCAATCTCGACATTGTTAATTACTTTGAGGCGGATCCATACTCAAGCAGCTCACATCCCAGCAAAACTAGTGTCGACGCATCCTCCTCTATGGTAGCCAGTCAAGTTTCCCCTGCGGACTCTTCCCATCGTGCTTATGAGAGTGAGCATTCTGAATTACCTCTTTTTCCATCTAGGAGTGTGGCCCCATCTCCTTTTAGAGCTCCTCCACCTCGGCGAGGCAACTCCTCTCTACCAGGTATTTTGAAGAGCAGACGAAGCCGCTCACGCTCAAGTACACCCCCGGCTTCCTCTTTGCCAGCTTCAGAGTATCACACTCCTATTTTATCCTTACCTTACCTATACCTATGACTAAATCAGAAGCTGTTCCAACCTCTACAGCTGAGCCTACTAATACCCCACGAGTGCGGGTAATACCCTCGTCTGTTCCCAACTTCAAGGTTTTACGTAATATTTTCGAGGCCATTTCGCCCGCACCTTCAGTATCTTAGGGAGGTCCTCCTTTGGTGGCTGAGGTAAGAACTGTGATAATTAATTTTTCTTTAAATGTTCCTCCTGTTAGCTTTTATGGTTATACTCAGGTGTTTTTGTGTTTTGCAGTATGTATCTATGTTTGTTTCTTTGTGCACTCTTGGACTATAGGGTGAAGCGGTAGTTAATTGCCTTTAGGATGCAGCTCCCCGAAGGGAGAAAGCACTACACCAATAGTTAAGGGAGTCTCAGTTGCGTTGTTCTTAGCTTCTAAGAGAGGTGGAGGCTTTGAGAGGTCATTTGGCAGGCAAGGATGCCGCTATGAAGCCTAAGGAGGATAAGTTGGCCAGACTGTGTGTTGAACTATTCCGTGCTCGAGAAGATGTTGTAGCTACTTTTAAATCTAGGACCGAGTACCAATCAACACGTGACGCCGATTGTTGGACTGGGCTAGAGTGGGGTGTTGATCGCTTGATTGAGAGGATTAGGAAAAGCCATCCGAATTTTACACCAGAGAGTATAACTAATTGTATAGCTCACATTAGTGAGGAGATTCTATGTGCCTTACCAAGTACTGGAGATGGAAATGCCGGATCTGCAGTATGATTTTCTGTTTGTGTTAATCTTTTAGGTGGTTAGTTTTTTGGATATTTGCTTTGTTATTTCGTGTTGATTAACCGGGTACCTACTATGTAAGGGACATTGATGTCATTTGCAGATGTGCAGTTACTTAATAGGTTGCTTGTGTTCGTATTATGCAGATGTTGAATTTTTCGGGTGTCATGTAAATGGTTGCATCTTATGTAAGGAAAAGCTATTATTGTGCTTTGTTATAATTTAGTTATAGCAGGTGCGTTTGCTGTTGCTCAGTTGAAATGTATTACAGATGAAGGGTCTCATGATTTTCTTATTTTACAGTTTTATAGTTTCGTATCCTTGATAGGATAAAAAATCAGGTAAATGGGTGTTGCGGTGTCCTTTTTAATGACGCGTGTGTTATTGTTGCACCTTCAATGAGGTGGTGTTGTCGAGTTTTTAATGAGGGGATGTTGTTGCACCTTCAATGAGGTGGGGTTATTGCCTTTTAATGAGGGGAGTGTTGTTTTTGCACCTTTAACGAGGTGGTGTTGTTGCACCTTCAACGAGGTATGTGTTATTGTTGCACCTTCAACGAGGTGGTGTTGTTGCACCTTCATCGAGGTGGTGTTATTATATTTTAAATGGAGGTTGTCCCCGATATCTGACCAGGTTGTGTGGAGTAGGTGGTTAGTGCTGAATGAGATGTCAGCGATTTTTACCTGGTCAACACATTATATATGGGCAATAGAGCGCGGTCTTTGTATCCAAATGACGGTCAAAGCTAAACGACTATTAAAACTAAAACCTAGGTTTGAAGCCACCCATGTTCTTGGCGGGCCGTGTCTTTCCTGCCTCCGTCCTCCTGGAGTGTACGCATGTTAGTTTTTGTTTATTACTTTAAAATAGGTTGTTCCTAAACCTGGAAACAATTCTGTCTGTATTTTCTCAAAAGTTCATTCTCGTGGTTGGCACAAGTAACAATTCTCTAAGATTATTAAGTAGGTATACGATGAGCAATTTGTATTAAATGAAACCGACTACAGGGTCTCAGGGTCCTTTTCCCTTTCATTATTGATATTTTACATTATGCCTACTTGAGTGTGTATCGCTTTTTTTTTATCTCTTGTATTATTTCAAGAATAATACTTTCGAATTACCTGCATTCCACCTGTGAGACAAATTTGTCCCATCCATTCGTTGTAGCATGTAGCTGTGTTCCCGAAATGTTTGAGTCACTCTATAGGGACCTTCCGAAATTGGGGGAAAGCTTTCTCACGCCTGAACTCTTTCCCGTGGGCTCTGTGAGCAGCAAAACTACGTATCCTACTTCAAAACTGCGCGGTCTAATCCTGCCATTGAAACAAACAAATGTCCTTTGCTTTTAGGCGGCTATTTTAATTAGGGCGTTTGCTCGAACCTCATCTACCAGGTCCCATGCTCCTCGTAAGATATGTTAATTGGTCCCCAGGAGGTAATGGTTAATGCGAAAGGTTGGGCTACATACCTCAACTAGCAGCACGGCATCAGCATCATATACGAGCATAAAAGGGGTCTCTCCGGTAGCCGTTTTGACCATTGTTCTGATTGACCAAAGGATGCTAGTTAACTTTTCTACCCATTTTCCTTTAGCATGGTCTAGTCGCTTTTTCTGGCCTCTTAAGATATCTTTATTGATGGCCTCTATTTGACCGTTCCTTTGTGGATGGGCAATGGTTGCAAAATGTAGACCAACGCCTTTTTTCTCACAATAAGCCTAAAACCGTGATGAGATAAACTGTGATCCGTTGTCAGCTATTAATATTTGGGGAATCTCAAAGCGAGCAATTACGTTTTTCCATAAAAAGCTCTATGTGGCTTGACCGATTATCCTGGCCATTGGATCAACCTCTACCCACTGGTTGAAATAATCGATCGCGGCTATTACAAACTTCTTCTATCCAGATGCTATGGGAAAGGCTCCTAGTATGTCTATTCCCCATTATCTGAAGGGTATCAGACCAACTCGAGGTTGCAAGAGTGTGGGGGGTGCATGGAGTATGGGCGTGAACTTTTGACAAGTGTCACATTGGCACACCAAATCCTTCGAATCGCCCTTAAGGGAGGGCCAAAAGTATCCAACTTAGGGAGTCTTATTGGCCAAAGCGTATTCCCCAATATGTCCCCCGCATCCCCCTCTATGTATTTCTCCTAAGATACCGCACCCTTCGCTTTTCTCCACACACTTCAATACGACGGTGTGAAAATGACCTTTTGTATAGTTAATCATCAAAAATTACAAATCAACCTGCCTGACGCCTGATCTTTTTGGCCTTAAGAGAGTCTTCCGGTAGCACTCTTTTGTCTAGGTAATCTATCATCCCTTTCATCAAGCCAGAAAATTTGATAATGTTGCATATTGATCGAAGCACGGCTTCTTCGGACATGCTTTGGTAGACTTGTTTTAGCTGTATCTCCATCCCTGCATCGAGTGACTTTCATGAGCTAGCCAACTTGCTTAGTTTATCGGCCACTCAATTTTCACCCGGTTCGAGGTATTGCACCCTTATTTTTCAAGATCATTCACGAGTTTTTGAAAAAGTTTGTAATAGCCGCGATTGATTATCCTAGCCACATGGAGGGGAGGCACGCCAGATGCTTCTTTATTTTCCTAAAGGTTCGATCACATTCCCTGTCCCACAAGCCATCCCTCATTTTCAGCATAGCTTGAAAAAAGGGCCGTGCTTTTTCTGCGGATTTGCTAATGAACCTGTTGAGTGATGCTAAATGGCTGGTGCGACATTGCACCTCAGTGATCATCCTGGGAGCGCCGATTTCAAATACTGCATTTAACTTTACAGGATTGGCCTCAATACACTAAGCGGTGACGATGAATCCTAGGAATTTGCCTTCCTGTATTCCAAAAGAACACTTATTGTGATTTAGCTTCATAAAATATTGCCTCAAGATTTGAAAGGCTTCTTCCAAGTCGAAGGTGTGATCCTTCTTGGCACATGACTTGACAATCATGTCATCGAGATTTATATCCATATTACGCCAAATCTATCGGGTAAACACCTTATTAACCAATTCTGGTACTTGGCTCCTACATTTTTCAGTCCAAACGGCATCACCTTGTAGCTGTATGTGCCTTCATTCATTACAAATGAGTTCTTCACCTCATCTTATGGATCTATCCTGATTTGGCGGTACCCCGAGAAAGCGTCCATGAAGCTAAATAATTCATTTCTTGCTGTTGAATCTACCAGTTGATCAATTTTCGGTAGAGGATAGGAGCCCTTTGGACACTGTATATTTAAATCAATAAAGTCCACGTATACTCACTGTTATGATTCAAGATCAAACTTGAATCATAAACTTGAGATAAAAAAGTATTAGATGAGAAAGAAGTGAATGAGATGAGAACTAGAGAGAAATTAGGCTTGAGAGAGAAAATTAGATCAATTTCATGTGAATGAGTTCCAATTACAAGATATTTTGCTTATTTGTACTAAAGAAAATAGACGGCTAACACTAAGGATGAAAACAAGCTTAAATCAAAATAGAAGCATTTCCCGCCAATAACACACTTAGCTGCGAACTACCTTACCCGCCTTTCCCGCTAGAATTACAATTTGAATCCAATTGAGAATTGTGCAGCTAAAATCAACTGAAAATGCATAAAATCCTTCTTTGTCATGGCAATACCCGCTAGTAAAAATCATTCTTGCCCCAAGAATGAAGAAGAAGGGAATTGACTGCGTATGAACTTCAAAATCTCCCAGCTAGCTTGTTTAGGACCCACATTAACCCACTGAATCAAAACTTCCTTCACTGTCTTGCCTTGCTGCTGCACCAAACCAGATCCCAGAACTGTGGTAGGAGCTTGTATCAATGTTCCATTGCTTGTATCTTCTGGAGGTTTACTTGAACAATCTTTCCCTTCTGTCCTGTGCTTTTTCGAAAGAGAAACATGAAATATAGGATGAATAAAAGAATTAGGAGGGTGCTCTAGCTTATAAGCCACATTTTCCAATTTCTCTGACACCTTGTAAGGACCAAAGAAACGAGCCCCCAACTTGACATTTTTGTGCACTACGGCAAGTGTCTTCCTGTAAGGTTGGAGCTTGAGCTACACCAAGTCTCCAACTGTAAAGGATCAGTTAGAATACTTCTTATCAGCATAATGCTTCATCCTTAACTGAGCTAGCTTTAGATTGTCCCTTAATTGCTGAACCGGTTGCCTCCTGTGTGAAAGAAGACCATTGACCTTGGCCACATGAGAAGTTACTCCTTGCAGCACCATTGGTGAAGGACGATTGTACTCATATAAGGCCTTAAACGGAGGGGTTCTTATGACAGAATGAAAGTGAGTGTTATACCAGAACTTTGCTAAAGATAACCAATGAGACCAGTGCTTGGGATAGGTGAATGTCACACTCCTTAGATGCTACTCCTCACATTGGTTCGCCTTCTCAATTTGTCTATCTAAATGAGGATGGTATGATGAACTGAGAGCAAGAGTAGAGCCCATTAACAAGAACAGCTCTCACCAAAATTGACAAGTGAACATCCTATCATGGTCAACACAATGGATTGAGGCAACCCATGCAATTTGTAGATGTGATCAAGGAATATGCTGGCCAATTTCTCTACATAAATGGGATGACCCAATGCAATGAAGTGGCTGAACTTTGTAAACTGATCCACAGTAATCCCTCGCCTTAGGCAATCCTTCCACAAAATTCTTGCTTATGTGCTGCCAAGCTCTGTCAGGAATGGGCAATGGCTGTAATGGGCCTGACTACTAGAGATGATCAAACTTAGTCCTTTGGCAGACATCATATCCCTAAACATATTCTTCAACCCCCTTCTTAGCTCCAACTCCGCAGAAGTACTGCTTCAGCCTCTTTTAGGTGCCATCTATACTAGAGTGTCCAACCCAAGCAGACGAGTGGAAGGCCTGGATTATCTGTCTTCTCAAATCAGTGGAAGCTCCAACATACACTTTGCCTTTAATCCTCACAATTCATTTCAGGACAGTAACTTCAGCTTCTGCCATGGATGAATTACTCACAGTGTAGGCTGTAATGCAATCTTTAGCAAACTTATCCCCTTCATAGGACTTGTACACTTCCTCCATCCAATCAGGCAAGACACAGGAAATAGCTGAGCAGGAGCCAGATTCACTTCCTTCCAACCTTCGAGAGAGGGCATCAGCAACATGGTTATCTCCTGCGCTGCGATACTCAATAGAATAACTCAATCTCAACATCTTCATTTGTCCCTTTCATTGCACTCTAGTGGTAATCTTCTACTCCATAAGATATTTGAGACTCCGGTGGTCAGTTTTGATAAGAAAATGATGTCCCTCAAGGTAGTACCTCCACTTCTGCACTACTAACAAGATGGCCAAATACTCTTTTTCATAAATAGAGAGCTACTGATTTCTTGAACTAAGGCCCTGACTGAGAAAGGCCAGTTGTCTCTCTTTCTGAGAAAGAAATACCCCAATTCCCATACTATTGGCATCAGTTTCTAGTACAAAAGGCTTTCCAAAATCACTCATAATTAGCACTGGTGCAAAACACATTGCTAAGTTGAGGTTTTCAAACGCTTCTTGAGCAACGTCAAACAATAGAAATGCATCCTTCTTCAAGAGATCAGTCAAGGGTTTGGCCAACACTCCATATCCAGCAATGAACTTCCTATAGTGTCCAGTCAATCCGAGAAAACCTCTCAACTGCTCTAGGTTTTAAGGAACAAGCCAATCCCTCGTCGCTTTTATCTTGCTAGGATCTGTTGCAACACCTTCCTTGGAAACTATGTGTCCCAAGTATTCCACTTGAGTATGAGCAAATGAACACTTAGCCAGCTTAACATATAGCTTATTCTTGTGCATAATCTAAAAGACTTGCATCAGATGCTTGACATGTGCTTCTATGTAGGGGCTTTGAACCAGTATATCATCAAAGAACACCAACATAAACTTCCTCAAATGAACTATTAACACATGGTTCATCAATGCCTGAAAGGTAGCTGGAGCATTGGTTAGGCCATAAGGTATACACACAAATTTATAATGTCTGTGATGTGTCTTGAAGGCAGCCCTATGAATATCCTCATCCAACACTCGAATATGGTGATATCCCTGCCTCAAGTCTTACTTGGAATAGTACTAGGAACCATTTAGCTCATCAAGTAGATCGTCAATAACAGGAATTGCAAGCTTATCCTTGATGGTGAGAGAGTTAAGATGCCTGTAATCCACACACATTGGAGATGAGCCATCCTTCTTCTTAACAAGAATCACCGGAGAAGCAAAGCGACTGTGGCTATGTCGAATGAAGTTTGACTTCAATAGCTCTTCGTCTTGTCTTTCAATCTCACTTCTCTGTGAGTGAGGGTACTTATAAGGTCTTAAATTTACGGCATTGGAATTAACCTTAAGAGGGATAGCATGATCCAGAAGCCTCTTAAGCGGCAAGGTGGATGGCTATTAAAACATCTTCATACTCATGTAGCAACTGTCCAATGGAGGGGTATGGGGTCTCCTGAGCTGCATCAGAACTAGCAGTGATGGAAAATAACTGACCAATCCACTAATACTTCCTTTTTCTTACCACCTTCTCAAGGCTTTTCCCTTTCATCATCTGCAATTGTCCCTTCTCCATATTTCTTGCAAAACCACACTTTGTCCTCCCCTTTCAAAGGACATAAATAACTGAGCAAAATCAAAGATTAAGGGACTAATGGTTTTCATCCAGTCAACTCCAAGGACCATATCACAATCTCCCAATTTAAGCACTATGAAATCATACTCAAATTGATTTCCTTGCATCCTCTAGCAGAACCCTTTACACTTCATCTGTGTGGTTATGGAATTCTCATCAGCCGCTATGACAGCTAAGGGCCTGGTCTTGATCATTTCATGCTCAAAATGCTTCATATCCTTAGGATCCACAAAGCTATATGTTATGCCACTGTCAATCAAGATCAACATATGCTTATGTTCTGCCTCTCGTTTGATTCTTATCGTGTTATGAGAACCATTGCCAATGAGGGCTCTGACAGATATCTCCATTTCATCATTCTCAGATTCCTTAGATCGTCCTCTTCCTACTCCTTAGAGATCTCTTCTACCTCTTGAACCTCAATGTCCTCACAGGCATCTGCTCCAGTGACAGCCATTAGCAACTTAAGATTATGTTTCTTGTCCAAAGAAGTACTTCTGATTGCATTTAAAACACAGCCTCTGATTCTTCTTCTCTTCTAAACTCGAAGTCCTTGAACCACAAACAAAAGTAGCCTGCTGCTGAGACGATGATTGTGGAGCCTTGGTCTTAGGTCCATCAGAACCAGCCAAGACTGTGGCCTCCATCAATTTAGCCTTGGAAAAGGCTCGAGTAAGGGTTCTAGGATTCATTGCTTTAACCAAGTTCTTAACCATTTGTTTAAGACCACTTATAAAGCTTGATATGTAATAAGACTCATTAGCTCCGGGATTAACTGTTAATATCCTAGCTCTCAAATTCTCAAAACGAGTCATATATTCTCTCACAGATGAAGTTTGAGCCAATTTATTGAAGTGATCAATCACCTCACCTGGATCCTCTTATCCATACCTCTCACAGAGTTCATTTACAAATTCAGTTCATGTCAAAAATGGATTGCTGTGAACCAGACTATATCCAGACTTCCTGATCTCCTTGAAGATATATCGCAGCTAACTCTACCTTCTTTGTTTCATTAATATGATAGAATCGAAAGTACCTTTCGCATCTCCTAATCCATGACCGAGGTTCCTTTCCATCAAATGTATCAATCTCCACATACGGCTGTCTGAATCCTTGACTCCTTCCACCAGCAGTCCCATTCTCACCAGATCTAGATGATTAAGGTTGTAGAGTATCAGGAGGACTATCATGCAGACAGGCAGCAGATAACACTCCAACTTTAGGAGGCTGATTCTGTCTAGTGATCTGCTACTGCAATCCATTAAGCTTTGATTTAATTTGTTGAAAATGCTGGTCTAACTTCTCAGCTAGCTTCTGATCTTGTGATTGCTGGGCCATTGCAAACATTTCCTCCATTTCAAGTCTCAATTGCTCAAATTGATTGACCTCCACACTAGCTCCAGTATTTGCGCCCACAGCTGCAGCATAAGTCACATTTGCAGCAGCATTTGCTCGAGTAGTTACTCCACCAGCCATTGGTACTATCTTCTTGCATCTAGCTGGCTGTAATCAATCAATCAAGCAATCAATCAGCAGCAAACACTAGCTCTGATGCCAATTGTTATGATTCAAGATTAAACTTGAATCATAAACTTGAGATAAAAGAGTATGAGATGAGAAAGAAGTGAAAGAGATGAGAATTAGAGAGCAATTAGGGTTGAGAGGGAGAATTAGATCAATTTCATTTGAATTCCAACTGTAAGATATTTTGCTTATTTATACTAGAGAAAATAGAGGGCTAATACAAAGGACGAAAGCTCAAATCCAAATGCAAGCATTTCCCACCCAAAACGCACTTAGCTGCTAACTACCTTACCCATCTTTCCTACCGGAGTTATAATTTGAATCTAATTGAGAATTACACAGCTAAAATCAACTAATAATGCATAAAATCCTTCACGGTCATGACACTCACCAGGTCCCATTTGGCTTTTTTACTAGAACCACATTGGACAACCATTCAGGGTATTTTACTTCGCATATAAATCCTACCTTAAGTTGTTTAAGAATTTCTTCCTTTATTTCCTCATTCCTTTCAACACAAAAACTTCTTCTTTCCTGCTTAATTGGTCATTAGAAAGCACATTTCTTCTGTGTTATACGCGAATACATCATAAAGCTGCCGTAACAGGGTAATCAATTCACTCTTTGTCAACGATCATGGGTAACCAATGTCCTATTTTAACCATCTTCCCTTCATTAATCTCGATTTCTTTGAGGCGGGGTCTAAGTCTTTCAATTCCCTACTCAGGTGAAAGCTCACAGTTAAACTAGGGTAAGGACGCATAGTAACATTCCCGAGCCACCCTTTCATTTTCTTGAAGAGCAATTATGCCACCTTCGTTGGCCTCAAATTTCATCAAAAAAATGTTATGTTGAGATTGCGGCCTTTGTACTATTAGGAGCCGGCTGTCCCAGTATTACATTTTACGAGGAGGGAGTATCCTCAATCAAGAATTCCACTTTACCCCTCCTTACCACCTTGTGTCTACAGAACAAGATGTCCATCACAACCATTCCCATAGGTTGGACCGTTTCCCCAGTAAAACTAACCACAGGGTACCCTACCGGTGCAATCCAATTGGTTGGTATTTTTAGTTGTTCAAAACATCTGATAAAAAATACCATTGACAACACTTCCTTGATCGACCAGAACCATGTTGATTCGGCATTGCTCTATATCGATTGATATAATAAGAGGATCATCATGGGGCACCTGGACGCTCCCTAGCTCCTCATCTGTAACGGCTATTCCGAGAATTTACCTTCTCCTCGTGGCCGGTCTCTTCGGCGATTGGGTCCGCCCACTAGGTAGGACTTGAGAAACCATTGTAATCTTTTTTGGCACTTCCACCATTTCCTTGGGCAGCACCGGTACTGGTGCTTTGCTATCTGCTACCTCCTGCGACTTTCCCTGGGTCGAAAGCTCCCCATAAGGTCCTTGACTCTACTTCCCTCAAATTTTGCATTCCTCCATGGTGTGGTTGTAGAATCTATGGAATTCGCACCTTTTGGCTCTAGCTTTGAAGTTGAGTGGGCATTTGGATGGATTGGATGTCCTTTTAAAAGAAGGTGGTTGGTGTATGTGTCCCCTATCCATCTCATAAGCCATTCATCTTAAAGGTCGGTGCACCTGAATTTTCAAATGGAATGCTGGTAAGGGAGGCTTTTCCATTGCCGAATGCGCGGCCTTATACTTCTCTTTGGATTTCCTTGTGACCCCCAGCCAAAACTTCCCTATCGTGTTCATTATATTCTTGGCAGATATATATTTATTGGCCTTACCCACAATTCGTCAACGATCACGGGTTGTTTTTTTTTTTTTGCCAATGCAAATTTGAAATCGGAATTCCTCATTCCATTAATGATGGCACTTAATGCCGTTTCCTCAGCTAAACTAGGTATGTCAATCATTTCTTTAGCAAATCTTTTAACAAAGTCTTTTAAGGATTCTGATTCTTTTATTGTAGGAGCATCAATTGAGCTGCCGTAGTTTTCCTTCGCTTGTTGCTTACAAAGAGGTGAGAGAACTTCTCCGTCAGCTGTGCAAAGCTAATGATTATGTCAGCCGGCACAGAGGCAAACCATGATTGGGCGACCCCTTTTATAGCGGCAGGAAAACACTTACGCCAGACTTCTTCCGAAACATCTTCATCCGAGACTTAAACCTAGAAAGGTGGTCCTCGGGATCTTGGGTTCCATCGAAGAGGTCTATGTTTGGAATCATGACCTTCCTTACTGGCAAAAACAGGATTCTCTTGGAAAATAGGGAATGCCTGCCTGGAGCTTTTGGTGCTCTGCCTATCTCATCTTCCCCTGAAAGGAGGTTAGCTTCACATGGTTGGCTACCTATGTCTCCAACAGACTCGCTTTCTGATTTTTTCCATCCTGTGGGGTAGGGTGGGGTTGGCAGATTTTCTTCTCACGGCGCTTCGACCCAAAGTCCAATCCCTGGGTTCCCCACTCCTCTTCCCGACCTGGTAGCCCTCCATGTCTTTGGCTCATAACTTCAGGATTTTTATCCTTGGACAAATCGGGCGCTTGTAATTGCTGTTCCACAAACTTATGCAGCAAGCAATCAAGTAAGCGTTGAACATCTCTTAAATGTTGTTTTGATACGTGCTTGGCCCCTTCGCTTGATTTAGTGGGATCAGGGGAGCCTATTGGTTCTGTCATGGCCTTGATCCTTTCCCTCAGACAATGCCGATTATGTTTACAACAAATTTGCCTAGTGTGTTTACTTGTCGTAGTACAGATCGATATGGGGTGGGAGTCGTAAGGAGGAGCCAAACTCAAGCTCTCCGAGGAAAAGAAACCACCAAGATCTCTTTTCCCATGGAAGCCACTTAATTCATAACTCTTTCTCATCCTTCCTTTATATAGAGGTTCCCAGCTCCTTGCTACTGGGCTTCGGTGGTAGGTCGCAGTTGCTAGGTCGGCATTACTAGGTCGCTGCTTCTAGGTCGCTACTTTCTCATTTGCCGCTTTCAGGGCGCCAGTTCTAGGTTGCCATTTTCTAGCTCGCGACAGCTAGGTTGTCGCTTTCTAGCTCGTCGTTTTCTAGCTCGCCATATTTCCAGGCGCCTGTAGGCGCTGCGGGGATGCGTATATTAGTGCCTGAGTTGTTTGCCAGGCAATTTCTAATGGTCCAAGGTATTCCCTTTCCCAGTTAGGGATGACAATGGGTTGGGTTTGGGTCAGATTTGGCTTCATCCAGATCTTACCCAAGAAAAAACCCAACCTAATCGAAATAAAAAAAAAAAAAAACCATTTATTTCGTAAAAATTCAATCCAAATCAAAACCCATCAGGTGAAATGGATATTAAAAAAAACCATTTATTTCGTAAAAATTCAATCCAAATCAAAACCCATCGGGTGAAATGGATATCCAATCAAAATCCAAACCCATTTATGTTAATAAACAAATCATAATATTACAATCTAATAACAATAATAATAAAATGATAATACCTCAAAAGCTAATATTTGGATGAATTGCTTTATATTTTTCCTTTTTTCAATTAATATGCTTAAGTATAATAGTAAAAAAATCATTCAGTTACCTCTATATAACTAATATTTGTACATCACACCAAGGTTCCATAAAAAATATTATAGTGCAAAAACAAACTGGAAATTATTGGCACAATAAAAAAAGATGTTGGAATATGGTTTGGCATGTGAAAGACTTATTGGCAAAATAAAAAAGAGGTTGGAATATTGTTTGGCATGTTAAAGACTTAATTTAGTAAATTAAAATTTTTTTCTACACTAAACATAATTTCGAGTCGGATTTGGGTTGGGTATGGGTTGGATTTGATGTCATCAAAATCTGACCTGACCCAAAACCCATTTATCAACTTACAAATCCAAATCCATTTAAAACCCATTTTTTGCATCCAAATCCACCATAAATGGACCGGGTTGGGTGGATATCCGATGGATTCTGGTGCAATTACTATCCCCAGTATGAGGACCCAAAACCTTAGGTGGGCTAAGAGGATCTCCATTCAACTCTCTTAACATAGAGAGCTTCGCTAGTTGAATTAAGAATTCAAATCCTTTTATGGGTACCCTATTGGATCGATATGCCACACCTCATTTCGTAGCTTGGTTTCAAGCGTACTAGTCCTCATTGGAGGCTAGAGGCACCAAGCGGCATTTTCACCATCCTTTGAGCTTGTAGGTTCTAATTGGATAGGAAGCCAGCCAGTCAGCATCAGGCCAACTCCACCGAAGGCACAATAACATAAAGAGCTACCCCCTAAAGTATGCTTCATTTTAATTTTGGTTGACCTGGACAAAGACTAATTCTTGCCCTTTCTTTTTTAGAGCAGCAGCTATCCAGGGGACTCCCAGGAGTGCTAGAACCAGGAGTTTCACCCAAATATAGATCGAGGAATTCCCTTCCGAAATTTCTTGACACGAAGTTGGTGGCTTAAGGAACGGGAAGAAGAAGGATGTTCCCCTAACTCTCCGTACTAGAGTCATTTAGGCAGCAGAGGAGGAAGAAGTTAAAGAGGTACCCATCTCACAATTAGTGAGGAAAAGAAGAACCAGGCTCCCTGAACCAGAGGTATTGGCTTTTCTTAATTGGTATCTCATTGATCTCTATTAAAGTAACTTCTAACTTGGCCTTATACAACCATAGGAAGAGCCAGCTCCAGTTATCACGGAGATACCAGATTCTCCGCCTCAAGAAACTTACACAAGAGCTCAGTCCGGGTATTATACCATTGAGCTTGAGTACTAAATAAGAAGTTGACTTGGCTACCTCTATTTTGGAGCCAGTTATAAGCTACCCCTCTAAGGAGGGGAGGTTTCCTTCCCAGTTACTCTGAGCCAGAGTCTCTTGCAGGATCCATTCCTCCTTCCAAGAGACTCAATCCCATTGAAGAAACCAATGAAGGTAAGATTCTATCATTTGGCTTCTCAACTCTTGATGTTCTAAACCATACTTGGTTCTGACATGCAAGCATTGTTCCCCATAGGCTCCCCTCGAGGAAGGCTGTTATGATTGAGATATAGTCTCAATCCATAACCTAGGGGAAGGATAGAATCAAAGAGAGTTAGATGAGAAGAGAAAATAAAGGAGATGAGATAATAGATAAAGTTAGATGGGAGAGAGAGCAATATCTCAAAGAGAGAATGTTTTTTATATTTTCTTGAATGAATAAGAATTACACTTGAGCTAACTACTTATAGAATTCTAGATACATTACATCCAACCAACTTGCCTAACATTTGAACCTAATTGGTGCCAAACAACTAACACACGCTACAACCCATTACAAGGATTAAAGCCCCTAAAACTTATTGGATCACAATTGATTACAATCATAACAATACTCCCCCTTTAAAGATTGTTGTCCTCAAGAATCTAAGAAAAGAGTTGTAACAATGAAGATCACTTATTTCTTATGAAAAGGTAGCTGAATTGACGAACTTCTTGCTAAATTCTGCAGCTGGAAGGATATCTGAAAGCAACCCCATCTGAAATGCAACAGAACACATTAGTGTGATGCTTGTTTTGCAAAAGGTCTTCATGTGGATTTTTTTGTACCCTTCTGGTGGTCTACACTGATCATACCAAACCAACCAAACATCAAAAACCAGCTTATGGCACATCTTTTGGCAGTTAATGCAAATCAATAGCACCATCTTGTTGCTAAAATAGGTAAAAGACCGAAGATGCTGCAGCTGCAACCAAACAATTTCGGACTTCACCCCAAATCTGCTTTGCTTAGCAAGCCTAATTCTTCTTTTAGTGTCTTTCAGCTTCACATTCTTAACTGTAGACTTCAATGGTGCGTTAGTACAAAACCGAGGCATAATATAGCTCATGCTCAAATAGAACCCAGTTCGTGGCTTGAGTTGAAGGAAACTTTCAGCTGTTAACAGGTTCATAAGACTTCTCAAGGCCAAATTTGCACACTCAGTTGTCTCCTTCACACTCTGAAATGCGGCTGTGAGTGAGGAAACTGAACTTTCCAACGAATCAACAACAACTTCTGAGTAACCCGTTGATTGTGTGGCAACTCTGAGTGTGTAAGAGCTGCAAATCTCAGCCTCGTTCCCTACATCTCTTGCATAATCCACACAATAGACTCCCACACTCTTATCTAACCAAAACGTGGAGAAAGTGCACAAGAAACATCTGAAACATTGCTTCTTAATGCAACATTCTAGCAATTTCTGAACTATCCTCCAGCAAGATGAGTAGTCAAGCTTCACAATTGAACTCCAAGGACCCAATGTCACCACTGGGACTTCCAAAGTATCACAAATGACTGAACAATGTCTGCAGCTCCCAATTTCCAGATTGTTCAACGTGACTTTAACTCTTGTTTGCACCAAATTCTCAGTCCCTGTCTGAATCTTTCTTAAGCTTTTACATTCAATTGTGTTGCTGCAGCTAAGACAATGCAAATTGTCCAACCCTCCAAGTTTTTCCAGCCACCCATGTTGTCCTAATTCAATCAGCTTTGAAGTCTCGACAAGCATTTCAAACATGAGTAACAAATATAACAAGTGGAGACACCCAAAGAACTCTCGAACAGCTGTAAACTTCTTCGAATTTAGGGTTGATCTGTTCCAAATTTCCTTGCTGATGTTCACTCTAATTTCAGCTGGAGTTATCCTTGATGTTGCACTGATCTTTTCTCTCCAAACATTAAGAAGATATTGAAGCTTGTGCATATGATTTTTCCATTTAGAATATCCACAACAGATCACCCCAAACACATTCAGATTCTATCTCTAGTCAGCAACCTTCAGTCGTTGTTTGTTCCAATTTTCAAGTGCTATCATCTTTGTCTTTACTTGGCTTTGTGCACCAGCTGTGAGGTCATGCTAGCAACCCAACACCTCTTCAAACCATCCACAATTCCTCAACCAACTAACAACAATTACCATCCCTTCAAGGAAATGGTTTTGTATGAATCGAAGCAACACCGATTCTGGAGCAATTGAAACTCCAATGTCATGACCTGAATTATGCAGCTTGCAACATGTAAGACCCTTTTCCTCAAAGCTTGCTTTGATGTTAACTTTACAATGACCCACAACCATCACCATTTTTCCACAATTGCTTGCATTGGCACTGAATTTCTTATCATAAAACAGCAGCACCAGATGCCTAGCTTCTCCAATCACTTGTAATTCATCCTTTCCTGGATCAAAGGGACTTCCAACATCAATTACATCATTTAAAGCATCTGTTGCACTGATTTTGGTCTAATCAGAAACCTGCCTCTGCACATTACACCCTTTGTACAAATCCATCAACTCAATTGCTTCCATAGGAACCAAGCTTCGCTTGTTGTGAAACTTGAAACACACTCGCGCAGCTCGATTACTTCTTTTCAGCAGAAAATTGACTCTTTTCAGCTTCACATCAGCTTGAACATAATCTCTCGGATCTGGAGGAAGCTTGTCATAAGAGTTTATATTCATACGAACCTTCTTGCCACTCAAAGAACCTTGTGACAACTCTTGAATATGCTGCACCGAAACAATCCTTACTACTGGAGCTTGTTCCTGAATCTGTTCAGCTTATCAACCTTCATCTTGATCCTTTTCCAAGTGAAGAGCACACTCTTGTTGCATTATAAAATCACCTCTTTGTTGTCCTTGCTCAGGCTCTTCTTGAAACATTTGACTTTTATCAATAGTAATCCCAAGTTTCTTTACATCCCAGTGCACTGCTGCATTAATTGATACTACAGCCAGTTCATCAGATTTTCCAGCTGAAAACTTTAGGTCTATTGATTCCTCTGCTTGATTGCTTGCAAGGATTTCATAGTGATCGACTTGTGAATCAATTCTACTCGCTGCACTACCCAATTGTTCACTGGATTGGAAAGTTCCAACAGCTACACAATTGCTGTTTGTATACTGCTGAATTAGTTCCATTACAACCTGTTGTGAAGATAAGTCCAATGCAACAATTTCAATCTCTTGTAGCATCGAATCATCCTTAGGTGACCGTGAATCAATCACTGACTTTTCTGACTTGTAATCATCAAACATCTTTGGCTGTAACACAAACTTATGCTTCAGTTTTTGCTTGGTAGGCTTTTTTTTTCCCAAAAAATCTTTCAATGCTTCGTTTAGATGGTTTCTTTTCGCTTTACCCTTTACTTTCTTTATCATTCCCTTGACATGTGAATCCTATTTCCTTTCCGGAAGCATTTCTTGCTGTGGCTCATCATCCTCAAGATATTCTAACTCTGGCAAGGAGTCATCATAAAGATCAACTTGTTCAATTTCAGATTCCTCTAACTTATGTTCATCAATTTCGACATTACTGTGGTCTAATTCATCTTCGATGGCAACAGATTCCACTCCAACCTTCTCTTCTTGCTCAACATTGAGCTCTTGTTGTATAACTCTATCCATTAGCTCCGAGGACGCATTCACATCAAGAACACCAGCACAATCTCGATTGATGTTTGCAAACTGATGAGTTGAATCTTGCTAATCCACAATTTGCTGCTGCCCTCGGTCCATTGTCAGCTTCACTTCCCGCAACAATTTCTCGCATTGTTGTCTGAAGTTTTGCTTCAGTTCCTCCCAAGTATCCCTCGTCACAAATGGACAAGAGCCATCATCAACCATACCAGCCATATTTGCAATGTTAAACAGCGTTTCGAAATGAACCAGCTCAGTTCGCAGAGATATGAACCAACTTAGTTCGCAGAGGAACAAAATTCGATTCGAATCACTTTAACAGATGATTGTTTAAAGAAATTATACTCCCTTGCTTGCACAAACAATAACTTGCTAATGGCTTCTCAACCGTCACTGAGTACGAACCCTAATATGCCGATTTTTTCACATAGAGAACTCGAACCAAACCCAAACTGAGATGCTTCTTGAGTAACAGACTTACAATTCTGAATTAGGCTCGACTCTAGACCGCAATCAAGTCCTCAACACAATACTCAAGGAGATCTTTAAGAATAAAATCAGACTTCAACCATTTCGGGTCTCAGTTTAATGTCAGAACCTCTTTTGAGCAAATCTCAATTCAATATCATATAATTCCTAAGAATCAGCTGAATTCTTACCACTTCTATGCTTATTAACACAAATTTCATCACAACTTAGTAACCAAAAGCACATTCTGGTCAGTATGTAACTTGAAGTTCAGAAAACAATTACCTGCACTTCTCACTTGAATGCCGGAATTAGAACTACCTCAAATCAGCTTGCTATTCTGATCTTGTGATTATGATCAAGTGTAATGTTGATCCAATAGCTCACTTAGCTTCTTCTCAAGCCGATCGGATGAAAATGATCAAGATTAATTATGCTTCAACTTCAACAGATCATATGCTTCAGCACTCAACTTCACAGCTACTACTTGATCCACTCTACTGAATTCAATCAGATTTTGCAATAATGATGATTGAAATCCATAGATAATCGATCAACCAAACTTATATCAATGATACTCAATTGGTTAATCCCAACCGAAATCAATTCCCAGACAATGTGCAGGATGTGAAGTAATTAACAATACACACAAGTTGTTTAAGCTAGAATTCAAATTTTAACGTGTTTCTTGATTATGAGCTCGATTGGAAGCCAAACGAGGCTCTGATACCAATTGTTATGATTGAGATATAATCTCAATCCATAACCTAGGGGAAGGATAGAATCAAAGAGAGTTAGATGAGAAGAGAAAAGAAAGGAGATGAGATAATAGAGAAAGTTGGATGAGAAAGAGAGCAATATCTCAATGAGAGAGTGTTTTTTATAGTTTCTTGAATGAATAAGAATTACACTTGAGCTAACTACTTATAGAATTCTAGATACATTACATCCAACCAACTTACCTAACATTTGAACCTAATTGGCGCCAAACAACTAACACACGCTACAACCCATTACAAGGATTAAAGCCCCTAAAACTTATTGAATCACAATTGATTACAATCATAACAAAGGTGTCCCGGCATTTTTAGAGCCAGCATAAATTCTAACAGTAGGAATACAAGTAGAAGTTCCTCCTTTGCCTCAAGCTTAGGTTTTGGAGGTAATGATAGTTCCCCTAACCTAGGTTGCCTTCCAAAGTTAAGATTCAATCTAACTCCTTTTGATGTTAACCCTTCTACAGGTCACAGCTCCAAGAGCCATTCCTTCCCCACTACTAGGAAGGGTGTTCTCTCCTTTGGAGAGGCTAGGCGCAAGTGACAGGTTGGCCTTCTAACAATTAAACCAAGTATCCCCAAGATTCCAAAAAATAAAGAGCTAGCACACTTTCCGGTTTTAACCCTAGCTAAAAGGGCCACTTTCTAAGAAGCTATGTCCCTAGTCCAGGCCTTAAAGGAGGAGCCTAAGGTGGCTTCTACTATTACCAAAGAACACAAAGTCTTAGAGGAAGTGCTTGTGAAGGTGGACCATGAGGTCCTAACCCTCCTTCAGTACAAGCAGCATTGCCGAGACACCATAAGGGACTTAGGGTGTTTAGCTGACCTTAGTGACCTGCAGCTTTGTCTTGATGAGCTCTAAGTAGCCAAGAAGATCCAAAATCAGCAAGCTCAAGAGATCATAGGCCTCAAGGATGAAACTCATTGCTTGGAGGAGAGATTGGGCCATCATCGGGGACTCTTTCTTTTCCTGAGACAACAACATACCTTTAAAGGCTCTATGGTTGGAAGGCTCGAGGAAGATACCATGGCAGCCTAAAGATGTAACCAAGTTTTGGAAGAAGAAGCCCTTTCCTTGGACCCTGACCTGAGCAATGCAACCAGCGAACTACCTTCTATAGAGGGATCCTTAGTGAGGATTGTGACTCAACTCTTCAAGTTCTTGCTTTTGTGAAGAGATTTTAGCTATAAAAATTACTTCCTTGTATTTTTCTATGTAAGCCATGTACTCTTCAATAATACTAATAAAAAACACATTTTTGTCAAATACACCTCTCGGTTTTGTGGCTCCTCTTTTCCTTCATTTTCTTAAGGATCATGGAGTTGATCCTTAATACATTAATCTTGAAACTGAGCCTATGATACTGGGAATTTATACTCAAGGACTTCCTTGTTAGAATCCCAAATTGATGGCACATATTTCTTTAGGAACCTTCCATTAATAGCCCTTGGGTGAGGTCTTCCATGTAGATCTTATAGTAAATAAGAATTACCTCCAAATACCTCTGCAACTCTAAATGGGCCCTCCAAGTTTGGGGACCATTACCCAAAGACACAATTTTTTTGGCTAATGGTTAAAACCACTTTTCAAACTATATCCTCTAAGTCAAAAGACCTCAGGTTGACCTTTTTGTTATGGCCTTTGGCCACCCTCTTTGTTTGTTTCTCTAACTTGTGAAGGACGTGAGGCCTAACTTAATCCAAGTTAGTTAGTTCATCCATCATAGACTGCTCATACTCAAGATAAAAAAAACCTCCCTTGATGAGCCAGCCTAATAGACTGAACCAATCCTTCCATTGGGAGCATGACATCATGGCCATATGTCAAATGCAAGGTAGTTGTCTCAGTTGCATCAAGTTTGGATGTTTTGTAAGCCCAAAGAGCATCCAGTAGCAATTCATGCCAACTCTTGGGATTATCCCTGATCATGTTTTCAATATTGGTCTTTAGAATATTATTTGTTGACTCTACCTGGCCATTAGCTTGAGCACAGTAAAGGGTTAAATTCAAGATTTCTATGTTGAAACTCTTAGTGAACTCCTTAACCTCGGCCTTATTGAACACTTTAGCTTGGTCCATAGTTATGGTTTCAGGGATACCAAACCTACATAGGATGTATTCTTTCCTAAAATTAATCACATCTTGTTGATTGATAGTCCTATATGGTTTAGCCTTAATCCATTTTGTGAAATAGTCTATGGCCACAATGATGTAAGAGTGTTGCTTACTAAAAGGGGGGTCGATTTCCCATACGATGTCCATTGCTCAACCTTTGAAAGGGCCACGGTTTGACAATAGCATGTAACTCAGCTGCAGGGACTCTCTATACATGTTCATGTCTTCGGCAAGCTCTGCACCCCTTGGCATACTTTATTCAATCCACCGTCATTGGTGGCCAGTAATAACAATAACATTTGATGAGCCAATGCATCTTATTTCCAGCTAGAAGAGAGCCACATACCATCACTAGCATTGCTTCATCCATGCCAAGACACCTGAGAAGCACTCCACTAGCATCCCTTTTATAGGATTCTCTAAATTCATCGTCTAGATGGAATCTATGAGCTCTTGTGTTCACTTTTTTATCTTTAATGTAGTCTTAACGATTCTTGAAGTAATCTATTAAAGGCCTCCTCTAGTCCTCAAGTTGACTTAGGATAGTTCGATGGGTTTCAAAGCAATCCACAAGTTGACTTAGGATAGTTCGATGGGTTTCAAAGCAATCCAAGTGTTCACTTGGTATGGCTTCACTCTCAAAACTAGAAGACTTAGCGAATTCAATGTCATAGTCTAAAACCTTAGTCTTGATGACCATGGTCTCTTTGAACCAAGTCCTAGGCAACTTGTACCCGGAAGCTAACTGAGCCAAGTCATTAGCTGCTTTGTTTTTCTCTTTGGGGATATGCTCAAACTGCACACCATTGAATTTATTTATCTGCTTCGGCACTATTGAAAAGTATATGTTTTATTCCAATTTATGATTGAATTATATTTGTTCAATATACTCTTGTCAATATGAATTAAATTGAAAAAGAAAAAAACTTGTGTTGGATTGGCACTACATAAATAATCTAAATGGATAGAAAAAGGCAAAGATGTAAGGAAAAAAAAGAAGTAGGAAAAATATCGGGCTTATTCAAGCAATAAATATACGTCGAATAAGCAAACTTGATTCTCTTTTTTTTATTTCATTAATTGATGATTAAGTCAAAATTTCTTAAAAACCTCTGCCCTCTTTAAAATATCATAAACAGTTCCTGTAGGTTGAGCACCCTTTTCGAGGAAATATAGAATGGCGGGAACATTGAAATAAGTTTGATTTTTTATTGGATCATAAAACCCGACTTTCCGAAGATCTCTTCCTTCCTGGAAAATCACCAACTGGGAATCCCCTTTAGTGATGAAATTGATGACTTGCATTTCTAAGAGAGTCTGGAGGCCTATTATCAATGCCCCATACTCTGCCATATTGTTAGAACATTTTCCAACTAAAGTAATAGCCAATTTAGTGATGATCCCAGTGAGGGATTCTATCACAATTCCAACTCCAGCACTAGAATTTGTCCTTGATCCATCAAAGTATAGTTTCCACAGGACCATTTCCACCACTATGAGCTAGTATGGCTCATAGTGTAAGCCAATATGAATGTTTGGGGGTTAGCAAAAAAGTTTGCTAAGGGTTAACCCTTTACTGACTTTTGTGACACATAGACTAACTCAAATTGAAGTAGAGCAACACTCCCCTTGTTCAATCTCCCCCTCATCAAGGGTCTATCTAGAATATATTTAAGCATATATGTTTTGGAAACCACGTATATGGTAAATGCCAAGAAATAATATCTTAATTTTACTGAAGCATACAACAAAGCTAGGCACAGTTTCTCAATAAAGGAGTATTTTATTTCACATTCATTTAAGCAATGACTAACGTAAAACACAAGCTGTTTAAACCCTTGCTCATTGTCTTGTGCAATCAAACAACTAATAGATTCCTCAGAAGTAGAGACATAAATCTTCCAAGGTTTGCCCTGCCTTGACAGAATGAGAACTGGTGGCTTGATCAAGTACTTCTTGATGGCCTTGGAAGGTACTTGATGTGGCTCCTCCCACATAAAGTCCTTCTCGGACTTGAGCCTCAGTAGTGGAGAAAAGACTTTCATTTTTCCTATGACATTCAAGATGAAACGTCTTAGCAAATTAACCTGACCCAAGAAGCATTGAAGTTCTTTTTTCTTTGAAGGTGGTTACCCATACTAAATGGCCTTAGCCTTATTAAAGTTCACCTCGATGCCCCTTTGGTGTACTAGAAAACCCATAACGTTTTTAGCACGTACACCAAAGGCACACATTAATAGATTCATCTTAAGTTTATAGGTCCTCATTCTAAGTAACACCCCCCTCAAGTTTTCCAAGTGTTTTGACTTGGGACTTTAATTTAACCATGATATCGTCAATGTAGACTTCCATGGTCTTGTTGATGAGGTCATGAAAAATCATGTTCATGGCTCTTTAGTAGGTGGCGTCAGCGCTTTTCAAGCCAAATGGCATAGCAGCCCACTCAAAGGTTTCCAATGACCTAGGACACCTGAATGCTATTTTATTGGTATCCTTTGAAGCAATTATAACTCGGTAGTACACACAGTAGCACGCCACAGGCACACTTTAATAAATTCATCTTAAGATTATGGGTCCTCATTCTAAGTAATGTCCCCCTCAAGTTTTCGAACTGTTTTGACTTGGGACTTTGATTTAACCATGATATCGTTAATACAAACTTCCATGGTCTTGCCGAAGAGGTCATGAAAGATCATGTTCATGGCTCTTTGGTAGGTGGCGTCAGCGCTTTTCAACCCAAATGGCATACCCACCCACTAAAAGGTTGCTATTGACTGAGGACACCTGAATGCTATTTTATTGGTATCATTCAAAGCAATTATAACTAGGTAGTACACACAGTAGCCATCCATAGAAGCCAAAACCTAAAGCCTTGAGGCTAAGTCGATGAGCACGTCTGAAATTGGCATTGGGTATTTATCACTTAGGGTGGCTGCATTTAAATCTTTGAAGTCAATACACACCCTTATTTTTGCCATTTTTCTTAATGAAAGGTGTTTGCTTTATTTTGTTTATAGTTAAGTGTGGTGTGGTCACCGTAATATGATAAACAAAATAAATGTCTAAAAGAGACTTACCGTAACTAGGCAGAGAGCCTAATTACTAACCGCATGTCTTTGAACTCAACCACTCACCATTTTTGAAGAAAAGGTTGTGATATATTAGTGTATCTAACTTCAATTATACTGCGACTTTTGCTTATGGTTCAATGAAGAAGACTTTTGTTAAATATTTTTATGGAATTTTATGTTTATGTTGACAAAAAATAAAAGTATATGGACCTAAATTAAGCGATAGTTATGGTGGTGGAGCAGGGCCCATAGATACCTTTCCTCGTGCACTTAAAAGTCACGAACTAGGGTGGAGACAAACCCAAGAGCTCAGAGTTCACTTACAGGCTCGAGTTAATCAAGTTTTAAAACCTTGAGCCCTTGACTTATAATAACTCAAATGAGTTAAGGTTTGACAAGATTAAGGTGCAGCAAACCATATTCGATTCGTTGAGTTAGGACCAACGCAATCAAGGTCAAACCTTGGCTGTAGAAGCCTTGAATAATGGCGTGAACCTAAGTTCACCTAACTTATTAAGCAGTGACAGTGATGTTAAGTCCAACGCAATAAAGGTCAAGCCTTGGCTGTCAAAGCCTTAAATCAAAGACTCTATTCTCAACTTGTCTAAATTTGGGAACATATTAAAATGAAAAGTCATACCCAAAGCCCGAGAAACTATATTACCAATAAAGCAAGTACAACAAGTTCTACATTAATCTATGCTAAGCTAAGTTACGCTACTCCCAAGGAAAAAAGCACAAATGTGCTGTTAAGAAAATTGGAAGAAGTTTTTTATTGAGCGTGCGGATTACTTTGGACTGGCGCAGTGCCCGTTGTTTATAAAAAATGAAAAATAATGGCTGCTCATATTTTTGTGGCAACTTCACCCATGTTTGGCCACTAAGCTCCTTCTTTGTGCACGTAAATCTTCAATGAATGCCTAAATTCAGTATTGGAGGGAAAACCTTGTTGCCCACAATCGTAATCTTAGCAGAAGTCCCTTCAAGAAACCCCTCGTTTTCCTGGATTAGGCTTACTGGCCAAGCATTTGATATTGCACTCCAATTAACCACCTCGAGCCTGGAAACCACCTATATTGTAGCCTTCTTGGCAATCCCTTGAACTCGAGCTCCTTTTACCCTTTAACAATCCCAAGTCCTCAAGTGGTTGATACCACTATTAAGGTGATCATATCTTCAGGATGTTGGGCTTGAGATGTCATTACTCCAGCACCTAAAGACTTGATTTCCCTCAAGGGAGGCCTCACATGTTATGGATGTGGTACTTTGCTCACGGTGTCATCCCAGCCTTTTCGAAATTAGGGTATAAAAAAATGAGCCCGTTTTAGCCGTTTGTAAATTCAAATTTACAACAGGTAAAATGTCTGCCTGATTTGACCTCCAATAGCTACAGGGCGCTCGAGAGAACACTATGCACCTCTTGCTCTTCTTTCCCATTGTTTACACCATAATTTCGTTAGGGCTGGGATGACGCCGTTTTTGGATAAAGTGCCACGTGGCCATCACGGAATCTGACCTTTGGGTGTTGTGATAATGACTTCTAAAGTCCAGTGCCTAGGAACATTATTACCCTTGATAAGAGTATCAGCCACTCAAGACTCGAGACGGCGAAAGGGTGAAATAAGCTTGAGCTCAAGGGATGACCAGGAAAGTTCTAAGATTGAGGTATTTAGTTAGGATGTAATTTCAATTGCTTGGGCCTTAAGCTTAATTCAAGAAAACATAGGGCTTCTAGAGAAAACTTCTACTTAAAATCCGAACGTGGGCATCAAGGATTTTCCTCCAAAGCTCAGGACATGTTGATGAAGAATGAACGCGTATAAAAGAAAATCTTAATGGCCAGACGTGGGTAGAGTTTCCACGAAAATAAGAGCAATGTTATTTTCTTTTTCAATAAATAAAGGATTCTGGGTCAATAGAAAGTAGTACACATGCACTCTATACAAAAACCTCTTTAAGTTTTTCTTCACATCACACTTGTGCTCTTTTCCTTCCGTCAATCATTTTTGTACTCACTTCTGTTCTAATGCAATTCTCGTGCTTTAGGTCTGGGTTTCTCATTTTAATCTATTCCCACAAATCGACAAGTTGAAATTTGAGGATTTAATTTAAGGCTTTGACAACCAAGGCTTTGTCCCTTAATTGCGTTGGTCTTACCACTATTGTCACTGCTTAATACGTCGGGTGAACTTAGGTTCACACCATTGATTAGGGCTTTGACGACCAAGGTTTGTCCCTTTATTGCATTGGTCCGGATCCAGCAACCTGAATACGGTTTGCTTCACCTTAATCTTGTCAGACCTAAACTCATTTGAGTTATTACAATTCAAGGGTGCCGGGCTTGAAAATCTGATTGACTCGGACTCGTAAGTGGACTGTTAAGCTCTTGGGTTTGTCTCCACCCTAGTTCCTAACTTTTAAGCGTACGAGAAAAAGTGTCTGCGGACCCTACTCCGTCCACTTGAGTTAGGTCCATATTCCTTAATTTCATGTCATAAATACATATAAAAAATCAACAAAAAATATGGAACAAAGTCTTCTCAATTGAAGCATAGGCAGAACTCACGATATAACCGAATTCTGATACACAAATATATCATAACCGTTTCCCCAAAAACGGTGAGTAGTTGAGGTCAGAGACGTGCGGTTCATAATTAGGATCACTCCCTAGTTGCTATGAGCTCCTTTTGCATTTTTTTTTTTTTCATATTACACGACGAACTCGCATACATCACTTGAACCAAAATAGAGCAAACACACTTGTGGCAACCACAGTGGAAGGCTTGAAACAAGACTTCATTGTCTTTAGCCCATCGTGGATTACCCGAATGTAATTGCTGGCCATTCGCTAATGGTCAGAACCAGGAGGTCTAGTGCCCTCGAGCACGAGAAACCATGAGGCTAAGCCCTTATTCGATATTCACCCGAGCATCCTCTTAAGAAAAGTCCCATATCTTGAAGAGATGAGCCAAGTCACAACCACGGTAGTGAAAGTGGTAGTGACGATGATGTCCCGAAAGATGATATTGGGCTTGATGGCCATTCTTGCCAGAGTTTCATGGATATTCTCAAATATCATTTAGAGATTGTGGACGAAAGAGTCCAACACACAATAAGAGAAGCTTTCGAGAGGCATCGTGCTAAAACCAAACGCAATCTAGTAGCCCAGTGTGAAAACTCTACCTCCATGAGAGCCATAATAATGACGTTAGAACCTCTATGAATGAAAGACTCCACAAATAGACTGATAGAGTCTTGGTAGAAATAAACTCGACCTTGTCTTCTATTGCTACCTTTATTGCTAAGGATGTGGCAAGAAAAACAGTGGTTGAAGTCGAATCTATTTTGGTGAGACAAGTTAAGGCTCATAATGGCTTGGTCCAAGCCATTAGGGAGGGCATCAGGCAGCCTAGGCTTATATCCCCACCATCAGTGCCAACTGGTTATCCTAGCGAGACCCCCTTTAGCTCATGGTTACCTATAGGCTGACCATACAGTCCCTGAGAGAATGAAAAACATAACTGTGGCTACTGCGAGTGTTATAGACTTGAAACCCAGCCATAGAAATGTTAATGCGCCTCTAGGAGTTGTTTGCCCTTCTAACCAGAGTTTCTCTCTGACTTCAAGGGACCTCAGCCCTACTGCACCATCGTTCACTCTCCTTAAGACATGGGGGGCATAGCCATGCATACCCTTCTCAAGTGGTAAAGGAAACCTCAAGGCCCACTCAAGGCTTGGAACTGGGAATGTGAGGTCAGGTCCTTGCTTCAATTAATCAAGCCTCTCAGCCTAGACCTTTTCATACTTACCACATTGGGGGGCAAAATGGGCAAAATAACAACCCACTTTCTTAAGATCATGACTTAAGGGTTGATCGTGCAAGGATGAACCAATAGCCTGCTGGTGTTGATATGTTTTCAAGCATGCCACGTAACCTAAGTCTTACGGGGGCCATACTTCATGGCCAACCAAGCACATGGCCACTATGATCATGGGGTTTACCTAAGGTTTTGGGGCAACAACCGATCCCACACCCAATTTTGATGGGTGCTCAAGGGTATCCTATAGAATGGGTCAATGAATCATGCCATTTATAGTATACCTTCTTCTTATTAGAATTGGGGTCAGATTTTCTGTGTTTATCCTTGATCTTGAGTTTGTTATTTGGCTCAAGCCCATCAAATATTACATCGGCGCTTAAGAGATCAAATGAGTACTTTCTTAAGTCTTGGGATTAATAAGACTTCTTGGCTTTGACATCCTTCTTAACCAAAGGATTGCAAACCATAGGAGGCCATTTATTGTACTCAGCAATGTCAATCTCACAAGGAGGATCTCCATCCTCTTCAATTAGATCGTGTATGTAAGTCCTACACGCACTATTTTTCTTCAGGCTTTCTTCTTTCAAGATAACCTCATGTCTAGCGGCACATTCTGACAGCTGTAGGAGCGTCGTGAACTTAAAGCCTTCAAATTTCTTCCTAAGCTCAATATCAAAGCCATTTAAGGCTAGCCTGGCATATTCAACTTTAGGAAGAGCGACTGTTCACTTTAACCGGTTAATATATTCTTCCACAAATTTTCTTGGCTATTGTCTCATTCAAGCCAAGTCAGACATGGAAGTTCCTACTTCCATTCTCAAAAATTGGGCTTGAAATTGCCTTGCCATGTTATCCCAGCAATAGATGGAATTAGGTGGCAGCCTAATATACCACTAAAAAGAGGTCCTAGGTAAGGAGTTAGGAAACAACTGAAGCTTGAGATAATCATTTTCAGCCCCAGTTAAGGAGCTAGAGAACAACTTAAGCTTGAGATAATGATTTTCAATTGCTTTTCTACACTGGCCATTAAACCTTGCCAAGTGCACTAGGGCATACACAATCCCTTCCCCTAAGAAGAGGGTAAATTTGGGGATTTTATATCCTCGAGGAAAAATTTAGTCCCTATCTATATAATCAGGGTAAAATTCACTATAGAAGGGTCTACAGACCCTTCTAAAACACGGCCCATACATCTGCTCCATGAGGGTAGCCAGTTGGTCCTAGAGGGGAATGTTAGGCACAAGGTTATGCGCCTGCCATTGCTCCACGAATGGGTGAGAATCTCGAGGGGAATCTGCAGGATACCCTATAGCACCCGTCACAATTGGGTGTGGGAACGGATGTTGTTGCCCAAACCTAGGGTAACCCCCCTGATAAATATGACCATGCGCTTGGTTGGCCACGAAGTATGTTCCAATAGGACCAGGGTTATATGGCATACCTGGGAGCACACTTATGTTAGCAGGCCATTGGTCAACCCTCACTTGATCAGCCTCCAAGTCTTGGTCTTGAGGAAGTGGGTAGTTAACTTGCCCCCCAGTATAATAAGTATAGAGAGGTCTAGGAAAGAGAGACTGGTTCCTGATAGTGGGTACCTATCCTTGCATTTCTACTTTAAGTGCTTGAGTGTGCCTCGGGGTTACCTCTACTACCTAAGCAAGATATGAATGGTTTTGCCCCCTCTCTCAGAGACAGGTAACATTGGCACATTGGTGTTGAGATCCCTTAAAACTAGAGAAAAACTCTGATTCGAAGAGCCAGCAACCCCAAGAGGCACATTGTTCCTACGGTTACCAAGTGTTTGACACTTGGGTTAGCCATAAGTGGGTTTTCTGTTCACACAGGGGCATTGCAGTTAACCTAAGTCATTGTTAATCGTGAGCTCGAGGGAGCCTTATGAGGATATCCAGTTGGCACTAACGAAGAAGGTGCAGGCCTAAGTTGCCTGATACTCTCCCTAATGGCTTGAACCAAGCCATTACGAGCATTAGCCTGTCTCATCAAAATAGGCTTGACTTTTAGCTACTGCTAGTCTTGTCACATCTTTACCAATAAGGATATCAGTAGAAGAAAAGGTTGAGTTTATGTTATGATCCAAGCTAGATGTGGCTAGGGGTGTTCAGTTGCTGCTTGTTATGCTGCATTTCAGTAATTTAGTTCAGTACCTTAGTCTTTCTTGCTTTCTTAAGCTCCGGTTGTAATAACTGCAGTAGCCTGTTGCATTGTGTTGGCTTTGGCGCCAAAATTAACTTAGTGGTTGTCAGTGGTAGTTAGTTAGATACTTTTAGTCGATCTGGATATTTTCCTTGCTTAAGTCAGTTGCTAGGCTGACTTGATTCAATGTAATAAATTTCTATAAGTAGTTGTTCCCAAGTGCAATAATTCATTCAATCAAATAATAACAAACATTCACAATTTGAGTGAACATTCGCTCTCTCATCTCTCTCTCTCTACTTCTCATCCCTATTTCCCTAATTTCTCATCTAATTTCACTTCTTTCTCACCTCATACTCTCATCTATCCTCAATTTACTTAGCTTATGCTCTGTGATTCAATCACAAGCACAACAATTGGTATCAGAGCCTCGTTTGGCTTCCAATCGAGCTCAGAATCAAGAAACAAATTCAAAATCAGATCGTTGTGCTGCGCAAGAGTCTAGATGCTATGCATTTGATTTAGTTGAATCAAATTCAACTAAATTGAGTTTGTATTGTGTCAAGTTTTGGTGCTAGCTGAAATTGATCAACAAAAACAGTTCAAAGCCTTGCAGGTTCTACTCAATTAGTTGAAGAACTAAGTGTTGTTGTAAGTTCATTGTGATTCACGACAGTATAATTTGAGTCAAGCCTAGGACTGAGCTCCTTTGAATCAATTCAAAGCCGATTCTTTATAGATTGAGTTGCATCTACCTTTTTCAATTGCATTAACATTCATCACTCAATAATGACGAGTGGAGTCACAATAAGATCTAGAGCTGCAAAAGCAGTTGCGCATCCATCATTTGCTGAGGTTGTTGCTGCCAATGATGTACAAGAGCCAGAAGTTACAGTTGGACAGATAAATTCTAACAAGAAGGCAATGTTTGCTCTGATGCAACAACCACTGAGTGAGCTAATGATAGAGTTGAAACAAAAGCATAACAATCAAATTGATCAACAATCGCAGGAACTTCAAGAGAACATTGCTAATCAAGTTAATCAAAGATCTCAAGAATTGGAGGAGCAGATTTCCAATCGAGTTAATCAACAAATGCAGAGGTTGGAGGAGAAATTGGCTGAAGTTCGTGAGCAATTCAATAAACAAAATGTGACTTCAACTCCTGATCCCTTGCTTCCTACCAGCCAATTGTTTTCGCAACCACGGATGAGGCCTTCTGTTGAGATTGATCCTCAAATGCAGAACATCACTTCTGGACTTCAAGATTGAACGCAAGCTACTAAGGTCAAAACTCAGGAACAAAATGAAGAAGCTGAACTAAATGCCAGACCTCAGAATATTGCTCCAGATGTTGAAATAACTGTCAATCCGCATATCAAACCAGTTGTTCAGGAGCAAATTCAGTCTTCTAATTTGAATCTTGGACAAAATGTTCATCACCTGGATCATTCAATACACCTCATGATGAACACCTTGAATGTAGGACAACTTGAACAATCTCTTGATCCAACACACGTGCGACCTGCTTGTTTGAATGCAGAACACTATGTTGGGCCACCACACCCTGTTCAGCAACATTTTCCTTAGCAGAATGCTTCTGAAAATGGTCCCATTCGAGGCAGTGATGTTACAAGTGGTAGTAGAGGCAATGGCTTTAGACAACCAAGAGTTCAAATTGAAAATTTTGATGGGAAGCAGCGACATTCTTGGTTAAGAAGACGTGAATGTTACTTCCACTTTTATTCCATTCCCGATGAACAAAAGGTGGAATTAGCTGCGGTTTACCTTCAAGGGGATCATGAAGTTTGGCTCTATAGCTTATTGAAGAGTAATTCTACACTCACTTGGGCTGAATTTATGGTTGAGCTTTGTAAACGGTATGGTGATGAATATTCTAGTGACATTGTTGATAACTTCAACAAGTTGACTCAACTCACAACCGTGAAGGAGTATATGACAAGGTTTGAAAACCTTAGAGCAAGCATGATAACTGTCTATCCTCAAGCCACTAAGTCATTTTATGTCTCAAGCTTCATCAGTAGATTAAAGCCTAAAATTAAGAATCTGGTGAAAGCAATTGGTCCTACTTCTTTATCCAAAGCTTATGCAAAGGCCAAGTTGTTTGAGGCCACAATTCTAACATCCCATGATGAGCCCAAGCACAAAGGAGCAAGTTCCCAACAACATCAAAAGGGGGTAGATCAACCTAAAGTAATACTTTTGAGAAGAGGCCTCAAAGGCTCTGTTTTAAGTGCCGTCAGCCTTATGAATTTGGCCATAAATGTAACCCTAAATTCCTCATGACAGTCAGAGGAGTTAACATTGAGGGGCAGTCTGACAGTGATGAGGCCGATATTGAAGAGGAGGGTTCTGATCAAGAACTTTTTATTGAGGATGAAGTGGAGATTTCCTTGAAGGCTTTAACAGGGCAAGCAATTCATAACACAATCAGGATCAAAGGAAAAGCAGGCATGAGATCTATTGTCATCTTGATAGACAATGGAAGCACTCACAGTTTTATTGATAAAATAGTGAAGAAAGTGGGACATGAGGTGATCAAGACCCATCCCTTAGTAGTGACCGTGGCTGATGGAAACTCTATCCTTACTCAAGACAAATGCCGAGCTTTTCAGTGGTCTATGCGGGAGCGTCAATTCACAAAAGATTTCAGAGTCCTTCCCTTGGGTGGTTGTGATGTGGTGCTTAGGGTTGATTGGGTGCGTTCTTTCAACCCGGTGTTCTTTGATTATGTTAAGCAAGCTGTGTCCTTTGAATGTCAGGGATCTAGAGTTACACTGCGAGGCATGGAGGATCTCTAATTTGCATTCTTGAGTACAAGAATATTCTCAAGGGGAAGGGAATGTTATGATCCAAGCTAGATGTGGCTAGGGGGGTTCGGTTGCTGTTGTTAGTATGCTGCGTGTTGTGCAGCATTTCAGTACTTTAGTTCAGTACCTTAGTCTTTCTTGCTTTCTTGAGCTCCAATTGTAATAACTACAGTAGCTTGCTGCATTGTGTTGGCTTTGGCGCCAAAATTAGCTTAGTGGTGGTTAGTTAGATATTTTTAGTCGATCTAGATATTTTCCTTGCTTAAGTCAGTTATTAGGCTGACTTGATTCAATGTAATAGATTGCTATAAGTAGTTGTTCTCAAGTGTAATAATTCATTTAATCAAATAATAACAAACATTCTCAATTTGAGATGAGCATTCTCTCTCTCATCAAACTCTATCTACTTCTCACCGCTATTTCTCTAATTTCTCATCTCATCTCACTTCTTTCTCACCTCATACTCTCATCTATCCTCAATTTTCTTAGCTTATGCTTTGTGATTCAATCATGAGCATAACAGTTTATTTCAACTAAGACTCTGTCAGTTTCCTTGTAAAGCCTATCTTGCATCGAGGTTCCAATGTTGTTTATTACAGCTCTCATGGCAGCAGAGCTTTCACACTAGGCGGCTAGATTGCTCTATGCTTCAGCATGTTGTCTCTCGAGGGACTCTCTTAATGATTGTTGAATTTTTTGGTCAACAATTTCTAAATGGCGTTTAAGCATGGCTATGAAACCCTTGTGAGAAAAGCCATCTATATCTATTCGGTCATGCTCTTGGATGTCATCATGACCACCACTCTCACCGTTGTGGCTACGACTCAATTCATCCCTTCGTGCCATAGGGCATTGTTCAAGAAGATGCTAAAGTAGGGATCCAATCAGGGCTAAACCCTTTGGCTCCTCTTGCTCGAGAGCACTAGACCTCCTAGTTCTAACCATTGGTGAATGGTCTGAAGCTACGTTCTAGTAATCCACTATGGGCTAGGGACAATGATGTTTTGTTTCAAGCCTCCCGCTGTAGTCGATAAAAGGTGCATTTACTTTATTTTGTTTGCAGTTAAGTGTGATGTGGTCACCGTAGAAGGACAAACAAAACAAAAATGCAAAAGGACGCACCACGACTAGAGAGTGAGCATAATTATGAACAGCATGTCATTAACCTCATTCACTCACCATTTTCGAAGAAAAGGTTGTGATATGTTGGTTTATTTGACCTCGATTATACCACGAGTTCTGCTTCTGCTTCAATTAAGAAGTCTTTTGTCAAATATTTTTGTGGATTTTTATATATATGTTGACAGAAAATTAAAGGATATGGACCTAACTCAAGTGGCATTTACAATGATGGAGCAGGGCCCATAAATGCCTTTCCTCATACATTTAAAATTCAGGAATAGGGGTGGAGACAAACCCAAGAGCTTAGCAGTCAACTTACAAGCCTGAGTCAATCAAGTTTATACGCCTGGCACCCTTGACTTGTACTCAAATGAGTTAAGGTCTAACAAGATTAAGATGGACCAAACCGTATTCAAGTCACTAAGTTAGGACAAACACAATCAAGATTAAACCCTAGCCGTTAAAGCCTTAAACAATGGCGCGAACCTAAGTTCACCTGACTTATTAAGCAGTGACAATGGTGTTAAGACAAATGCAATCAAGGTCAAGCCTTGGCCGCCAATGCCTTAAACTAAAGCCTCAATTCTCAACTTGGCGAAATTTGGGAACAGATTAAAACTAGAAAGTTACACCTAAAGCCCGAGAAACTATTACCAATGAAGCAAGTACAAAAAATTCTATGTTAATCCATGCTAAGCTAAGTTTCGCTACTTTTAAGGAAATAGCACAAGTGTGCTATGAAGAAGACTTGAAGAAGTTTTGTATTGAGTGCGTGTACTATTTTGGACTAACGCTGAGTCCTTTATTTATAGAAAATGAAAAATAACGACAGCTCCTATTTTTGCAACAACTTCACCCATATCTGGCCACTAAGCTCCTTCTTTGCACACGCAAATATTCAATGGACTTATCCTGAATTCAGTATTAGGGGAAAATCCTTGTTTCCCATGTCTGTAATCTTAGTAGAAGTTTGTTCTAGAAACCCTACGTCCTCTTTGATTAAATGTGGTGCCCAAGCATCTGAGATTGCACCCCAAGTAACCACCTCAAGCTTAGAAACCACCTGTCTTGCAGCATTCTTAGTAGTCCCTTAAACTCGAGCTCTTTTTATCCTTTAATCATCTCGAGTCTTCGAGTGGTTGATACCCTTATCGGGGTGGATGATGGGCTTGAAAGACTTGTTGGGCCTTTAAGAGTCTTCCAATCTCTTTCTTGACCAAATCAATAACTTGTTGGGACATTTTTCTCTGGGCCTGAATGATGGGCCTCGAGCCTGTCTTAATAGGAAGCCTATGCTCAACCACCTTTCTCTCTAGGCCAGGCATCTCGTCATGGTCCAATGCAAAGCAGTCCTTGAACTCACCGAGTAAGGTCAAATGCTACTCTTTTCTTTTCAAAAAGCAGATTGCTCAGCATGCTAAGCCATGGGCCTTGCTAAGCCATTAATGAGTGGTCTTGGTTTCTCCACATAAAGGTTTTGGCGTGCCTTGGGGGTCTCCTTCTTCAAGAAGGACCCTCATGCATCCCGAAAAATCATAGTCTTCAGACTCTACATCAACTTGACCAACCTCAGCTTTAGTGAGTGGCTGTCAAGGACCGCTATTGTGTCTTTTTGTTGGGAAAACTATAGAGTGGTCATTTTAACGTCAAGTAGTCCCACGCCATCTTCATGGAATTTTGCCTTCACGGAGCAAACCGTGAATTGCCAATTCTCTACCATAACAATCTCAAACTTGTCATGGTTCTAGAAGCTAAACAACTGGTGTAATGAAGATGGGATAGAATAATTTGCGTGTAACCAATCTCTCCTAAGCAAAGCATTATAGCTCGATGCAGTGTCCACTACAAAAGAGGCTATTAGGTTACTTAAGTTGATAATAGTTAACTCAATCAGAATGACCCCTTCAAACTTGGTAGTAGCACTAGAAATGCCACAGATTGCCACATCTAAGGTAATCAGGCAATTTCGAGATTTACCATTGACACCCAACATATAAGAAGGCGGGACGTTGATGGCTAAGCCATTATCCACCAAGACCCTATTCACCAGAATGCCATCGAATTTTGTCTTGATGTATAGGGGCTTGATGTGATTAATGGTGCTATTAGGCCCATTAAACATCATCTTCACTATGTTAGGTGTATCATCAGGCAATTTTGATGTTGAGGTATTAACTTTAAAAGATAAAGAATCAGAGTTACCATTAGTGGCTGCTACTTCAGCCACAAGTTCCACCTAGGGAATGTCACTTAATGCTATAACATCCACCTCGAGGCCTTCTTAAGTATTAGTTGCCATGAATTCCAAAGCAAGGAGTAAGGAAATTCTAACATCAACCTTTTCAGGGAGCATCCAAAATTGTATCTGGACCCCTTGATCTATTTCCTTTTCAGGGCTGCCATAATGGGCATGTCCTAGTCATGCTTTTGAGGGCTACCATTGGTTATCATATCTTACCCTAGAGGTTGGTCTTTTGGAACAACCATTGGAGCTTGAGACTTCTCCATAGGTTGGGGGAAGCCATCCTTGTGGAAGCCATTCTTGATATCAGACTATGTTGGATTAGCACGGCCTAGAGTTTCCACTAGGTTAATGCTAGGAGGGGAATACTTTTGTTCATCATCAATTGATTTCCAAGTCAGTGAACTCTTGGCAAGCTAGTCCCACCAAGATTCTTGTTCCTTAGAAGATGAGAGACCAGTTGATCTTCCAAGCTACTTGTGTGGTTTCCCTTTTTTGGGCATTGGCTATAGACATGGACTCAGTTATTCGACCTTCAAGATCCATAGGCTCAGTTTGCTTGCCCTTGTGAACCCTAGCTTGTTCTTCAGAGAGCCTAGTTAAGCAAGTATAAAACAGAGTCCTTCGCTGAGTTGCCTTTTTCCACAATTTTCTCCTCTTCTGGGTTTGAGTAAGACTAGAGGGACTAACCTCCTCTTGATTGAGGTGAGTCCTCCTCCAGACGTTACAAATTGGACCGCAGAAACCTAGTGTCCGGACTGTTGTGGTCCTTGACTGGTGTCCACGTCTAGCAGGTGGTCTTTCGGATTTCTCTTAGATGCCCAGACCTTATGATGATCTAGGTCTTCGAAGTAAGACCTTGAGAAGGTCTCCTTAGTGATGTCTTCATTGAGGAGGCTAGCTTTTTCTTGGGGTAAAGACACAGCGACTTTATTTCAGACAACAACTTGTGGTCACAACCTCCACAAAGGTCATATGTAAGGCATAAGAGTTTCCTCGACGCCTGCTTCTTGGAAACAAAGACTGTCTGCCATTTATGGTTAGTAAGAATTCCCATGGCTAGCTCTTCTTCTTTAGAGAGAAAACTCCTTCCTCTAATTGCTTTTTTAGGAACCTACTGAATGTAATGCAATCACATGTCCAATGTTCAGCCTGGATCTTACCAAAGCTCTAGGGAACCATAGTGTTCCTGATTTCAGCAGCCTGTCAAAAAAAGGTTTGGGTACAGCCAAGCTATCTTTGTTGTACCCATCATGCATAGAGATCTGCCATTAGTTTGGCGATTATGGGAATTATAAGGCTTTCCTACCTCAATTATATTAACTTGGGTAGGACTAGGGAAAGGGTCTTTGTCGACGCCGATCTATCCTTCTACTGGGAAGATCAATTCTCTTGCTTCTATGGCATCTTAAAACACATTTCTAAAGATCACGCAGCTCTTCGTTTAATGGGTCAATGAATTGTGCCATTTGCAGTATATCTTCTCCTCAGTAGAATTTCGGTCAGGCTTTTTATGTTTACCTCGAATCTTGAGTTAATTATTTTTCTCAAGCCAATCGAATATTCCGTCTTCTCTTAAGAGGTCAAACGAATATTTTCTCAAGTCCTGGGATTGATAAGACTTCCTGGCTTTGATATCCTTTCTTTAAGCTCTCTTCTTCTAATATGGCTTCATATCTAGCAGCACATTCTGCCAGCTGTAAGAGCATCGTGAAGTTAGAGCCTTCAATATTCTTCCTAAGTTCAATATCCAAGCCATTCAAGGCTAGCTTGGCATATTCAATCTTAGGAAGGGCTATAGTACATTTTAAACTAGCTCTTATGAACTAGCTAATGTAATCTTCCATTAGTTCACCTCTCATTTGAACTAGGTTAGATATGGAAGTTCCTTGTTCTATTCTTGGGAATTGAGCCTAGAATTACCTGGCCTTGTCATCCCAAAAATAGATGGAATTAGGCGGTAGGCTAATATACCTCATAAAAATGGTCCCAGTTCGAGAACTAGGGAAGAGCCGCAGCTTAAGATACTAATTAACAACTGCTTCTCTACACTGGCAATTGAATCTTGCCAAGTGCTTGAAGGCTTACACAGTCCCTTCTCCAAAGAAAGGGTGAACTTGGGGATTTTGTATCCCCGAGGAAAAGGATAGTCCCTGTTTATGAAGCCATGGTAAGGTTTACTGTACAAGGGTCTATTGACCCTTCTGAGGCCTAGCCCATACATCTGCTCGATGAGGGTAGCCAATTTGTCCTAGGCGTGTAGGTTAGGTACATGGTGAAGACCTCGAGGTGGATTCACGGGATACCCCGAAGCACCCATCACAACTGGTGTGGGAACGGTTGTTACCCCCCAAACTTGGGTAACCCCCCTGAACAACTTGGCCATGCGCTTGGTTGTCCATGAAGTATGTCCCTGCAAGACCTGGCTTATATGGCATGCTTAGGAGCACACTAATGTTAGCAGACTATTAGTTCATCCTTGCTTGATCAATCCCCAAGTCATGATCTTGAGAAAGTGGGCGGTTAACTTGCCTGCCAATGTGGTAAGCATGAAAAGGTCTAGGAAGGAGAGGCTGGCTCCTAGAAGTGGGGACCTATCCTTGCATTCCTACTTCAAAGCCTTTGGTAGGCATCAAGGCAACCTCTACTACCTGAGGATGGTATTAACGGTTATGCCCCCATGTCTGAGGGACAGGTAACATTGGCACATTAGAATTGAGATCCCTGAAGGCCAGAGAAAAATCACGATTTGAAGGCCCAATAACCCCAAGGGACACGTTGTCATTCTTATGGATGGATTCCAAGTATGTGACACTTGGGTTAGCCATAACTAGGTTTTCCATTCTCATTCGAACAATATAGTCAACCTGAGCAACTAGTAATCGTGAGCTCGAGGGAGCCTCGTGAGAATATCCAGTTGGTGCTAACGGAAGAGAATCAGGCCCAAGTTGCCTGTATCCTCTCTAACGGCATGATCCAAGCCATTGTCAGCCTCGGCCTATCTAAACAAGATAGGCTCAACCTCAATGACTATTTGTCTTGCCACATCCTCAGCAATAAGCATAAAAATAGAAGACTAAGTTGAGTTCATTTCCACTAAGACTCTGTTAGTCTTCTTATGAAGCCTATCATTCATTATGTTCCCAACATTATTTATCACGGCTCTCATGGCATGGGAGTTTGCACGTTGGGCCGCTAGATTGCGCTCTGTTCAATAGGTTATCTCTCAAAGGCTTCTTTCATTGTTTGTTGGCTCTTTGATCCATGATTTCTAAACAGCGTTTGAGCATAGCCATGGAACTCTTACGAGAATGGTCATCCAGCCCAATGCCTTCATCTTTCGAGACATCATCACTGCCACCGCTTTCACTGTCGTGGCTATGACTTGGTTTATCCCTTCATGTTATAGGGCTTTTTTAAAAAGGATTCTCAAGCGAGGATCTAATCATGGCTATGTCTTCTGGCTCCTCATGCTCAAGAGCATCTGACCTCCTAGTTCTGACCAACAGCGAATGGTCTGCAATTACATCCTGGTAATTCATGACGGGATAAAGATGATGAAGTCTCATTTTAAGCCTCCCAGTGTGGTCATCAAAAGGCATGTTTGCCTTATTTTGTTTGCAATTAAGTGTGATGCGGTCGCTGTAAAATGATAACAAAACAAATTTGAACCGCACGTCTTTAACCTCAACCACTTACCATTTTCAGAGAAAAGGTTGTGATATTTTGGTGTATCTGACTTTGGTTATATAGTGAGTTCAGCTTATGCTTCGTTAAGAAGTCTTGTTTAAATATTTATGTGGATTTTTGCATATATGTTGATAGAAAAAATAAAGGGATATGGGCATAAATCAAGTGGCAGTTATAGTGACGGAGCAAGGCCCACATACAACTTTCCTCATACACTTAAAAATCAAGAATTGGGGTGGAGACAAACCCAAGAGCTCCGCAGTCCACTTAGAAGCCCGAGTCAATTAGATTTTTAAGCCAGGAAACCTTGACTTATAATAACTCGAAAGAGTTTAGTTTCGATAAGATTAAGGTGTAGCAAACCATATTCAGGTCATTAGACTTGGACCAACGCAATCAAGGTCAAGCCTTGGCCGTCAAAGCCCTAATTAATGACACGAACTTGAGTTCACTTGTCAAGCAGTAACATTAGTGTTAAGACCAACGCTATCAAGATTAAGCCTTGGCTGTCAAATCCTTAAACTAGAGCCTCAATTCTTAACTCTTTGAAATTTGGGAATGTATGTTGTGATTCAAGTTCAAACTTGAATCAAAACCTAGGTTAGATGATGAATTATACAAGAAAAGGATAGTTTAAGATGAGAAAGAAGTGAATTAGTTGAGATTAAAATTATATTAAGAGAGATAAAGTTGAGAATGAAGAGATTAAAGAAGAGAAGTTAAGAGAATTGATAGAAAAGTAGAGAGAATTGGAACTAAGAGAGAGAAACGAGATCAATTACCATTCAACATATGAAGATTACAATCAAGAGCATCCTACTTATACTAAGCTTCCCTAAACAAGATACAACGCACTTAGATACATGCCTTAACCGACATTACACTTGCAAGCTGCCAACATTGACTTATTCCTTACTAACTCTTGACCAAGACCGCCTAACCAACTAACAATTACTTCCTATTTGCATCTATTGCATTATTAATATCTCCCTATATCTAGAATCATAACAATACTAGCCCTTTAGAGATTATTGTCCTCAAGAATCTTCTTAGAGAGCATTAACTTGAAAAACCTTTTATTCACGCTGAAAACTGCTGAATTTGCCACTGGAAATGAACACATGTGCGCAGGATTGCTGTTGGTGTGGCAGTGGTGTAGCTGAATGAGCCTTTTGTTCTTAGGCACCCAATTTGTGAACCGTTGTGCTACAGGTTCATCAACATCCTAAGGCTTCCAAGTCTTGGGCCTTATGCATAACTGAATTGCATCGCTCGAAGCCTCCCACTTGGTCCTCTTCGGCTTCATGTCCCATTAGAGCCATTAAATGTTGAGGATTGCACTTGTGACCAAAGTAGTACCTTTGGCTACACTTGTAGCATAGCTTTTGAGCCCTTTTCTCTTCTAAACTCAATGCTTTAGTCCCATCATTTGCAGCTTGTGCCAAAGGAGCCACTAACCTACTACCTTAACCCTCCTCAAAGATGGTTAGTATCGTGGATTCATACAATCTTGCCTTCAAATGGGCTCTAGATAGTTTTGGAGGATTAAGTGCCTCGATGGGATTCTTGATCTTTAAGGTTAAGGCCACTAATGAAGCTAGAAACATAATAGGCCTCCCTTGCCCCCGGATTAATGGACATCATTCTTGCCTTCAAATTTTCAAATCGAGTCATGTACTCCTTGACACTACTCAGCTAACTTGTTGAACTTGTCCATTACATCTCCCGAATCTTCATCCCCATATCTTTCACACAATTCATCCACAAATTCTTGCCACGTTATAGTTGGATTGCTAAGGAATAAACTATGATACCAAGCTTCTTAATCTCCTTGCAAATAAATTACGGCCAATTCAACCTTCTCTATCTCCGGTGTAGCATAGAACCTAAAGCATCATTCACATCTTCGTATCCAAGATTGTGGTTGAGTACCACGGAAAGTATAAAGTTCAACTTTCGACTGTCTAAACCCTGCTCTTCTCACCACTGCCACTATTTCTCCTTACTTTTCCACTTGTCTATGAGCTATATGATCTTAAGGCCTACCTTGGCGAGGTACAACTGGTGCATTTTCAGTCCTAGCAACCACAACATGAATTGCAGCTCTTTCTTACTACTACACCGTAGGTAGGATTCTAACACCTAGAGGAAGAGCTTGTCTATTGCGTTGTTCTAGCATCCCATCCAATCGTTGTTCAACTTTGTGCTCATATTGTTCTTGTCTAGTTTGAAATCTTTGTTCAAAAGCTATAAATATCCCCTGAAGTTGCTGCTGCCACCTGCTGTTTGTCCAGCAGCAATTCCCACATCAAAACCAATAATAACAGCAATTCCAAAGGTAGTTCCAGCTACTACTTCAGCATAAGTTGTAGCTTGGGATGAAGTAGTGACACCCCCTGCCATTCTTGTTGTTTGCTTCCTTTTGGCCAGATCGTAAGACCATGCAATTGCTGGCAACTAAGTTCAATCGTGCTTGATTCGAGCAATACTTCCAATAGCAGAGAAGTAATTGGTGCTGATTCAAGAAGTTCAAGTATTAACCAATGGAATCCAATACAAATCCAGCTAATGTTCAATGAACCTTGAGCCAAATCATAAGGTTCTACTTCAAGTCTCTTTAACCACAACTTCTGAACTGAATTTCTCGATCACTTCAATCGGAACAAGAAGAGACTAAGTCCAATGCCACACTATCTTGTTCACTATGAATTCTACACTACCAAGCACTCGTGCTAAAGCTTAATGTGTGTGAGTGTACTGCAGCTGATCAACGCCAAAAAAAAAAAAAATTTAACTGCGGCTTTTGATCTAGATCTAGATCGAAATGATCTTATAGCAGCACTTGATGTAAAATTCAGCATGTTCTTGAGCAAGTACAGCATGATTTGATCCAAAAGCAGCTCAATCTTGAATGTCTTTAATATAACATGATCTTGATCAATTACAATATGATTAAGAATTTTGAGAGCTATTAAGCTTGATTTTAAGCTAATAGAATCAATTTGAATTCAATTAAACTCAATTTTGAAACAATTTCACAAGCTTTGATACCAATTATTATGATTCAAGATTAAACTTGAATCATAACCTAGGTTAGATGATGAATTATACAAGAAAAGGATAGTTTAAGATGAGAAAGAAGTGAATTAGTTGAGATTAAAATTATATTAAGAGAGATTAAGTTGAGAATGAAGAGATTAAAGAAGAGAATTTAAGAGAATTGATAGAAAAGTAGAGAGAATTGGAACTAAGAGAGAGAAACGAGATCAATTACCATTCAACACATGAAGATTACAATCAAGAGCATCCTACTTATACTAAGCTTCACTAAGCAAGATACAAAACACCTAGATACATGCCTTAACCGACATTACACTTGCAAGCCGCCAACATTGACTTATTCCTAACTAACTCTTTACCAAACCAACTAACCAACTAACAATTACTTCCTTCTTTTTTTTTTTTTTTTTTTGGTAAGTCAGCGAAATATATAGATGAAATGAAAAATAGTACAAACTATAAGGGGCATACCCTAGGATACCGCCGAAGCCTACAAATATGAAACAACGTAAAAAAAGTCCAGACAAATTCCATACAAAAACAACCAAAGTACAACTAAGGGAACAAAGAGGAAACTAAGACGCAAAACCCCAGTGCCGAAGCAAGGAGGTGTGATGATGAGCTCCTCTGAACGAAGGAGCAGCAAGTAAGCGGCTCCTAACCAAACCCGTAATCTCTTCTCGTACGACCGCAACTGATCTGGACTGAGATCGCTGAACCCGAAGGTTACGCTCATACCAGATAGTATACACAGTCGCAGAGAGGCAAAGTTGAGCAATGATACTGCCAATCTCTCACCCCCTGAGATGCTGAGCAACCCAAGTGGCAAGATCGTCCCAAGGAAGGGTAGGCCAAGCAATAGATGTACTCGGAGTGACAGAGCTCCAGACTGTGGCAGAAAAGGAACAGGCGAAGAAAAGGTGCTCATGAGTCTCGTCAGTAGAACCGTAAAGAACACAAACACTCTGAACCTCTAATGCTCCAAAACACTAAAGCCGGTCCCGGGTCCAAAGCCGCTGCCGAGACACGAGCCAGAGGTGCCTCAAAATATGCATCTGAAACCACAGAAGGTGGTGAATGGTATCCTCCTCTCTCCTACTCCGCAACATCTCCCAAGCGGACTTAGTGGTGAAGTTCCCCGAGGGGTCACCCAACCACCGGATGGAGTCCGCTACACCAGCCCGAGGGCGAAAATCAATCATGTCCCAAATGGGTTGGAGCTCCAAAAAACCCTGTGGAAACCTCCACCGACCACCCTCAATAATGGATGAGACCCGAGAATCCCAATGAAATCCAGAGAAGGTGAGCAGTCGAGCAGGGAAGCACTCCGAAAGACGACCACATGGCAGCCAGTAATCAGTCCAAAGGGCAGTGTCAAGGCCATCACCTATGACATGATAGATCGCCCTAGAGCAAAGGCAGTGGACCAATAAAATCTGACGCCAGCACCAAGAAGCAGAACTCGTCGCCCGAATAGTCCAGAAGCTCCTCCCTCGAAGCTAGTTCGAATGAACCCAACGCGGCCAATTATTAGGAAGGGTTAGAATGGAGGAACCAGATATGCTTCGTAATCGAAGCCTAGTTCCACTCAGCAAGGCGACGGAGCCCAAGACCACCCTCCCGCCGAGGGTAACACAGGTGCCTCCAAGCAACCTTCGCCCCTCCTGGGGCTAACGAAGATCCTTGCCAAAGGAAAGCAGCAAGAGTCAACTCGATCTTCCTGATCATCATCTTCGGGAGCATGAAGATCGATGACCAGTAGACCTGAGTGGCGAAAAGAACAGATCGGATAAGCTGCAGACGACCAGCATACGAAAGAGAATGGGAGGTCCAGAGCCGTATACGAGAGAGAATGCGATCCAGCAGTGGCTTGCAATCAATGTACCGCAGCCGAGAAGTGATAAGTGGCACTCCCAGATATCGAACAGGGCACTGCCCAAGGCTGAAACCAAGAATACCCAAAATGTCCGGCTGAGTCGCAGAGTCCACCCTGGCTAGAAAAACTGAGCTCTTCGCTGCATTTGAGGACAGCCCTGAGAGTACAGCAAAGCGGCCTAAAACCTCACGAACAATAGATACACTACCCGTATCACCCCGACAGAAGATCATCAGGTCATCAGCAAAGCACATGTGTGTCAACCCAGTACGACAGCAACACGGATGATAGCGAAACCACGGGTCACCGATAGCATGACGAAGCAGCCCCCGGACACCCTCCATAGCAATAACAAACAAATAAGGAGAGAGAGGGTCACCCTGACGTACACCTCGGCTGGAGGGGAAGAAACCCTGGAGCTCGCCATTGATGGCGACAGAAAAGCGGGTTGTAGAGAGGCACTCACTGATCCAACCAATCATGACTCAGGAATCCCCATACTGCTCATACCAGCTAGAATGAAATCCCAACGAACAGTGTCAAAAGCCTTACGGATATCGACCTTCAGTGCACAACGAGGCGAGACCTGAAGGTGATAACCGCGCATCAACTCTTGTGTCAAAAGGATGTTGTCAGAGATCCAACAACCTGGAACAAACGCTGTCTGAGCATCGCCAATCAACTCGGGAAGGACACCCTTCAACCTGTTTGCAATGATCTTAGTGATACACTTATAGATCACGTTGCAACAGGAGATAGGGCGGAAGTCGCCATGGTGGAGGGAGTCTCCACCTTAGGCACAAGACATATCCCTGTGGTGTTCAGAGCACCCGGCATGCGCCCTGAGATGAAGAAAGACTGCACGGCCCTAATCACCGCTCCTCCTACCACCTCCCAAGCCCTCTTAAAAGAGAGGGAGGTGTAACCATCAGGCCCCGAGGCCCTGTCATCACCTATGGAAAAGAGAGCATCACGAACCTCAGCTGCCGAGATTGCGGAGATAAGCGGGCGAGCCTGATCCTCAGAAATGCGAGCCTCAAAAATGTCAGAAACATCCTCAGTCAGCAGACCACCTAGCTCAGAAACAATTACTTCCGATTTGCATCTATTGCATTATTAATATCTCCCGATATCTAGAATCATGACAACATATTAAAATCGAAAGTGTATTCCTGAAACCTGAAAGACTGTGTGATGCGTCTCACATTTACGCATCATTTAATTAATATTTTAATTATTTTGTACCTATTTAATTATAATTTGATACTCATTTTGGTAATTTTTATGTTTAACAGGTTTGAAATTAAAGTTTCGAAAATTGTCAAATGTTGGTGCAAATGAGACAAATTCGATGCGTAAACAATTAAATCAAGTCAATCGAGATTCGGGATAAGAACGTAAAATCCCAACTCACACCGCTACAGTACCCACCGTACTGTTCATCGTCTTCTACCTAGCTGCCCGGCTACAGTACCGGCCCAGATCCCGGCCCACCTCGAAGCCCAACACCAGTAGCCCATCGTCACCACCGAATTCGCCGGTGCTTTACCGCCCAAATTCCAGCCCAGATCCCAGCCCAAACGCAGGCCCACGTATGGCCCAACCACGGCACCGACTTAGGGTTCCCCTAGGTTCGATTATAAGAAGGAAGAGGGGGGTCTCTGGGGTTGTTTTTTTACGATCGCCATGGCCGCGCTCTCTTGCTGGCGTCTGCGCCTCTCTTTCTCTCTCTGAGTTCTTCTTGTCCTTTTTCTTTACTTTATTTTAATTTCTTGTTAAATTGGAATGAGAGGAAAATCAGCGTGAAGACCGACATGATTTCGTTCATCTCTTCCTCCACCGGATCATCCTTGACGGAGAGCTAACTTGCTCTCTGGGGTTAGATGAAATCTTAGCCTTTACTTTTGCTTACTTTTAATTCGGGTTAACTTAATTGTTTACATGAATTGCTTGGTTGAGATAAATACTTTGAAGTATTATGTTTTTATTGTTTATTCAATTGATATGATTATTGAGTTTGTAACCTTTTATTGTTGATATTGATATTTATAAATTAATTCTTCACGCTTGTAGCCTTAGGATTAATTAATCAAGCAATAGTATTAACCGAATTGTTAATTAAAGCCTATCTTCCCTATGCTTTAGTTAGATAGGGTCAATACGTGATAATTAGCAATATGTTATGTAGAGCCTATTTTCCTTATGTTTTAGTTAGATAGGGTTAATACGCAATACTAACAATATTACCTTAGTAGGTTGAAGCTTGTAGCCTAAACCACTACCCGTGTAACAATTAATAATCCCAAGTTAAAAGTTAACGCAAAAGTAATTGGCTAACGATAGATTCGAAACCCTAGATTCCAATTTAATACACTTTTTCGATTAGAAGTAGATTATTTTGTTTAATTGTTGCTTCCTTAGGTAAATTAATACAAAAAGCTCTTAATTTCATTCAAATCAATTTAAGTCATAGAATAAAATTCACGCACTTTTAGTCCCTGTGGTTCGACACCCCCTCGCCCTACACTTCAATTTAGGTGTGTTTAATAGATAGGGTTTTATATTAAATTTTGATTAACGTAGAAAAACACATCAAGATTTTGGCGCCATTGCCGGGGACTAGGCAACGTTCGTGATTTTATTTTTGTGATTTTCTTTGATTTTTAACTTTATATTTTTTTCGTTAATTTTAAATTAAATTGTTTTTTATTTTCAACCTACCTATCTTAATATTCATTTGATTTTTAATTTAGAATTTTTAATTTTTAATTCTCTTTTAATTGTTATTCTCGTTCAAAAAAATATATAAAAAAATATTTTATTTTCTTTTTATTAGCATTATTTGTCTTGTGATTTTTGGTGCATATGTAGATTTTAGGATAGCTTGTTATTTTTATTTATTTATTTATTTATCTTTTTAGTATTTGTTTTGTCTATTTTATTTGTTTTGTTTATTTAATTTTTAATTTACTTGCTTTGTGTGGTTAATTGTTCATGTACGGTCGTCGCTCTTTATCTCTTGACCTTACTAGATTCGACCCTGAAATTGAAAGAACTTTAAGAGACCTTAGAACCCAACACCGAGCAAAATCCGCTAGTGCTAACTCTGATTTAGCAATGGCTGACGAACAACAATCATGCCCACTTATGGACTACTTGACTCCCACCACATACGCTTCACCGTCTTGCATTAGGTTGCCACCCGTAGCCCATCAGTTCGAGCTTAAACCACATACTATACAAATGCTTCCTTCATTCCACGGCTTATGTAATGAGAACCCGTACACACACTTGGACAGTTTCATGGAGGTTTGCTCAACCTTTAGGATCCCTAACGTTAGTGATGATGCCATCTTGCTTCGCCTCTTTCCTTTCTCTTTAAAGGAAAAGGCTAAATATTGGTTAGGCACCTTACCTAGTGGAACGATTAGTACTTGGACCCAAATGCAACAAGAATTTCTTAAGAGATTCTATCCCATTAGCAAGACTAACACTGCTAGGAGAGCCATTAACACCTTTGCCCAACATCCTACTGAAGAGTTTCACGAGAGTTGGGATAGGTTTAGGGAACTCTTACGAGCTTGTCCGCATCATGCTATCTCTAAATGGGAACTAGTCCAAAATTTCTATTATGGGTTAAACGAGAAGGGTCAACAAACTGTTGATGCCTCGTGTGGTGGTCAGTTCCTTAGAAAGAATGAGGACGAGGTGTGAGAACTATTTGAACTTTTGAATGAGAATTCACAACAATCTGCCGCACATGCACGTCTTAATGCTACTAGGTTAGATAGAGGAGTAAATGAGATTGCTCACACCTCCATCTTAGATAAGAAAGTAGACTCTCTTGCCTCTTCCGTAGAGCAGTTAACTTCCCTATTTAAGATGACACTGGTCCCCTCTACCGCACCTAATGTGTCTAAGGTTTCAAATGTGCATAGTACTTGCTCTTTATGTTCTAGTGTCTCTCATTTAACACATGACTGACCCTCTGCCTCACCTTATGTGGAGTGGTCGGAGGAACAAGTCAATGCAGCCCAAGGATACTCTCGAAACGACCCATATTCTAACACATACAATCCGGGCTAGAGAAACTATCCTAACTTCTCCTGGAGGCAAGGAGGAGAAGGACAGTTTATGCCACAACAACAGAACCCACGACCTCAACAACCTAGTATGACACGACCCGTCGGTTTTCAACCACAAGGGTATGCTTCCAACTACGCTCAACCTCCTAATCTGAGCTCTAATTCGAATTTTGAAGAAAAGGTTTTGAGTGCGCTAAAAGGTTTGGAAGCCAATTCCAAACTTCTCCACTCCCATACATAATCGATTGCAAAGCTAGAAACCCAAATAGGTCAACTAGCTAACACTCTGAGTAGGAGAGATGAGGGAAGACTCCCTAGCCAAGCTGTAGAGAACCCTAAGAACTGTGTAAGACAAGACAATTATCTTTCCCAACAAGAACAAGCAAAGTCCATTATAGTGTTGAGAAATGGGAAGGAGGTTGACAATGGGGTGAGTGCTGAAAGTGAGGTACCACTCCTAAGACCTCAGATCTACCTTCCTCGTACGTACCGAGAGTACCCTTCCCCCAAGCTTTAATTGCGCCACATCCAAACGGGAAGGACAAGAAGTGGGAAGACATTTTCGAGACGTTTAGGCAAGTAACGATAAACATTCCCCTTCTTGATGCGATTAAACAGATCCCAGCCTGTGCGATTAAACAGATCCCAGCTTGTGCGAAGTTCCTTAAGGATCTACTAAACCAAAAGAGGCGATCTAGAGTACATCTGCCTAAAAAAGTGTTTTTAGCCGAGCAAGTGAGCTCTATTCTGAAGTGTGACACTCCAGTTAAGTACAAAGACCCTGGTGTCCCAACCATCTCTTATTCACTTGGGGACTACCCGATCGATAAAGCCTTATTGGACTTAGGAGCGAGTGTCAACATCATTCCTTACTCGGTTTATGAGAAGTTAGGCCTGGGGGAGTTGCAACCTACCACGGTGACCTTGCAATTAGCAGATAGATCAATTAGGATTCCCCGTGGTGAGCTGATTAACGTATTAGTGAGAGTAGACAAAGCCATGTTTCCAGCTGATTTCCTTGTGCTTGACATGGCACCTTCTAGTCATCTGAAAAACCATATCCCTGTCATACTAGGTCGGCCTTTCTTAGCGACCGCCAATGCCATGATTAATTGTAGATCTGGGGTAATGGATGCTAGCTTTGCCAATATGACTATTAGGTTGAATATTTTTAAGGCTTCAACATCACCCACTAGTGAGGATAAGTCAGAGTGTTTTTGTGTGGATATTGCTGATGATTATTTGGTGGACAAACACTCTCCTCTACTTTAGTTAGCGACCCCCATGATAAGAATGCAAAACCTTCTAAAGAGATGCAACGAAGGTTGAACCTGGACATAAAAGAAGTCTTGGGTTGGGAGAAAAAGCACAATGTTATGGTTCAGGAGGAAGTCGTACTAGGCCATAGGTTGTCTGAGGAGGGCATTGAGGTTGATAGAGCTACGATAGATTTGAATGAGAACTCACCCCCTCCCTCAAATGTGAAACAAGTTAGAGCATTTCTAGATCATGCGAGTTTCTATAAGGGATTCCTTAAGGATCGTGGGAAGTTAGCTAAACCATTGACTAGTGTGCTATCTAAGGACATATCAATTGAGCTTGATGAGTCTTGGTTGGAAGCTGTACATAAACTTCGATCTATACTTTTTGCTGCTCCCGTTAGGCATCCACCCGACTACTCTTTCCCTTCTGCAATCATGTGTGACACTTTTGATTGTACTGCAGATGTTGTCTTAGGTGAACTCGGTGAAGTTGCTTCTTTGGTTGATGCCATTACTTGATCTTCGCTAGACCCACTGCGCCTGGCTAAAGGCGTAAAACCTAGCGCTCCTAGGAGGCAACCTAGGTTTGTTATTTCTTGTTTTTAATTTCGTTTTTGAACTAATTAGTTGCTTCGAGGCTTGTTTTCTCTCTTTTTAGGTTCTTGCGCCGTGTTGAAGGAGCCATGTATACATGTCCATGCCGTCTCGTCAGGTTGTATTACTCCATCCCACCTATCTTTTGTGCTTTAATGATTGATATTGTTGCATTGAGGACAATGCATGATTTTGGCGTGGGGGTGAGGCTCATTTGCATGTGCTTATTTTTGGTCAAATTTTTAAAATTTTGAACATCTTTTTGTGCATTTTGAGCGTGCATTATAACCGTTTAGCTAAGTTTTCCTTGATCGACACGTATGTTATGATGACAGTGGGATTAGTTGTTTATTTCGTTCTCTTAATTCCATGAAATTAAATGATTCTACTTCGTACTTGTTAATGAGTGTTGTTGATTGTTGTTGATATTAATGGGTTCTACTCATGCCGCTCACATATTCACTGAGCATAGGACTTTCATGTTGCGGAAAATCTGAAGAATTTGAGTAAACAACCTTACATATCTTGAGTTTTGCAAACCTGCCCTATTGGCTTATCCTAATCCTAGCCCTTGATGTTATGTAAAGTACTAGTTAATCAATGTTAATTATAATGATGAAGTACGTGTTATAAAAAAAAAAAGGAAAAAAAGGTCCAAAAATGGACAGAAAAGAAAGAGGAAACAAAAAGAAAAAAATGAAAAGAAAAGAACAAAAGAGAAAAAAAAGGGGTTTCCTCCAAAAGAAAAAGGCAAAAAAAAAAAAAAAGAAAAATTAATGTACGTTCGTGATAAAGTTTCTTTTGCGCTATATCAAGGTTGAAATGTTGTAAAGTGGTCGCTCATAAGCCACTTCAAATCTCTCGATGTATAGGCATGTGTTTAGGTGATTTAATGGTGTGGGCGCACAAAACCTTTATATATTTGGTTGGGAGCAAGAATTTGAGGAGCTTCTGTGGTATGAAATCCTATTCACTTACACTTGTGCATTGCTTGAGTAATTCCTATTAGTTGATACAAGGTTAATAAAATTCTATGACGAGTTTTGAAGTTTAATCATCTAAATTCATAGAATTGGAGAATGCTCTAAATGATTTAATCTTGTCTTGAATTGTAATATAGGTGTTAATCTCGAAAAACTGGGTAAAGGTTGGGGTAGTTGGTCATTGTAGGTTTCATGTCAAATCATATGCTTTGCTCGAGGAATAGCAAAGGTTAGGTGTGGGGGTGTTGATGCGTCTCATATTTACACATCTTTTAATTAATATTTTAATTATTTTGCACTATTTAATTATAATTGTATACTCATTTTGGTAATTTTTATGTTTAACAGGTTTGAAATTAAAGTTACTGAAATTGTCAAATGTTGGTGCAAATGAGACAAATTCGATGTGTAAATAATTAAATCAAGTCAATCGAGATTTGGGATAAGAACGTAAAAGCCCAACTCGCACCGCTATAGTACCCACCGTACTGTTCATCGTCTTCTACCTAGCTGCCCGGCTAAAGTACCAACCCAGATCCCGGCCCGCCTCCAAGCCCAACACCAGTAGCCCATCGTCACCACCGAATTCGCCGGTGCTTTACCGCCCAAATTCCAGCCCAGATCCCAGCCCAAACGCGAGCCCACGTACGGCCCAACCACGGCACCGACTTAGGGTTCCCCTAGGTTCGATTATAAGAAGGAAGAGGGGGGTCTCTAGTGTTGTTTTTTTACGACCGCCATGGCCGCGCTCTCTCGCTGGCGTCTGCGTCTTTCTTTCTCTCTCTGAGTTCTTCTTGTCCTTTTTCTTTACTTTATTTTAATTTCTCGCTAAATTGGAATGAGAGAAAAATTAGCGTGAAGATCGACATGAGTTTGTTCATCTCTTCCTTCACCGGATCATCCTTGATGGAGAGCTAACTGGCTCTCTGGGGTTAGATGAAATCTTAGCCTTTACTTTTGCTTACTTTTAATTTGGGTTAACTTGATTGTTTACATGAATTGCTTGGTTGAGATAAATACTTTGAAGTATTATGTTTTTATTTTTTATTCAATTGATATGATTATTGAGTTTGTAACCTTTAATTGTTGATATTGATATTTATAAATTAATTCTTCTCGCTTGTAGCCTTAGGATTAATTAATCAAGCAATAGTATTAACCGAATTGTTAATTAAAGCCTATCTTCCCTATGCTTTAGTTAGATAGGGTCAATACGTGATAATTAGCAATATGTTATGTAGAGCCTATTTTCCTTATGTTTTAGTTAGATAGGGTTAATACGCAATACTAACAACATTACCTTAGTAGGTTGAAGCTTGTAGCCTAAACCACTACCCGTGTAACAATTAATAATCCCAAGTTAAAAGTTAACGCAAAAGTAATTGGCTAACGATGGATTCGAAACCCTAGATTCCAATTTAATACACTTTTTCGATTAGAAGTAGATTATTTAGTTTAACTATTGCTTCCTTAGGTAAATTAATACAAAAAGCTCTTAATTTCATTCAAATCAATTTAAGTCATAGAATAAAATTCACGCACTCTTAGTCCCTGTGGTTTGACACCCTCTCGCCCTACACTTCAATTTAGGTGTGTTTAATAGATAGGGTTTTATATTAAATTTTGAATAACGTAGAAAAACAAATCACTGTGTTACTGAAGAAGTAAGTACAACAAGTTCCATACTAAGCAAAGCTACGTAATGTTACACTACTCGGAAGAAAAGGGCACAAGCGTGCTATAAAGAAAACTTAAAGAAGTTTCGTATTGAGTGCGTGTACTACTTTGGACTGTCACATAGTCCTTTATTTATAGAAATACTAAATAGCAGGTGCCCCTGATTCCGCAGCATTTCCTCCCCATGTCAGGCCACTAAGCTCCTTTTTGTGCATGAATGATTAATAAACGAGTCCATGATTGAGTTTTGGAGGGAATTTCTTGGTACCCACGTCCAAATTTCTAGCTGAAATCCCCTTCAAAAGCCTCACATTCAATTGATTAAGCTTAGTTCCTAAGTATCTGAAATTGGGCTCCAAGCAATTGTCTCAAGCTTGGAAACAACCTATTTTGCAACCTTCTTGGCAGTCTCTTGAGCTCGAGCTCTCGTTACCCTTCAACCATCTCGAGCCTTAATTTGTTGATACCCTTATTAGGATGATAATCTTCTCAGGATGCTCGGCACAAGATGCCGTTGCTTCAGCACCCAAAGGCCTAATTCTCCTCGAGGCGGAACACAAGTGTTAAGCACGTGGCACCTTGCTCAAAACGACGTCGTCCCAGCTCCCTTAAGTTTGGGGTGTAAACACTACGTACACCTCACCCATCATGAGGGCGTCTCAGTTGGTGGCATCTCCGATCCATGCGATCATCACTCAGAAGTCTGGAGTTCGATTCTAACTGAGGATATACTAATGACTTACCTGCTCATGGGGATTGTGGGCTTTCTCATGGGTCGGGGTTAGCTGGGGCAACCCAGAACGTAGTTACCAAAAAAAATTAAAAATAAATAAAAATAAAAAGTATGTACACCTCATATATAGGGAAAATTCATATTTTGCAAAACTTTTTTTTTTTTTTTTTTTGGCTCAACACAATCAAGGAAACATGCAAATAAGGACTTGCTTCGAGTGCACAGGCTTGACCTCAACCAATAACCTCAAGATGAGGGTTGATGTTTTCGGTCAATCTTACTTCATTGCAATTTTTTTGCGGATTTTTCCCATGCTCTGATTAAGGAGCTTAAATTGTATTTTTAGTCTTTTTTAGTTAATTTATTGTGAGAAAATTAAAATTGATATATGGATCTGGCCCAAGTGGCAGTTAGATCAAAGCCCACAAACACCTTACATTGTATACTAAAGTGCTAGGAACAGGGTTGGAGACAAGTTTAAAAGCTCAACAGTCCACTCCCAAAGCTCGAATCAATCAACATTTCAAGCATTGCACCCGTGACTTTTGATAACTAAGTTTGAACATACCAACAATTAATGGAGATAACTTTATTTAGGTCACTGGACTAGAAAAAATGCAATCAAGGTCTAAACCTTAGCCGTAAAAGCCCTAAAAATGTGACTTTAACCTAAATTTGCCTCATGCACTAAGCTGTGCCACCAACCTAAGACCAATGCAGTCAAGCTCTGGGATTAGCCATTAAAGCCTTAAATCGATGGCTCTAAACTTAATAGAACACCGGATAAGTTTTACTGGGTACTCCTTATACACCGCTTTTGTGCAACCCTCTCAACAACTAAGAGATCCATTCAGGGAACATGAGGACTAGTTAAAGTAATGAGCCCTACAATATTGGGAGGCTCATTACTTGAATTAAGATAATGAAAATCATTTCATCTTTTTAGTTGGAACTTTTGGCAATTCTCGAAAAAAGATAGCAAGAAAAATTCTCCCTAGAGTCGAGACTAAGAAATGTATAAACCAATGCTTCCATAGATTCGATTATGGTTTACAATTATAGCTTCCATAAATGTTTATTTTTGATTATCCCCCTGATAAATCCCTGATTAAAAAAAAAAAGAGTTAATGAAATAGCAGTAATTCAAATCAAGATTTCTATGGTACCCTATGTCAAATCACAAAAAGAAAATCAAGACGAAAAATACAAAAGCAATATTGCATCAGATTGCTTGTCTTCTTGTAGTTAGGGCTCCAAGTTTTTGGAATGCTCCAAATTCTACATGAGCATCCAAATATAGGTGAATACCAGCAAAAACATCTCTAAACAAGGTTCTAGCCCTATGCCAAATGTTGCCCAAAAAGAAAAGTGGGACAAAGTAAGCTTGTACAAAAGTAAAATATTACTTGCACCAAACTAAACATCTAGCTGTATTGATTGAATAAGCAAAACAAAGTCACAATTACATATACTCCTATAGAAGAAGGGGAAAAAATGATAAAGCACAAGTGTGTTGTAAATACTGAAGGACAAAAAACTTAAAGACATTTTGTATTGTTGCTAGGACCCTTGGCAATGTGACAAGAGCCCTTTATTTATTGACTTGAAGTCTTAAGTATTGCGCCTTAGATTTGTGGCATATTTGTCCCACGTTCAACCTCCATGCTTCCATAACCAAGAACTTGCGCTTAAACATACTTTGACACACGTGCTCAAAGAAAATTATGTCCTCCCACGTTTGTCCACTTTTTCTTGAATGTTTTGGAAGCCCACATTCTTGATATGTACTTCAAACATCTACGCAGAGCTCCTATAGTTACCCATAGCACTCTTAGTAATCCCTTTGATCTCGAGCTTACAATGCCAAGTTAGCCACATCGAGTAACTAATATATCAAAGCTTTTATTTTTAATCAATACTATATCAAGGCTTTAGATAGTGGAGTTTATGTAATCTAGACATCGTTGTTTCCACTCTTCTAGCCACTCTTCTAGCCTTTTTAGTCTCAAGCATGATCCCACTTATTGATCACGTGTCCTTTAAACCCAAGACAACATCATTGCAACTCCTTCGAGTTGGAGGTGTAAACTCATGGACTTGTAGGACAGTATCCATGACGATTGCTCTTAGTGGTTTGAAAGCTTCCCCAATGATTCCATATGGAGCATATATATCACCCATGTCCTCATCTCTTTAGGTGTTTCCAAGCAAAGGTCATTTCCTCTATATCTACTGTCCCCAACAACTATTGACTTGTCAGTTTTCTTATTCTTCGCCATTTATATCATACCTATCATTTTCTTGGGTGGTTCTAGTTTATCTTTAGGGATCAGTGGCACCAACATTTCATCCTTTGATTATTCATTTTTCGAGCCTCTAAGCTGCACTCAATTTTCTTGCATTCGCCTTTGCATCGCCCTACATACCTCCGCATGGTCGCTAGGTCTGTTTACCTTTTTTCTCATGCAATAATCATCCTGCAAATCTTCGTACATGGAATCTGTTACTTAGGTTTGGAATAGGAGATTCTTTCTTGTCCTTGATTAGGTATCCTTTCATCAACCCTGTGTTTTCCTGACACCCCCAACCTTAACTTTCCCGTAGCATTTGTTACATCTCTTGTCAAGATATACCTATTAGCTTTTCCCTATAACTCATTGATTGTCTCGAGCTGGTGTTTCACTAACGCAAACTTGAAATTCGAGTTTTTCAATCCGCTTTTGAAAGCAGTTATTGCAATCTCGTCTTCCAGGTCAAGATATCAATCATTTCCCTTGTTAATCTTCTCATAATGTCTCATAAATAATTAAATTCTTTATATCATAATTGTGTCAGCCAAGTTGTGGTCTTCTCCCTTGACTTATTGTGCACAAAATGGTGAGTAAATTTCTCAGCTAACTTGGTACTTGTATATAGATCACACTGGAAGTAAAGATTATTGTGCCACCCCTTTACGCGTAGATAAAAAGCACTTGCACTGCATTTCCTGTGAGGCATTCTGTATGTATATCATGGACTCAAATCCTGATATATGAACCTATGGATCTTGAGTCCCACCAAACATATCTATATTCGAAACCTTCACTTTCTCCTGTTGTGATGGCATAATTGCCAAAGAGAAATGTGAATGGGTTCCAAATACCTCAATGTCGGAAGACAAAATACTCCCTCTGTGAGAGGACTAACTTCTTGATGCTTTGTTCATCTGTTGTTAGTTCTCGTTGTGCATGCCCTCTCCGAACTACTAATTCCATATGGAAATTTGGTCTCACCTTCTCATGATCAGGCAATTTTCTCCTTCATGGTTTATGAGGATTTGTAGGTTTTGGATGATGAGATCCTACTCTCCCTTCGCTTCGTCTTCACTCTTCTTGCCCGCTAGGCCTAGGCTCTTCATGCTTGTCATTCTTGGGCTTTTCATTCCCGTCAGTCCTACGTTATTCATTGCTGCTGAGCCTATTTATGGTTATAAACAATAGGAACATGGAACATACCCAGTGCCACAAGGGCTCCCGCCTACGCGGGGTCTTGGGGGGGGCGAATGTACGCAGCCTTCTCCCTTCAGGGTGTTAACCTGAAGAGAGGCTGTTTTCCAGTGCCCCCAACCTGAGGGTGAGGACTTCCCAGGAGGTCACCCATCCTGGTACTACTCTCGCCCAAGCACGCTTAACTTCGGAGTTCTCATGGGATCCGGTGACAGCGTGTTGGAGCCCTCTTTGGTTATGGTTATAAACAATGACATATAACAATTCATTTAAAATTTGTTATGTTCAAACAAGTAATATTCGGGCACCATTTGATTGTTTGATTTAATTCGTGTCTGACATTATTACATTAAAGGTTCCAATCCCATTAATTTTCGTTTGATTCGGGTCTGCACAATAATTACTAGAAAACATTTTTCACCACTTGGAATTATGACTTCCCCCAATTTACAAGGGAAGTCATTTTTCCACCCAATGGTTGGAAACCACTTTTGTCAGAAAGTATCTTCTGTTAATAAATGCGCCACAAACTACAAAAAAAGAGGCAGGCTATTGTTAGAATCAAATTTTTTGTCCAACGAAACAGAGCCTAATAATCAAAATCACATACACATCATTCCATGCTACAACTAAGGAGAGTCTAATAAAAACTAATCAAGTAACGTACTAGTAATTAAGGTTGTTCAGGGGGATAAAAATTCAGAAAGAATTACAAAATTCAGTTAATAAATACAAACTAATGCTTGAGTAATTCCTTTAACAAAAATAAAAGTGAGAAAATGAATTCAAATTCCATGTATAGTTAAGGAGTATGCTAAATATTTACATAATAGCTCACATTATTGAGCAAGCATTAGGATTTTCATCACTAAATATTTGTGGTGCATGCACGTACCCCGGTGCATGGAAGTACTCCGCAGGGAGGCCCCCAGCCGGACTGCATCCTTGCGGTGGCTCATAGATCATCATGTGTAGGTACGTGCTACCAACATTACCATAGCCATAACCTTGACCTTGAGTGTGTGCACCATGATAGCCATAAGGGTTACCATAGTACTCCATTTTGTTTCCCTCCAACTTGTTGACACTGTCTCGGCCGCTACCACTACCATTGCCACCACCTTCTTTCTTGTCGAGGTCTCCACCCTCCTTTGCTGGAGCAATAATCTCCACATTTCTATTTAACTTGTGCTTTAAATACGGTAAGAGCTCTTTCGTGTCCATAGTTCCCTTTATTTTGATTACATCATTTGGCAAGTCTACATTTATATCTTGAACCCCTGTCATTAACCATATCAAGTTTAAGTTAGGCCAATAATGGACTTGACATAAATTATACATATTCCCCCTATAGAAAATAGTTTCATTTTAATTCCTATGTCATTAAATTAGTATTTGAAAAAAAATTATGTAAAGTGTTAAAAGCATTTTGAAAAACGAATGGGCAAATTAATGTGGCCCCATTAAATTTATTCTTGAATTATAGCCAAGTATATATCCCCCACCCACAAAACTCTGAACCCCAAAAGAAGGATTCTCATGCTTCCCCTCTCTTTATATTTCCTACCTACAACTTAGACTTCAGCTTTACAACATAAAAATAACTGTTCAAATTCTTACGTTAAGCTGATAAATTATAAAAGACGAAATATTCAATAAGTACACATATTAAATGCTGAAACTCTTACATTAAAATAATAAAAATAAATAAATACACTAGAATTGAAATGTATAAAAAACATTATTTCCGCCATTAGTAATAATGCAAAAAATATCAGTAACAATAAATTCTACCCAAAAAAAAAAAAAAAAAAAACTATAGTACTAAAAAAATACAAAAAGAAAAAGTTGAGCATTTGCCCAAAATGACATATTTCAAAAAACATTTCCTCTAATGGCCTCCACGTCATCAAATTTAAAAAAAAAAAATTTTTAATTTTTGGTTTTGTTTTGGGATTTAGGGTTTAAAATTTGTAAACAAATTTTTTTAGAAAAAAATTTGCTGACTTGGAGGCCACTTTGGGTAATACTTTCTTATTTTGGACCATTTTAACAGCTTAAAGTTGTAAAAAAGCTTTAGTTGACTATACGGGTTGCGTTTGGTTGACAAAAAAAATCATTTCACATCTTTTCCACAGCTTAGATAGAGAGATGAAAAAATTATTTTATAACTAAGTAGGAAAAGATGCAAAACTAGATCTTTTTTACTACTTATTTCAAATCAATTCTTTAGAAAGGTTGTATTAACATTAAATTTTCACGATTATGACATACTTTTACTTGTTATCACCATACCACCCCCGCCTTTTTTACGCTCATAGGTGGCTATACTCTCCACTTTCCACTACCATGGCCCACTATTGTCATGATCCTCTCCTATCTACTATTATTAATTGACTTATATTATTAACTCATTTTTGTGATTATGATAAATAAGGTTCTTTTTTAAACATATATAAAATACTTTATTATGTAAAATGAAATTTTCTGCACTGCACAATCAATACTTCATTATAGAAAGATCCAGATCTTAAATAGACACATTTTATTGAAATAAATAAACTGAGAAAAGATAAGTTTAAATAAGCTGAACCAAATGCACACTAAAATGGCTTATATAAAAAGCAAAAGTAAATATTTTATTATATATAACTTGACACTTTATATGTAAATAAAAATCGTCCACTTAATGTATAATGTAAAGAAAAAATTGCAAACAAAATTTTAGAATTCTAAGTTATAAAAACAAAAAAAGAGCACTAATAAAACGTAGGCAGACTTAAAAATTTTCACTCTAAAAATGCCTAAAATAAATTTTTTTTTTTTTAATGATATAATTGCCCTAAAATGCATCTCACAGGATAAACTTAGTTTGTAAATTTTTTTTTTGTTTTTGGTAAGGAGGGGCTGGGTTGCCCTAGCCAACCCCGGTCCATGAGGAGGCTCACAATCACACGAATAAGTAAGTCATGAGTATATCCTCAACGAGAATCGAACTCCATACTCCTGGGCGACAACTACATTGCTAGAAAACGCTACCAATTGAGACGCCCTCATAATGGGCAGTTTGTAATTAAAGACGAGTGATTTCCTTAAAGCTTAATTTAACACAGCTTATTCACTAATTTAAAATAAATTACTCGCCCCCTTCACTTTGAATTACATAAAATAAAATAGGCTTGTGAATTATGTTATTGCACACAATGAATCTGCTAACTTTGCAATTAAAAACTTTCGTCTTATATATACAATTTAAAAAAAAGTCTCCTTAAGCTGTGACGTCAAACGCAAATCATTCATACTAATGAAGCCTGTGTATTGACGAGACAAGTAGCAACACACGTCTTGGTGGGTCGGGCCAATAACCCGCATCTTGGCGAGAAGGGGAACGAGCGAGTAGGGACATAACCAGTTAAAAGAAATTTGCTTTGAGGAGAAGGGTTTAATGTAGACTAGAAGATAGGATTATTTATTTTTTTAGTTATCGATTTTAATATGTAGTATTTAATTATGGATAGGAAAGCTCCTCTATTTAAAGAGGAGCTCTATTGGGGTTTATTCATTTAATTTAAGGATTTTCATTGTTATTATTTGTTTCTTTCTTATTCTCGTTTTGTGAGAATTAATATTAGATTTTTCCGTTTGTTTCTTATTCGCTTTAGCAATAGAAATTTAAAGGAAGGTTGTTGAATTCTTTTGTTCCTAATTTTCATCTTTTTTGGCGCTACATCAGTTGGTATAAGAGCTCAGTGTGTTTCCTGTGATGGCCCATGGATGATAGAGGTACGCCGCTGTCAGAGATGTATATGAGAGAGACCATCAATGCAAGCTAAATAGGAGATTGAGGATAGATTTCGGCGCATCGAGCTGAGTTTGGAGCAACTGTGCGATTGCCAAACAAATGGCTACGGGCTGATCCTCAACAACCACCTAACGTGAGAGATGAGGACGAAACTAATGGAAGTTTTAATAACCCGTTTGAGAGAGTTGGCAACCAAGGACAAAACATCAAGAGGAAATGACTGAATTCCGATGTTTCCCATTACTGGGAGGATTGGCAGTGGGGGTCCAAGATTCGAATTGAGATTCCAAAGTTCGCTGGTGGAAGACAACTTGACGAGTATTTGAATTGGTTGGCTTTGGGAGAAGAGGTTCTCAAATTCAAGGAACTTTCGGAGCATAAACAACCGCCGTTGGTGGCTACTAGGTTGTGGGACAGAGCTGTCGTCTGGTGGCAACAATTGAAGCACACCGGACTTAGGCAGGTTAAAGCAAAGATTGAGACTTGAGAGAAGATGAAGAAGCACATGCGTAGCGCCTGCCTTCAGCATAATCATGCTAGGATTATGTACCAATGCCTTCCAAATTTATGTCAGGGCTCTTAATTTGTTGAAGACTATACGACAGAGTTCTATGCCTAATTCGATAGGAATGACTTGGCGAAATCAAAGGAACAGTTGGCGGATATGTATGTTGGCAGGTTGAGGGAATCGATCCATGAAGTGTTCAACATGTTTAATATCTTCTCTGTCTCAGAGGCAAGTTAGAGGGCTTTGCAAATTGAGAAGCAACGTCATATTGGTGGTACGTGGAATGCCCAGAATAGTGGGCGTGATCAGGTAAAACCTCCAACCAATTCTTGTGTATAGGGACAACTAGGGAGGTTTGTTGTCGCAAACCCCAGTAGACCGAATAACCAGAACCAAGCAAGTAGCTCAAAGACCTGTTGCTTCAAGTGTGGCGAGATGAGTTACAATGCCACCAAGTGTCAAAAGGGCGACATACCTGGTAAGAGGTTGTACATTGAGGGTCTTCCCACTAATGGACGGCGAGTTAGTTGAGAAGAAGGTTCAAGATGGGTTGGTACCAAGTCGCGAAGAAGACATTGCAAGTAACGAAGGACACTTATTATTGTTTAGTCAAGTCGGCTTCATGCCAAAAGAAGCAAAAGGGGATGTCTGGCTCAAAAATAACATCTTCCAGACAACTTGCACCATTTGTGGAAAAGTGTGCCGCCTAGTCATCATTTTAGGGAATTGGGAGAACATTATCTCTGTAGAAGTCATTATGAAGTTGGGGTTGAAGACGGTGGACCATCTAAACCCCTACAAGTTATCTTGGCTTAAGAAACGCAACCAAGTAAATGTGTCTAAATGTTGTTTCATTAACTTTCCAATTGAGGTGAAGTACCAAAATGGGGTATGGTGTGTTGTGGTTTCCATGGATGCGTGTCACTTGTTGCTCGAGCAACTATGGCAATTCAACAACGGTACTACCCATGAAAGAAGACAGAACACCTGTAGCTTTATGTTTGAAGGCACAATGATAGTCTTGTTGCCCAAGAAGGACGAGGCACCACCATTTGATGTGAGCTAAGAATCGGAATCTCCAAACCAATGCCATGTTCTCCAAAAAGGTTGGCGAGAAAAAAAGGTAGTGCTTATGTTGATTGGTAAGGAGTGCCAAATAGAACAAAGAAAGGTACTAAGAGAAGTAGAGGATTTGTTGAAGGAGTTTGTTGATGTTTTCCTGGAGGAGTTGCCGAATACCTTACCGTCGTTGAGGGACATTCAACACCGAATACATCTAATGCTAGGAGCCACCTTGCCGAATAGGCTGCATCACCGAATGAATCCTGCAGAAAATGAGGAGCTTAGGCACCAAGTTGTTGAGTTACTCCACAGGGGCTTTATTCGGGAGAGTTTGAGTCCATGTCCGGTTCCAGCTCTTTTCATGCCAAAGAAGGATGGTACTTCGAGGATATGCATTGACAACAGAGCCATCAATAAGTTCATGGTACTTTATCGATTTACTATTCCGAGATTAGATGACTTACTAGATCAACTATAGAGCTCAAAGATGTTTTGCAAGTTCGACATGAAGAGCAGATACCATGAGATTCATATCTCGCTAGGTGATGAGGGGAAGACTGTCTTCAAAACCCGAGAAGGGTTATACGAGTAGCTGGTGATACCATTTGGGCTTTCTGACACGCACAACACATTATGAGGCTCATGAATTAGGTACTACAGCACTTTATTGGAAAGTTTATGGTAGTCTACTTTGATGATATCTTGACCTACAGTGCAAATTGGAAGGAGCGCTTGGACCACCTTAAGGAGGTTTTGTCAATCTTAAGAGAGCAACACTTATTTGAAGTCGTGAAGAACTGTGACCTCGTGAGGGACGAAGTGATGTTCTTTGGATTTATAGTGTCCAAGGATGGGATTGTGGCAGACGAACGAAAGATAGATGCAATTCAGAATTGGCCCCAACCAAAGTCGATAATTGAGGTGCGTAGATTCCATGGTCTAGCATCTTTTACTAGAGGTTTGTGCCACGTTTTAACTCTATCATTCCGCCAATTACGAACCACATGAAGGGGAGTAACTTCAATTGGACTCCGGAGGCATCATATGCCTTCAAAGAGGTGAAGCGAAGGTTGACCATGGCTCTGGTATTAGCCTTAACTAATTTCTAGAAGATGTTTGAGTTACATGTTAATGCCTTCAAGGTTGGCATTAGTGCAGTATTTAGCTAAGAAGGGTATCTGATTGCTTACTTTACTAAGAAACTTGATGGAAGTAGGTTGAATTAATCAACTTATGATGTTGATGTCTATGGGTTAGTGAGAGCTTTGACGCATTGGAAATCATATCCCGCCAACAAGGAATTCATCTTATACTCAGACAATGTTGAGCTGAAGTACATTGGCATTCAAGATAAGCTTTCTGACTGACATACGAATCGGGTGAGTTACATATAAATCTTTCACTTTGGGATCAAGCACAAGTCTAGAGCGTTGAACAAGGTTGACGACGCCTTGAATAGGTGTGCGTTGATCTTCACTAACAACCGAGCTTCAATGCTCAGTTTTGACAAGTTGGTAGAAGAATACCACAATGATCTTGCCTTAGGGGTCAGTCCGGGATAGTCTCCATTCATGGGGGATTTCTCTTTAAGGGGAATCAGCTGTGCATTCCAACTTTGAGTTAGCGCCTCAAGATCATCCAAGAGAAGCACAATGCGGGGCATATGGGGCGAGATAAGACACTCAGGTTTGTGAGTTGTACTTCTTATTGCCTGATAATAAGAGAAGAAGTCGAAAGGTTGTCAAAAGGTGTTAGATTTACCAAATCTCGAAAGGGGAAATGACTAATGCTGGTTTGTATTTACCACTCCCGATCCTCAGTCAACCATGGGCAAACATTAGTTAGGATTTCGTGTTAGAATTACCAGAGACTCAAAGGGGCATTGATTTGATCTTCGTCGTTGTGGGTAAATTCTCTAGGATGGCGCATTTTTTTGGGGTGCAAGAAGGCCGCCAATGTAATTTATGTGGCACAATTGTACTTCAGGAGGCTTATAAGCTCCATGGGTCACCCGCTAGCAATGTCTCGGATAGGAATGTACACTTCAACCACTTTTGGAAGACGTTGTGGAAGATGGTGAACCACTCTCTCGCCTTTAGCACTATTCATCAGCTACAGATAGATGGTCAAATAGAAGTGACTAATAGGTCGTTAGGTAATCTTCTGCAGTGTCTTGTTGCCAAAAATGTCAAAGGACGGGATCAGAAGTTGTATCAAGCTAAGTTCGATCATAATAGCCTGGTAAATAGAAGCATGGTATTACCATCATTCCAGGTTGTCTATGGCTTTGTCCCTCGTTCACCAATACACCATACACCATGCCAAATATTTTGCGCCCACATGGAAAGGTGGAGGACTTCATCTCCAACCTTAAGAATATATATGAGCAAACTCGAGAACGGTTAGTAGAGGCAAGCACCAAGTACAAGATGGTGAGTGACAAGCAATGCCAAGCAGTGAACTCCGAGTTGTCAATCAAGTATGGGCAATTTTGACAAGAAAGCGGTTTCCGGCACGGGAGTACAACAAGATAACTACATGGAAGATTGGACCATTACTTGTCACTGAGAAAATCAATAATAACGGAATACCGCCTGCAGTTTGCCGAGCAGAATTAGGACTACCAACGTCGTCAACGTTAAGCATCTTATTCCTTCGTTTGGCAAGAATGATTCGGATGAATGGGTGTTGAATTCAAGGGCAAATTCTCTCCAAGTCGGGGAGGATGACGCAGCCCGCATATTGCGATACACGTAGTAGCCTGTGTCTTAGCGGGCCAAGCCAATGGCCCACATCTTTGTGAGCTTGGAGAGAAAGGGAATGGACGAGTAGGGACATGACTGGGCAAAGGAAATTAACTTTGAGTAGGAGAGCTTAATGCAGATTAGAAGATAGGATTATTTATCTTTTTGTTTCTTTGTTTCAATTTCTAGTCTTTAAGTACGGATTGGTGAGCTTAAGAGACACATACACATCAAATTCAATGCTTATACACAATTCCTTGCTTAATAGCAACTCTAAATTATGATTTAAATTTTAGGAAATAATTCATTGAACTGTTTATTAAACACAAACCATCCCACATGTCAAATTTTACCAGTAAATGAAACGCAATTCACTCCTTGTTGATAATTTCAAAAATATAGTTTAGAAGGTTATTTAAAAAATATGTAAAAAGAAATAAATTGTGTTTAATTTGCGCATTTTATTTCTCTGAACAAGTATTTAGGGGTAGTTTACACAAATTTTTTTAAAGGATAATATTTATAAAGACCCCTCAAGCTATTTGTCAAAATGAAAGTGACCCCTCAAACTTTCAAATTCATGAAAGATACTTTCCGAACTATTAGTCAAAATCAATGTAGTCCTGAACTTCTAATCTAATCAAAGACACCCTGCGAATTATAACTGAAATCAATTTGATCCCCCAACTTTAAAATTTTATCTAAGAGAACCGGGACAATTAAAAAACAAAAAAAAAAACAAATTTTTTTTTATGCATCATGAGATTTGATAATGTATTTTTTATAGGACTTGATGTCGGAAAATATTTTTGTAATTACTTGAACTTTGGTAAATTTTTTCTTGAGGCACCATTCCTATAACTCCCTAGGGATCATATTAAATTTAAATTAAAGTTACACTTCAGAAATAATTTGACTAAAATAAAAAATTCCATTACCATTTAAAAAGTCTATAAAAATATATAATTTAAAACTAAAAATTGTAGTTTTAAAATTTAAACATTTTCAAAGGTTTTATTGGTAGTTTTAGAAAGTTTTATATTTTAAAATTTTTAAATTATTTGAAATAATTTTGAATATTTAAATTGCTGCTTTTTCCTTCTTATATGTTTGCTTTGTATCGTTGTTTTTATACTCTTAAGCTTAGATGCTTGTATGCTTTTATACTTCTCAGGTTGAGAGTCCTCGGAGACAGCTTCCCTTCGCAGTAGCACCCTAAAGTAATAAGGCCACGCACATCCCATCTCCCCCCCCCCCCCCCCCCCCCCCCCCCCCCCCCCCCAAATCCTGCATAGGTGGGAGCTCTTGAGGCATTGGTTTTATTGTTGTTGTTGTACTTTTTAAATGTTTAAAATTATTTTAAATATAAGTGACATTTAATTTATGTTTGACTATTCCCTCTATTTTATGCGATACATCAATATAATTTAACGAAATTCTAATAGAATTATGGGAAAAATATTTGAAAAAAGGGTTAGTAAAGTTTCAGGTATATTAAAAAAATAATTTAAACATTAGGCGTGTAAAAAATATATTAACCAAACGTTAGAGTACCTAAATCAGTTTTTAACTTTTTATAATAGTTTTTGATATCTTTGATAAAATTTTAGTTAAAGGGATAAAATTTATTTTCGTTAATAGTTCGTAAAGTGTTTTTGATGTAATTATTAAGCTGAAGGTGTTATATTGATTTCCACTAATAGTTTGGAGTGTCTTGGAAAAAATTAAAAGTTATGGGTCATATCGATTTTAACCTATAGTTCAGACGGTATCTTTGATGAAATTGAAAATTCGAGGGGTCGCTTTGATTTTAACCAAAGGATGAGGAAAACTCTATGAATATCATCCTTTTTTAAAATTGAATATTGCTGAGTGATTTGTGTTTAATATCATAATTAAAAAAAAAAAAAAAAAAAGAGGTTTAATCGAAAATGAAGGGGTTGAGTAGTATTAGTATTAACATAATTTATGAGACTGCATATTTTACGAAATTAAAAGTGTAGACAGTGAATTGTGTTTAACTACAAAATTTGAGAAGTGAATAGCGATAAATTTGAAGTGCGAGATAAGCCCTTTATGTTTAATAAAGGGTTCGATCCGCCTATGATAAAAACCATGCTCGATAGAAGTTGAAGACGAGGAGAGAGTCCACTTCTACTAAGGTCCCAGTTTTTTTTGTTTCTGGACAGTGCTTGTCCTGATTCATTTCTCAGTTTTCGTGTCTCTCTGTCTCTCTCTGGGGCGTCTGTTTTGCCTTTTGTTTCTTGTTTGTTATTGTGTTTTCCTGTCTCTTTGCCTTTGTGTTGGTTGTTTTGGTCCCCGCTTTTCATCGACTGGACTCAGGGGTCGCTTGGCGAGCAGCCTGCTTGTTCTGCGACTTGTCGCTAATTATTAAAAAAAAAAGAGTGTGGAGGATCTCATATTAATTTGCAAGGAAAAAATGTGAACGAACTAGTACTTGAACTTCAAGGACATGACACTAAAACCCAACTACAACATGACTACAAATATCTGGGAAAAAAAAAAGTCATAACCATGTTTATAATCGTAGATAGGTTTTGTGGGCACGAAGAGTTAAGACCTGATAGCCATTTAGACTCCAGATTTTGAGGCCACGAAGAACCTAGGTCCAACAAGCATGAAGAATGCGGAGGGGAAAAGCGAAACCCACAACTTGCCCACCCAAGGCCACAACCATTACCATGGAATACCCCCTTGAGAAAAGCTCTATAAATAGGAACATGCTATACCCCAAAAGAGAGGGACGAACGCAAGAACACTCTAAACACCACCCCTCAAGGAAGAGAAGAAGTTCACGGTGATCCCACCACAGAGCTTAAGCTTAACTCATCCTACCCCACCAAAATCATCGTAAATACATATATTTGTGATATGTTATACTTTTCTAAAGGAAACTCTGAATTTTACATACTTGAATTATTAAAGTAAAACTATTGCGGGTTAACACTTCAACGTGATCTGGTACCTTCATAGTTGCCGATGATTTTCCTGATCTTTTATGCACATCCTTCACAGTGTACACTCGTCTTCAACATAGCCGTCCTAACTGTAGGCTGAAATGCCATCAAAACAAATCAATCGGTGAAATAAGAACATAAGATGAGTACACTGTGAGCTAATATTCAATTGTACATTAAAATTGTACACATTTGGTTAAAAAAAAAAAAGGAAAAAAAATCGTTTCTAATGTTAATGTAATCCCAATGTGCTTAATCACCAGTACTAACAAATTACTATATCAAATCTACATGCAGCCGAGCTAATATGAGCTATATGTCCTAACAAATATGAGACAGTCACAGAGAAAATATTCAATCTTCTAAACTTTCATACCACTAACAATTTAAGAATGTGACTAAAGTATTTCACTGTCATAGGAAAGTAGATAGATCTTAGCTGTGTATATACACCCTTCTAGCCGGATCACTACAATAAACCTTATCGTATAGAAGTTTTTATTTGTATATATAAATCTTCAAGTGATGTTCCAAAAAATAATGATGATTAAAAAGAACAAATAACATTCGACCAATGAGGTTTTTTTTTTTTTTTTTTAATAATTGGATTACAAGTCTTAAAGGGGCAAAAGTGCAGGGCAAGGCACAAGAGGCAAAAAATAGAAACTACAAGAGAAGAGTGCCACCAACCCAAACAGAAACATTTAGAAGCTAAAAAAAGGCCAAGCGAAGCACTAAAAGCATCAATGCACTAACAGCAAACTACCAACACTCAAAACTCTAAAACAAAATGTTAAGAATATTACCTTTCCATCAAGGTGTTAAGAATATTGACTTGCCATAATTAGAATGTAATTAATACCTTTAGTTTATTCAATTAAGCTTTAGGGCTTTCCATTTCGTAGTATTTAAAGGCTCTTGCTTCATGAGTTGTAAAGGACAAACTTCTTCTGCTACTTCTTTCTCATAGTCGTTTCTTTTGACTTCCCTATCTTGTTCTGTAGTTTATTTTTACATCAATAAAAAAAGGCTCTTCTTCTCTTTCATATATTTGTGACTCTTTTTCTAAATAGTTGAAATCACAATACAAAACGTCAAATCAAAGGTGAGGACAGCCCACACGGCTTTGCCTTCTACTAACAATCGCCCAAGAGAAAATGGATTTCTAGATTACGTCAACTAGGCCCATACTGGGCCTAAAAAAGATTGACATCCATTTCGTCTTCTAAAATTTCCCCTTAATTATACAAGTCCACTGCTCAATCAGCTCCATTATAAGATCCAGAACTACAATTTGAAGCGCCACCCATTCACGACCTTTAAACTCAATCAAAAAAGCATCCGATATCACCCCTTGATTTCAAACACATCAGTTACCACCTGCACCATTTTGGTTGCCTGACCTTTAGTGCTCTCCCTTCAGCTTCAATCCACTTGAGATGGTTTATAATCACCAAAGCAAGCTCATTAAGGTTAAGGCCAAGATGCTTCTTAATTTGACAGGAAAAATGGACAATTAAAGATCGGTTGTTAGGGTGAATGTAAAACGACAACAGTGGGGTATCATTTGAAGGAAACTGTTATTGTTGGTAAATATATGACGTAGTTCGAGTAAAAGAAAATAATTAAAATAAGGGAGGACAAAAACGTAGCATTTTAGGTTGAAGTAATTCTTTGAATTCTATTTTTGGGGCAATGTCTGAATTGCCCCTCACTTGTGAAATTAATTACTTGTTTGTATGAGATGCCCAGCTGCCCGGAAGTACTATTTCCTACCCGAACAGTGCTGCCCGCTCTGATCCAATTGTACTGGCTGCCCGGTTTGGGCTGCCCATGCTGCCCGAACTGTACTTCCTGCCTGGATCCTTTAAAGTGTACAGCTGGCTTGCCATTTTTCACCCTCATCTCTCTCTCCCTTAACCAGAAACCCGTTAGGGTTTCTTGTGAGGCTCTTCCAGAAGGTTCTGTTGCTTCATCTCGGCCGTTCGAGCCTCGACACGCGTCACAAGATCCGGGGCCCTCGATATATGAACCGTGTGTAAGTTTCGACCGTCCGATTGTTGCGTAAGTTAAAGGCTGTGATGAGCTTTAGGGTTTCTTAGGTCGTAGCTTGGGGGGTTTTTTAATGCCGAGTTGGTTGAGTCGTAGAGGTAACGAAAAAAATCAGTTTTCTTCTCCTCTCCCCTTCCCTCTCTGGCGATTTTTACCCTTGAAGGCTCCCTTGAAACCCTAACCCTAAAAACGAATCTCTGAGCCATAATACACTTAGGTTCCAACCTCGTGCTCGGATCGAAGTGTAATCGTGTTCGTTGAGCTCCGTTCTTGCTATTGGAGCTCCGTTGATGGCCAGAAGCTCGGTTCGTGTTCCGGTGGAGATCCGGTCGTGGTGTTCTTGGAGTGTTCTTGAGCCTTACTCGTGGTGTGAGCGACCTGCTTGCAATTTCGGTAAAATCTAGTTCACAAGGGGAGGTATACTTCTAAACCTACTAGATTCGGTTGTTCTCTTGAGTCTTGTGTTGTATTTGAGGTTTATGAAGTGATTTGTGTTGTAATTAGTCTAGGTCTAGTTTAAGTTGGTTCTTGTGGGGCAAGATCTGAGATCTTGAAGTTATTGCTGTGTGTTATCTTTATGTGTCTTGTTTAAGAAGTTTATCTGAGTCATTTTGTGTAAGATTTGAATAATTACACATAACAAGTGGTATCAGAGCCCAGGTTAGAACACGGTCTAAAATAAAAAATGGCCTCAGCTAAACATGACATCGAGAAATTCACGGGTAGAAACGATTTTGAGCTGTGGAAAGTCAAGGTACAAGCACTGCTTATGGCCCTTGGCGTTAGTTCTGCACTTCTGGAAGATAACGATCTTCCAGAAGGTCTCAAACCGTCAGACAAGGCTAATATGGATAAAGTAGCTCACGGTAATATCTTACTTTGTTTAAGTAACACAGTTCTAACTAAAGTGTCATCTGAAAAAAGTGCCTTAGATGTCTGGAAAAAGTTAGAACAACTATATGCCTCTAAATCCCTCTCTAATCGAGTATATTATATGGAAAGATTTTACTGCTTTAGAATGGACAAGAACAAAAACATAGAGGACAATTTGGATGAATTCTATAGAGTATTATCTGACTTGGACACTCTAAAAGTAGAAATAACTGACGAGACCCAGGCTATAATACTTTTAGGATCATTCCCTAAATACCTAAGTTCTCTAAAAGAAACTCTAAGATACGGCAGAAAGACCATATCACTAACAGAGGTAGAGGACGCCCTAAGATCTAAAGCAGTAGAACTAAAGAAAGAAGGAAAATACTATCCTAGTAATAGTGGCAATTGCGGTGAAAGCTTAAACATACGAGGTAGAACTAAAACAAAAGACACTAAAAGAAACTCTAAGATACGGCAGAAAGACCATATCACTAACAGAGGTAGAGGACGCCCTAAGATCTAAAACAGTAGAACTAAAGAAAGAGGGAAAATACTATCCTAGTAATAGTGGCAATCGCGGTGAAAGCTTAAACATACGAGGTAAAACTAAAACAAAAGACAACTATAAAAGAAGAGGTAGGAACCACTCAAGATCCAGGTCTAGGGGTAGAAAAGATCTGTCTCATGTAAAATGCTATGAGTGTGAAAAATTCGGCCACTATAGGAGCATTTGTCCTGAAAACAAGAACCAAGCTAGGGCTGATTACACTATAGAAAATCATGAATGTGAAGAAGTGTTGATTGCATCTACTTATTTCACTTACCATGAGTGGGTACTTGATTCTGGATGCAGTTTTCACATGACGTTTGATAAGTCCTATTTTACTGATTATGTGTCCGTAAATAGTGGAAAGGTCATGTTAGGAAATGACCATGCATGCAAGGTGGTAGGTGTCGGAACAGTTAGGGTTAGAATGTCGGATGGCACGATCTTTACCCTAGAGGGAGTTAGACATGTACCAGAACTTAAAAGAAACCTGACATCCTTAGGACAACTTGATCTTAGTGGACTGACCCTAAAGGCCTGTAGGGGAGAGATGAAAGTCCTGCGAGGTGTCCTTGTTGTAATCAAGGGAGAGATCAAGAATGGATTATATGTCCTTAAGGGAGAGGTAGTTTCTGGGGAGGGAAACATGTCCAAGATCGACCCTAAGGACACGACCAACCTATGGCATAGGAGGTTAGGGCACATATCCGAGAGAGGACTAATAGAGCTCCAAAAACAGGGTTGTTTTGGTGCTGATTCTGTGACAAAACTTGATTTCTGTGATCATTGCATCTATGGTAAGCATCATAGGATTGCATTTAGTGTAGGCTCGCATACTACCCATGGCATTGTTGATTACGTTCACACTGATCTATGGGGACCCTCAAGGGTTCCCACAATGGGTGGAGCCCATTATTTCCTGTCCATAGTATATGATTTCTCAAGAAAAGTATGGGTGTTACTACTTAAAAATAAAAACGATGCATATGATACTTTTGTTAAGTGGAAAACGTTAACTGAGAATCAAACAGGAAAGAAACTGAAAGTCTTAAGAACTGACAATGGTCTAGAATTTGTGAACTCTGAATTTGACAAGCTTTGTGATGATAATGGTATAAAACGACATAAAACTGTAAGGGGAACCCCTCAACAAAATGGTGTAGCCGAACGCATGAACCGGACCCTACTATATAGAGTAAGGTGTATGTTGTTTTCAGCCGGGTTATCAAAACAGTTTTGGGGTGAGGCTGTTAACACAGCCGCATACCTAATTAATAGGTCACCCAACTCTGTTTTGAAAATGAAAACACCCGAGAATGTTTGGAGCGGAAAGAACGCTAACTATGATAACCTAAGAGTATTTGGGTGCTCAGCTTTTGCACACCAACGAGAGGGTAAATTGGAACCTAGGGTTGTAAAAGGCATATTTCTAGGCTATCCTTCAGGCGTAAAGGGTTTTAGACTAGGCATGAAAGAGGGAAACAGAACTATAACAATAATTAGTAGGGATGTCATCTTCAACGAAGATGAGATGCCCTACATTAAAGAACAATCGAGCAATAGTTCAAATGTTAGGGAATTCGACCCAGACTACTGCGAATTTGAAGTTAACCCACCTAGTCCTCTAAACCTGAGAAAAGAACCTGAAGATGACCTAGATAACTTAAAAAATATTGATAGAAATGCTGCTGTAACGGTGCCTAATAGAGTTAAAATTGAACCTAATGTACCTGAAAATGATGTTCGGGACCTGGAAACCTATCAATTGGCTAGGGATAGAGTTAGGAGAGAATCTAGAGCCCCTGAAAAATATGGATATACTGAGTGTATAGCTTATGCATTAAACACAGCTTTAGATTATGCAGAAACCGAGCCATTGTCCTACACTCAAGCAATCAACAGCAAGCATTCAGCCGAGTGGCTGAATGCTATAACAGTTGAAATGGAGAGCTTGAGGAAGAACAATACTTGGGTCTTGATTCCCAAGCCCAAGGGTAGAAAAATCATGGGTTCAAAATGGATCTTTAGAGTTAAAGAACCGGATACTCCTGAAGGTTTGCCCCGGTTTAAGGCTGGACTAGTTGCCAAAGGTTTTTCACAAAAAGAGGGGGTAGACTATAATGAAATTTTTTAGTCCTGTCGTAAAACATACCACTATTCATGTTATTATGTGCTTGATTGCCTTCTATGACATGTCTCTACATCAGATGGATGTTACTACTGCATTTTTGCATGGAGAGCTTGAGGAAGAGATCCTCATCTCCCAACCCGAGGGGTTTATTAAACCCGAGCAGTCTGAGCATGTTTGTTTGCTAAAAAAATCGCTGTATGGGCTGAAACAGTCACCCAGACAGTGGTATAAGAGGTTTCATGCATTCATGGTAGATAATGGTTTTAGTAGGACTGTTCATGACTCATGCTTGTACTATGAAGACATTGACTGTTCTGATGCTATTTTTCTGCTAATATATGTGGATGATATGTTATTAGCTAGCAAGTCCCTAAAGCAGATTTCTGACTTGAAGTCTCGGTTAAACGGCTCGTTTGATATGAAAGACTTAGGGGAAGCTAAAAGGATATTAGGTATTGATATCATCAGGAACAGGTCTAAAGGAACAGTACATTTAAGTCAAAGTCATTATCTTAACAAGGTTTTGAAAAGGTTTAATATGTTCGAGTCAAAACCAGTGAAAGAACCTTTAGCATCGCAGTATCAATTTTCAGCAAGTCAATGCCCTAATACTGAGCAAGAAAAGTTTAAAATGAGCACAATACCGTATGCTAACGCCATAGGATCATTAATGTACGCAATGACCTATACTAGACCGGACTTAGCGTTCCCCATGAGTATATTGTCACGCTATATGTCAAATCCCGGTAAGGTACATTGGGATGGTGTTAAATGGCTGCTAAGATATGTAAAAGGGTCAATTGATTTGGGCTTAACATTTGGTAGAGACCAAAATGAACTTAGATTGACTGGCTTCGTAGATTCCGATTTTGCCGGTGATCTAGATAGGAGACGATCTACGTCAGCCTATGTTTTCACTTTAACGGGTGGAGCTATTAGTTGGAGGTCAAAGTTACAGACTTTAACCTCTTTATCTACTACCGAGTCAGAGCTCCTAGCAATATCGGATGCCGTTAAGGAAGCCATATGGCTGAACGGCTTGTTAAATGAGTTAAAACTGAACCTAGGGTCACCCAAAATCTATTCAGATAGTCAATCTGCCATTGCCCTTTGTAAGAACCCAGTTTTCCATGATAGAACGAAACACTTAGCAGTCAGGCGGTATTTTATCATGGATAACATAGAAGAAAATCAGATTGATCTGCTGAAAATTTGTACCGAGGATAACCTCGCTGACATGGGGACTAAAGGTCTTCCGTTGGAGAAGTTTACACGTTTTGTTGAACTTCTTCAAATGGAATGGAACCCAGGGTGATACTGGATGTAAAATTGTTAGTCATATACTTACCAAGGTGGAGTTTGTTATTGTTGGTAAATATATGACGTAGTTCGAGTAAAAGAAAATAATTAAAATAAGGGAGGACAAAAACGTAGCATTTTAGGTTGAAGTAATTCTTTGAATTCTATTTTTGGGGCAATGTCTGAATTGCCCCTCACTTGTGAAATTAATTACTTGTTTGTATGAGATGCCCAGCTGCCCGGAAGTACTATTTCCTGCCCGAACAGTGCTGCCCGCTCTGATCCAATTGTACTGGCTGCCCGGTTTGGGCTGCCCATGCTGCCCGAACTGTACTTCCTGCCCAGATCCTTTAAAGTGTACAGCTGGCTTGCCATTTTTCACCCTCATCTCCCTCTCGCTTAACCAGAAACCCGTTAGGGTTTCTTGTGAGGCTCTTCCAGAAGGTTCTGTTGCTTCATCTCGGCCGTTCGAGCCTCAACACGCGTCACAAGATCCGGGGCCCTCGATACATGAACCGTGTGTAAGTTTCGACCGTCCGATTGTTGCGTAAGTTAAAGGCTGTGATGAGCTTTAGGGTTTCTTAGGTCGTAGCTTGGGGGGTTTTTTAATGCCGAGTTGGTTGAGTCGTAGAGGTAACGAAAAAAATCAGTTTTCTTCTCCTCTCCCCTTCTCTCTCTGGCGATTTTTACCCTTGAAGGCTCCCTTGAAACCCTAACCCTAAAAACGAATCTCTGAGCCATAATACACTTAGGTTCCAACCTCGTGAGCCTCGGATCGAAGTGTAATCGTGTTCGTTGAGCTCCGTTCTTGCTATTGGAGCTCCGTTGCTGGCCAGAAGCTCGGTTCGTGTTCCGGTGGAGATCCGGTCGTGGTGTTCTTGGAGTGTTCTTGAGCCTTACTCGTGGTGTGAGTGACCTGCTTGCAATTTCGGTAAAATCTAGTTCACAAGGGGAGGTATACTTCTAAACCTACTAGATTCGGTTATTCTCTTGAGTCTTGTGTTATATTTGAGGTTTATGAAGTGATTTGTGTTGTAATTAGTCTAGGTCTAGTTTAAGTTGGTTCTTGTGGGGCAAGATTTGAGATCTTGAAGTTATTGCTGTGTGTTATCTTTGTGTGTCTTGTTTAAGAAGTTTATCTGAGTCATTTTGTGTAAGATTTGAATAATTACACATAACAGAAACAACTTATAAGATCGACTCTTGAGGGGAGTTATAAAAGGACGATCCTCAGAGTTTGAGGAAGCATCAAAGGACGGTTGACTACTGGGATGAATAGACCCAAAATCGGGTTGGTGACCATCACTACTCGAATTCAAATTCCTTACACCAGAGAAGTCTTACCCACTTGACACCCTAGGCACTCTTCATGTGTAGGAATTACCCATCTATTGGTTCCCCACTCAGGGTGAGACCCCTGAACATCCCCCATCACTATTATCTCCAACCCTATCATCATCTTCCATTCCGACCGACACGTGTCCCTTATAGCCATCACCTGAGGAACGAGCCATACACGGATGAGAAGAAGGAGATGCAGGTTGCAACACCCCATCAGCATTGTCAGCTCCTTATCTAAATTCTAGATTCCATTTAGCTTCCTTGACAAGGATTAGAAAATTGATACCACTAGTTGAAATTATTACATCTTCTTCAATTCTCCTCATCTATAAAGTCTCCACAAGTACGCTTCCAACAGCCGTACTTGGTCCAGAAATTGTTGCCCTTTCGAAGTAGACTACATCACCCCAAAAGGTCTGCAATTGAAATGATATTTTCACCACACCGACCTTGAGCAAGCATCCCAAAAACCTTTAGCCATTTTCTTCTTGATTGACACACTTCTCTTTATGGCCACTTTTCCACCACGTTGAACCACTCTTTAAACAACTCCTCTTCTTCCAACATTCCATCATTTTCCTGTAAAGAGTCAAAGGTCAGTAGAAATTTAAATTGGTTAATGTCTCTCACCTTGACATTGTGTTTGCATTCCAAAAAGAGAATAGTCTCATGATGCCTCACCTCTAAAAGTTTTGAAGATATGCATACATTAATTCTTTAAAGCCACTCAGCATTTTTCCACTAAATAACCTTGAATGATTTTACCTACCTTTGCTGGTTCAAGGGCGGTACCTAACCAGTTTCATCCAGAATTAGGATTCTGCTAATGCTCAAAATCAAGAAGCACGACATTAGAACTAACCTCCTTTTTTGCCGTTTATATTAAAACCACCTCTACTTTGTTCTCATACTTAGCCCATTTAATAATCAACTTGTTATTTTGAAACAATGACCATGCATTCCTTTGATTGCTCTACAAAATCTTCCTGAAATCTATATTTAATGAAGCCAAACAACTTGTCTGATGAGATTGTTTTTCTTATCCGAGAGGAAAGTGTCTATTACCTCACTGAATCGTTAGAACAATTTCCACAACCAATCATTCTTCATTAACGTCAGTAGATTATCAATGAAGGTGTACATGTTGTCATGCAAACATTGATTTTTGCCCTGATAGTCTCTTCTGTAGCTCGGAAGATACCCCTCTGAAGGGCATGGGAACAATCCTCATGTCTTTTGCCTCTTCAACTTCTATCTTTAGAGTATTCATCGTTACCAAACACCAGCATTCAAGGGGGAGCAGAGGCATCCAACGGTGGAGGCCCACTTAGAGACAACGAAGCATAGTGCAAGATGGTGGACGACAAAAGATTTCAGCATGATTTCCGTGGTTTTTGGGACTCCGTGGTTTTTTGGGTTTAAAGGTGATTTAGGGATATGGGTACCTTCAAATGGTAGAGCACCACCGAGCAGCCAATCAAACATGAAATTGGAGGCAGATCTAGGTTGTGCTCGACTGGATGATGTCGAAGTTGTGATGTCAGAGCTAGTCATTGCCTAATGCCCCACCACGAGTGACAATGAGCTTTGGCCAGTGAAGAGAGAGGAGAGAGAGTTCAGCCAATTTTGTGGTTAATTATGGGTTACAACGAATAATATTCGATAAACGAGTGCCTCATAAGCAAGATCGAAGCTAATGCTTATTAAGGATTAGATGAGAAGTACTCATTTGCGATAATTTGGACATGTGATCATGAGAAATAGAGAATTTAGTAGATCTTGCCATCTCAAGAGTCTACAGGAAGACCACTAAAAGCATAGTTAAATTAAATTAAAAAATTGTATCTTTGAATCTCGCATTAATAAAGATATGAGTCATGATAGAGAAGAATCATGAACTTTTGTACAATAATGTACAAACTATTATTATCTCATGATACTAACATATTGAGTCCAAAGTAAATATTAAATCAAACCTTGTGAAGAAGGAAAACTTAACGTGTATACTTTGTACAATATTTTGTACGTACATAATACATATGACATGTGATACACTTCGAGTTATGGGTATGAAGCATAACCCGCCAAGTCACTTGGGTAATTGGGTAATGAGCGGGAACAAGAGATTTGACAAGTCCTAGAACATCGCTAGTAGGATCCCTCCTTCTAGAAAGTCAGAGCATAGATTGCTTTGGGTTTTTATTTGGAATTTTGCATGTTTTCTTGTTTCTATCTGGAAGCTAGATTTTTAATAAGAGTAGGATTTGCTTTAAGCATTATATGATTGTTTAAAGCCTTGTAAATTAGCAATGAGAAGAATTACAACACATTTAGGGGACTACTTTTGTCAATAGGTTTGTATCTAGCTAAATTTGAAGTTTCCCCTTTTATACAGTAATTGAGTATTTACTTCTCTCTCTTGCTTTCTTCCTTGAGTTCCAAGTTATGTTTCACAATTATTCTTTTTTGCTTTAGTAAGTTGAACGCAAGGAGACCATTTAATCCTTCCTTCCACATTCAATCGAGAAATGCAAACTGCATTAGTTAGCATGAAAGCTAGAACATTCCATCATGGCCCTAAAGGAGACTAAGGTATGTAGCCATTAGATAAGTCTTTAAAAGAGATGTTGGCCAGCTGGAGAGCAAGTTTTAGGAGATGGATGCTAGATTTTAGCATCTAAAGTTGACTATGAAGCAGCTGAACATGGTGCCTTGTCAAGCGACCTAGCCAAAACACATACATGGCATGGGTGAATAGGAAGGTACATAAGAAAGCTTTAATGATCCTTTTAAAGAAATTTGTGCCCATGAGCAGGTCCATATAAGAGCGAGATGAACCTCAAACACGTTAGAATAGATAGACCACAAGCATTTGTAATTTAGGGTATAGATTAAGATTCTAGCATTCCAAGGTGGAAGGAAGCCAAATGAGTTCTTTGATTGGCTTATGTTTGCTGAGAAGTTGTTTGTAAGGTGGGTCTTGAGCACAAGCGATAGTGACGAGACTAAGAGGGAAGGACGCAGCCCAATGGCGTTGTTCTACCGCATAATTAAGCCAGACTTACGTACTTAAAACTTCAAAAGTTACATCAATGATTGCAATCCATGGAGCATTATACTGTGGAGTTCTATGCCATGGTGGTGAGAAATGACTTGGTGAAGTCAAAGGTTTAAATGATGGACACATATATTGACAAGTTAAGCAAGATGCTCCAATAGGTGTTAGCAAAGTTTGACGTCTTCTCTATTTCAAAGGCTTTCATGGCAGCCCTATAGGTCGAGAAGCAACAAAGTCAACATCAGACCAATAATTCTTTGAGCAGCTCGGAATCGGTGAGAATCCCATTTGGTGAGTCCCTTTACCAATACTAGCATATAGGAACAACCCGATAGATTTGCTATGGCAAGTACTACTAGACCGGGTAACCAAGATGAGATTGGATGTTCGAGGACTCATTAGTTCAAATGTGACAAGACTGGAATTCATATAAACAAGAGCCATAAGGATAAGAAGTTCGAATGTAGAGGAGGCTGAAGCTTGTGATGGCCAATTGGCCATAGAAGTGGCTGAGGTTTGGTAGAAGAACCAATCAGTAAGGAGAAATTAGCGAGGGAGAGGCCTTGTTGCTGGTAAGGCTAGTTTGTCCAGCTGCCCATGAGGAGGAAGGAGAAGATCGTTGGGGAACATTGTCTTCCAAATGAGTTACACATTAGCAGTAAAGTTTGTCGGCTTTCATTAACTTTTAAAATGGGAAGAACACCATATATAAGGAGGTTTTCAAGGAGTTGGGCTTAAAAAAAAAAAGGCGTAGTCAAGTCCGTATTAGCCTTCTTGGCTAAAGAAACGGAACTAGGTAACACAATTAAAAACAATGCTTAATTGACTTTTCTAATGCAGGGAAGTACTAGGATGATGTTTGGTATGATGTGGTAACCCTGGATGCCTATGATTTGTTACTTACTGGTCCATGGCAGCATGTTGTAGGGACTACTCATGATGGGAAGAGGCACACCTATTGCTTCTTGGTTAAAGAGACCAAGATTGTCTTGTTGCCAAAGAAGAAGGAAGCAACCTAGAATAGTTTTAATTGAAGACCCGAACCACCAATCTAGAGCCATGTTTTCCAAAGAGGTTGGCAAGACTCGAGTTGTGTTTGTCTTGCTTGTCTTTCCAATGTAGTTGGGGAATACCTTAGCAAATCGATCTAGTACACGGCGCTACACTAAGAAATTGGCACAATTGTAGGATAAGCTAGCCTAGCAAAGTAAGAGAAGGTCAAGCACACCATGTGAAGGAGTTACTTGCTTGCAGTTCATATGAGAGAGCCTAAGACCTTGTACAATTCCTTCCCTATTGATGCCAAAGAATGATGGAACTTAGTGGATGTGTGTGGACAACATAACCATCAACAAGATAACCGTACGTCGTTGACTCTTGATTCCATGACTGGATGATTTGTCAGACCAATTGAGTAGCTTAAAATTCAGTTTTGCAAGTTGGGTAAAGGAGCGGATATCACTAGATTTTTATCATGGCAAGGGTTGAATAGAAGACGACATTTAAGAGCTGGGAAAAATTATATGAGTGGTTGGGGATGTCGTTTGAATTCTCCACGCGATGGGTACATTCTTTGGGTTCATGAATCATGTATTACGACCCTGCATTTGGAGATTTATATTGGTGTAATTTGATGACGTCGTTTGGAGAATCTGGGGTACAATAGAGCAAAACTCGGTACCATGAGAGCAAACCACCTATTTTCCACCACGAAAAAGTGTGCCTTAATCACTCACCGAGCAATGTTCCTTGGCTTCTTGGTACGTAATTACTTATAGCAGCACGAAAAATTAGGATAAAGGCCATCCAAAGCTGGCCACAGCTAAGCAAGTTGACGGAGGTTTGTAGTTTCCATAGAGTGGCTTCATTTTATGAAGGTTTATTCTAAAGTTATGCACAATTATGGGCCTATTACCATTGGATGAAGGTTGGGATTTTTGGGTGGAAAGGCATCTCATGCATTTGAAACGATTAAATAGAAGTTTACCACACTGCCAAATGCTTGCCTTGCTCTATTTTTAGAAGACATTTGAGATGCATACTCATCCTTTAAAGATGTGGATTGGCATGGTTCTTATCCAAGAGCAACGTTGATTGCTTACTTCAATTAGAAGCTCTGTGGAGACAGCTAAGGTACTCAACATATGGTGTGGAGTTTCACATTATAATTTAAGCATTAAAGCATTGGAAGTCCTATCCTACCAACAAGACATTTATTCTATACTTGGACAATTTGATGTTGAATTACATCAATAACTAAGACAAGTTATCTAAGAGGCATGCAAAGTGTTTGAGTTTCATACAACTCGCCCACTTTCTCCTCAAGCACAAATCCATAGCATATAATAAGGAAGCAGAAATCTAGAACACAGAATAAGGAAGCACAAATCTTGACCAACAATGGCACAATGATGCCTGAGTTTGAGATGCTTGTAGAGCATTATCGAGATGATCCCATCTTTTGGCAAATTTGGTCCTCCAAAGAAACACAAGGGAAAGCATATGAGTACTCGATCCAGGAGGGGCTACTCTTTTAGGGGAATCAACGATGTATAGCGGTATCCAACCTGCAGTTTAAGATCATATAAGAGAGGCAAAATGAAGGGCATATGGGCTAGGAAAAGATGCTTAAATATGTGATGAGTACAGACTACTTGCCAAGAATGAAGAAAGGTTAACCGGTTTCTAAGTCAATGTCAGGTTTTTCTAGTTTCCAATTGTGACCAATGTCAGAATTTACATACCCATTATTTATTTCTAGCCAAAATTGAGTGGATGTCACCATGAAATTCATAACTAGGTTACGTGGAACCTAATGAGGGATGATTCCAATATTTTGGTTCCGTAGTGGTTTTTTAAGATGGCGCATTTCTAGGCGTGCAAGAAGGCTGTAGATGTAATGTATGTGTCACAACTTTACTCCCAATAGATATACCAGCTTCATGGCTTACCTACTAGTATTGTTTTAGACATAGATCTTCCTTATGTGAGCCACTTATGGAGAAGCCACAAGCACATGGCGAATAATTCACTTAATTAAAACACCATTCATCACCCACACAATGACGACCAGAAAAAGGTGACGAACTGATCTTTGGAGAACCTTTTATGGTGTTTCCAAGCCAAGCATATGATGGGATGAGATCGTAAGTTGTAAGTTAATTCATCCATAACAGCTCTATCAATCGCAATGAAAAGTTTCTGCCATTTGTTACTATATATAGCTTTATTCCTCGTTTTCCTTTAAACCTTGCACCAAAACTAAATCTTACTCACCCATATATCATGGTAGATGAATTTATTTCCTATCTCTAGCACACTCATGAGCAAATATGCAAGCGCTTGTAGTAGCAAGCAAAGCCAAGTACAATGCAATGGCAGACAAAAAGTATCAAGCAGTGGAGTTCCGAGTGGGTGAATAGATAGGAGTAATCTTGACTTGGGATAGATATCCAACTTGAGATTTGGGCTTAGAACAAGCTAGAGGCCTGAAAGAGCGGACCATTGACAGTGATCAAGAAAATTAACTCCAATGCTTACTATTTACAATTGTCGAGTGGTAAGTGGACTTCAAAAAATTTTAACATGGTGTAGAGAGAATGACTAAGACAAGTTAGTGGTGATTTCAAGTATGAAATCTCTCTAGGTCGAGAAGGATGATGTAGGCTTTCTTATGAGTATAGAGGGCAACTCTCCCAGTCACTTTGATGAGTATAATAATTGGTGGGTGCGGAGAGTTCGTGAGTCCTAAAACATTAGCCATCAGAAGGAAGGACTTCCAGAACGCTAAATCTTAGAATGGTTTTGTTTTTCCTAAAAATTTCACATGTTTTCATTGTTTTTTTAGAGAAGCTACTGTTTTAGTTAGAATAAGATTATCTATAAGTTCTCTCAATATTGTTTAAAGCCTTGTAAATCAACTAGGAGAAGAGTTGTAAGACAAGTAGGAGACTTGCTTTATTAATAGGTTTATAAATAACCAAATTGGTAGTTGTTTCCTTTTGTAAATTGATTCAGTACTTATCTCTCTGATTATGATAACTAAGCAATATTGAAATATTATGTATCTTAGGAATATGACTATATATTTAAGGGATATAATTATGTTCCTCTACAATTTCATGATGTTCGGTATGTTTCCTATATTATCACTATTCGAGCACAGGGTATTTCCGGTAATATATCCGATAATCGCATGGCCTTTGAGAGCATGGACAAAGAATTCACTACATAGTAGATAATTTTCATAGTTGAGGGTGTTATTGACGGAATCTTTAATATTTCGTGGGGGTAGAGGATTTCGTGAAGCAATAATGGTGGAAAGGGGTAGAAGGGACAATGTAGCAGTAGCATAAGAATCACCCATGGCAGAATTTATTTATTTATTTTTAATTCTGGAGAACAGTCGAAAGGTGAAGGAAAGTGATGAAGAACAAACAGAGGAGAAGGATATTGGAAATTGGATCTTTGAACCTTAATAATTTAATAATGGAAATTAGTTCAAACTGCAGAGAAGGAAAGCAAATGAAAAGTGAACACCAAACGGAGGAGACCTGGAGAATAAAGGAGAAAGAACAGGACACGATAGTAACCTCGGAGGAAGTAACTTCAGAGGACAGAGTTGTATAATATCCCTAAGATGCATAATATCACAATATTACCCAATTATCCTAACATCTCTTTTGTGTTCTCTTCCTTGTATTCCAAGTTATATTTCCCATTGATTCTTCTCATGCTTTAGTAAGTTAAAAGCAAGAAAACTCATTGAATCATTTCTTCTCCCTTCAATGGAGAAAGGCCAGTTGTGTCATCCCACATTGTTTGTGTTATAAAATGTCATAGTAAAACCCCAAAGCTTTATAATACATCAAATAAGGAACATACAAATTACATTGTTCTAAGACAAAACATTTATCTCAGAGATTCCGTCAAACACCTTGTATGCAATTTTTAAACTATTCAAATTACAACAACAATTTAAAATTGCTTTCCAAGAAATAGACATCTCTCATCAACATTTGAACGAACACGTAACAGGCCAATTTGGGGTCATAGCAATTGGAGTAAAATTCAATTAAGCAATTTGAGATGAGAGTTTTAAGATGTTAAAAATTAACATATATTCAATCATAACAACGAAGGAGAGGGAAATTAGAAAGTGGAGAAATCAGTTAGAATGCCGGAAGAGAAAGTAATAAGAACGCTCTTACAAAACGATGATATCGTGCCGTGGTAAATGCCACTGTCCTAAAAGATGATTTCGCCGCTGCTTCGGTGCATACAGTAATACCGACGGCCGTCCTCCAGGATTAACACGATCCGACTCTTAACGTACACTCGTTAACCGTCGGGTAGGAGAGAACGAGAACTTTGCCCGGAATTGAAAAGACTAGAACCGACAGAACAAGGAGGAAGAAGAATACTAGAGCAACTATTTTTCCGCAGATCTTTTTGGGCTGTCAAGGTGCTGTTTTATACTAATGGTGTATTGCAGATCTGGAAAATGGTGATTAATGCAGTGTTCCAACGACTAGAAACGCCTGGCAGGTATTTTGCAACTTTTAAATGGAGTCAAACATGCAGTAAATTGTGTTTTAATTGGGCGTTTGAAATCTGACAATTTTATCGTATTTTTAAATGGAGTCAACTGTTTTATATGGCACAGCGGGGCGAGCGGCGCGCGCTTGTGGTTCCCACCATTCCTTCACCCAAAGTTTAATTCAAATGGGTTAAAAACACACTCCCTTATAAACCCAACCCCACTTCCTTAAACCATCAATGTGGGACAAAGGGTGTTCACAAAGTGGGATACAACTTTCCTACAAATTTAGATTTAGCTTGTATCATTTTTTCAACAATCCCCCGCAAAGGATACAAGCGAGGAAGAAAGATAGGAATAGACTGGGCAAAGGGAGTTCGGTTTTTCAGTGCCGATGTCTTACGACTTGAATCGTCACCTAGTGTAACCCAAGTTTAGGACCAACATCTTGCAAGGTGACTTTCGTCTTGAACCTCACAAGGGGTTGTATAGTCTTCCACTTGGACACGTACCGAACTCCAGATCTCGGCAACTCCTGTGGTTTGGCGCGTTTAATCGTCCATGCGCTCATCCTGGATGTTCATAGGCGCTCTAGAAGGCAAGTCTTAATCCTTCATAGGGAGCGGCCAGACTCCCACACCTATATAGGTGGATCCCATCAAGTGTGTGTTACCGCACACTACCAAACATATGGATATGGGTCCATTAAGAGCTAAAGCTCAACCTTACCCGTGGTAACATACAGACAGTGCCCTGTCATATGCAAGTCGTGCTCACACCGCCAACATATGGCATTGGACCCGTCTCCAGACAACGTCCGTCATGTGCAAGTCACGCTTACACCGCCAACACACGGCATTGGACCCGTCTCCGCACTGTTACACCATAGGGAGGGACAACATAAAACACAGTGCATATCTTGAATGAAACTATGACTTTTCACATTGAACCTGATAAGCCCAGGTTGGATACATCATAGTTTATTCATGTACCGACTTCAGTCCCTTCCCCCTCGATGTTTTACGATCATTTTACGACAAAGGCCTTTTGTCAACGGATCCGCAAGATTCTTTTCAGACTTTACATAGTCTAGTGATATCACTCAACTTTCTATTAGATCTCTCACGATCTTATGCCTGAGACGAATGTGTCTCCTCTCGCCATTATGAACCTTGTTCTCTGCCACAACAGTTGCAGTTTGACTGTCACAGTGAAGTGACACTAATGGAACTGGAAGCCCCCACAAAGGCACTTCAACACTGTATTATAACAGAGCGGTACTTCAGAGTTGACTATTGCCAACATCAATCACGAGTTGCTCTTACCCCCACATTGAGGTACCTGCAATGAGCTGTTAAACAACTAGCTCCATCACCTGCCAACTTCAATAAGAGTCAGGATAGCACATTAGTGGAGCACACATTATATTAGTAAAATTACATCTCCACCCCAAGTACTCACATAGTACGTATATCACATATACAGTTGGCACGAAAAACACATACCGCAACTTGTCACTTTCATATCTCATCACAATTGTGAAACATTATCACTAGTTTAGGTCACAAAGGACCATATGCCCATTCTCATCGTACTTAGCGTACAAGCGATATTACTAATAAGGATAGTTCATGTCTTACCAATGTTGTACCAAGGTTTTGGTGATATCAAGAGAAAGAGATTCATAATACCATGATTCACAAGATTCCTTTTACAACTCAACTTAAGGCAACCCAAGCCTCTGCAAGGCTCTCAAGCCCAAATACTTAACATCATTAAGCTATTTACATCGACTTCGAACAATCGACAAATAATATTTCCACCATAATGAATTTCCATGAGCTAGCTATAACTAGCAAACAGCGGTAGAAACACAACAGTCAAAAAGGATTATCACCGGACAACATACCTTATAGTCTCTCGGGTGCTTTTACAGCGCCCCCGCAACGGAATGTCTCACACTGCATTCTTAGGCTGTTAGATTTTTCTACCTGCCAACTCAGTGTTAAAAGAACAACTAAAACATGCAGGTTTCAGCGGGGGTGTCAGAAACATAACTCACTAACGAGCCTAAATCCATTGTAATTAGTAGAATGTCTCTCAACGAGACCAAACACCGACACAACACGGAGTCTATTACAACATGAATCCCATTCATAGTACTTCACTAGTGCTTCAACAATTTAATTAGAGCACTTTAGTATTCATTATTTGGATCAATGTATGTAGACAAGGACCACCACTAACATATGATATAAAGGGACTAGTGTTGTATTATTCACCAAAAACATAATACCATCAATTACCTTAGTATATTTGGCTTGTGATGTGATGCCACATTTTATTTTCATCAAATAAACACTAGAGTCATTTAGCATGTCATTCAAACGGCCAACGTGAGCACACAACATATGACAATAACCAAACAAGGCATCTAGGCACAAGCTAAATACCAAGCCTATGACCAATCAAGGTTATCATGTGGCCTGCACCTTACTCCTTTTCCAAAACTAGAAAGGAATATACGAAACAATAATCCTAAGGGCATAATAAGTCTTTGAAGACAACATGCAGTCCTCATATACTCAAACATATCATGTTTTTCCGAACTACAAGTTGGAGTTCTAGAAAACAACTTAAAATGATAGTATATTGCCCAAAAGACAGCAGTTGCAATACTATAGCAAGAACAAATTCAATACTGCACAAATTCAACAGTTAACAGTCATAATCTGCAGTATGTACATAACATACCATGCTTGCACAACTGAAACAGCAAGTATTACTCTAGTACTGCAGAATTCAATCATGTGAAAGTCCATAATAGTGTGCACATCAACATCTTACATACAAAGTCTAATCCAAGGTTAAGCTCAAAATATGTAACGCTCTAACCACACACCGGGGTCCGAGATTGTTCAACTAAACATGCCTAACCTAAGAGTTGCCAATTCTAGGTTCAAAACTTCATTCTGACAAGTTCACTATCAACCTCAGGCATTAAACATGTATTAACCACAGCAATCACACAAAAAATTGAAAGAGCACACAATTCAGTTAATGTGCTAATAATCATGTTCAACCACAAACACAACTCCACCGAGTTCTCATGTTGCTCTTGTATCATACACTCGGTCGACAATTGATTAAACACATCAGGTTACTATCTTTCATATATCCCTAGTAAGGCGGGATAGGAATACCGCAACCTAACTAGATGAAATCCAATGTAATCCACATTATCCCTTGAGAAATTAATGCATTCCACATAATACTCCTCCCTTTTTTCGTTAGATAACTATTGCTGTCCTACAAGACAATGCCCCCACATTTCAGGAGCTCATAGTATAAGTTATATGAATGTGAGTTTACCTCAACAACAGAAGTGATTTAATATATATATCATATGAGACAACAAAACTCAGTTAAGTACAACATTCTTCATGCTAGTCTCAGTCCTATTCAACTAAAAGTTTCCAACTAATAGGATTAGGACAAGTGAACCTTGTCCTGACTTAGCAGAGCACAAAAGTAGAACAAGATGTATATCAAGTTACTGCATAACAAGCATTTTCGGAAACAAGCAAAAGTAGGGACGAAATCTTTCATGCAACTATGTTTTACATCATGAAACCTAACTCACGCATCTAGTCATGCTGCTCTTATAGTAAGTCAACATAAAGTATAGATGGGTCAAATTATCAGAATGAAAGCGTAATAGTTTGTTTAATTTGGACTTTATGTGAGTGGTATATTTGTAATGACCATATTAGAAATCATCAATGGTGTATTAAAATCAATACTTACATGATAAGTCGTCTTTTAGATTGTTATAAAATGTCATAGTAAAACCCCAAAGCTTTATAATACATCAAATAAGGAACATACAAATTACATTGTTCTAAGACAAAACATTTATCTCAGAGATTCCGTCAAACACCTTATATGCAATTTTTAAACTATTCAAATTACAACAACAATTTAAAATTGCTTTCCAAAAAATAGACATCTCTCATCAACATTTGATCGAACACGTAACAGGCCAATTTGGGGTCATAGCAATTGGAGTAAAATTCAATTAAGCAATTTGAGATGAAAGTTTTAAGATGTTAAAAATTAACATATATCCAATCATAACAACGAAGGAGAGGGAAATTAGAAAGTGGAGAAATCAGTTAGAATGCCGGAAGAGAAAGTAATAAGAACGCTCTTATAAAACGATGATATCGTGCCGTGATAAATGCCACTGTCCTAAAAGACGATTTCGCCGCTGCTTCGGTGCATACAGTAATACCGACGGCCGTCCTCCAGGATTAACACGATCCGACTCTTAACGTGCACTCGTTAATCGTCGGGTAGGAGAGAACGAGAACTTTGCCCGGAATTGAAAAGACTAGAACCGACAGAACAAGGAGGAAGAAGAATACTAGAGCAACTATTTTTCTACAGATCTTTTTGGGCTGTCAAGGTGCTGTTTTATACTAATGGTGTATTGTAGATCTGGAAAATGGTGATTAATGCAGTGTTCCAACGACTAGAAATGCCTGGCAGGTATTTTGCAACTTTTAAATGGAGTCAAACGTGCAGTAAATTGTGTTTTAATTGGGCGTTTGAAATCTGGCAATGTTTATCGTATTTTTTCCGTAAAATAAATATACCCGGTGTAAAAAATTTACCCACACCCTCGCCCAAGCACGGAGGGCGGGCGGTGCGCGCGTGTGGTTCCCACCATTTCTTCACCCAAAGCTTAATTCAAATGGGTTAAAAACACACTCCCTTATAAATCCAACCCCACTTCCTTAAACTATCAATGTGGGACAAAGGGTGTTCACAAAGTGGGATACAACTTTCCTGCAAATTTAGATTTAGCTTGTATCATTTTTCCAACAGTTTGCTTGCATAATGGACGTCCAGACTTCAACTAGTAAGTCTAAACTTTATTCTAGTGCAATATTACGTTATTTTTAAAGGAAAACAATGATTTTGTAACTCTAGGATGCTTACATTACTGTAAAAGTTATTCAAAATTGATTCTTATATATTGTACCACGGTACCTCGTATCACCACTAGAATTATGATCTACTTGTTAATTTTTTTACTATATTAGGGCATGTTTGTGGCCAAAGTTCTACGATAGCGAGTTGGTGGTGGTCAGAGAGCGGCAACAACGATGGTGCCGGGGGGGGGGGGGGGGGGGGGGGGGGGGGATAGACCATCAACATTATAGGAGAGATTTTCTGAATTTTTTTTTTTAACATTACAAAATATTTTTCTATATATATAAAGCATCATTTATTACATAAGGGTGATATTGTCCAATGATTCAATAAAAAAATAACACTGTAAAAGTTGTCCTTATACATCGTCTATTTTAGTTCTATCATTTTTATATTTTATTGTGCTCGTTTAAATCGTATAAAATTTTTATAGTGTCAATTTACTTCAACAATAAAATTGAGTTTAAATTGTTAATTGAATTTTTAAAGTCAAGTCATGGTTAACTTTGAATTGGGTCAATGAGTTAGTTTTAGGTCCTTTACATTTGACATGATTAGACAATTAAAAGCTACATTATTAACTTAACTTTCATTTTCCTATAGGGCTAAATTGACACCATAGGAACAAATTGACAGAAACTTCATTTAATATGAATCATACTATGATTAAATTCACAAAAGTTAAAGTAAAATGGCAAGTTTTACACATTAGGTAAAGAATGGGCATGAGACATTAGGGTAAGTAACCATTTAGGCTACATCTAGAATGAGGAAAATAAAAGGAATGGAAAAACAAATTGAATGGAAAGTATTTTCTTGTGTTTGGAATGAAAGGAAAAAATGCCAAGAAAAAAACACATGGAAAGTTTAGGGGGAGTTTAGTTTTTTTTTTTTTTTTTTTTTTTTAGGAAAGTGACTTTCCTTCCAAATACGTGAGGAAAAGGAGACAAAAAAATTAGTACACTCGAAGTAACCATATTTTACTCTTCTGAAACCAACTAGACTTGACATTACCATTTCCATTGTGCATTGAAAAGTTGGTATAGACCAAGTCATTTGATTGTTGACTAGACCAAGTTGCTACATGGTTAGATCTTTAATATTTATTTGGTGCTTTATCAATATCTAGCCGATCCTCCAAGGTTTAGAGTAATGAATATCTTTAGATGCTATTAGATTGTTCTTTATGTCCATATCTAGCATGAAACAACAACAAATGTCAGAATATTTAGTTAAGTTTTGGTTTATGTCAGTTAGCTCATAATAGAATAAATTACTGGAATCTTAAACCACACAATGATTTGTCGACTGAATTGTATTTTTTTCAATCTAGTCTAGTTGTCATTTGATCATAATCGTAAAATTTTAAATGCAATCATTAATTTATTTTGGACTAGATTTGTCAAAAGACTAAATCACACAATAATCACTACAATACGTTATTAGATTGAATTTCCAATAAAACTCCATTTCCCTTTACACCGTTATTTTAATATTTTCATTGAGTTTATTAATTAAACATAACTAGTCTTGGGTATGCATTGATAAATGTCCAAATTAAAGAATGAAGATTAGGTTCAATGACAACTAGTCTGGTTGGGGCTTTTGGATAGAACCTGTAATTAAGCAGTTGTAGTTGAAATGTTCTTCTTAATATTATCTACAACTATAATTGTAAAGCACTCTTTTTCTTTTGTACAGTTTGGTTTTTTTCGTTAAACTTTCCTTTCCTTTATAACAAGGAAACGAAGTTAAAATTCCTTCATTTCTTTTTTATCATTTTCTTTTTACAATTTTTTTTCTTTGTAATTTTTCTCAATCCAAACACAATTTTAATTAATCTTTATTATATTTGACTCAAATATAAAATTATATTAAAACGATCGCATAATTTATGAGGCACGCTTGAAATTAAGATAAAATTATATTGGCATCAGATTTAGGTTCGTGCTGCATTTTCTTGCTCGATCATGGCTGAGGGAACCTGTAGTGTCATGGATTTGCGACGCTTTGAGGCTCGGTTGGAGACTACTGAAGCTCGTGTGCTACGTTCTATGGACGAGCGCTTCCAACACTTCGAAAATCGTGTGCAATCGGACATATCTTCGCTGAAGCAGGAACAATTCAAAATCATGGAGATCCTGCGCGAAATTCAGAGTCAGATGTGACCGGTGGAGCCTCGTCCGGCCGAATCTTGCCCTGGTGAAGGTATTTTAGGCTGCCCTACCGAGCCGCCGCTCGTTCCGGTAACCACCTCGGTTCCCGGCGCTGGTATATCTTCTTCAGCCACTTCTCTTTATCAATGTCATACTCGCTTGTCCAAAATTGATTTTCCTTGCTCTGTCGGTGGAATTGACATCAAGAATTGGGTGTTGGAAGTAGAAAATTTTTTTGCACTTGATAATACTCCTAATTGGGCACAAGTTAATCTGGCCTCTATGCATCTTGTGAATGACGCTCTTGAATGGCATCAGGCATACCTTAAAACCCTAACCGTACCGATCGAGGAGGTTTCTTGGTTCGATTATTCGTCTCTCTTAACTCAACGATTTGGTAACGTTTCCGAACATTCAATGGCTAAGTTGATGAAATTGCGTAAAACTGGGAGTGTGATAAGAGTATCAACCGCAATTTGAGAGTTTTGTGCCTCGCTTGAGTTGTGCTAAAGCACACTTCGTTTCATGCTTTGTGTCCGGGTTAAACGATCCAATTCAGTATCCTTGCCGAGAACAAGGCCTCTATTTCTTTTGCTATGCATCTTTTACTCGGGGTTATATGAAACTTTGTAATGACAAATCTGCTCAACTAAAAATGCTTTTCGGCGATCCTGAGGACTTTGCCGATGTAGATCCTATTGATCTGTTACTGGATCCGGGTGACCCATCGATGGAGGATAGTCCGCCAATATCTTGTCATGTTTTGGATAGCGGTAGTACACATAATTTCATTGGTTCTACTAAGTGTGATCACTTCGATCCCGGTATTGTCAATTGTGGTGGCAGATAGAAATTGGATTCATTGCTTGGCTATATGTACTGATTTTGATTGGAGTGCTCAGGGTCACAAGTTTGCTAGTGCCGTCCTTTTGCTTGCTTTGGGAGTCTACGACATGGGCAAGAAATGGGTGTTGTGTGGCCTTTCTTCCTCTATTCGTAATTCCAATGATGCCAAAGGCAATCAAAGCAGCAACCGTGCGGTTGTGGCACTGGGGACTTTGCATCTTGTAGACAATTCGGTGGAGGAATTGCTCAGCTCCATGTCCCACGCTGTTGCACATCTTGTGGTTAAGTCCCATCTGGATCCTCTAAGGGTTTATGTGGACTCAATTTCTGTAACGAAGGAGGAGATTACGAGTCATTGCCCTTTGATTGCCCACTTTCCAAGTTTGATTGTCCATTGTAAACGCCATATGGGAGGATTACTATGAGTTTTGTTTTCGTTTTTTAGACTTTCTTCTTTGAGGGCAAGGAAGTTCTCGTGGAGGGAGTAATGATACATGTATTAGTGATAGATAAGATGTAATTAGTGAAGTCTAAGTGTGAGTATAAATACCTTGTAATGACTTCATTTTAGGGGAATAACCAAATATAACTTTCTCTCTCCTTTTCTCTTCTTTCTCTATCTCTCTCTCGATTCTCCCCTTCCCCCATTTCTCTAACCCTAATTCTTCTCTCTCTCTCCTTCTCTCTTCATCTCTAGCTCGAATTCTCTCTAATTCTCCCTAATTCTTGGATGCATCACAAGTGATTGCATTAGAAAATCATTCAATTGATATTGTTTTCTTGTCTTTGAAATGGGAGAACAACTTGAAGGAAAGAAAATGGGATGAAAAATAAGGAAAAATTTAGTACAATTTTAGTATTTCATATGTTATCTCATTCATTCTTTAACACAGTTTTGATATTATTTTTCCTTAAATTTTCCTTAAATTAAAGTTCTTTTTTTTTCTCCTTTTTAATTTTGTTCACGTATATTGTGCTTCACTGAATCTTATCTCGTCTATAATATATAGTCTTAGACATAATAAAAATAAACGGAAGCTCTTCCTAAAGTAAAATCAAAAGTATATAAATTAAAATATTTGAATCAAAGCAATCATGTGTGCCATCAATTCTTAAGGTGAATAAACTAACTACAACAAAAGTTTAAATTGATAGGTAGAGATTCAATAGCTCTTTTTTATACTCTAATGTGTCCCTTTATGTAAATGTCATTTAGGCAATGAACTGTTAACAATACATAGGCACTCATCTCGTACATCTTGCTTGGATTTTGTTGTTTCAACAATACTCTAATATAAATATCAATAAATTTGTTAGCATATTTAATTATTGTATTTCATAGTTTACATTTATACCTATGTATCTCCCTATAAATATAATACAGAGGGCACCCATTATTATGTGGCTGCTATTTTACATGGCATCAGAGCCATACTCATAATACCCATATACTCTTAATACTCTCTTTTTTTTTCCAAAAAAAAAAAAAAAAGGTTCATCCCCTTCGCAGAACCCTAACCCTTTTCTTTCCTCTCAGCCGCCGTCACCCACCCTCGACCCTTTTCGCGCCGCCGCACGTTCGGCCTTCCCGGTGCTGCGTGACCTCCCTCTCCTGCGCCGTTTCTCTCGGTTCTCAAACCCCGACCTCCCTCTCCTGCGCCATTTCTCTCGGTTCTCAAACTTCACCCCACAAATCTCACCAATCTCATCAGCAACCTCAAAATCACGCTTGAAAAATTCGGGAAAGATTACAATGGCTACAAATCCCGTGCCTACCTCTGTTGTTGATGTTTCTCAATCCTCAACTCCAACGCTCGCTCCATCACCGTTTGGTGTTTCGAATATTCGCAACAGTGTCTCTATTGTTCTTGATTTGGCAACTCCCTCCACATTTATCTCCTGGGATCGATTGTTTACATCCGCGTGTATTGGTTATGATGTTGATGGTCATTTGGATGGGTCCTCACCCTATCCCAGTAAGGATGATGCAAACTACAAATCTTGGGTGCGTATTGACAATCTAGTCTTCTCATGGCTCTTTTCTACTATTTCTTCTGACATTGCTAGCGCCGTCATAACTCCGGGCCTCTCTCTCACTGCTGCTGCGGCATATTCAGCTATTAAGGCGCTCTTTCATGATTGTAATCAAGCACGGAAACTTCAGTATAAGAGGGAATTATCTACTTTAAAGAAAGGTACTCTTTCCATGACTGCTTATCTTCAACGCGTTAAAAGTATATGTGATTGCTTAATTTCCGTTGGGACTTCTATTTCGGATGAAGATATTGTACTTGCTACTATTCATGGCCTTGGATCTGACCCGGCTTATGCGGTCGTGTCCTCTAATCTTGCTACTCAACGTCCTCTTCCTACCTTTGCTGAAGCTCGCTCCTTACTTCTTATCGAAGAAAATCGTATTGAAGAAGCTAAATCATCTATTGTTCCTACTGTTCTTGTTACTACCACCGCACCCGGTGATAATAAGACCGGAGACGTGGGACTTCAAGCTGTGACTGATAGCAGCGCCGCTAGTATGCAGCAGCAAGCATACTTCACACAACAGCATGATTCAGGACAACATCGAGGTAATACACGTGGTTGCCGTGGTAATTATGGTCGTGGTGGTCGAGGTGGTAGAGGTGGCCGTAATCGTGGTCGAGGTTGTGGTAATTGGAATGGATATAATGGTCATGGATCTTACAATAACAACTCATATGGGCATTATGGAGGTCCTCCGCAGTATAATTATAACAGAGGTGGCTTGTCTCATACTGGATATTGGGCTGGACCACAGCCGAGTTATAGTTATGGGCCTTCACTTCCATACCCACAATTTCATCAAAATCAGCAGCCTTATGGTCCACAGCAATCCATTTTGGGACCCTACCCAGGTAGCACTGCTACTTTATCTTCTAATGCTAAAAATGATGATGTCCCCTCTCTTCTACCCACTCTTTTATCTCAAGTCATTCCTCATTCTTATACTGCTTACACCTCACCTATTCTAGACCAAAGCTGGGTAGTTGATAGTGGAGCCTCTTCTCACATGACATACAATCCAGGTATCTTTTCATCACTTTCTCGCTACCACGGCTGTGATTCAGTTCAAGTAGGAAATGGTGCATATCTTAAAATCACTGGGATTGGTACTTGCCATATCAAACATCCAGTTGGCTCTTTTATTCTCCATAATGTTCTTCTTGTCCCTGGTCTCACTAAAAATTTATTATCTGTCCACCAATTCATTCTTGATAATAAATGTATTGTTGAATTTAATTTATGTGGTTTTTCTGTTAAGGTTCCTGGGATGAGTCAAGAAATTATCAAGTGCAGTAGTCCTGGTCCTCTATACACCGTCCCTGCACAATCTGCAGCAAAATCTCAGTTCACTTTCATAGCTGCTCCGATTTCACCACGTATCTGGCACTGTCGGTTGGGACATCCTGGAGTTTCGACCTTAGCTTCTTTAGTCAAAAATAAAGTTGTTTCTAGCTCAAATTTAGCTCTAGATTTGGATTTTTGTCATACTTGTCAGTTAGGCAAACATACTCGCTTACCATTTCATTCATCTGTTACGCAAACAAATAAACCTTTTCAATTGATTCATTCTGATGTATGGACATCTCCTGTTTTTAGTATTAGTGGATTTAAGTATTATGTGCTTTTCTTGGATGATTTTACACATTATGTATGGGTATATCCTATTGTTGCCAAGTCTGATGTGTTTGGTGTTTTTCTCAAGTTTTGATCTTTCATTTTTAATCAGTTTGACACAGAGATCAAGCAATTTCAGTGTGATAATGGCAAAGAATACATGAACACGAGCTTTGATGCGCTATTTGAGGCTCGCGGTATTCACTGTCGAGCCTCATGTCCTCACACCTCTCAACAGAATGGTAAAGCAGAATGGATGCATCGCACCTTAAGTAATATGTTCCGTACACTTTTGCTTCAAGCTTCAATGCCACCTGAGTTTTGGGTTGAAGCTTTACAGGTTGCTGTGCATAATATTAACATACTTCCGTCTAGTACGATTCAAGGGCGTACACCCCATCAAATGTTGTTGGGCGCGAGACCTTCTTATGACCATCTACGCACTTTTGGTTGTGCGTGTTATCCAAATTTGTCAGCTACTGCCTCTCACAAGCTTGCTCCTCGATCTGCTCGTTGTGTGTTTCTTGGGTATGCTAGTCATCACAAAGGGTATCGATGTTTAGATCTTGCTACTAACAAATTAATTATTTCACGGCATGTTACTTTTGATGAGTTACAGTTCCCCTTTAGCATGCTCGGGCACACCACTGATAAAGCTATGTCAGATCTTTCCACTGCTTTTTCGTCTGTCCTCAATTGTGTACCTCATGATCTTAGAAGTGGACAGCTTGAATCACTTCCTACGGGTAATGCAGCACCCATCGGCTCATTTCCCTCACCCGCACCTGCAGCAACTTCTTCTGCAGGTAACGCAGCATCTATCGGTAGTTCATCTCCATTACCTGTGCCTATCGGTTCCCCTATCAATACACCCACTGCATCTACTGCGGGAGCTTCTTCTTCTTCGGATCCCTCGATGCATCCGATGATCACTCGATCTAAAGTTGGTACTTTTAAACCTAAAGTTCTTCCGTCCATGATCACTAATGTATCTTCTTCTTTGGATTCTGTTCCTTTCTCTTACAAACAAGCATTATGTGATCCTCTTTGGAAGACTGCCATGGAAGAAGAACTAAATGCTCTTTTGCGCAATCACACCTGGAGCCTCGTTCCTCGCCCATCTCATGTTAATGTTGTGGGTTCCAAATGGGTTTTTCGAAAGAAGCAGAAGTCAGATGGCACTCTTGATCGGTACAAAGCAAGACTAGTTGCTCAAGGCTTCACTCAACAATATGGCATTGATTTTGATGAAACTTTTAGTCCTGTTGTTAAACCAACAGCTGTTCGTATTGTACTTTCTCTTGCTGTCTCTAGGGGTTGGCCCATACATCAGCTTGATGTAAAGAATGCTTTTCTAAATGGGTATCTTTCTGAGGAAGTTTATATGCTTCAACCTCCTGGCTTTGTAGACCCCGCACATCCTAATTATGTATGTAAGCTAAATCGTGCCTTATATGGGTTAAAACAAGCTCCCCGAGCTTGGTATCAACGGTTTGCTTCCTTTCTTGTCACCCTTGGTTTCAAAGGGAGTAAATCAGACTCCTCTATGTTTGTTCTCTCAGACAGATGTGAAATGGCTATTCTTCTGGTTTATGTGGATGACATTATTTTAACTGCTTCCTCCCCTGTACTTCTTCAATCATTAATCCTTCGGTTGCAAAAAAGAGTTTGCTATGACTGACCTTGGAGAACTTAATTATTTTCTTGGCATTTTGGTCTCTCGAACATCAACAGGACTTTTTCTATCACAGGGCAAGTATGCACGGGACATTCTCACTCGATGTCATTTTGAGAACATAAATTTGGCGTCACTCCTACTGATTCATCTTCAAAGTTATCTGCTAATGACGGTGCTCCCTTCTCTGATCCAAGCCTTTATCGTAGTATCGTTGGTGCTCTTCACTATTTGACCTTTACTAGGCCAGATATCTCTTATGCAGTCCAGCAAGTCTGTCTCTTTTTACATGATCCCCGTGAGCCACACTGGAAGGCCATGAAGGGTATACTACAATATGTTAAGGGGACGATTGACTACGGACTGACTATTTCTCCTTCATGTGTGGATCAACTTACTGCATATTCAGATGCTGATTGGGGTGGATGCCCAGACACCCGTCGCTCTACCTCGGGTTATTGTGTTCTCCTAGGAAACAATCTCATCTCATGGTCCTCCAAGAGACAACATACAGTGTCTCGATCTAGTGCAAAAGCAGAGTATCGAGCTGTGGCTAATGCAGTGGCTGAATGTTGTTGGGTGAAAAATCTATTATCTGAGTTGCATGTTGCGTTACCTAAGGCTACTCTTGTATACTGTGACAACATCTCTGCCATGTATCTTTCGACAAATCCAGTTCAACATGTTCGTTCCAAGCATGTGGAACTTGACATACATTTCGTTCGCGAGCGGGTTCAGCTTGGGCAAGTTCGAGTACTACATATTCCTTCCTCTCTACAGTTAGCAGACATTTTTACAAAAACTCTTCCTCGAGTATTGTTTTTAGATTTTAGATCCAGTCTTCGTGTTCGCTCCACTCCCGCTTTGACTGAGGGGGAGTGTTAGCATATTTAATTATTGTATTTCATATTTTACATTTATACCCTTGTATCTCCCTATAAATATAATACAGAGGGCACCCATTATTGTGTGGCTGCTATTTTACAAAATTAAACATCTCAAAAACTTAAATGAATAGATAGTTTTAACCGTAACAAATAGAAAATGATTCTAAGAAAAGGAATTATGAAACATGAGTAATTTTAAGGCCCCATTAAAAGAGACAAAAGTATACCTCATTAGTCTTCTTATCTTGAGGCTTATTGGAATCAGAGGGTTTCTTCTCCAATTTCTCCTGGTTAGCATGACCCTTATCCTTTTGGGGCAGAGGAGACACCAACTCAACCTTTTTGTTGGTCTTCTCTTCCACCGTTTCCTTGATTATCACGGGGTCCACTTTCCCCACTACCGTCAACAAGTTGCTCCTGCTCTCTGTCTTTACATTTTCCACAACTACACCCCCATTTTCACATACCATGAAATTGAATTGTTGTTTCTTCTTCCACTTATAAAAGAGAAGTACAAATTTTTTTGATTGTATGTTTTTAATAAAAGACAATTAGTTTCTGTGGCTAAACATCCTTATCGTTTGATAATATTTTTTTTTTTTTTATGAAAAAGTTTTCCTCTTCGGAAATAAAGTACGCCAAACTTCAGATTATTTTGGGTGTGCTAAGAGGGTAGAGGAAGTAGGGATGGTAATGGGCCGGGTAAAATTTGTTATTCACGGGTATCCATCCTGTTTGAGGTGGGTATGGGTATAAGTGAGACGGGTAGTGAGTACGAGTTGGGTGTATCCGCTCCATACCTGCCACGGGTATGGGGCGAATACGGGTATAGCATTGTACCTGCCTCATCCCGGTTTGTACCCCCATACACACACCATTTTATATCTAATTAACTTTAAATTAAGAAATATATATGCTTAAGTTCAATTACATAAATTATTTATTAATATTATAAAAAAAATAATTAAAAGTTTAAAAATAGCATAAAATAATTAATTCAAGCGGATATCGATAATCATTTTACACTCATATTAGGGATGGTACATGAAGGGTAATGGAAACCAGCTGAACGGTAATAGGATGGGTATGTGTATGGATTTGTACCCGCTTGGGGCGGGTATGAATACCCATTTCATACCCGTGGCGGGTAACAGGGTAGGTATGGATATGGATTTGGGTGGGGGGTATGGGTATGAAGGCGGCACCCTCCGTACCCAACCCACCCCACCCCATTGTCATCCCTAAGCATAAGCCTTACGTTGCAAAAATTTAGAGAATAATTTACCAAAATGGCACATTTGCCAAAAATATTTACCAAAATGGCACGGTTGCAAAAATATTTACGAAAATGGCACACTTTACCTTAGCGATACCAACAAACGCCGTTAGAAATGGCGTCCGAAAGGGAACAACTTTCGGTAACCCTATGTGTCGATGTATGTGTCGACACACGGGACTGCTTTTTGGCAATCATCTTCGGCCCCTTTCCCGGTTTTTGGTGTTTTTTCCTTGGTTTTTCTTTGGGATGTCTTTTTCCGTTGGATACATATTTTATTCTCCCATTTGATACTTGTTTTACTGACTTGAACATATGAAATTGATTGGCGAATCACAAGAACAAAAGGAATAGAAGAACATCCTCATGTGTTCTTGTGTGAATTCAAGTGTTTGGTTTGTTAAACTGGATTAATCTCACTACATCTTCACTCCATATTTGGTTGTTGCTATATCCCCAAGATTCACCCCATACACATCTTCATCTCCATCCTCCTACGCAATATCCTCGGGGATACAACAACAACCAAATATGGAGTGAAAATGTAGTAAGATTAATCCAGTTTAACAAACCAAACACTTGAATTTACACAAGAACACATGAAGATGTTCTTCTATTCCTTTTGTTCTTGTGATTCGCCAATCAATTTCATATGTACAAGTCAGTAAAACAAGTAAAATGTGTATCCAATGGAAGAAGACGTCCCAAAGAAAAACCAAGGAAAAAAACACCAAAAACCGGGAAAGGGGAGCGAAGATGACTGCCAGAAAGCAGTCCTGTGTCGACATACACATCGACGCACAGGGTTACTGTTTCGGATGCCGTTAGAAATGGCGTCTGAAAGGGAAGGCTTTCGGACGCCATTTCTGACTGCGTTCGTTGGTATTGCTACAGTAAAGTGTGCCATTTTCGTAAATATTTTTACAACCGTGCCATTTTGGTAAATATTTTTGGCAAATGTACCATTTTGGTAAATTATTCAAATTTAGATTGGTAGTTGTCAAATCATTTATATATATATACATATATTTAGCAGAAAATCATTTATATTCATTCCCTATAAATTTTAAAATTTTGAGTTATTTCAATAAATAAAATAATATATATATATCTCGAACATAACAAGTAAAAATTAGTTCAAGATTCATATTAAGTTATGTGCCCATGCTTTATTTAATTGCAACCCAACAACTTATTAAATCCTAATAAAAACCGTACGTCTCTTTGGCGCATTCAATTGAAGTACGCTTTTAACCGAAGAGGGCACCAACACGCCGTCACCGGATCACATTAGAACTCCGAAGTTAAGCGTGCTTGGGCGAGAGTAGTACCAGAATGGATGACCTCCTGGGAAGTCCTCACCTTCAGGTTGGGGGCACTGGGAAACAGCCTCTCTTCAGGGTTAATACCCTAACGGGGGAAGGTTGCGTACATTCGCCGCCCCCCCCCCCCCCCCCCCCCCCCCCCCAGACCCTGCATAGGCGGGAGTCTTTGAAGCACTGGGTATGTTTCCTTTCCTTCCTTTAATTGAAGTACGCTTTTAGACATTAAATCGCCCATCTAAACATTCCAACAATAATATAAGACAGGGAAAAGAATGTTAGTGTATATACGTGTATATATATAATTTATATATTATTTTTTGAGCGTATGTAAATGTAAGAAAAAACAACAGTATTAAATAAAGTATAGGAAAAAGCCTAATTAATTTGGGAAATGCATGTTACAGAAAGCCGATTTATGTCTCTTTAATATCATTTTATTTGTTACTATTGTAATAATTGTACCCCATAATCTCCCTTTATTTTTATACAATTGTAATCTATTTGAAATCCAAAAACATATGGACCATTTGGTTTTTGCTAATCATTTTAAATTATCCATCAAATTAAAGGGACTTTTATGCTTTATTGAGCGAAAAAGTAATATTGATTAATAGCTTATGTGATTGATATTCTGAAAGAAGCTAGAAACCATGGGATCTGGATTATTCATTTTGTGTATTGTTTAAGAAAATTTTTGGCAAGAGCAAAGCATTTTGATTATAAACATTTACGTGCAAATATAATTTAGGTATATAATTGAGTTTGCTTTCTTTTTAGTAAAGTCTAATCCTTATGGCTTTATGAAAAGTTTAAATGTATAACTGGAAACAATATAGATATTGGTAAAATATAATTGAATGATAATTAATTACGTTGGATTACTAAATTTTATAAACTTTTTATTCTATATCATACAAACTAAATGTATAAATTATAGAGTTATCTGTTATTGTGTGAGCTTAATATTTATACTTTTAATTTTGTCAACTTAGTATTCATATAATTGAAATAATTTTAATTAAGCCAAATATTAAAATTTATATTATGATGCAGCGGGCTAAGGCATCAAGCCCCAGCTTGGCGGAAGGACGACTGAGGCCTCAGCAGGAGCGTGCTTGGAGCGAGCCAAGCGCTTGGCGCGAAGGAACTTGGCGTAGTTGAACGGGTCCCCATTCCAGCCGTGATTTTTGGGATTGTTTGTTGATTTCTTGCTTAATTAGTTTTTCTTTCCTTATCTGTTTGTTTCCTTAATTTTAGCACCAGATTTAAATTCAAGTTTCAAAATCTTTCTCTATAAAAGGAGAAGAAGAATTAGGATTGAGGTAGCCAATTACAATTCCAATAAATTATTTTCTTCCTTTTTGTAACCTCGATTTCTCGACCTGTGAGAAACGAGCTTATGAACCTCTTTTGTTAATTTTATTTCAATAATAATAAAATTCAAACGGGAAGGCCGTTGAACCTTCCCGCTGCCCAATTTTTCCTACCACGCGCTGCATCATTTAGTATCAGAGCACAGTCCGCTTCCTGCAACGATGGCCCCTGGAAGACATCACAGGAACACCACCGTGGAAGATGTTACTGACCGAGATCGCCACCAGCAGCACGAGAGGAGATTTAAGGAGCTAGAAGAGAGATTCCGGCGGATCGAGCAACACTTGGTCCAAATCGGTGCTAACCTCAGCTCTACGGGTGGAGCGAGGCACCAACGCCACCCTTCGCTTGGCGTGAATGGTGAAGACGAGGATGACCCCTTTGTGAACCCTTTCTTCGATGAACACCAACCGGACCCGAGGCCTAGGAGCCATCAGCGCCGTGGTGAAGACCGTGATGATCGGAGGAGGAAATCCGGGCTTCGGATCGATATACCGGAGTTCAATGGAGGAGGACGTCCGGAGGAGTTCTTAGATTGGCTTGTAGCCGTCGAGGAAGTCCTTGAATTTAGGGAGATACCAAAGAGAAAACTGGCGCCGCTCATCCCTACTCGCCTTCTGGGTAGAGCCGCCAACTGGTGGCAACAAACCCGGTTCAGTCAAGGGAAGTCCAAGATTGAAACATGGGAGAAGATGAAGAAGCACCTTCGCAGCGCCTTCTTATCGTACAATCATGCACGGATCATGTACCAACGCCTTCAAGGGTTACGCCAAGGTTCGAAGTCTATTGAGGATTACACTGCCGAGTTCAACTCCCTAGTTGCCAGAAACGACTTGGCAGAGTTCGAAGAAAAGTTGGCGGATCACCTTTTTAGTGGCCTAAGAGAGCCCATCCAAGACGTACTCAACATGTTTGATATTTTTACTGTGGTTGAGGCGTCTCAGAGAGCCGTGAACGTGGAATGGCAACAAAGGTGTCGCCCTTCTGGTGGGACCGGGAATACACAAGCAGGAGGTAGGGATCTGAACCTTGTACCGCCAACTCAAAATCAGAACGCCCAGAACAGAGCCCCTCCCGTTGTTATTGGGAAGCAGGTTAATCAAGAGGCAAGCAGTTCGTCCCGTATACGTTGCTTCAAGTGCGGAGAAGTAGGTCACCGTGCCTCCGAATGCCAAAAAGGAGATAGGCCGGGTAAGGCCCTTCTCATTAACGAGCCTACTGAAGAAGAAGACGAGGCCATTGAAGTAGATGGTTAAGAAGAACTGGCGGAACAAGGAGAGGACCCCATTATAGGAGATGAGGGTCAATGTCTAGTCTTTAGGCATGTCTGCCCCACGCCAAGAAATGAACAAGGAGACAGCTGGTTAAGGAACAATATTTTCTAGACAACGTGTACTATTGGCGGGAAAGTTTGCCGTGCTGTTATAGACTCGGGAAGCTGTGAGAACGTCATCTCCGAGGAGGCGGTTAACAAATTGGCGCTAAAGAGTGAAGCCCATCCTCAACCATACCGTTTGTCTTGGCTGAAGAAGGGTAATTAGGTGACGGTTTCCAAACGGTGTTTCGTGAATTTTTCTATAGGACCAAGATACAAGGAGGGAGTATGGTGCGATGTAGTCGCCATGGACGCATGTCACCTACTCTTAGGGCATCCTTCGCAATACAACCGAGGAGCTGTGCATGATGGACGGAGAAACACATACAGTTTCATGTAAGAAGGAGTGAAAACGGTGCTTTTACCGAAGAAGGAGGAGCAACCAAAGGCTACCGAGGCTCAACACCCCAATGTGCAAGATCGCGCCATGTTTGTTAAAGAAGTTGGCGACACAAAGGTCGTGTTCGTTCTGGTTGGGAAGGAAGCTGACAGTGTGCCCGACAAGCCACCAAGTGAGATCTTGCCTCTATTAAAGGAGTTTGCTGATGTGTTCCCAGATGATTTACCGGCCACGCTACCGCCTCTGCGTGACATTCAGCATAGGATCGATCTGATTCCTGGCGCATCCTTACCGAACAAACCCCATTATCGCATGAGTCCTTCTGAGCATGAAGAGCTCAGACGCCAAGTTGAGGAGTTGCTTGCTACAGGTTTCATCAGGGAGAGCTTGAGTCCTTGTGCTGTCCTGGCCTTGCTAACGCCAAAGAAGGATCGAAATTGGCGTATGTGTGTGGATAGTAGAGCCATCAACAAAATAACAGTGCGGTACCGGTTTCCCATCCCAAGACTGGATGATCTATTGGACCAATTGCAAAGCGCCAAGGTGTTCACCAAGTTGGACCTCAAAAGTGGCTACCATCAGATACGTATATTTCCCGGGGATGAATGGAAGACAGCCTTCAAGACAAGAGAAGGTCTCTATGAGTGGTTGGTCATGCCGTTTGGTCTCTCCAACATGCCTAGTACCTTCATGAGGTTCATGAACCAGGTATTATTTCCGTTCATTGGCAAGTTCGTCGTCGTCTATTTTGACGACATTTTAATCTACAGTTGTAACCGTAATGAGCACATCAATCATTTGGGAGAGGTTCTTCTTACTCTGAGGAGTCAGAGTTTGTTTGCGACATTGAAAAAGTGTGAATTTATGAGGAAGAAGGTGACCTTCCTTGGCTTCATTGTTTCCAAGGACGGTATTTCGGCTGATGAAGGTAAAATCGCAGCTATTTGTGACTGGCCACCACCCAAAACCATTGGTGAAGCCCGAAGCTTCCATGGATTGGCGTCATTCTACAGGCGCTTCGTTCCTGGCTTCAGCTCCATCGTGGCGCCTATCACAGACTGCCTTAAGAAGGGTTCTTTCGTGTGGATGCCTGAGGCTGCATCTGCTTTCACCATCGTCAAGGTAAAGCTGACAACATCTCCAATGTTGGCGTTACCAGACTTTCAGAAGATCTTTGAGCTACACACCGACGCCTCAAAAGTCGGTATTGGCGCCGTCCTCAGTCAAGAAGGAAAATCGATTGCTGACTTCAGTGAGAAGCTTCATGGGAGTAAGTTGAGGTATTCAACATATGACTTTGAGTTTTACACTTTGGTCAGGGCAATTCGGCATTGGAAGTCTTACTTGGTGAATCGCGAATTTATATTGTACTCAAACAACGTGGCACTGAAGTTCATCAATAGTGAAGAAAAGCTGTCAGACAGGCATGCAAAGTGGGCGGGTTTCATCCAGCTGTTCCACTTCTCCATCAAGCACACGTCAGGCACGTTAAATAAGGTGGCTGACGCCTTAAGCAGAAGGACTTTGATCTTGGCGCAATGTAAGACTGAGGTTACTGGGTTCGAGCATTTCAAGGATATGTACCGTGATGACCCGACCTTCAACAACATTTGGTGTGACGCACAACTTGGCCCAATACCGGATTACTCGATCCACGATGGATATTTGTTCAAGGGGAACCAACTATGTGTACCGAGCTCCAGTTGGCGTCAGAAGATAATAGAGGAGAAGCATAACTCTAGGCATGTTGGCAAGGACAAGACGTTAAAGCTCTTTACCGCCACCTACTTCTGGCCCACAATCCGCAAAGAGGTTGAAAGATTTGTCAAGCAATGCCATACTTGTCAGATCTCTAAAGGAGGGATGACGAACGTGGGACTCTACTTATTGTTACTGGTGCCCGATCAACCGTGGGCAGACGTGAGCATGGACTTCGTATTGGGATTGCCGCGAACACTTGGCGGGATTGACTCCATCTTTGTTGTTGTTGATCGGTTCTCGAAAATGGCTCGCTTCATTGGATGCAAGAAAGCTGCAGACGCCACCCATGTTGGAAGCCTCTACTTCAAAGATATCTACAAGCTCCACAGCCCACTCGCCAGCATTGTGTCTAACAGAGACGCCTGGTTCATCAACCATTTCTGGCGCAGCCTTTGGAAGTTGGCCAACACTACACTTTCCTTCAGCACGGTTCATCATCCACAAACCGACGGACAAACCGAAGTGATCAACCATTCTTTAGGAAATATACTCCGATGTCTGGCTGCAGAGAACCCCAAGAAGTGGGTAGTGAAGCTTCACCAAGCTGAATTCGCTTATAACAGTTCATTAAGTAGAAGCACGGGGTTCACGCCATTTCAAGTTGTTTGTGGGTTCACTCCACGAGCTCCTATTGACTTGGCGCCAGTTCCAGACTTGGCGCGTCCTCATGATAAGGCTGAAGAATTCATATCTTCCCTTCAAAACATTCATGAACAGACAAGGGCGCGGTTGTTGAAGGTTAATGCCAAGTACAAGGACGACCGTGACAGCAGGCGACAAAAAATTCAGCTCTAAATTGGAGAGAAGGTTTGGGCTATCCTAACGCGAGAACGCTTTCCGACTTGGGAATATAACAAGTTCTCAGCTCGTAAGATAGGCCCATTGACGGTCCTTGAGAATATCAACGATAATGCTTACCGACTACAGGTCCCGCCTGGTATGCGAACGTCAGATATTTTCAACGTCAAACACCTTAGCCCTTACTTTGGCGAAAATGTCAGTGTTGATCCCCAGACAAATTTGAGGGCGAATTCTTTCCAACCCGAGGAGGATGATGCAGCGAGCTAAGGCGTCAAGCCCCAGTTTGGCAGAAGGACGACTGAGGCCTCAGCAGGAGCGTGCTTGGTGCGAGCCACGCGCTTGGTGAGAAGGAACTTGGCGTCAAGTTCAACGGGTCCCCATTCCAGCCGTGATTTTTGGGATTGTTTGCTGATTTCTTGCTTAATTAGTTTTTCTTTCCTTATCTGTTTGTTTCCTTAATTTTAGCACCAGATTTGAATTCAAGTTTCAAAATCTTTCTCTATAAAAGAAGGAGGAGAGTTAGGATTGAGGTAGCCAATTAGAATTCTAATAAATTATTTTCTTCCTTTTTGTAACCTCGATTTCTCGACCTGTGAGAAAAGAGCTTATAAACCTCTTTTGTTAATTTTATTCAGTAATAATAAAATTCAAAAGGGAAGGCCGTTGAACCTTCCCGTTGCCCAATTTTTCCTACCACGTGCTGCATCATATTAATTTACTGTAAAAACTTTAATATTAATGGTACTTTCTTATGCTGGAGGAGGTATTAATCAGAAAACTATGCAAAAGGTGAATGTGTTATTACAATTTTAACAGAAACTCAATAATAATTTGAACAGTAAAAGTTATTGAAACCATTTCTATTGTAGGAATTAAATTGACATAATATATATAAGCCATTTAGAAAATGTGACAACATCATATGTTTTCCTCCTTAGACTTCAAGGTGCTAAAAATAAAACGAATGAGATGAGGTGACAAAATTACCATGTAAATGTTTGAGAGAACGACGGATTTTCTTGGCACATCCCTCACAATGCATGTCCACCTTCAACACTACCATGACCGCACCTTCTTCCTTCTTTTCCACTCCATTTTTCTGCTCCACTCATAATTGAAAAACAACAAAAAACCAAAAGAAAATCCAATAAACAATAAAGAAAAAGGAAGTTGGGAGTAGACGAGTAGGATGAAGCAGAGTTGAAACAGACAAACCTCACCCATTTGTTTCTTTTTTCTTTTCTTTTCTGCAGCAGTTACCTTTTTATTTGTATTTTTGTCTGGTCGGAAATGAAAAGTAAGGCAGAAGTGTATATATATATATATATATATACATAGCAATTGTACATGTGCCTAAAAAATTATTTTTAGTTGCGTAAAAAAAAAAAATTATTTTTATATACTTAAAATATTTTAAATATAAATTCTAATCAATATTTGTAAAAATGTTACCTCAGCAATTGTATAGGTGCCTAAAAACTTATATTTTAAAAACTTTAGTTATAACATTGAAAATTTAGAATGTCTAAGTGATTTTTCAAAACACACCTACAAATTAGGCGGCTTTCAAAAACAAATTATTTTATGTTATGTTCTTATAAATTAACAATGTTTTGCTATCATTTCTTTGATTACACAAATCAGAGATCGAAATTGGGTATAGATTTAACTTCTTTTTTATATTATATGAGAGGAAAGTGCTACGTGATCTAATTTATTTACTGAATTTGGATACTGAGTGTTGTCACAAAACCATAACTAGATTACAAATATAATATTAAATAATTATTTTTGAATACATAAATAAATAATTTTTTTACCCAGTTGGCACCTTTTTAAAAAAAATAACCAAAATAGCACCCTTTCAAAAATATTTACCAAAATGGCACTACTTACTGTAGCTTGTTCAACGTACGCCGTTTGTAACGGTGTATGTTGAGTAATTTTTTTTTTTTTTTAATAGTTTACTCAGCATACTTCATTTGAAACGGAGTATGTTGAGTAAAATGGAGTATGTTGAGTAATTTTATTTTTTTCGGGAAAACACAGCTAATTTATTGCATTAAAATTATTGTATTTAAAAAAAGAGAGGTTGTTTGCTAGTACCCCAAGACCCTGCATAGGTGGGTAAAGGCTATCACTCTCATTCCCAATAACCCCCAGAGCCTGATATTTCTTCACCCACCTATGCAAGGTCTAGGGTTACTCGAAAACAGTCTCTCTTCAGGGTAGCACCCTAAAGAGAGAAGGCTGCGTACATCCACCCCTCTAGACCCTGCATACGTGGGAGCTATTGGGGCGTTGAGAATGTATGTTGCTTTCTATTTACTATATTTAATATATTGAATAATAGCGATAATATATACAGGTCATTTCATCATTTAGATACTTGTTAAATTTTTATTGAACTAATATTATATACATGAAAATTACGCATTACTTTTTAGATGAAAACATAAATTGTGAGAGTTTTAAAAAATGATATTGTACACAGTAAGGGCAACATACTTTACAAAAACAACCAAGAAGAAAAATATTATTTAGAAAAGGACAAGAAAGATATCAACTATTTATAATTGACTGGGACAATTGCTCAAAAAATAGCATGACGACAAAAAAAAATATGTGGCAGATGACCTGACAATAAAGAAGATGATACATACAATGTTATGATGAAATTAATATACTTTCTCAAAAAATTTAAAAGATTATTGAATTTTAAATTATTTATATAAAATAATTTTAATGCAATAATTTTTAAAATACAAATTAGATGTACTTTCGGGAAAAAAATAAAATTACTCAACGTATTTCGTTTCAAATCGAGTACATTGAGTAAACTATATAAAAAAAAATTACTCAAGGGTGCTACATGTTTAAAATTCAATAACCATTACCACCCGTTTAAAACGGAGTACGTCGAGTACGTTAAGTGGATGTATGCAACCTTCTTTTTTCAGGGCGCTACCCTAAAAAAAGACTGTTTTTAAGTACCCTCAGACCTTGTATAGGTGGGTGAAGAGATATCAAGCTCTGGGGGTTATTGGGAATGAGAGTGCTAGCATTCATCCACCTATGTAGGGTTTTGGAGTACTCGAAAACAGCTTCTTTTTTTTAAAATATAATAATTTTAATGCAATAAATTAACCGTATTTTCAAAAAAAAAAAAATTTACTCAACGTACTTCATTTTAAATGGAGTACGTTGAATAAGCTAAAAAAATTACTCAACATACTCCGTTTCAAATGGAGTATATTGAGTAAACTATTAAAAAAAAATTACTCAATGTCCGCCGTTACAAATGGAGTATATTGAGTGAACTATTAAAAAAAAAATTACTCAACAAACTCCGTTTCGAATGGAGTATGTTGAGTAAACTATTAAAAAAAAATATTACTCAACGTACGCCATTACAAACGACGTACGTTGAATAAGTTACAGTAAATTGTGCTATTTTAGTAAATATTTTTAAAAGATTGCCATTTTAATAATTTTTTTAAAAAAAATGTCAATTGGTTAAAAAAGTCTAAATAAATTCAAACTTGTATAATAGGGTAGCTATGTTTGTCTAATCTAGATATCAATTCATTAGATGTGACAAAATATAATTCAGCAATAAAAGATAATGTAAACCACTATATCTTTTGTAGTTCATAAATCTATATAATGTACAATTCAATATATACTTAGGTATAAAGACTATTAGGTGTATATGGTACTGCTAGTTTACATATATAGTCAACTGACTTAATGAAGGGGGTAGAAAAGGGAATGTTGAATTATTAGAAAATCGTGTACATTTAGGCTCCGTTTGTTTTAGAGAAAAACCACATTCTAAAAAGTAGTTTTCCCTTTTTTCTTTGTTTGGCGCGTCATTAGCTCACGGAAAATATTTTTCGTCGGAAAATATTTTCCTTCAAATGAGGGAAAATGACTTCCCTTTTAAAATGGGGGAAGTCGTGATTCTAAGTGACTTAAAAACCTTCACGGTTATCATTATACAAATCAAGATCGAATCAAAATAAACTAAACTATACTGTAAACATTTAATGTTAACATCGGACAAGAATTAGACTGAATAATTAAAAAGCCGCTTCGATATTACTTTGTTATTGTTGCAACAGAACAACTTTAATCAAGTTAAATTGTTACATAATATTCTAGAAGAAAATTATTTTGGTAATATTTTAGCATTTATTACATAGGTTCTATGATATTTCAGTAATATACAATAATGTACCCTGAAGTTTAAAAATTTTCTAATAAATCAGGTATCTTTTACTAAAATTAGTATATTTTAATGAAAACAACAATCTATATGTATTCTATATCATAATGCAATAATTTTTTGGTCCGAAAATGGTAATATGACATATTTTTTTATAATATATAAGTAATTTTTGTTAGAATATGAACAATCTTTTGATAATATGATATTTATACCACATCAATTTTTTGGCAGAAATTACCCAAATTTTAATGAAAATTTACCAGATTTTGACATAGTATATACACCAGTGATAAAATTTTTTATCTCATGACACCTCATTGTATATAATAAAATGACAGAGTATTTACATGATAAATGCTCAAATTTTAGAATACGGAAGAAACAATTATTTTCCTAATTTATACAGCTTTGATAGTTAACTTTTTATTTTGTTACTTCATATATGTTATATTATTACTTATGTTGTCCTATAAAAAGATATAAAATAATTGGTAAAAAATATTTTTTTAAACATACATAAAGACATCACAATGGGGAATTAAGTTTTCCTTTGAAACAAACAACGGAAAACCCCACTCTTAATTTATATTACCATGGAAAACATTTTCCAAAAAAAAAAATTAATTCTAAGATTCTACTTTTCCGTCAAAACAAACGGAGCCTTAATGGGTTACGAGTGTTGTGTGGGAGCGGGAGGGGATTTAGAAGTTTCGAAGAAAATGATGATGCTTGTCAATATGGATGGATGGACATGTGAGGTGACGGATGGATGGACATGTGAGTGGCATCTTCAGCAAAGAGTCAAAGCTCCATTTTCCTCCTCAAATATCGCTAAACTCATTGCTAGATACGACCCAGTAAAGTTTGACTTGAGTAATCCGATTGGAACACAAATTTCGGATTAATTTGACCTCATCTTGACCCAATTCAGTGATAGCCGTAACCTCAAACTAATCCAAAGCAAACTCAAGTAGCTAGATGATGCCATTTAGGTTCATGAGACACATGCTTGTCACGTAAAAATAGCATTATGGTTTCCATTAAATTCAAGGATTTGAGAACCGACCCGTTTGGAATAGTGAAGCGCACAAACTAATTCCTAAGAAGTAGCCGCTCGGAGCGGCTACGGGGATGACAACAAGGGATTATGAGCTCGAACTCAAGGTAGTTAGTAGTAGTGCTATGAGAAAGGTGACTTTTGACACGAAACAGTTACTAGAAGCACTTAAAAAAGATGTCGGGTCTCATGGACAACTTCAAATTAGTGATCAAACATGGGTTTGCTTCAACAAAGTGTTTTACATTTTAGATCCCAGCTCAGACAGATCAAGGAGAGTTGAGGCCCTGGACGTGTGAAGGCCCAAAGAGCAACATAGGGAGGGGGTGAATTATGTTATTTCAAACAATTGGAACTTTAAGTACCAAAAATTAATGACAGATAAACAATGAATATGAAATATAAAAATAATGGCAAGAAAAAAATGATACACAACGATTTTTATAGTAATTCACTTCCAATTCGTAAGCTAGTCTACTCCTTAAATAACTACTCTTTGACACTTGAGCCTTTCATTAAGCTTGATAATCCTTTTTAAAAACCTTAGCTTAGGATTCAACCTTTACAATTGGCACTTTTGTAGCAGTAGGCTTATGTTCCAACATTTACAAGATAAAAAAAATAAATTAATGAAATTCTTCACTCTTTTAAGAGTAAATTGAAAATAAATCAAACTTAGCCAAAGGTAAGTATATATCAATTAAGCTCAAGCAATCAACAATATAGAGAACAAGTGATGCTCAGGAAAACTTCAAGTAAGACTCGAGATTAAAAAGTTAAAGCACATTAAGAGAACAGAGCTTTTATTCAAGAATGCTTAGAGAGAATTGGATGATTTAAATCAAAGCATTCTAGCCCCATCTATAGGTAAATGAAGGGTTAAGGGGCATTTGAATGTTATTTGAAAAATTAGGAAGGAGATCAAATTCAAAAGTAGCCGTTTGGAGCCGTAGTGGGGCTCTGTGTGGATGCACAACTGCTTCAGTTGGCTATTGTATGTTTGTTGTTAATACTCAGCATCCCTGGTTGGATTTTGTTGGCCCAAAGGCCACTTACATTGAAATTTTGATGATAACAATCATTTAGTAAGTCATCATGTTTAAATTGTTCTAATCTTGTTTGTAAGTGACTCATAAGAAAGTTAGGAAAAATCAAGGCTAATCATGTTGATACAAAGCTTTCTAAGACGATGAATCAAGAGCAAAATAGATCAAAGTTGAAGAGAAGATTCATCCAAAGTGAAGAAAACGAGATCCGAGTCCATGCTCTTTAAGTCATTTATTTTTTAAAATTTTCTAGGACTTAGGATCGGGATATATCAATTAAGTCAAAATCTCAATATTGATATGTGATGCTCTAACAAAATATTTTTGAAATTTGATTTCCAAATGTCTTTTGAAAAATACTCGAGTCAAGCCAATCAAGTTTGTCAATAAAAATATTTTTCAAGATTAGTGCTATGAAAAACATGCTCAAATCTAATAAGAACACATTTTTAATAGGTGATTTATTAACTTGATTGAATCAATCAATCTTTGAAATGAAAGAGCAAAGTCATGGAAATTAATTCAAAAATTAAGCTAATATGGTAATCAATCAATCAAGCAAGCAAGCAAAGCAAAGCAAAGCAACATTCCCCGTGCCCCAAGGGCTCCCGCCTAAGCAAGGTCTTAGGGGGGTGGATATACACGGCCTTCCCCCTTCACGGTGCTACCCTGAAGGGAAGCTGTTTTCGAGAATTCCCAACCTGAGGGGTGGAACACGAGGACTTCTCAGGAGGTCACCCATTTTGGTACTTCTCTCGCCCTAAGCACGCTTAACTTCGAAGTTCTTATGAGATCCAGCGCCTGCATGTTAGTACCCTCTTAGGTAATCAATCAATCAAGCTAAATTGTCAAAATTGTTCAAATCCACCCGAGCATGCTGAGTGTCGACACACAAACATATAGTAGCCATTCAGGGCTTCTGTGTGTCGACACACACCATTGCGACAGCTCTAACGGCTACATTTTAAATCTGATTTCTTTCCATTTTTTTAAAAATGTTTCCCAACGGCTCTAATGTCATTTTAGCCTATAAATAGGGCTTAAATTCTTTGATAAAATCATCTAATTCTTCAAGCTTTTTTTCATCAAAAGTTCTTGAGTTCTACTTGCGCTTTAATATTTTAATCTTTTGTTTTTCTTGAGCATTACTAGTTCTCTTTATTATTGATCATTGAGCTTAATTGTCATATCCTTAGCTTTGCTAAGCTTGATTGATTGTCAATTCGCTCTTGAATGAGTGTAGAATTTTCGTGCTTTAATTCTTTTATTGTTTTGATTCATTTTCTTGTAAAGGTTGGATTATGAGCCTACGATTACAAAGGGATTAGTTGTAAATGTTAGGTCTTGAGCGCAAGTACAAACAGACCGGCTGTAAATGTTGGATCTTGAGCCTAGTTTTAAAAAGGATCATCAACCTTAGTTACAGGCCCAAGTGACGAAGAGTAGTTACTTGAGGAGCGGACAAGCTTCCGGGTTAGAAGTGAATCAATATAAAAATCATTGTGCATGTTTTTATTCTTGGGTTTAATTTTTATATTTTTCATTTATTGTTTGTCTTTTAAATTAGTTTTGGTTAAGAAATTTTAGATTTTCATCTTATCACGAAAGCACCTAATGCACTCCCCTCTTCGGTTGCTCTATAGGCCTTTAATTGGTATCAGAGCTAGTACTTTTTTTTAGTCTAACAATCTTAGAGTGATCCTTATAGCGACCTTCACACCTATTTTGGTCGAGAGTCAATCAACCGAGGAGCCTTTTCTATTGGAAACTTATGTTGAGACTTTTTTTTTATTGTGTCTATTGATTTTGACTTGTGGCTATCACAACAAATGGGGATTTTGTTCCTTCAATGAATGAAGGAAATGCAATTCTTGATGAATTTGAAAATGAGCTATTCAACATGACAAAACAAGGCTTGAGAAAAATACTAAAGCTCACTTCCAATTGTTATGTGCAATTACTCCCAATGTGTTTAATCATATCAAAAGTTGCAAGACCATAAAGGAGATTTGGGACAAATTAGAGGCGATATTTGGATGAGAGTCCAACGAAAAATCCCCTCATACAAGTGAAGAGGAGCAAGTGGATTTGTGTCTAATGGCTATTGAATCTGAAGAAGAAGAAGAACTTGAAGAAGATGATGAAATGATTTATCTTATAATGAGCTCATGGATAGTTTTCTTGAATTATATGTTGCATTTGAAAAATTAAGAAACAAATACTCTTCTACAAAAAGAGTCAAAAAAATGTTCAGTGTTTAAGCTTAAAAATGAATATTTGAAAGCAAAAAGAAAGTCACTAAATGATTAAGTTGAAACATTGATCAATGAGAAGTAATTCTTGGAAGAAAGGCTCATTTCAAACAAAAGTAAAAATGAAGAATTTGAGGAAGATGAATTATTGCTGAAAGAGAATGAGTCTTTAAAAGAACAAGTAGAAGAACTCTCACAAATTTCAAGTAGGTCAAGAAACACTTGAAAAAAATACTCTCTTCTCCAAGACCCACTTCTAATAAAGAGGGGAAATGCTTGAAAGAAAAAATTGAATATACTTTTTGTCAAAGCCTCCTCACCATTGATAAACTCTATAAGATGTCATTATTGCAGCGATTGTGGCTAATTGTGCATCAATATCCTTTTAAAAAGAATTTGAGAAACACCAAGATGGTTTGAATTCCAAAGGGATCTCGACCACCAAAGGACAAGACTAACAACGTAGGACCAAGGAAGATTTGGGTACCAAAGATCGTTAAGTTATGTAGGCATGCTTGAAGTTGGAGAAGAAAAGTCAAAAATGGTGTTTGGATAGTAGTTTCACAAGTCATATAACCACAGAGCAACGGATGAACACTTCTATCAAACCAAGGAAAGTATAGATAACTTTTTGTGACAACAAGAAAATAAAAATTCTTTATATCAGTAACTTGTCCTTGACTTTTCTCCTCGCATATATGATGGATTACTTGTTGATGGTCGTATGCGTAATTTTCTTAACATCAGCACGTGATAGATTTTATTGTATACAATCTTGAGTCATTTAAATATGTAGTGGCACATGCTTAAATGAATGAATTATTACTTAATCAATTAGGATGTGATAATGCCTATGTGATTGATCTTGAATGTATGAACTTTGTGAAATGTTTTAGTGTGTCGAATGAAAATGATCATTGGATTTAAAATAGAAGATTTGAACATGCTAGTATGGACATAATTTCCTTTAAAAAATGATCTTATTTGACGACTACCAAACCTCAATTTGAAAAAGATTATAATCGTGATGCACTTCAATATAGAAAACAAACAAAATCTTCATTCAAAGCCAATGATATAGTTTCTATCTCAAGGCATCTTGAACTTTTGCATATAGACTTGTTTGATCCAACTAGACATTTGAGCCATTGTGAAACAGTATGGACTTGTAATTGTTGATGATTATTCTCATTTTGTTTTGTGCTTATTCCTTTCTCATAAGAGTGAAACCTTTGAAAAATTTGAAAAAGTTTTGTAAACAATTGCAAAATGAAGAACATTTGAAATCTCTTTATTTTAAAGTGATCGTGGAAGGGAATTTGATAAAGGCGATTTTGAAAAATACTTTGATTAAATTGGAATCCCAAATAATTTTTCGACTCCTAAAATTTCTCAAGAAAATGGTGTGGTTGAAAAAAAAAGTATAGAACTCTTGAGCAAATGCCAAAAACCATGCTTTTTGAAAGTAATTTGCAAATTCATTTTGGGCCGAAGCTGGTAACACTGGTGTCTACGTCTTAAATCGAGCTCGCATAAGGTGCATTTTCAAGATAACACCCTATGAACTTTTACAAAGAAAGAAATCCAAATATTGCACATATGAAAAAGATTGGGTGCAAAATGCTTCATCCACAACAATTGCAAAACAAACCTTGGTAAATTTGACCCACGAGTGGATTCTCTAACTAGCAAAGCATATAGAGTCTATAATAAAAAAGACAAAGGTTGTAGAAGAGTCTATACATGTGGTTTTTGATGAAACTAAGGTATTATCCTCAAGAATTCCTTATGATGATGATGATATAGTAATTAAACCAATAAACATAAGACCATCATCCGAAGAGTCAGAGAAAGATAAACCCAAAGCTCCCTAAAAGGAAATATCGAAAATGTAGAGTCCAAAGAGGAAGACAGGATAAATGTGATTGAAAATTCTTGAAGGATCACCCAACAAGTCAAATCATCAGTGATCCCTCTAAATGTTGTAAGAAACAAGGAAAGGATAGTAGCTAAAATCTATAACTAAGAAGAAGTTATAGACTGCAAAGAGAACTTTGCACCCCTTGATAGATTAAAAGCTATTAGACTCTTATGTGCCTTTTCTTCATTCAAAGATTTTGAACTTTTTCAAATGGATGGGAAAGGTGCATGTTTGAATGGTTTTATTAGAAACGAAGTTTATGTTGAAAAATCACTCGATTTTTTGGATAACAAATTTCGCGATCATGTTGATAGACTCAAAAAAACTCTTTAAGAATTGAAACAAACTCCTAGAACTTGGTATGAAAGATTGTGTTCTTTTATAATCCAAAATAAATTTTCATGAGAAGGTTGAAATCACACATTTTATCAAACACTCTAGAAATGACATTTTCATTGCGCAAATATACATTAAAGATATGGTTTTTGATGCTACTAACCCCTCTATTTGTGAAGAATTTACAAATCTGATGAGTAGGAAATTTGAAATGAGCATGATGGGAGAAATTAATTACTTCCTTGGATTGCAAATCACACAAGGCAAGGAAGGAGTTTTAATCAACCAAGCAAAGTAAATCAAGGAAATGCTTAAGAAGTTTGACATGGAAAATTTGAAAACAATTGCAAGCCTAATGAGCTCAGCACTCAAGCTAAACATGGATGAAAAACGTAAATGGTGGATCAAAAAGCTAAATAAAGGTATGATTGGATCCCTTATTTACCATTCAACGAATAGACTTGATATCTTGTTTAATGTGTGTGTATGTGGTTGACTTCATGGGTGTGTAAAAGAACTGCAATAATGTTATGTGAAATTTTTTTTTTTTTTCGATGCCTAGTTGGTATTTAGACTTGTTCTATTCAAGTGTGATTTCCTAGATATAGTCTCACATAATGATGTGAATTTTACTTGTTTCAAAGTGGACGAGAAATCAAATTGTGGAACTTGTCAATTTATTAGTCATGTGTTAGTCCCGTGGTTAAAAAAAAGGAACATTGCCTCATTCTCCGTAAAGGTGAAATACATTACTCGTACATTGTGCTAAAACATCTTGGTTAATGCATGAATTTGATAATGAAGGCATTCATATTGATCATGCTCTAGTACAATATACTTAACCAAACCTTCAGCTCAACATTTTGGAACCAATCATATAGAGGTAGACATTATATCATTTGTGATCATGTGCTTAAAGGAGATGTCGTAAAATTTGTGCCCACAAATGATCAACAACTAGATAATTTTTCTAGGCCTTTATGTGGAACTAATTGGTGATACTAAAAGAAGGATTAACATGGTGAAATATATTACTTGTGTGCATTAATTTCATATGCATTGTTATATTGAAAATGGCTCTTAAAGATTTAACATAGTGGCGTATAATTGTCCAGGCATTCTTATCCAGTCTAATGGATATTAGTGCTTGAAAACTTTTTTCTAAAGGAAACACCAAAATTGAGTTATCTTCGATCTCTCCAATGTTTGTTCACCTTCAATATTCTCCCACATTATTGTTCATAATTTCGATCAATGTTATTAATGTGTTACGAGAATTGCTAAACTTCAAGTTTTAAAATCTTACTTTGTGAAAAATTATTCATGTTCACCTTATTGAGGCATGTGGAAATATTTTTAAAAAAAGGGTGAAACATTATATTACAAAAACAAAGAGGTGAAACTATCCTTAACATATCAAAGTACATATGTAAAAACTACTTTTACATTTTAAACTTCAAGGTATAAATCCTCTCCTTTATTACTTTTTGTTGATGACAAAGGGGGAGAGAAATTGGTGTTATTTATGTCGGTTTGAACATTAAACAAAATTTTCTTTTATTAAATACTTGCTATATCATGAAGGGAGAGAAATATCAAACACATTGCATTGAATTGATTTATTCTCTTTTTGTTGATGACAAAGGGGGAGAGAAATTGATGTTTAGTTGATTCATGTTTAGTTGTTTAATGTTAAAAAAATGATGCTATGAGTAAGTTATTAAACATCTAACTCTTAGAATGCATCAAGCATGACATGAAGTCTGTTTGATTGAGAAATGTTAAAAACGATGGTGATATTAACCTATTGAATGTGTAATTCTTACTATGCATCAACATAGGGGAGATAGTGGAGTTTGAACTTTTAACTTGTTGACTTGATACAAAGTGAGAATTTGTATGATTTGAATAGTCAATATTTTTATAATGAATTTCTATACTTCAACTTTCATTTTTTTTTTCCTGAAAATACACCAAATATTTGTCATCATCAAAAAGAGGGAGATTATTGGCCCAAAAGGCCACTTACATTGAAATTTTGATGATAATAATCATTTAGTGTCATTATGTTTAAATTGTTTGATCTCGTTTGTAAGTGACTCATAAGAAAGTTAGGAAAAATCAAAGCAAATCATATTGATGTCAAGCTTTCTAAGCCGAGGAATCAAGAGAGAAAGAGATCAAAGCTCAAGAGTATTCATCTAAAATGAAGAAAATAAGATCCAAGTCCAAGCGATTTAAGTCATCTATTTTTTATTTTCTAGGACTTAGGATCAGGATATATCAATTGAGTCAAAATCTCAATATTGATATGTGGTGCTTTAACAAAAATGTTATTGAAATATATTAGAAATTTGATTTCCAAATTTCTTTTGGAAAATAGTCAAGTTGAGCCAATCAAGTTTGTCAATAAAAATATTTTTCAAGATTGGTATTATAAAAAGCATGCTCAAATCTAATAAGCTCAAATTTTAATAGGGTGATTTATTAGTTTGATTGAATCAATCAATCTTTCAAATGAATGAGTAAAATTATGGAAATTAATTCAAAAATTAAGTTGATATGGTAATCAATTAATCAATTAATTAAGCTAAATGGTCAAAATTGTTCAAATCGACCTAGGAATGCTGAGGTTCGACATACAAAAGGGATGTGTCGACACACAAACATACAGTAGCCATCTAGGGCTTCTCTGTTTCGACACATAAAGTATGTATGTCGACACATAGATCTACAACAATTCTAACGGCTACATTTTAAATCCAATTTCTTTCCAATTTTTTTTTAATGTTTCCCAACGGCTCCGATGTCATCTTGGCCTATAAATATCACTTAAATTCTTTGATAAAATCATTAATTCTTCAAGCTTTTATTCATCAAAACATCTTGAGTTCTACTTGGGCTTTAATGTTTTAGTCTTTTGTTTTTCTTGAAGTTTTTCTTGAGCATTAGTAGTTCTCTTTATTGTTGATCATTGAACTTAATTGGCATATCTTTAGCTTTGCTAATCTTGATCGATTGTCAATTCACTCTTGAAAGAGTGAAAAATTTCCTTGCTTTAATTCTTTCATTGTTTTGATTCATTTTATTAAAAAAGTTGGATCCTAAGCCTACGGTCACAAAAGGGTCGGTTGTAAAGATGTGGGCTTGACCTACACACAAAAAGACTGGTTGTAAAGGTTGGATCCTGAGCCTAGTTTTGAAAAAGATCATCACGCTTAGTTAAAGGCTCAAGTGATGAAGAGTAGTCACTTGAGGAGGGGACTAGCTTTCGGGTTGGAAGTGAACCACTATAAAAATTGTTATGCATCTTTTTGTTCTTGTGTTTACTTTTTATATTTTGCATTTATTGTTTGCCGTTTAAATCGTTTTTGCTTTTCAAATTTTAAATTTTCATTTTATCACGAAAGCACCTAACTCACCCTCCCTCTTAGGTTGCTCTTTAGGCCTTCAGATTTGAACTTTTTGATCATTTCACGTTAATTGATTTACTATATTAAGCTTATTTTTTGAATTAATTTCCATGTTTGTCTTATTTAATTGATTGAATGATTTTTTGATCAAGTTAAAATATCACCCCAACAAAATCTTTGATCTTGGGCATGCTTTCCATAATACCAATTTATAAAATATTTTTGTTGAAAATTTTGATTGGCTTGAATTTGAATTGGGTGTTTTGAAAAAAAGACTTGCAAATCAAAATTTCAAATATTTTAAAAACATTTTGTTAGAGTATCACATATCATTATTGAGATTTGAGTCAATTGATATATCTTGATTCTATCTAAAAAATAAAATTAAAACATGAAGAACCTAGACTGGATCTCGTTCTCTTGATTTTCGATGAATCTTCTCTTCAACTTTGATTGTTTCCTCTTAATCCATCATCTTGGAAAACTTGATATGAACATGATTAATCTTGAGTTTTTTGAACTTTCTTATGAGTTATTTTCGAACAAGATTAGAACAATTTTAATACAATGACTCACTAAATGATTGTTATCATAAAAATTATGATATAAATGGCCTTTAGGGCCAACAACTTGGGATGTAATAGGCGTCGAACAAGGAGCAACAATTGAATTCTTATACTATATATAAAGGAACATGAGGCTTAGCAAAGGTTCCTAGCATAAATACAGAACTCTTCACTTTTATATAGCATAATTTTGATTTTGATTTTCTCTTGTGTTTTGGAGTAGGCATAATTGTAGTTCCATTGGCTTTAATATATGCTACTTTGTTCGCACCAATGTTGGTTGAAACGTAATACATTCTAATATAGTTTCCTTTCCCATCTTCTTTGGCAATGTAAGTTAGTACCAATTAATTTGAGGCTTTCATGATGAATCTTCAAGTTTGATAGCGTTGGTCGAAGGTTAGTGACATGGCCTGGTGGGTCAAGTGAACTTGGGTTTCATTTATTATTTTCAGACTTTGATGGCCAAGCCTCAAGCTTCACAGCTTTAGTCTTCATTAGGTGAGCTAAAGCGGTTGACATCATGCGAATCCTATACAGCTTGATCTTGATTGAGTTTGCTTGAGTTAAGGGTGGTCGGCAGAGACCTATTAGTCATGGGCTTAAGATAAGCTGTCCATCTATCAAGCTAATCTCCTCCTCATTTATTAACTTTTAACAATACGAGGTAAGGTATCTTGGGACTTTGCTTCATCTCTCCAACCGTCTCCTTAATTGGAGCATTGGGTGAATCTATGTGAAGAATTGTAAATTGAAATGATATTCACCAAAAATATCAACACTCATATGAAGTGATTGATTGAGATCAAACATGTTTTGTTCAAACTTCACTTACTCACAAGTTGTGGTAAGTCTTTTAAGTATGTTTGTTTACTTAGAATTTAGGGGGACCATACACATAACACAAAAGCAAACGAAACAAACTTTTTTGGATCACACAGAAAGCAAAAAAATAAATTAAACAAACATTTTCATTCTTGTGTTTCAACTGCGCTTTGTAATTGTCCCAAGAGTGTTGCAATTTCTTCATGAGACAATCAGCTTGGAACATTTATCAAAACTTCACTCTCTCATTTAGTATGTCAGTGCACATAGTTCCATAGTCATGTATCTAATCTAGAATTGGTTTATGATCTACCATATAAAGCACAACCACCCATCGCAGACATATTTCTTGGCAACACTTTGTAGTGCTTCCCATATTTCATTAGCTTTTTTCCTTACCGTAAATTTGGAATAAAGGCGCTGTCAAGTAATGAAGAAGCATTCCCTTATAGGTCCTGTGGTCCTTTTCAAAATATTGGTTAGACCTAGCTAGGACTCTATTAGTCAAAAGCACATAGTGAACCTCAATTGTCCTTGGAAGAACTCCATCACATCGGCCCACATTTTATTATTCTCTCCATCCAAGGGCTAAGTTTTAAACATGGTTAAGTTTTAAACATGTCAGGAATGAAGAACTCCACATGAGTCGTATAATGATTACTCATTAAGTGACTTAGATTATTAGAAAAATAATGTAAATGAGCAACCATAATATAACTTTAACGCAAATAAAAGTGAACTCGGCAGATAACATGACCTCAAAGTTAATCAAAATGAATAACAAAAATGACAAAAATTATAGAGGAAAAAAAGGAGAGTTTAAAGCAATGTATTGTCGTGTCATGAAGAACTCCACTGGCCGAAATCATTTATTCCTTTGAATAGGTATAATGGATTGCACTTCGACCCCTAGGGTTAACATAATGCCAACCTTAGTACTGTACTTCGGGAGGATGACTTGGACCATGCTTTAACTTGCTCAGTAATGAAGAGAACAAAGTTTTTGAGAGAAGAGGAATAAGTGTTTTTGTGTGTCAATCAGCCCACCCAGAGACTATATTTATTGGTGAAAAACTTACATTGAGAAAAAACCATGGCCAAAAAATTCAGCCTTAAAAGGACAGATTGGGCGGTTATGAAAAGAGCATGAGATCTGACTTAATTAAGGAAGGTGCAGATATGGATTAGAATCACAAATCTGACATCTCCCTACTTTGTCAAAGTAATCTTCTTTTAATGGGTCCCAAAGCAAGATATGCATGGATAGGTAACTTCATAACTAGAGCACTATTAAACATGTTGAATTTATATAATTAATCAATTAATTTATATATTTAATATACATATTGAAAAATACTAGCATATTAAAATATACTTTTTAATATCATCTTTGAAAAAAAATATTTTTCTATCACCTAATCGCATATAGAAGCATGTGCAATTGAAAACCGAGTTTATACTTTGAGATTTGAGCATTTATTATAATTAAAATACCCTAGAGTTTCAACATATAGTGAGATACTACAAAGTATAAAAACACTCCGTTACACGCTTGTAAAAAATTTTATCAATTACGTACTTTGTGTGCAAATTTGGTAGATAAGTACTCTGTGTGCAAATTCGGTAAATTGTTTTGGGAAAATATTAACATTGAACATATTCAATAATGACATTTCAATATACATAATGAGATACCTTAAATTTCAAAATTTTATCACTTAATGTATTCTGAAATTTAAAAATTTTATCAATCAGGTACCATTTTGTCAAAATTCTATAGAATTTTGTTAGAAAATATTACACTGACCTATAATTCTAACAATATATGGTTATGCTCATTGGAATTAGATAACCTTTTGCTCAAAAATGTTGACACGGCACATGATTTTGTCAATATATAATTGTTTACATCCGAATTTTGCAAATGTGTTACCATAATTCATTGATATTTTTCCAAAAACATTAACATGACTTGTATATATTACTGCAATCATATACTATGTCGACATTTTTGACATAATATTGGTGAGATTCTTAAAAAACAATCATCAAATTCTGATACAAGGTACTTATGTAATAAAATATTCAAACCTCAAGATACCCTCATTGAATGTATTAAAATATCAGCATATTTAAGTGACAAATGATCAAACTAGCCTCATGATACCTATGTGAAAATGTCCTTATAATATATATGTATACAAATATATATATATATATATATATATATATATATATATATATATATATATATATATATATATAGTGCATGTGTGTGTGTGTGTGTATTCTATAAGTTCTTATCCTATTCTGCTTAATTTTTGCTATAAGAAATTTTGGTTGAAACTTTGTCGCAATTTGGACAAAATTTTGCCTGATTTCAACATATGGTACTTACCTGATAAAATTTTCAAACATTAGAATGCCTGATGTGGTTGTAAAGTGTGTTCAAACCCATGAACTCGCAAGCATACGAGCTCATGTAGGTCCCGGCATGAATATGAGTGTCGAATCCACAAGAATTGGTATAAAGCTAAAATCAATATATTTTTTTGCAATAAGGGTTCTGGTTTTGTTGGGAAATTTGAGCAATTAACTAAACTAACGAGAAAAATAATTAAATCTAAAATAGTCAATCAGTCAAAGAAGTTTAGAGAATGAATTTGGGTTAACCAATTAAGGATCCAAGTATCGTGTCTCATTACAACAATGGCTATCAGAATTTAGTCTACAAGCATTAAGTTAATATTATGTTTAATTAGGGCATAAGGTAATAAATTGGTGTAAGGGCATATACTCCATCTAATGACTCTAGATATTGCATTGATTATCTCAATAACACTGATAAATTCTTTTATAACTTGTGATTCAATATTAATTTCCTCTAAAGATTCGAACTTGGGGTAGGGTCTAATCACAACCCTCGATCGCTTGTAGAAACCTATTACACAAAACTCTAGACTATTAGCACCAGACTCCCTAAAAAATGAATTGAAAATCTGAATACAGCTACAAGAATATAAAAGAAAAACCAATCTAATAACTAAAACTTCCAACAATAATGGGGAAAAGTGTAACTACAATCATTACCGAACAAAAATGTGAAGCTTGGGATCCTAACAACTAACCGTGCTTCACCATTAAGCTACAAGTCTACTCCTCTATCATAGTCTTAAAAACGTAATATAAACAAAGAAAAGAGAAAGAAAAACTCATAGAGATGTTGACTCTTGATTGATGATGTCAGGATCCCTTCTTCAATCCTTGTTTGCCCCTTCTCGGGTGCTTCAACCTTATTGGAGAAACTCCACCTCCAATGGAACCTCGCAAATAGAGAAGAAAATTTAGAACATAAAAGGTTCTCCTAAACCCTAGGCATGTGGAGTTTTTGTAGGAATATGGGTCACTTCTGTCATTGGTTGATCAATCGGATTACCACAGACTAGTTAATACAAAATGCACCTAACTTTTCATTTGTAAGTAGTTACAGGGCAAATTACATATCAAAACAAAGCTCTCAAAGAATTCTACGTGATCCTTGTGGAATTACCATGGGCTAAGATATTATTGGGGCATGGATAATCCTCTTTTGACCCAGTAAGAGACTTTTCTTTGCCTAATTTGTAGTCAGTTGACTCTTTTTGCATACGTTGTTGAATTTTCTTTCTGACATCTTTAAAAGGGCTTGTTTTATGAGTTCTTTGATTCTTTTCAGATATGCTTATTCCAAACACTTTCTAATCTTGTTAATTCAAAATTCACATCAAGATACACATGTAACAGTGTAAGTGAGTGTAAAAGGCATATAAAATAAATGTTAAGACCTTAAACTCTAGGAGCATTATATATCCTTAAGAGAATATGACGTACTGTCCTTTGATACCTACCAGAGTAAGAGGATGACTAGAGCAATGACCAATCCCAGGAATTTCCATGCTATTACCACGGCAGGTAATTCATGAGGTAAGAAAAGGTTCATTAAATGTCCCACACAGACAATAGGCTCAAAGAGTCAAGCCGACATGGAGATGATACGTCGTTGAATATGAATCACACAAATTATAAAAATTGAATCCCCGCCGCCGCGGGGGGGGGGGGGGGGGGGGGGGAGGAGAGCGGTTGAAAATGTAGAAGACTTAGACTTGAGAATCAGTTTGCTTTTTCTTGCACTTCCGGGAATAACACTATATGTATGAAAAAAAAAAAAAACAATTTTCACATTCAAGTGACTACTCTTAATTATTTGAGCCTTTAACTAAGTTCAATGCTTCTTTTTAAAAATAGGCTCAGGATCCAAACTTTACAATCGGTCTTTTTGTACGTAGGTTCAAGATCCAACCTTTTACAACCAATCCTGTTGTAACCACAGGCTAAGGATCCAACCTTTACAATAGAATAAATTAGAATAAAGCAAAGCACTCAAATTATTAACTCTTTCAAGAGTGAATTGACACTTGATCAAGCTTAGCTAAAGCTAACGATATGCCAATTATGCTCAATGATCAATAATAAAAGAACAAGTGATGCTTAAATAAAATCTTTAAAACAAAACTTAAAAACAAACCGTTAAGGCGCAAGTATATAAGAGAACTTTTTATCAAAGAACACTTAGAGAGTATTGGATATTTTGAACCAAAGTATTCAAGCCCTATTTATAGGCAAATGAAGGCCTAAGAGATGTTTAAATTGTTGTAGAAAAGATTAAGAAAGAAATTAGCTAATTAATTTGATTGATTGATGGGATTAATTACTAATTTAGCTAATTAATTTGATTAATCAAATAATTTACAAATTAGCTAAAGTTTTTAAATTAATTTGATTGATTACTAATTTAGATAATCAATTTGATTGATTGAGTCATTTCTAAATTAGTTAAAAATTTTGAATTAATTTCCCACTTTGTTTTGATTTTGAATATTTAATTGCACAAATCAAGCTAAATCAACACCCATTTAATTTTTATCTTAATTGATTTGATCATGTTTTTTAAAATACCAATTTTGAAAAATATTTTAATTGAAAGGCTAGATTGCTTTAAATTTGACTTGAATATTTTTAAAATAAAATTTAAAAATTAATTTTCAAAAAATATTTCAAAAATATTTTTGTTAGAACATCACTTATCTATATTGAGACTTGGACTCAATTGATATATCCCTATCCTAAGTCCTAGACAATAAAAATAAATAACTTTAAGGCGCTTGGACTCGGATCATATTCTCTTCAATTTGGATGAATATTCTCTTCAACTTTAATCTCTTTTTCTCTCGATTCATCATCTTAGAAAGCTTCGTATCAACATGATTAACCTTGATTTTCCTAGCTTTCTTATGAGTCACTTAGAAATAAAATTAGAGCAATTTAAATACTATGACTCACTAAATGGTTGTTATCATCAAAATTACAATATAAATGGCTTTAGGGCCAACAATCTCCCCCTTTTTTATGATGACAAATATTTGGTGTTTTACTCTTGAAAATGTAATAGTTAAAATATAGAAATCACCATAAAAGCATGCACATTAAGATATAGTCCAGAGATGTATTATAGGAACCATAAAAGCTCCCCTTCAGTTGATGCATTATAGAAATAATATATAATATCATCGTTATTTTTAATATTATGCATTCAAGGGGTTAGATATTCAATTATTTTGCACCTTGCATAGCACAATTAAGCATCAACATAAATCAACTAAACACCATTTTTTCTCCCCCTTTGTCATCAACAAAAAGCATTAGAGAAGGGACAAACAAAATGACAAGAAGAGCCTGTACGATCACAAGGAAAAGGTGTAAACATTTAAATTGCATAATGTAAAGTAAAAAAGTTGTACATGATGAAAATGTGGCTCCAAATTTTAAAAGAAGAAAAGAAAATAAGTCTAAGGAGTGGGAGTCATTTTTTTTTTTTTTTTAAATTAGAGATTTGTTTGAAATTGTTTCAAATATTTATAACAAATTTAGAGATTTGTTGTCGATCAAAAAAAATTTAGAGATTGTTCAAAATTGTTCAAGAAAAATTTAGAGATTTGTTCATAACAAATTTTGAAAATACTCTTTGTTTTTAGGGGCTGAGTTTTTTTTTTTGTGAATTTTTTTCCTTTTTGAAATAAAAATACCTTTTTTTTTTTGTAAAGAAGAAAGGTCCAAGTTCCTACATCCATAAGTTGGATAAGAATACTTAGTCCGTTGGAGCTCTTTTATGTTGAATATTAAAACTCAATGTTAAATGCAAGCTGTCAAAACCAAATAGTCAAATTGCACATGCCAATTCTAGTTCTAATATTACAAAGAATTTATTTACCTAGAGGTTTAGTGAAAATGTTCGCTAATTGATCATTGGTGGGAACAAATTTTACAATGACATCTCCTTTAAGTACATGATCACGAATGAAATGATGTCTAACCTCAATATGCTTTGTTCTTGAATGTTGAGCCGGGTTTTTAGTTAAGCATATAGCACTAGTATTATTGCACATTATGGAAGCATGGTCAATATGAATGCCATAGTCATTTAATTGATGCATTAACCACAACATTTGAGCACAACAACTTGCACATGCAACATATTGTTAACTACCAACCCTAAATTGATAGCTAATTTGTGAAGGAAAGAGGTAAGATGAGAGAGAGAAGTGACAGGGATGAGAAAATAGAGAAGGAGATGAGAAATAAGAGGAAAACCCTAAAGGGATTCAAATTTTTATTCATTGGATAACAAGAATACAAGCTTTAGATCTATTTATAATAGATCTTAGTACATTGAATCCAAACAAAGCATAAAACCGAGCAAACCAACCCATTTGGCGCCAAAAGCAGTTACCCGGGTTTGAAAGGGGCTGCAGCAACAGATTTTGGTGCCCGTTATAGATTTAAATTTCCAATTACAACTTCATAACCTCCTATGCTTAAAACATCAGAAATTCAAATGCTAATGAAAATAATGGAATTATAACAGTCCCTTCCCCTTGAAAGACTCCTTATCCTCAAGGAGAAAAACTCGAAAATTGACTCTTTAAGAACGTCGGATGCTCCCATGTGAGGAGATCTTTGTCTAAGTTCAGCCACTGCACCAGAATCAGCTGGGAAGAGCCTGATCCTATAGCAATCAACCCAGATTTCTTGACTGGAACCGGCCCCAACTGCAATCTTCCATCTATACCAGTTACGAGTGGTGCTTTGGAACTTTTCTCACCTCGTGCGACCTGTTTTTTAAGTAATGAAACATGAAACACGGGATGAACATATGAATGTGGTGGTAAATCAAGTTTGTAAGCTATGTTGCCGATCTTCTCCTTGATCCGGTATGGACCAAAGTAACGTGCACTTAGCTTGACGTTTCTTCGGACGGCCAATGACGATTGCCAATACAGCTGTAATTTTAAGTAAACCATGTCACCCACTTCAAAAGTCTTATCCACTCTCTTCTTGTCAGCATAAAACTTCATACGAGCACGAGCTTGTTGCAAATTGTCTTTGAGATGCTGCGTCAACTCAACCCTCTGCTGCACTAAATCTGCAGCTGCAGAATCAGAACCCCCTTGAGGCTGTAGCAACATCGGGGTCGGAGGAGTGTAGCCATAAAATGCATGAAAAGGAGTTGTGCCTAAGGAAGCATGGAAGTGTGTGTTGAACCAGTACTCTGCTAATGACAACCACTGATTCCATTCTCGAGGCCGTGCAAATACCATACTTCGGAGATATTGCTCGACACACTGATTCACTCTCTCCATTTGACCATCCGATTAAGGATGGTATGATGAACTAAGTGCTAAAGTTGTGCCCAATAATCTGAACAATTCTCGCCAAAAGTTACTCGTGAAGGTCTTGTCCCTATCCGAGACAATCGTTTGAGGCAATCCGTGCAATTTATATATGTTGTCTAAGAAGCTCTTAGAAAACCTTTCAGCTGTAACAGGTCGAATCAAAGCGATAAAATGGCTATATTTCGTGAATCGGTCCACCACGACCCAATTTACTTCTCGACCATCGGACTTGGGAAGCCCTTCAATAAAGTCCATGCTAATGTTGATCCAAGAGCCCTCCGGAAGAGGAAGTGGCTGCAAGAGTCCTTGATATCGATGATCCCCCGATTTTGTTTGTTGACACACCTCACATGACTTCACGAATTCAGAAACAGATTTCTTCATTCCGGGCCAACTAAAATATGCTTTAACTTGTTGATAAGTGCCATCAACCCCTGAGTGACCACCCCAAGCTGAATCATGGGATGCCTTCAGGGTCTGATCCCTCAAATCAGTCGAAGAACCGATATAAATCTTGTTCTGCACACAAACAACACCATTCTGCACCTGCACTTCTGGTGTTCTGCTGTTCGGGAGCCCGGTTTGAGCCACTGCTGCAGCCACTGCTTCTTGTGCAAATGCGTCCCCATCATAGGATTTATAGACTTCATCCATCCAAGAAGGTAAAACAATGGATATAGCCCCCCAAGAACCCTGCTCGAAGTCCTCAAACCTCCTGGAAAGTGCGTTAGCAGCCACATTTTCCCTACCCTTTCGGTACTCAATTGCATAGTCCAACCCAAGCAACTTCATCAATCCTTTCTTTCGTATTCTTGTGGCTATCTTTTGCTCCAAACGATACTTAAGACTCTGATGGTCTGTTCGTATGATGAATCGATGTCCATCCAAGTAATGCCACCACTTCTCAACCGCAAGGAGAATCGCCAAGTACTCTTTTTCGTAGGTTGACATAGCTTGATGTTTAGGGCTAAGGGCTTGAATCAAATAAGCAATCGGCCTCCCAATTTGAGAAAGAATAGCCCCACATCCAGTCCCACTTGCATCGGTCTCCAAATTGAAGTCTTCCGCAAAATTCGGCATTGCTAGTACCGGTGCCTTGCACATAGCGGACTTGAGCTCGTCAAAGGCTTCTTGTGCTCTATCACTCCATTTGAATGCATCTTTCTTAAGCAGCTCAGTTAAGGGTTTAGCAATGGACCCATAACCATTCACGAACTTTTTAAAATGCCCGGTCAACCCCAAAAACCCTCGTAATTGCTTCAATGTAAAGGGAGTTGGCCATTCAGGCATTGCTATCACCTTAGAAGGATCGGTTGATACACCCTCGTGAGAGATTATGTGTCCCAAATACTCAAGCTCGGATTGAGCAAAAGGGCACTTTGATAACTTCGCATAAAACTTGTGTTGTCGCATCACAATGAACACCTCCTTGAGATGTTTAAGATGATCTTCATAAGTCGGGCTGTAGACTAATATATCATCGAAGAAAACCAGTACTGATCTCCTCAAGTAAGGCTTGAAAATATCATTCATAGCGGCTTGGAATGTGGCCGGAGCATTAGTTAAACCGAACGGCATTACCACGAACTCGAAGTGTCCATGGTGAGTCTAAAAAGCGGTCTTGTATATGTCCGGCTCAAGAACTCTAATTTGATGGTACCCTTGCCGTAGGTCCAGCTTGGAGAAAAACCGAGCACCAAACAATTCATCAAGCAAGTCATCGATGACAGGGATAGGAAATTTGTCCTTCACTGTCAATGAGTTTAATCGTCGGTAATCGATGCACATTCGAGCCGTACCGTCCTTCTTCTTAACAAGTATCACGGGTGAAGCAAAAGGACTATGACTTGGACAAATAAAACTCATCGGCAGCAACTCCTCCACCTATTTTTCAATTTCTGATTTTTGTGCATGAGCATAGCGATGTGGCCTGATTTTCACCGGATCCGAATTAGCTCGAAGTGGAATGGCATGATCAACATTTCTTCAAGGAGGAAGACTTTTGGGAACATCAAAAACATCATCAAACTTAGACAGCAATGCAGAAACCTCGGGCTGTACTTCTTGCTGCAGATCGGTAGAAGACAACAAGAAAAGTTGTCCAAGCCATTGAACGGTCTTCTTCTTGAAGCTACCTTGCAAACGCTTACCATTGATCAATTTCAGCTGTGCTTGATCAGAAATCCGGTGCAAAGTGATTTTCTTGCCATGAACTTTGAAAGACATAGTCATCTTATCAAAATCGAAAAGCACCGGGTTAAAGGTCCTCATCCAATCGACCCCGAGTACCATGTCACAACCTCCCAAAGGAAGTACTCGAAAGTCAAAGGTGAATTTATGGTCTTGCATAGACCATTGGAACGATTGACACTTATTTTGAATTGTAATTGAATTTCCATCCGCTACCATTATGGTCAAAGGATGAGTTTTGATGATTTCGTGCTTCACCTTCTTCACCAACTTGGGATCAACGAAGCTATGCGTGCTTCCGCTATCTACAAGAATGGTGATGGAAATCTTGCTTGCCTTGCCACCAATACGTATGGTGTTATGTGCACCATTGCCCGTAAGAGCCTTCATCGAAATTTCCACTTCATCTTCCAGCTGCTCATCCAAAGATTCCACCTCAGATTCTGTCTCTGCTGAATGAGAGCTCTCGGTATCAGATACTAAGGCCACATTTGAGCCTCTTGCACTCATCAAAAACTTCGTATTACACTTGTGACCGGGCTGATATGGCTGATTGCATCTGAAACAAGACTGTGCAGGCCTCCTGTCCCCAAACCAGCCAGACTTGCTGCTATAAGCTTCCCTTGGATGAGTCTTATGATTGTTACTCTTGAATTTACTTTTATCACTTGAAGGTACAAGAGTAGTTTCAATCTATTTAGCCTTGTTGTAGGCTTTGGAAAGGGTCTTTGGCTCAATGGCTTTAACCAAGCTTTTAATTCTTGGCTTCAAACCACTAATGAAGCTTGAGACATAATAGGCTTCGGTTGAATGTGGATTAATGGCTATCATATTGGCACGCAGGTTTTCAAATCTGGTCATGTACTCCACCATGGATGTTTGATAGACTTTGTTAAAGCTATCAACAATATCACTAGAATCCTCTTCACCATACCTCTCACACAATTCCTCTACAAATATGTCCCAAGAAAGACAAGGATTACTCCTCAACACACTATAAAACCATACCTCGTGGTCTTCATGAATATGCACAGCAGCGAGCTCGACTTTTTCTGTATCACTGATGTTATAAATTTGAAAATACCGCTCACGACCTCTTATCCACGACTCAGGCTGTTTTCCTTCAAATGGCTCGATTTGAACCCTTGGCTGCCGGTAACCTCTAACACCAGATGTAGCCTCATTGCTCAAGGACCTTTGATGCATATCAGGAGGTCTATTTTGATGCTCCACACCATCGGATGACAGCCTTGGAAACTCATTCCAATCAGGAGGTCGATGATGGCGATCATTGTGCATTCCACCTGATCTGGTGTGTCCTCAACCCAAACTTCGAACAAAGGCTCCTGCAGTAACCTCTACTTCAGGAGGTCGAACCTCTGAAGACCTGATGTGTACTGATGGTCCTGCATCCATCTGAATTTCAGGTGCCTTACCGCGATCTCCTCCAGAATTCACCTCTGCATTCTGTTGTTGCTGCGGTGGAGTCACAATATTTCGTGGAACAAGCTGACTTGCGGGCTTAAGAATAGCATTGACAGACGGTTCACCTTGTTTCTTGAACTGATCCTGCAATTTCTCCATTCGATCCTCCAATTTGGACAATCGTTCATCAGTCTTTTGCTGATTTTCCAGGTTTATTTGCTGAAACCTTACAAACCAGCGTTCTTTAGATTGTATTTGTGATTGATTGAGTGATTGATTGAGCAATTCCTTCAACTGATCAAGCGTAACATACTCCTTGGAATTGCATGTACCAGCATCAGCCGCATCTGATCCATCTGCTGGAACTGTAGGTGCAACAAAGCCACCTCCAGCACCCAATCGAGTTCTTACACCTTCAGCCATGCCTTGAGCGTGTTTCTTTGATTTCTCCAGCTCAATTCAAGCACAAGACCACTTGAACGAAGCTCTGATACCAAATGTTAACTACCAACCCTAAATTGATAGCTAATTTGTGAAGGAAAGAGGTAAGATGAGAGAGAGAAGTGAAAGGGATGACAAAATAGAGAAGGAGATGAGAAATAAGAGGAAAACCCTAAAGGGATTCAGATTTTTATTCATTGGATAACAAGAATGCAAGCTTTAGATCTATTTATAATAGATCTTAGTACATTGAATCCAAACAAAGCATAAAACCGAGCTAACCAACCCATTTGGTGCCCAAAGCAGTTACCCGGGTTTGAAAATCCATTTTGCATTAAAAAGGAACTCAATCTCTCATACCAAGCTCTAGGAGCTTGTTTCAATCCATAGAGAGCCTTTTTGAATTTAAAGACGTGGTTGGAAAATTTGTCATCCTCAAATTCAGGTGGTTGTTCTACATAAACTTCTTCTTACACGAGACCATTTAAAAAGGCACTTTTTACATCCATTTGAAAAAGTTTGAAATCTTTAAATGAAGAAAATTCACATAAGAGTCTAATAGCTTCTAGCCTAGCGACAGGAGCAAAGGTTTCCTCATAGTCTATGCCTTCTTCTTGGTTATAGCTTTTAGCTACTAACCTTGCCTTGTTTCTTACCACGTTACCTTCCTTATCCTTCTTATTGCGGTAGACCCACTTAGTACCTATGACTTGATGATCTTAGGGTCTATCCACAAGTTCCCATACATCACTTCTCTTGAGCTCTTCCTCCATTGCTATTATCCAATTTGCATCATTAAGAGCCTCTTTTATGTTTTTGGATTCTTCAAGAGAGATGAATGCAGCTAAATGACAATATTTGGTTAATGCATGCCTTGTTTTTACACCTTGAGAGGGATCACCAATGATTTGACTTATCTGGTGATCCTTCAGGTATTTCCAATCTCGCTGTAAGTTTTTGTCTTTGGTTTCTACATTTGGTTATCTACTTTTGGTTCATCCATTGGAGCTTTAAGTGTATCTTTTTCTTGCTTCTCAGATGAGTGTGTGATGTTTATTGGTTTAATTACTATACCATCATTATCGCAAAGAGTTCTTGAGGACAAGACATTAGATTCATCAAAGACTACATGTATAGACTCTTCTACAACCTTTGTCTTTTTATTATGGACTCTATATGCTTTGCTTGTTAGAGAGTATCTAATAAAAATACCTTCCTCAACTCGTGAATCAAATTTACCAAGATTCATTTTTCCATTATTTTGAATGAAGCATTTGCACCCAAAAGGTTTAAAATATGCATGTTTGGTTTTCTACCTTTATAAAGTTCATATGGTGTTTTCTTCAAAATTGGTCTTATTAAAGCTCGATTTAAGATGTAGCAAGCAGTATTAACGGCTTTGGCCTAAAAATGATTAAGGTAAGTTGTTTTCACAAATCATGGTTCTTATCATTTCTTCCAGTGTTCTATTTTTCCTTTCCATCATTCCATTTTGTTAAGGAGTTCTAGGTGCTGAAAAATTGTGGTCAATTCCAAAATAATCACAATAATTTTCAAAATCATCATTTTCAAAGTCTCTTCCATGATCACTTCCCACCGAGATAATTTTCAAATCATTTTCATTTTTTCACCTTTTTGCAAAATTTTTCAAATTTATCGAATGCTTCACTCTTATGAGAAAGGAATAGAACCCAAGTAAAATGGGAGTAATCATCAACAACTAAAAATCCATATCACTTTCCACCAAGGCTCAAATGACGAGTAGGACCAAACAAATCTATATGTAAGAGTTTAAGATGCCTTGATGCTTAAACCTCATTCTTTGGTTTGAATGAAGATCTAGTTTGTTTGCCATATTGACATGCATCACAAATACGATCCTTTTCAAATTTTAGCCTTGGTAATCCTCTAACAAGATCATTTTTTAAAAGTTTTGAAATCAAATCCATACTAGCATGTTCAAATCTCCTATGCCAAATCCAAGGATCATTTTCATTCAAGACATTAAAACACTTTAGTGAATCTGCACAATCAAGATCAATCATATAGACATTTTCACACCGAAGACCAACAAGCAAAATCTCATTTGTTTTAGCATGTTAAACTATGCATCTAGATGATTCAAAGTTCACACAATAACCTTTATCACATAATTGACTAATGATTAACAAATTATGCTTAAGACCTTCCACAAGCAGGACATCTTCAATGCAAGGAGAAGAGTTAGATGCAACGTTACTGATACTGATTATTTTTCCTTTCTTGTTGTCGCCAAAAGTGACATTTCCTTTTATTGGCATTAGAGAAGTAAACTTGGATTTATCTCCGGTCATGTGCCCTGAGCAACCACTATCCAAGTACCACTTTTGGTTTTTGCTTTGAATTTTCATACACACATACCGCAATTCAAACACTTTTAGGTACCTAAATTTTCTTGGGTTCTTTGTTGTTAGCCTTTACATTAGGTGGTTGAGATCCCTTTGGGACCCAAACCATCTTTGTCTTTCTCACATTCCTTTTGAATGGGCATTGGTAAATGATGTGTCCATGGTCACTACAATAGTTGCATCTTATAGTATTTGTTGGAGGTGATGAGGCTTTAAACAAAAGAGCATTCAAAATTTTCTTTTGGACATTTCTATTATAACCTATTCCTTCTTTGTTATAAACCAGTTTTTGAGCTGCAAGAATTTTGTCAAGTGTTTCTTGTCCTTTGAAAACTTTGCTTGAGATTTTTGAAAGTTCTTCCATTCTTTCTTTTATAGGCTGGTTTTCCTTCAAAAGTGATTCATCTTCCTTTGTTTTTCCTTTTTCATTTTCCTTTAAAATATGAAGTGTTTCTTCCAAGGATTGCTTGTCATTGGTTAATTTAATGATATCATTGTTTAATGACTCTTTCCTTTTCTTTAGAGATTCATTTTCAAGTTCAAGCAATAAATGTTGTTTTAAATCTTTTTCCAATCCCTTCTTTTCAAGATCCTTTACAAAAGCGTTGTGTCATTTTTTCAATTTTTTATATTTCTCATATAATTCTTGAAAACTAACAACAAGTTCATCATAGGATAGATCGGTTACCTCATCTTCTTCAGTGCTATCATTGTTAATAGCCATGAGACAAAAGTTAGCTACTTTGTCTTCACTTTCTTCATCGGAATTGTCATCGCTCTCTCCCAAAGCTACAAATGCTTTCTTCCGTTCTTCTTTTTTTTTCTTCCTTTTGAACTTGTTGAAGAATTTCCTATTTTTTGGCTTGGGACAATCTCTCTTGAGATGTCCGATTTCTCCACACTCGTAGCAAGTTGGTTCATCTTTGGAGGAAGATGAACCCTTTTTAAGGTTTTTCTTAAACCTTTCGTTGGCCCTAAAGCCAATATTATTGTAATTTTGATGATAACAAGCATTTAGTGAGTCATGGGATTTAATTTGTTCGAATCTTGTTTTTTAAGTGACGTATAAGAAAGCTAGGCACATCAAGATTAATCATGGATACGAAACTTTCAAAAGATGATAAATCAAGAGGAAAAGAGAGACAAAAGTTAAAGAGAGGATTTATCCAAATTGAAGAGAACGTGATCCAAGTCCGAGCATCCTAAAGTTATTTATTTTTATCATCTAGGGCTTAGGATCGGGATATATCAATTGAGTCCAAGTCTCAATATTGATATGTGATGCTCTTACAAAAATATTTTTGAAAAATATTTTAGAAAGTTGATTTATCAAATTTTATTTGAAAAATATTCAAGTCAAAATTAAACCAAACTGGTTAATCAATTAAAATATTTTTTAAGATTGGTACTTTAAAAAGTATGATCAAAACAAATAAACATAAAATTTAATGGGTGATGATTTAGCTTGATTTATGGAACCAATTATGTTTGTGATCAAGTAAAGTGGGAAATAAATTCAAAAAATTGAACAAATATAGCAATCAATCAATCAATTTTTTTGACTTAGTAAATGTAATAAAAACATCCCACCAATCAAGCAAATTGATCAAAACGTGTAAATGCACCAGGGTAGGCTGAGTGTCGACACACAGATGGTATGTGTCGACACACAAGCTTACAGTAGCCACCAAGAGCTGCTGTGTGTCGACACACAGATTGAAAAAGCTCAAAACGGCTACTTTTGACTTGATTTCTTTCCAAAACCTTTTCCCAACTTTTTGAACGTCTTATTGGCCCTCATTTGACTATAAATAAGGCTTGAATGCTTTGGTTGAAATCATCCAATACTCTCTAAGCATTCTTTGATAAAATGTTCTCTTACATACTTGCGCTTTAAAAAGTTTGTTTTAAAGTTTTGTTTAAAACTTTTATTAGAGCATCACTTGTTCTCTTATTGTTGATCTTTGAGCTTTATTGGCATATCCTTAGCTTTAGCTAAGCTTGATCAAGTGTCAATTCACTCTTGAATGAGTGAAGAATTTGAGTGCTTTAATTTTTTCAATTCTTTATTCAAATTTGTTGCATTGTAAAGGTTGGATCCTAAGCCTACAGTTACAAAAGGAGTAGTTGTAAAAGGTTGGTCTTGAACCTACGTACAAAAAGACCAGTTGTAAAGGTTGGATCCTGAGCCTGTTTTTAAAAAGGATCATTGTGCTTAGTTAAAGGCTCAAGTGACTAAGAGTAGTCACTTGAGAAGTGGACTAGCTTCCGGTTTGGAAGTGAACCATTATAAAATCTTTGTGCATCCCTTTTATTTTTGTCTTTGTCTTTTTCATTTAACATTTATTGTTTTGCATTTAATTAAATTTTAGGTTCATAAATTTAATTTTTTCATTTAGCACTAAAGAACCTAATTCACCCCCCTCTTAGGTTGCTTTTTTGGGCCTTCAATTGTTATCAAAGCCAGTGCTCTATTCTTTTTGGGTCTAACAACCTTAGAGTGATCCTATGGTAACTTTCACTCCAATCTTAGCCGAGGGTCAATCGACCAACAAGCCTTCTCTTTTTGATGGGGAAAATTTCCCCTATTGGAAACTAAGAATGAGACTTTATATTATATCTATTGATTTCGACTTATGGCTTATTACAAAAATTGGTGATTACGTACCCTCAAAGAAACAAGGTGAGAAAACCATTGAAAAAGAAGAAAATGAGCTTATGCAAGATGACAAAGAAAAACTTGCAAAAAATGCAAAAGCTCATTATCAACTCTTATGTGCTATTGTCCCAAATGTCTTTAACCATGTGTCCGGTTGTCAATCGGCAAAAGAAATTTGGGACAAGCTAGAGGTCACATATGAAAGTACGGATCAAGTTAAATCTTCTAAAATCAATATGTTGGAAAGAGCTTACGAACTTTTCAAAATGAAACCGGAGGAATCAATAAAAGAGATGTACACTAAATTTTCGAATATTACTAACAAACTCCAAACTCTTGGGAAAATGTATTCAAATGATGAGCAAGTTAGTAAAATTCTTCGATGTCTCCCTATTTCGTGGCAAGGCAAGGTTACTGCTATTCGAGAAGCTCATAACCTTTCTACTTATAAACTTGATCAACTAATTAAAAATCTCATGACCCATGAGATTGACATAGAAGAGTTCAAAGAAGAGGAAAAACAAAAGAAAAACGAAGACATAGCATTTAAATCATCTCTTCGTTCCACAAGGTCACGTTATAGCGCGTGCGTGAACAGTGCTTTAGAGATTTTTGGGAGATTGGGGGGCGAAAATCTCCCAGCGCTATGGTAGCCGCTGCGCGGCGCGTCGGTGGCCGGCTGGGGTTCGGTCGGGTGGCGTTCTCTTCGCCGGGCCTCCTGCTTCTTGGTGGGGGCGGTTCCGGCAGCCACCGGTGACCGGTGAGGGTGAATTCGAGTGAGGAGGGAGTTAGGGTTTTTGGGGTTGGGCTGTTGAGGTGTAGGACACACGGGCCACGGTGGGTGGCTCCTTCAATCGGCACCAGGATCGACCACCTCCTCCTGCCCTTGCCGGCCTTTGGTGGTAGCAGCGGTGGCCGGAATCCGGCCTGGTCCCGCTCGTTCGCAAGGGGAAGTCGAGCGAATCGCGACTTCTCTCTCTTCTCCTTTCTCAATTTTCGGAGCATTTACGTGTAAGTCTTCCTTAAATCCGTTGTTGTTTGTTTTCATCGACCTGCTTGGTGGTGTTTGCAACTGGTCTTTGGGCCGGTGGTGGTGCTTGGGTGGCGGTGATCTTGGTGTGGGAAACCCTAATTTTTCAAGGTTTTTTTCCATTATTTTCGACTTGTGTCATGCACCATGGCTGAGGTGCGTGAAACTGCTGCATTTGATGCAGGTTTGGGCTCGGCTATTGGTGCGGGGGACCCAGCTTCACCCACATGGGCGGATCGGGTCCGATCCGCGGATCACAACACCCTTCAATATATTCGTCCTATTCTTGTGAATGGCAAGCCTGTGGGAGTTGTTCCACACGGGGCCTTTGAGTCTGGCAATGAGAAGTGGGAGCGATGCTTGGTGGGTCGTTTGATTGGCACGGGACTTGCACATCCTCGTGCCCATGAGATTGCCACCGTCTTGTGGGGTGACAAGGGTCTTGAATGTGTCCTTTCTGATGGAAAGGTTTACTACTTTCGGTTTAGAACTAAGGCTCAGGCTGAGAGTGTTCTTATTGGTGGTCCTTGGTTCTTCAAGGGCGTATGCATGTCGCTCCAACTTTGGAGGGAGGGCATCAAGATGCAGAAGAATTGTCGGACTGCCCCTGTTTGGGTCCGTATACCTAGGCTTCCCTTGACCTTGTGGAAGCCTATTGGGATCAGTGTTGCTTGTAGTACGATTGGTCGGCCTTTGTTCATGGACAAGGTCACTGTTGATTGCACTCAGCTTGGTTATATCTGGGTCTGCGTTGAGGTAGAGGCCACGGGGCCAGTACCTAAGGAGACCTCCATTGATGTGAACGGGATGCTCTACAAGTTGAATATTACATGTGAGGCTATGCCGATACGATGCCCAACTTGTTTGGTCTTTGGGCATGACTGTTCACCACCCGGGGCTCGTGAGGCCCCTATTATGGCGGCACCGGTACTAGGGCGTAAAAAGAAGAAGAAAAATAGGAAGAAAAAGGGTACCGGGGTTGGGGTTGGTGCGCTGGTGGCCGCGCCGGGGGACGGGGAGGCTGTGGCGGTGCGTGGTGAGGCTGGCGCTGGCGTGAGGGGTGCTGGTGGTGGTGGTAGTCCCTTAGCCCAAAATATTGGGCAACCGCACGCCACCCCCGCTGCGGTTGTGGTTGGGCCGTCCGGCAGCCCGATCTTGGATGGTGGAGGACGGGCCACATTGGCCTCGCCCACAAATTTGCCTCACGAGGTGAGCCGTGTCCAACCCACTAGCAGGTCCCGCTCTAGCTCGGCTTCTTCTGGTGTACCAGTGGATCACTCACTTGAGGACTTAGGACGTGCTTTGGTTCCTTTCGAGGTTGAGGAAGCTCAGGGGGCTCTTGTCGGGCTTGTGGAGCCTCTCGCTTGTGTTGAGAGTCGTTCAGCGGCTACTACTTTTGAGTCGCCGAACCCCTTTGAGTTACTAGCTAAGGAGCGAGCGAGTGATACGTCCACATCGGTGTGCATCGCAGTTGACTCCTATTGCTCATCGTACTTGCTCTGCGGCGGCTCGTGCAGGCCGTGAGGGCCATGGTATGCTTTAGTCTCCAGTTTCCATGATTGGATGCTGGAATGTGAGGGGGTTTAATAACTCCATTACTATTCGTGCTGTGTGTGGCTGGATCTCCTCTAGTCATTTGAGTTTGGTTGGCTTGGTTGAGACAAAGGCCAACCCAGTTGCTGTTGACTCCGCTGTTGCCCGTTGTGCTGAGGGGTGGCAGTTTTTGATTAGTGGGGTGCGGGCCCGTGGGTGCCGTGTCATTGTTCTCTGGGATCCGTCCTTCTACCATATAGTGAGAGTGCAGGGTGGGGATTAGTATCTTACCTGCCGGGTTTCTGGTGTCCATGGTGATGTAGACTTTACTGCTACATTTGTTTATGGCTTTAACGAGCCGGGACCGCATCGGGAGCTTTAGCGTTATATTCGAGGAGCCAACGTGGGCCTCTAGGAGGAGCCTTGGATACTCCTTGGAGACTTTAACGCTATCCTTAGTCCGAGTGACAGGAGAGGTGGCCAGCGCACTAGGCCTGGGCACATGGATGACTTCAGAGACTGCATCTACGATTCTGAGCTCACAGTCCTGCCTTATATCGGGCTACGATATACGTGGTCCAATGGGTTAGATGGAGACGCTCTCATCCTGAAGCGTCTTGATTGGTGTTTAGCGAGTGCGGGCTAGCTGTTTTCCTTCCCCGGGAGTTATGTTCTGATCATTATCCCTTTGTAGTTACAGGACTTGGAGAGCGCCGCACCTCGCGGCTCCCATTCAGGTTCTTAACTTTTGGGCTGACCATGAGGAGTTCCTGTCTACTGTGCTGAGGGTTTGGGAGACTAGCATTGATGGCACACCCATGTATCAGCTCACTCAGAAGCTGAAGCGGCTGAAGGGGGAGCTGAAGGCCTTCATGCTAGACATTTTAGTCACATTTCAGCTCGGGTTGTGGCAGCAAGAGATGCCTGGACTGAGGGGCAGCGAGCGCTTGATAATGATCTGGAGAGTATTTTACTTCGAGAAGAGGAGCGTCGTCTTTCTCGAGTGTACTCGCGATTATGTAGGGATGAGGAAGCTTTCTATCTCCAGAAGTCTATTCGGTAAGCTACGTGTCCGGTGCACGGAGAACTACCTTCGCTCCAGTGGCTCTCCTATGGGGATCAGGGTACCCGGTTCTTCCATAAGTCTGTCACACATCGGCAGGCTAGGAACCGGATTTCTTCCATTATTCGCACTGATGGCAGGGGGACATATGATGACGTGGAGATCTCGGAGGCGGGTGTCTCCTATTTCCGTGGTTTAATGACAGAGCCAAGGGGGCCGCTCCGTGAGGATATTTTGGATCTCTTTCAGGCCCGGCTAACTGAGGATCAGGCTAGACTGCTTACCATACCGGTTACTGATGTTGAGGTGAGAGATGCTTTGTTCTCCACTGGGATGATAGGGCTCCCGGCTCTGATGGTTACACCTCCCTCTTCTTTAAGAGGGCTTGGGATGTTGTAGGGTGATATGTTACTCGAGCTGTCCGGTCTTTCTTTCAGTCAGGGCGCATGCTTGGCTCCCTAAATACTACTCACATCAGCTTGATTCCGAAGGTGGAGAATCCATCCACCTTCGCTGACTATAGCCTGATCTCCTGTTGCAATGTGATCTATAAGTGTATCACTAAGATCATTGTGAGCAGGTTGAAAGGGGTTCTTCCTCACCTTATCGATGACTCGCAGTCCGCTTTTGTACCTGGCCGGAGGATATCTAACAGTATTATGTTGGCCCAGGAGCTTCTACACGATTATCACCTTCAGACGCCGTAGCCTTGATGTGCTCTGAAGGTTGATCTTCGTAAGGCATTTGATACGGTACGCTGGGAGTTCATTCTCACTGCTATGCGATGCATGGGTATTCCTGAGGTTATGATTCGATGGGTGCAGGAGTGCCTTTCCACAGCTAGATTTTCAGTCGCCATTAATGGTGAGCTTCAGGGGTTCTTTGGCACGAGTAGAGGTATCAGGCAGGGAGATCCTCTCTCACCCTACCTTTTTGTTATTGCCATGGAGGGCCTACAGGGTTTGGTACGCCGCGCATCTTCTGATCCGAGGTTTCGCTTTCATCCACGTTGCCAGAGTACTAGCCTTACTCACTTGTGCTTTGCTGATGACCTTATGATTTTCAGTGAGGCTGATGAGGGTAGTGTTTCTGTCATTCGGGAGGCGTTAGATCGATTTGCTGCACTTTCGAAGCTATCCTCGAATGCAGCAAAGAGCTCCGTCTTCATTACCGGGGTTGATCCTGAACTTCGACAGTCTATGGTTGACATCTTGGGGTTTAGGTTGGGGCAGTGCCCGGTTAGATATTTGAGGGTGCTGCTCATCACGTCGAGGCTTCAGTTCATTGACTGCAAGCCTTTATTAGATCTCATCCTTGCTCGCATTCAGCTATGGACATCTCGTTCCTTACCTTATGACGGCCGTCTGCAGCTCATCCGATCGGTTCTGTTTTCTATTCAGGTCTTTTGGTCGTCTGTCTTCATCCTTCCGAAGCTGATGATCCAGAAGATTGAGTAGACTCTTGCTGCCTTCCCGCGGAAGGGCACTTCTTTGGGCCCGGGTGGGGCCAAGGTCTCCTGGTTGCATCTCTGTTATCCCCGTCGGGAGGGTGGTCTTGGGATTCGACGTTTGCGTAAGTGGAACCAGGCTTCTCTTATGAGCATATCTGGGTTCTTCTCACTGATCGTGACTCTCTCTGGCCTTGATGGATCCATGCCAACCGACTCCAGGGGAAGTCTTTCTGGGATATTCAGCCTCGAGGTTAGATTCCATGGTCGTGGAGGAGCATCCTGGGTGTTAGATCGTTGTGTGCCGGGGACTTCAGGCACATTATTGGTGACGGAAGTGATATAGCGCTGTGGTCTGACTACTGGTTGCCGTGTGGACGCTTAGAGGGACGGTTCACATTCCGTCGCCTTCATTCCAATGGTCATCGTTTGGGCTCTCGTGTTTCTGACATTATTGAGGGTGATCAATGGCGATTCCCACAGGATATTGCTGAGCTGCTGCCTATCTGGGATTCTGTTGACTTCAGGCCCCGGCCGAGGGTAGCTGATAGTGTGTGGTGGATGGGTGACCCATCTGGGGTCTTCTCCACTAGATCGGCTTGGGAGATGATCCGTAGCCGGAGGGAGGAGGACTCCATCCACCATCTCCTTTGGTTCCAGCTTCATATACCACGACAGTCCTTCATCCTTTGGCTCGCCTCCTGTGAGCGGCTTTGGACTTCTGACAGACTGCTGAGGCATAGAGTGCGGGATGTTCGGGCTACTTGTGTGCTGTGTGGGACGGATGATGAGTCGCACAGTCATCTCTTCTTCAGCTGCAGCTTCTTTACTACTGTCTGGTCCACAGTGTCTTCTCGCACCTCTGTCGCCTGGCCTTTGGTTCCTTGGCATGAGCTGGCTCAGTGGGCCGCTACTAGGCTCCGTGGTCGCGGGTTGGATTTGACCCTTGCCCGCCTTTGTCTCTCTGCGACAGTTTACATTCTCTAGTACAAGCGTAACCTGAGGATTCAGCCCTCCCAGTCCAGGCCTTCTGCAGTTGTCACTGAGGAGATCATAGGATTGGTTCGCAGCCATCTCATTGCAGCTCACACGCTTCGTGGTGCCCATCGTCACTCACAGCTGTTGCAGGAGTGGGGGATTGAGCATTAGCTTTGTTTTGCATTTTGTGCTTTGCTTTCTTGTTGTTTGGCCGTGTTGGCCTTTGATACCGATGTTTGATTCTTTCTTTGGATTGATTCTTTGATGTAGGCCTGAGGCCTTGGCTTGGGGTATGCCCCTCGTAGACTTGTACATATATTCTTTCGTATATATGATATTCTCACACTGATTTACCAAAAAAAAAAAAAAATTAAATCATCTCTAAGTGACGAAAGTGACAAAAGTGATGATGAAGTTGTTATGTTAACAAAAAGATTTTACAAATGTCTTGAAAAGAAAAGATTTAAGAAAAACTTCAAAAATGGTTCATCTTCCTCCAAAGATGAACCAACTTGCTATGAGTGTGGAGAAGTCGGACATCCTAAAAGAGATTGTCCCAAGCCAAAAAATAAGAAGTTCTTTAACAAACTCAAAAAGAAAGACAAAAAGGAAGAACAGAAGAAAGCTTTTGCGGCTTGGTGAGATAGCCACGATGACTCCAATGAAGAAAGTGAAGAGGAAGTAGCTAACTTTTGTCTCATGGCTTTTGACGATGATAGCGTTGAAGAGGATGAGGTAAAAGATCTATCTTATGATGAACTTGTGGTTAGTTTTCAAGAGTTATATAAGAAATATAAAAAATTGAAAAAACAACACAATGCTTTTGTAAATGGTCTTGAAAAGACGGGATTGGAAAAGGATTCAAAACGGCGTTTAGTGCTTGAGCTTGAAAATGGATCCCTAAAGAAAAAGAATGAATCTTTAAATAATGAGATCATTAAATTAACAAATGAAAAGAAATCCTTGGAAGAAACACTTCATACTTTAAAGAAAAATGAGAAAGGAAAATCCAAGGAAGATAAATCACTTTTAAAAGAAAATAAGTCTTTGAAAGAGAAAATGGAAAAACTTTCAAAAATATCAAGCCAATTTTTGGAGGTCAAGAAACACTTGACAAAATTCTTGCATCTCAAAGGCCAATTTATAACAAAGAAGAAATAAGTTATAATGGAAATGTCCAAAAGAAAATTTTGAATGTTCTTTTTGTTAAAGCCTCGTCACCTTCAACAAACTCTGTAAGGTGCAACTATTGTGGTGACCATGGGCACATCATTTACCAATGCTCTTTCAAAAGAAATTTGAAAAGACAAAGATGGTTTGGGTTCCAAAAGGATCTCGACCACCAAATGTAAAGGCTAACAACAAAGGACCCAAGAAAATTTGGGTACCTAAAAGTGTTTGAATTGTGATAGTTGTGTATGAAAATCCAAAGCAAAAAACAAAAGTGGTACTGGGATAGTGGTTGCTCAAGACACATGACTGGAGATAAATCTAAGTTCACTTCACTAATGCTAAGAAAAGGAAATGTCACCTTTGGTGACAATAAGAAAGGAAAATAATCGGTATCGGTAATGTTGCTTCTAACTCTTCTCCTTGCATTAAAGATGTCTTACTTGTGGACGGTCTTAAGCACAACTTGCTAAGCATTAGTCAATTATGTGATAAAGGCTATTGTGTGAACTTTGAATCATCTAGATGCATAGTTAAACATGCTAAAACAAATGAAATTTTGCTTGTTGGTCTACTATGTGAAAATATCTATATGATTGATCTTGATTGTATAGACTCATTAAAATGTTTTAGTGTCTTGGATAAAAATGATCCTTGGATTTGGCATGGAAGATTTGGACATGCTAGTATGGATTTAATTTCAAAACTTTCAAAAAAGGATCTTGTTAGAGGTTTACCAAAGCTAAAATTTGAAAAAGATCATATTTGTGATGCATGTCAATATGGAAAACAAACTAGATCGTCATTTAAACCCAAGAAAATAGTTTCAACATCAAGGCATCTTGAACTCTTACATATAGACTTGTTTGGCCCTACTTGTCATTTGAGCCTTGGAGGAAAGTGATATGGACTTGTAATTGTTGATGATTACTCCTGCTTTACTTGGGTCCTATTCCTTTCTCATAAAAGTGAAGCATTTGATAAATTCGAAAAATTTTGTAAGAAGGTACAAAATGAAAACGATTTGAAAATTGTTTCGGTTAGAAGCGATCATGGAAGGGAATTTGAAAATGATGATTTTGAAATTTATTGTGATTACTTTGGAATTGATCACAATTTTTCGGCACCTCGAACTCCTCAACAAAATGGAGTGGTTGAAAGAAAAAATAGAACTCTTGAAGAAATGGAAAGAACAATGATTTGGGAAAATAACTTGCCTAAATCTTTTTTGGCTGAAGCCATCAACACCGCTTGCTATATTTTAAATCGAGCTTTAATAAGACCAATTTTAAAGAAAACACCATATGAACTTTATAAAGGTAGAAAGCCAAACCTTGCTTTTTTTAAACCTTTTGGAAGCAATTGCTTCATTCACAACAATGACAAAACAAATCTTGGAAAATTTGATTCACGAGTTGATGAAGGTGTTTTCATTGGATACTTTTTAACAAGCAAAGCATATAGAGTCTATAACAAAAAGACAAAGGTTGTAGAAGAGTCTATATATGTAGTTTTTGATGAAACTAATGTCTTGTCCTCTAGAACTCCTTGTGATGACCATGACATAGTAATCAAACCAATAAACATCACACACTCATCCAATGAACAAGAAAAGATTATATCTAACGCTCAAATGAATGAATCAAAAGGAGATAACCAAAATGTAGAATCTAAAGAGGAAAATTACCACGAGATTGGAAATACTTGAAGGATCATCCAACAAGTCAAATCATTGGTGATCCCTCTCAAGGTGAAAAAACTAGGCTTGCATTAACGGAATATTGTCATTTAGCCGCATTCATCTCTCTTGAAGAACCCAAGAACATAAAAGAAGCTCATAGTGATGCAAATTGGATAATGGCAATGGAGGAAGAGCTTAACCAATTCAAGAGAAGTGATGTATGGGAAGTTGTAGATAGACCCCAAGATCATCAAGTCATAGGTACCAAGTGGGTCTACCGCAACAGGAAGGATGAGGAAGGTAATGTGGTAAGAAACAAAGCAAGGTTGGTAGCTAAAGGCTGTAACCAAGAAGAAGGTAAAGACTATGAGGAAACCTTTGCCCTCGTTGCTAGGCTAGAAGCTATTAGACTCTTATGTGCATTTGCGTCATTTAAAGATTTCAAACTTTTTCAAATGGATGTTAAAAGTGCATTTTTAAATAGTCTTATTGAAGAAGAGGTTAATGTTGAACAACCACCCGGATTTGAAGATGACAAATTTTCCAATAATGTTTTCAAACTTAAAAAGGCACTCTATGGATTAAAACAAGCTCCTAGAGCTTGGTATGAGAGTTTGAGTTACTTCTTAATGCACAATGGATTTTCAAGAGAAAAAGTTGACACCACACTTTTTGTCAAACACTCTAAACATGACATTCTTATCGTACAAATTTATGTTGATGATATAGTGTTTGGTGCTACTAATCCATCTCTTTGTGAAGACTTTGCAAATATTATGAGTAGGGAATTCGAAATGAGTATGATGGGAGAACTCAACTACTTCCTTGCATTACAAATCTAGCATGGCAAGGAAGGAATTTTCATCAACCAAGCCAAGTACATAAAGGAAATGCTCAAAAAATTTGGCATGGAAAATTCCAAAGCAATAGCAACACCAATGAGCTCAACTTTTAAGTTAGATATGGACGACAAAGGTAAAAAGGTGGACCAAAAGCTATATCAAGGTATGATCGGATCCCTTCTTTACCTTACTGCTAATAGACCTGATTTATTGTTCAGTGTATGTTTATGTGCTAGATTTCAAGCATGTCCCAAGGAATCTCATCTATGTGCCGTGAAAAGAATATTTCGATACCTAGTTGGTACTCCTACTGTAGGCATATTTTACCCTAAATGTGATTTCTTTGATCTAGTTGGATATAGTGATGCGGATTTTGCCGGATACAAAGTGGACCGAAAATCGACTAGTGGTACTTGTCAATTTCTTGGTCACGCTTTGGTGTCATGGTTTAGCAAAAAGCAAAATTCCATTGCTTTATCCACGGCTGAGGCCGAATATGTTGCATGTGGTAGTTGTTGTGCTCAAATGTTATGGTTAATGCACCAATTAAATGACTATGGCATTCATATTAACCATGCTCCCAAAATGTGTGATAACACTAGTGCTATATGCCTAACTAAAAACCCGGCTCAACATTCAAGAATAAAGCATATTGAGGTTTGACATTATTTCATTCATGATCATGTACTCAAAGGAGATGTCATAGTAAAATTTGTTTCCACCAATGACTAATTAGCGGACATTTTTACTAAACCTCTATGTGAAGAAATCTTTTGCAACATTAGAAGTAAAATTGGCATGTGTAATCTACCATCATGACCTTGATTGCGTACATGAGTGATTTGCATTTACTATTGAGTTTTAAAACTCATCATAAAAGAGCTCCAATGGACCAAGTATTCTTATCCAATTCATGGATATAGGAACTTGGACCAATTTTTTTTTTTTTTTTTAAAAAAAAAAGGGAACACACACACAGAAAAACAGAGCATCATTCTGTCTTCTGTGTGTCGACACAGAGCAACAGTATCGCTGCTCTGCATCTGTGTGTCGACACACAGATCGTGTGTGTCAACACACAAGGGAAAAAAAATATAGACCCCTTTTTCGCACTTCACAATCATCTTCCTTTCTTTTATCTTCAACTCGCTCTCTCTCTCACTCAAACCCTAACTCTTTTCTACCAAAATCTCACCAAAATCACCATTTTTCTTCCAATTTCTTCTACATGTTTACTTAAAATCAAGTTTCTAACTACTTTTTAACATCAAAACCTAAGAATTTTGTCAAAAATTCATCCTTTTCACAAACCCTAACATAAAACCGAACCTCCACAAATTTTTCTCAAGTTTGTCTATTTTTCTTCCATTTGCCTGCTCAAAATACTCTATTTTCACTACCATTACATCCTTCTTCAACAAAAATCAATTTTTTTTACAAACCCTAACCCTACCTTCGGATTTCTCTCTTCTCTCGGTTTTTTTTTCACTCGATTTTTTTTCTTGTAATCTAAATCCCCTTAAGTTCTTCATCAATGGGTCGTAAAACCGCTACCAAGAAGAGATCTGCGCACACTGAAGGGGCTTCTTCTTCTCGGAGTCCTAGCTCGGTAAATTCCTCTAACCCCTTCCTCAAAAAGGAGGTATTATTTTGTAGATTCGTTGACTGGACTTGGATTAGGACTCATAACTTAGGAGAATTATTTTCTCTATTTGAAGGAGTAGGTTGGACTGAAATTCTCTCTATAAAGGAACCGGTATATCCGGAATTAGTAAGAGAATTTTATTTCAACTTAAACATTTCTAAAACTACTCCTTTTGAACTATCCTCTGTAATTTCAGGTCAAGGAATCAACATTACTGCTGATTATATCAATGATTTACTTAGCTTTGATTTTCGTATAGAGGATGAATTTAATTTTCCTCAAGAACTCCACCAATTCCTGCTCCCTGAATCTCGCCGACACTCCTTACTTCGTCGTGTTTGGGGTGAAATACCACTCTCCAACCCATCGAGGCCTAACTCCAATGATTTAGGAGTGGTTCTTAAGCTAGCACATAAAATAATTTGTATGAACATCACTCCTAGGTCGGGTGGCTTTGACTCGGTCTCTAATTTACATCTATTTTTGCTATCTAGACTCCTCAAAGGGAAGAAAATAAATTTAGGGGATTTAGTCTTAAAATTCATGTATCACATTCACACTAGAAAGACTAATCCCGCATATGGGATGCTTCTTACCTGCATTTTTCGACAATGTTTAACATGCTCATCTTTTCAAAACCCCATTCCCTATCAAGATGACTCTATAGAGACATCCTTGAAGAAAATGGGCTTCGAATTTTGAAATAACGAATGGGTAAAGAAGCAATGAGGAGCTAGAAGGGTAGAAGTAGATGAGGAAATAAGAGCGGAGGACGAAGAAGAAGGGAATTTTGATGAAGGGGGAAATGGGGATAACGAGCTAGAATCTCAGCCCGGACCTCAGAAACGAAGGAGTTTAGATGAAAGACTTGCTTCTGCGGAAGTTCAATTAGCTTCCATACAAGAAAGTCATTCTTCACTACACTCTCAATTTGAAGAGTTCCGCCAAGAAAATCGTTCTACGCTGCAAAAATTGTTTGACTTTTTTTCTTGTGGACTTCGAAACCCTACCCCTTAAGTTTTTTTTTTTTTTTTCCCCTATTTTCACAAACTTGGAGCCACATTTTTCCATATTATACAATCATGTTTAATCTTATATACTTTATGGATGTTCTTCTTTATTCTTCTTGTGTGCATTAATGTTCTAATTGTCATATTCCATCTCTCCCCGTGTGCTTTTTGTTGAAGACAAAGGGGGAGAAAAATTGGTGTACTGATATATAGTAATCATGCTACTTATGTATGTGTTTAATTGATTGAGAAATGTTGAAAATAATGATGATGTTAATATACCGAATGTATGATTCCTAAAATGAATCAACTTAGGGGGAGCAATTGCGTTTGACCTTTAATTATGATATACATTGCTCCATAAGTTCATAGTCATGTGTAAGAGAATACTTTCATGGTGAATCTATGCTTCAACTTTCACATTTCCAAGAGAAAACTCTAAATGTTTGTCATCATAAAAAATGGGGAGATTGTTGGCCCTCAAGCCAATATTATTGTAATTTTGATGATAACAAGCATTTAGTGAGTCATGGGATTTAATTTGTTCTAATCTTGTTTTTAAGTGACGTATAAGAAAGCTAGGCACATCAAGATTAATTATGGATACGGAGCTTTCTAAAAGATGATAAATCAAGAGGAAAAGAGAGATAAAAGCTCAAGAGAAGATTTATCCAAATTGAAAAGAACGTGATCCGAGTCCGAGCATCCTAAAGTTATTTATTTTTATTGTCTAGGACTTAGGATTGGGATATATCAATTGAGTCCAAGTCTCAATATTGATATGTGATGCTCTTACAAAAATGTTTTTGAAAAATATTTTAGAAAGTTGATTTATCAAATTTTATTTGAAAAATATTCAAGTCAAAATTAAACCAAACTAGTTAATCAATTAAAATATTTTTTTAAGATTGGTATTTTAAAAAGTATGATCAAAACAAATAAAGATAAAATTTTAATGGGTGATGATTTATCTTGATTTATGGAACCAATTATTTTTGTGATCAAATAAAGTGGGAAATAAATTTAAAAAATTGAACAAATATAGCAATCAATCAATCAATTTTGTTGACTTAAGAAATGTAATAAAAATATCCTACCAATCAAGCAAATTGATCAAAACGTGTAAATGCACCCGAGTAGGCTGAGAGTCGACACACAGATTAAACAAGCTAAAAACGGCTACTTTTGACTTGATTTCTTTCCAAAACCTTTTCCCAACTTTGTGAACATCTTATTGGCCCTCACTTGCCTATAAATAGGGCTTGAATGCTTTGGTTGAAATCATCTAATTCTCTCTAAGCATCATTTGATAAAAAGTTTTTTTACATACTTGCGCTTTAAAAGTTTGTTTTACAGTTTTGTTTAAAACTTTTATTAGAGCATCACTTGTTCTCTTATTGTTGATCTTTGAGCTTATTGGCATATCCTTAGCTTTGTCTAAGCTTGATCAAGTGTCAATTCACTCTTGATCAATTGAAGAATTTGAGTGCTTTCATTCTTTCATTGCTTTATTCAAATTTGTTGCATTGTAAAGGTTTGATCCTAAGCCTATGGTTACAAAAGGATTGGTTGTAAAAGGTTGGTCTTAAACCTACGTACAAAAAGGCCGGTTGTGAAGGTTGGATCCTGAGCCTATTTTTAAAAAGGATCATCGAGCTTAGTTAAAGGCTCAAGTGACTATGAGTAGTCACTTGAGAAGTGGACTAGCTTCCGGTTTGGAAGTGAACCACTATAAAAATCTTTGTACATCCCTTTTATTTTTGTCTTTGGCTTTTTCATTTAACATTTATTGTTTTGCTTTTAATTAAATTTTTGGTTCATAAATTTATATTTTTCATTTAACACTAAAGAACCTAATTCACCCCCCCTTCTTAGGTTGCTTTTTGGGCCTTCACCTTTTCTTTTCAAGGCGTTTGTAAAACCTTTTTGCCAATATAATAACTTCATCATCACTTTTCGTCACTTAGAGATGATTTAAATGCTATTTCTTTACTTTTCCTTTGTTTTTGATCTTCTTTAAATTCTTCCATGTCAATCTCATGGGTCATGAGATTTCCAATTAGTTGATTAAGTTTATAAGTTGAGAGGTTATGAGCTTCTCACGCGTTTCCAGGTGCGTGCAGTGGTGGCACGGCTCCGGCCAGGGCAGCTAGTGTTCACCGATCATCCCACTTCCGGGTGGTGGTGGCAGTCCTGCTAGTGGTGGCTAGTAGAGGGTGAAAACGAGGGAGAGAGGGTGTTAGGGTTTGGGTTTTGGGAGTTGGGAGTTTTGGCATAGGACGTGTGGGCCATCTCTGGTGGTCCCTTTGACCGGTGTTCATCCTCGGCAATCTCCTCCTATCTTCGCCGACCCCCGGCAACTGTAGCGTTGGCTGGATTTCGGCCCAAACACGGCCAAGCGATTTTGAAAGTCGCGCCCCTCGCCACTTTCTCTCTTCTCTCTTCGTAAATTTTTTTTGGAACAATCTTTCGTAAGACATCTTCGATCCTTACGCGATTGTTATTGCTGGGTGAGGGTGGCTGGTCTCTGGCCGATTTTTTGGCCAGTGAAGTTTCCTGGCGGCGCACGGTTCTTAGGTGCATTAAACCATAATTTTTCTAGGGTTTCTTAGCCTATTCACTGTTTTTTCATCGATCACGCACCATGTCTGGGGTGCGTGACGCTGTGATTGTGGCTGAGATTTCGGGACAGGCGGGTGGTGGTGCAGGTACCGCCACTTGGGTTGACCAGGTCCGAACCACTGAGTTGAACACTTTGCAAGATTTTGAACCTGTTCTTCTTGACGGAAAGCCTTTAGGGATTGTTCTTGATGAGGTCTTAGACTCCTCCAGGGATCTATGGGACCGTTGCTTAGTGGGTAGGCTCATTAGCACGGGATTGGCCTACTCTCGTGCTCAGGAGATTGCTAGTTTTCTATGGGGGAATAAGGGCCTTGAACGCATCCTATCTGATGAAAAAGTTTATTACTTTCAGTTTCGCGCTAAGGTGCAAGCCGAGAATGTGTTGTTAGGTGGTCCTTGGTTCTTCAAGGGCATTTGCATGTCCCTCCAGCTTTGGAAGGAGGGGCTAACGGTGCGTAGGGATGGCCAAACCGCTCCTGTTTGGGTCCGGATATTAGGTCTTCCCTAGTCTCTTTGGAAGTCCACATGGATCAGTTATGCTAGTAGTACGGTTGGTAGGCTTTTGTTCATGGACAAGGTCACGGCCGATGGTACTCATTTGGGATATATCCAGGTCTGTGTTGAGGTGTGGGCCACAGATCCTGTGCCGAGGGAGACCCTCATTGAGGTTCGTGGTGTTCGGGTCTGACTTGGTATCACGCATGAAGGAATGCTGAAGCTCTGCCCGACTTGTATGGTGTTTGGGCATGATTGCTCACCTCCTGCTGCTCGGGAGGCTCCTTCTAATGTTTCTCCGGCATTAGGGCGTAGAACAAAGAAGAAATCCAAAAAGAAAAATGGCACTGGGGCTTCGCCGACGCCAGTGCCTGCGAGTGATGGGGTGGTTGGTGGTGGCGGGCCTGGTGTGGCTGCCGTTGCTACTAGACCGGTGGAGGAGTGGACGGTTGTTGGTGGGAGAAGGGTCCGTGTGGGGGTGGCTGCGACCCCACACCATGCCAGTGGGCCGCCTGCTGGTGGTGGCCCACTCCAGCCTGAGGCCCGTAATGGGCCCAGGCAGCCTGGGCCTTCTCGCTGCCCAACTGTAGGGGGGAAGGACCCTGTCTCCTTCCCCAGCACAGCCCAATTTGGGGCCTAGTGCTGTTGGACCCTACTCTGGCCCACACTAGGCTTGATGCAGGCCCAGTCACAGGTCTCATCAGGCCCGCAGCGGGCCTGGCCTACTGTTGGTCCCACGTCTCTCATTCTGCTGCTGACTTGTCTACTAACGGTGAGGACGCCAGCTCGACTGAGGATCTGAGTCGGGCTCTTGTTCCTATGGAGGTTGAGGAGGCTCAGGATGCTCTTTTGGGGATTTATGAGCCACTTGCTTGTGTTGAGAGCCGGTCCGCGGAGACAGGTATCAAGTCTCCAAACTGGTTCGCTCTTCTGGCCGAGCAACAGTCCGGGGAGGCGTCCACATCGGATGCTCCTCCCAACCTTGCTCCATCTGTTAGTATTGCACGCTCTGCTGCTGCTCTTGTTGCTCAGGGTGTTCAGGCTACCCGAGGCGCTCAGGATGCTCAAGGTACTCGTGGAGGCCGTAAGGGCCGTAGGGGTTTGCGATAGTTCTCCAGTTTCCCATGATAGGATGCTGGAATGTGAGGGGGTTTAATAACCCCAATACTATCAGTGTTGTGCGTCACTAGATCTCTTCCAGTCGTTTGAGTCTTGTTGGCTTGGTTGAGACCAAGACCAACCCTATTAGAGTTAAGTCCGCTGTTACCCGCTGTGCTGAGGGGTGGTAGTTTCTTGTCATTTGGGTGCGACCCCGTGGGTGTCGTATCACTGTCTTTTGGGATCTGACATTCTACCGTGTAGTGAGAGTACAGAGTGGAGATCAGTATCTCACCTACCGAGTTTCTTACATCCAAGGTGATGTGGACTTCGCTGCTACATTTGTCTATGGCTTTCACGAACCAGGTTGGTCAGGACTCTTAGCCTGGCCACATGGATGACTTCAGAGTTTGTGTTCATGATTCTGAGCTCACAGTTCTGCCGTTCTCTGGGCTACATCTCACGTGGTCTAATGGGTTAGATGGGGACGCTCTGATTCTAAAGCTTCTTGATTGGTATATGGTGAGCGAGGGCTGGCTTCGCACTTATTCTTCCTCATCTGTTGAGTTCCTTCCACGGGAGTTATGTTCAGACAATTGTCCCTTTGTAGTTAGAGGCCTTGGAGAGCGCCGCACATCGCAGATCCCTTTCAAGTTCTTTAACTTTTGGGTTGACCATGGGGAGTTCCTACCTACGTGAGTAGGATTTGGGCCACTAGTATTGAGGGCATGCCTATGTATTAGCTTACTTAGAAGCTGAAGAGGCTGAAGGGTGAGCTGAAGGCCCTCAATGCTAGACATTATTCCCACATATCGGCTCGGGTTGTGGCGGTAAGGGATGCCTGGTCTGAGGCTCTGCAGGCTTTAGATGATGGACCGGAGAGTATGTTACTTCGAGAGGAGGAGCGTCGACTGTCTCAGGAGTACTCGGGGTTATGTAGGGATGAGGAGGCTTTCTATCGCCAGAAATCTCGCATCCAGTGGCTCTCTTTGGGAGATCAGGGCACCCGATTTTTCCATAAGTCTGTCACGCATCGGCAGGCTAGGAGTCGGATCTCGTCTATCATTCGTGCTAATGGCAAGAGGACGTATGGTTACAGTGAGGTTTCGGAGGTAGGAGTTTCCTACTTTCGAGACTTATTAACTGAGCCGAGTGGGCCACTTTGTGAGGATATTTTGGAGCTCTTTCAGAGCCGTCTTTCTGAGGATCAGGCTCATCCGCGATCGATTCTGATTACTGATGTTGAGGTGAGAGATGCTTTATTCTCCACTGGTGATGACAGGGTGCTTGGCCCTCATGGCTATACCTCCCTCTTTTTTAAGAGGGCTTGGGATGTGGTGGGGCGTGATGTTGTTCGGGCTATCCGGTCTTTCTTTCAGTCAAGGCGCATGCTTGGCGCTTTGAATTCTACTTGTATCAGCTTGATCCCGAAGGTGGAGAATCCTTCCACCTTCGCTGACTTTCGCCCGATCTCCTGTTGCAATGTGATCTATAAGTGCATAACTAAGATCATTACAAACAGGTTGAAGGGCGTTCTTCCTTACCTCATTGATACCTCGCAGTTTGCTTTCGTTCCTGGGCAGAGGATATCTGACACTATTCTATTGGCTCAGGAGCTTCTGCACGATTATCACCTTCAGACGCTTTCCCCTCGTTGTGCTCTGAAGGTTGATCTTCGCAAGGCTTTTGACACGGAATGCTGGGAGTTCATTCTCACTGCTGTGCGATGTATGGTAATTCCTGAGGTCACGATTCGATTGGTGCGGGAGTGCCTTTCCACAACCATATTTTAAGTTGCCATTAACCGCGAGCTTCATGGTTTTTCGGCATGATCAGGGGCATCAAGCCAGGGGATTCTCTCTCGCCCTACCTCTTTGTTATTGCCATGGAGGGCCTACGAGGGTTGCTTAGCCGGGCATCTTCTGATCCAAGGTTTTGCTTTCATCCTCGTTGCCAGAGTACCAGCCTTACTCACTTATGCTTTGCTAATGATCTTATGACTTTTACTGAGGCTGATGAGGGCAGTTTGTCGGTTCTACAAGAGACTTTAGATCGTTTTGCTGCATTGTTGAGGCTGTCCTCTAATGCGGAAAATAGTACCGTCTTCATTACCGGGGTTGATTATAAGCTTCAGCAGACTCTCCTTGATATTCTGGGGTTCCAGTTAGATCAATGCCCGGTCAGGTATCTGGGGGTGCCGCTCATCACGACAAGGCTTCGTTTCATCGATTGTAAGCCTCTATTAGACCGCATCCTTGCTCGCATCCAGCTCTGGACATCTCGTGCTTTATCTTATGCCAGGAACTTGCAGCTTATCAGATCGGTCTTGTTCTCTATTCAGGTCTTCTGGTCATCTATCTTCATTCTCCCGAAGCTGATGATCAAGAAGATTGAGTCGACCCTTGCGGCCTTTCTCTGGAAGGGTGCTTCTCTGGGCCCGGGCGGGGCCAAGGTCTCATGGGAGCATCTCTGTTATCCTTGCAGGGAGAGTGGACTCGGGGTTCGGCGTCTGCATAAGTCGAACCAGTCTTCTCTTATGAAGCATATATGGGCCCTACTCACTGATCGTGACTCTCTCTGGCCTCGGCAGATTCATGCCAACCGACTCAAGGAGAAGTCCTTTTGGGATATTCAGCCGAGAGGTTCGATTTCATGGTCATGGAGGAGCATTCTTAGTGTTCAATCGCTTTGCGCTAGGGCTTTTCTGTATATCATTAGTGATGGCCGGGACACTGCTTTGTTGTCAGATTATTGGCTGCCGTGTGGTCATCTGGAGGGACGGCTCTCTTTCTGCCTCCTCCATTCCATTGGTAATCGTTTGGGCTCTCGTGTTTCAGATATTATTGAGGGTGATCAGTAGCATTTCCCACGGGATATTGATGAGCTGCTTCCTATCTGGGATTCAATTGACTTTAGGCCCCGGCCAGGGATAGCTGACAATGTATGGTGGATGAGGGACCCATCTGGGGTTTTCACCATTAGATCAGCATGGGAGATGATTTGCAGTTGGAGGGAGGAGGACTCCATCCATCACCTCCTTTGGTCTCAGCTTCACATCCACAGGCACTCCTTCATTTTGTGGCTTGCCTCCTTTGAGCGACTATGGACATTTGACAGACTGCTGAGACATCGAGTGCAGGATGTACGGGCTACTTGCATCTTGTGCAGATCAAATGCTGAGTCGCATGACCATCTCTTCTTCACCTGCAGCTACTCTGCTACTGTTTGGTCCAGGATGTCTTCTCGAACCTCTTTTTCCTGGCCCGCGCTACCATGGCACGAGCTGGTTCAGTGGGCTGCTACCAGGTTCCGTGGTCTCGAGGTGGATCGGATCCTTGCCCGCCTTTGTCTCTTCGCGACAGTTTACATCCTCTGTTATGAGCGTAACCTAAGGATTCATTGCTCCCAGTCCAGGCCTTCTGCATTTGTCACAGAGGAGATCACAGGATTGGTCCGCAGCCGTCTTATTGCTGCTCCTACGCCTCGCGGTGCGCATCGCCACTCGCAACTTCTGCAGGAGTGGGGGAATGAGCACTAGCTTTGTTTGCTTTCGTTTGCTTTGTTCCCTTTGTTTTTGGTCATGTTGACCGTTGATACTTCTTGCTTTGATTCTTTCTCTGATTGATTCTTTGATATAGGCCTTTGGCCTTGACTTGAGGTATGCCCCTTATAGACCTGTACATATATTTTTGATCATATGTGGTATATATCATTGATTTACCAAAAAAAAAAAAAGATTATGAGCTTCTCGAATGGCAGTAAACTTGCCTTGCCATGAATTGGGAAGACATCTAAGGATTTCACTAACTTGCTCCTCATTTTCTTAGAGTTTGTTAGTAATATCAGAAAATCTAGTGTACATCTCTTTTATTGATTCCTCTGGTTTCATTTTGAAAAGTTCGTAAGCTCTTACCAGCATGTTTATTTTTGAAGACTTTACTTGATCCGTACCTTCATAGGTGACCTCTAGCTTGTCCCAAATATCTTTTGCCAATTGACAACTGGACACATGATTGAAGACTTTTGGGGCAATAGCACACAGTAGTTGATAATGTGCTTTTGCATTTTTTGTAATTTTTTTTTTTTTTTTATCATCTTGCATAAGCTCATTTTCCTCTTTTTCAATGGTTTTCTCACTTTTTTACTTTGAAGGTACATAATCACCATTTTTTCTTATAAGCTATAAATCAAAATCAATAGATGTAATGTAAAGTATCATTCTAAGCTTCCAATAGGGGAAATTTTCCCCATTAAAGAGAGGAGGCTTGTTGGCCGATTGACCCTCGGCCAAGATCGGAGTGAAGGTTGCCGTAGGATTAATCTAAGGTTGTTAAACCCCAAAAAAAGATTAGAGTGCTAGTTCTGATACCAATTGAAGGTCCAAAGAGTAACCTAAGAGGGGGGTGAATTAGGTTCTTTAGTGATAAATGTAAAATTAAAATTTATGGACCAAAAATTTAATTAAAAGCTAAACAATAAATATGAAATGAAAAAGATAAAGACAAAAATAAAAGGGATGCACAAAGATTTTTCTAATGGTTCACTTCCAACCAGGAAACTAGTCCACTTCTCAAGCGACTACTCTTAGTCACTTGAGCTTTTAACTAAGCTCGATGATCCTTTTTAAAAACAGGCTCAAGATCCAACCTTTACAATCGGTCATTTTGTACGCAGGATCAAGACCCAAGCTTTTACAACCAAACGTTTTGTAACCTTGGGCAAAGGATCCAACCCTCACAATAGAATAAATTAGAATAAAGCAATGGAAGAACTAAAGCACCCAAATTCTTCACTCTTTCAAGAGTGAATTGACACTTGATCAAGCTTAGCTAAAACTAAGGATAATTATGCTCAATGATCAACAATAAGAGAACAAGTGATGCTCAAATAAAAGCTTTATAACAAAACTTAAAAACACCCCGTTAAAGCGCAAGTATGTACGAGAACATTTTATCAAATAATGCTCAGAGAGTATTGGTTGTTTTGGACCAAAGTATTTTAGCCCTATTTATAGGAAAATAAGGGCCTAGGAGATGTTTAAATTGTTGTAGAAAAGATTAAGAAAGAAATTACCTAATTAATTTGATTGATTGATGGGATTTATTACTAATTTAGCTAATTAATTTGATTAATCGAATCATGTTACGAATTAATAAATTTTACTTGTAATGCATTTTTATTTTTAGTATTACTTTTGATTAGAGTTTATATGATGTAACAACCATTAAAATTGCACTAGTTTAAATGGTTTTAGGCTTCTCCGCAACACGTGTGCAGCACGTGATAGCCCCTGTGCAGAATTCAGTTGAAGTTTGTTACAATGCAGGGGATTTTTGCGGCTGTTGCTCTAACTAGGGTTTTTGATCTGAATTATTGTATAAATGGAGAGCGTATAGTGTACTTTTGATTTATCCAATGAAATGAAATCTTTTTCCTAAGGGAATTCTCTATTTCTCATCTCCTTTCTCTATTTTCTCATCCCCTTCCTTTCTTTTCTCATCTCAAACTCTCTTCTACAAGGTTAGGTTTCCAAATTAATTTTGGGAAGCTAACAATTGGTATCAGAGTTGGTTTTATCAATCATCAACATTGATTGAGCTGTTAAATAAAAAAAAAAAATTTCGAAGCAAAAATGGCGGATGGAGTTCGGACAAGGTTAGGAGCTGGAGGAGCAAACGCAACTGGGTCGAATCTGGATTTCGTTGCTGCTGTCACCAGGAACCCCACGGTGGGACCTCAAAATGCTACTAAGGAAGATCTTCAAGCGATGCAACAAGGGTTTAATCAGAGAATGGATCATATTTTGGCATTCTTGATGGACAAAAATGCTAATGATGTCAAGGTGCAAGACCGATTGCAACACATTGAGGAGAAACTTGAACACTTGCAAGAATAAGTTAACAAACATGGTCAATCAAGTGTTGAGGCCATCCTCAAACCCGCAAGTCAGATTCATCAAACAATTGAGGTCGATCAGCAGCAACCGAGTGCAGAACCGCAGCAAAACAGCATGGACAGACCTCAAGAAGGAATGCACACCCGAGGTAAATTTCCTATGTTACAACCTGGTGTAGGACCATCCATTAACATTACATCAGCTACAAATCAACCTATTCGGCCTGAAATTAATATAGAAAATCACGATCGGGCATCCGGACCTGTTAATTACCGAACATATGCAGAAAATTCAGATCAGGACAATCAGCATTGTAGTTCGGTTATGCACCAAAATGCTGCACCCAACGTGTTTGATCATATGGATAGACCACCGGATCAATTATATCAGCATAGAACCGTGTCAAATGACAACACATCTGGGGGTAGGAGTGGCTCTTACAGGCAGCCAAGGGTAGAAATCGATCCATTTGATGGAAAACAACCTGAATCTTGGCTTAGGAGGTGTGATCGATACTTTTTATATTATAATATACCCAAGGAGGAGAAGCTCCAGCTAGCTGCAGTCCATCTTCATGGTGATCATGAGGTTTGGTACTATAGTTTATTGAAAAGCAAACCATATCTTTCTTGGGGCCTTTTCGTAGAAGAGATGTGTGAACCGTATGGTGAAGGAGAATCAACAGATGCTGTGGATAACTTCAACAAGTTGGTCCAAACATCAAATGTGAGAGAATACATGCTTAGGTTTGAAAATTTGAGAGCAAATTTGATGTCAGTTCTGGCCATTGCTCCCGAGGATGCCGAATCTTACTACGTTTCTTGTTTTGTGAGTGGCCTTAAGCCTAGGATCAAGAACATGGTGAAGGCCATTGGTCCTTAGACTTTGTCAAGCGCTTACAGCAAAGCAAAATTGATTGAAGCAACTCAAATCCCTTCATATGACAAGGGAAAGTATCAAACCAGCAGCAAACCGAGACCTGTGCAGTAGAACAAGGGTCTCGGCAGTAAAAACAGTGACAGATTTTCGGCTAGACTTTGTTTTCGATGCAACAAACCGTATCAACCCGGGCATAGGTACAAAGCACAAGCACTTATGTATGTAAAAGGGAACCAAGTCCCTGCTGAAAATGAAGGTGACAGTGCCGAGTCATAGGCTGAATTAGAAGAGACCGAATGCAATTTACAAGGCAACTCAAGTGATGACGAGGTCGAGATCTCCACGAAGGCTCTAACTGGAAGTGGGGTTCATAACACAATCAAAATCAAGGGACGGGCTAGAAAACACTCTATTATTATCCTCATTGATAGTGGAAGCACTCACAGTTTCGTTGACCCGAAGTTGATTAAGAAGGTCAAGCATAAAGTGACGAAAACTCACCCTTCGGCAGTCATGGTAGCTGATAGGAACTCCCTGACAACACAAAACAAGTGCATAGCCTTACCTTGGTCTATGCAAGGCCATCATTTCACCTTCGATTTCCGAGTGATTCCCTTGGGTGGTTGCGACATGGTGCTCGGAGTAGATTGGATGAGGACCTTCAACCCGGTTGTCTTTGATTTCGATAAAATGATCGTGGCTTTTGAAGTTCAGGGCAACATGGTGTCTTTGCAAGGCATATCCGAGGAAGCTCAGCTCAAATTAATCAAGGCAAAGGATGTGCAAGGTGGAATTAAGAAGAAGGCGATACAATGGATCGGTCACTTATTCATGGTGAGCTCGGTTATGCTGCAACCGATTCATCCTCCTGCTGTTTAGACCTTAATTGACGAGTTTGGGGACATCTTTGAAGAGCCTAAGGGTCTCCCTCCTCAAAGGAGTGTGGACGACGCCATACCTTTACGAGGAAATGCCGACCCGTTCAAAATTAGGCCATATCGGTATCCCCATGGCCAAAAAGCCAAGATAGAGAGGCAAGTGGAGGAGTTGCTTCGGTTGAGCTTCATTAGACCAAGCTAAAGTCCTTTTGCTTCACCCGTGATCCTTGTTAAGAAGAAGGATGGGACAGCCCGTATGTGCATCGATTACCGCCGTTTGAATACACTAACCGTGAAAGAAAAATTTCAGATACCGGTCATAGATGACTTGCTTGATGAGCTTCATGGGGCGTGCTTCTTTTCCAAGTTGGACTTAAGGCAAGGATATCATCAGATCCGAGTTCTTGAATCAGATATTTACAAGACCGCTTTTCAAACTCATCATGGCCATTTTGAGTTCGTCGTTATGCCTTTCGGTCTAACAAATGCTCCGGCCATTTTCCAAGCGGATATGAATGACGTCTTCAAGCCTTATTTAAGGAATTCAGTGCTGGTATTCTTCGATGACATACTGATCTACAGTCCCACATATGAAGCTCACCTCACACACCTTCGACAAGTATTCATCTTGATGCGACAACACCAAGAAGCTTGAATATCTGGGTCATATCATCTCATCAGAGGGCGTAGCTACTGATTCTAACAAGATCCGAGCAATGTAAGAATGGTCAACCCCGATCACCTTGAAGCAATTGAGAGGATTCTTGGGATTGACCGGATATTATCGAAAATTCATTAAAGGTTATGGTTCCATTGCCAAAACTTTAACGGAGATCTTGAAGAAGGATGCTTTTGGGTGGAACGAGAAGTCTCAGGCCGCTTTTGAAGCTCTCAAAGCTGCCATGTGTGCAGCACCGGTTTTGACAATGCCGGATTTCATCGAAGGCTTCGTTTTAGAAGCCAATGCAAGTGGTACTGGTATTGGGGTTGTTCTCTTTCAAAGAGGAAGGCCCATCACATATCTAAGCCAAGCTCTAAGCCCCAAACATCAAGCGATGTCGACTTACGAAAAGGAATACCTCGCCATTCTCTTAGCCGTGGAGAAATGGAGGCATTATTTGGAGGGTCATAAATTCACCATTCGGATGGATCACCAAAGCCTCAAATATCTCCTTAAACAGAATATCGTGTCAAGAATTCAAAAGAAAGGCTTAATAAAAACGTTAGGCCTTGATTAGGATATCGAGTATAGAAGTGGCAAAGAAAACGCAGCTGCAGATGCACTGTCAAGGCGTTTTGAGGACACTGTTTCAGGCACATGCTCAGCCATTTCGGTTGTAGTTCCTTCTTAGGTCGAAGAGATACACAAGTCCTATGAGGGGGATCCATTTTCTCGTGAAAAGGTGGCTGCTGCAGCGCTCTAGACTGACGCTAAAATTGCTGCAGATCACGGCAACCCGACAGTGCAGAATGGTCTACTGTGTGTTCAGGGCAAACTGTATATTGGTGCTGCTACCGACTTGAGAAAACAGGTCATCCGAGTCTCACACGACGCTGCTTGGGGAGGTCACGAGGGTGTGGAAGGCACTATCAACTAATTAAAGCTTATTTCACGTGGCCGAGCATGAAAAAGAATGTAAGCGACTATGTGAAATCTTGTGAAGTTTGCCAACAAACAAAATTGGGAGATCCGCGATACAAAGGACTTCTTCAACCTCTTCCCATTCCGGAAGGTCCTTGGGTTCACATTAGTGTGGATTTCATTGAGGGGCTACCGAAATCCGAAGGTAAGGAGGTCATATGGGTCGTGGTGGATCGCTTCACCAAATATAGTCATTTTCTTGCTCTTACTCGACCCGTTACTGCAGAGAAGTTGGCAAAGCTCTTCCTCGACAACATCTACAAGCTACATGGATTGCCCCAATCCATCGTATCAGACCGGGACAAAATCTTCACAAGCAACTTTTGGAGGGAATTGTTCAAGCTGATGGGAACCACGTTGGCTCTTAGTTCTTCCTACCATCCTCAAACGGATGGGAAAACCGAAAGAGTAAACCAATGTGTGGAGCAATATCTCCAGAGCATGGTCTTCTCGAAGCCCAAGGAGTGGAACCGTTGGCTTTCCTTAGCCGAATTTTGGTTCAACACAGTTTTCCACACAACCATTGGCACTACACCCTTCCTAGCATTGTATGGATACTCTCCACCTTCTTCTATGCTGATCCGACAGCCCAAACCCACTGATTCAGTAGCAACATAGCTTGTGCAGCAGAGGAGACAGATCTTGCAATCGCTTAAGGACAATCTCCAACAAGCTCGGGCTAGTATGAAGCATTATGCGGATAAGAGGAGAGTAGACGAGAACTATGACGTCGGGGACATGGTCTACCTCAAGCTACAACCCTATAGACAATCAACTGTGGCTGTTCGACGCAACGTCAAGTTGTGTGCTCTTTACTTCAGTCCTTACAAAATTCTGGAAAAAATTGGCAATGTGGCGTACAAGCTCGACTTACCCCCACATTCTTACATTCACCCCGTGTTTCATGTATCCCTCCTTAAAAAAACAGGTTAAGAGAAATGCTGATACGAGCCAAAACCCGCCCATAGCTGAAGCAAATGGCGTTTTACTGCAGCAACCAAGCTCTGTCAAGTCTGAACGGGTGCTGCAGCTGAACAACCGGAAGATTCACCAAGTCCAAGTCACTTGGAGCAACTTAAATGAGCACTTTACAACATGGGAGGACTACAACTTCTTGAAGAGCCTTTTCCCGAGCTTCACTTCTTGAGGACAAGAAGCTTTTCAAGACGGAGGGATTGTTATGAATTAATAAATTTTACTTGTAATGCATTTTTATTTTTAGTATTACTTTTGATTAGAGCTTATATGATGTAATAACAATTAAAATGGCACTAGTTTACATGGTTTTAGGCTCCTCCGCAGCACGTGTGCAGCACGTGATAGCCCCTGTGCAGAATTCAGTTAAAGTTTGTTACAATGCAGGGGATTTTTGCGGCTGTTGCTCCAGCTAGGGTTTTTGATCTGAATTATTGTATAAATGGAGAGCTTATAGTGTAATTTTGATTTATCCAATGAAATGAAATCTTATTCCTAAGGGAATTCTCTATTTCTCATCTCCTTTCTCTATTTTCTCATCCCCTTCCTTTCTTTTCTCATCTCAAACTCTCTTCTACAAGGTTAGGTTTTCAAATTAATTTTGGGAAGCTAACAAATCATTTCCAAATTAGCTAAAGTTTCTGAATTAATTTGATTGATTGATGGGATTGATTACTAATTTAGATAATTAATTTGATTGATTGAGTCATTTCTAAATTAGTTAAAATTTTTGAATTAATTTCCCACTTTGTTTTGATTTTGAATATTTGATTGCACAAATCAAACTAAATCAACACCCATTTAATTTTTATCTTAATTGATTAGATCATATTTTTCAAAATACTAATTTTGAAAAATATTTTAATTGAAAGGCTAGATTGGTTTAAATTTTGACTTGAATATTTTTCAAATAAAATTTAAAAATCAATTTTCAAAAAATATTTCAAAAACATTTTTGTTAGAGCATCACTTATCAATATTGAGACTTGAACTCAATTGATATATCCCTACCCTAAGCTAGACAATTAAGATAAATAACTTTAAGGCGCTTGGATTCGGATCACGTTCTTATGAATCTTCTCTCCGACTTTGATCTCTTTTTGTCTTGATTCATCATCTTAGAAAGCTTCGTATTAACATGATTAACCTTGATTTTTCTAGCTTTTTTATGAGTCACTTAAAAATAAGATTAGAACAATTTCAACACTATGACTCAGTAAATGGTTGTTATCATCAAAATTACAATGCAAATGGCTTTAAGGCCAACACGAACACATTCTAATCTTGTTAATTCAAAATTCACATCAAGATACACATGTAATAGTGTGAGTGAGTGTAAAAGGCATATAAAATAAATGTTAAGAACTTAAACTCTAGGAGCATTATATATCTTTAAGAGAACATGACGCACTGTCCTTTGTACCAGGGTAAGAGGGTGACTAGAGCAACGACCAATCCAAGGATTAACCATGCTATTACCACGGCAGGGTAATTCATGAGGTAAGAAAAGGTTCATTGAATGTCCCACACGAACAATAGGCTCAAAGAGTCAAGGCGACATGGACATGATACGTCATTGAATATGAATCGCACCAATTATAAAAATTAAATCCCTGGCGAGGGAGGCGGCGGGGGGGGGGGGGGGGGGGGGGGGGCGGCTGGGGGGAAGGGAGGGATCAGTAGTGAAAATGTGGAAGACTTTGACTTGAGTATCCATTTGCTTTTTCTTGCACTTCCTGGAATAACACTATGTATGAAAAAAAAAAAAAAAAAAAAAAGCAATTTTTACATTCAAAATTCGATTAGTGGCAAACTCGGATCACTAGGGGGTAAATAATTAATAAATGAAAATTAAAGATAGAGGCCGAATCTAGCGAAAGTTGGGGTCTCGAGCAATGTGAAGCACTTTTCTAGACCTTGAATGCTCTAGTTGAGAAACTTATCTAGAAGAATTAAAAAGTTAAAAGAAAGATAAAATTAATAAGAAAACTTAAAATACAACAATCTAATACAAAACAACAATGAAAACAAAATTTTAACGAAAACCAAAGAAAAATGACACTAATATTTAGAAAAACTTAAAACTAACAATTTCAACTTTCAAAATTTATCAAAGTTAACTTATAAGTAAAAGTAAGAAAAAAATAAAGAAAAAAAAGACACAAGAAAAACAACAAAATAACACATACCTAATAAAACTTAACCAAAACACAATTTTAAGGGGTGTTGTATACGAAAACAAAAATAATTTTACAAACAAAATCAATTAAATGAAATAAATGAAAGAAAATAAATTTCTTCTTCAAACTTAAACAAAATTTACAAGTTTTAACAAACAACATCAAATTAGTAACAAAACTAGCTGGCATCGATATCACTCAAACAAGAACAATCCTCAGCGACGGCGCCAAAAACTTGATGCCTACTTGGTGTTTGCTTAGCAATTGTACTAAGTCATATCAAGTAATATAGAATGAGTAGATTATCGTCCCATGAGGATTGATTATTGAGTGAGTACCAAAATTAGTAGTTTCAGCACTGTTTGAAAGACCGAAATTTGATGTTTTTGATATAAACAAAACAACATGAAAAAGAACTAAATGTTTAATGATTTTTATCAAAAGGTTTTTGATTTTAGATGAGTTTAATAATTTAATAAAATTCAAGACATCTGATTTCACCTAGGTGAATTAATACGCCTTTCTTTTCTCGATATTCAAGTTGTTATTACATGTTGATGATCAAAAACCCTAATTTACTAAATGTTCTCTCTCTCGATGAACATTTAGCATGGTCTTTTACACATTAACTCATCAATCTCTTGCATGAATTTAAAAAAGAAAAGAGTTTTGAAGATCCATGTGTTTCACGTAAGACCACACAAATCGTGTTATTCTATCGCTAGCATTGGCTCAATTTATCGTGTTTATCACCTTATCAATCATCATAAATCTTCTCATAGATTCATTATGAATTATTATAGGCTTTTAATAGTGATCAAGCATTCAAAACGTATGAAGAACAATGATAAACACTTCAACAACGCAATAAACAAAACATTAAATACTTCGAATTAGAAAAGAGCATATATTACAACTTACGCTACATCGTAGCCTTGGAATGATAAAATTAGCTCATGGTAGACATAATATAAAGTAAAATTAAGACAAAATCCTTGAACTTTAAAGAAGAAAGGGATAGAATGAACTTAAAAATGCAAAATTACAAGCCAAGCTTTCCTTCCTTCCTTCCTTCTTCTTTTTCTTGGTTTTCCTATCTTTTTTTTTCTAATTTGTATTGGTTTTTTTTTGCTGGATGAGATGCTAAAACACTTTTACAATCTCTCTATTTATATTACATAAGTTTGGGATTACTTAACATCAAAAATATTGCAAGCTTAAAGTTTATTGCACCACCTTGCTACCAATGCTGCCCAGTTTTGATCAACTTGCTTCTTTTGCTTATTTCTTCTGAATTTTATTGCTTTGCACCTCCCAAAATCAGTATTTACATAAATTTTAACATTTTTTTGAAGTGTACAAGAAGTTCTTTCACTTGATTTGTCCATTTTGCCTCGCAAATTTACAAGTTGAAATGAGTTGTCAAAGCTTGTTGTTCATCCTTTGCAACTTGCTGTTCTTGCTTTTTTTTTTTTTTTCAGCTTTTGCCACCCAAAACTAAGACTTGACATCAACTTGAACATTTTAACGTATTGTTTAATCCATTCTTGCTCTTGATTTGTGCATTTTGCCACCCATTTTTGCTTGTTGAAATGAATTGTATATGTTCTTGCTTAACTATGTGAAATGTTGTATTTAGCCCCATTTTTTTTGCTTTGATTGATGTATCTTACTTTCACCTGTTAATATTGATGATAAAACCTAGCAAGATTCAGCATAAAAGTGAGCAATAGTGATAAAAGCTTGATATAAAATGGTTTTAAAATGAATCAAAATGATATGAATAATAATATACTAAATTAGACTTGTCACCTAATTTTAAAATCACTTGTAGGTTTATAATTAGGAATTTTAAGCTATTTCGCTGCATTAATCTATTCAATTAGGAAAAAATTTTGAAATTCGTCCCAGTAATTGGTATCAAAACCAGCCTATTATTACATTCATAATATATATGATAGGCATAATAATATTGAAAAAAATAGACTTGTGATTTAATAAAATAGAGACTTTATTAATATAGAAAGGAAAGATCATTTAATTCGATATTGATCATAATTGTAGACTTGGTTTTCAAATTATTTAAAATAGTTGTTTGAATTAATAGTTAATTCGTATCTATCGTTGTAGATTTTTAAAATTACATTTATATTTAGATTACATATGATGTGATTACGCGTATATCGTTAATATCAACAAAATCAGTAGAATTGATCTAATCAGACTAGAGTAAATATTTTTTGAAATAAAAAAAAAATATTAAATGTAGTGTTGATGCTGACATCAGCAATGACATGGCACTGACATCAGCATATTTTTTTTAAAAAAATTTTGGGGGCATGTAGACATTAGTACTAAATTAAATAATAAAAGTTAAAAGTTAATTTTTATTAATTGGTTTACTTTTAGAATGAGATTTTAATGGTGATTATAAGATAATAATATTGTAAATGCAATTTAAAATAGAAACCACTAATTTATAAAATTCAAATAGGAGCGAGGTTCAATTGTTGAAACCTCACAGTCTCCATTACCGGTCTAGCAGTATGGTTAATCAACATCACTCCTGCGAAGGGTGTTGGTTTGCAGGTTACAAGGTTAGACTTCTAATAGGATAAACTAAAGTGCAAAGAAGCGTTGTGACCACGCTGGTGTAGAGTGTTTCGTGTATTTGTATGGAGGTTTAGGTGATGGTCTACACTTGACTAGCGTAATACATTAGCCCCCCCGAGGAGCTCTATTGTGTCACGTTAGGGACTCAGAAAAAGTGGTGAGTTAATCATGTTTAGTAAGAGGTACAAGAAAACATGTTAATTGAAAATGGTTCTCACCTAAACTAATTTCAAACGACCCCGTTGCCAAGGAGTAGGGAATGGTGCGTTGGGGTAAACATTGCATACATGATAGTTCAATTTTGCGGATACTTGACTCATTATATCTACTAAATTAAAAGAATAGATATCACTGCATTGTACATGACTCATATTATGTAGTTACACAAGTGTTTGCATTTACAGAGATTAATAGTGGCTACGACTGATACTCTTCATTCAATTCTTAAGCGTAATGCACTCTCTGGACCAAATTATTTTACCTAGAAAAAGAGTTTGGACATCATACTAATACACGATGGTCTTGACTTTGTTCTCACTTATGCTTATCCTCTTGTGCCTACTAATGATTTCACAGCTATTGTTAAAGAGCTTTATGAGTGCTTCCACAAGGCTAATGAGTTAGCCATATGACACATATTGATGTCTATGTTAGATGTTCTCAAGCATCAGATGCTTGAGATGCACACAGGAGCTAAGATGATGAAACATTTAGAAGAAATGTTTGAACAACAGTGTGGAGCAGCTAGGAAAGATCTTATCAGAAAGTTGTTCAATATGAGGATGTCCGAAGGAATGCCAGTTAAGGAATGCATCATGAGTTTAATGGCTCGTTTTTCTAAACTGGAAATCCTTAGAGCTGAGTTTGATAGTTAAACTAAGCAGGATATCACCCTCAATTCTCTATCTAGCTCATTCACTCAGATCAGGCTGAATGTTTTTCTGAGCAATAAGAACTATTTGTTGCCTGAGCTAAGGAAAGAGCTGCAAGAGACGGAGGACTAGTTATGAGCCGAATGGAATATCGAATCAACCTAGGCATCAATGACAAGTGAGGAAGCCGAGAGAATGTGTTCTCTTGCAAGGATAAGATCCATTGGACTGGGGATTGCTCTAAGAACATAGCTACCCTTCCTCCCAAGACTGGCAAACCATCTAGTGAATGTATGTTGATATCTCATTTAGTTGATTCATACACAGTTGAGAGTCCAACAAGTTCCCAGTGTGTGGACTCGGGTTTAAATGACCATGTCTATAATATATTACAGGGGCTTAGGTTAACCAAGAGGCTGCATGATGGAGATGTGTACCTAACAGTTAGAGACGGTACAAGAGTTGTGGTCATAGTAGCAGGCGATGTTAGCTTAGTTTTTAGTGGCAGGGTTTTGATTTTAAAGGATTGTTTATTTGTACCTGCATTATGCAAGAATTTGATTTTTGTCTCTCGTTTTGTGGATAATGGTTATTTATTGAATTTTATTTATAAACTATTTATTACGAGAAATAAATTGTTTATTTGCAAAGGTACATGTGTGGATGGTTTATTCATGTTATTTTCTGATCAAAACTCTGATACATGTTTGAATGAATCTAACACAAGCTCACTTGCTTAATCTCTAAAAAGAGAACACCCTAAAAGGGATAATGCCTACATGTGGCACCAACATTTAGGACACATTAATTCTAATAGGATCCAAAGACCGGTAAAAGATGGACTGACAGAACCTTTGGACTTAAAGTCCTTGGCAGTCCGTGAATCTTATATAGAACAAAAGATGACCAAGTCGGTCGTTAAGAGTAAAGGCAACAGAGTTGGTGATTTGCTTAAGCTAGTTCACACAGATGCATGTGGACCAATGAATGTTCAAGCGAAAGGTGGGTATGAGCACTTCATCACATTTACTGATGATTACTCTAGATATGGATATATTTACCTAATAAGATTTAAGTTGGACTCTTTTGAAAAGTTCAAAGAGTATAAAGCTAAAGTTGAAAAGCAATTAGTTAACATGTCAATTCACTTCGATCAGATCAAGGAAGAGAATACCTTTCAAGTGAATTCCTCGATTTCCTAACTACAAATGGGATAAGATCTCAGCTTTCTGCTTTGGGTACACCGTAGCCAAATGATGTCACAAAAAGAAGGAATAGGACATTATTGGAGATGGTAAAGTCTATGATGAGTCATGCTACTTTACCAATCTCCTTTTAGGTTATTCCTTGGAAACAATAGCATATCTCTTTTACTTAGTTCCATCTAAGTCGGTTTCGAAAATACCTATGGAGTTATTGATTGAGCGAAAGCCAAGTCTAGGGTACCTTCGAATTTAGGGGTGCCCAACACATGTGTTGAAAAAGATTCCTAACAAGTTGGAATCAAGGCGAAGGCAAGTATGTTTGTTGGTTATCCCAAAGCAATAACGGGCGATTTTTTTACAATCCTTCTGAACAAAAGGTTTTTGTTAGTGTAAATGCGAAATTTTGGAGGAGGATTTTGTAGTAGACTACATAAGAAAAAGTAAAACAATGTTAAAGGAATTAAGAGAGAATGACACTAATTCTTAATAGCTAGACACATCTCAGGACACTGTGGATGTATTAGATGCACCCTGGATAGGGCCAAGGACGTCATAGGTACACAAGAGCGTAAGCATAGTAGGAGGGTTGTCAAGGCGCTTAACAGGTTCATGGCGGGAGCCTTAATGGTTGACTTTGACATTGAATCTGATCCTCTCAACTATAATGAGGCAATTAAAGACAAGGATGCTGACCAGTGAGTCTTGGCAATGAAATATGAGATATGATCTATGTATTCTAATCAGGTAAGGAAACTTGTAGAGGCGTCGGAAGGCATTAAACCCATTGGATGTAAAGGGGTCTACAAGAGAAAGGGAGGAGTGGGTGGGAAGGTAGAGACTTTCAAGACAAGACCAGTTGCTAAGGGTTTTACCCAAAAGGAAGGAATCGATTATGATGATACCTTCTCAATTATGATGATACCTTCTCACTAGTAGCCATGCTAAAAGTCCATAAGGATACTCCTATCCAATGCAACTCATTATGATTATGAGATTTGGCAAATGGATGTCAAAACAACCTTGTTGAATGGTTGTCTTGAACAAGTTAAGACAACTATATGGTGCAACCAAACGGTTTTATTGGCAGAAATTAGGAGCATATAGTATGCAAACTAAAGAAGTTCATATATGGACTAAAGCAAGCATCACACCCATAGAATGTTAGAGTCAATGAAGCGATAAAGTCTTATTTTGAGCAATTAGTTGATGAACCATACATGTACAAACAACATCAAGAGAAAGTAGTGACTTTCTTAGTGTTGTATGTGGACGATATACTACTCATTGGGAATGATGTAGGTGTCTTATCAGCGGTAAAGATTTGGTTGTCAGGTTAGTTTGATATGAAGGACCTTGGAGAAGCCAGCTATATTCTTGAGATCAAGCTTCCACGAGATTATAAGAGTAGGATGTTGGGTCTTTCTCAAGCCACTTATGTTGACAAGATGTTGTCAAGGTATCACATGGAGTACTCTAAGAAAGGGACTTTTCTTTTCAGGCATGAAGTTTCTTCTTTCTTTTGAACAGTGTCCTAAGGCACCTCAAGAGGAAGAATAGATGAGGAATGTTCCATATGCTTTGATTGTGAGAAGTCTCATGTATGCCATGTTGTGCACAAGACCAAATATCTGCTATGCTATTGGTAAGGTGAGTGGATATTAGTCTAACCCAGGTCCGATGCACTAGGTGGTAGTGAAGCATATTCTCAAGTACTTGAGAAGAACTAGAGATTATATGATGATCTTTCGTAATGATGAGCTGGTTCCAATTGGCTATTCTAATTTAGATTTTCAGTTAGATAGAGATGCTAGACGTTCGATGTCTAGATATGTCTTGACCCATAGAGGTGGAGCCATCAGTTGGAGCAGTGTCAAACAATCTTGTATTGCTAACTCAACCATGGAAACCGAATATGCTGCAGCTTCAAAAGGTGCAAAGGAGGCATGTTGGCTCAGAAAGTTCCTGATAAATTTTGATGTTGTTAGAGATGGTCTAACACCGGTTACAATTTTTTGTGACAACTCGGGTGCGGTGGCTAATTCTAAAGAGCCTAGATGGTTCAGGACGTCCAAACACATTGAAAGGAAATACCACCTCATTAGAGAATACATGGAGAAGGTGAGAAGCAATCTTGAAGATAGATACGAGCAATATCCTTCCAGATCCTTTCACAAAGATTTTGACTCAGAAGACCTTTGATTCGCATTTAGATGGGATCGATATAAAGTGTATAATAAATTGGATTTAGGACAAGTGGGAGATTGTTAAGAATAGTGTCCTGAAAATCCAAATTTATCTTGTAAATGTTACTTTATTAATGAATGAAATAGAAGTTCTAGTTGTTTCCCCTTTAAATTTGTGTAAGTGAGCATATATCTTGCATGTGATTTTCTTTTAAGTAAAATCCATGAGATGGATGTAGTCCTCGTATTACTTTTTACATGTTTGTTCTAAGTAGTTTAAGAGATTAAGCCACAAGTAGACTTGGAGCAAATGGAATGAAATGTTATTTGAAAACTCATAGTCAGTGATAATTCTGGACTACTTGTTTGCTGAGACTATAATGTGATGCTTTAGATGACCTGTCTTTATCATGTGGATGATGATCTAGAAGTATTATGTTGGTGTGTTCAATAAGATTAATACACTGAGTTGGACCACGTCAGTTAATTGTTTCTAGACTACTATCAAATGTGAGTGAATCATTATGTACTATTTAAACGACAACTCTAAATCCTGAGAGTATTATGGACCTATGCATGAAATGCTAGTTACTTTGGTGTACTATAAGTAAGGTCTTGATACATGGCCGAAATTCTGCATGCGTTGGGTGACTATATGAATTGTAACAGGGATCGGGTATTCAGTAGAAAATCTACAGTCTCTTATGAGATATAAATGTCCCCTTAGTTGATTCATAAGTATTTGAATTAATTCGAAAACTTTGGGCGAAGTGTTCCAAATGTTTGACATTTGGAATTTAAACTATGAATTGTTTCAAGCATAAATGAATTATTCAGAAATGGCAAGTTGGTAACTAATGAAGAAGCTATGAAAAAAATAATGGTAGTAGATCTAATTATTTTTCATCATGGATATCCAATATATAGTCCATTTGGGAGTTATCGAATAAATTATTTAAGTCTAGAGTGCGGTGAGATTTATTTAGTGAAATTAAGTCCCATTAAATGATAATTAAATTTAATCATGAAATGGTAATTATTTTAACCCATTTGAAACTAGATTTAAATTGTCATTGAGGTCTCTGCACAAGCCTCTATTTTTATTGCCATTAGAAAAATATTAAAAAGATCATGAGATGAATAAATTTAATTTTACCAAGCATTATTCATGAGATGAATAAAATTAGAAATTATAAAATAAAAAAATTTTTTAAAATTAAAATTTATAAAATGAATTTTTACATGTGAAAAAAAAATAATTTAGCGTCACATTTGGCGTCAAACACTCATGGCGAATCATGGCGCGACACGTGTTACATTGTGTCTAGGGACCCCTGATCCGTGTGCCTCGGGATGGGCCAATCAGCGCACAACATGTGTCATGCGCTCGGCCATCCCAAGCAACGATCCGTACCTACCAGCGTGGGCTAATCCGTGCATGTCACGTGGCAAGCGGTGACTGGACATAGTTGCGCAGTTATTCCTTTTCTTAATACGACATTGTTTATTTGTGTTTCACGTATCCCAAATCGAATTTTTGGAATTTTTTTGCTCAAGCAGCCTACTATATATTGGGGTTCTTAAGACAGGGTTTAGCATCCAATTTTAAACTTAACAGTTTCTGAAAGTATTGATTTTCGGAGATCTAATAAGAGCTGAAATTTTTTCTTAAGTTTAATATTTTTCGGTGCCGATACACCTGGTATTTCAAGGTGATTGCGTATAAGGCTTCTGGGTCTCAGTATTTTTCTGGTACTCTAGTTTCTTTATTTGGAGCAATTCCAGGTATTTTTCTTATGCTATTTTTATATTAATGCTATTGTTATGAATGTATTAGAGTAGAGGCCTATAGATTTAAAATTAGGAATTTTAAATCGTTCTGCTGCATTAATCTATTCAATTAGAAAAACCACAAAAAAAAATTGAAGTCAATCCTTGTCTCAAGTATTGAAACTAGTGGATTCACTCCTGAGAAGGGTGTAATTCTCCCATGTTGCTTTGTCTGAGCTTAGATTTGACCATTGCACTAATACTTAAGGCATTGGTGCAATGTTTCTTTTTACAATTCTTCGAACTAGGATAGTTAGGGGCTCAGCTTACATTAAGCCATCTCAATCACAACTGGTGGTTCACTTGAAGGTGGAATTTCTGGCCCAATTCACGTTTTAATCAAGGAAATGCAGAACACTGGGTGAATATCGCTCGTGGGCGGCAACTCAAGTTTGTAGGCAATAGGTCCCATACATTATAGCACCCTACATGGACCAAAATACCTTGCTAAAAGCTTAATAATGCTTCTTATAGCCAAGGAGCTTCATTTGTAAGGTTGAAGCTTGAGGTACACAAGATCTCCAGCAGCTAGTTCACATTCAAAATGTTTCTTGTTTGCATAGAAATTCATCGTCACTTGTGGCACTTCCAAATTTTTTCCAAGCTTGCATGCCGCTTGACTTCTTTCCCTAAAAAATCATCCACCGACGTATTGGAAGTAACAAGTTCTTATTGGACATCAAGTGTGGGAGCATGATACCCATAGAATGAAAAGAAAGGTGTGCACTTAATGGATGAGTGGTATGATGTATTACCAAACTTCTACAAAATACAACCACAAATACCTTTTGTTTGGAATTGATGAGGCCATACATCAGTATTGCTCAACACACTGATTCAACCTCTCAAATTAACCATCAGTCTTAGGTTGATAACCTGAACTGACGTTAAGCAATGTACCAGATAAATGAAAGATCTCTCTCCAAAACTTACTAATAAAGATCCTATCCCTATCGGATACAATACTTAATAAAATACCATGTAGCTTGTAGGCATTCTCCATGAACATCATGTTGGAATTGGTGTCCCGGAAAATCTAATTAGTCAGTTTTAAATGTTTATTAAATAAAATTGTTTTATTTATTTAATATTCGATTATGTTTTACTAGTCTGATGTACATGTGATTGTTTTCTAAAACATTCCACGAGATGGGCATAGTCCAAGATGACATATCAAGTTTGGTTTATGTGGTTAATGAGATTGAGCCATGGATAGACTTAAATCAAACTAGTGATATATTGTTAAAGTGTATGCTCGTAGTCGATGATGAGTTTGGACATCTTGTGTGATAAGATTGTAATATGATACTTTAGATGACTTGTCTTGGTCATGTGGATAGGGATCATAAAGTATTATATTGGTATTGTCTATATGATTGGAACACTGAGCAAGACCACATGAATTATTTGTTTCTTTATTGTTATAGAAATAATTAATTCAGTAAGACGATAACTCTAAATCTAAAAAATAGCCTGACCTCATGCATAGATTGTTCATTGCTTTGATGTGCTAAAAGGACTCACAATACGTTTACTTAAATCTTACGTGCCTTGGGTAATGGCATGAAGTGTAGTGGGAACAAGTGTTTTACATAGAATCTAAAGTCTCTCACAAGATAAAGATGTCCTCTTAGTTAATTCGCAAGCATACAAACAAATTCGAGAATCTTTTGCCAAAATATTTCATTAGTATAGAAATTGTTTTCTTTATTATTGAATTCGAGAAGGGTGAATCGGGAACTATGGTGAAAGATGTGAGAAAATTAGTGATAGTAGTTAAAGCTATTTTTCCTCACAGATATCTAATAGAGGGGTGGATTTTCACAATACAAGTTAATTGAAAATTATTGAATAATTATATTTAATTCTAGAGTGTATTAATATTTATTTAAGGGAATTCAATATACTAAATGGTAATCCATGTTATCAAGTGTTGATAAATAGATTTGACCCATTTAGAGCTAGAATTAAGTTGTTTCTGAGGTTGCTCTACAAGCATCTAGAAGTACACCAATTGAAAATATTTAAAATGAATTCATGAGATTAATTATTTGTTCATTAGGTGAATAAATTAATTTCATTAAATTTAATTTATGAGATAAATTATTTATTCATAAGATTAATAAATTTATTTTACCAAATAATATTCATAAGATAAATTTATACACGTGGGAATTTACCAAAAAAATACAAAAAAAAGGAAAACGCACAGGTCACGATCCGTGTGCACATGGGAAGACCAACGGCGAGGAGACACGTGGCAGCTTGCTATGCCTTCCTCTTGCTATATGTGCTGTGAGGGACGGACCAATGGAAACATGCCACGTGGTGCATTGGGATTGGTCAGAGCTGGGCCGCATGGACTGAAATCTGCGTGCTTACGTACTGACCAGCCACTGACGGACACGTGGCATTTTAACACTTTAAATCTGGGCACATTTTTCCTGGGGAAAAAAAAGACGTCATTCTACGAGTCGGTTCCGAAATAATGCTGAAAAATAAAAAAATAAAAAAAATAATGCTAAAAAAAATAATTCGAAATCTACTGTTGAACCGTGTTTACAAAATGCGGCTATACTAAACCGCGTCAACGTGAGGCGTTTAAAATAGCCAAAAACCGCGTTTACAAAACACGGTTTACTTTGAATAAACCGCATTCACAAAACGCGGTTCACTATGAAATGAAAAGCATTATAAAAACGCGGTTTATATGGATAAACCGCGTTAACAAAACGCGGTTTTATAATGAACCGCGTTAACAAAACGAGGAGAGGGGACACGGGGAGGGGAACGCCCATAAACCGCGTCTCAATAATGCGGTTTATGCTGAGATAAAACGCATCATAAAGACGCGGTTTTATTGTGATGCGGTTTAATGAAAAAAGGGCACGCGGTTTTGTTTTACTTGAAACGCGTTTCTTTGACGCGGTTTACTATAACCGCATTTTATAAACGCGGTTCAACAGTAGATTTGGAATTATTTTTTTTCCAGCATTATTTTTTTATTTTTTTATTTTTAAGCATTAATTTCGGAACCGACTCTCATTCTACCTGATATTTAATACGCATTTTTCTATTTTTATGCCAATCACATATCGTAATTTGACAAATTTTTTTGTTCAAGAGACTGCTATAAATAGGGGTCTTGACAACTTAGTTTAGCAATCGAATAATTTTCTGAAACATATGATCCTTCACAAAATTAAAGAGAAATTTCTCTTTAAAATTCTTCCTAGTAAATATTTTCGGAGCCCATACTCTGGGCGTCAAAGGGTTATTACCGTGCATCTCGCGGTCTCGATGATTCCTCCTGGGCAACAATTGCAGTCTATAATCTATGTATTCCTTATTACTTTTCTTTTAAGCTCTCCTTTAGTTTCGGCAATTTAATTTATGCTTTTAATTCAATGTTTATTATGCTTTGATATTCTATGTCATTATATATATATATATATATATATATATATATATATATATTAGAATAGAGGTCCTTAGATTTAAAATTAGAGAATTTTAAGGTTTTTTTTTTTTTTTTCTCTTCACCTGATCTAGTCAATTTAAAAAAAATTTAATTTCTAAAATTAAATTTTCCTAACACATCTTAGCCACGGATTTGGCAGTGCAAGGATGTGACAAACGCTGGAAAAGACTAGGGTAAGCAACATTTTCGAACTTATGCCTTTCGCACACATCACATTCTTGGACATAAGTCTTGATTGCTCTTTCTAAGCCATAGATACGTTAGAATGCCCTCCTAATGGAGAATCATGGAGGCTATTAGTAAGTCTTTTGCGTAAATCACCCATGGTTACCAATATATTGCCTATTATTATATAGCGTAAAACTCCTTGTCGAAGGCTGTGAGGGGCTTCGCCTTCTGTACTAGCAACAAGGCTTCCATAATGGCTTTCACCTCATCTTCATTCTTGTAGCTAGAAACCACAAGCTGCATCCATGAAGGAATAGTAGCAGTAATACCGCAATTGTTAGTAGGTGAGTCATGAATTTCAGACGAATGGAGTCTGGACGAAGCATCAACAGCATTGTTTTGAGACCCCTTTCAATACAAAATGCCATAGTCTAAACCTAAAGCTTGCTTAAGCCTTTTTTGAGTAATAAAAAATAAAAAAAAAAAAAAGAGCTGTGGTTGTTTGATCGAGTAGATGTTTTAAAGCCTCATGGTTAGTTTTAATAAGAAAATAACCTTCCTCTAGATAGTGTTTACACTTTCAAACTGTCATCAAAATTGTTATATATTCTTTTTCATAATTTGACAACCCCTCTTGTCTAGGCTTAAATGGTTTACTAAGAAAAGAAATTGGTTGCCCTTCCTGCATTAGCACAACTCCTAAACCTTCATGACAAGCATTTGTTTCAAGGAAAAATGGCCTTCTAAAGTTAGAGAGGCGCAAAATGGGTGCCTTAATCATTGCTTCTTTTAATGTTTCAAAAACATTAGTAGCTTCCTCAGAGTATGAAAAAGAGTTTTTCTTAAGCAAATTGGTTAATGGTTTAGCTAGGATACCCTAACCAGCTATAAACCTCTTGTAGTATCTTGTGAGTCCGAGAAAACCTCATAATGATTTCAAATTTTTAGGTATAGGCCAACTTAAATAGCCTCGATTTTGTTAGAATCAGTAGCTACCCCTTCTTTGGATATTAAATGCCCTAAGTACTCAACTTCTTTAGTTCCAAAGGAACAACTGGATAGCTTAGCAAACAATTGACTGTCACACAAACCAACGAAGACAAACTGCAAATGCTTGAGATGCTCAGCCCAACAAGGGTTGTAAGTCGACATATCCTCAAAGAAGACAAGTACATACTTCCTTAAATAGGGATTAAACACATCATTCATCAACTTTTGGAAATTAAAAGGTGCATTAGTTAATCTAAATGGCATTACTCTAACAAAGTGACCGTGGTGGTTTTTAACAGCGGTTTTATAGGTATCCTCCTCTTTCATTCAAACTTGCTGATAGCCAGCCTAAGGTCCATCTTAAAAAAATACTCAGAGCCACATAATCTATCAAGTGTTGAGAATATAGCGTGTACAACGACAATACTGCGTATAATAATACGCAAAATACGGCTGTATATTACCAAAAATTAACCGAAAAAATACAGAAAAATAACCGAAAATAGTACTGCTGTAATTACAGTAAAATAGCCAAAATATTGCTGTAAAATAACCGAAATATTACTGTAAAATAAGGTAGCGAAAAACAGCGAACTTAAACCGAAAATGCATACAACTTTCACCGCGAAAAACAGTAAAACCGCAGCTTTAATAATCGGTATAACACAGTAAATTTTCAGTAATTTTATATCGAATAAACGCAGCCAAATAAATGAACACAACAATCAAATAATACCAAAAGAGGGAGAATAGATTAGAAAATACCGAAGATACCGTGCCGTGGAAAATACCACTGTCCTAAAAGACAATTTCGCCGCTGCTCCAGTGCATACAGTGGTTTCGGCGGCCGTCCTCTAGGATTAACACGGTCCGACTCTTAACATGCACTCGTTAATCGTCAGGTAGGAGAACAGGAGAACTTTGCCCGGAATGCTTTACAAGGAAATGACAGAAGCCGAGAGAAGGAGGAAGAAAGAGACGTATTTTTTGAGAGATGACGATAAACCTAAGTTAGACAACCCATTTATACTAATCCTAAAGCTCAACCGGTATACACATAGAAGTAATGTCCAACCGTATTGATATGGATCCCAAAGGCTTTTAACATTTTTTCGGGCATTAAAATCGACCCCAACGGCTAGTTATTGTAAATTTCCGCAAAACAAATATACCCGCTAGGAAAAAGATCAACCACACCCACGCCAGAGCACGGCACGGTGCGGCAGGCGAGCTGTGCGCGCGCGTGTGTGGTTCCCACCATTCCTTCACCCAAGGCTTAATTCAAGTAGGTTAAAAACACTCACCCTTATAAACCCAACTACCCCCCTCTAAATTATCAATATGGGATTGGGAACCTTTGTTTTGTACTCACAATGGGGCATTTACCAATTGCGATACAACTTTCCTACTAATTTGAATTTAGCTTGCATCATTTTTTGAACAATCCCCCACTAAGGACACAAGCGAAAAAGAAAGAAAGAAATAGACTGGGCAAAGGGAGTTCAGTTTTTCAGTGCCGATGTCTTACGACTTGAATCGTCACTTAATGTAACCTAAGTTTAGGACCAACATCTTGCAAGGTGACTTCCGTCTTGAACCTCACAAGGGGTTGTATAGTCTTCCACTTGGACACATACCAAACTCCAGATCTCGGCAACTCCTGCTGTTTAGCGCGTTTAATCGGCCATGCGCTCGTCCTGGATGTTCATAGGTGCTCTAGAAGGCAAGTCTCAAATCCTTCATAGGGAGCGGCCAGACTCCCACACCTATATAGGTGGATCCCATCAAGTGTGTGTTATTGCACACCACCAAATATATGGATATGGGTCCATTAAGAGCTAAAGCTCAACCTTACCCCTGGTAACATATAGACAGTGTCCATCATGTGCAAGTCGTGCTTACACCGCCAACATACGGCATTGGACCCGTCTCCGCACTGTCACACCATAGGGAGGGACAACATAAAACACAGTGCATATCTTGAATGAAACTATGACTTCTCACAATGAACCTGTTAAAACCAGGTTGGATACATCATGGTTTATTCATGTATAGCCTTTAATCCCATCCCCCTCGATGTTTCTACAATCATTTTACGACAAAGGCCTTTTGCCAACGGATCCGCAAGATTCTTTTCAGACTTTACATAGTCTAGTGATATCACTCCACTTTCTAGTAGATCTTTCACGATCTTATGCCTGAGACGAATGTGTCTCCTCTTGCCATTATAAACCTTGTTCTTAGCCACAGCAATTGCAGCTTGACTATCACAGTGAAGCGACACTGATGGAGCTGGAAGCCCCCACAATGGCACGTCTCCCAGTAGACTTCTTAGCCACTCGGCTTCATGACCTGCCAACTCAAGAGCAATAAACTCAGATTCCATAGTAGGCGTAGCACTACAAGTTTGCTTAGATGATTTCTAGGATATAGCACCTCCAGCTAGTATGAACACATATCCACTAGTGGAATTAATTTCATCATTATTAGACACCCAATTGGGGTCACAATATCCTTCTAATACAGCGGGAAACTTTCTATAGTGAAGTCCCCAATCCATGGTTCCTTTCAAATATTTAGGCAATCTTTTTAACGCATTCCAATGCTCTTGATTAGGATTATGTGTGTATCTACTGAGTCTACTTACAGCATATGCAATGTCAGGTCTAGTGTAATTCATTAGAAACATAACACTACCAATTATCTTGGCATACTCAAATTGGCACATAGCAACACCTTCATGTTTAGTTAAATGTACACTGGGATCATAAGGTGTTCTAACAAGATCAGTATTGATCATATTGAACTTTTTAAGTATCTTCTCAACATAGTGAGACTGGTTTAAGCTTATGGCTTTTGAAGTTTTCACAATTTTAACTCCTAAAATCACGTCTGCCTCACCCATATCTTTCATTTCAAATTTAGAACATAGAAAGTTTTTTGTCTCACTGACAACATTCAAGTCTATGCCAAATATCAGCTTATCATCAACATATAGACAAATTATTACACAACCATTTGAATCAAACTTAGAATACACACATGAATCACCATTGTTTACAAGAAAGTAATTAGCTACGAGCGTGCTGTTAAATTTCTTGTGCCACTGTTTAGGTGCCTGTTTGAGACCATATAGAGATTTTACAAGTTTACAAACTTTATTTTCATTACCAAGAACCACAAAACCCTCAGGTTGCTTCATGTAAATCTCTTCGTCTAGGTCACCATTAAGGAATACTGTTTTAACATCCATTTGATGCACTACTAAATCATGGACGGACGCAAGGGCGATCAAAGCTCTAATCGTGGCAATTTTAGCAACAGGTGAATAAGTATCAAAATAATCTAACCCCTGTTTCTGGGTATAACCCTTAGCCACTAACCTTGTCTTAAACTTGTCTATTGTCCCATCAGCCTTTATTTTCTTTTTAAAGACCCACTTACAACCTATTGGCTTACAACCTATAGGAAGGTCTACCAATTCCCATGTATGGTTACCTAGAATTGATTCTAGTTCGCTATTAATGGCTTCTTTCCAAAAGGTAGAGTCAACTGACCTAATGGCCTCATCATAGGCTTTAGGGTCTTCTTCTAACATATAGACATTTGCAATTTCTTCATTTATGAAATTATCTTTTGATAGGAAAGTGGTTACAAAGTCAGGTCCAAAGTTGGTTTCTTTCCTAGCTCTTTTACTCCTCCGAATTTCAGGAGTGTCTATATCGTTAGTATTATCATGACTAACAGTTATATTATGAGAAGGCAAACTAGTAGGCTGTGCGTCATTAGATTTTAAGGGAAATATATGTTCAAAGATTTCAGCATCTGTAGATTCCATGATACTACCACATGCATATGAATCATTAGATCCCTTAATTAGAAAACGATAAGCAGAGCTGTAATGAGCATATCCGATAAAAATAGAATCAACAGTCTTAGGTCCAATTCTGCTATGTTTAAAGTCAGGTAACCCAACCTTAGCTATACACCCCCACACTTTTAAATATTTTAGATTAGGCGCATAACCTTTCCACATTTCGTATGCGGTTTTATCTTATTTCTTATGAGGAACTCTATTACGTACATGACAAGCAGATAATATCGCCTCCCCCCACATGTTGTCGGGAAGTCCAGAACTAATAAGCATAGCATTCATCATACCCTTTAAAGTTTTATTTTTTCTCTCTGCAACACCATTAGACTGTGGGCAGTAGGGTGGGCTTCGCTCATGTATTATTCCATTTTCTTCACAGAATCTTTCTAGCGAGGTTGGATCATATTCTCCTCCTCTATCAGACCTAACTCTTTTAATTTTCCTTCTTAACTGATTTTCTACTTCGGCTTTATGTTTTAAAAACATTTCTTCTACTTCATCTTTAGTACTTAGGAGATATAGCATTGAATATCTAGAGTGATCATCTGCAAAAGTTATGTAGTATCTTTTTTCACCTCTACTCATCAGACTTTTATAGTCTCCTAAATCAGTATGAACTAGTTCAAGAAGTTCAGTTTGTCTCTCAATGGACTTAAAGAGTTTTTTAGTATATTTAGCTTCTACACATACTTCACACTTATTAAAGTTGATATCACTGAAGTTAAGGATCATATTCATTTTCTTAAGCCGTTTAATTGATTCAACATTTGTATGTCCTAAGCGAGCATGCAACAATTCAAGAGATTCAATAATATAAGCAGAAGGGGCACTAGCAGTGTTATTCATGCAAACAGCATCAAGGAAAAAGAGACCACCATTACAAAAACCCTTGCCCACATATTCTTCATTCCTAGTCAGGACTAATTTTTCTGAGTCAAAGGATAATTTCAACCCAGCTTTGATCAAAAGACTACCTGAAATTAAATTTCTACGCATATCAGACACATGCAGCACATTCGTTAAAGTAAGAAATTTTTCAGAAGTGAGTTTTAAAAGAAATCTTCCCTTTTCCAAGGATTGGTGTAGCTGCAGAATTGCCCATAAAGACCACCTCTCCATCGGACATCTTCTGGTATTCCTGGAACATGCTTTTGTTTGTGCAGTTGTGTCTGGTAGCCCCGGTATCCACTATCCACTCAGTCAAGTTGTTGACCAGGTTCACCTCTGAGACAATAGCTACAATGTTCTCTGCTTCTACAAGGTGGGCTTTATTCTTCGAGTCATTGGGCTTTTTACTTCTGCAGTCTTTGGCCATATGTCCACGTTTTCCGCAGTGATAGCAATCTCCGAGGAATTTGTTGTTCGGCTTTTGAACCTTTCCACCAGGCTTGAAATTTGGGTGATGCTTTTTTCCTTTGTTGTTGAACCTATTTGCATTACTAGGCCTAGCTTCGACAATATTAACTTTAGAATGGTCGGAGTATGCGTACCCCCTGTCCTTAAGCCTCTTTTCTTCTTCAATTTTTAAGTGGTTTATTAACTCCTTTAATGTCAAGTTCTTCTTTTTGTACATGAGTAGATTTCGGTAATCCTTCCAGGAAGGTGGAAGTTTTTCAATTCAAACATACGCTTGAGTTATTTCGCAAATTTTAAGGCCTTCTGACAAAAGAGTAGTTACAATATTTTCATATTCATGGACTTGTTCGATTATTGGTTTGTTGTCCACAAATTTGAAATCTAACCACTTACTAACTGCATATTTCCTAGTACCATCATCATCACCCCCATATTTTTTCTATAGGAAATCCCAGATTTCTTTTGTCGCGGTTAATTTTACATAGATATCAAAAAGCCCATCACTCATGTAATGCAGCAAATTTCTCCTACAGGTTCGGTCATCTATGGTTAATTTTTCTTCATACGCTTTTTTCTCGTTTTCACCTTCAGGTGCCTTTTTCTAGTATAGCACGTAATCAAGACATACCAATTGTAGGAAAAACAGAATTTTTTGAGACCACCTCTTATAGTTCTTCCCGTCAAGAGGCTCAACCTTAAACATGTCGGGAAGGGGTATTTTTGTTGCCGTGTTCAAATATTAGTACATCAAAAAGCGTCTTTTTGATTGTTGAGAATATAGCGTGTACAACGACAATACTGCGTATAATAATACGAAAAATACTGCTGTATATTACCAAACATTAACCGAAAAAATACAAAAAAAAACCTAAAATAGTACTGCTGCAACTACAGTAAAATAACCAAAATATTGCTGTAAAATAACCGAAATATTATTGTAAAATAAAGTAGCAAAAAACAGCAAACTTAAACCGAAAATGCATACAACTTTCACCGTGAAAAATAGTAAAACCGCAGCGTTAATAATCGGTATAACACAGTAAATTTTTAGTAATTTTATATTGAATAAACGCAGCCAAATAAATGAACACGGCAATCAAATAATACCGAAAGAGGGAGAATAGATTAGAAATGCCAAAGATACCGTGCCGTGGAAAATACCACTGTCCTAAAAGACGATTTTGCCGCTGCTCCGGTGCATATAGTGGTTTCGGCGGCCGTCCTCCAAGATTAACACGGTCCGACTCTTAACGTACACTCGTTAATCATCGGGTAGGAGAACATGAGAACTTTGCCCGGAATGCTTGACAAGGAAATGATAGAAGCCGAGAGAAGGAGGAAGAAAGAGACGTATTTTTTGAGAGATGATGATAAACCTAAGTTAGACAACCCATTTATACTAATCCTAAAGCTCAAGCAGTATACACATAGAAGTAATGGTGATTAATGAGATGCTCCCAACGACTAGAAACGGTCCAACCGCATTGATATGGATCCCAATGGCTATTAACATTTTTCCGGGCATTAAAATCGACCCCAATGGCTAGTTATTGTAAATTTCCACAAAACAAATATACCCGCTAGGAAAAAAATGACCCACACCCACGCACGAGCACGTCACGGCGCGGCAGGTGTGGTTCCCACCATTCCTTCACCCTAGGCTTAATTCAAGTGGGTTAAAAACACTCACCTTTGTAAACCGAACTACTCCCCTCTAAATTTTCAATCTGGGATTGGGAACCTTTGTTTTGTACTCACAATGGGGCATTTACCAATTCGGATACAACTTTCCTACTAATTTGAATTTAGCTTATATCATTTTTCTAACATCAAGAAGGTCATCAATTAGTGGAATTGGGTACTTGTTCTTGATGGTAAGGTCATTTAATCTCCTACAATCTATACACATTCAAGAAGATCCATCCTTCTTAATCATTAACAGAACATAAGAGGCACTCTAGTTAGGCTAAATAAAAGGGTTCGACAATAACTCTTCAACATGCCTTCCTATGTAACCCTTATGATGGTGTGGATGCCTATATGGTCTTAAATTTACATGAGTTGCATCCTGTTTTAAGGGAACGGTATGGTCTTGCAAACGCTGAGGGGGTAGAGAAGTGAGCTAGGCAAAACATCATCAAATTCATAAATTAGTTTCCGTAATTCAAAGGGAAAAGATGGTTTAGACAAAAAACAAGAGTTTCTTGAGGCCTCTCAATGCAAGTAATTTTACCAAGCCAACAAAAAGTGCCTTTGGATAGAGCCTTCTCGATCTTGTCACCCTGGATCCACTTGCCTGAATCTGTATAAAACATACCTTGTAACGCAATAGACTCTCCATCTTTTTGAATTGTAAGTCGAAGGTTAACAAGATCAAGTTGAAATCGGCTGTGGGCTTTCACTGTGAAGGCTCAAAGAGTAACCTAAGAGGGGGGGTGAATTAGGTTTCTTTAGTGATAGATGAAAATTTAAATTTTATGAACCAAAAATTTAATTACAAGTTAAACAATAAATACGAAATAAAAAAGATAAAGACTAAGAATAAAAAGGGATGTACAGTGGTTCACTTCCAAACTGGTAGCCAATCCACTTCTCAAGTGAGTACTCTTCATTACTTGAGCCTTTAACTAAGCTTGATGATCCTTTTTAAAACAAGCTCAGGATCCAACCTTTACAACCGGTCTTTTTGTACGTAAGCTCAAGACCAACCTTTTACAACCGATCTTTTTGTAACCGTAGGCTCAGGATCCAACCTTTACAATGAGATAAATTAGAATAAAGCAATGGAATAATTGAAGCACTCAAATTCTTCACTCTTTCAAGAGTGAATTGACACTTGATCAAGCTTAGCCAAAGCTAAGGATATGCCAATTAAGCTCAATGATCAACAATAAAAGAACAAGTGATGCTCAAATAAAAACGTTAAACAAAACTTAAAATCAAATCGTTAAAGCACAAGAATGTAAGAGAACTTTTATCAAAGAAAGCTTAGAGAGTGTTGGATTTTGAACTAAAGCATTCAAGCCCTATTTATAGGAAAATGAGTGTCTAGTGGATGTTTAAATTGTTGAAAAAAAGATTAAGAAAGAATTAGCTAATTAATTTGATTGATTGGTGGGATTGATTACTAATTTAACTAATTAATTTGATTGATTGAGTCATTTTCAAATTAGCTAAAATTTTTGAAATAATTTGATTGATTGATGGGATTGATTACTAATTTAGCTAAGTAATTTGATTGATTGAGTCATTTCCATATTAGCTAAAATTTTTGAATTAATTTGATTGATTGATGGGACAATTTTGCCACATTAACTAAAATGATTAATTGATTGCCATACTAATTCCAAATTTTGAATTAATTTCCTAGTTTGCATTGATCATGATTGATTGATTGAATTAATTCCTAATTTGCCTTAATCATGATTGATTAATTAAATCAATTTCCTAGCTAGCCTTGATCATGACTGATTAAATCAAGCTAAATTATAACCCATTTAAATTTTACTTGATTTGGTCGTACTTTATTTAAAACACCAATATTGAAAAAATATTTAAATTGACAAACTGGATTAGTTTAATTTTGACTTGAGTATTTTTCAAATAAAATTTGAAAATTAATTTTCAAAAATATTTTAAAAATATTTTTGTTAGAGCATCACATATCAATATTGAGACTTGGACTCAATTGATATATCTCAATCCTAAGTCCTAAATAATAAAAATAACATTAAGGCACTTGGACTCGGATCACGTTCTCTTCAATTTGGATGAATCTTCTCTTCGACTTTGATATCTTTTCCTCTTGATTCATCATCTTAGAAAGATTCGTATCAACATGATTAACCTTGATTTTCCTAGCTTTATTATGAGTCACTTAGAAACAAGATTAGAGCAATTTAAATACTATGACTCACTAAATGGTTGTTATCATCAAAATTATAATATAAATGACTTTAGGGCCGACACACCTAATCAATGTTAGAAAAATTGAAAAATTGAAAAATATTCAAGTATTCAACGAAGGAGAGAACAATTAGAAAGATTTACAAAAAAGAGGATACCACGCCGTGGTAAGAACCACTATCCTAAAAGACGATTTCGCCGCTGCTCCAATGAACACAGTATAATTGGCGACTGTCCTTCAGGATTAACGCGATTTGACTCTTAACTTGCATTCGTTAATTGCCGGGAAGGAGTGCTGAAGAACTTTGCCTAAAATCAATTGATTTGTCTCAGGAAGCAAGAGCCAATTTCTCTTCAAAGTTCCAAAATGATTATATATATATATATATACTCTTTTGTGATGAACCCATATGAGATTTTTGAAGAAAAATAGCAGAGAAAGAGGGAGAGTAGCAGTAGCCGTAATTGGAGAGAGAGAATCTGGAGAGATGAGTGTACGATAATGGACACTGGCAAGCATTTTTTATGGCAGTAAAAAGCCTTCTAACTGCCATAAATGCTAAAATAATAAAGATTTGTAATGAAATTCCAGCATCCATAGTTTGATTTATTGTGCAATTGGCTGCAGTAAATAACGTAGGTACAATACGGGTTTTGAAAAAATATTTTCCGTAAAATAAATATATCAGTTAAGAGAAAGATCACCCACAACCACACCCTCGCCTGACGGCAGGCGAGCCACCCGCGCGCTTGTGGTCCCCACCATTCTCTCCCCTTAACTTAATTAAAGAAGTGATACTACATACCTATATTTAAACTAGGCCATCCCTCACTATTCTTCCAATGTGGGATACTACTCCCCATAAACCCCAAGGTTAGCTTGTATCATTTTTTCAACAATCCCCCACAAATAATACAAGCTGAAGAAAACAAAGAAGAATAGATTGTGCAAAGGGAGTTCAGTTTTTCAGTGTCGATGTCTTCCAACTTGAATCGTTACCTAGTGTAACCCAAGTTTAGTACCAACAGCTTACAAGGTGACTTTCGTCTTGAACCTCACAAGGGGTTGTATAATCTACCACTGGGACACATACTAAACTCCAGAACTCAACAACTCCTACTGTTTGGCGCGTTTTATTGGCCATGTGCTCGTCCTGGATATTTATAGGTTCTCTAGAAGGCAAGTCTTAAACCTTTATAGGGAGCGGCCACACTCCCACACCTACATAGGTGGATCCCATGAAATGTGTGTTACCGCACACCACAAAATGTATGGCTATGGGTCCATTAAGAGATAAAGCTCAACCTCACCCCTCGGTAACAAAACGACAGTATCCATCAAGTGTGTTACACCACCAAACATATGGCTATGGACCCGTCTCCGCACTGTCACACCATAGGGAGGAAAAACATAAAATACAATGCGCTTCTTGAATAAAACTAAGGCTTTGCACATTGAACCTGTTAAGATCAGTTTGGATACACCACAGTTCATTCATACATAGATTTTAGTCCCATCTCCCTCGATATTTTCACAACCATTTTTTGACATAGTGTCTTTATCAATAGATCCACAAGGTTCTTTTCGGACCTTACACAATTTAGGGATATCACTTTCTTTCAAGTAGATTGTTTATGATCTTAAGCCTAAGATGAACATATCTTCTCTTGTCAAACCCATCAAGTGTTCAGCGTTCACACCACCCGTTAAGGACTATGGGTTAGGTTAAAGCATTAAGCTCAACCATCATAAATGGCATTTCAACACTGTATTGGAATAAAACAGTACTTGAGAGTTGAACACTGCCAACATCAATCACGAGTTGCTCTTACCCCTACATTGAGGTAACTGCAACAAGTTGCGAAACAACTAGCTCCATCGCTTGCCAACTTTAACAAGAGTCAATATAACACAATAGTGGAACAAATATCATATCAATAAAATCATATCTCCACCCCAAGTACTCAAATAGTACACATATCGTACGTATATCGCATATACAATTACATGAAAGACATATACCACAAATTTGTCAATTTCACATATCGTCGCAATTATGAAACATTAACATCTCAAATCAATTGGATCACCACCAAAGGTCACAAAAGACCATATACCCATTCTCTTCGTACTTAGAGTACTTGCATTATTACTATAAAGAGTAGTCCATGTATTACCAATGTTGTATCAAATTTTGGTTATATCAAGAGAAAGAGATACAGAAGACCATAATTCACAAGGTGCCTTTACAATTCAACCCAAGGCAGCCCAAGCCTCTACAAGGCTCTCGAGCCCAAGTGCTAGCATCATCAAGCTATTCACACTAACCTTGGACAGTCACCAAAATAATATTTTCACCATAATCAATTTCTATAAGCTAGATATAACTAGAAAGCATCGGCCAAAATCCAATAATCATAAAACAAAATGATCAGACAGGATATCTCATAGGCTCTCGAGTGCTCTTACTACCCCCACAACGGAATGTAACACACTACATTCCTAAGCCACTCAAATTTTCTACCTGCCAACTTAGTCTTTAAGGACAACTAAACAATGCATGTTTCAGGGGGGTGTCACAAAATATAGCTCACTAATGAGCCTAAATACATTGTCATTAGTAGAATATCTCTCATCGATATTAGACACCTAACACAACAAATAGTCTATTACAACGTAAACCCCATTAATAATACTTTATTAGTACCTCAACAATTTATTTAAAGCAATTCGGCACTGAAAATCAGATGGATACATAGCAAAACGCATCGAAATCGGCGGCTAGAAATGAGGCATTGCATGCAAGAAACCAAGCACTGGAGACGCTGAATGCGTATGATCTGCTCCCCGCTCTTAATTGTTGCGGTGACTAGGTTGGTTTTGGAATTTATCATTCAGGCATTGAAGGTTGCTTTTTAACTTCTAATTAATTTCTTTCTTGCTCTTGATTTTGTTAAATTGTCTTTTAGATTGTTATAAAAATTGAAATATTGACTAATATGCAAGCATAATACTCAAACATTCAACAAAGAAGAGAACAATTAGAAAGATCTTACAAAAAAGATGATATTGCGCCATGGTAAGAACCACTATCCTAAAAGACAATTTCGCGGCTACTCCGGTGCACACAATATAACCGGCGGCCATCCTCAAGGATTAACGTGGTCTAACTTTTAACGTGCATTCGATAATTGCCGAGTAGGAGCGCTAAGAACTTTGCCCAAAATCAATCAAGGAAGCGAGAGCCAATTTCTCTTCAAATTTCAACCCAAAATCATTATATTTTTTTTTTAACTTTTGTGATGAACCCAAATGAGATTTTGAAGAAAAACAGTAGAGAAATATAAAGAGCAGCAGTAGCTATAATTGGAGAGAGAGAGAGTCTGGAGAGATGAGTGTAATATTGGACACTGGCAAGCATTTTTTATAGTGGTAAAAAGCCTTCCAATAGCCATAAACGCTAAAATAATGAAGATTTGTAACCGAATTCAAACAGCCATATTTTGATGGGCAACTAGCTGTAGTAAATAACGTAGGTATAATACAGGTTTTGAAAAAATATTTTTTGTAATGTAAATATATCCTTTAAGAAAAAGATCACCTACACCCACACCCTCGCCCGAGCATGGGGGTGGGCAATGCGCGCACATGTGGTCCCCACCATTCTCTCACCATTGACTTCATTTAAGAAGTGAAGTTACATACCTATACTTAAACTAGGCCATCCCTCACTATTTGTCCAATGTGGGATACAACTTCCCATAAACTTGAGGTTAGCTTGTATCATTTTTCTAACAATCAACCCCTAAGCACCCTAAAAATATACCTAAAGGTTTGGCCTTGCGTTTGCCATGAAAAATCAGGCCATCTGATATGGGTGACCATTTTGTCACCATTATCAACTGTGAGATCAAAGGGAGGTCCTGGGGTGAGTCTAAAACCACCAAACTTAGCCAATCTTGGCTAAAGAAAACTATTTGTTAATCCACTATCAACTAGGACTAATGCCCTTTCTTTGATTGACTAAACTCTTGATTCTATGGTTACCTCCACCCTTCGTAGAAGTAAAGTTGGACATTAAACCAAAGTCTTCTTCCTCTAAATATATATCCTAAGAATTCTGATTTCCTTCACTAGGTTCATTGATTTCAAGCTCAATTTCACATTGCTCAGCTGAGACCAAACTAAGTTGCCTTCCTTAACAAACATGCCTCAAGAAATAGTGATCATTATAGGAGGGAAAGGGATTCTTGATCTCAAAATTCTAAGCATTATTAGCGTTAGAGACAAAGGTGTTAGAATAACTTGAAGAAACCCTTTGTCCATACACAATAGAAAGCTGATGTTGGTTAAAACAAGAATTTTTCACATTATTAGAGTTATCTTTGCTAAAATTTGTGGAATTTTTCAGCCCTTGTGTAGTGTTTTGTGTGATATATGGTTTTTGAAAACATGAGTTCGAGTTAAAATTAGTCTTAGAACTTTGGGGATGTGCTGATTCTCAATGCATAGCAAGTTCAGAAGCATCCAAAAAGATTCTTGGTTTAAACATAGCAATTAAATGTTTATTCTACTCAAATAGCTTGATACAAAATAAGCTCCGCACAAGCGTGGATCAGATTTAAGCATATAGAGTTTATGTTCTTCGAGTCTTGCTTGATATTCAAGAATGAAATTGTTTATAATATAATTAAGCAGCTTACTATTGTAGATAGCCAAATAAGTTATATAGGCAATTATTGTAGAAAATCAGATAACAATAAAATTATGGATTGAAAGTTATACTTATTTTGGTGCCCGGTACTTACTCGCCAATAGTTACACACCCGGTGTTATGAGTATAATGAGTAGGTAATTATTGTATAAAAGCCGGGTGATAATAAATTAGAGTTAAGTTAGAAAACCGAACTAAGAAATACCAAATAAATGAAATTATGCGGATCAGCATCAAATGATGCCATGTGTCACATAGTGACACATGGCAGGCTTATAATACTACACTCATCTCTTCCTTTTCTTAAGAAAGAAGAAATAAAGAATATAAAGGGGAGGAGAAGAGTGGAGTTATGTGGAGAAAGGGGAAAGAGGAGACAGAGATGAGGGCGATGATGATAATACAAAGATGACGTGGGGATGGGGATAATAGTATGATATGATGGTGGTGATGATGATGATGGCTAGATGATGATTATGGCTAGATGATGGTGAGCAGAAGGAGGATGATGATATGATCATGTCTCTGAATTTAGCTATTTTGAGTTCTCTGGTCATCTTAGTATTTTATGCATATTTCATTTATAATTATGTAAGACTTAAATTGGCCTACTCATCTTACCAGCTCATAGCGGGGCCTAGCTAGTCGAACCTTAATTTTGCCATACTATTAAACCGTTTAGAGGGTTTTAGACCAATATTATACTAGCCCCTTTTATTATATTCCATTTAGGGGCTTCAACCAAGTATTTTGCTATATTATTATTTTTTGAGAATGATATTGACTTGAGCATCGGAGGGGTAAGAGCCCCTCTAATCGTTTGTTTGGTCATGCAAGAAATACCAAGTTGCGCGCGTAGCTAAAGGTTGAATTCAGCTTACCCTAACAAACCCCACCTCCAACATAATGTTATGATCTTGCTGTTGTTATGCTAGTTAAGTCTGGATGTACTAGCTCTAGTTAAGTGCTGCGTTCCATTATGCTGAATTGTAATGTTTGAATTGGCTTGTGTTGGCGCCAAGGGTCTTAGTTGTTAGTTAAGTCAGTTGTAAGGTCAATTTTTGGTCAATTGTGGCGGCTAATGTCTAAAGGTTGGTTAAGGCTGAGCTAGTTGCAATGTATCTTGATCTAGTATAAGTAGTTGCTTAAGTGTAATGTGGTATTCATTCAATGAAATTGACAATCATCTCTTTGAGATATTTTCTCTTTCTCATCTAATTCTCTCTCTATTTTCTCATCTTCTTCACTTCTCTTCTCACCTATACTCTCTCTTTCACAATGTTAAACTTCAAGTTCATCTAGATGTTTAACAATTGGTATCAGAGCCTCGTTTTAGGCTATCAATTATGTTGAATTCGTTCAATTTGGTTGCATACACTTGGATCAAGGTGATTTGATAGCAAATATCTTTGATAGCATTGCAAGTGGATTAGTAGCTCAATTTTGAAGTTTTGATTGATAATTGGCGTTGTTAACTGATTAAAATCATATTGAAACAACTTAAAAAGAGGTTGAATTGATTCAAAATAGAGAAGATATGGCAAGTGAAGTTACAACTAGATCCGGAGCTGCAAAGGCTACTGCGAATCCTTATGCTGAAGTTGTTGGTGCTAGTGCTACAGCAGATCAGGAAGTTGTTACATCTGGTCAATTTAACATTCATATGAAAGAGATGCTCATTCAGACATGACAATCACAAAGTGAATTGATGCATGAGTTAAATCAACAGTTCAAAGATCAGTTTGATCAACGGGCATAGCAATTTGAGGAGAAGATAGCTGAACGAGTCAATGAGCAATCACAGGAGTTTGAAGAGAGGATTGCCAATCAATTTATTCAGCAAACGCGGCAATTTGAGGAGAGATTTGTTGAATTACGCAATCAATTAAGGGGACAAAATGTGACTTCCATTTCTGAACCTCTGCTACCTGCTAGTATGTTGCCTACAAATCAACAGATGAGGCCTCCTGATGAAGTGAATCATCAAATGCCTAATGTGGCTGTTAGACCTCAAGATCAAACTCCAGCAGCTAAAGTTAAAGCTCAAGATCGAGCTCAAGAAGCTGATGTAACTGTTAGAGCACAGGATCAATCACTTAATCAAGCTCATTCAGGATCTGCAAGTTTGAATCCAAGACAAAACGATTGTCCTCCCGATCAATCAGATCACTTCAGAGTTGCCAGTTTGAATGGGGAATAGTTGGATTGGCCACCTGATCAGTGGCATCAGCAATGTTCACGGAGTAATGATGCTTCATCCAATAACAGAAGTAATGGTCACAGGTAGCCAAGGGTTCATATTGATCCGTTTGATGGGAAGCAACCACATTCATGGTTGAGAAGGTGCGATCGTTATTTCCATTTCTATCATATTGATGATGCAGAAAGGGTGTAGATAGCAGCTGTATATCTTCTTGGAGACCATGACGTATGGCAATACAGTTTGTTGAAAAGCAATCCTGCACTATCTTGGGCTGACTTTGTGAAAGAACTTTGTGAGCGATATGGTGATAAAGATTCTAGTGACATTGTTGATAAATTTTACAAGGTGATACAAGAAACATCCGTGAAGGAGTATATGACAAGGTTTGAGAACCTTCGGGCCAGCATGATAACTACATATCCTCAAGCCACTGAGTCATATTATGTCTTGAGTTTCATAAGTTGCTTAAAGCCCAAAATTAAGAATCTTGTTAAGGCAGTTGGTCTTAAAACATTATCCAAGGCTTATGCTAAGGCCAAGCTCTATGAAGTAATGGTTATTGCCTCAAATGATGGATCAAGGTATTGAGGTACTGGTTCAAAATAGCAGAAGAAAACTGTTGGATCCATGACCACTCAATCACATGAAAAGAAAGCTCAAAGGCTATGCTTCAAGTGCAATCAGCATTATCAGTTTGGTCATAAATGTAACCCAAAATTCTTCATGTAAGTTTGGGGAATTAGTGCTGATGAGCAATCTAAGAGTGCAGAATCTGAAGCTGAAAATGATAGTTTAGACCAAGAATCGCAAGACGAACTGGTTGAAGATGAAGTTGAGATTTCCATGAAAGCATTGACAGGGAATGGGGCTCATAACACCATAAGGATCAAAGGGAAAGCAGGAAAGAGATGAATTATTATCTTGATTGATAGCGGAAGCACCCATAGCTTCATTGATCTAAAAGTGGTAAAGAAAGTTGGACATGAAGTGACCAAGACACATCCGCTAGCAGTGACTGTGGCTGATGGGAATTTAGTCCTTACTTAGAGCAAATGCTGGGGCTTCTAGTGGTTTATGCAAGATTGCAAATTTGATTATGACTTCAGGATCTTATCTTTGGGTGGATGTGATATGGTCCTTGGAGTTGATTGGATGAGATATTTTAGTCCAGTACTCTTTGACTTTGCTAAGTTGACAGTAACATTTGAGATACAGGGATCTAAGGTTACTTTGCAAGGCATAGCAGAGCAAGCTCAGTTGTAGCTAATGAAAGGCAAGAAGTTGGAAGAGGGATTCAGAAAGTGTGCTTATCAGTGGGTAGGACAATTGTTTGCGATATCACCTACTGAAGTGGAGAGTATTTCTTAGCCTAAAGTGTTGGCATTGATCGTGGAGTTTGAAGATTTGTTTGAATGGCCCAAAGCTTGACCTCCCAAGAGAAGTTTGGATCATGCAATTCCTCTTAAGTCTAATTCTGAGCCAGTGAAGTTAAGATCATACAAGTATCCCCATGCTCAAAAAATGGAAATTGAAAGGCGAGGTTGATGAATTACTCAAGACAAGCTTCATAAGGCAGAGTCATAGCCCTTTTGCTTCACCTGTCATACTTGTTAAGAAGAAAGATGGCACGGCAAAGATGTGTATAGATTATAGACAGCTTAATTCATTGACAGTGAAGGATAAGTTTCCAATACTTGTCATAGATGACTTATTAGATGAATTACATGGTGCACAAGTCTTTTCCAAGCTAGATTTGAGGCAAGGTTATCACCAGATTAGAGTGTTGGAGTAGGATGTGTACAAGACTGCTTTTAGAACACATCAAGGGCACTTCGAGTTTGTGGTTATGCCTTTTGGTTTAACCAATGCTCCAACCACTTTCAAGCTTTGATGAATGATGTCTTCAAGTAGTTTTTTAGAAGGTTTGACCTGGTATGTTTCGATGACATTCTGATTTACAGCTCTTCTCTTGAAGATCATCTGAAGCATCTAAGGGAAGTCTTCATGGTCATGCGCAATCACAAGTTGTATGCTAAATTGGCTAAATGTTCTTTTGCTCAGACTTAATTAGAATATTTAGGCCATGTGATTTCTCATGAAGGAGTCTCAACTGATCCATCCAAGGTACAAGCAATGACAGAATGGCCTATACCTGTGACATTGAAACAGTTAAGAGGATTCTTGGAATTAACTAGATATTACTGCAAGTTTATGGCTAGTTATGGGTCAATTGCCAAGCCTGTAACTGAGTTGTTGAAGAAAGATGCATTTCAGTGGTCAGATAAAGCTCAAGGAGCATTTGAGGCTTTGAAGACTGCTATGAGTGAAGCACCTGTTCTAGCAATGCCAAATTTTGCTAAAGAGTTCTTTTTAGAGACTGGTGCTTGTGAAAATGGTATTGGGGGTGTTTTGTCTCAAAAGGGGTAGCCAATAGCCTACCTCATCCAAGCTTTGAGTTCTAAGCATCAAGCGCTGTCCACCTACGAGAAGGAGTACTTGGCAATCTTGCTTGCTGGTGATAAGTGGAGGCATTATTTGGATGGGCATCACTTTACAATCAAGACTGCTTACCAAAGTTTGAAACATCTTCTTGAATAGAAAATTGTCACAAGGATTCAGAAGAATGGGTTAATGAAGATGTTGGGGCTTGATTATGACATTGAGTACAAGAAGGGAAAGAAAATGTGGCAGCTGATGCATTGTCTCGTAGGTTGGAAGATTATGAGCAAGGATTCTGTGGAGCAGTGTCAATTATACTTCCAGCTTGGGTTGAAGAGGTGTATAATCCTTATGAGGATGATTCTTTTGCTCAAGAGTGCATAGCAGCTCTTGGTGTGAGCAGAATAAGCAATACTGCCACTGATGGTGTTTATTGTGAAGGGAGTTATTCGATTGAAAGGCAAGTTGTACATTTGCTTTTCCACTGATTTGAGACAAAAAATCATTAGTGCCTCCCATGATTCGGCTTAGGGAGGACATTCAGGACTGGAATGCTCCTATCAAAGGCTTAAGGCCTATTTCAGCCGGACAGGAATGAAGAATGCAATGGCTGATTTTGTGCAGGCTTGTGAGGTTTGTCAGCAAACTAAGTGGGGTGATCATAGATACCAAGGTCTTCTCCAACCTTTACCAGTCCTTGAAGGATCTTGGCAGAATATTAGCATGGACTTTGTTGAGGGTCTGCCCAAATCAGAAAGGAATGAGGTCATTTGGGTTGTGGTTGATCGTTTCACCAAATTCAGTCATTTCGCTGGTTTGGAAAGACCTGTGATAGCTGAGAAATTGGCAAGGAGTTTCTTGGACAACTTCTACAAGCTTCATGGCTTGCCACAATCTATTGTATTAGATCGGGATAGGATCTTCACAAGTCACTTTTGGAAGGAGTTGTTCGATCTTTTGGGGACAACATTGGCTCCTAGTTCATCATACCATCCTCAAACCGATGGACAAACAAAAAGAGTCAATCAGTGCCTTGAGCAATACCTCCGAAGCATGGTGTTCAATCATCCAAAGGTGTGGAGCAAGTGGTTATCCCTCGCAGAATATTGGTACAATACACATGCTCATGCTTCTATTAGAACTACTCCATTCAAAGCTCTTTATGGTTATGATCCTCCAACACCATTGACGTTGCAAGGGATTGTATCATCAATTCCTGAAGTTACTGATCTAGTACAGCAGAGGAGACATTTGATGCAGATGTTGAAAGATAATCTTCATCAAGCACAAGCTAGAATGAAGTTGTATGCAGACAGGAAACGTGTGGACAAAAACTTTGAAGTAGGAGACATGGTTTATCTGAAATTGCAGCCCTACAGACAAACATCTCCAGCTATAAGGAAGAATGTGGAGCTATGTGCTAGGTCTTGGAGAAGCTATGTGCTATGTGCTAGGTCTTATAGGCTTGAGTTACCTCCTAACGCTTATGTTCATCTTGTTATTCATGTATCTTTCCTTAAGAAGCAGGTGAAGAATGGCCATAAGCATTCTCTACAACCTCTTGAAGTGGGTTCAAGTGGAGCTTTGTTGCTGCAACCAGCTGCAATGATTAATTCTTGAGAGCTGAATGTTGAAGGTAGAATTATACCAGAAGTGCTCGTGTCTTGGAGCAATTTGGATGCAAGATTTTCAACTTGGGAAGAGCTTCAATTCTTGAAGAGCCAATTTCATAGCTTTCATTCATGCGGACAAGAATGTTTTCAAGGAGAGGGGAATGTTATGATCTAGCTGTTGTTATGCAAGTTAAGTCTGGATGTATTAGCTCTAGTTATGTGCTGCGTTTCATTATACTGAATTGTAATGTTTGAATTGGCTTGTGTTGGTGCCAAGGGTCTTAGTTGTTAGTTAAGTCAGTTGTAAGGTCAAGTCTTGGTCAATGGTGGCGGCTAATGTCTAGAAGTCGGTTAAGGCTTAGCTAGTTGCAATGTATCTTGATCTAGTATAAGTAATTGCTTAAGTGTAATGTGGTATTCATTTAATGAAATTTACCATCATCTCTTTGAGATATTTTCTCTTTCTCATCTAATTCTCTCTCTATTTCCTCATCTCCTTCACTTCTCTTCTCACCTATACTCTCTCATTCACAAGGTTAAACTTCAAGTTCATCTAGAAGTTTAACACATAACTCATTTATGATGAATAAGCACGCTGACCAAATTCACTGTAAACAGGAAGCACTTTGTTGACGTTTATTAAACTCATCAACCACACTTCCATACTTTCTATCACCAAATCTTACGCAAAGAGCTATAATAAAGTCTTACCAAATTTCTTGATCACGTTCTGGCAAGTACTTTTTTTCGATAAGTGCGATCTATCTAGTACCCCACAAGCAAAGTGCCCACATCACCATCCAAGTGGATTTCTAGGGTCCTCCATCTTTATTGATCAAGGATATCAAAGAACTTAAAATACTTGTCACATATACATGCCCAAATCCTAGGATTACTGTAATCAAAACTAGGGAAGTCATATTTGCAATTTGGCTTCCTAGGTCTTGGTCGGTATTGGGGTTCTTGGTTATAGTGTCTATAGTTTTGGTGCTAGGTATGTTCTTGGTCCTTAAAATCAAAATTCCTAGTGTTTTAATGGTAGGGCCTTCTTGGGGAGGAGAATCTTGATCAGATTCTTCCATTTCAAACCTCCTACCAATCCCAACATTAGTTGAAGCTCGGTAAACTTCAATTGAGGCCTTACTATTTGATGCATCACTATGATTCGAAGAAGGGAGAATTAGAGGGGCTTACGAGGCATGTTTCGGCGCAGAATTTTGATTTTTTTTGTTGGCAAGCTAAGATTTGCTCCATTAGCATGTTTTGTTGATCATTGGAATTCTTGATGTGTTTCTGCATTACTTAGAATCTTTCATCTTGTTGCTTGGATAAATCTTAGAAAGCTTGAAAACTTTGATCGTATTTCTCAATTAATTGTCTTGTGGCTTGATTTTGTCCATTATCCACATCTTGCAATTGCTTACCCATAGTAAAAAAATTTTGGAAGACGACTTGAACTTGATCCTCAACTTTTTTAGGCAATATTTCTGTAGTAGCATCAATCATAGAACAGTAGGGTTCTTTTTTGGCACCATGGATTTACCTTCGAGGTTTGTGGCAAGCTTTAATACCGATGTGTTGTGACCCCAAAGATCACTATCAATCAAACAATGATGAATTTTAGGGAAAAAAATTGAAAATTGTAATAGTAACAATGGGGAAGAAGGAGAGGGGAAGAAAAGAAAGAAATTGGGGAGAGAGTTCGAAGAAATTGAGGGAGAGACAGAATTCAATTACCAAATGAATTTTATTAATCAAGTAAAGAATGATTTACAAGGAAGAACTAGTCCTTATTTATAGTGTTTAAAACACATAATACTAAAAGGAATAAAACAATATGAAACAAACTAAAAAAAATTGGAAAATAATGATTTTCCCGCCTACCAGCTGAAAAAATAAAAATTTGTAAAATATGTCGTTCTTGCCTACCAGTACAAGCTGCCAATCTGATCAATCGGACATTTTTAAATCGGGATAGTAGGAGGGGAGAGAGAGAGAGAGTAGAGAGGAGAGAATTGAGAAGTTGAATAAGATTCTTGTAATAACTAATATCAGTACGAAACCACTATTTGTAACGACTTTACTAATAGCAAAAGCTTTACTGCTAATTGCAACTAAATAATTCTAACAACCATACTAATAGCAACTATTTATCTCGTTTACTTGTATCACAAACAGATACTAGAAAAATAAAGGGAAGAGTAATTAGAATTTATTTGAAAAGATGAATAATGTTGTCGTACTGTGACGTTCATCACTGCCCTAAATTTATTTATGCCCCACACCAGTACAACAGGACCAAATGGTACTCCGACCTTCAAGGTAAACATGGCATCCACCACTGTAGTGTACTCTAGAGTAATGACTAGAATACGTCCCAGTTTTGCTTAGAAGAAATAAGCTTGAGTTGAATGGAAAAAATGGTAGAAAAATAGAGGAGAGAGAATTGGAGGAGTTTCCAGTCAGATCTTCACATTTCATATGAGTTTTATACACCCAAGCAACCCCATCGCTCAAAGCATTAAGGGACTTACCAAAAAAAAAAAAAAAAAGCATTAAGGGGTAGACAACAGTTGGAAAACAAATGCAGAAGATTAATGTGAAATATTAAGAGCCTAACATAATGAGGCCTAATTTAATATTTATAATGGTTATAAATAGTAATATTAAAAATATACTCGATCACCCAAGTGAATATGCTTCCATCAAATATTTTATGTGGTACAAGTTCCCACACTAAAATTAAAGCATATCTAATAATCCCACGCTAAAATTGAAGCATATTTAATAATCCCACACATGATTCAATTTTAGGGTCAAGAAGAAAAAGGTCAACTAAGCATGAGAAGTCACACTTGACGGTACTAATATCTTTTGGACTTGAATTGATATCTAGTAAGTATACATGTCTCACAAACTTGCAAGGTAAACTAACTCTTGAACGTGAAAGGTTATTGCAATAAACATACACACCCACTTCGTGTATCTTTTGTATTGAGATGTATATGGCGATTAAGACTCATAAAGCCCCTTACAACAACTCGAGACCTAGGTTCTTAGGAACACTCTAGAGAGTCAGCCCATGCTTTCAATAGAGGGATATCAACTCCCCACATCCACATAGGTGAGTCCATTAGGTGTGCTGTCCCACACCACCATAAAGGGCTTTGAACATCATGAAGACCATTAGGCTCAACCTCAACATCACGACAGAAACAAAAGCACATATACTACCATTAGCTTGGAATGGGTTTAGTATTAAACACAAAATTCCCAACCGTTGACTTCTTTTGATCTATTGAACCCCGACGTTACTTGAAGTTGGGTATCCATCAAAATCAGGTCATAACATGGGCTTAATCCCCATTCCCATCACTATACCATAAACTCACCTTTTTGAAAGCTCTTTAGTATAAGTTGCCTTCGTAAAAGCCATTTAGATATATAAGTTGCCTTCTTAAAAGGCCTTTATGGGGAACATTGAGTTTCATTCTTAATAGGCTCGAGTGAGATTACATTATCCTCAACCAAGTGTCACATGAAACCATCTCAAAGGCACCCAACATGCCTTAACGTGCCAAACCCATCAGGTTTGCAGTGCCTCACACCACCCTTTAAGAACTAGGGTTAGGTAAAAAATTAAGCTTAATCTTTACAACTGGCATTCAGGCATTAAATTAAAATAAAGTGTATATGATCAATTCTTGGGTAAAACATCATTTAAATATTTCTCTTAACCCCATAATGAGGCATCTGCATCAAACACCCCCAGAATGAGGCATCTACAACAAGTCTTTTTGAACAACTAGCTTTATGACTACCAACTCAACAACGATAAGAACCACATAATAGTGGAGAACAAATTATATCAATTGAATACAACTCCACTTCAAGTATTCACATTGTACTTAACTAGATCTATGATTAGTTTGCAAATAGTCATGCACAACAAGGTATAAGTTTTTCGCATAGTAATATAAGAGTGAAAACATTACCATCACAAAGTATCAACTATCACTTAGAATATATGACTACTTAACACCAAAGATGATAATAGCGTTATTTTAGCTCAATTTGGATCAAGGCCCTTTAGCTCATTAGACCATAATATAAACTATGCCTTTAATAGTTCAAAATAATACAAGGCATTCTACACAATCCCAAGCTTTTGGGCTCAATCACCAACATCATAATGCCACTTACTTCAGCACCAAAGAGCACCAACAGTGGCAAACCTGTTGCTGTTTTCCGCCTCTTGCCCATCCGTCGAGCCAAAATACAAATTTTAGTAATAATATGGAAAAGAGATTCAACCACAATCTAATTCACACAAGCAACTAGCAATTACCAAATATTAGTGGATTTAAAACAAACACAAAAGAATTATGGTCAATCTATTTTCATACAACATAATCGCTTATGTTTGTAGCAGGAAACAACTCCCACATTTCACTGTTTTACATTAAGATTCATGTCAAAATTGGTTAAGGAAGGGGTAAACTCCACGGCGTGACTATTCTTAGATTTTATCGTTCCTCTCTACTTATAGTTTCCATCAAGTTTATTAATTGGTTTAATTGTTCATTTTCGGTCACGATCGAGGTTGGTTTGTACATTCTCAAAATTGGCATGTTCAAGCTCAAGATTGGTCCCAACTATATATATGGTATTTTTAAAGTCTTAAGTTACTCTTTCGAACTTTGTTGGTTATGTTAAGTTTTGTTTGTCTGTTTTAGTTCTTATATTTTGATTACTAATGGCATTAGCTTCCCAACAACCACAAGTGGAACAACGAGTCTTTGAGCACTCAACCCAACTAACATTTATAAGAACCAAGCTAATTTGTAGTGGAACGAGTCATATGAAGTCTGTGAGAGAAGGAATCATACATGTACTAATGAATGCACTTAACAACCTTAAAATGAGCTTTCTCGGGATCATGCATAAATAAGTAAACTTCCTAAATAGCAAACGTGATGGAAGCCGCCTGAAGATGAGATGTAAAAGAAAACCAACAATGCGATGATTAAAGGATAGACCTAATACACGAGGATTGGAGGTAGACTTAACATTACTCATACTATGTGTTTAATTACAAGCAGTGTGACCATGCGCCCAAACCCACATTGCAAGGATCTCCCCTTTCAGACCTCATGATCACGTCAGCGTTAGGGGCTTATACACTTTATTTACGCGTTATTCACTTGCCGCCTTGTTTAATTATATAACCATGTTATTTATCAAGAAAAAAAATAAGTAGAATTAAGTTTTAAAACTTGGTTTTCTTCCACGACGAAAATCCTAAAATTATTTTAGGGGTTCTATAAATTTATTGTTTAACATTCCTTAAAAGCTATTTTTTGGAAAGATTAATGGAAAAATTTTGTTCTAAACTTTTTCCTAAGTTAAATATTTTTGGCACCCACACTCCCAATGCTAGAAAAGGTCATTCCGAAGAAGACCATGAGGTGTCAAAAAATCTTCTTTCAATTTCTGATCTTCAAGTCGGAATCGGGATAGAGATTGAAGTCGATCGCTCATTCACTACAAAAAAAGTGACCATTGCCAAAAGCAGGATTGTTGTTGGCAATAGCAATTTTTCTGTTGGTAAAAAGCTTTACCAACAGAAATTGATCTGTTGGTAAGCTGTTGGTATAGCCTCTATTGGTAAAAGCTTTACCAACAGAAATTCGAAGTTGTTGGTAATAACTCCTTAATAGCCACAGTTGTTAATTGTTGGTAAAAGTTATGCCAATAAAATTTTTCTATTGGTAAAAGGTATTACCAACAACCAATCCTCTATTGGTAACAAGTATACCAACAATAAATTCTATATTGGTAAAAGTTATACCAACAAAAATTATCTGTTGGTAAAAGGTAGTACCAACACAAGTTTTATGTTGGTAAATAGTTTACCAACAACAAGTTCTATATTGGCAAATGGTTTACTAATAAAAACTCTGTTGGTAAAAGGCATTGCTAACAAAAAAAATTCTCTATTGATAGAGATTATACCAACAAACACTATATGACGGTAAAAGATATACCAACAAAGACTGTGAATACCAACAAGTTTACATTGACAAGGGAGTTGCTAACAACATTTTCATATAGCTACTCTCTTGATTAATACAAAACAAAACAAATCCATCATAGCATCCAAAATACAACTTCAATATTCATGTCTATTTTAATCCTCAAGAAAAGAAAACCATCCAAAACAAATCCTAAAAGTTCAAATAGCTAAAAGGACAAATCAATCATCTACCCAAAAGTTCTTAAATAATATGTCCACAACAAATTTAATCAACATCATACATCTTCCTACAAATCATCTCCATCTAAGAGTTCCTCGTCTTCATGTTCCTAATTAAACTCACCATCCAACGACATGCCATTTTCCTGTGACAATGAATAATAGAGATGTTAGATTTACAACTTAAGCTCAATCTCATTCTTTTAGCATATAGGTAAGTTATACATAATTAAAATATTGCATAGAGTTCTAAAAAATGTAATAGTTATGAGCAATCAGATAATGGAATTATGTTGTTACATTTGCACTATTATCATTTGGAATAAGAACATTATTAAAAAGAACAAAAACATATGATATGATAAAAGACAGCAAGCAGGTGCAGCTAGTTTACTAGAGTTAACATTGTAAAAAATTACCTACCAGTATTGAACTATTGCTATATCATTAGAGAAACGACCATGCGCAAACAAAAAAGGTGCCCACATGGTCCACATAATTAAAGAAATAAAATGAAGATTCAAACTTGTGTCCCATAAATTAGTTAGTTTATCTTTACTATATCGATTAGCGCATAACAATTTCACTAGAGCATATGAAACAAATGCTTGAATTCTATTGTCAAAATTCGCTTGAATCTCTTGGGAACTTCACCCAATCCTTACTTTTAAATACATCCATATTGTAAATCCTACACTCAGCAATATTCACAAAACTACAAAAGATACTAAAATATTGAAGGGTCTAATGTCCAAATCAACTCATACCGTATATCTGCAATTCCTAAGCTAGTTTGAGAACCAAGGACACATCCAATTACAAGGCCAATGTGTAATAAGTATCCAAAATGATTGTTATTTGTCATGATCCGGCTATATTAGACATAGGATGATTTAGTATTTGCGGTGTAATAGCTAGTATTGTCTTATTATGTTGGTTAAGTAAGTCAAAGCAAGTCAAGTTGTTAGTTAGTAGTAGTCATTTGTGGCGGCTAGAGCATTAGTAAGTCGGTTGGCATATGTCTAGGTGCAATGTTCACCGCCATTAGCTCATAACTATATAAAATGCATCTTAGCTAGTATAAGTATTAGTTCATCTTTTGTATTCTCATAAGGTGATGAATGATGAAGTGATCATTCTCTCTCTTTGAGCTTAATGCTCTCTAATTCTTAACTCTCTCCCAATTCTCTTTGAATCTCTATCAATCTCATCTCAATTCTTCTTAATCTCATCGAATTCTAAGTTCTCCACCTAAATTCTCCTAGTTCTCGTCTTGATTTCACTTTCTAAGTGTAAATCCTTATCAAAACCTAGGTTTAGCTTATGATTCATCCAAGAATCATAACAATGGTATCAGAGCCTAAGAATTAGCTTCCGATTGCATAGATTTAGTTCAAATTGATTATTAAAAAAAAATTGAACAACTGCAGATCGTGAGCATCAGGATCACATCTGATCTGGTTTTTTTTGTGTTCTGTTACTGTTACATTGGTTGAAGTTGCTGAACAAGAGCAAAATTGAGCTAGAAATTGTGTTAGTTGCTCGGAACTTGATTCAATTGTTAGCATACAACTGGATTTGCTACTTATCAGAGAACATAAGCTGAATTCTTCAAGTTAAGTGCCGAATTTGAGCTACGATCATAGTAGTGGCTGAGATTCCTTTGAATCTGTGCTGAATTTTTTGTTCAGAATTAATTTCATCAAGTGTTGAACAGGTTGAATGCTTTTGATTGTAGTTTAAGTTCTGGATTTTAATTCTTGATAGTGCGATCTGAGAATTTTGCTTTGATTCTGCTGAATATGGAACAAGGTAAATTTCAGCAGCCGAAATTGAGGTGAATCAGCTCACGAAGCAGATATTTTGTTCAATTATACAAGTTCCAACTTGATTATAGCATAGCACGGCAGTTACTTGATCAAATACACAACGTTGAGTGCTGATCAGTACCATTAAGGTGATCCTAGCTGTGCACTTAAGGTTCCAGATTGAAGTGAAGTTATGGATGGAGATATAATCCATGTTGCGATGCAAAGGAATCAGGATGTTCTCAACAAAACATTTTCAGAAGATGTCTCAAACATTGGAGACTCATTTTCAATCAATGCATCAATGTTCACCGCCATTAGCTCATAACTATAGACAATGCATCTTAGCTAGTATAAGTATTAGTTCATCTCTTGTATTCTCATAAGGTGATGAATGATGAAGTGATCCTTCTCTCTCTTTGAGCTCAATGCTCTCTAATTCTTAACTCTCTCCCAATTCTCTTTGAATCTCTATCAATCTCATCTCAATTCTTCTTCATCTCATATAATTCTAAGTTCTCTACCTAAGTTCTCCTAGTTCTCGTCTTGATTTCACTTTCTAAGTGTAAATCCTTATCAAAACCTAGGTTTAGCTTGTGATTCATCCAAGAATCATAACAGTGGTATCAGAGCCTAAGAATTCGCTTCCGATTGAATAGATTCAGTTCAACTTGATTATTAAAAAAAAAAATTCAACAGCTGCAGATCGTGAGCATCAAGATCGCATCTGATCTGGTTTTTTTTTTTTTTTTTTTGTTATGTTACTATTACATTGGTTGAAGTTGCTGAACAAGAGCAAAATTGAGCTGGAAATTGTGTTAGTTGCTCGGAACTTCATTTAATTGTTAGCATACAACTGGATTTGCTACTTATCAGAGAACATAAGCTGAATTCTTCAAGTTAAGTGCCGAATTTGAGCTATGATCATAGTAGTTGCTGAGATTCCTTTGAATCTGTGCTGAATCTTTTGTTCAGAATTAATTTCATCAAGTGTAGAACAGGTTGAATGCTTCTGATTGCAGTTTAAGTTCTGGATTTTAATTCTTGATAGTGCGATCTGAGAATTTTGCTTTGATTGTGCTGAATATGCAACAAGTTAAATTTCAGCAGCTGAAATTGAGGTGAATCAGCTCACGAAGCAGATATTTTGTTCAATTATACAAGTTCCAACTTGATTATAGCATAGCACGGTAGTTACTTGATCAAATACACAACGTTGAGTGCTGATCAGTACCATTAAGGTGATCCCAGCTGTGCACTTAAGGTTCCAGATTGAAGTGACGTTATGGATGGAGATATAATCCATGTTGCGATGCCAAGGAATCAGGATGTTCTCGAGTAACATTTTCAGAAGATGTCTCAAACTTTGGAGACTCATTTTCAATCAATGCATCAATGTTCACCGCCATTAGCTCATAACTATGTACAATGCATCTTAGCTAGTATAAGTATTAGTTCATCTCTTGTATTCTCATAAGGTGATGAATGATGAAGTGATCCTTCTCTCTCTTTGAGCTCAATGCTCTCTAATTCTTAACTCTCTCCCAATTCTCTTTGAATCTCTATCAATCTCATCTCAATTCTTCTTAATCTCATCTAATTTTAAGTTCTCTACCTAAATTCTCCTAGTTCTCGTCTTGATTTCACTTTCTAAGTGTAAATCCTTATCAAAACCCTAGGTTTAGCTTATGATTCATCCAAGAATCATAACATTATTTTAGATATGCTTAGGGTAGAACATATTGGTATACTTGTGTCTTAAACGCTTACAGTTTGGAAGAAGAAGCATCAGTGATGAAACCTTAGGTAAGCAGAGCAAAAACAATGACAGAACACATAGGCTCCATTTAAGTACATGTTAGAGCTCTAAATCATTTAAGGCCATAATCCATAACCTAGGGCTCTAAATTTGAACTTGTATCAAACATTATCTAGAGCTCCAAATCACTAAAGAACACAAATTCCTATAAATCAAACAGTAAATTCAGCTCGAGATAACCTAATAACGTCGTCTTACGCACATTTAAAAGAAAAACCAGTCAAGAGAAACAATATCAACAACCAATTTACCAACAATAAAATCATTAACTCAACAAAAAAGAAGAGAAAGGGCAAGTTCGAACCAATGAGGAGCGGAGCGAACCAGAGCGAAGCGAAAGCAACTCAAACTGGAGTCGGAGAGAGCAAATGACAATGATGGAAGATCGAGCAGCAGAGTCAGAGTAGGAGTTGAAGTCGCAAAGGAACGAGCTTCGGGTACCGCGAGTGTCGATTGTTTGGGTTAGGGATGACGAGTAGCCGATGGTGGGCATCAATGTGACGGCGCAGCTGTGGTGGGCGTCGCACCACGGTGGAGTAGCGGGGGGCTTCCCTTCGGTGGTTTTCGACCGCTGGAGTAGAGTTTCGACCTATGGCGGATAGGGTCCGGCGATTAGATTTAATGCCCCAACAAATCATGCCCCTAGAAAATTTATACCTATGATTGATATTTAAGATTTTGAGTCCAAGCAAGAAAGGTTCAACAAATTTTTCACTGACCAAATTTTTCATCCGAAAAAGGACACTGCAATGTTCATGCAACCATAGAGCAATATGACAATCTCTGGATATCTGACATGTGCAAATAGCATAAAATGCATTAATGTAACCAACTAATAGACATTGCACTTCCAAACAAATGAGGTTATAAAATCCTAGAAAAAGGCACATTTAGAAATAATGTTGGCTTGGATTTATTGACTACAATGAACACTATAATCTTTGTTGATAGAAGAAAACAATATTTTTGACATAGGTTCATATCCCAATATCCCAACTATATTTTAAAAAAAAAATTTAAAAAAGCGATCAATTTAAAAGCATCAACCAAGTTCCTTGTAACTGACAAACTTTAGAGCGTACCTGCACAATTAAAAGATATCACAGCATCACTCATCTAAAAAAGAGATCTAATTGACGTGTAATGTCATCAAGCTTAACTGTAAAAAGCATATTTGAATTACAACAAGAGGGGCTAGGGACGTACCTAGATGAACGAAACTCACCTAGCAATTGCAACAAATCTTTGCCTTCAAATTCTGCATGAGAATGCCTACATTTGTAAACCATATATGACAAACAATGAATTAATTACAAAGAACAATCTTTCAAGAAAATGAAACAACATATGACAATAATGCAATGAATCAAGGGAAAAAAGGAAAGATAATATGTGAATCTTAAGCCTATACATGTGAACCATTGGTAATCTCACATGTCCCACTTCTTATCACCATGGGACTGTACAAAACAAAGCTTTTTCTAGGGCTATTCTCTTCCAATTACTTCAAGACTTTGTTCATTCTCTACCAATTGCTTCAAGACTTTGTTCATTCTCTACCAATTGCTTCAAGACTTTGTTCATCATGGGTCAAGCTCATAGCTTCTTGAGCTAAGTAAAAGGCCCTAATAAGCCAAGCTCAAGCCCAAGTAACCCAAACATTAAGGCATGGATGTCTCAATGGCCCAATCTAACCATGACATGAGGGGCGTCCCCTAGGCCTCCCACTAAGATGAACACAAATATCCATACTCGCCTCAAATTTCACATCACCATCCACCACAATCACCAATCTCGTTTCATAGATTTCTCTCTCATTTGTCTCATCCATCCCAATACAATAATCAATAGAATGGTTACAGATATATCAACATGTATTCACACAGAAGGTTTGGGAGAAAAGATTGTCATGATTGGATAAGAAATGTTAAGTAGTAATATGTCCTAAATAACAATCTAGGAGTATAAGTCAAATAAGGTCAAGTATTAGCTGGGCAGTTGCTATTTAGCTGCTGTTTAGTTGCTATGTAGTTGCGGTTGGTCAAGCTAGCATTGTCGGTTGGTCTTGTTTGGCAACTGTGGATGAAGAGTCGGTTATGACTAGTGTCCAGATGCAATGTCTAAAGTATTTAACTGCCATTGGTAATGTTAGGCTATATAAGATGAGTCTTTCATTGTAATGTAAGGGTGTTGAATGAATGAAATGATCTTTCTCTCTCTTTGAGCTTCAATGCTCTCTATCTCTTGATTCTCAGCTCAATTCTTCTATTATCTCATCTAATTCTCATCTAAATCTATCTTCTTCTCATCTAATTCTTGTGTTCTTCATCTCAATCTATCATTTTCTAGTGTAAATCTCTTGAAACCCTAGGTTATGATCCAAGTCTGAGCTTGAATCATACCAAAGACTAAGGGAGTTCCAAACCATCCACACATCACTTACAAGTGTTATAACATTCAACCACACCGCATAACCGAACTTACAATCAACAACATGTAAACTATACTTACTAAGTCCATCTACACTACAAATATGTAAACTAGGCTTAGTATAAAATAGTTGGATTCTCATGTAATTACATTCATGCAATGATAATGAAAATATCTTCTTCTTCTCTCTACTCAAATTCTCTCAAATTCTCATCTTATTTTCTCTATTTTCTCATCTTATTCTCTTTTCTATGTTGTGATCCAAGATTGATCTTGAATCATAACATATTCTTCAGTAACTCTATTTTGACAAAGGAAACTAGAAGCCAAACAAGACGCCTCCTTCCCCTTTCTCTATCAAGTGTATGAAACCTAGACTTCTCTAACCATAAATTCAATATAACACTTCAAAAGATATGTTGTGAAGCAAGAATCGCAAGTAGAATGGATATTTGAAAGTTGATATACAGGCCAAACCATATTTAGAAGTTACTACGCACCTCTAGCCATTGATGCAATACAACTGTCACTTTGGAAATAATTTGCTTATGTCATATTTGGGCCAACTATATTCAAATGTAATCTTCATTTTCGTTGATTATTATTAATGGATTGTTAGAAGAGTGGAAAAGAATTAAATGAACAACAAAATATCTATTCACTAACAAAGGAGCAAAGTGATAGTAGTTTGTAAGATATCATGAACTTAACATGCTACTAAATAGGATTTGTATGTTGAACCAACTAAAATAACGAAATCAGTTAATTAGGGTTTATCTTTACAAAATACAATTCAGTAATTTTGACAAAAAGAAGAAATCAGTTGATTATAGAAGCTCAAAATCATGTCTAGGGTTTAATTTTCAGACATAATTAGCACGGACATGCAAAATCAACAAAAATCAAAGAGAACTACCAAAGATGAAGGCAAGATATGAGCAAGAGAGGCACGAAACATAAACTAAAATAGGGTTTAGGGTTCGGTTTTGACCTCAAAACAGTGTCTAGGGTTCAATTTTAGAGATAACCAGCAAGAATATGAAAAATCAACAAAAATCAAAGAAAAAACTTACAGAAAATGAACGAAAAATGAAAGAGAGAGGTGCGAATAGAGAGAGGAGTTGTGAACCAGCCGTGACGAGCAGGAACCGGAGACTGGCGACGGTGGACGAGCGGCGACCGGCGACGGTGGACGAGCAGCGACCGGCGTTAGAGTCGGGGAGAGAGGGGGAGGCGCGAGGAGTCTGAGAGAGAGAGAGACAGAGAGCAGGGAGGAGCGAGGTCATGTGTTTGTGTGAACTTATTTTGGAACCCTAATGTTTAAAGTGGGAGTTAGTGAAAATTTTAGCGGGAAGTGATCAATTTTTGGTAAACTACATTTTTTGATAAAAATTTGGTAACTTACATATTCATATTTTAAAATTTAGTGATTTGGTCTATAAATTTTGTTAAATATTATTTTAGTACAACAACAGTCCCAGTGCCTCGCGGCTCCCGCGTTAAATATTATTTTAGTATAAAGTATAATATATTTAACAAAGTCATCTAAATAATGGTATATAAGAATGTAAAAAAATTTTATTAATAGTGACACAATATTACAGTTCGTGTATGTGATGAGGGCAATAGCAAGAGGATTGTAAGTTTACTAACGAATAGCAACTTTTGTATGCTTAGACATCGTAATTTTGACTGTTTGATTAAAAAATTATTTCATAAACTCTAGGGACTATAAAATTAATATATCAAACTTCATGGTTTTAATATTTTAATTACTCTAACAAAAATATCTATAAGTATAAGTTTTAATTTTACCAACAAATTTGTTTATTGGCAAATACATATGTTGGTTTATTTCTGTTGGTATTGATCTAGTCGATACCAACATCATTTAGTTCTATTTGTATTGATCAGGTCGATACCAACAACATTTAATTCTGTTGGTATTGATCTGGTCGATACCAACAACATTTAGTTCTGTTGGTATTGATCTGGTCGATACCAACAACATTTAGTTCTGTTGGTATTGATCTGGTCGATACCAACAACATTTAGTTCTGTTGGTATTGATCTGGTCGATACCAACAACATTTAGTTCTGTTGATATTGATCTGGACGATACCAACAACATTTAATTCTGTTGGTATTGATCTGGTCGATTCCAACAATATTTAGTTCTGTTGGTATTAATCTGGTCGATACCAACAACATTTAATTCTGTTGGTATTGATTTGGTCGATACCAACAATATTTATTTCTGTTGGTATTGATCTGGTCGATACCAACAACATTTATTTCTGTTGGTATTGACTTCATCAATACCAACAGAAATTATTTTTTGTTAGGATTAGGTCTTTTTTATTTTCACTTTTTATCCCTTTTGAGTCATTAGCAACAGTAAATATTTGTTGTTGGTAATGTATAACCATTACCATCAGAACTTGAAATGCTACTGTTGGTAAAGAGCACTTTTTTTGTAGTGATTCTAATCATATGGCCGTCCTTTTTTTGGGGGTAAGTCACCTCATTCTTAAGAGAATAAAGCACTCCATGGTAGACCAAGCAACCAAACCAAAGGGACCTAGGTGATAGCACACCAAAACTAGAAAGCTCAAAAAACTATTTTAGTTGTTGTAGTCAGGCCATTAGAAAAAGGCATAACCCTAAATTAAAGTGAGAGAAGTGACCTAGTTGAGTCATTGCACTGATCGGGGGTGTTCGTAGTGACTGAGGGGGCTGAAGACCAAGAAATGAGTTATTTATACCAAGCATTCTTCTTACGGTTAGATCCAATCTCCTGGTCCCTGCGGAAGGGAAACAGAATTTCACGCTCTTCCTTTCGGGAAGGGAGGATTAGAGAAATCCTATTGATTGCAGCTTTCTCTAGACCTTTGGGAAAGCATGAAAAAAAATTTCAAGTATGTTTAATTAAATATTTAATATTTAATTTGTTTTTACTTTATTTCATTTATTCTACATACTATGTTTGTATTTGTTTTATTCGATGTTTTTCATTTGTCATATTATGAAACTATTAGAATAAGATCTAGATCTAATTGAATATTTTAATTAGAGCAAAGTTTTAGGTTTAAAATTGAGAATTTTAAATTACTTTTCCGTTGTGCCCGTCTAGGAAAATATTTTTGAAATATGTTCTCAACAATTAGTATCATAGCCAACTCTAAATAAGTTCATGATTGGCACTAAAAATATCAGGTTTGATAAAATTGGAACATGTAGAATTACAAAAATATGAAATTATCAATTTCATTAAAGGAAAACGACAACCCTGAAGTTTGTTGTTAAAGAGTTTAATAACAAGATTGTGTTTTTATTATGGTTTTAAATTGTGTAAATTTTTATGTAGTCATGATTCAATTAAGGAGCATAATTCTAAATTGCATCTAATGAGATTAGATATTTAAAAAGTTGAACGATTTAGATTATCAAATCTCATGAGATTAGATTTTGACCCAAGCTGTGAAATATTCAATTGTTGAATATTTTTTGATAGTTCAAAACAAAGAATATCTAACAGGATTTGATATTCGGTTTATGATTTAATGAGATTAAGATATAAAATAATTATTTATTTATTTAAATTAAAATTAAAAGGAAGGGGAAAAGGTGGTGCTAGGCACCACGTCTCCCTTTATTAATAAGCAAATTTTTTAATTTTATTACTTAAATAAATTGAATAAATAAATAATTAATAAAGATGAGATTATAATTAATATTATGTGATAATCATTTCTAAAGTGTTTAGAAAAATCTTTTGGCCATAAGTGTTGTTATTCAGATAGTTGGATAACATCATGTTTATTAAATTTTGTTCATATGTTTGATATTATTTAAATAAGTTAAATATTAAGTATAATGTGAATAAAGTTATAAGGCCATTTATATATGCAACTTGGGGAAATATTAGATTTCATGAGTTGGAGAATTTTTTCAAATAGGTCTAATATGATTAGATAATTCAATAGTTGAATTATTTGAAAGGAATTTTCTCATGATGTATCTAATGAGATTAGATTACATTGGTTGGATAATTAAAGGAACCTAATATGATTAGGGTTCTATTTTATTGTTAAATAAAATTTAGAATGCAATTCTAATAATTCATTATGAGATAATTAAACTTAAACGAAAAATCCGTCATTTAAAATTTTAAGTAGGAGCGAGGTTCAAGAGTTATTTTCTCACGGTCTCCATTTTCGGTCTAATAGTATAGTAGATGAGCGCTACTCCCCCAGGAGGACGTTTGTTCACAGAATACAGGGTCGGACTTTTTTAGGATAGATGGAGGTACATGAAAACAGATGTGACCGCGTATCCGTGAAGTATCTTTTTTACTTGTACTAACGTCTAGGGAGGCTAACGAAGAAACAGTGAGTTAATTACATTATGGAAATATAATAATTGAGAATAGTTCTCACTTCACTAATAAATCGTTACGCCCCACTCCCGGGGACTATCGACAAGATTGGTTAGCTCATCGTTGCACACACAGGGAGAATGGTCAGGTGGATTCCATGCTTTGGTTGTTTGCTAAAATTACTCAAAGGTTCACAAGACTCAAATATCAAGCAGGAGTGAGCTTCTAAATGAATGCTCATGGCCTCTGTTACCGTTCTAGCAGTATAATAGGTGGGCGCGACTCCCTAAAGAGGGCATTCATTTGCGAAATACAAGGTTAGATCTCTTATTATATATTCAAGAGCAGGAAAAATGGGTGCGGCCACGTCGAAGTGGAGTGCTTCGTGGACTTGTATGGATGTAGAGATAGCGATGTACAGTTGACTAGGGTCCACATTAGCCCCCCCGAGAAACTCTGATGTATGACCTTAGAGACTGAGGGACGAATGGTGTGTTAAATATGTGTAGTAAAGAGTTTACAAGAAAACATATTTATTGAGAAACGTTCTCACCCTTCTAATATCTCAATTAGGCCTCACCGACGGGGAGTTTTGGGTAGTTCGATTGGGTCGCCACAGCATAAATGTAAGTGTCAAATTGTGAACTCTGAACTTTGATTGTTTGCTAAAAGTATGAAAAGTAATCATGTATGTTGTATGACTTGTTTACATTTTTGATTTCAGACTAGTTGTTATGTTATGCATTGCGATCAATACTGACATGTATATTACTTGTGTATTATGTTGTACTTACTCAAATCTAATATGTCTTAATACATGTGGAGCACTAGTAGATGCTTAAGGTTCCCTAGTTTGCTGCTAGTAGATCTACTAAGTTGAAAAGAATGTTGGGAATATTAAACCAGACTAATGAGTTAGTCAGGTGCAACATTCAAACATCAACATGTTCTAGTATAAGATACCTAAAAATTTAATTATAGCAGAGATGATCAGTTATTTGAGAAAAGTGTTTGATTAGAGAATTGCTAGCATGAGAACAACTAATGAGAGGGATGATTGACACACGATTGCTTGAGGAAAGTTCGCTCAAGAAAGTGTCATATGATGATGGCTTATTTTATTGAACTGGAATTCTTAATGCAAATATTGATAGCCAATCGGAACAGGATATGATTCTGGGTTGCATATCAAGGTCTTTTAAACGGTTTAGGGTGGATACATTAAGTAATAGAGATTGTTCATTGTCTTAATTGATGAAAGTATAGTTTGAGAGAAAAGGTCTAAGAGAAAAGTACACTTAACATAAGCATCTATCTCAGGAATTGGGAACCACTAGAGGGTAAAATAAAATATGAGTCAAAATAGTTTTGTCTCTTTTATAAAAGCTCTGGACGTTAGTTCTTTAAAAAGGGAATTGTCCAGGTACTTATATACTGTTGTTGCCAAGACTAAAAAACCAACAGACAAGGTATTCGATATTCTGTCTCCTCTAGATGTGACTAGTAGGTAGCTCACTAATGTACAGGTGAATGGTTTTAAGTAAGGGCACCTGGAGGTAGTAATTTAAGTTAAAGAATATAGTTTTGGTTTTGAGTAACTATCTTAATGTATCAATTGCTTTAGAAATATGAGTTCTACCCACAATTTGTTTCAAAATAGTCTTTTAGTTATTTTTTGAAAAGTAGACTGATAGTTAAGTAAAAAACTATATCTTTAAAAAGGTATATTCGTAGATAGTTAGCTTATTTTAATCAAAAACTATGTTAATGACAATTTATTAGTCTAATACAAGCTAGGCTATGTACCTATATAAAAGAAGGATTTCTTAAAGACCATATAGCTTTTAAGTGGCTCTTGATCTTAGATTATATTAATCTAGTATGATTCAAAATTGGATTGATTTTCCTTATGAGATCATAAAGTACTAAAATGATAACCGGTATGGGAATTATGTTCAAATTATTGATGCCTGAAAGAGCCTTTAAGAGTAAAGGCAGAAGAGACTTACCGAAAAAAAAAAAAAGTAAAGGCAGAAGAGCCACTACGCTACTAGAACGTATTCATAAAATGTTTATGGACTGTTAAAAGTTCAAATGAGCGGAAGCAAATAGTATTTTATAAAATGTTTATGAATAACTACTCAACTAGTTGATATATGGACATACCTATGAAGACTGAAGCCATCCTTTGTAAGGTTTAAAGAATTAAAGCCTAAAGTTAGGATTCGTTAGGTAATTATATCAAGTCACTTTGATTAGATCAAAGTGTGATTTCAGGAGAATTCTCTCCCCCCCCCCCCCCCCCCCCCCCCCAAACCCTTACTGCAAGGAGTTGTAGAAAGGATCAATAATATATTATTGAATATGATATAATTCATATGATGAGTAACATCTTCATATCAAAAAGTTTGTTATGTGAGAGGTTTTAGAAAGTGTTCTAAAAGAATAGCATATAGCTTGTGTTAGATAGATTGACAATATGAGATATTGTGTCTCCGTAGCATGATACAATTTATAGTGTAGATGATGCATTAGATAGATCTTCAACAGGTTATTGTCACACTTAGTACATGAGAGCTTTGATGTAGTGAGAGAATGGTCAGGGTCACTTGACGGATTCATGTCTTCAGTCTTAAAAGTTAAACATGATAGTGAGTCAAATCCTTTAGACTATAATGAGAATCTTAAGCATAAAGATGCAGACCAATAGGTTAGAGCAATGAAAATTAAGTTAATGTAATTATATTTTAACTGTGTTTGGGATCTTGTAGAGGTGTTGAAAGACATTAAATCCATCAGATTGGATCTGAATGGATGTACATGAATAAAGAGTTGAGTGGACGCCAAGGTTGAGACCTTCTCGGCTAGATTGATGGCAGTGGATTATACCCTAGAGGAAAGAATCATCTTTGATGAAACCTTCTAGCCAGATGCAATGCTTAAGTGTATAAAGTTGCTCTTATCCATTGTATCTTATTGTCAGGACCAAATAGTATGCAAGTTTGTTGCCAAGTGTCAGGAGCATATCGTATGCAAACTGAGATAGTCTATTTGTAGACTTAAATATGCATCTTGTTCATTGAATAATAGATTCAATGACGGTTATCAAGTCTTAGGGATTTGAATTAATAGTTAGTGAACCATGAGTGTGCTAGTGACATGATCGGAAAGTAGAGCTTTTTATGTGTTGTATGTAGATGAGATTCTACTCATTGTGAATGGTGTAGAATTGTAATGAGGTGTTAATATCTAATTGTTCAGTTAGTTAAAATAATTATCGCGGATATCTAATAGAGGATTTGATTGTAACAATAAAAGTTATATATGAATTCTTAAGTGAACATATTTAATTCTAGAGTGCAGTAAAACTTATTTAGTGGGATTAAGTTTTACTAAATGGTAATCAATTATTATCATGAGATCATAAGCAGATTTGACCTATTTGGAGATAGAGTTAGATTATCCTTGAGGTCCCTTCGCAAGCCTCAACTTAAGCACTGTTTGAAAATATTTAAAAATAAATTTATGAGATAAATTATTTATTTATGAGATAAATAAGTTCTTATGCAAAAACCATATTCATAAGATGCATATATAATACGATAAATATAGTGTTTTAAAAATAAACAAAAAAAGGGGAAAGACTATTACAAGCAGTGTGAACATGCGTCTAAACCCACATTGCAAGGGTCTCCCCTTGCTGACGCCATGATCACGTCAGCAGTAGGGGCTTGTACATGTTATTCACCTGCCGCCTTGTTTAATTATATAAACACATTATTTATCGTGAAAAATAAAGTAGAATTAAGTTTTGGAACTTGATTTTCTCCCGTGACAAAAACCCTAAAATTATTTTAGGGATTTTCTAAATTCATTGTTTAACTAATTTTGGTCAAAAATTATTTTTCGGAAAGATTAAACAAAAATTTCGTTTTGAAATTTGTTCTGAGTTAAATATTTTAGGAGCGCACACTACCGATGCTAGAAGCTGTCATTGCAAGGGTTATTTATATTTTACTACCCGGACCTTTTTGGTAGTTATAAAAAGGGCCCTGACATTTTTGAATTATTAAAATGGACGCCGAAGTTTTATCGTATTAATAAAAACGACCCTCTCCAGCCAGCTGAAGTCATTTTCTGTCACCCGGCGCAGACATGGCAAGGCTAATTTAAAATTACTACAGTAAATTTATCATATTAACCCTCAACCAAAAAATTAAATAAATCCCCCACTTCTACCCCAAAACCCCACCCATCAGCCCCAACGTTAAGCTTCCTCATCCCCTTCCCCCTTCCAAATTTTTTTTAAATTTAAAATTCTTTTTCTTCATCATACTCATCATTTTTTTAAGCTCAAATATTTTACCTTTTTTTATAAAATTTAACCATTAAAGGCTACCTTAAGCTCTTTCAAAATATTTTTTAGTGTTATTTTTAAACTTTATTTACTATGGTAGATTTAAAATATTTTTTTCAAATGTCATTTTTCACTCTTTTTTTATTTTACTTTGTACAATTATATTTTTCATTCTGTTCATTTTTAATTTTATAGTGTCACTATTAATAATATTTTTCAGCCTAAACACTTGTAGTAAGGCCGTCCTGGGTTATTTTGTGATCTTGACACATTGAGCTGCATAATTGTTTCACTCTTGCATTTGTAACAATACATTTGTGCATTTTTCGAATGTGTTTTAGTGCTTCTTGAGCTAGTTGACCCTTCTATAGTTCCCTAATGTTTATCTGCTACAACCAATAGTAAATAAAAAATGTTAAATAAAAAAATTAGATATAATACTCTTAAATTAATTAAATAATTATTAATCGTAACATAAAAAATTAAAAAATAAACAGACTGAAAAATATTATTGTATAAAGTAAAATTAAATAATAAAGAGCGAAAAAATGACATTTGAAAAAATATTTTAAATCTACCACAGTAAATAAAGCTTAAAAACGACACTAAAAAATATTTTGAAAAAGCTCAAGGTAGCCTTCAATAATTAAATTTTATAAAAAATGTAAAATACTCGAGCTTCTAAAAAATATGAATATGATGAAGAAGATGAATATGATGAAGAAGATCAATAAGATGAAGGAGAAAAATAATTTTAAATAAAAAAAAAATTGCCAGGGGGGAGCCTACTGTTGAGGCTAATGGGTGGGGGTTTGGGTGAGAGTAAGGGATTTATTTAATTATTTGGTTGAGGAGTAATATGATAAATTTATTTTAGCAAATTTTAAATTAGCCTTGCCACGTCAATGCTAGTGACAGAAAATGACTTCAGCTAGTCGGAGAGGATCCTTTTTATTACTACGATAAAACCTCAGGGTCTTTTTTAATAATTTCAAAACGTCAGGATTCTATTTATAATTACCAAAAAAATTAGGTTAGTAAAATGTAAATAACCCTCATTGCGAAGAAGACCTTAAGGTGTCAAGAAATTTTCTTTCAATTTTACATCTTCAAATCAGAATGGGAATTCGCGCTTCAGGTATGTTTAATTAAATATGTGAAATTTATTTTTTATTTTTTTTGTATTTTATTTTTTCTACATATCATGTTTAGATTTGTTTTATTCGATATTTTTCGTTTGTCATATTATGAATCTATTACAGTATTTTTGAAATATGTTTAATCGAACATTTTAAAATTTAGATATGGGCTTTAAATCTGATTAAATAGTTTAATTAAATCGGGGCTTTAGATTCAAAATTCAGAATTTTAAATTGGTTTTTAACTGCTCCCGTTTAGGAAAATATTATTGAAAGATATACCCAAAAGCATTTTTTATTATGTATTTCTATAATTGACTAATTGTTATATTTTATATTTTAAATTTATATTATTTATTAAAAAATTATAATTTTGTTTATCTATACTTATGTTTGTACGTTTGTTCTATATTTTTCATTTGTTAAAACCAAAAAGGCGAAAAAAAAAAAAAAAAAAGGTATGTCCAAAGTCAGACTCATTTCAGACCTACACTGGTCTGACCCAGTCATGATCCATGAAACCCTCGACCCAATTCAACTCGAACTGGGTCGAGTATTCCCCCTGTTTACACCCCAATTTTGAGGGAGCTGGGACGGCACTGTTTTGGACAAAGTGCCACGTGCTTATCATGTGAGGTCCTCCTCAAGGAGAATGCAACCTTTAGGTGCTAAGATAACAGCACCTCGAACCCAGCATCTTGAGAATTTTATCACCCTAATAGGGGTATTAACCACTCAAGGCTCAAGATGGTTGAAGGGAAAAGGGAGCTCAAGCTCAAGGGACTACCAAGAAGGTTGCAAGACAAGTGGTTTCCAAGCTTGATCCAAAAGAATGTGGAGCATTTAGAAAAGAATTCAGCTAAAAATGCAGACGTAGGCTTCAAGAAATACCCTCGAGTAGCAAATCAAGGGCACGTTCATTAATCATTCACGCGCTAAAGGAGCTTGGTGGCTTGACATGGGAAGAAATCATGGATCAAAGGGTCCAACAAACTATAAGAGAGGCCTTTGAGAAACAATGAGCTGAAACAGAGCGCACTCTAGTAGCCCAACGTGAAAACTCTGCCGCCTTGAGAGTCTTAATAAAAGATGATGGAACCTCAATAAATGAAAGGCTTCATAAAGAAACTGACTGAGTCTTAGTTGAGATGAACGCAACCTTGTTTTCTACTACTACCCTTATCGCTGGCAAGACAGGCAGTAATTGAGGTGGAGCGTATCTTGGTTAGACAAGATGAGGCTCATAATGGCTTAGTCCAAGGTCGTTGGAGAGGAAATCGTGCAACTTAGGTGTTATGAATCAAGATCAAACTTGAATCATAAACTTGAGATATAAGAGTATGAGATGAGAAAGAAGTGAAAGCGATGAGAATTAGATAGAAAATTAGGGTTGAGACAGAGAATTAGATCAATTTCATTTTAATGAGTTTTAATTACAAGATATTTTGCTTATTCATACTAAAGAAAATAGACGGCTAACACTGAGGATGAAAAACAAGCTTAAATAAAAATACAAGCATTTTCCTGCCAAAAACATACTTAGCCGCTAACTACCTTACCCGCCATTCCTGCCAGATTTACAATTTGAATCCAATGGAGAATTACACAGTTAAAATCAACCAAAAATGCATAAAATCTTTAACGGTCATGACATTAGGCTTGTACCTTCTCTATCAGTTCCAACTAGATACCCACATGATGCTCCTTTAAGCTCACGGTTACCAATTGCTCAGGTTGACTACATACTCTCTAAGAGAACGGAAAACCAAACCGTGGCTAACCCAAGTGTTACACACTTGGAATCTAGCCATAGGAATGACAACGTGCCCCTTGAGGTTGGTGGACCTTCGAATTAGAGATTCTCTCTGGCTTCGAGGGATCTCAATGCCAATGTGCCAATGTCACCTGCCCTCGAGACTGGGGGGCATAATCATTCATACCCTCCTCAAGTCAAAGAGGTTGCCTCAAGGCCCACTCAAGACCTTTAAATAGGTGTGCTAGGACAGGTACCCACTTCTGGGAACCATGCCTTTCCTCCCAGACTTCTTCATACTTATCAGAGTGGGAGGTAAGCTAACCTCCCATGTCCTCAAGATCAAAACTTAGGGATTAATCAAGTAAGGATGAACCAACAGCCTGCTAATGTTGGTGTGCTCTCAGGCATACCATATAACCCAGGGTCTGCATGAGCATACTTTGTGGCCAACACATGGCCAAGATAGTCAAGGGGGTTACCAAAGGTATGGGGAGGCAACAACTGTTCCCACACTCGATTGTGATGGGAGGTGAGGGTATCCTACTAAGCTTCCTCGAGATCCTCAACCACTTAGGGGGCAATAGCAAGCACTTAACCATGTCCCTAACATACCCCTTCAGGACCAATTGGCCGCCCTTATCAAAAAATGTATGGGTCAGGCCACACGAGGGTCATTAGACCCTTATATAATAAACCATACCCATACTATATTGAAAGAGATTACCCTTTTCCTCGACGATATAAAATCCCCAAATTTACCCTTTTCTTAAGAGAAGGGAGTGTGTCTGCCTTGAGCATTTGGCAAGGTTTAATTGCCAATGTAGGAAAGTGTCTGACAATCAGTATCTCAAAGCCAAGCTATTCCCTAGTTCTTTAACAAGGACCACGCTTCCGTGGTACATTAGCCTACCACCTAATTCCATTTACTATTGGATTGACATGGCCGAGCAATTCCAAGCCTAGTTCCCAAGAATGGAACTAGGAACTTCCAGGTCTAACCTGGCTCAAATGAGATAAAAGCCAGGTGAATCAATGAATGAATAAATTAACCAGTTCAAAAGAGCCAAGTTAAAAAGCACTATAGCCCTTTCTAAAGTTAAATATGCCAAGCTAGCCTTGAATGACTTGAATATTGAATTTAGGAAGAAATTTAAAGGCTCAAGCTTCACGACGCTTCTACAGCTGGCAGAATGTGCCGTTAGATAGAAGGCTGTCTTAAAAGAAGAAATCCAGGGGAAAAATAGCATGTATGGAACCTACGTACATGACTTAATTGAAGAGGATGAAGATCCCCCTTACAAAATTGAGGTTGCTAAATACATCAAGGGACCTCCTAAGGTTTATGATTCTTTGGTAAAAAAGGATTTCAAAGCTAGGAAGTTATATCAATCCCAAGACTTGAGGAAGTACTTATTTGACCTCTCAAGAGCAGACGTAATATTTGATTGGCTTGAGGCAAATAATAAACTCAAGATTAGGGACAAACATAGAAAGTTTGACCCCAATTCAACAAAGGAAAAGGTATAGTATAAATGGCATGATTCCTTGACTCATTCAATGAAGACCTACACGATCTTTAGAAAGGTTGTTCAAGATGCCATTGAGGCGAGGGAATTAATCTTCCCTAAAGAAGGACAGATGGGTGTTGATAAGGACCCTTTCCCTAGTCCTGCCTAAGTCAATACAATTGGGGTAATAAAACCTTACAGTACCCGTGATAGCCAAACTAATGGAAAATCTCTATGCATGATGAGTGAAGATAAAGATGGTCTGGTAGTAGCCAATGCTTTGCTTGACAGGCTGCTAGAGAGGGGGATACTTAGGTTTCTAATAACCTCAATAGAATTGTCATATGATTACTATAAGTGGAACATCACAGCTAAGCACTGGACTCACTACTGTGCCACCTTCAGCAAATTCTTGAAGAAGCAATTAGAGGAGGGAGCTACCCTTCTCTCTAAAGAAGAAGAGTTAACCATGGGAGTACTCGCAAAGACCATTGGCAAACTATCTTTGCTACCAAGAAGCAAGCTTCGAGAAAGCTCTTGCCCCTCATTCGTGACCTCTATGGGGGCTGTGGTCACCAATTGGTGTCTGAGATGAAGAAGCTGGGCCTTTATCCATGGAAAAAGCTGTTTTGATTCTCATAATAGGGGCATATGAATTAGAGTATGAATGTAATAAGTGATGTATGTTAGTTGATTGATGTCATGAAGGTCTAACTAGTTAAGGTCCGTTATGTTGTTAGTCATGGCTAGTCCATTGTGGCGGTTAGCTTAGGCATTAGTAGAATTAGATTGTCTTGATTCAAGGTATTAGCTCATAGCTAGTAAGTAGTACATAAATGTAATCTTAACATTGTAATCTCATAACTTTGATGAATGAAATATCTCTTTGAGATCAATTCTCTTTCTCATCTAATTCTTTCTCTATTTTTTCATCTCCTTTCACTTCTCTTGTCATCTAAACTCTCTTTAATTCTATCCTTCCCTAAGTTATGATATAATATTAGTCCCAATCATAACAATTGGTATCAGAGCCGTGTTTGGCTTCAAAATCAAGCGTGACTTGATATCAAATATTCTTGATCGCATTGCAAGGTGATTAAGAGTTCAATTTTGAGGTCTTGATTGATAAAGCTTGCAGTTATTAATTGGAAAAAAAAAAAAAAAAGAAGGTTGAAATTGATTCAAAATTGAGTTCTGAATTCAAAAGTAAACTGTTGACAGTAAGCATTGATCAAAGCTTACAAGATCAACTATTTCATTGAGGATCGGGGTATGATCTTGATGATTTGCATTAAGGCTTAGTTGAACTTTGCTTCACTAAGGTTGATTTGCATTGAATCAAGTTCTGTTGATCAGTTGCAACTTGATTACAATCAAACATAACTGGCTGTTACAAGTGAAGCAAGTGTACTGCTAGATCATACTATTCTTGATCAAAACTAGAAAGATCAGCTTAGCAAAGCTGAATTGAGGTTACTTTAGGTTTCGAAATTCATTTGTTGAGGTGCAGGTAACAGATTCTGAACTACTAAGTTACATTTTGATCAGAATCAACTTGTCGACTCAGTGTTGCTGAATTTTGGAGAAATTGTGCTGATAAGCACCGATCAAGTGTAGTTGCACTGGAATCTTGTTGATTCCATAGGATTTTACTAAATATTGAAGAGTTACTTGCTCGAAAGTGAAACCAACAGCGAACTAAGAATAGAATAGCAGAAATCTGACTTCGTTGTTATGGATTGTTGTGAGTAAAGTGTTGAAGTCATAATTGCAGTTAAAGTTCGAAACTAATCTTGATTCAAAGCCAGTATTATTCAAGAAAGCCTCGCAGATAGGGTTTGATTCGAGTTAGGGCTTGTTCGCAAAGTTCTGCAAGCTAGGGTTTGTACTCTGCAACAATCCTTGAACCGACAGAAGTGAGGTTACTTCTGTGTAAGGGAGTAGGTGATATACAAGTGTTATGATTCTCATAATAGGGGGGCATATGAAATAAAGTATAAATGTAATAAGGCGTGGAATCGAGCCTATTGACTTGTAATAGCTAGTTGATATTGTAATTAGTAGCTTAAACTTTGGTGAAGTCATGTAATAAGTGAGGTCTAGAGCTTAGGTGGTCATTGTCGGTCAATAGTGGCGGCTTAGTTGGTGGTTGGTGGTTATAGTATGAGTTAGATGCAATGTAATAGATCATATCATGTAAGTAATATAAATAGTAAGGCTTAGGCTTGTAATCTCATAACTTGGATGAATGAATTGATATATTTGGTATCCTCTCTAATTTCTCATCTCCTTTCACTTCTCTCTCTCATCTAAACTCTATATTCTTTCTCATCTCATACTCTCTTATCCTTGCTTACGTTTGTGAATTAACCACAAACGTAACAATTGGTATCAGAGCTTTGTTTTGGCTTCCGAATCAAGCTCATATCTGGAAAGAAATTACAAAATACGATTAATTGTATTGCAATTAATCAATAAAAAAAACAATTGTCTTACAAATTTAGTTCAGATTTGGTGATCAGAATTCAATTTTGAATTTTGAAGTAGTGTTTGGCAGTTACTGCAATTGCGACTGCAAGGCCTGGGAAAATTGCTCGGTTGGGATTATAATTGAGTGAATTACATAGAAAAAAAGTTCAATTGATCAGTATTGTTGAGTATATTCAACATCAAGCTGAGTCAGATTGAAATTCAAAGGAATCGATCAAGTAAATTGCTGCAGAAGTTGAGTGCTGAAGCAATATTCAGTTGCTGCTTGGTGCTGAGCTAATTGTTCAAGATCAGCCGCTCAGCTGAATCTGCTTAGAAGAAGTTACAAGTGAGCTAATTGATCCACATTGCACTTGATCATCATCAAAAGATCACAAAACAAGCTGAATAGAGGTTTAATCAGATTCTATAACTCAAAAAATTGAAGTTGAGGTAACTGTTCTCAACAGCAAGTTCAAACTCGGTTCAAATCTGTTCGTCTTGCTAGATTGTGATGAAATTTTGTTGATAAGCTTAGAAGTGGTGAGAATTCGTCAAATTCTCCTTTGATTCTTAAGAATTTTATGTATCGAGAACTCTGACAACATAGGCGAATTCTGACAGTAGAAAGGAGAAACGAAAATTGTTGAAACCTGATTTCGTTCGTGAAGTTCGCTTTAGGTATTGTGTTGAGGACTTGATTGTGAGCTAGAGCCGAGCTTAATTCAGAAGTTTAGGTTGAATTACTCAACTAACATTGCGGTTACGGTTTGTTCAAGTTCGTCTGATCGAATCGCATCAGTTAGGGTTGGAATCTGAGGTGATTCTTAAAACCGATCTTGAAATCCAGATAATTGTCGATCTTAACAATACTTGGTGCTGCGGTTAACTTGAAAATCATTCAGAGTGAAGTTTAAATAGCGATTATGGATGGTTGTGATGCAACAATTCCGGATTGGTTGAAGACAATGCTTGATCAACACCAGAAATCTAATGCTGAATGGATACATCAAATGAACTAGCAAAACAACATGAAGATTGAACAGCAAGCTCAGCCGATTGTAATGGAGAAATCTGATCAGGTCATTTGTCAATCACAAGAATTGGTGGATAGGACTAACAAGTTCTGGGATCAGCAAAAGGAAGAACTTGAAGTGAAATTAGCTGAGATTCAAGAACAATGTCGAAGGCCAAACTCTTCCGCAGTAGCTGAAGTGTACATTGTGGAGCCACTTAATGTAGTTGAAGAAGAATTGGATCAAGGTAATGCCGTAATTGATGAACATGAGTTGGATGAACCTGAGGTTGAACGTGATGATCTTTATGAAGACTCCTTGCTAGAGTTAGAGTATTTTGAAGAGGATGAGCCACAGTATGACATGCTTCAGGAATGGGAATACGATTTTCATGTCATGGGAATGGTGAAAAGTGCAAAGAGTAAAGTGAAGCGGAATCATCTTAACGACGCATTGAAAGAATTTTGGGAAACAAAGAAGATTACAAAGAAGAAATCGAGGCATAAAGTTGTGTTGCAACCTATGAGGTTTGATGATCAACAAAAGTTAACTCAAGATGGTACTTCTACTGAGGTATATGCTGAAGCTATGTATGCTGGTGTACAAGGGTTAGTTGCTGCAGATTTTGTGATTCCAACCAAAATAATTGATGCCGCTGCTGAGATTTCATTGCAAACATCTCCAAACCTGTTAAGTATTATCCCATGGCAAGCTTATATGCAGAATTGTGGCACTTTCTCTGTTGAGCAATGTCATTCTGTTGGAAAGACAATTGTTGCTGCGGTAGTATCATCAAATGCAGAGCAGGGCGTGTCTAAGTTCACTTTTGGGCATGATGGAGTGTTAACTTGGGACCAGAACAACATCATCTTGGAGGTGGAGCACGGTCTCTTGTATTGGGTGAGAGATTACGAGTGTATAGTGGCTGAAAATGTACTATCGGCATGCCGATCGGCAAGTTCGGCATGATCTATTCCTTCTTTTGAGTAGAATTGTGACTTATCCAAGTGTAAAATTTTGTGATAAGTGGCCTCCTGATCCGGGAGACGACTCTCAAGACTATATGAAGCTGAGAAGAGTCGAATTTGGTGATTTAGGTGATGTAATTGGTGCTGACAAACCATTTGATCCAGGAAAGAGTAAATTACAGGTTTTGGAGGACGCAGAACATTCTTGGGGAGATTCTTCACTGGCAGTTGTGAATGAGCTACTCAGATTTGGTTTGTTTGGTGCTATTATGTCTTTTAGAAGATGTAATAACTTGTTCACTTCAAGTAGCTTCCACATAGACATACACCGAGCTGCAATATGTTGTTATGAACTGCATCGGGCTGGTTCTGCTGAGCTGCTGGATTCTGCATCACCCTCAGTGCAATTGGGAAACAATCATGGATTTATTAAGGATGTCATGAGTTGGGTTAGTAGGTGGTTATGTGAGTTGAAATTGTTGGAAAACATTGCAACAGAGCACAATAAATCGGCAAGGAATCAAGTTCCAGTAGCTAATAAGCACTTTCAGCATGCCGATCGACAAGTTCGGGGTGAAATAATTCTGTTTTTGAAGGGAGTTTTGATCAACAAGGTCTCTATCATGAAGCTGTGCTATTGGGAGGACATATGCAAGTCGTTTGTCTCCAAGATTTCAGCTGAGGACAAAGAAATCACGGAAGTTTTGGAGTCATAGCTGCATCCTCATGGACCTATAATGTGTTGGGTTACCATGATCAAGAATTGGGTCTTTGGGAGCTGCGTTTGGGAATGCCAACAACCAGAATTTGATGTTTAGTTCACTTGGTTCGAGTTTGGAAGGCCTCCGGAGGTGTTAAAGGACTTCAAATGCCATTTTGTGTGGTTTATGACATTCAAAACCTGTTGTGCAGCATCCTACAAGTGGAAATTCAGAAGTTCTGATGCATGGGGTGATTCTTTGCAGCAAGACAGAAGTTTGGGCTGTGTTAACTGCTTCATGAGGTGTTGTGATGTTTGGTTTGATCAGTGCAGACCTCCTGAGAGGCATTGTGCATTCAAACGCAACTTTATGTCGAAACAAGATGTCTTCTTCATGGATTTGCTGCGTTACAGAATTCAGGGCAGCCTTGGTTCGTTTCATTTGCAATAAGTATGTTAGGAAGGGAATGTTTTAAACCGAGAATCCGAGGCATGGACTTAAATTGGATTAATGGCGGGAAAGTATGTTAGGATGGTTAAAATCTCTTATGTTGTTCTGCTGCTGCTATTGTGCATTTGCTGTTGCTGATGTTCTATTACTGTCATACTGCTTCTTTCAGTTGCAATTCCAGCTTAAAGTATGTGTTCGGTTAAGTTGCTGCTGCTGGTGTGTCTGGGCTACTTCAGATGCTGCTGCATTTCTGGCTGCTGCTGTATTTTGCAATTTTGCTTCATGTTTTGCTGCATTTCTGGTGTGTTTGGTTTTCCTTCTTGATTCTTGGGGACAAGAATCTTTGAAGAGGGGAGGGGGGGGGGGGGGGGGGGGGGGGGGGGGGGGGGGGGGGGGGGGGGGGGGGTGGGGGGGGGGGGGGGGGGGGGGGGGGGGGGGGGGGGGGGGGGGGGGGGGAGTATTGTTATGATTCTCATAATAGGGGGGCATATGAAATAAAGTATAAATGTAATAAGGCGTGGAATCGAGCCTATTGAGTTGTAATAGCTAGTTGATATTGTAATTAGTTGCTTAAGCTTTGGTGAAGTCATGTAATAAGTGAGGTCTACAGCTTAGGTGGTCATTGTAGGTCAATAGTGGCGGCTTAGTTGGTGGTTGGTGGTTATAGTATGAGTTAGATGCAATGTAATAGATCATATCATGTAAGTAGTATAAATAGTAAGGCTTAGGCTTGTAATCTCATAACTTGGATGAATGAATTGATATATTTGGTATCCTCTCTAATTTCTCATCTCCTTTCACTTCTCTCTCTCATCTAGACTCTATATTCTTTCTCATCTCATACTCTCTTATCCTAGCTTACATTTGTGGATTAACCACAAACGTAACAAGAAGCAATCAATTGCTGAATTGTTTTGAACCAAGTCTCATACTTCTGTGAAGTGTAACAAAACCTGCGATATCGAACTGCAAGGTTCTAGTTACACTGATAAGTTGCTGATTTGCAAATTGTTCGATCTCTTAGTTAGAGTTTGAGCAAGATTATTCATAATGGGGGAATTCAGTAAGTGGATCGATCGCAAATTTGAGGAATTGAGGTTGAATCTAGCAAAGGTTGCCCTTGAAAGATAGAACTTCGAAGTGTCTATGATCGCGGTTACGATTCGCAATGTTCTTTGTGTGATCAATGAAGACATTCTTCATCAAGTTGTTAATCCTTGTGGAAGTGTTGTAAGAATTGTTATTGTTTCAACATCCTCCTTAGTAGTTCAAGCTCAAGTGACCTTCTCTACGAGAGCACAAACTGCTTCCGCCATCGAGCTAAAACAGGGAAGAAACATTTTTTTACCACTGTTGTGGTTTGGATTTTTGTTTCCTCATTCCTTATGTGGAAATTTGGAAATATTGTGAAGTTCTTACTACAAGTAAGGTTGAAGATGATGTTGAGCAACCTGAGCTCGATATTGATCAAAAAGAGGAGTTAAATGAAGAATGTGCTGAATCAGTTGAAGGTCAAGACCCTGATGTGCTGCACATCTCGCAAACAGAGGAGATGGAAATGGGAGCTGGTGTTGTTAATATTGGATTTAAGCTTGAAAGTGTTGAAGTTAAAGCTCACACATCCAGGAAAACCGAGAATTATTCGATGTTGCAAGATGTTGAAGCTGCCGCAGTAAGTGAACCAGTACAGCAGGATACAAGCAACAATCGAGAGGTTGTTGGAGCTTTTCAATCCAGTGAACAACCGGAAAAAGAAGTTGCAAGTGAACATTGAGATTCTAACCATTAGAAAGCTGAGGTTTAAGCTCACTTTTCAGAACAAAATTTAAATCAATTCGAAAGTTTGCCTTAATCAAAAGAAGTGTTTCTCAAGTAAAAGATTTAGATCATTAGAAAGGCCATTGGTGATTTATAAAGGAAGCATTCCGGACTTCTTACTCCTTGAGAAAAACAAGTTATTCCTCAAAAAGTAACATATGTTAGAGAATATTGAAGTGGGAAAAACGAGGATGATGTTTTGGTATGTGGAAAGATTCGAAGCTTCTTCATGGATCAAGAGAATGCTTAAGAAAACGAGTAAAGTGATTCCTAGCAGTAGTGATTCACAAGATGAGCAAATTAAGGTTTCAGCCAACAAACAAGAGGATAGTACTACAAAATCGAAATGTACTGCTAAAAAATACGATGCTACTGGTGTGGTATCAATGAATGCATCACAAAATACGTTAAGTACTTCTCCATGGCACATTGGTATGCAAAATCATAACTTGAGGTGTGCAACAAGCTGCTGATTGGATGCAGTGCAAGGTTCTTTGGGTGCAGAGAAGGTTTATCAAGTTGCAAACTTTATGACAAGCTCCCTTCTGATCCGAGAGAGGCAGATCATGATTACAAGAGGCTGAAACATGAGGCTGAGTTGGAGAAAAGGTTTAATCAAGCTGCCAAAGTTTATTCCCTAGTTCAGCAGAGGCAAAGTTTCGTTTCTAGAAAATTTTTTGAAGTGTTAGAAGTTCACAAGCTAGCCAAGATCTAGTAGACTTGAACGTCATTAGGTTATGTTCGAAGTTGGAAGACCCCCTAATGCTTTGGTAGAATCTGGTTTCTGCGTTGGTTTTGGAATGACAGTGCTAGAGAACAAATTGGCAAGTCTATTGAACTCCAAACTAAGGATGTGTAATAATTAAGCTATGGGCAAAGAACATGCTACAATGGTGCAACCAAATGTGAGACCTCCTGAATTAGAAGTGGAGGTGCGGTATCTGATTCTGGTGAACTGTTGTGTTTGTTCTGTAGGGAGGAATCGGATGCCCCATCTGTTGTTTCCTCAAAACGCTTGGATTGTAGAGCTCAATGAGAAATCAAGAATAGCTTTAGCTAAAATTAGCTTGTACTGCAGCAGTGAAGAGCATAACAGAACCATACATGTTCTGGAGAAGTTCTTAGCTGTTCTGAAATGCCATTAGGTTATTGATTTGATGTTCATACTTAAGCTCATTGACAAGGAAGCAAAGTTTGTACAATTGAGGCAAGTTTGGTGGCTGGAAGAGCATGGGATCCGAGAAAGTCTTGTGAACAGGCTGGAAACTGTGAGTTGCAGCATGAGCATTGCCAATTGGAATGCTTTGGGAATTCAAGTAATGACATTGTTCTTTGGAATTCAACAATGGCTTATGAAATCATAGTTTGTGTGGTCTATGCAAGAGTTTGGGATGGAAAGGCTGAGACTTTTAGACCATACAAGTTCACACTCAAGATTCAAGCAACATAATTAATAGAGGCTGCTGAAAATTCTTGGAGAATCTCATTCCCTTCACTGTCAGCAACACATCAATCACTGAATGGAACCACGGTTTATGCAATTGTGGTCTTGAGAGGTCTTATGAACATGTTGACGACAGGAATTTTCCTTCTGAACATTATACGAGCTGGATTATGTGACAGCAGTAGCTACATTTTGCTTGGGATCTGCACTATCAAACTTTGGAATTCTGCAATTAAGAAGGTGACATGAGAAGACACTACAGGAAGAGATGCGCCTGGTGTGTATTGGTTTGGTAAAACAAAGTTCAAATATTACACATCATGGAGGAGAACTGAGGTCAATGGCTAGTAGCTGCACTCTCCTTGGTCTCCTATATGCTTCTACAGCAAGCTAGTGTTGTTGTAATGCCCCCAAACGTTTATGCTGAATAGGCTTAAGTTAAAAGGGCGCTACATGATAGTATTATAATTAAGTCCCACATTATAGTACGAAGCCCAAAAAACTTACAAACTATAATTCCTCAAAATTCCATAATAAATGGCAGCTAGTCCAAAATACATCAAAACTATTCAAATAAAAAAACCAGTAGTGCGGAAGCTTAAAATTACAATGTCAAATATAGTCTATAATATCCTACTACAAAATTCATTTACTACTTAAACTACACAAGATAACTAATTCTCGAGATAGTGAGCTGCTCCATCTTTTCTTCCTTCAGGAACGCGGCATGAATTACTGATCTAGAAAATAAATTAATTAGGTGAGCAAACAACGAGCTCAGCAAGTATACCATACACCCTACTCGGATCAGGCATATTATTTAAAATGGATAAAAACTCAACGAAAAAAATTAACCAAATTTATCTTCACAAATCATGTTAAAGTGGCACAAACCACTACTTTATAATTTAACTTATTTTACTAGAGCTCTTTTTGGTAAAACTCACATACGAAATAGAAACTACGACCGGTATTATTCCCGCGACAAGGTCACATCGACGTTCACATTTCACATTTTCGAACCGGTTCTAAGTCGACAGATCCGCTAGGATCGAACATAGATCTATGTGCCAGTATTATTCCCACGACAGGGCCACAGATCGACTTTCACATTTCACATTTTATCGTCGATAGACCTCGCAGGGTCAATGTAGTTATCTGTAAGCTCTTCCCATAAAACCTTTCAATTCAAGTCACAAGTTCACAATAATTTCTTTCACATAATCACAAATACAAAATATTTCAAAATTCACATATTTAAATATCAATTCAACATATAGATCGATATAATTCCAACAATATATTAAAACATCAAATCATAAAGGTAGAAATCTCCTATTTGACATCAAATCGACGTATAAATCAGTATAATTCAAATCAACATAGTAGAAATCACATAACCAACCAAGTACACATTCCTGAACCTATTTTAACAACTAATAAACTATTCAAATACAAGTCTTATATATCAAACCCTGTAAACCAAATTTTCGTATTTTACAAACAAGCAGGGGGAGTGGTATACTTACCTTTACTATCTTCTAATCCAAAAATAGAACTCCTATTGTGAATTACCTTCGAATCCTATTGGGAGCGGAATCGAAATTTAGGGTTTGGCGAGTGAAAGGAGAAAAATGTGAGGAGGGGAGAACGAGAGAGGCGTGAGAGCGAGAGAGAGAGTCTTGAGGGTGAGATGGGGGGGTTTTCACGGAGGGGTCTTGATGCGTCTCGTATTTAGGCATCTTTTAATTGTTATTTTAATTATTTTGCACCTATTTAATTATAGTTCTACACTCATTTTGGAAATTTTTATGTTTAACAGTTTTGAAATTAAAGTTCCGGAAATTGTCAAATTTTGGTGCAAATAAGGCAAATTCGGTGCATAAACAATTAAATCAAGTCAATCGAGATTCGGGACATCATCAACCTCAAGCCCCAAACGCAGGTCCAACTCCGGCCCAACTTCACCGCATCATCATCATCCCAGCAGCCCAACACACGCAGCGTCAACGCCAGGCCCAATCATCACCTTCAGGCCCGCCACCAGCGTCTTGCCCAACACCCAGCATCGCCTCACCCACCAGCCATGACTAGGCCCAGCACTGCAACATCACCTCTAGCCCAACTCCGGCCCAATTCGACCTCCAGCCCCGACACCAAACTCCGGCCCAACACCACCACACCACGGCCCAAATCCGGTAGGGCTTAGAGAGGAGGAATAAGAGTCGGTTTGGGGGGGATTTAAATTGGGGAAGTCTTTACGTTTTTAGGGGGTTCGATTTTGGGGAATTTTCACTGCCTCTTTCACGGGCCTCTGTTTTTCTCTCTCTTCTCTCAGCTCTCTCTCTCTCTCAGGTTATTTTCTTTTTTTTTCGTTAAATTGGAACGAGAGTAAAATTAGAGTGGATATCAACATGAGTTTGTTCAACTTCTTCTTCACCGGGTCATCCTTGATGGAGAGCTAACTTCTTTCTAGGGTTAGATGAAATCTTAGCTTTTACATTTGTTTACTTTTAATTCGGTTTAATTTGATTGTTTACATGAATTGCTTGGTTGAGATAAATACTTTGAAATATTATATTTTTATTGTTTATTGAATTGATATGATTATTGAGTTTGTAACCTCTAATTGTTGATATTGATATTTATAAATTAATTCTTTGTGTTCGTAGCCTTAGGATTAATTAATCAAGCAATAGTATTAACCGAATTGTTAATTAAAGCCTATCTTCCCTATGCTTTAGTTAGTTAGGGTCAATATGTAATAATTAATAATACGTTAGATAGAGCCTATTTTCCTTACGCTTTAGTTAGATAGGGTCAATACGCAATACTAACAACATTATCTTAATAGGTCGAAGCTTGTAGCCTAAACCACTACCCGTGTGACAATCAATAATCCCAATTTAAGAGTTGATGCAAAAATAATTGGCTAATGATGGATTTGAAACCCTAGGCTCCAATTTAATACACGTTCCTGATTAGTAGTAGGTCACTTTAGTTTAATTATCGTTTTCTAGATTTATTAACACAAAGATATCAGTTTTCCTTAAATCAATTTAGGTCATAGATTAAATTCACGCACTCTTAGTCCCTGTGGTTCGACACCCTCTCGCCCTACACTTCAATTTAGGTATGTTTAATAGATAGGGTTTTATATTAAATTTTATATTAAATTTTGATAGACGTAGAAAAACACATCAAGATTTTGGCGCCGTTGTCGGGGACTAGGCAACGTTCGTGATCTTATTTTTGTGATTTTCTTTGATTTTTAATTGTCTTAAATTATTTTTAATTTTTATTGTCCCTTTCTTTAAAAAAATTTTAAAAAATTTATTAAAAAAAATATTTTCTTTTCTTTTCTTTTTTTTTTTTAAAAAGGTTTATTTATTTATTTATTTGTAAAGCATTATTTATTTTGGAATTTTCGTGCATAGGTTAATTTTAGGATAGTTTATTATTCGTTTTTCTTGTTTTTTTTTCTTTTTAAGTGTCTGTTTTATTTGTTTTGCTTATTTAATTTTTAATTTACTTGCTTCGTGTGGTTAATTGTTCCTGCACGGTCATCGCTCTTTGTCTCTTGACCTTACCATATTCGGCCCTAAAATTGAAAGAACTTTAAGAGACCTTAGAGCCCAACACCGAGCAAAATCCACGAGTGCTAACTCTGATTTAGTAATGGCTGACAAATAACAACCACATGCGCTCATGGAGTATTTTACTCCCACTACATACGCCTCCCCATCTTGCATTAGGTTGCCACCGGTAGCCCATTAGTTCGAGCTTAAGCCACATACCATACAGATGCTTCCTTCATTCCACGGCTTAGGCAATGAGAACCCGTGCACACACTTGGACAGTTTCATGGAGGTTTGCTCAACCTTCAGGATTCCTAACGTTAGTGATGACACCATCTTACTTCGCCTCTTTCCTTTCTCTTTAAAGGAAAAGGCTAAGTATTTGTTAGGTACCTTACCTAGTGGGACGATTAGTACTTGGACTCAAATGCAACAAGAATTTCTTAAGAAATTCTACCCCATTAGTAAGACTAACACTGCTAGGAGAGCCATTAACACATTTGCCCAACTCCCTACTGAGGATTTTCCCGAGAGTTGGAACAGGTTTAGGGAACTCTTACGAGCTTGTCCACATCATGCTATCCCTAAATTGCAGCTAGTCCAAAATTTCTATTATGGGTTGAATGAGAAGGGTGTCAACAAACTGTTGATGCCTCGTGTGGTGGTCAGTTCCTTAGAAAGAATGAAGATGAGGCGTGGGAACTGTTTGAACTTTTGAATGAGAATTCACAACTATCTGCTGCACATGCACGTCTTAATGCTACTAGGATAAATAGAGGAGTAAATGAGATTGCTCACACCTCCATCTTAGATAAGAAAGTATACTCTCTTGCCTCTTCCATAGAGCGGTTAACTTCCCTATTTAAGATGACAGTGGCCCCCTCTACTATACCTAATGTGTCTCATGTTTCAAATGTGCATAGTGCTTGCTTTTCATGATCTAGTGTCTCTCATTCTACACATGACTGCCCCTCTGCTTCACCTTATGTGGAGTGGTCAGAGGAACAAGTCAATGCAGCCCAAGGATTCTCACGAAACGACCCATACTCTAACACGTACAATCCGGGCTAGAGAAACCATCCTAACTTCTCCTAAAGGCAAGGAGGAGAAGGACAGTTTATGCGCCACAACAACAGAACCCACAACCTCAACAATCTGGTATGCCCCGGCCTATCGGTTTTCAACTGCAAGGGTATGCTTCTAACTACTCTCAACCTCCTAATTTGAGCTCTAATTCAAATTTTGAAGAAAAAGGTTTTGAGTGTGCTGAAGGGTTTGGAAGCCAATTCCCAACTCCTCCACTCCCGTACACAATCGATCTCAATGCTAGAAACCCAAATAGGTCAAGTAGCTAACACTTTGAGTAGGAGAGATGAGGGAAGACTCCCTAGCCAAACTGTAGAAAGCCCTAGGAATTGTGTGAGGCAAGACAACTATCCTCCCCATGAAGAACAAGCAAAGTCTATTACAGTGTTAAAAAGTGGGATGGAGGTTGACAATGGGGTGAGTGTTGAGAGTGAAGTACCCATAAGTGGTGAAGGAGAAAAGAAGAGCAAGGAAAGAAAGAAGGTGACTGATGAGGTCATGCACCCTTCTCCCACTCCTAAGACCTCTGATCTTCCTTCCTCATATGTACCTAGAGTACCCTTTCCCTAGGCTTACATCGCACCACATCCAAATGGGAAGGACAAGAAGTGGGAAGACATTTTGGAGACATTTAGGCAAGTAAAGATTAACATTCCCCTTCTTGATGCGATTAAACAGATCCCGGCCTATGCAAAGTTTATTAAGGACCTTCTGAACCAAAAGAGGTGATCTAGAGCACATTTGCCTAAAAAAGTGTTTTTAGCCGAGCAAGTGAGCTCTATTCTGAAGTGTGACACTTCGATTAAGTACAAAGACCCTGGTGTCCCCACCATTTCTTGTTCACTTGGAGACTACCCGATCGATAAAGCCTTACTAGACTTAGGAGCAAGTGTCAACATTATTCCTTACTCGGTTTATGAGAAGTTAGGCCTAGGAGGGTTGTAACCCACCACGGTGACCTTACAGTTAGCGGATAGATCAACTAGGATCCCCCGTGATGAGCTGATTAACGTGCTAGTGAGAGTAGACAAAGCCATGTTTCTTGCTGATTTTCTTGTGCTAGATATGGAACCATCTAGTCATTCCAAAAATAATATCCCTGTCATTGTAGGTCTACCTTTCTTAGCGACGGCCAATGCTACCATTAACTGTAGATCCGGGGTAATGGATGTTAGTTTTGCAAACATGACTATTAGGTTAAACATTTTTAAGTCTTCTTTGTCACCCACTAGTGAGGATGAGTCAAAGTGTTTTTGTGTGGATATTGCCAATGATTTGGTGGACCAAACACTCTCCTCTACCCTAGTTAGCGACCCTCTTGATGAAAATGCAAAACCTTCTAAAGAGATGCAACGAAGGTTGAACTCGGACATGAAAGAAGTCTTGGGTTGGGAGAAGAATCACGATCTTATGGTTCAGGAGGAAATTGTATTAGGCCATAGGTTGTCTAAGGAGGGTATTGAGGTTGATAGAGCTACGATAGATATGAATGTGAACTCGCCCCCTCCCTCAAATGTGAAACAAGTTAGAGCCTTTCTAGGTCATGCGAGTTTCTATAAGGGATTCCTTAAGGATCGTGGGAAGTTAGCTAGACCATTGACTAGTGTGCTATCTAAGGACATATCAGTTGAGCTCAATGAGTCTTGGTTAGGCGCTTTTCATAAGCTTCGATCTACACTTGTTGTTGCCCTCATTAGGCATCCACCTGACTACTCTCTCCCTCTTGAAATCACGTGTGACACTTCTGATTGTGCTGTAGATGTTGTCTTAGGTGAGCTCGATGAAGTTGTTTCTTTGGTTGATGCCATTACTTGATCTTCGCTAGACCCATTGTGCCCAGCTGAAGGCGTAAAATTTAGCGCTCCTAGGAGGCAACCTAGGTTTGTTATTTCTTGCTTTTAATTTCGTTTTTGAACTAATTAGTTGCTTCGAGGTTTGTTTTCTCTCTTTTCAGGTTCTCGTGTCGGGATAAAGGATTCCTGTATACATGTCCATGCCGTCTCGTCAGGTTATATTGCTCCATCTCACCTATCTCTTGCGCTTTAATGATTGATGTTATCACATTGAGGACAATGCATGATTTAGGTGTGGGAGTGAGGCTCATTTGCATGTCCTCTTTTTTTTTTGGGTCAAATTTTTAAAATTTTGGCATGTTTTGTGCATTTTGAGCGTGCATTATAACCGTTTAACCAAGTGTTCCCTAATCGACGCGTATGTTATGATGACAGTGGGATTAGTTGTTTATTTCGTTCTCTTAATTCCATGAAGTTAAATTATTCTACTTCATACTTGTTAATGAGTATTGTTGATCATTGTTGATATTAATGGGTTCTACTCATGCCGCTCACATATTCACTATGCACAAAACTTTCGTGTTGCGAAAAATCTGAAGAATTTGAGTAAACAACCTTATATATCTTGAATTTTGCAAGCTTGCCCTATTGGCTTACCCTAATCCTTGCCCTTGCTGTTATGTAAAGTACTAGTTGGTCAATGTCAATTGCAATGATGAAGTAAGTGTTTAAAAAAAAAAAAAGTCCAAAAATGGATAGAAAAGAAAGAGGAAACAAAAAGAAAAAAATGAAAAGGAAAAAAAGAAAAAAAAAAAAAGGGTTTCCTTCAAAAGGAAAAGGCAAAAGAAAAAGAAAAAGTGAAAACTAGTGTACATTCATGACAAAGATGTTCTTTTGTGCTATACTGAGGTTAAAATGTTGTAAAGTGGTCACTTATATGCCACTTAAAATTTCTCTATGTATAGGCATGTGTTTAGGTGATTCAATGGTGCGGGTGCACAGAACCTTTATATATTTGGTTGGAAGCGAGAATTTGAGGAGATTCTGTGGCATGAAATCTTATTCACTTTAACTTGTGCGTTGCTTGAGTAATTCCTATTAGTTGATACAAGGTTAATAAAATTCTATGACGAGTTTTGAAGTTTAATCATCTAAATTCATGGAATTGGAGAATGCTCTAGATAATTTAATTTTGTCTTGAACTGTAATATAGGTGTTAATCTCGAAAAACTTGGCGAAGGTTGGGTTAATTGGGGTAGTTAGTCATTGTAGTTTTTATGTTATATCATATGCTGTGCTCGAGAACTAGCAAAGGTTAGGGGTGGGGGTGTTGATGCGTCTCGTATTTACGCATCTTTCAATTATTATTTTAATTATTTTGCACCTATTTAATTATAGCTCTACACTCATTTTGGCAATTTTTATGTTTAACAGGTTCGAAATTAAAGTTCCAAAAATTGCCAAATTTTGGTGCAAATAAGGCAAATTCGATGCATAAACAATTAAATCAAGTCAATCGAGATTCGGGACATCATCAACCTCAGGCCCCAAACGCAGGCCCAACTCCGGCCCAACTTCACCGCATCATCATCATCCCAGCAGCCCAACACACGCAGCGTCAACGCCAGGCCCAATCATCACCTTCAGGCCTGACGCCAGCATCCGGCCCAACACACAGCATCGCCTCACCCACCAGCCACGACCAGGCCCAGCACTGCAGCATCACCTCCAGCCCAACTTCGGCCCGATTCGACCTCCAGCCCCGACACCAAACTCCGGCCCAACACCACAAGACCACGGCCCAAATCCAGTAGGGCTTAGAGAGGAGGAATAAGAGTCGGTTTGGGGGGGGATTTAAATTAGGGGAGTCTTTGAGTTCTTGGGGGGTTCGATTTTGGGGAATTTTCACCGCCTCTTTCACGGGCCTCTGTTTTTCTCTCTCTTCTCTCAGCTCTCTTTCTCTCTCAGCTTATTTTCTTTTTTTTTTTTTGTTAAATTAGAACGAGAGCGAAATTTGCGTGGAGATCAACATGAGTTTGTTCAACTTCTTTTTCACCGGGTCATCCTTGATGGCGAGTTATCTTGCTCTCTGGGGTTAGATGAAATCTTAGCCTTTACTTTTGTTTACTTTTAATTCGGGTTAATTTGATTGTTTACATGAATTGCTTGGTTGAGATAAATACTTTGAAGTATCATATTTTTATTGTGTATTCAATTGATATGATTATTTAGTTTGTAACCTTTAATTGTTGATATTGATATTTATTCTTTGTGCTTGTAGCCTTAGGATTGATTAATCAAGCAATAGTATTAACCGAATTGTTAATTAAAGCCTATCTTCCCTATGCTTTAGTTAAATAGGGTCAATACGTAATAATTAACAATACGTTAGGTAGAGCCTATTTTCCTTATGCTTTAGTTAGATAGGGTCAATACACAATACTAACAATATTATCTTCATAGGATAAAGTTTGTAGCCTAAACCACTACCCGTGTGACAATCAATAATCTCAATTTAAGAGTTGACGCAAAAATAATTGGCTAATAATGGATTCGAAACCCTATGCTCCAATTTAATACACGTTCCCGATTAGTAGTAGATTACTTTAGTTTAATTGTCGTTTTCTAGATTAATTAATACAAAGATATTACTTTTCCTTAAATCAATTTAGGTCATAGATTAAATTCACGCACTCTTAATCCCTGTAATTCGACACCCTCTCGCCCTACACTTCAATTTAGGTGTGTTTAATAGATAGGGTTTTATATTAAATTTTGATAGACGTAGAAAAACACATCAGGTCTTTATAACCCCCTTTCATTTTCTTTTATATTTATATATATATATCTATACCCATTTTAAGCACTTTAGTATTACTAATGGACCCATTTCTAATAATTAATTTATTTATTTATTTATAATCTAATCGAAATAATAGCGCATTTTAATTGTATTATAATACCTAGCCTAATTTAATTAGACTGGGTATTACATCCTCACCCCTTTAAACAAAAGTTTCGTCCTCGAAACTCGCCTTCGTTTTCGAATAATTCCGGGTATTTGCTTCACATCTCTTCTTCTATCTCCCATGTTGCCTCTCTAGGAGTATGATTACTCCATTGGATCTTGACATATTGGATCATTCTGTGCCTTAACTTTTGTTCTTTTCGGTCGACTATGCCGACTGCCTATTCTACATAAGTCAGATCTTCTCGCACTTGCAAAGGTTCATGTCGTATCATGTGACAAGGATCAGAGATATACTTCCCCAATTGAAAACATGAAACCCATTATGTATTCTAGACAGTTCCGGCAGTAAGGCTATTCTATAAGCTACGTCCCCAACTTTCACCATAATCTCAAATGGTCCTACAAAACGCGGACTTAATTTACCCCTTTTTTCCAAATCTCATCACGCCTCTAGTTGGAGATACCTTCAGATAAACATGTTCACCTACCGAAAACTCCAATGGTCTTCTACGTTTTTCTGCCCAACTCTTTTTCCTATCTTGGCTTATCTTCATTCTCTCTCTGATTAGCTTGACCTTCTCTTCAGCATCCTGCACAATCTCGGGACCTAACAGTTTTCTTTCTCCAACCTCATTCCAAAACAAAGGAGTTTTGCATCTCCGCCCATGCAAAGCTTCATATGGTGCCATCCCAATACTAGAATGGCAATTGTTGTTATAGGCAAACTCTATCAAACTCGTGTAGTTATCCCAACTACCCCCAAGGTCCATAACACAGGCATGCAGCATGTCCTCTAATGTCTGAATAGTCCTCTCAGTCTGCCCATCTGTCTGAGGATGGTAAGCAGTGCTCAAACTCAGTTTAGTTCCCAAAGCTTTCTGCAGACTCTCCCAAAATCTAGACACAAACCTCGGGTCTCTGTCAAAAACAATTTCACTTGGCACACCATGCAACCGTAGCATAACATCAACGTACAATTCTTCCAACTTATCTAATGGAGTACCAAATCTAATAGGAAGAAAATGTGCACTCTTCGTAAGTCTATCCATTATGACCCAAATCGCATCATTCTTCTTAACCATCCTTGACAGGCCAACAACAAAATCCATGGAAATTCGATCCCACTTCCATTTAGGCACTTCTAATGACTGTAGCAATCCTCAAGGCATTTGGTGTTCGACCTTCACTTGTTGACAGATCAAGCACTTAGTCACAAACTTAGCAATATCTCGCTTCATGTCTCTCCACCAGAAGCAGCTTCTCAAGTCTCGATACATTTTCGTGCCTCCGGGATGTACAGAAAAGCGGGAACTGTGTGCTTCCTCCATGATATCCCTCTTGATTGCGGGATCATTAGGTACACATAATCTATCTCCAAAGTACAATGCTCCGTCATCATGCAGCATAAAGTCTGAAGATCCTCCATTGGACACCTTCCTTTTCATCCTCGTCAAAAAGGAGTCATGTTGTTGCGTAGCCTTGAACTTTTCTAACAATGGCGGTTGTGCAACTAGATTGGCTAAAACACCACCCTTCTTATCATGAATGCACACTTTAATCCGCATTTCCTCAGGGTTTCTAAGTAGCTTAGGCTGAGAAGTAATCAGGGCAGCTAAGTTGCCCACTAACTTCCTGCTCAATACCTCTGCAACTATATTTGCTTTTCTAGGATGGTAATTAATGGTCACATCATAATCCTTGATCAATTCCAACCATCTCCTCTATCTCAAGTTCAACTCTTTTTGAGTAAACAGATATTTCAAGCTTTTATGGTCTGTAAAAATCAGGCAAGGTCCGCCATAGAGGTAGTGTCTCCAAATCTTCAAAGCGAATATCACTGCTGCCAACTCCAGGTCATGCGTTGGATAATTCTTTTCATGAAGCTTTAATTGTCGGGACGCATAGGCTATCACCTTCTCATTCTGCATTAGCACACAACCTAGCCCTTTCTTTGAAGCATCACTATAAATAACAAAGTTACCCTCATCAGTAGGTAACGCAAGTACAGGAGCGGATACTAACCTCTTCTTCAACTCTTGAAAGCTTCTTTCACATTCATCTGTCCACACAAACTTCACTCCTTTTTGAGTCAAACGGGTGAGAGGAAGTGCAATTTGCGAAAATCCCTCAATGAATCTTTTATAGTAACCAGCCAGTCCCAAGAAGCTTCTAATCTTTGTTGCGGTTATGGGCGGATTCCACTCCAATACCGCTTCAACCTTCCTTAAATCCACTGAGATCCCATCTTTGGATATCACATGGCCTAAGAATGCCACTCTTTCAAGCCAAAACTCACACTTACTCAGCTTGGCATACAACTGATGCTCTTATAGGGTTTGCAATACCATCTTCAGATGATCTTCGTGCTCCTTCCTACTCTTACAGTAGATCAGTATGTCATCTATAAATACAACTTCAAATCGATCCAGGTATTGTCAAAATACCCTGTTCATCAAATCCATGAAGGCAACAGGTGCATCCGTTAACCCAAATGGCATAACTAAAAATTCATAATGGCGATACTTGGTTCCTTCTCCTTGATCTTTAGTTGATGATAACCAGATCATAGGTCATTCTTACAAAAGCCCTTAGCAGCTTGAAGTTGATCAAACAAGTCATCAATTAGGGGCAAGGGAAACTTATTCTTAACAGTCACCTTATTCAATTTCCTGTAGTCAATGCACAACCTCATACTGCCATCCTTCTTCTTCACAAACAATACTGGAACACCCCATGGTGAGACACTAGGTCGGATGAAGCCTTTATCTAATAATTCCTGGAGTTGCACCTTCAATTCTCGTAGTTCAGAAGGAGCCATTCTATAAGGGGCTTTTGATATGGGTCCACTGCCGGGTACTAGATCAATTTCAAATTCGATTTCCCTCCTTGGAGGCAAAACATGCATGTCTTCTGAAAAGACCTCAGGAAATTCCCTGACAATGGGAATATCATCTAACTTCATGTAGTCCCTCCTACTGTCAAATACATGGCAAAGAAATCCTCGACATCCCTTCCTCAGGGACCTTCTAGCATTTAGGGCCGAAATCATCCTACTAGAAGTCTTAGAGTCCTTACTTCCCATAGAAGGATTTAACCCATTCCCATGATAAGCAAATTTTGGTTGGTTAGGAATCTGAAATACAACCCTTTTTCCAAAACAATCTAAATGTGCTTGATAAGAAGACAGCCAATTGATCCCTAGAATCACATCAAAATCCTCTATATCTAGGAGTACTAGATATGCCACTAACTCCATATCACCTATTCTAATCACACAATTCTTACACATAAGATCAGCAAGCACATCATACCCCAATGGGGTTGCCACACAAAAGGGCTCATCTAGCAGTTTCGGCTCACAAGTTAACTTAGAGGCAAATTTCTTAGCCACAAAATAGTGAGAGGCCCCGGTGTCAAATAATACATGCGCACTAGTAGAATTGATAGGAAAGGTACCTGTCACCACACGGTCACTAGCAGTCTCATCCTTCTATATCATAGCAAACATTCTGGCGTTACCCCGGGGTCCCTGTCTGTCATCACTGGCTCTGTTCTTGGAACCATTCTTGAGGGGACAATCACGAGCTACGTGTCCTTTCTCTTTACACTTAAAGCACACCCCTAACTTTCTGTAACATTCACCGGAACGGTCTTTGCCACAGTGCTGGCATTTCCTAAATCCAGTGTCAGAGCTCCCTGGATTCTTTGTATGAAACGTTTTGCCTTTGCCACCAGATCGGTTAGGCTTCCCTCCCTGAAACTTGATATCTGATAACCATTTCTTAGCGGCATATTCCTGTTCTTCCAACTTCAGATCTCCTTCGACCTTCAAAGCACGTTCAAGGACCTCCTTGTATTTCTTGAAAATGACACTTGACAGGTGCCTCCTAATGCGAGGAAGCAATCCCCTTTCAAACCGATTTGCTTTACTAATCTCAGATGCCATGATGCTCGGGCTGAAACGTCCCAATTCATGAAATTTGTTGGCATACTGCAATACCGTCATCTGTTCTCCTTGTCTTAGCTCGTAGAATTCGTTCTCTTTTGTCATTCTGAGTGCTTCAGGGTAAAACTGGTTGCAGAAGATCTCCTTAAACTCTTCCCAATCCAAGGGCTTAGCAGCATTCTGGTACGGTACCCTGACTGTAGCCCACCAAAACTCCGCATTCCCCTTAAGAAAAGGGGTGGCTGCTCGAACCTTATCATCATCGGCAATTGACATAGCCACAAACAAGGTCTCCATCTCCCGTATCCATTTTTCAGCTTCTAAAGGGTCATCTGCTCCTTCAAAATTGGGGCCCTCAACTTTGACAACCTTTCAAAGGGTGTCTCTTCAACGCGTCGAGTGAGAGGAGGTACAGCCTGGACTTGTTGTTGATGTTACAAGAGGTTAACCATGAGCTGGTGCATTGTTGCAACATTGAACTAATTAGAGGAACCACTTGAGCTCTAGCCGTTTTGACCAGTGGGCCTATTTAGCAGTTGAACACGTTCCTCATTAAGGTGCTCCTCGTCTATATCCTTCTCCGATTCACTAAGGTGTTCCTCGACCGGGGGTGGAACCCTGCTCTTTCCCTTTAGGGTTCTCTTTCTCTTTAAGGATGCCGGTATTTTACTCTTGTCACCCATCTTCACCTAAACCTAGATCACATAAGAAACAAATCATTTTTTTTTTCAATATAATTGAAGCTACTAATTCAAATAGCCAATTATATTTCCTCAGTATCAAAAATTTTGTTCCTCAATAATTAATAACCTAAGTTCTCATCTTGTCACTTAAATTTCTCAAGGTTCATAACCTAAGGCTCTCACTTTAACACTTAAATTTGCTCCAAAATTCGTAACCTAGCGCTCTCAACTTAACACCTAAATTTTCTCCAAAATTCATAACCTAGTGCTTTCAACACAACCTGGTGCTCTGACACCACTTTATGTAATGCCCCCAAACATTTATGTCGAATAGGCTTAAGTTAAGAGGGCACTACACGGTCGTACTATAATGAAGTCCCACATCATAGTACGAAGCTCGAAAAACTTACAAACTATAATTCCTCAAAATTCCATAATAAATGGCAGCTAGTCAAAATACATCAAAACTAAGCAAATAAAAAAAACCAGTAGTGCGGAAGCTCAAAATTACAATGTCTCATATAGTCTTTAATATCCTACTACAAAATTCATCTACTACTTAAACTATGCATGATAACTAATTCTCGAGTTAGTGAGGTGCTCCATCTTTTCTTCCTTCAGGAACGTGCCATGAATTACTAATCTGGAAAATAAATTAATTGGGTGAGCAAACAACGAGCTCAGCCAGTATACCATACACCCTACTCGGATCCGGCATATTATTTAAAACGGATAAAAACTCAACGAAAACAATTAACCCAATTTATCTTCACAAATCATGTTAAAGTGGCACAAACCACTACTTTATAATTTAACTTATTTTACAAGAACTCTTTTTGGTAAAACTCACAGACGAAATAAAAACTACGGTTGGTATTATTCCCGCGATAGGGTCACAATCGACGTTCACATTTCACATATTCGAACCGGTTCTAAGTCGACAGATCCGCTAGGATCGAACATAGATCTATGTGCCAGTATTATTCCCATGACAGGGTCACAGATCGACTTTCACATTTCACATTTTGTCATCCATAGACCCCGGAGGATCAACGTAGTTATCTGTAAGCTCTTCCCATAAAACCTTTCAATTCAAGTCACAAGTTCATAATACTTTCTCTCACATAACCACAAATACAAATTCTTTCAAAATTCACATATTTAAATATCAATTCAACATATAGATCAATATAATTCAAACTATATATTAAAACATCAAATCATAAAGGTAGAAATCACCTATTTAACATCAAAACAACGTATAAATCAGTATAATTCAAATCAACAGAGTAGAAATCACATAACCAACCAAGTACAGATGCTTGAACCAATTTTAACAACTAATAAACTATTCAAATACAAGTCTTATATATCAAACCCTGTAAACCAAATTTTCGTATTTTACAAACAAGTAGGGGGAGCGGTATACTTACCTTTACTATCTTCTAATCCAAAAATAGAACTCCTATTGTGAATTACCTTCGAATCCTATTAGGAGCGGAATCAAAATTTAGGGTTTGGCGAGCGAAAGGAGAAAAACGCGAGGAGGGGCGAACGAGAGAGGAGTGAGAGCGAGAGAGAGAGCCGTGCGGTTGAGATGGGGGGCGGGGGGGGGGGGGGGGGGGGTTTCACGGGGGGTCTTTATAACCCCCTTTCATTTTCTTATATATATATATATATATATATATATATATATATATATACCTATACCCATTTTAACCACTTTAGTATTACTAATGGACCCATTTCTGATAATTAATTCATTAATTTATTTATAATCTAATCGAAATAATAGCGAATTTTAATTGTATTATAATACCTTGCCTAATTAAGTTAGACTGGGTATTACAATTGTTGGGTTACTTTAGTAACAACTGGTGGTTTCTGGAAGGTAATTTTGATACCTTGTTCAATTGGTTTGAACTGGGAAGACCTCCCGAGGAATGTCCAGCCTTCATGGGTAGCATTTTGGGCAGCAACAACTTCATATTGAAGTATTCAGCCGTGACAGCAAGCTTCTCAGCAAGTTCCAGTGCACTGCAGCTTCAATTCTGGAAAATTGTACTCAAGATGTGCTTATAGTGCCACTGATTTTCGTAACTGCAACATACAGCAAGCGTGTTCTCTCATCCAGCTCATTCTTCCTCCTATGGTAACTTTGATCTTCAAGTCTTAACTCCTCTTTTTAGATTCTTGAGGACAAGAATCTCTTAAGGGGGGAGTATTGTTATGGTTCTTATAGTAGGGGCATATGAATTAGAGTATGAATGTAATAAGTGATGTATATTAGTTGATTAATGCCATGACGGTCTAACTAGTTAAGGTCGGTTATGTCATTAATCAAGGCTAGTCCATTGTGGCATCTAGATTAGGCATTCATAGGATTAGATTGTCTTGATTCAAGGCATTAGCTCATAGCTAGTAAGTAGTATATAAATGTAATCTCAAGATTGTAATCTCATAACTTTGATGAATGAAATATCTCTTTGAGATCAATTCTCTTTCTCATCTAATTCTTTCTCGATTTTCTCATCTCCTTTCACTTCTCTTATCATCTAAACTCTCTTTAATTCTATCCTTCCCTAGGTTGTGATTGGGGATTAGTCTCGATCATAACAAAATCCAACTCCCTCAATGAGGACATAACTGATTGGACCTCCTCGAGGTCTAACTTCAAAGACCCATATAATCATAAGGACTGGGCATCCAAGGAGAAATCCAAATTACCACTTGTTAGACATGGAAACCAGTCGGGCACCACGTCAATCAAAACACCAACTTTCTGGGGTCTGTTTTGGTAACGTCTAGGGAAGGAACCACCTCAAGCATGAGGATGCTAGCCTCTCCAACCATACTCGAACTCAGAAGAGAAGGAACCTCCGAAAGAAAGAGAACGAAGAGCTCTGCTTGGTACTTGCTTCACTAGGCTCTTTGAAGAGGAAGCCAGAGTCTACTAGGCAAGCAAATAGAGCTTATGGATCTTGAGGATCCAGTAATTGAACCCAAACCTTTTACCACTGCTGGTAAAGGTGAGCCACGTAAGAAGCTTGAGAGATTAACTAGTCTCTCGTCTTTGGAAGGAAAAGAATCTTGGTGAGATCAACTTGCCAAGAATTTGTTGGCTTGAAGGTCATCAATGATGATGAGGATACAGCCCTCTCAGCATCAGTCTAGTAGAGCCTCTAGACAGTGTTAAGGCAACATGGTCTAGAGAATGATTTCCACAAAGAGGACTTCCACCAACCTATGGAGGAATCTCAAACTCCAGGGTTAATCCAAAAGGCCAACCTCTAGATCAAGACATGCTAACTAATGGGAGTCCTTGAAAGCAAGATCAGGGTGTGCCAACAGATGGCAATCCTAAGAAGGAAACTGATCAAGGGGTCCAAATACAGTTTGGAACACTCCCTGAAAAGGTTGATGTTAGAATTGCCTTGTTCCTTCCTTTGGAGTTCATGGAAACTAATGCTTAAGAAGGCTTGAGCCAAATGTAATAGCATAAGACGAAGATCCCCAGGTGGAGCTTGTAGCTAAAGTAACAGCTACCGAAGGTAACCCTAATCCTTTGTTTTTTAAAATTACTACCCCAACATCCAAGTCAACGGTGATATGCTTGACATAATGAAGATGATGTTTGATGGGCCTAATATTGCCAATAAACACATCAAGCTTTTAAACATCAAAGCCAAATTCGATGGCATTCTAGTGAATAGCATTTTGTTGGATAATGGCGCCACCATCAACGTCTTACCCTCATGTATGTTTGGGATCATTGGTAAATCTCGAGATGATGGGATTACTTCAGATTTTGCAATCTGTGGCTTTTCTTGTGCTACCACAAAGTTTAAAGGGGTCATCCCAATTGGCAGCTTAAGCAAGCTAACAGCCTTCTTTATATTGGATACTACCTCAAGCTACAATGCTTTGCTTGGGAGAGATTAGCTACATGCCAATTATTGTATCCCTGCTTCATTTCAGAGTTGTTAATCTTCTGGAACCATGACAAATATGAGGTTTTTATGGCAGAAAACAAGCCATTCGTGGTTTACTCCAACTATGTTTAGGAAAAGTTCTACGAGATGTTAAGAGGACCACTCCTCAATCTATCCAACACGAAGAAATGACTGCCCGTCCTTGATAGCCCACTCACTGAAGCTAAGTTGATCAAGTCAATGTGGAGTAAGAAGACTTTGACTTCTGGGCATGCATGAGATCCTTCTTAATGAAAAAGATAGACAAGGCATACCAGAAGCCTTATGCCGAGGAGCCAAGACCTCCCAGTAAAGGCACAGAAGGCCATTACCTCAGCCATAGCAAAGCTCGTGGCTTGGCATCCTAAGGATCAACTTTGGGCTAAACAGCCATTTAATGGCTTCAAAGTCCAAACGACAGAAGAGAAAGAGCTGGAGCTATCTGCCATTAAAAGTAGCCCTGACTAAGATGGAGGATTTCAGGGCTAAAATTCAAGACCCCCTCCTCAAGGTTAACTTGTGCCTATTCAGAGTCATAGAGGTATCTGGAGCGAATACTTACTCCAAGACCTAGATGGAAGAACTCACCCAACAGCCATCAATGGAAGGTTCCCAAAAAATTATGTGCCATTAATTCTAAATTTAAATTTAGAATCCCTGAATTAGGGGCTTAGTTTCAATATTAATGCCTTAAGGATCAACTCCATGATCCTTAAGTTAGAAAAATAGAGAAAAAGGAACAACCAAACTGAGAGACATATTTAACAAAAATGCATATTCCATTAATTCTATTGAGGAGTACATGGCTTATAAAAAACATTACAAGCAAGTAACTTGTATGGCCAAAAGCTTCATTACAAAAGGAAAATCAAAAGGGTAGCATCCTAACTTTAAGCATTCCTCTATAATTGACAGCTAGTTGATCAGCTCTTGGCCTAAGGAGAGTGCCCCTTCTTGAAGGACTTGATTGCTCACTTGAGCCTCTACAGTGGCTTGCGCAAGCTCTCTAACTACTAAGCCCTGAGAGATATGTTGGTGCTTGAGAGAAAATAGTTGTTCCTTGAGATGACTCAATCTGCCCTCCAAGCAACAAATCTCATCCTCTACACCTTTGATGTCCTAGGCTTGTTGACTCTGTACTTTTTTCGCTGCTTGGAGTTCTTCAAACAGAAGCTGTAGGTCACCTAGGCCAATTGAACCCCCCAAGTCCCTAATGGAATCTTGATAGAGCCATTTCTTCTGAAGAAGTGATGGGACCTCTTAATTCACTTTCACAAACACATGCTTTAGAGCCTCAAGTTCTCTAACAATGGCTGAAGCCACCTTAGGATCCTTCTTTTAGGCCTTCACTAGAGAAATGGCTTCTTGGAAAGTAGCTCCATTAGTCAAAGCAAGAACGGGGAGATGAACAATTTCCCTCAGTTTATGAAGTCTTGGAAATACTTGGTTCAATTGCTAGAAGGCCAATCTCCCACTTGCCCATAACTTATCCAAGGGGGATGACATCCTTTTTGAAATTGTGGGAGGAATAACGCTTGGCATTATGACCTAAAAAGGAGAACATCATAAGGAGTCAGACTAAGTCCTAACTTTGGAAATAAACCAAAGTGTGAAGGGACTATTTTTACCTCTAAAACTTCAGTTGAAGGGGTAGGAGGAACCTCTGCTGGCACTTCAGCCACTAGAATTCCTTCCTCGAGAGGGGTTTCTAGAAAATAATACTTATATGTTAGATCAACTATGTTTCGGACATTAAGAATTTAAAAGCGAGGGGATGAGATCATACCTATAAAGATCTCCTCAATGGTTATGGAATGTGCTCGTGAAAGGAGGTATGGAGCCTGCACCAGACCCTAGTTTAGAAGGGCTAGGATTGAAGCTTCTTTAGGAGGTTCACTTGTAATTGGCTCCATAGCTAAGGTAGCCATGCCTCCTCCTTCTTCAGCGCTTGAGCTTAATGATTCAGTTTCTTGAGGGAGCTATGGCATAATTTCTTGAGATGAGAGTCTGGAATCTCCACAATAACTAAATTTAGTTCTTCTTATGGATGCACAAAGCCAAGTTAGGAATAGTTTTAGAAAAAGATGAACAAAAGAAACACTAATCAAGAAAGGCCAATACCTCTGGTTGAGGGAGTCTAGCTCTTCTCTTTCTCACTAACTATGAGATGGGAACTTCTTCATCATCTTCTTCTTCTTCCTCTATTGCCTGCATGGCTCTGGTTGGGAGAGCAGAGGGGGCATCTCTCTTCTTCCGTTTCTTTGAACCACCAACTTCAAGAGCTAGTGAAGAAGTTCCTTAAGGGGACTCCTCTAGCAACATCTTAGTGAAACTTCTGGTCCTAGCACTCCTAGGAGTTTCCTATATAGTTGTGGCTGCAAAAAGAACAAGGGTCAGTCTTTGTTCAAGCCATCTAAGAAATAGAACTGAAGTATACTTCATAGATGGTTGTTTACCTGGTAATGCCTTCTATGGAGTCTACTTGATAATGGCTGGCTGACCTCCTCTCGAGCTGGGACCTGCAAACTCAAGTGAAGGCGTAAAATGTTGTTTGGCCCCTCTGGCCTCGAAAGAGGTCCAATAGGCTTGGAACCAAGCCATAAAATGAGGTGTGGCATATGGGGAGTACCTATACATAGCTGGGTACCCATAAAGGGATTTGACCTCTTGGTTCGACTCACGAAGCTCTCGACATTGGGAGCATTGGATGGGGATCCTCTTCGCCCACCAAAGGTTTTTGGTTCTTTGACTAGAAAAGGGACGTCTACAATTCCAAACTGCCTGGCAAACAACTCAGGCCTGTAAGTCTCTGCATCAAGATGAGTCTGGTGATAGAAGATAAGATCCTGAGGGCACAAGATTGCCCGCCAGGTCTAAGAGTTGATGTCTATAGAGACATCATGGTGAAGGTCCAGCTTCCTGAACCAACGATGGCCAAGATTCCTCTCTTTGAAGGGAGTCCATTGAGCCCCTTTTCTATCTCGAGGAGACATCAGTCTCTCAAGGGATTTGTTAAAGGACCATCCTAGGGGTAAAACGATATCACAGCAAGCAAACTGCACTTCATAGTAAGAGACCCCCTCACCCGTGGGGACACAAGGGCCTCTGGGGCAGAGCTCGGAAAAGTAGGCTTGGGCCCAAAGCTGGACCAGCCGTAGGGGTCCTCTTATGTGGACAGCATAGTTCTTGACTATGATGTCTCTAAGGCATCCATACACTTCAACCAAAAACAATGGTCCTAGAGCTAATGGACCACTGCTAAATGCAAGGTTGACAGCCATGGTCTTAAGAAATTTAAGGACTGAGTTGGAAGAGTTAGTAAAGAAAACTTGTTCAACCAAAACAAGTAAAAGTAGGCCTCTTCTTCCCTAGACCCTTGCCCAAAGTCATGTGTTCCTGTGACAAACAGTTGAGAAAGGACTCATTACCACCAAGCAAGTTGGTCACGAAGAAAGAAGAGGCAAAGGCTTCAGCCTCTGTAGAAATAAAAGAATCAAGAGGCAACTCTTCTCCTCCTGAAGAAAGACTTATTAAGGCTGCTATGTCCTCTAGAGTGACAACAAGAATCCACATAGGGAGGACATAAACATTATAACAAATGTTCAAACAACAAGTGATTGATGTTACAATGGGGTAGTCATACCTGAGGGCAATCTTGGAAAGCCTGATGGCCTCGTAGATGCAAAGGCTCTTCCATTTTCTCTGTGGGTGAGCATAAATCTTTCTACCCATTCCCCATACCGCTTTATTAAAACATCCATCCTCTAAAGGGCACTGCTTCTTTGCAAATGCGTCTTCCTTCCCAAGACTAACCTATGGAAGCTGTACAAAGCAGAGGGGATTCGTCAGTATTTGGAAAGGCTGGGGACATTATAAGAAGGGTCAAATATGGTCCCGAGGGCATAAGGTGCTAAGGTTGAAGAAGGATCATTCTCTACCATCCAAAAGAGATCCCCTTTGATATCGTTAAGATCAAGAGGGCTCTGAAGCCTATCAGAGACCATTGAAGTGTCTGATTGAACTAGACACACCAACTGATTGATTGGGCTGTCAGCTTGAGGAATGGAAGCAAAGACCGCGTAAGACATTTGAGTCATCCTTTCTTGGTTCGAAGCAAATGCAAAGGAACAGGGAACAGATTGAATAAACAAGAGTTAAAAATTCAAAAACAAAGAGCAGAGAGCAAGTGTTTTCGAACTACTTGATTACAACAAAGAGAAGGCACATAGCAGAGAAAGTGAAGATTCGAAGCCCTAATTGTCATACTTAATAGACACATTGGAAAAAAAGAGTAAACATCAAGCAGTGTTCTCTCAAGCTCCCTACAGCCGTTGAGGGTCAAATCAAGCGGATTTTTACCCTTTATAAATTTAAATTTACCAACAGCATTGGAAGTCGTATCTAGCCAACAAGGAGTTCATGTTATGCTCAGATACTGTTGCCCTAAAATACATCAATAGTTAAGACAAGCTTTCTGACCAACACGCGAAGTGGGCAAGTTACGTTCTTCTTTTTGACTTTGTGATCAAGCACAAGTCCGAGGCATTTGATAAGGTGGCTAATGCCTTGAGTAGGCATGCCTTGATTGTGTTTGCTAGCCGAGCTTCAATACTCAGTTTTGAGAAATTGGCAAAGCAGTATGCATATGATCTCGCCTTTGGGGTGATTTGGCAAGAAGCTCAAACCAAGTCAGTACTAGGTTATTCGATTCACGATGGATGTTTCTTCAAGGTGAATCAACTATGCATTCCCGATTCGAGTTTCCACCTTCCGATCATTCAAGATAAGCATAATGAGGGACATATGGGGAGAGACAAGATGCTAGAGCAGGTAAGCACTACCAAATATTGGCTTTTGATGAGGAAAGAGATTAAGCGGTTTGTCAAGAGGTGCCACATTTGTCAGATATCAAAAGGTGGCGTGTCCAACGCAGGTTTGTATCTGCAATTACCAATTCGAAGGCAGCCTCAGGCAGATATTAGTACGATTTCGTGCTGGGGTTACCAAGAACATAGAGGAGTTGATTCGATCTTCATTGTTATGGATCGATTCTCTAAGATGGCGCACTTCATAGTTTGTAAGAAGGCTATTGACACAATACATATGGCTCAGTTGTATTTCCAAGAAGTATACAAGCTCTGAGGGTTACGAGCTAGCATTGTCTAGAATAGGGAGATGAGGTTTGTGAACTACTTCTGTAAGACGCTATGGAAGATGGCGAACACCTCTCTTGCCTTGAGCACAGTTCATCACACTCAAACGGACTGGCCAGATTGAAGTGACGAATAGGTCTCCAGGTAACCTTCTCCATCGTCTTATTGCTGAGAACATCAAGGGTTTGGATCAAAAGTTGTACCAAGCCGAGTTCGCTTACAGAAGCTCAGTAAACAGGAGACCAATTTTTCGCTGTTTATAGTTGTTTATGGCTTTGTACCCCATTCCCCAATAGATCTTGGTCTAGTACCTGATCTTACTTGTCTTCATGGTAAGGCAAAGGACTTCATCTCTAACCTTCAAGAGATACATGAGCAAACTTGCGCACGGCTACTTGAAGCAAGCGCCAAGTATAAGTTTGGCAAGTGATAAGCAACGTCGGGCAGTTTAGCTAAAGGTTGGTGACCTAGTATGCACAATCTGCCTAGGGAAAGTTTTTCGGCGTGGGATTACAACAAGTTGACGGCATAGAAGGTCCTTTGCAGATTATTGAGAAGGTCAACAATAATGATTATCATCCACATTTGCCGAGTGGTATGAGAACTTCAAACGTTTTTAATGTCAAGCATCTCGCCCCTTACTTTGGCGAGAACAATCCAAGAGATCCATTAGCGAATTCTAGTGCAAATTCTCTCCAACCCAGGGAGAATGATGTAGCCACACATTTACGCTTGGCGGGTTACTTGGCGAAATGACCAAGTTGGCGAGAAGACAGGACGCACAGCAAGAGGATGAACGAGCCATAGTTTTACACTAATTAGGAAAGCTTAGTTTAGATTAGTAGATTTTATTATCTTCGCATTTGTTTCTTTAATTTTTGTCTTATATATCCTAAGTCAAATAGCTCCTCTATTTAAGGAAGAGGAAATCTAGGATATTCATTCATTCAATTTTCATATAAATTTTTATCCTTTTATGTGTTCTTTTTTATTATTGAGTTGTGAGAATCAAAAATAGGCATATTTTCCTTTGTTTTCTTAATTGTTTTAACAATAATAATTTAAAAAAAGGCTGTTGAATCTTTCATTATAATTTTATTTTTCAATGCTGCATCATATGCAGCATGTAAAAGGTTTCTAAACTCGGCTAGATACAAACACAAACCAATTGATCAGATCCGCCAATGTTTTAAGGTATGTCAAAAAGATAGGGGCTTGAGCATCAATCAATTTAAAATTAAACACCCCATTTAAAGACAACTTCATTATTAGAATTGTTATGTGAAACAATCCTAATTAAATAATTTAAGTATAATTCTATTTCAAAACCAATTTGTAATATACAGGAGCCTTCATGTTAAAGATTTCCAATATAAATGTAATAAGAAAATCATAAAAAGTTTCAAAATACAAATCTAATGAACTATTGCATCCAGTATCAACTATTTTATTAGTCAAATTTAATGTCTAATGAAATTTAAATAGTGTTAAAATAAATCAATAATTCTAAACTCCAGTTCAATGCATCATATGCTCAAGAAAGGTGCTATTAAATTCAACCGCCTTTCCTTTGCGTCCCACTGGTTTGTTACAGCTGTGTACATACTAGGGATGCAAGTTGGAGGCATTTCCCCTTCCCCAAATTGTACTGATGAAAAACAAAAAGTTCAATGCGCCCAAGGCCACCCTAATAAATGATATATCTAATAGAAATTTTTTAACATATGCCCTAAATACATCATTTTTTTAAATTTGATTGACCAAATAATAATATATTTAATATACTTTTTTCTTACATTTATATTTGACCAATCAAATGTAAAAAAATAGTACAATTAATATACCTAATTAAAAAGACCATATCCAATAAACTTAGCTCCTATTAAACTAGATAAAACTCACATAAGGGCAAATTAAGAGGGGAAATAGTTAACACAAATCCAATAGCCACTTATTGAAATTTACTTTTAAAAATAAAACCACAATTGAAAAATTGTTTACCAAGGAATAGTTCATTTGACAAATATTTATCCTTTTTTATTAATCAAAAAATTGATAGAACCTAGGAAGTAAATTATTAAAAGTTTCAATTTCTTTATTATATAATAACTGACTTATGTAGAGAGACTAATTAAAGTCTATTTACCAAGAAATTTTATTCACTCTTCTAACCACCAAGTATAAATACCTATTATTCCAAAAAATTAGCATAAAAATCAAGTTGTTATAAAATACAACTTACTATAAAATCTTAATTCATCAAAGTGTTATAAAATACAACTTCGTATAAAATCTTAATGCATCACATTGTTATAAAATACAATTTCCTATAAAATCTTAATTCATGTATTAACTAAACCAAATATAAATTTTGTATCCAAACGGATTTATACTCAACCTTGATTTTCATCTTTTTTTTTTTATCATAAGTAGCACATTATCAAAGTATTAAATCATTACAAAGCAATCGAGGGAATTTGATCTGAAATCAATTCATTTCTTTTGCCCAAGTTATACAAACAAAGGAAGCATGAATACTAAAACAAACAACCAAAAACCAGAAAACAAAGATAAAATGTAGAGACAAAGAATCGGAAATCAATGCGAAAGTAAAATATCCATTGTCAGTTTCCAAAAATCTTACAAACCATACACAACGTCTAACTTCAACTAAACATACTCCAACATTCAACTATCAAAAACACAAGCAATTAGTCCAAATCTTTGAATCTGTAAACCAATCTTTCTAAGCACTAGTAAACTTCGTAACAGCTTTAGTACCCTCAGAAACTGCATGCTTGGCCAATTCTCCAGGCAACACCAATCTTACAGCAGTCTGGATTTCCCTGGAAGTAATCGTGGGCTTCTTGTTGTAGCGAGCTAATCTTGAAGCCTCCTGGGCAAGCTTCTCAAAGACGTCATTGATGAAACTGTTCATGATGCTCATTGCTTTGCTAGAGATCCCAATGTCAGGGTGGACCTGCTTCAGCACCTTGAAGATGTAAATCTTGTAGGTTTCTATGCTCTTTCTTGCCTTCTTTTTCTTCTTGTCACTGGCGCCCGCTGAGTCCTTTGGGAGCTTCTTTCCTGCCTTGGGTTTCTTCTCCGCCGGTGCCTTTTCCACAGCGGGCTTCTTTTCTACCTTGGGCGCCATTGATGGTGTTCGAAGAGAGAGAGATTGCGAGAGAAACTGAGAGAGAGAGAGAGATCTGATTGTGAGATGCGATGGAGAAGTTGATGCTAGGTTTGTTATTTATAGAGAATTGTAGGTGGAAGCTGATTAGTTGAAAGTGGGTGACGCGGATCGAGGTTTTAAGCCGTCCGATTAAGGGAAAGAGAATGGACGTATGAGATCGTCGCTTTGTGTTTAGCGGGAGGGTTTGAGAATTCTATTCAAATTTCGGTGAAAAAGGACAATTGGCGGGATACTATAAGAAGTGCAATATACTCAAATTATACGGTTTAAATGTGCAATATAAAACCAATAGATTACACAAGTTGTTATTATTAGAATAAAAAGCATCATCATCGTAGTAATGATATAATTTATAATAGATAATAGCTTTAAAATTTTACAATGTTTTTTAATATTAACAATTTTGTTTTTTTCTACAATTAACAATTTTGTCCGATCAATAACATTACCATAAATCATATTAGAAATGAAGATCGTGTTTTGTATCGAGTATTTCTTGTTTCGTGTTATAAATATTTTCGGATTGTTCACCTAAAACCACCAATGAAAGCAAACATTTTTAACTTAATTATTATAACTTTTAAATTTCTTTATAGAACCATTATTTACTCCTAAATTATTAAATCAACCACTTTTGTTCAACATAACTAGTATTTCATTAAAAAGTTCACATATCATGCGCTTTAGTTATCGGTCACTAAAAATATAAATAGTATTTATGCTAAAAATAGCTTTAAATGATCCAAAAAGTAGTGGTAACTTCCTTAATTCTCTTTAAATGATCTCTACCTCTATATCGCTTAAGCTCTTAGAGCCAATGACGAATTCGCTCCTGTAGTATCTGTAATCTAACTCTAACTCACCCAAATAGTAGTGCCCAACATTGCTTTGCAAAATTGCGTTGCAGGAAGATATAGTCAACAGTCTCCTTCCAATTTTTACAACCTGGATAGGACTTGGGTAATCTTACTTTCCTATGCATCAAGGTGGAATAGGGTTGGGAGAATCATGACAAAGCTGCCAAAGAGGAATCTTAATTCATCTAGATTGCATTAGACTAATGTTCCCAACCATATTCTCCTTGTAGATCATGACAATAAACACGTCTTTGACCTCAGTGAGGTTGGCCTGGGGTTTGTGTTTGTAGGCATGAAAATTTTATCATGTTTAAGAACTTTATATTGGGCCGAAAAAAAAGTCTAAGCCCAAACGACTTCCAAGTCAAGCCCAAACCCAAACATCTTCCAAACGGAAAACTGAAGCCCAAAATGACGTCTAAGTCAAACTAAGATAAAATCCCTAAACAATTTCCGAGTCAAACCTGAGCCCAAACAACTTCCAAGTCTAACTTAAGCCCAAAAATGACTTCTAAGTCAAATCAAAAAACCCAAATGGCTTCTAAGTCAAACTCAAAGCCCTAATAGTTTTAAAGTCAAACTAAAAGGGGCAAATGACTCTCGAGTCAAATCCAAAGTCAAACTCTTAAATTCAAAGACGCAGAAGTCGAACCTAAAACTGATGACTTCCAAGTCAAAGTCAAAACCCACAAATTTCAAGACTGACGTAAAAAAAAAGGCTCGTAAAGTTTTTAAAGCAACTCGAGCCTGATCCTATGAAGTAAATCCCGTGGTCAAAACAAGGGTCCCTTTTCTCTATAAATAGGGGACCCTTGCTTCAAAGGAGGGGGTTCACATATAAAAAAAGTGAAAGAAAGGAAAAGTAGAAACTCTCTCTCTCTCCATTTTCTCTCAAATTCCATCAACACCAAGTCATCCAAGAAGAAGTTGACAGAAGCATACCAAGTTCGTGCCTGATTTTTTTAAGGGTTCAGTTCTTGATTTGAGATAAAGCATATTTTAGAGATTGTATCCACAAATATCAATAGAATTCTTTACTTATAATTTTGTGCATTTGTTTCACGTCCTTATATTTTTTATTCAAAATCGGTGTCCACAAATTTGGCACGCCCTGTGGGACCTTTCTTTGCCTCTCATCTCTTTTTCCATTTTCAAACAAAAAAAAATCAAGTTCTTGTTGTAATGACACCAAAGAAGAAAGCAAATCGCCGCTTCAGTAAGTTGAATTCTTGCCCTTCCATCCCCATGAGTGCTGACTCCAATCCTAGCCTTCTTTTCTCTGGCGCCACCACTAGGCACAAAGCATGTAAACCTTCCCGCTTCTCATGGCAAATCCAACAAGCCAAATGGTTGTTTCTCATGGCTTCCTAGCCATGGAAACCTTTGAAGTAGGGAAACTTCCTACTTCATCAGAAAATGCCTCCAAAGCGGTTGCAGATTCAGCAGAAGAAACCTCTAACAGTGGCTCCTCCCGATCATTGCCAAGGAAAGAGATTTCTTCAGGACAATTCGTCATGCTTTTTGGCTCCACTGACATGCCAGTCATGGTGACCAACGTCGTGCCCATGGAGGAGCAAGTATCCAATCTGCAGGCTACTGTGGAAAACCTTGTCAAGGTTATCACTAAGAAGGACACCCAACTAAAGGAACAAAGCCAACAATTTGTGGCGTTAAGTAACAAACTAAAGCACCAGAGTGCTGTACGAACTAGCAAGAAGATGCGGAAAGAATTTGAGTCTAATTCCGACCAAGAGATTGAATCAATGAAGTCTCCAAGGGCTAATGTCACCAGCAAGTGTGCTCCTATCCAAGCGTCAATCCCTTTGACCACCCTATATGTCCACCAAATCCAGGATCTGATAGCTAACGCGATTAAGATGCAAATCGGTGGCAATTCTTCCAGCAGCCAACACTACCAAAAATCTTACTCTAGGAGGATTGACAGCCTCACAATGCCAACTGGCTACCAACCTCCAAAATTCAATAGTTTGACGGCAAGGGTAACCCGAGGCAGCATATTGCCCACTTCACGAAGATGTGCAATAATGCCAGCAATGACGGCAACCTCCTTGTTAGGCAATTTGTACATTCCCTCAAAGGAACCACTTTCAACGGGTATATTGGTCTGGAACCAGAGTCCATCAATAGCTGGCAAGAAATGGAGTCTAAATTTCTGAACAGGTTCTACAGTGTACGATGAACCGTCACGATGAAAGAACTATCAAGTGTAGGATAGTGGGACGGTGAATCAGTCATAGACCACATTCACCGTTGGCCCGCTAAGAATCTAGACTACGAAAAGTGTCTCTCTGAGGAATCAGCTATCGAGATGTGCATCCAGGGCATAAGACCGGAGTTGTCCTACATCTTGTTGCTAATGAAACCCAAAAATTTCAATTCGCTTGCGTTGGAAGCCCATGAGATGGAGAGTAACCTTGCCAAGCATGGCTCTAAAGTTACATCTATCTTTGGAAACAAGAGTCCAAAAGAGCCTTCAAAAGGAGAGAAGCTAGCCAAAGCAAAGATAAAAGAGCCTTTGGTCATGAGCGTTGCTCCAGTCAAAATATCTGGAAAGCCGAAGCCCAAGGAGTACGGTAGGCAGAAACCAAGTACGTCTACAAAAAGTGGAAAGAAGCGTCCAAAGTTGAAGGAGCTCCAGCATAAAGTGTATCCTTTTCTAGACTCAGATCTTTATGGCATGCTTGATGATTTACTGGAAAAGAAACTCATTGAATTGCCCGAGTCAAAGCGCCCAGAAGAGGCCAACCGCACCAGTGGTCCAAAGTATTGCAGGTATCATCAAGTTGTCACCCGCTGGAGTAATGCATTATGCTCGAAGAGCGTATCATGAGCTTGGTGTGCGAAGGAAAAATCATCCTTGATGCTGATGATGTGGCCCAAATAAATTTGGCTACTGTGGCATTTGGAGGTTTCATGGATCCAATGCATTTACTGAGGAAGTTACAAACGACTCAATAGCATGTAGAAGCAGCGCATTTCCAAACAATTCAGTTTGGAGGGTTGGAGTCTATGGTCGTATAATTCTTAAGTGCATCGGAGCCCTTGATAGAAAAGGATGAAGAGGATACGCCGGCTGAGGATGATGATGAGGGGTGGAATTTGGTGACGTGAAGGAAACCAAAGAAACAGCGGGCACCACGATGGGAGTTCTTTCCAATGAAGTACTTCGAAAGCGTATCTGTTAACATGACTTCGTGTTATGAGATCAAGGATGACCAAAGGAATTTAGATTGCGAAAAGTAGCAAATTGTAGAAATGGCAGGAAGATCCAAAGTTCTGTTGATGATTCCTCACCAGTCCAAGGTGATGGAGATACCGCTGAGGGATCGACGGATTGTGCTTCCTATAGCACTGCCTTAGCTTTCACTGATGAAGATCTAATGCTGGGGTCTAGGCCGCACAATAGGCCCCTATTATTGCCTTGCTACATTCATGAGCAAAGGATTGACCAAATTTTGATAGATGGCGAATCTGCAGTCAACATCATGCCTAAGTCTACCTTGAAGCAATTAGGGATCATGGTGGAGGAATTGGCAAATACCAAAATGATGATCCAAGGATTTAACCTTGGATGCCAAAGAGTAATGGGCATGATTCGCCTTGATCTTACCAGGAATTGACGGCAAACAGCATTTTCCATGTCATCGATTCAAAAACATCATAAAATATACTGTTAGGGCAACTGTGGATTCATGAAAATGGAGTAGTTCCATCCACACTACACCAGTGTTTCACGTATTACAGAAATGGTGGGGAAAGGGTTGTGATTGCTAGCGCCAAACCCTTTGCTACAGTAGAAACTCATCTGCTAGATGCAAGATTCTACAATGACAAGAAGGCTCCATTTGAGGTATTACCTTCAGGAACTGCTTTTACTGGTAATCACTTGTCAGGAGACAAACAGGTGCCATCAGCCTTGCCTCAAGAAAGGGATTGCCACCTTACCGAGAACAAGCCAACAACCTCCAAAATATTGGTTGAGGAGGGGGCATCTGGAATCCTCACCTCAGCACCAGTGCTCCGGTACATCCCAAAATCTAGTGGAAAGCCTGGGGAGTTACCCTTTGTCGAGTGTAAAGTTCCCAGTCTTCCAAAATTGATGTTAAAACCTATTTTGCAGGATTTAAAGGATAAAATGGTTTTTCCTCTTACAACTATAAACCAAGCCTATCCAAGTAAACTACTAATGACAAGTTTTGTAGCATCTTCTTGAAAACTCACTGAAGAGAAGAAACTATTGCCTAATACCTGGACAGTGGAAGGATTTGATCCTAATGCCTATAAGTTAATAGGTAGTTGTGGGTATGACTTCACCAACCCTCCGCCATTGGGGAAGGTGATTGATGTGAAGGCACATGGACTCACTGAAACTCAACGGAAGTTCTAAAAGCAGGGAGGTCAAGTCAAGCCTTTTAGAGTTGGCTTAGGATTAACCCCTTCCCAACAAGTGAAAATCCCTATTCATCACAAAGAGATGACAATATCCTCGCAATATATTTCTGTTAAAGAGGTAGAAGAAAGTAGTGGAAATCATACGGCGGTGCCTGTTTCTGTTTGGGTGGAAGCTATGGCATCATCACCGTGTTACTCAACTTTTGGTAGATTGGGGTCCTCTTCGAGCAAAGATGAATCTCAAAAAATTGAAAACCCTTCGTGGATTTCTGTTTTTAGCTGGCTTGGGAACACCCCTAATGATGGTCGGGCATCTAAACCAGCCACACGCCTCTGTTTTTAGCAAACCTGGGGGAGAAATGAGTGGTGAACAAAAGCCTAGAGTGTCCGCCCTAAACAGGCTTGCAGTTTCCAAACCATCCCGTAAGTCGGAAAGGCCAAGGAGGAACCAATCCAGGAAAGCTACCATTGCTGAAATTGAGATCAGTGAAGCATGGGAGGATAGCACTTCAGAGGCCAAACCCCAGCATGGATTAAGGATCAACACTGACGAGCAATTGAACCTAGGCACCTCTGAGGATCCTCGACCTATCTATGTTAGTGTTCTGGTAAGCAAAGAAGAAGAGGAGGCATACTTCAAACTTTTGGCTGACTTTAAGGATATATTTGCTTGGTCCTATAAGGAGATACTTGGATTGGACCCAAGTATTGCCGTTCACCGGCTCAAGATCAAGAAAGGTACCAAAGCAATAAAGCAACCCAACCGACGGTTTCGACCTGAACTTGTGGTGGAAACTGAAGCAAAGATCAACAAATTAATTAACGTCAGGTTTAATCGAGAAGTGCAGACGCCGACCTAGTTGTGCTTGTAAGAAAGAAGAATGGGCAATTACGAGTCTGTGTGGATTTGCGTGACCTCAATAATGCATGCCCAAATGATGGTTTTCCATTGCCAATCCCTGAACTAATGGTCGATGCAACTACTAGCCTGAGGTATTATCCTTCATGGATTGCACGGCTGGTTATAACCAGTTAAAAATTGCTCCTTAGGATGAAAAATCCACCTCCTCACGTACTCCCAAAGGAATATATTGCTACAAAGTGATGCCCTTTGGCCTAAAGAATGCAGGTGCCACCTATCAACATGCAATGCAGAAATTATTTAATGACATGTTGCACAAGAACGTCCAATGCTATATAGATGATCTGGTGGTGAAATCTAGAAGACAAAGCGATCATCTACCAAACCTTCATTCAGTCTTTGAAAGGTTAAGTGAGTCTTCAGATGAACCCTCTTAAGTGTTCATTTGGTGTCACCTCTGGTGAGTTTCTTGGTTTCATTGTCCGACGTAGTGGTGTTGAGATTGACAAGTCTAAGATTGATGCTATAAGAAAGATGCCATCACCTAAGAACCTACACGAGCTCCGTAGTTTTCAAGGACGTTAGGCCCACATTAGGAGGCTCATTTTCAACTTGGAAGGACGTTTCCAACCCTTTAGTCATCTAATGAAGAAAGATACGCCCTTCGAATGGGACAAATCATGTAACAAGGTCTTTGAAATCCTTAAGAGTTATCTAACAGGCCCGCCTATGATAAGGGCCTTATATTATTTGAGTCGGACTCTAGTGGGAGCAGAGTTGAAGTATTCCCCCATAATGTGTTTGGCTCTCATTTTCACCATTCAGAAGCTGAAAAATTACATGCAATCTCATATTGTTTTGTTAATCTCTCGAGCTGATCCCATCAAATACATTCTATCTCAGCCAATACTTTCAGGCCGTTTAGCGAAGTGGGTTGTATTGATTAAGCAACAAGATATTGTCTATGTTTCTCAAAAGTTTGTCAAGGGGCAAGCTCTAGCTGACTTCTTGGCTAAACATCCTATCTCCGACCATTGGGAACTAAATGACAACTTGCCAGATGAGGACTTCTTCTTCATTGAAATCGTACCCCCATGGGAGATGTATTTCGATAGCACCGTGCGCATGGACGGTGCAGGTGCGGGGGTTGTTTTTGTCGCTCTTGAGAAACATGTCCTTTCTTACTCATTTACACTTACTGAAAAGTGTTCCAATAATGTGGCCGAGTACATAGGATTGGAGATGGCAATAGAGATGGGATTAAAAGACTTAGACATTTACGGAGACTCCAAATTAGTCATCCACTAGCTCCTGGGTGACTTCCAGGTCAAGAAGGAGGACCCTATTCCCTACTTCAAATATGCAGCCAAGTTGTTAAATAGGTTAGAGGCAAAGAAGCTGGAGCATGTGCGTACAAGTGCCAACGGTATGGCCGATGCACTTGCAAATCTTGCAGCCACCATGGCATTGGGGGCAGATGAGTCAATGATGGTTCTTATTTACAACAAATGGGTTTTTCCATTACAGAGTAAAGAAAACATGGATGATGACTTTGGCAGGTCGGTGGTGTATCAGTTTTTGAGGTCACTGAAGAAGATTGGCGTCAACCACTAATCGAATACTTAGAGCATGGCAAGCTCCCAAGCAATTGTTGCCATAGGATGGAGATTTGCCATTGGGCTGATCGTTTCTACCATCACAAGGGAGTTTTGCATCCTCGAGCTTTTAATGGTGTCCTTCAATGTTGCCTAGGATAAGAAGAAGCTATCCAAGCAAAGAGGAAGCCCATTCTGGGATTTGTGGCGCTCATCAGTCTGGACCTAAACTCCATGATCGCTTAAAGAGGAGGGCTACTATTGCCCAACCATAGTCCAAGGCTGCATGGATTACACTAAGAGATGGGATGCTTGCCAATTCCACGCAAATTTTATACACCAACCACCAGAGCCTTTGCACCCATCAATTGCATCATGGCCCTTTGAGGGGTGGGGTCTCGACATAGTTGGACCAATTACTCCAAATTCCTCAGCCGGCCATGCTAATATCCTCGCCGCAACTGGCTATTTTTCCAAGTGGGCGGAAGTTGTCCCACTAAGAGAAGTGAAAAAGGAGAATGTGGTTGATTTCATACACACTCACATCATATACAGGTTTGGAGTCCCACGGTACACAATTACAGATAACGGGAAGCCATTTGACAATCGTCTAGTGGCTAAAATATGCCAAAAATTCAAGTTCGTCCAACACAAGTCCTCCATGTACTATGCGGCGGCGAATGGACAGGCTGAAGCTTTCAATAAGTCCCTCTGCAATCTACCTAAGAAGGTTGTAGACAAGGCTCAAAGAGGGTGGCATGAGAAAGTTGGAGAAGCATTGTGGGCATACCGAACTACACACTGCACTCCTATCCAAGCAATTACATACTCTTGAGTGCATGGAGTTGAGGCCGTCTTGCCATTAGAGCTTGAGATTCCCTCTTTGAGGATGGCTATCCAAGAGGGACTCACCACTGAGGAAAATGCTCAATTACGTCTAGTAGAGCTCGAAGCACTGGACGAGAAAAGATTGCAAGCTTAACAATAGCAAGAATGCTACCAAGCTCGTTTAATGAGAGCATTCAACAAGAAGTGCGCCCCCGTTCTTTGGTCATGGGAGACATGGTCCTAGCAGTCCGGCCTATTATCATCACACATAAAATAGGGAGCAAATTCACCCCAAAGTGGGATGGACCCTACGTGGTACAAAAAGTCTACACTAACAGAGCATACATGATAGTAGATGCAGATGATGTTTGAGTGGGTCCTATCAGCGGGAAATTTCTGAAATGCTACTACCCCTGAAGGACCCCCAAAATCCAAAAGATCCCACCAATGATGTAGTATGTGGTTAAACTGCTAAAACATCCCACCAAATCTAAGGTGGTAAAAAAATGGGTACTATTGGCCCGCAAGAGTATAAACTGTGAACAGCCAAATTCTTCTTTAAAAATAATTTTCACACTTTGAACTATGTGATGGCTTGATCCCTAAGGAAAGTGTTTTCTTTAAAGGTACATAGGCAGCTTGAAATACATAATATATTTAGGTGAAGTAACCTATTTTTTAAAAACAAAATTTTTATTTTTCCAATTGTGCAATGTCATCCGCTATGTGTTCTTAGCGCTTTCAAACAAAAAATTTTCTTTAAAGCTACATCCAATCACTTCATACCTGAACCTAAATCAACTTCCATGTCACATATAAATCTAAATTGGCTTCCACGTCATTTTCAAAAAAAGAAAGGACATTTATGTCACACCCAAATCCTTATTGAGTTCTACGTCACTCCTAAATCCAAATTGACTTTCCTGTTATTTAAAAAAAAAAAAGGGCATTGGTGTCACAACCAAATTCTTATTGAGTTCTACGTCACTCCTAAATCCAAATTGATTCCCCTTTATTTTAAAAAAAAAGGGACTTTTATGTCATATCCAAATTCAAATAGACTTTCATGTCATATACAAATTCAAAACGACAGTTATGTCAATTTCAAATTCAAATCAACTTTCATGTCCCACCAAAATCAAAATTGACCTTAATGTCATTTTCAAACTCAAAATTAAATATAAAAAAAAAAACCTTTTTTTTTGGTCAAATTCAAACCCAAATTGGGTTCCATGTCCCACTTTTAAATGCAAAATTGACTTCCACTTCATTCCCAAATGGTTGAGGTTTCAAACAAAAAAAGGGCTAATATCAAGACACGATTATCTGTGGTGCTCCAACTCAATACAAGGGCGTGTGCATATTTTTGGGATGCAACATCCACTGTGCTCCATCTCCATCTATGGGTGTGTACACGCAAGATAATATGAGGATGAATGGTGTATCAAGCAGTTAAGGTTTCAAACAAAAAGGGCCAATACTACGACATGATTATCCTAGGTGCTCCAACTCCATATAAGGGCATATACACAGTTTTAGGATGCAGCATTCATGGTGCTCCAACTCCATGTTTGAGCGTGCACACACAAGATATTCTGAGGATGAATGGTAAACCAACAGGTTGAGGTTTCAACAAAAAAAAGGGTCAATATCAAGACACGATTATCCGGGGTGCTCCAACTACATACAAGGGCGCGTGCACAGTTTTAGGATGCAACATCCACAGTGCTCCATCTCCATGTATGGGTGCATCCACGCAAGATAATCTGAGGATGAATGGTGAACCAAAGGGGTTGAGGTTTTACAAAAAAGGGGTCAATTTAAAGACGTGATTATCCGGGGTGCTCCTACTCGATATAAGGGCATGTACACGGATTTAAGATTCAACATCCACAGTGATCCATCTCCATATATGGGCGTGTGTACGCAAGATAATCTGAGGATGGTGGTTTTCCGAACGGTGGAGGTTTCAAACAAATTCAATGGGACATTGAAAAAAGAATTTCAAGAAAAGGGGGTATTTTTATCTCGTTTAAAATTGATAATACCCTAATTTTTACTACATCAATAAAGGTTTCAAAAAAAAGTTTGAAAAAAATTGTTTTTCCTCTCTTTTTCAAATTGGTATCCTAACTTTAACCCCTTTGACAAAGATTTCAAAAATATTGTGGGTAACATTAAGCTTACTTATTTTACGTAACTTTAGTCCTTTTTTTAAATTGTGGTTGCTCAGCCAACCTTTGCATCTCAAAAAAAATTCCCAATTTTTTTCTCAAAAAAAGAAATTCGCAAAAATAAAAAAAAGGGTCAATGTCAAGACCCAATTATCCTAGGGGGCTCCAACTCCATACAAGGGCGTGTGCAAGGTTTTAGGATGCAACATCCACGGTCCTCCATCTCCATGTATGGGCGTGTGCATGCAAAATAATCTGAAGATGAATAGTGAACCAAACGGATTGAGGTTAAAGAAAAAGGGGGTCAATTTCAAGATGTGATTATCCGGGGTGCTCCAACTCCATATAAGGGCATGTGCATGGTTTTAGGATTCAATATCCACGGTGCTCCATCTCCATGTATGGGTGTGTGCACGCAAGATAATATGAGGATGGTGGTTTTCCAAATAGTGGAGGTTTCAAACAAATTCAAGGTACGTGGTGCGACATGTAAAAAAAAAATATTTCGAGAAAAAGGTGGTATTTTTCTCTCGTTTAAAATTTATAGTACCTCAATTTTTACTCCATCAACCAATAAAAGTTCAAAAAAACGGTCAACAAAAAAAAAAAATTCCTCTAATTTTCAAACTGGTATCCTAACTTTTACCCCTTTGACAAAGATTTCAAAAAATTGTGGGCAACTTAAGGATCACTTGTTCTTACGTAACTTTAGTCCTTTTTTTAAATCACGGTTGCTTAGCCGACCTTTGCATCTCAAAAAACAAATTCTCAAAAAGGAAATTCGCAAAAAGAAAAAATTCAAAAAAGAGAATTCAAATAAAAAAAAAAAAATCCAGAAAAAGGAAATTTGCAAAAAAAATTATTTAAATAAAAAAGAAAATTCGAATTGAAGAAAAAATTCTAGAAGACCAGAAATTTGCAAAAAAAAAAAAAAAAAAATTTCGAATTGAAAACAAATTTCCAAAAAAGGAAATTTGCAAAAAAAGATTTAAAAAAAAAAGAAAATTCGAACTACAAGAAATTTCCAAAAAAAGGAACTTCGCAAGAAAAAAAAATCAAATTTAAAGGAAATTTGCAAAAAAAAAAAAAATTAACAAAAGAAAAGAATTGACAATATTTCCAAAAAAAAAAAAGGAAATACAAAAAACTTTGCAAATTCAAAAAAAAAAAAAAATACAAAAAAGGTAAATAACTGAGATAAGTTTTTTTTCTCTTTTTTTAAAAAATAAATTACAAAAATTGTTTTAAAAAAAAAGAAATATAAAAAAAGGTTTCAGAAAAAGTTTTTAAAAAAAAGGTCACATCTTTTTACTAACATATTCTTCTTCTTCCCGAGATTCTTTTTTCAAAACCACAAAAAAAAACTCGAAAGTTTCTGAAATTTAAATCCTAAATTCTAATAATCAATCCAAAATTCAACAAATTTAATGACAAATTTGAAATATCAATTAGAAAAATACATAAAATCACTTGCTTCCTTATCTGGCATCTCAAAAGTCACTATGGCTAGTGCTTTTGCACCGACACGACTGACGCTCCGGCAATAGCCTCCAATGCTCCCCTTCTCTCTCAAACAAAAAAAAAAAAAAAAAGTTCAAAATCAAACTCATAGCTAACTTTTTCCGATTTTTTTCGTCTCAAAATTTACACATCTCAATAACCATATTTAAAATCTGTTCTCAGCTTTCCTTTATGAATTTTCTCCAAACTTTCATCCTCAAGTTCACTCCAAAATAACTCAAGAAAATTGACGTGAAAGTACAATTATTCTACATAAACTAGTGTTAATTCAATAAAAAAAAAAAAGAGATTACCGCTTCAAGTTTAAAGAACCGATCTACCACTACGAATATTGAATCGATGCCTCCTCGTGTCCGTGGTAGTCCTCATACGAAGTTCATACTAACATCCGCCCAAGGATGTGTCACGGGTCCCGCACCGGTTCGCACCAGAGGCTTGTCATGATACTGTCATGGTCCGGCCCAGGTACGCGCTAGCGCTTGTCATGACATTGTCATGGTTCGCTAGCGATTATGTTTAGGTCCGGCACTTTGCTTGTCTTGACACCTAATAGAGTCTAGGACATGTTGGGTATTAATTCAAACAAAGGGACACGCTGGGAATTATGAAATTGTAATAGAATAATCTACGATTACCTAGAATACTTGTAACTAACTCCGCTCCTCCCCTTTCCCGCCTTTTTAAGGTGACGGTTATTTCCCGCCTATTTCATTTGAACGCATGAAGGTAGTTATAAATAGAGGAGATCACACTTGTAATAATCATCCAATCAAATATTAATGAAAAGCTTTATTAACCTGTCTTAATTCTCTCTCTTTCTCATCTAATTTCTTCTTTCTCATCTTAAATTCTCAATTTCACTTTAACCTCTAAATTCATTGATCTCCTTTGATCCTTGAGTTTAGGTCACGAAATCAAGAACGTGACAAGCTGGTATCAGAGCCATCTTCCGATCACGAAGCTGGCCATCACTCATAGTACACGATCCGCTGCAACAATGTCATCATCAGAGGAGATGGCTGATTCTCATGTTCAACAAAGAATCGAGTCCATGGAGAAACGTTTGGAGAGATTGGAGATGATCTCTGAAAATCAAGTCAAGATTAGCAATGAGCTTAAGACATCCGTGGATTCTCAAGCTCAAATCACAAAGAATCTAAGGTCCACATTGGAAACATTGAACGCCACCATGAGGAGGTTCGCAGTCAGCTAAGAGAAGCGTCCGCAGGTAGAAATACAGGCCGCCACGGTCAATGCCAATGCTGGAGGTTCTGGAAATTAAGTTCGCTTGGGAGGAAATAGCCTAATTCTTCCACCACCGCCTCCACTGGAGCTCAGGAACGACCGTGTTCCCTCACAGACACAAGAAGATGGAGAAAACAGTGGATTCAATGGTAGTAACGGCACTTGGAGTTCGTATCACACAGCAAAACTTGATCCACCGCGTTTTGATGGATCCAATCCAAGGGGCTGGATCAGGAGACTTCTCAAATACTTTCGTTGTACCAAGTGCCAGCGGAGGAATGGGTGGAATTTGCTTCAAATCACTTACCGGAGCACGGGGACGCTTGGTATCAAGCTCTAGAGCTCAAAAATCCGGTGATCACTTGGCAGTTTTTCATTGACGAGCTTTGTAAAAGGTTTGGCGATCGATCTCTTCATGACATTGTGGAGGAATTTAGCAAAATTGTCCAAAACGGCACACTGGAGGACTACATCATATGTTTTGAAGAACTTAAGAGCTAGATGTTGATTTACCATCCAACTCTAACGGAGGCCTACTTCATCTCCGGCTTTATCAGTGGCCTCAAGCCCGTGCTTCGAGCCTCAGTCAAAGTTGCACGTCCTAATGACTTAAGTTTGGCATTTGAGCAACCCAAGCTTTAAGACATTGCTATCGCTGAGATCCGTGGCACTAGAGGGTTCGGACCGGCTATCGCTAGGCCTAGTTCCAGTGTCAAGACAGTGTCCAGTGCACGCCTGTCTGTGTCCTTCCAAGTCCCAGCGCACTCCTACAAGTTCGTATCAAAGCCCGTAGGGGCCAAGTCAGGCCCAACTACCTCCTAAGGCTCCAGTGCACCAAGGCACGAGCCCGGCCAGTGCTACAAGTGCAGGGAACAATATTTTCCTGGACATGTTTGCAAGCCCAAGCAACTCCAAAGCATGGAGGGGCAAGAAGAAGTGGAAGAGGAGCAGGAGGAAGAGGTTCCTGAAGAGGAAGAGGCACAAGAGGAGGAAACATGGGTGATGGAGATCTCCCTTAATGCTCTCTCAGGGCGCATTACTCATAACACCATGCGCCTAAGGGGATCCATCAAGAAACGGGCCGTTACAGTGCTCATTTCCAGTGGGAGCACTAATAGTTTCCTTGATGCATCCGTGGTCCGTGAGTTGAGGCTAGAGACAGTGCCAACGCTGGTGATGACTGCCACCGTAGCTAACGGTGAGAGCCTAATGAGTTACCAAAAGTGCACGAGTGTCAGGTGGAAGGTTCAGGGCACCACTTTCACTGATGACCTACGTGTGCTGGAGCTACGGGGTAACGACATGGTTTTGGGAGTTGATTGGTTACAACGTTATGGCCCTGTGACCATTGACTTCACAAACCTCCATTTCTCTTGCTTCAAGGAAGGCTAAGCAATTCAGCTGCAAGGGATCGCTGAGCAAGCATCCTTGCACTCCATTTCTGAGCATGGCATCACCTAGTTCTTGAAGAAGCAAGCAAGTTGTGTCCTAGGTCATCTCTTTATGGCCACGGGAGTTGAAGAATCTGAAGCAGAGGTTCATTCGGACAAAGCGCACCTGTTGCGCCACTATGGGGACGTGTTTGACATTCCCAAAGGGTTACCTCCGCCTCGCACCCATGATCATGGCATCCCTACGCTGCCAGAGGCCAAACTGGTCAACATCAGGCCCTACCGGTACCCTCACAATCAGAAAGATGAGATTGAAAAGCAAGTAGAAGAGATGCTCAAGACCTCCATTATTCAGCCCAGCCGAAGCCCTTTTGCTTCACCGGATCTTTTGGTCAAGAAGAAGGATGGGACCTACCATTTTTGTGTAGATTACCATCAGCTCAATCAGATCACAATCAAGGATAAATTTCTTATTTTGGTTATTGATGACCTCTTGGATGAGCTCCAAGGCTCATCGGTTTTCTCCAAAATAGACCTCCGGGTCGATTATCATCAAATCCGGGTCAGAAATGAAGATCGCCACAAGACAGCCCTTCCGTACAAACCAAGGGCATTACGAGTTCCATGCCATGCCCTTTGGGCTCACAAATGCCCATGCCACGTTCCAGGCCCTAATGAGCGAGGTTTTTGCCCTGTTCCTAAGGAAGTTCGTTTTGGTATTCTTTGATGATATCTTGATATATAGCCCTGAGATGCGGGCGCACTTGAAACACCTGACATTGGTCCTGGACACGCTCCGTGCCCATAAGCTGTACGCCAAACGCAGCAAATGCACGTTCGGACAGGACCATGTTGAGTACTTGGGACACATAATCTCACAAGAAGGTGTGGTCACTGATGCGGCCAAGATAGAAGCTATGAGAGACTGGCCCATGCCAACCAATGTCAAAAGCCTCCGTGGGTTCCTTGGTCTCACAGGGTACTACCGGAAGTTCATCAAGGGGTACGGAACTATGAGCAAGCCCTTAACTAGTCTCCTCAAGAAGGGGGCCTTCCTATGGAACAATGCCGCCCAAGTTGCCTTTGAATCCTTGAAGTCAGCTATGATGACAGCACCCGTGCTGGCCCTGCCTGACTTCAGCGAACCGTTTGTTTTGGAGACTGACGCTTGTGATGTGGGAATTGGGGCCGTTTTGTCTCAGAAAGGTAAGCCTTTGGCTTATCTCAGCCAGGCACTTAGCCCACGCCACTTGGGCCTATCCGTGTATGAGAAGAAGCTCATGGCCGTAATCATGGCCGTCCAAAAATGGAGGCACTACCTCCTCGACAATCATTTCATCATCAAGACTGATCACTCTAGCCTGCGCCACCTCCAGGACCAATGCATCAGCACCAGGCTACAGCAAAAGGGGGTCTCCAAGTTAATGGGCCTCAGCTACGGCATCCAGTATCGCAAGGATGCTGAGAACCGTGCCGCAGATGCCTTGTCAAGGCACAGTGAAGGTCCGGACCAGGCAACGCTGTTCCAGCTGACCATTGTCACTCCACTTTGGGTGAGTGAGGTCAGCGATAGCTATGAAGGTGATGCCCAAGCCTCCCAACTCCTTGCCCAGCTAGCCCTTGATCCCAAGGGGCAACCTTGGTTTTCTCTTGAGCAAGGAATCATCCGTTACAAGGGGCACATCTACGTGGATGAAGGTGCAACAGTTAGAGAAAAGGTCTTGCATGCCCTTCATGATTCTCTTGTGGGGGGACACTCTGGAATGACTGGAACCTTGATGAGAATCAAGAGCATGTTCTATTGGCCAAGGCTTCAAGATAGAGTTCAAGATTGGGTACGCAGCTGTGACATATGTTAGCGCACCAAGGGCGAACATGTGCCCTACCCCAGCTTACTTCAGCCTCTGCCTGTGCTTGAGCAGGCCTGGGCCAGCATCAGCTTGGATTTCATTGAGCGCCTTCCATGGTCTCAAGGGAAAGACGTGATCCTTGTTGTAGTGGACCGATTCACCAAGTATTCTCATTTCTTGACCTTGGCGCATCCCTACACAGCAACACGAGTGGCCCAGCTCTTCTTGGACCATATATATCCATTACATGGACTGCCAAAGGACATAGTATCAGATAGAGACTCTTCCTTCTTGAGCTTGTTCTTGAAAGAGCTCATGCGCCTTGCTGGAGTGGACTTGCACATGAGTAGCTTGTATCACCCACAATTAGATGGCCAAATGGAGAGCGTTAATCAATGACTTGAGAACTACCTCCGTGCCATGGCTCTCCTCAAGCCCAAGCTATGGGCACAATGGATTCCTTTAGCTGAATTCTAGTACAATACCAATTATTACTCCTCATTGAAGACTTCACCGTTCCAGGCCTTATATGGTTATGAGCCACGCCTTCTAGCTTGGGACGTGCCATGCCACTCCACCTCCCCTGATGTGGAGGACTTTATCACAGAACGAGGCAACATGATCAACATTCTAAAGGAGAACTTGAAGGCAGTGCAGCACCATTACAAGCAAATGGCATATTTGAAGAGGACTGAGCGCACATTTGAAGGAGGGGACTTAGTTTACCTAAAGCTTCAGCCTTACCATCAGACTTCCTTGGCTCTAAGGAAGAATTTGAAGCTGGCAGCACGCTATTATGGACCATATCTAGTCTTAGAAAAGATTGGAACGGTTGCTTATAAGCTTGACTTACCACAAGGGACCCAAATTCATCCAGTCTTTCATGTATCCAGGCTCAAAAAGAAGATTGGGCAATGGGCACAGATTAGTAACGAGCTTCCACATTATGACTTGGAAGGGGACCCTGAAGTAACACCTCAAGAAGTGCTCCAGCACCGTACTGTTACAAGAGACAAGAAGAAGATTGCTAAAGTGTTGATTTGTTGGAAGAACCTAGCAGATGAGACTTGGGAGGATTGGACCTTCATTCGCAAGCAACTTCCTCACTTCAATTCTTGAGGACAAGGATGGCCTCGTGGGGGGGGGGGGGGGGGGGGGGGGGGGGGGGGGGGGGCGGGCAATGTCACAAGTTCGGCACCGGTTCGTGTTGAAAAAATCATAAAAATTTTGTTGAAAAATAAACTCTGATGCCGACTATTGGATTCACAGTTCTCAACTATGGTCACAACAATAGGTACCTATTAGAGCACTTAGAGTAGGAGACTCTTCTCTCTACCTAAGCCCTCGGTCGGAGAGTCACGCTTCGTGACACCTCACTTGCGAGAGTTCCTAGGAATAGGTTTATCTCTATAAACCTTTTACCCTAATACCGGTTGTTGGGATGAATTTCAAAATTTCTCAATAAAGTTTACGCAGCGGAACGGGTTTAGAATTCATAACTCTAAACCTAGGGTTGATTTAAAATTCCTAATTTAAATCTACTGACTTAAATTCATAATCAGATCTAAATTATTAATTTAGATCTATAGGCCTTTTACAGTAATACATTCATAACAATACATAAACTTGAACAGGCATAATAATGAATACTGTAAATAAATAGAAAAGCGAAACTAAAGAAGAAGGAAAAAAAAAACATACCTGGAATTGCTCCAATAAAAGAAAAACCAAAAAGATAATAATATTCTTCAATATCGAGACCCCGAGGCCTTCTACGCAATGACCTTGAATTGCCCGGAGGGTGGGCTCCGAAAAATATTAAACTGAGGAAAGAAAAATTTCAACGGAAATTTTTCTCTCCAATTAGATCTCCGAAACAATTTCAGAAACCCTAAATAAATATTTCAACTCCAATGCCAAACCTTGGAATAATCCCCTCTATTTATAGGAATATACCGGAGAGAAAAAAATAACGAAAATTCGATGAGGGATGCGTACAAAATAAATGCAGTTTTAATACAAAACGCAGCATTTCATTTATAAAGCGAATCAAAATGCCGCGTTTCAACAACGGTCAAAATCGCGTGATTTTTTAATTCAAACTGCGTGCCACGTATCGCATGCCTATTGGTCCAAACCGTGGCATGCGTATAACCACCTTGGGCAGCCCAGCGTGCGACACATGTCGCGTGCTTATTTGCTGCCAGCGAAGTGCGTAGATAACGAGCTGTTTTAAACGCGAATTTTTTTTTTGTTATTGCTTTGTTTCTCACATGTAAAAATTCATCTTATGAATTTTAATTTTTCATAATTATTTTATTTTATAATTTTCAACTTTTATTCATCTCATTAATAATGTTTGGCAAAATTAATTTTACCCATCTTATGGATAAAGAATTCATCTCATGAATTCTTTAATATTTTTTCAATGGCAATAAAATACAGAGGCTTGCGCTGGGACCTCAGGAAAAATTTAAATCTAGCTTCAAATGGGTTAAATTAAACCATCTCATGATATTAATTTAATTACCATTTAATGAGACTTACTTCCACTAAATAAATCTCACTGCACTCCAGACTTAAATTATTTATTCGATATCTCCCTAATAGACTGTATTGACGACAATAACCCCTCCACTAGATGTCCATGACAAAGGATAAATATAACCACTACCGTTATCCTTCTCACAGCTTCTTCATTAGTTACCGACTCGCCCTTCACTGAATAATTTATTTATACTTGAACATATTCACAGTATAAATTCCAAATGTCAAACACTTAGAATACTTTGGCCAAAGTTTTCGAACTATTCAAATATTTGCGAATGAACTAAGAGGACATCTGTATCTCATAAGAGACTGTAGATTCCCTATTGAATACCTGATCCTTGTCACACTTCACGCTGCGACCCAATGTACGTGGGATTTCAGTCATTCGTTCAGCCCTTACTTATAGTACACCAAAGTAACTAACACTCCATGCACAAGTCCAGAATACTCTCAGGATTTAGAGTTGTCGTTCAAACAGTACAACGTGAATCACTCATCTCCTATAGTAGTCTAGAAATAAGTAACCCACACGGTCCAACTCAGTGTGTCAAACACACTAACCTAACACTTTTGGATCTCCATGCATATGACCAAGACAAGTCATCTAAAGTGTCATGTTATATTCTTAACATACAAGTGGTCCAAACTTGTCTTTGATTACGTGCCTTTCAAACAACAATCCATACCATTTGTTTGAAGTCTATCTGTGGCTTAGTCTCATAAACTACTTAGAACAAACATATAAATTGTAGTTTGAGGACTACACCCATCTCATGGATTTTTCCCAAAAGAAAATCACATGCAGTATAAATGCTCAAATACACAAATTTAACTAGGAAACGACTGAAACTTCAATTTTATTTATTAATTAAAATAATATATCCAGAATAAATCTGGATTTCAGGATACTATTTCTAACAATCTCCCACTTGTCCTAAATCCAATTTATGACAAGGTCCATACTCACTCTTTTTAAGTTTGAACCAAAAATCTACCAAGCCTGACCCTTAGTGAGCACAATTACTCTATTGTGAAGTCAGCAATACAATATTGCTTGACATTCCCCTCACTAATGGCTCCCACTCCAAGGGCAAAGACATGCTTAGACGTCAAACGTCTATCATTTTAATCTGACTAGAAGTATTAAATAAGTATAGCCAACTAGAATCAGCTCGTCACTTTAAAAGATTGGCATAGGATCTCTAGTTCTTCTTAAGGACTAGAGAAAACGCTTAATTGCCACCTAGTCTATTGGATCCATGTTAGACTAACACCTGCTTACCATACTATAGCATAGCAGACATCCAGTCTCGTGCACAACATGGCATACCTGAGGCTCCCACTGCCAAAGCATATGGAATATTCCTCAATTGCTCATCTTCTTGAGGTGTCCTAGAACACTACTCAAAAGAGAGAGGGACTCCATGATATATCTTGACAATGTCTTGTCAATATAAGTGGTTGGAGAGAGATCCAACATCCTACTCTTATGACCTTGCAGAAGCTTAATCCTAAGAGTGGAGTTGGCTTCTCCTATGTCCTTCATAACGAGCTATCTTGACAACCAACCCTTTATAGCTAATGACACCCCTACATCATTCTCAATGAGTTGTATATCGTTGACATATAACACTAAGAAAGTCACTACTCTGTCTTAATATCATTTGTACACGCATGGTTCGAGCAACCGATTGCTCACAACTATAAGACATAATTGCTTCATGGTGGCTAAAAGGATCAGATTCAATGCCACGATCAACCACTAAGGCTCCCGCTATGAACCTGTCAGGTGTCCTGACAATCCTCCCACCACACCTAAGCTCTCGTGTACCTAGAACATTTTTGTTCCTATCAGTAGGTGCATCTAATGCATCCACTATATCTTGAGTAGTGTCTAGTTGTTTAGAATTAGTGTCATTCTCCTTTAATACTATTTTGTTTTTGTTTTTGTGGCTTACTTGCAAAATCCTTCTCTAAATGTTTTGCACAGTATTAAAAAACCATTTTGATCAAAAGAACTAAAGAAAAGACAATCTTTGTTCCTTTTATCTGCAACACCATTCCACTGCGGTGTACCTAAAGCAGAAAGCTGAGATCTTATCTCATTTGAAGTTAGGAACTCTAAAGACTCACCTAAAAAATATTCACCACCTCGATCTAATCGAAGTGATTTAACTTGTTTACCTAATTGCTTTTAAAATTTAGCTTTGTACTCTTTGAACTTTTCAAAACAGTCCGACTAATGTCTAATTAGGTAAACATATACATATCTTGAGTAATCATCACTAAACGTGAATAAGTACTCATACCCACCTCTTGCCTGAACATGTGTTGGTCCACATACATCTATGTGAACCAGCTCAAGCAAGCCACCAACCCTGTTGCCTTTACTCTTAAAGACAGAATTGGTCACCTTTCATTCTATGCAGAATTCGTAAACTGGCAATGACCTCAAGTCCAAAACCTCTATCAGTCCATCTTTCACCAGTCTTTGGATCCTGTTCGAATTAGTGTGACCTAAACGTTGGTGCCATGTGTAGGCAATATCCCTTTGAAGGTGTTTTCTTTTAGAACTTTGAACAAGTGAACTTTTGTTAGATTCATTTAAACAATTACCATTGTTTTGATACGGAAATAACATGAATAAACAATTTATTTCTCATATTAAAATTTTTATTATCAAAATCAATTAAATAACAATTATTCATAAAACGAGATACAGAATTCAAATTCCTGTGCAAAGTAGCTACAAATAAACAATCTTTTAAAACAAAAACTCTAGCACTAAAGACTAAGCCAACATCTTCTACACTTAAGACCACTATTATTGTACTGTGCCTGACCATCAGGTACAACACCTATCGTGTAGCCTTTAGGCTAGCTTGAGCTCCTGTAACATATTACAGATATGGTTAGTTGAACCTGAGTCCACCCACCAGGTACTTGAATGACTCTCAACTGCACATGAGTCAACTAAGTGAGATATCAACATATCTCCACTAGACGGCTTAGCAGTCTTTGCAGGAAGAGTAGCTATGTACTTAGTGTAGTTTCTCCTCTAGTGGCCTAGTTTTCTTGCAAAGAAACACCTTTCTTTTGCTGACTTCCTTATGGACTTGGTTTGCTACAATAACAACCTTGCCCTTTCCTTTCTTTCTAGTAGGTCCCTTGTGAGTAATAACCAAGTCTAACTTATTTTTCAAGGCAAAGTAATTTGGTTCAATGAGTACATTGTGTATTTAAAAACAAGCAAAGTTCGCCGGCCTTATCCATATAAAATATTGTAAATGCAAACATATGAGTAATTGTCTAACAAGAGTCATGTATATTGCAGTGATATATATTCTTTCAATTTAGCAGACACAATAAGTCAGATATCCACTAAATTGTACTATCACGCATACATTGATTACCCAAATACACCACTCCTTACTTCCCGACAGTGGGGCCGCACGAAGCTAGTTCAAGTGAGACCTATTCTCAATTAACCTGTTTTCTTGTAACTCTTACTAAACACGATTAACTCACCACTTTACCTTAGTCTCTAACATGACACAACAGAGCTCCTCGGGGAGGCTAATGCATCACTCTAGTCAAGTGTAAACCATTACCTAAACCTCATACAAATACACGAAATACTCCACGGCAGCGTGATCGCATCGCTTCTTTGCACTTTGGTTTATCCTAAAGAATTCTAACCCTGTAATCTGCAAGCTGACATCCTTCGCAGGGAGGTCTATCGATCTACTATACTGCTAGACCGGTAAAGGAGACTGTGAGGTTACAACAATTAAAACCTCGCTCCCACTTGATTTTTATAACCAGTGATTTTTAATTAACTTGCATTTACAACCTGGATTATCTTATAATACCCTTTAGAATCTCATTCTAAAATTAACCAAAATTAATTAATTAATTTATTCAAAAATACTATCGTTTTCAAGCATGGATTATCTTATAATCTCGAATTAGAAATCTCATTCTAAAACCAATCAATAAAATTAATTAATTAATTTTAATTAAAATAATATAAATATTTAATTTAGATTATCACATAATCTACTTTTTAAAATTTTGATTTCAAAATTAAATTAAAAATAATTTTATTTAAAATCAATGGCAATTTTATGCTTAGACTATCCCATAGTCTATTTCAGAATCTTATTCTTAAAAAAAATAACTTTAGATTATCTCATAGTCTATTTTAGAATCTCATTCTAAAATAATATCAAATAAATTTTATTTAAAATAACACTGATTTACAACTTAAATTATCTCATAATTTAATTTAGAATCTACTTCTAAAAGAAAATTAATTAATAAAATAATTAATTTATAATTATTATGTAAATCAGTATTGATGCCTACACGTCTTAAAAAAAATAAAAAAAACTTTTTTTTAATTAATTAAAATCTGACGCTGACGTCAGCATGGCGCAGTGCTGATGTCAGCCCGTCAGGCTGAGGCTGACATTGTCATATTTTTTTTAATTAAAATAACTATTTTAAAATAAATTGAATCTAGTCTCATTAGATCAATTTTATCTGATTTCATATAAAATAATTAAATCTAATCTCATTAGATTAACTTTATCTAATTTTATAAAAATTAATTGAATCTAATCTCATTAGATCAATTTTATCCATTATTAAAAATATTTGAATCTAATCTTATTAGATCAATTTTGTCCGATTTCGTAAATCTTGATTGAGAACGTACAATCTCATTATACGAACAATACAATCGCAAATTTGTGGGTTGTATCGGATTAACGATTAAGTCATTAACGATTTAAACAATTTGAATCGTTACTATAAACAACCAAGCTAACAATTAAATCTCTTGACCGATTTAAACAATTTAAATTGATACTTTAAATAACCCAGTTGACTATTAACTCTTTTAACCGATTTAAACAATTTAAATCGATACTTTAAAACACTCTAATTAACAATTAATTACTTTAACGATTCAAACAATTTAAATCACAAATACAAACAATCATCTCAATTAATTATTAATTCTTTATTGATTTAAACAATTTAAATCGAACCGTCAAATTAAACTAACTTTCCTTCTTTATAAAATCTCTATTTTATTAAATCGCAAATCTATTTATTTCGATCTTATTATGACAAGTCAAGTATATTATGAATGTAATCAGAGGCTGGCTCTGATACCAATTGTTGGAAAAATCATAAAAAATTTGTTGGAAAATAGACTCTGATGCCGACTATTGGGTTCAGAGTTCTCAACTATGGTCACAACAATAGGCACCTATTAGAGCACTTAGAGTAGGAGACTCTTCTCTCTACCAAAGCCCCCGGTCGGAGAGTCACGCTTCGTGATACCTCACGTGCGAGAGTTCCCGGGAATAGGTTTATCTCTATAAACCCTTTACCCTAATACCGGTTGTTGGGATGAATTTCAAAATTTCTCCCTAAAGTTTACGCAGCAGAATGGGTTTAGAATTCATAACTCTAAACCTAGGGTTGATTTAAAACTCCTAATTTTAAATCTACGAACTTAAATTCATAATTTAAATCATCAGATCTAAATTCTTAAATTAGATTTACAGGCCTTTTACTCTAATACATTTATAAGAATACATAAACTTGAACAGGCATAATAACGAATACTGTAAATAAATAGAAAATTGAAACTAAAAGAAGAAGGAAAGGAAAACATACCTGAAATTGCTCCAATAAAAGAAAAACTAGAAATACAATAATATTATTCAAAATCGAGTCCCCAAGACCTTCTACGCAATGATATCGAACTGCAAGGAGAGTGCGCTCCGAAAAATATTAAATAGAGGAAAGAAAAATTTTAACGGAAATTTTTCTCTCCAATTAGATCTCCGAACAATTTCAGAAACCCTTAATAAATATTTCAACTCCAATGCCAAACCTCGGAATAAGCCCCTCTATTTAGAGGAATATGCCGGAACGAAAAAATAATGAAAATTTGATGTGGGATGCAAGCAAAATAATTGTAGTTTTAATACAAAACGCAGCGTTTCATTCACAGAGCGAATCAAAATGCCGCATTTCAACAACGGTCAAAATTGCGCGAATTTTTAATTCAAATTGTGCGCCACGTGTCGCACGCCTATTGGTCCAAACCATGGCATGCAGATAACCACCCTGGGCAGCCCAGCGTGCGACACGTGTCGCGTGCTTATTTTTTGCCAGCGGAGTAAGCAGATAACGAGCTGTTTTAAACGCGAATTTTTTTTTTGTTATTGCTTTGTTTCTCACATGTAAAAATTCATCTTATGAATTTTAATTTTTTAAAATTATTTTATTTTACAATTTTCAACTTTTATTCATCTCATTAATAATGTTTGGCAAAATTAATTTTTACCCATCTTATGGATAAATAATTCATCTCATGAATTCTTTAATATTTTTTCAATGGCAATAAAATACAAAGGCTTGCGTAGGGACCTTAGAAAAAATTTAAATCTAGCTTCAAATGGGTTAAATTAAACCATCTCATGATATTAATTTAATTACCATTTAATGAGACTTACTTCCACTAAATAAATTTCACTGCACTCCAGACTTAAATTATTTATTCGATATCTCCCTAATAGACTGTATTGACGACAACAACCCCTCCACTAGATGTCCATGACAAAGGATAAATATAACCACTACCGTTATCCTTCTCACAGCTTCTCCATTAGTGACCGACTCGCCCTTCACTGAATAATTCATTTATACTTGAACATATTTACAGTATAAATTCCAAATGTCAAACACTTAGAATACTTTGGCCAAAGTTTCCGAACTATTCAAATATTTGCGAATGAACTAAGGGGACATCTGTATCTCATAAGAGACTGTAGATTCCCTATTGAATGCCTGATCCTTTTCACACTTCACGCTGCTACCCAATGTACGTGGGATTTCAGTCATTCGTTCAGACCTTACTTATAGTACACCAAAGTAACTAATACTCCATGCACAAGTCCAGAATACTCTCAGGATTTAGAGTCGTCGTTCAAATAGTACAAGGTGAATCACTCATCTCCTATAGTAGTCTAGAAATAAGTAACCCACATGGTCCAACTCAGTGTGTCAAACACACTAACCTAACACTTTTGGATCTCCATGCATATGACCAAGATAAGTCATCTAAAGTGTCATGTTATAGTCTTAACATACAAGTGGTCCAAATTTGTCTTCGATTGCTAGTCTTTCAAACAACAATCCATACCATTTGTTTGAAGTCTATTTGTGGCTTAGTCTCATAAACCACTTAGAACAAACATGTAAATTGTAGTTTGAGGACTATACCCATCTCATGGATGTTTTTCAAAAGAAAATCACATGCAATATAAGTGCTAAAATACACAAATTTAACTTGGAAACGACTGGAACTTCAATTTTATTTACTAATTAAAATAATATATCCAGAATAAATTTGGATTTCAGGACACCGTTCCTAATAGTTCGCACCAAAGGCTTGTGATGACACTATCATGGTCTGGCCCGGGTACGTGCCAGCGCTTGTCATGACATTGTCATGGTTCACTAGCGATTATGTTTAGGTCCGGCACTTTGCTTGTCTTGACACCCGATAGAGTCTAGGACATGTTGGGTACTAATTCAAACAAAGGGACACGTTGGGAATTATGAAATTGTAATAGAATAATCTAGAATTACCTAGAATACTTGTAACTACCTCCGCTCCTCCCCTTTCCCGCCTTTTTAAGGTGACGGTTATTTTTTGCCTATTTCATTTGAACGCATGAAGGTAGTTATAAATTGAGGAGATCACACTTGTAATAATCATCCTATCAAATATTAATGAAAAGCTCTATTAACTTGTCTCAATTCTGTCTCTTTCTCATCTAATTTCTTTTTTCTCATCTTAAATTCTCAATTTCACTTTAACCTCTAAATTCATAGATCTCCTTTGATCCTTGAGTTTAGGTCATGAAATCAAGAGCGTGACAGGCTGATTCGGAAATGGTAAGGTTAGGTATAGACCTGCGTTGGTCACTTTGCCTTTTGAGACTTAACAAATGCGGCATTGTCTGACAAATCTCTCCACTTCTTTCCGCAAGGAAGGCTAGCCATAGTTGGCGCTAACTAGTTGTTGTATCTTGTCTTGCCCCATATGTCCCTCATTGTGTTTCTCCTCAATGATCTTTAGCTGTAGACTTGAGTCTGGGATACAAAGCTGGTTTCCTTTGAAAAGAAACCCATCGTGAATGGACTATTCAGGAAGACTACCGGATTGGGTCTCCCGCCATATGTCACCAAAGGTGAGATCACCTTCGTATTGTTCTGCCTTATGTCATCAAGCTAAGATTCCGCCTACTCAGTACATCTGCTATTTTGTTCAAGATGCCAGACTTATGCTTGATTACAAAGTGAAAAAGCTGAATGTAGCTTTACCACTTGGCGCGTCGGTTTTATAGTTTATCTTGGCTATTTATGTACTTCAATGCCACGTTGTCAGAGTATAATACGAACTCTCTATTTGTAAGGTAAGACTTCCAGTGCCTTAACACCCTAACCACTGCACAGAACTCGATGTCATAAGTAGAGTAATTCAACTTGCTTCCATCAAGCTTCTCCCTGAAGTATGCAATTGGTCTCCCCTCTTGGCTGAGCACTAAGCCAATGCCAATTTCGGAGGTGTCTGTGTGAAGCTTGAACGTCTTCTTGAAATTGGGTAAAGCTAATATCGGTGCTGTGGTTAGACTCCTTTTAATCTCTTCAAAGGTGTCAGCTACCCCTAGAGTCCAAGCAAGGGAACTCCCCTTCATACAATCAGTGATTGGCCCCATCACCGAGCTAAAGTTAGGCATGAACCACCTATAGAAAGATGCCAACCTGTGGAAGCTCTTGACTTTGCCAATTGTCTTTGGCTGTGGCCAGTCCCGTATTGCTACGATCTTCCCTTTGTCAGCTGATATATCGTCCTTGGACACAACAAACCCAAGGAAGGTCACCCTATCTCTGATGAACTCACACTTCTTTAGAGTGGCGAACAGATATTGCTTCCATAAGGTACTCAAGACGTCCCTGATATGCGTTAAGTGCTCATCCCTAATCCAACTGTAGATCAAGACGTCATCAAAGTAGATGATGATGAACTTACCAATGAAGGGATAAAGTACCTGGTTCATAAAGCGCATGAAGGTGCTTCGCGCGTTCGATAATTCGAATGGCATGACAAGCCACTCGTACAATCCTTCCCTGGTCTTAAGGGATGATTTTCCACTCATCTCTAGGCGAGATGCAGATCTTATGATACCTGCTCTTTAAGCCTAGCTTGATGAACACTTTTGCGTTTCGTAGTTGATTGAGTAGTTCATCCAATATTGGAAGAGGACAACGGTAGTGAACCATGATCTTGTTGATGGCTGTACTTCCATGCACAGCGGAAAACTACCGTCCTTCTTTTGCGTCAATAGAGCCAGCACCGCACAAGGACTCAAGCCTCCCTGATAAACCCCCTGGCAAGCAGCTCCTCCACTTGGGGTCTCAACTCCTCATGCTCAGTTGAACTCATATGGTAGTGAGGCGTATTCGGCAAAGAAACCCTTGCCATCAGATCAACACGCTGTTGTATGTCTCTTAATGGCGGTAGCATATTCGGTAACTCCTCCGGAAAGACATCAACGAACTCACTTAGCAAGGCGGCAACCTCACTTAGTATTTCCCTTGGATTAACCTTGCTCTCCTTTCAAATCAACACGAAAATGACCTTAGTTTTGCCAAACTCCTTAGTTAACATATGTATGCTAGGGTGTTGAGCTGTTAAAGCTCACGGTGCCTCATCCTTCTTAGGCAACAAGACAATGTTCGTCCCCTTGAAGATGAAGCTACACATGTTGTTCTGTCCGTCATGGATGGCACTCCTATCGTATTGCCACGGGCGCCCCAACAATAGGTGGCAAGCGACCATGGTGACCACATCACACCAAACTCCATCCTTGTACTTTGACCCAATCAAGAAATTTACTGAGCATTGTTTAGACACGATTACCTGGTTTCCTTTTTTGAGCCACAATAACTTGTATGGACTTGGATGAGCCTCTGTCTTCAACCCTAACTTTGCGACAGCCTCCTCGGAAATCACATTCTCACAACTTCTCGAGTCGATCTCCATGCCCCAATGGTGTAGGTGGTATAGAAGATGTTATTCCTCAGCCATCCATCTCCCGATTCATTTTTAGGCGTAAAGCAAGCGCGCCTAACCACAAGTAAGCGGCCTTCATCTCCCACAACTGTGTCTTCTTTTAGTGGTGCCAACTCAATCTGGGTTTCTTCCTCACACACCTTGCCATCTTCTCCGTGGAGCTATTCAATGTAAAGACCCTTGCCTGGTCTATCACCCTAACGACACTCAGCGACATGGTGACCCATCTCTGCACACTTGAAGCAACGGGTCCTTAAAGTACTCGCCAAGACCCGAATAGCTAGTTTTCAGGTATTGGCGACTACTGGCTTGTTCTGTGCACTTTGGCTTGGTAGTGCTCTCACTTGGTCAACACCTGTGCTCCCTAGGCTCTGCCAATTTGGTGATGCCTTTGCTGCCACTCGACATTCATGGCTCTTTGGCTTACCTCGGAGATGGAAAATATGTTGAACATGTTCAACACCTCTTGTATGGATTCTTTCAATCCGCCACTCTAACGATCCGCAAATTGCTCTCTCCTCTCCGCCAATTCATTCCTGTCGACCAATGAGAAGAACTCTGCCATGTACTCCTCCAAGGATTTAGAGCACTGACACAACCCTTGCAGACACTAGTACATCACCATGGTGTGATTGTGAGGTAGAAAGGCGCCTCTCAGATGTTTCTTCATCTTCTTCAATGTCTCTATCTTCGCCTTCCCCTGACGAAGCTGTGTTTGTTTTAGTTCTTGCCACCAGGCAGCTGCCCTACCCCGTGTCTGGGGAGCAACCAATGGCGCCTGCTTCCTCTTTGGCTCCTCCTTGAATTCAAGAACATCTTCCACCGCAACAAGCCAATCACATAAATCCTCTAGGGTCCTCCTCCATTGAACTCCGGAATCTCATTCCGGAGACCGGACTCCCACCTTCGATCATCAAAATTAGTAGTGTTGCCGGTATTGGGCCAATTCCTCCTCAGCCTTCGATTCGGTAACTCAGCATCCGAAAATGGGTTTTGGAAGCTCTAGCCCGTTTCATCCTCACCACCATTCATCAGTGGGTTTTAGGGTTGCTTGTCTAGGTCTTGATTGGGATTTGCACCCAATTCAATCAAACACCTTTCAGTGCACTGGAATCTCTCTTTTCCATATCCTCAAACCTCCTCTCGTTCTGCCGTTGTATGTCTCGCTCGTAAACATCTCTGATGGCGGCGTATCTCTGTCTCCCACGGGCCATCACAGAAGTTGTTCTAAGCTCTGATACCAACTGATGCAACACGTAAGTGGAAAATTGGGGAAGGGAAGGTTCAACGTCCTTCTCTTAATTTCTTATTATGAAAATAGTAAGAACAAGGGGAAAAAAAACTACTCAATTTCTCATAATTCAAAAAAGAGGGAAAACCCTAGAAATTTATTAAATAAATTTGAAAATTAGAATAATGTTGAACCCTAGATTTCCTCTTCCTTAAATAGAAGAGCTAGTTGACTAAGAATAAAAGATAAAAAGATAATTACAAATAAATGCAAACTAATCCTGCTAGAAATCAAACTCTCCTCAACAACGTCTCTCGACTAGCCAACACGCCAAGCCTACCCACCAAGCCCTGTGTTCAGGGGCTACATCAGCTTCGCTGAGTTAATTAGATTAACTTAGGGAATATTTTTGAAACACGTCCCATCAATTGGTATTAAAGCCAGCCTCTTATTACAACAACAACGACAACAACAAACCCAGTACCACAAGAGCTCTCGTATACGCAGGGTTTGAAGGAGGGGTGGGTGTACGCAACCTTCCCCCTTTAGGGTGCTACCTTAAAGGAGGGCTGTTTTCGAGGACCCCTAGCCTCTAATTACATTCATAATAAAAATAATAGGCATAATAAATCGAAATGAATAGATTTGAGTATAAATAAAATAGAGATTTTGTGAAAAGAAAAGGAAAATGTGAAAGTGTTATTAAAGTTGTTTACTAATAGTTTGAATAGTCAATTCGGTTTTGAATTGTTTTAAACACCTATTGAATTAAAACGTTAATTTATATCTGTAAATTATGACTTCAAAAATTATATTTTAGATATGAATTTAAATATTTGATTAGATTTTTAAAATTATTTTATTCTAATAAGATTAGATAAGATAAAGACCTAATGAGATTAGATGCGATATTTTTAATATCTAATATAATTTGATGTTGGGATTTATTTTATTTTAATAAGATTAGAATAAATATTTATTTTAATATATAAAAATAATAATAATAATAATAATAATTTGGGTTTTGCTAAGGTTGAAGTCAGTAATGACGTGAGTGCTGCCGTGGATTTTATAAAAAAAGTTTTTGGGACATAGTAGGTGTCAGTACTGATGTTTTATAATAATAATAAATTATTTTTATTATTATTTAATTTAATTTTAAAATGTGATTCTAATGTAGATTATACGATAATCACACCAAATGTGTTTTAAAAGCCTAATTATGCCAACCATATGAAATATTTAATTTTTTAAGTAGGAGTATTTCCAAATAGATCTAATACGATTAGGCATTCAATTGTTGAAATGTCTGAAAATAAAAATTTTATATAACGTCTAATAAGATTAGAGTTAAATAAATAAAACTTAAAAAAAAGGGCTACTTAATATGATTAGGAATTAATTAATAGTTAAGTAAAGTTCAGAATACAATTTTGATGATGATTATGAGATAATCAAGACTAAAAGAAAGATCAACCATTAAAAACACCAAGTGGGAGCGAGTTTTAGGAGTTAAAACCTCATGGCCTCCATAGCTAGTCTAATAGTATACTAGATAAGCGTTGCTCCTTGAGGAGGGTGTTTTATCTGCGGTGTATAGGGTTAAACTTCTATGAGATGGATTGAAGTACAAGAAAATAGGTGCGGCCACGCTACCGTTAAGCATCATGTGGACTTGTACTGAAGTCTAGGCAATGGTACACACTTGGCTAGGATGATATGTTGGACACCCGGGGAGCACAGTGATATTATTTTAGAGGCCAAGGCTAAATTGTTAGTTAAATATGCTTAGGAAACATATTAATTAAGAATAGTTCTTCACCTATCTAATAACTTGTTAGTGCTTCGCTACCAGAGAGTAGCGGGTAGAGTAGTTAGGTCATCATTGCTCACATCAGGGAATGGTTAGGTGGATTTCATGCTCTGTTTTGTCTACTAAAGCAATTAGAAAGTTCACTGTCTCAGAATATCAAGTGGGAGCGAATTTCTATGATTTGCACAGCCTCCGTTATCAGTCTAATAGCATAGTAAACGGATGTTACTCCATGTAGAGGGCACTCATTTGCGGTGTACAAGGTTAGACCTCTTAGAGATAGACTGAGCAAAGGAAAACAGGTGCGACCACGCTGCTGTAGAGTACTTTGTGAACTTATATGGATGTCTGTGTAATGGTATAACCTTGACCAAGATACTACAGTAGCCTCCCCCAGGAGCTTTGTCATATGTCCTTAGATGCTAAGGGTAAAATGGTGAATTAATTTGCCTAGTAAGAGTTTACAAGAAGACAAAATTGATTGAGAAAAGTTCTCACCTTACTGATATCTTGATGCAGCCCTGCTGCTAGGAAGTTTTCGATAGTTTGGTTGGGACACCACGGCACATATTTTAGTCGGGATTGTGAACTCCATACTTTATTATTTGCTAAAATAAAGAAATATGTCTATGTATGTTATATGACTTGTTTACAGTTTTATTTTTTAGACTACTTGTTTTTAAATTTTATATTGCATTGTGATCAATACTCATATCCTCTTAAGCTCACAAGAAAATATATGTTCGGTACATAAGAATGCTCGTTCTTTTCTAGTTTACTGCTAAAACATCTACTAAATTGAAAGAACAGTTTTGAACAGTAGCCTAGGCTAACTAGTTAGTAGGGTGCTAGATTCGAACATTAGTATCGAGTGTATTCTAGTATGAGATACTCAAAAATCAATTGTAGTAGAGATGCCCAATTTTTGAGAAAAATGTTTGATTGGCTATTAGGTTGTATGAGAATACCTTAGAAGAAATATTATTGACACTAGAATGTGTAAAGGATTTTCAGTTAAAGAGTGCGTCATAGAGATGATAGCTCCTATAATTTAATAGGAACTCTAGACACAGATATTGATAGTCAATCTCAATAGGATATGATCTCAATTTGCCTATCGAGGTCCTTTAATCAGTTCAGTATGCATCGATTAATGGTGATTACTCGTTGTCTGAAATGATGAAAGTACAAAGAGTGAGAAAAAGGGTGTCATGGGTACTAAGAGAAGAGTCTACTTAGTGGAAGCAATCATTTCAGGGAACTAGAAACCTCTAAAGGGTAAATTAAAACAACAAAAATGGATTGGTCATTAAAAAAAAAAATTAGGAGTTGCCTAGAAATTCATCTATTCTTTTTACCAAGATTTTAAAGCCATCCGAACAAGGTATTCAATATCTTGTTGTCTGTAATTGAGATTAGTTGGTAGTCCACCAGTGTCTTAGTGGACTGCAGGTCAACCAATCGAATCTGCATGGAGTTGTGGAGTTTTAAGTAAGCTGGGAAGCTTATAGATGGCAAGTTGTATCCTTTGCCTAAAGGTGGTACAAGAGTTTCAATTTTGGAACCAAGAAATAATGGTTTAAGGTTTTCGAACATAGTTTTGATTTCGATGAACTACCTTCATCTATGAGTCTTATAGAAATTTGATTTCTATTTCTAATTTTGCTTATAAAATCACTTTTAGCTATTTTGAAAATAAACTGAATTGTATATGAATAAAATGTTTATTTAAAAGGTATATTTGTAGATAGCTTTTCTAAATCAAAACTTTTTCAAAGGCAATCCTATGTCTAATACAAGCTAGGCTACGTTACTATGAAAAAGAAGATTTTATTGAAGTAGATATAGCACTTAATGGCACTTAAGCTTAGGTCGCATTAGTCTAATATGATTCAAAGACTAGTTTGAGATGGTCTTTAGGATCACTAGATTCAAAATAATGACAAGGCTGTCTGTCATGTTTGAATGAATGGTGATTTAAGAGAGACTTAATAAAGGCAAAACAACCACTAAGTTGCTTGAACTTGTTCACAAAATATTTGTGAACTGATGATTATTTGAGCAAGTAGAAGCTATAAGTATTTCATCAAGTTTTTTAGTTGATGACTCAAGTCACTCCGATTCGATCAAGGTGGTGGATTTTAGGAGAGCTCTTAGTTTTTCCTTACTGCAAAGTGTTGTAGAAAGGATCAATAATATGTTATTGAATCTCGTAAGATTCATATGATGAATCGACCTTATATACAAAAATGTTTATTTTGCAGGAAGTTTAATAAATGGGTAATGGTAAGCTTATCTTAGAGAATTTGACAATATGAGATACTGTGTCTTAATAGTATAATACAATTTCATTTTGGTTGATGCATTTGATGTGTATTAAAGCTAATCTTAAATTGTACTAAAATCTTGGGAGCCTAAGTGTAGTAGGAGGATGATCAGGGCATATAATAGATTCATTTGATTATCCTTAATAGTTGAGCATGATAATGAATTTGATCCTCTAGACTGTAATGGAGCTCTTAAGGATAGAGATGCAAACCAACGTGTCAGGGCAATAAGAGCTAAGTTGGAGTACATGTATTCTAACAAAATCTAGGTACTTGTAGAGGAACCAAAAGGCATTAAATCCATTAGATTGGATCTAAATGGAAAGAGATTGAGAGGAGTGGATGAGAAGGTAAAGACCTTCAAGGCAAAGATTGATGGCAATGGTTATACCCTAAAGGAAGGAATAGTCTATGACGAAACCTTCTAGCCAATTTCTATGCTTGAGTCCATAAGGATACTTTTATCCATTACATTTCATTATGATGAGATATGACAAATGGAAGTCAAGACGACAATTTTTAAATGGTCGTCTTGAGGGACATATGTATATGATACAACCAGACAAGTTTATTGCCAAATGCTAGGAGCATATAGTATGCAAACTAAGGAAGTCCATTTATGGACTTAAATAAGCATTTCGATCATTGAATAGCAAATCAGATGATAATCATCAAACCCTACGGGTTAGAACAAATGTTTAATGAACCATAGGAGCGCAAGTGACATTATAAGAAAGTAGCGACTTTCTAAGTGACATATTTGGATTGCATTTTAATCATTAAGAATAGTGTAAAATTGCAATAAGCTATTAAAGATTCGACTGTTCAATTATTTCAAAATAAAAGACCTAGGATGAATTAACTGTGTTCTTAGGTCGAGCTTTTGCAAGATTGTGAGAAAGTATGTTGATTTATTAGACGTTGCACATGATTTTAAGGATTCGTGATGTTTGACGCTAAAATTTATATTTACTCTGGGAGTGGGAGTCATTAGATGGTAAAGTGTAAAGAGATTTATTATGGCTTAGCTCACTATAGAAGCTGGGTAGTTAATAACTTAAGAAGTTGTAAACTAAGCTTGTTGACTTCAGAGGCTCTATACAGTTCTATAACGTGTGAGTGAAATAATGTGATAGTGAAGCATTAGTATTGAAATTATTATAGTCAATAAGTTGACAGGCCCCTAGGGGATAATTGTGCAATGCAGGATTAATTGGGTTTAGCATAAGTAGGAGATTGTTAGAACCAATGTCCTCAAAACCCAGTTATTTGCGTTTAAATATTAATAAATAAAATTGTTTCATCTATTTTGTGTCTGATTATGGTTTATTGGTCAAATATACATGTGATTATTTCTGAAACGTTCCATGAGATGGACGTAGTCCAATATGATATGTCATAGTTTGGTTTAATGAGATTGAGCCACGGATAGACTTAAATCAAAATTGTGACATGTTCTCAAAGAAAGTTCATAGTCGGTGACAAGTTGTGGACAACTTGTCTGATAAGACTATAACATGATACCTTAGATGGTTTGTCTAGATCATGTGGATAGGATCCAGAAGTACAATAGTTAGTGTTCTTCAATAAGATTGAAACATTGAGCTAGATTACTCGAATTGTTTATATCTTAACTACTATAAGAAATAAATAGTTCTTTGTGATTAGGCGATGTCTCTAAATCTAGGGATTGTCTTGAACTTGTACACGTAATGTTTGCCACTTTAATGTACTCAAAGTGAGGTCCTGTAAAGTGGCCAATAGTCTACATACGTTGAGCTGCTGCATGAAATGTAGCGGGAACAAAATAGTCAACACGGAGTCTATGATTTCTCATGAGATGCATATGTCCCCTTAAGTAGATTTGAAAGTGTTCAGAAAATTTGAAATCTTTGGCCAAAGTATTCCTAGTGTTTATCATTGGAATTGAGATGAAGAATATGTTCTCGTGTCAAAGAATTAATCAAAAAGGGCGAGTTGGGAACTTATGGAGAAGCTGTGAGAAGTATAATGATGGTAGTTTTAATTATTACTTCTCATGGATATCAGTTAGAGGGGTTGATCGTTCAATTATTACAGATTGGGAATTATTGAATAAATAATTTAACTCTAGAGTGCAATAAGATTGATTTAGAGGAATTAAGTCCTATTAAATGGTAATCAAATATTATCATGAGATGATAATTAGTTTTAACCCATTTGGAGCTAGATTTAAATTGTCCCTTAGGTCCCTACGCAAGCCTCTGTTTTACACCATCAGAAAAATATTAAAGTAATTAATGAGATGAATTATTTATTAATGTGATGAATAAATTTAAATTTGGAAAACATTATTCATTATATGAATAAAAGTTAAAATTATAAAACAAAATAATTTTGTCAAAATAAAATTCATAAGATGAATTTTTGCATGTGAAAAATAAAAAAAGGCAAAATCCGTGCATTTGAGGCTAGACCAATCATGGCACTGTTTACATCCTAATTTTGTTAGGGCTGGGACGACACCGTTCCTGGATAAAATGCCACATGGTCATCACGTGTGGTCCTCCTCGAAGGGAGTCTGACCTTTGGGTATTGTGATAACAGCATCTCGAGCCCAGTACTTGAGAACACCATTATCCTTGTCAAGGGTAACAGGCACTCGAGGCTTGAGATGGTTGAAAGGGTGATATAAGCTCGATATCGAGGGGCCGCCAAGCGGGCCTCAAGAATGGTGGTTTCCAGGCTCGAGGTAGTTACTTGGGGCGCAATCTTAGCTACTTGGGCCATAAGCTTAATTCAGGAGAGCGTGGGGCTTCTAATGGGAATTTTTACTGGAAAAATTTGAACATGGGCATCAAGGAGTTCCCTCCAAGACTCAAGACACATTGATAGAAGATAAATGCGTGCAAAGAAACAATTTAATGGCCAGACGTGAGTGGAGTTGCCATGAAGATAGGAGTAGCCATTAGTTTCTTTTTTCTATAAATAAAGGGCTCTATATCAGTCCAAAGTAGTACACATACACTCAATACAAAACTTCTTCAAGTTTTTTACAGCACACTTGTGCTCTTTTCCTAAGAGTGGCACAACTTAGCTCGGCGTAGCATAACTTAGATCATTGTTGTACTTACTTCCATTGTAATACAATTCTCGGGCCTCAGGTATGACTTTCTAGTTTTAGTATGTTCCTAAAGATCAACAAGTTGAATTTAAGGCTTTAGGTTAAGGATTTGACGACCAAGGCTTTTTCCCTTGATTGTGTTGGTCTTAACACTACTGTCACTACTTAATACGTCAGGTGAACTTAGGTTTGCACCATTGATCAAGGCTTTGACGGCCAATGCTTGTCCCTTGGTTGTGTTGGTCCTGGTCCAGTGACCCGAATACAATTTGCTCCACCGTAATCTTGTCAGAATTTACCTTTTCAGCCGAGCACTTTGTTTTCAGATGTTCATGTTATTAGTGTATGAAAGATACCGGAAAATACTAAAACCCTTGATGAGGCTATGAAATAAAAGATGTACCAATCTCAAGAGAGGTCATTAAAAATGAGTTAGACTCGATTGTGAGGAGATAACAGAAAACAAATATTCTTGAGTTATGATATTAAGGGTAAAACATTTATTAAAAACCCGAGCAGTTTTGAGATTCATAAATGAAAAATAAAATTTGTATGTTTCAAACTCCCAATGCGACCTTTATAAAACCTCTAGACAGTAGCATCATAATTTGACTAACCTCACTCAGCTATGAGTTTGTTTATGCTGACGTTTTGAATGTGTGAAAAACCAAGTTGATGATATGCCCCTTTTGGCACAAGTGTTAATAATGTCAATACTATAAAGACTTTCTTGAGTTTGTGTTTGATATGAAAGACTTATGCGAGGCAAATGCGATTCTTGGTGTGAAAATAACTATAACACCAATAAGGTTTAACTCTTGATTATGTGGAGGAAATCCAAAGAAAGTTTGGTCATTTTAATGACATACTATAGGACCATAGTGTTCAGAGTAGAAAAACGTGATGTTACGTCACAAGCTAAATATGCTAAGGTGACTGATAACATTATGTTTCGATGAATGACACTAGTCCTAGTATATCATATGTCAATGGTAGACCTAGTTTATAAACCTTGATACAGATGCTAAGTATTGAAGTGCTCTAATCGAACAGCTAAGTTACTAGTGTAATGCTATGGATTGGGATTTACATTGTGAGAGACTCCTTGTTGTGTTAAAAGGATATTGTGATGCAAGTTGAGTGTCTTATATTGATGTAAACTATCCTACTAATGGCTATGTGTTCAGGCTTATTAGTGAGCTGTATCTTAGGATACCCCTCTCAAACCTGCACTATTGAGTTTACCTTAAAATTTGAGTTGGCAGGTAGAATAAATTGAATGGTTTAGGAATGTAGTGTGAGACATTCCATTATGAGGGTTTAGTGAGCACCCCGAGAGTCTATGAGATATGTTGTTCTACCATAATTTATTATGATTATTGAAGTTTAGCTGATGTTTGCTAGTTATAGCTAGCTCAGGGAATTGATTATGGCAAAAATATTACGAAGGTGACCGCCTAAAGTTAGTGTAGATACTTGATGATGCTAGCACTTAGACTTGAGAGGCTTGCACTTGGATTGCATTAGTTTGAATTATAAAAGACATTAGGTTTTTCTATGAACTAATTGGTGGTAGTCTAGTAGAGTTGAGATGATAATGTTTCACTCTTGTGATAGTATGTAAAATTTATATTTCGTGGTATATAATTGTTCTACCAACTTCGTGTTTCTATATGAGTACTTTGGGGGTAGAAATATGATTTTATTGATATGATATGTGTTCCATTGTTGTGTTATACTCACTCTTATTGAAGTTGGCAGGATATGGAACTGGTTTTTTAACAGCTTGTTGCGAATGCCTCAATGTGGGGGTCAGAGCAACTTATGATTGCTGTTGGTTGTGGCTAACTTAAGTATCACTTTATTTTATGTTTTTTTGATAAATTGCGACAAAACTAGAGATACAAGCAGACCACTTGCTAGGCGAGGCTTGAGTTTGACCGCAACAAAACGGGGACCAAGAACAACCAACACAAAATAAAAAGACAGACCAACAGGAACAAAATGCTCGCCTGAAACATGACACAGCATACACTGAGCACAAAACCAGACAAGACACGGGGGACAGGATAGAACAAGGCACTAGAACAAACACAGACAGGGATCCCAACTGAAGATAAAACCAAAAGATTAGCATATGAAACGAGAGCAGGACTGAAGCCTCAACAAAAACCCATCCACATCATTTTGCACGACTGTCTACCACCATAGGTGGGTCGAAACCATCAAAATTAAAACCCACCCTTTTTCCCGCCTCTATTACCCGCTCCACTTCTATGATCTTCTCATCATACTCCGCTTCCGTGATCTTCTCGTTCCAATTCCCCCTATTCAGTTTTTTCTTCTTTCTGGCTGTCTTTGACGATTTTCCTGAACTACTTCTAGAAGACATGTCCTTTAGGAATTCCCGGAGCTCCTGCTTCTCTATCTCCTTCATCTTTCGTCAACGCTTTCTTGCTCCTCTTTGATGTCATTTGTTTTTCCTTCCTCCACCGAGCTGTGCTAGGCCCTTCCATAGCCGGCACCGTCACATTATGAATCTTAAGCATGCTATCCTATGTATGCAGGTGCCTGATCAATATAGGGGGCTCAAAGCCTGGGGGGGATTCGGGACCAGAGGTAATGGACTCATTTTTACTGTTGTTTCCCATATCTTCATTCTCCTGATGTGTTATCTGGGTAGGATACTATGCTGATATAACTTTCTCACTCTCGACCCACGGTAGCAAAAGAGGCCGTTGCTGATTTTGTGGTATGTCTTGAAATGAAAGTTGGGCCATAAGCTGCGGACCAGTAAGGGACCAATGTCGCGTGGGGGTAAAGGCGTCCCAAATGCCACCTCCCAAGTACCCAACTATAGACATGGAAAAATACCTGTCCCAACGTCTGCCATTCGGCACCCAACCCTCCATTCGTTGCAATCGTATCCGGATTTCTCTGCTCCTCACCAATGGGCACAACATCCGTTATCCGCTCAAAAATAGGTTGACCCCGTGCCGTTTCCAAAGCTTTTGTGGTGCATATCATTGGGATCATCTCCTGAAGTGATTCCATAGCAGGGTCAGTAAGTGCCGTGGTGATATTGGCACTAGGGTCCTCATGAGGAGCAAGGGCTTGTTCCCTGGTTAGTTTAGTAGCTGTACTAAAGGCGATGACTTCTGCGGAATAGTTTGGGATTAGCTCAGAGATCCCTTCCTTCAACAAAACCATTCTGCTTCCCCCACTAAAGTTAACTTGCACCATCTGCTGAATAATAGAGAGGGAGCATGTCTCAATGAGAACCTTCACCGCATCCACAGCATTGCCAATGTTATAAAATCAATCCGAATGAATCTACCCCAGATCTCGGCAAAGCTAGTGAAGCACTCCGTTGATCAACACTATAATGGAAAACCATGGATTTTGATCCATACTCTTCTTCTCATCGTACTAAGAATTTGCCCTGTGCAGCAATTCACCTGTTTGAATTTAGGAAGGAGCACATGCATTCGGGGCTCGAGATACTCGTCCATGGCCTTGGTTGAGTCACAGGTAAGGATGAAGGTGTCTAAGCTCAATCCCTGGGTGCCAAGTCAAATAGCTTATTCTCCATAAGGAACCTAAGGACATTGTCAAGCGTATCATCCCCATATGAGCGGACCAAGCCAAGCTTCCACTTGTTTATTCATGATGGTTGTTACAATCTTGGGGCCATTCTATTCCACTGCATCTCTCCCCGAGGATGTTGGGCCAAAACCCTCTGGAGTATGGTTAGTGAATGAATCCTCAACTCTTTGACCACTAATTACATCGGGACCCCATTATCGATTCTGGCTAAGACGATATATATTACTCAACCCTCTACATTGTTTAGCCCAATAAACTTTAATCTTGTATCCCGCAATCCAGCAATCATTCATGGACTCAATGGCTCTGAGAGCCTTACTCCTCTGTCGAAATCTGACAAAACCATAAGAGAATCTTACTTTGGCCCTTCTACTTTGTGGAACAAAGGAGTTGTATACTGATCCAAAATCTCTGAAAACAGCCTTAAGCCAAGCGTTTGAAGTATGTTCTGGAAGACCATCGACAAAAATGGACACTGTATTATTTGAGGATGTCATAACAGTGACCAAGAAGGAGAGAGGTGTAAAAAAAGGGAAAAGAGGAGCAGTGGTCCGGTAGCAGGGTCGGAGAGAGGAGTAAAAAAAAGGAGAAAAGAGGAGCAGTGGTTTGGGTAAAAGGCCAGTTACGGTTAGGGGTGAATGGTGGTTGAAATTGGAGGTTAAAGTTGATGGTAGTCAGTGATGGGTGATGAAATTGGTGTTTGGAGATGGAGTTTGGTGGAAGGGAGAGACCGATGCCAGCAAAATAGATGAAGACGAAGAGACCCTCCCCCTGTAGAACTCAACAACCCGCCTCAAGAGTCGCACCACCTGATAGACAAGGCCAGGTCGAGTCCGGGACCGAAGCACTGGTCCCTGTGCTGGCGGCCACGTGCCCGCACGCGCCGATAAAGGAAGCACCCGGGGGGGGGGGGTGATGCGTCTCATATTTACGCATCTTTTAATTGTTATTTTTAATTATTTTGGACCTATTTAATTATAATTTCACATTCATTTTTATGTTTAGCAAGTTTGAAATTAAAGTTCCGGAAATTGTCAAATATTGGTGTAAATAAGACAAATTCGATGCGTAAATAATTAAATCAAGTCAATCGAGATTCGGGACATGAACGTATAAGCTCAACACCCTATCACAGCCCAAAAACGCAGCCCATTACTGTTCATCATCCCCTACCTATGCACGCCCAGCCCAAACGCAGGGCCTGACCACCAGCGCCTGACACCTACACCAGCAAGTTCAGCCCAGCACGCTGACGCCCCTGTTTAGCCCAATCGACCCACACCATCATCATCATCTCACGACAGTCTAGACCCACAGCCCAACTTCACCAGACCACCAACACGAGCCCATGCCCGCGCATCACCGACCAGATCTCCGGCCCACCACCAGCACCGACTTAGGGTTTCGTTAAGCTTCAATTTAAAAAGGGGAGAGAAGTCTCTGTCGCGGCATCTCTGGTTTGGAGGGTGGGGGCGGTGGCCGTTCTCTGCTTTTCTCTCTCTCTCCCTCGTCCTTTTTCTTTACTTTTCCTCTTTTATTATATTTTATTTTTTCATTAAATTGGAACGAGAGCGAAATTAGCGTGGAGATCAACAAGAGTTTGTTCAACTTCTTCTTCACCGGATCATCCTTGATGGAGAGCTAACTTGCTCTCTGGGGTTAGATGAAATCTTAGCCTTTACTTTTGATTACTTTTAATTTGGGTTAATTTGATTGTTTATATGAATTGCTTTGTTGTGATAAATACTTTGAAGTATTATATTTTCATTGTTCATTCAATTGATATGATTATTGAGTTTGTAACCTTTAATTGTTGATGTTGATATTTATAAATTAATTCTTTGTGCTTGTAGCCTTAGAATTAATTAATTAAGCTATAGTATTAACCGAATTGTTAATTAAAGCCTATCTTCCCTATGCTTTAGTTAGATAGGGTCAATACGTGATAATTAACAATACGTTAGGTAGAGCCTATTTTCCTTATGCTTTAGTTAGATAGGGTTAATACGCAATACTAACAACATTACCTTAGTAGGTTGAAGCTTGTAACCTAAACCTCTACCCGTGTAACAATTAATAATCCCAAATTAAAAGTTAACGCAAAAGTAATTGTCTAACGATGGATTCGAAACCCTAGGTTCCAATTTAATACACTTTTCCGATTTGAAGTAGATTACCTTAGTTTAATTGTTGTTTCCTTAGGTTAATTAATACAAAAACCTCTCAATTTTATTTAAATCAATTTAAGTCAGAGAATTAATTCACGCACTCTTAGTCCCTGTGATTCGACACCCTCTCGCCCCACAGTTCAATTTAGGTGTGTTTAATAGATAGGGTGAAGAGCCGTTGGTACCTAACTTTGGTGTGATTTTGTACAGTACAATAATGCCATTTGTGAAGGTTAAGCTTGATGCTAACCTACTCATTGTCTGTGAAGGATGGTGTGGACACTGCACACTTGACGCGTTTGGCAAGCAAAAGCCATGTTGCCTTAGCTATGGTGTCGAGGGACACTAATTATGTCACTTGAGTTAAGAGTGAGACTCTTTAATGGATCTTCTAATAAAGGCCTTTTAAGAAGGCGACTTACATCCACAGGCCTTTTTCAGAAGGCGAATTATACTAAAGGCCTTTTAAGAAGGCGGATCATATAATAACGGCGTTTTAAGAAGGTTATTTATACGAAAGGCCTTTTCAGAAGGCGACTTATACCTAAAATCCTTTTAAGAGGTGACTTATATTGTAGGCCTTGTAAGAAGGCGACTTATAGTAAAAGCCTTTTAAGAAGGCGACACATGTGTAAGTACCTTTTAAGAAGGCGAGATGTGTATAGCAGAGGGAATGGGGCTTAAGCCCACTTGTGAATCTTGATCTTAGTGGATACCCGTCTCGAGAGTTATTATTGATGTTCAATGAATCAATCGAAGCCAAGGTTGGGAAAGCTATGCTTAAGCCACTTTAGCCCCTTCCAAGTTAATGATGTTTTGTGGCTTAAGGATATGTGAAATCTGCCATGATGTTAAGGTTGAGTTGTATGCTCTTTATGATGTTCATAGCCTATTGTGGTGGTGTGGGGCAGCACACTTGTTGGATACACCAACCTGCCATGATGTTAAGGATGAGCTCCATGCTCTTAATGTAGTCCATAGACTTTATGGTAGTGTGGGGGAGCACACCTGATCGACTCACCTACGTGAATGTGGGGATGGTTAAACATCCTCTGTAGAGTGTAAGGGCTTACTTCCTAGAGCATTCCTGAGTACCCAAGTTTCGAGTTGGTAATAGGACTATATAAGCACTGCTCACAGAATATGTCGTAATGTTGGAACCACATTAAGTGGGTATGTGTGTGCCTCATAATGACCTCTAAGATTCAAGACTTGTTCACTAGAAAGGTTGCGGGACATACATACTTACTAGGTATCAATTTAAGTCCAAAAGACATTGCCATCGTCAAGTGTGGTTTTTATTGCTCACAAAAAACTTTCCTTTCAAAATTTTGAATTATGTGGGGAATTATTGGATGTGCTTCAAAATGTTTGAAGTAAAATTAATTGTTGAAATTGGACCATGCTCGCGTGCATTCGCCTGCACTGCTAGGTGCGGCGTAGTATTTTTTCAGACTTGACTTCTTTATATTCGATTTTTAATTTTTCGTTGTGAATTTAAAATACAGTTTATAGTCTCCCATGATTGTTTCCTTGTTTTGCTTTGTTGAACAGTTATTTTGACAAATATCCTCAACTGTAGATGTTTCCCACCTATCGCTCAACTATGTGGATGTGTGTGCAGGATTTTTTGGTCTATAAATTGGTAGGTCAAGGTCGGGGGGGGGGGGGGGAGAGGGGGGCGGAGAAGAACCAAAAAATTTATTGCTCTCCTTCTTCCTTACTCTCCATCTAGCCTCTCTCTCTCTCTAAATTTTAGTTCCCTCCATTTATGGATTTGTTTGAATCCCAAGCAACTGTGATGTATTTGTCAGGAATGGAGTCCTGAAAAACCGAATTTTGCCCTCTAAATTTTATTTTTGTTAAGAATAAAGTTGAAGTTCCAGCTGTTTCCTCGTTAAATTTATGTAAGTGAGCATATATGTTGCACTTTATTTTATTTTTAGTAACATCCATGAGATAGGTGTAGTCCTCAGACTATAATTTACATGTTTGTTTTAAGTGGTTTATAAGATTAACCCATAGATAAACTTGGAACAAATGGTATGAATTGTTGTTTGAAAAACTCGCAGTGAACGTCAAGTTTGGACCACTTGTATGCTAAGACTATAATGTGACACTTTAGATGACTTGTTTTGGTCATGTAGGCTGTGATTTAAAAGTGTTAGATTGGTGTGTTTAATAAGATTGATACATTGAGTTGGACCATGTGAATTACTTGTTTCTAGACTACTATAGGAAATGAATGATTCATGTTGCACTATTTGAACGATGACTCTAAATCCTAAGAGTATTCCGGACTTGTGCATGGACTGTGGGTCACTTTAATGTACTATAAGTAAGATCTTGATAAATGACTGAATTTCCAAGTACACTGGGTAGCAACATGAAGTGTGACAAGGATCAGATATTTAGTAAGAAATCTATAGTCTCTTTTGAGATACATATGTCCTCTTAGTTGATTCGCAAGAATTTGAATTAATTTTAAATCTTTGGCAAAAGTGTTCCAAGTGTTTGACATTTGGAATTTATACTGTGAATATGTTCAAGTATAAACGAATTATTCAGTAAAAGGCTAGTAAGTAAGTAACTAAGAAGATGTGGGAAAAATAATGGTAGTAGTTCTAATTAGTTGCCGTCATGGATGTCTCATAGAGGGGTTGTTGTAAGAATAGTCTATTTGGAAATTATCAAATAAATGATAAAGTCTAGAGTGTAGTGAGATTTATTTAGTGAAAATTAGTCTCATTAAATGGTGATTAAAGTTTATCGTGAGATTGTAATTAATTTAACTCATTTGGAGCAAGAATTAAATTGGCCCAGAGGTCCCTACACAAGCCTCTGTTTTTATTGCCATAAAAAAATTATTAAATGGCTCATAGTATGAGTAAATTTAAATTTGCTACACATTATACATGAGATGAATAAAAAGTTAAAAATCAAAATTAAAATGAATTTATATATATATATATATATATATATATAGCAAAACACAACAGAAATCCGCATTTAAGAGCTGCAGCCAATCAGGGCGCGACATGTGTAGGTCACATCAATTCGAACAGGATCTAAACACTGGTAAATGATGGACTGATAGAACCTTTGGACTTTAAGTCATTACCAGTCTACAAATCTTACATAGAAGGTGAGATGACCAAGTATGCCTTTAAGAGTAAAGCCAATAGGGTTGGTGACTTGCTTGAGCTAGTTCACACAGATGTATATGGACCAATGAATGTTCGTGCAAGAGGTGGGTATGACTACTTCATCACATTCACCGATGATTACTCTTGGTATGGAAATATTTACCTAATAAGACATAAGTCGGACTCTTTCGAAAAACAATTAACTAAACAAGTAAAGTCACTTCGATCAAGTCAAGGTGGACAATATCTTTCAGGTGAATATATAGATTTCCTAACTGCAAATGGAATAAGATCTCAGTTTTCTGCTCTGGGTAAAACATAGCAGAATCACGTTACAGAAAGAAGGAATAGGACATTGTTAGATATGGTAAAGTCCATGATAAGTCATGCTACTTTGCCAATCCCTTTTTGGCTTTGTGCTTCAGAGACAACAGCATATCTTTTTGACTTAGTTCCACCTAAGTCAGTTCCTAAAACAACCATGGAGTTATGGACTGGTCGAAAGCCAAGTCTGGGGTACATTCATATTTGGGGGTGCCCAGCACATGTGTTGAAAAAGAATCTCGAAAAGTTGGAATCAAGGATGGAGGTGTACATGTTTGTTGGTTATCCCAAATGAAGAAGGGGTGATCTTTCCTGCAGTCCTTCTGATAAAAAGGTTTTTACAAGCTGAATGTAAAATATTTAGAGGAGGATTTTGTAGTAGACAATGAAAGCAAAAGCAAAGTAGTGTTAAAGGAATTGAAAGAAGATGATGCTAATTCTGAATAGCTAGACACAACCTGGGACACAGTGGATGCATTAGATGCACCTATTGTTAGGGTCGAGAATGTTCCAAGTACACGAGAGCCTAGGCATAGTGGGAGGATTGTTAGGGCACCAGACAGGTTCATGGCGGGAGCCTTAATGGTGTTGGGAAAAATATAAAAATTTCGTTGAAAAATAAACTCTGATGCCAACTATTGGGTTCACAGTTCTCAACTATGGTCACAATAATAGGCACCTATTAGAGCACTTAGAGTAGGTGACTCTTCTCTCTCCCTAAGCCCCCGGTCGAAGAGTCACGCTTCGTGACACCTCACGTGCGAGAGTTCCCAGGAATAGGTTTATCTCTATAAACCCTTTGCCCTAATACCGGTTGTTGGGATAAATTTTAAAAATTCTGCCTAAAGTTTACGCAGTGGAACAGGTTTAGAATTCATAACTCTAAACCTAAGGTTGATTTAAAATTTCTAATATTAAATCTACTAACTTAAATTCATAATTTAAATCAACTGATCTAAATTCTTAATTTAGATCTACAGGCCTTTTACTCTAATATATTCATAACAATACATAAACTTAAACAAACATAATAACGAATACTGTAAATAAATAAAAAAGCGAAAACTAAAAGAGAAGGAAAAAAAAAAAGGACATACCTGAAATAGCTCCAATAAAAGAAAAAACAGAAAGACAATAATATTCTTCAAAATCGAGACCCTGAGACCTTCTATAAAATGACCTCAAATTGCCCGGAGGGTGGGCTCCGAAAAATATTAAACTGAGAAAAAAAAAAATTTCAACGGAAATTTTTTTCTCTCCAATTAGATCTCCGAAACAATTTCAGAGACCCTAAATAAATATTTCAACTCCAATTCCAAACCTCGGAATAAGCCCCTCTATTTATAGGAATATACCGGAGCGAAAAAATCTAATTTTAATCGAAAAAGGATTCCTAGTTTAAATTAAAATACAGTGTTTAATTACAAAGGGAAGTCAAAACGCATCGTTTCATCGACCCAAAATCGTGCCTGTTATTTTAATTCAAAATGCGTGACATGTGGCAGCGTCTGACTCGTCCACTCCTGTGCATGCGGATCGCTAGGGCACATGTCGCGCGCTTGTTCGTCAGATCCGAAGCACACGGATCGCTACCTGTGCAGTTTTTTTTCGTTATTTTTTTTATTTTTTATTTTTTTTTTGCTTTGTCCCATATGTAAAAATTCATCCAATGAATTTTAATTTTTCAAAATTATTTTATTTTATAATTTTTAATTTTTATTCATCTCATGAAAAATGTTTGGCAAAATTAATTTGCCCATCTTATGGATAAATAATTCATCTCATGAATTCTTTAATATTTTTTCAATGGCAATAAAAAATTAGAGGCTTGTGCAAGGACCTCGGGGACAATTTAAATCTAGCTCCAAATGGGTTAAATTAAACCATCTCATGATATTAATTTAATTACCATTTAATGAGACTTAATTCCACTAAATAAATCTCACTACACTCCAGACTTAAATTATTTATTCAATATCTCCCTAATAGACTGTAATGATGACAATAACCCCTCCACAAGATGTCCATGACAAAGGATAAATATAACTACTACCATTATCCTTCTCACAGCTTCTCCATTAGTTATCAACTCACCCTTCACTGAATAATTCATTTACACTTGAACACATTCACAGTATAAATTCCAAATGTCAAACACTTGGAATATGTTATGATCCGAGAATCCGAGGCATGTTCCAGTGGTGGCTGTGAAGCTGTCCTGCTGCTAAGTTGCTGCTGTTAGCTATGTTGTGGCTGCTGTTGCTGCTGCATTTCTGTAGCTGCAGCTCTACATCCAATTTTGCTTCATGTTTAGCTTGTGTTTCCTATTGTGGCATTGGTTCTTCAAGCTTCAACTTTCTTCTTGATTCTTGGGGACAAGAATCTTTTAAAGGGGGGAGTATTGTTATGATTCTCATAATAGGGGGCATATGAAATAAAGTATAAATGTAATAAGGCGTGGAATCGAGCCTATTGAGTGTAATAGCTAGTTGATATTGTAATTAGTAGCTTAAGCTTTGGTGAAGTCATGTAATAAGTGAAGTCTAGAGCTTAGGTGGTCAATGCCGGTCAATAGTGGCGGCTTAGTGGGTGGTTGGTGGTTATAGCATGAGTTAGATGTAATGTAATAGATCATATCATGTAAGTAGTATAAATAGTAAGGCTTAGGCTTGTAATCCCATAACTTTTGATGAATAAATTGATATCTTGATATCCTCTCTATTTTCTCATCTCCTTTCCCTTCTATTTCTCATCTAAACTCTATATTCTTTCTCATCTCATACTCTCTCTATCCCAACCAAGGTTAAGATTCAAGAGAAATCCTTGAATCTTAACAATTGGTATCAGAGCCTTGATTTGGCTTCCGAATCAAGCTCATATCCGGAAAGAAATTACAAAAAAAAAAAAAAAAATACGATTAATTGTATTACAATTAATCAATAAAACAATTGTGTCACTGATTTAATTCAGATTTTGTGATCAGAATTCAAATCTGAATTTTGAAGTGGATTTTGGCGGTTACTGCACTAGTTTTCAGCAAGTGCCTGAGAGGTGTATCGGTTGGGATTAAAAGTGATTGAATTACATTGATGGAAGTTCAATTGTTCAGTATTTGTTGAGCACATTCAACATCAAAGCTGATTCAGATTGAAACCAATAGGATTGATCAAGCATTTGCTGCAGAAGTTGAGTGCTGAAGCAAGTTTAAGCTGCTGAAGAGTGGTGCTGAGCTAACTGTTCTTGAATAGCCGCTCATTTGATCTGTTGCAAAGAAGTTACAAGTGAGCTAATTGATCCACATTGCACTTGATCATCATCAAAAGATCAGAAACAAGCTAAATTGAGGTTTAATCTGATTCTACAACTTAGAAATTGAAGTTGAGGTAATTGTTTCTGAACTGCAAGTTCAAAAGCGATTCAAATCTGCTTTTCTTGCTAAATTGTGATGAAACTGTATTGATAAGCTTAGAAGTGGTGAGAATTCGTCATATTCTGTGTTAATTCTTAAGAATATTATGTTATTAAGTCGAGATTGGCTTAGGCGAAAAATCTGACAGCGAAGGTGAAAATCTGACATCAGAACTAAGAAACGAAAATTGTTGAAATCTGATTTCTTTCGTGAAGTTCGCTTTAGGTATTGTGTTGAGGACTTGATTGCGAGCTTGAGTCGAGCTTAAGTCAGAAGTGTAAGTCGAATTACTCAACTAACATTGCGGTTAGGGTTTGCTCGAATTTCCTCTGTTCGAAGTTCATCAGTAGGGTTGGAATCTCAGTGTGAAGTTAAGAGCGATTATGGATGGTAGTGATGCAACGATTCCGGATTGGCTGAAGACGATGTTTGATCAACTGAAGAAATCTAATGCTGAATGGATACAGCAAATGAACCAGCAAAACAACGTGAAGATTGAATAGTAAGCTCAGCCGTTTGTAATGGAGAGATCTGATCAGGTCATTTTTCAATCACAAGAATTGGTGGATAGGATTAACAAGTGCTGGGATCAGCAAAAGGAGCAACTTGAAGTGAAATTAGCTGAGATTCAAGAACAATTTAGAAGGCCAAACTCTCCTGCTGTTTAACTAGTGAGGCCTTTTGAGGAATCGAATCATCAGGTGTATTGTGAGGCTGATAAAATCGCAGTAGCTGAAGTTCACAATGTGGAGCCACTTAATGTAGTTCACGAAGAATTGGACCAAGGTAATGCTGAAATTGATGAACACGAGTTGGTTGATCCTGAGGTTGAACGAGATGATCTTTATGAAGACTCTTGGCTAGAATTAGAGTATTTTGAAGAGGAAGAGCTACAACATGACATGCTTCCGGAATGGGAATATGATTTCCATGTCAAGGGAATGTTAAAGAAAGCAAGGAGTAGAGCTAAGAGAAGCCAACTCAATGACGCATTGAACAATTTTTGGGAAACAAAGAAGATTACAAAGAAGAAGTTGAAGCGTAAGGTGATATCTCAGCCTAAGAGGTTTGTTGATCAATAAAAACTAACTCAAGATGCTGCTTTTACTGACGTATATGCTGGTACACAAGCTTCAGATATGTATGCTGGTGTACAAGGTTTGGTTGCTGCAGACTCTGTGATTCCAACCAAAATAATTGATGCCACTACTGAGATTTCATTGCAAACATTCCAAACCTGTTAAGTATTATCCCATGGCAAGCTTATATGTAGAATGGAGGCACTTTCTCTGTTGAGCAATGTCATTCTGTTAGAAAGTCAGTTGTTGCTGCGGCAGTGTCATCAAATACAGAGCAGGGTGTGTCTAAGTTCACTTGTGGGCATGCTAGAGTGTTAATTTGGGACCAAAACAACATCATCTTGGATGTTGAGCAAGGTCTCTTGTGTTGGGTGAGAGATTACGAATGTATAGTGGCTGAAATGTACTATCGGCATGCCTATTGGCAAGTTCGCAATGATCTATTTCTTCTTTTGAGTAGAATTGTGGCTTATCCAAGTGCAGAATCTTATGATAAGTTGCCTCCTAATCCGGGAGAATACTCTCTAGACTATATGAAGCTGAGGGGAGTCGAATTTTTGCTAAAAAAAACGCTCTCGAGCTGCAAGATTGCGCCTCAAGATTCACAACAAACCAAGCTGGGTTCCCTTGCAAGCAATTGATCTAAAGGTTTTTGTGGTGGTCTGTTGTGCTTGTGCTGAGCGGAAAAATAATATGCACAATCTTCAATACCCTCACAATGTGTGGTTGAAGGAGTACAACAAGAGAACAAGAGCAATTCTAGTTGAAAATATTTTACATTTCAGCAGTAAAGATCAGGATGGAACTCCTTTGGTTCTGAAATTATTCTCAGTAACAATGGGGTGTCATTTGTGTCCTGATCTGTGGTTCATTTTCAAGGTCGAAGACAGGAACTCAATTGTGACCCAAGAGTACTTAATTTGGTGGAGCAAAAGTTCAGAAATGAAAACCAAAGTTGCTAGTGTTCAAGTGATCAATTTGGGACAGCAAAAGTGCACAGAAGCTGCTGAAAATTCTTAGGGAATTTTGATTCCTTCACTGTCAGCTGCATATCAGGTGTTAAGTAGATTCATGGGTGGTGCAACTTTGATCTTGAGAGGTCTTATGAACTTTGATATTCAAGCCAATGTCACAAGAGCTCATTTGATAAAGTGGGGACAGGATGTTTGCAAGGTAGCTGCTGAGGATGCTAAAGATTCTGAGAGGATTCCACTTGTCTCATTGACAGCAGTAGATGAGAAGCTCAAATGGGATGTGATTGGTGCTATTATGATTATGGGAAAATGTCATGACCTGTTCACGTCAAGTGGCTTCCATATGGACATAAACCGAGCTGCAATATGTCATTATGAGCTGCATTTGGGGTGCACTGCTGAATTACTGAATTCTGTAGCAAATCAACTTGTGAATTTGAGAAATAATCAAGAAGTGGCTGAGTTTGGTCTGAGATGGAATTGTAAATGGATGTTTAAGCAATACAAATTTTGGATAAAATCCAAGATGAAAGATTGGTAGCTACACTCTTATGGGATTGCTTTGGGTTTGGTCGCCTTGATCAAGAAATTGGGTTGTGACGGTTACGATGGAACATGTTTACAAGCCAATTTTGATGCGCGGTTCTCTTGGTTTGAATTTGGAAGGCCTCTCGAGGTGTTAAAGGACTTCATATGCATTTTTGTGTGGTTAATAACATACAAAGTCTGTTGGGCAGCATTCTACAAACAGGATTTCAAAATTACAGAGGCAATTGGTGATTCTCAGCAGCAAGTTAGAGTTCTGGGCTATGTTAACTGCAACCTGAGGGGTCGTGGGTGTGTCATTGATGCTTGGTTTCATCATTGTAGACCACATGAAGGTGCAACACATCCATACGGGGTCCTTGTGCAGAACAAGCATCATAATAAGGAGTACTGCTGCAATTCCGAGTTAGTTCATTGTTGGTTGTTCAGCTGTACAAATTGCATTGATTGTGTTCATAGCTTCACTCTCTTCCATTCATGAGGACAAGAATGTTTTCAAGGGGAAGGGAATGTTATGATCCAAGAATCCAAGGCATGTTCTCGTGGTGGCTGTGAAGCTGTCCTGCTGCTAAGTTGTTGCTGTTAGCTGTGTTGTGGCTGCCGTTGCTGCTGCATTTATGTAGCTGCAGCTCTACATCCAATTTTGCTTCATGTTTAGCTCGTGTTTCCTATTGTGGCATTGGTTCTTCAAGCTTCAACTTTCTTCTTGGTTCTTGGGGACAAGAATCTTTTAAAGGGGGGAGTATTGTTATGATTCTCATAATAGGGGGCATATGAAATATAGTATAAATGTAATAAGGTATGGATTCGAGCCTATTGAGTGTAATAGCTAGTTGATATTGTAATTAGTAGCTTAAGCTTTGGTGAAGTCATGTAATAAGTGAAGTCTAGAGCTTAGGTGGTCAATGCCGGTCAATAGTGGCGGCTTAGTGGGTGGTTGGTGGTTATAGCATGAGTTAGATGCAATGTAATAGATCATATCATGTAAGTAGTATAAATAGTAAGGCTTAGGTTTGTAATCTCACAACTTTTGATGAATGAATTGATATCTTGATATCCTCTCTATTTTCTCATCTCCTTTCCCTTCTTTCTCTCATCTAAACTCTATATTCTTTCTCATCTCATACTCTCTCCATCCCAACCAAGGTTAAGATTCAAGAAAAATCCTTGAATCTTAACAGAATACTTTGGCCAAAGTTTCCGAACTATTCAAATATTTGCGAATCAACTAAGGGGACATCTGTATGTCATAAGAGACTGTAGATTCCCTATTGAATACCTGATCCTTGTCACACTTCGCGCCGCTACCCAGTGTACGTGGGATTTCAGTCATTCGTTTAGACTTTACTTATGGTACACCAAAGTAACTAACGCTCCATGCACAAGTCCATAATACCCTCAGGATTTAGAGTCGTCGTTCAAACAGTACAACGTGAATCACTCATATCCGATAGTTGTCTAGAAATAACTAACCCACCTGGTCCAACTCAGTGTGTCAATTTTATTAAACACATTAACCTAACACTTTTGGATCTCCATCCACATGACCAAGACAAGTCATCTAAAGTGTCATGTTATAGTCTTAACATACAAGTGGTCCAAACTTGTCTTCGACTACAAGTCTTTCAAACAACAATCTATACCATTTGTTCCAAGTCTATCTGTGGCTTAGTCTCATAAACTACTTAGAACAAACATGTAAATTGCAGTCTGAGGACTGCACCCGTCTCATGGATGTCTCCCAAACGAAAATCACATGCAGTATAAATGCTCACATACACAAATTTAACTAGGAAATGACTGAAACTTCAATTTTATTTATTAATTAAAATAATATATCCAGAATAAATTTGGATTTCTAGACACTATTCCTAACAAATGGTTGCTTGTGACTTTGAATCTGATCCTCTAAGCTACAGTGAAGTAATTAAAGACAAGGATGCCGACCATTGGGTCTTAGTAATGAAATCTGAGATAGAATCAATGTATTCTAATCTAGTATGGGAACTTGCAGAGGTGCCTTTTGGCATTAATTCCATTGGATGTAAATGTGTCTAAGAGAGTAAAAAAGGAGTGGACACGAAGGTAGAGACCTTCAAGGCAACGCTAGTTGCCAAGGGTTTTACCCAAAAAGAAGGGATCAACTATGATTAGACTTTCTCATCTACAGCCAAGCTAAAGTCCATAAGGATACTCCTATCCATTGCAGCTCATTATGAGTATGAGATTTGGCAAATGAAAGTCAAAACGGCCTTTTTGAATGGTCGTCTTGAAAAAGACATCTATATGGTGCAATCAGATGATTTTATTGGCAAAAATCAGGAGCTTATGGTATGTCAACTAAAGAAGTCCATGTATGGATTGAAGTAAGCATCATGCTCATGTAATATTAACTTCGATGGGGAGATTAAATCCCATTGGTTTGAACAATTGGTTTATAAACCATGTGTGTACGAGTAGTGAATTTCTTAGTATTGTATGTCAATGATATTCTACTCATTGGGAATGATGTAGGGTTGTTATCAGCTGTAAAGATGTGGTTGTTAGGTCAGTTCGATATGAAGGACTTAGGAGAAGCGAGCTATATTCTTGGGATTAACCTTTTACGAGGTCGTAAGAGTAGAATGTTGGGTTTTTCTCATGCCACTTATATTGAGAAGATGTTGTCAAGGTATCACATGGAGAACTCTAAGAAAGGTTTTTTTCCTTTTAGGCATGGGGCCCCTTTGTCTATGGAGCAATGTCCTAAGACACCTTCGGAGAAGGAGCATATGAGGAATGTTCCATAAGCTTCAACTGTGGGAAGCCTCACGTATGCCATGTCGTGCACGAGAGTAGATGTCTGCTATGTTGTTGGTATGTTAAGCATATATCAGTCTAACCCGAGTCCGATGCATTGGGTAGCAGTGAAACATATTCTCAAGTACTTAAGAGGAACTAAAGATTATATGCTGATCCTTCAAAGTGATGAGCTAGTTCCAGTTGGCAATACTAATTCAGGCTTCCAGTCAGATAGAGATGGCAGACATTCGATGTCTGGATATGTCTTTACACTTAGAGGAGGATCTATAAGTTAGAGGAATGTCAAGCAGTCTTGTATTACTAAGTCCACCATGGAAACTGAATATGTTCCAGAATCAAAAGCTGCAAAGGGGGCTTGCTGGCTCAGAAAGTTCAAAATAAATATGATCAATAACCTTTTATAGAGACTTTGACTCAAAAACCTTTGTATCACACTTAGAGGGAATGGGTATAAAATGTATAGTAATTTGGATTTAAGACAAGTGGGAGATTGTTAGGAATGGTGTCCTAGAAATCCTAATTATGCACTCTAAATGTTATCTTATTAAGAAATAAAATTGAAGTTCCTATCATTTTCTCGTTAAATTTGTGTCTGTGAACATATACAATGCATATGATTTTCTTTTTAGTAACATCCATGAGATGGGTGTAGTCCTCAGACTACAATTTATATGTTTGTTTTAAGTGGTTTATGAGATTAACCCACATATAGACTAGGCACAAATGGTATGAATTGTTGTTTGAAAAACTTGTAGTCAAAGATAAATTTGGACCACTTGTATTCCAAGACTATAATGTGACACTTTAGATAACTTGTCTTGGTCATGTGGATGGTGATCCGAGAGTGTTAGGTTGGTGTGTTTAATAAGATTGATACATTGAGTCGGGCAGTGTGGGTTACTTGTTTCTAGACTACTATCTCATAAATGATTGATTCACGTTGCACTATCTGAACAGCGACTCTAAATCCCGAGAGTGTTCTGGACTTGGTCATGGAATGTTGGTTATTTTGGTGTACTATAAGCAAGGTCTTGATAAATGATTGAATTCCCACGTACACTATGTAGCAGCGTGAAGTGTGACAAGAATTAGGAAGTCAATAGGGAATCTATAGTCTCTTATGAGATATAGATGTCCCCTTAGTTGATTAGCAAGCATTTGAATTAATTCGAAATCTTTGGCCAAAGTGTTCCAAGTGTTTGACATTTGGAATTTATACTATGAATAAGTTCAAGTATAAATGAATTATTTGATAAAGGGCAAGTCGATAACTAATGGATAAGCTGTGGGAAAAATAATGGTAGTAGTTCTAATTGGTTTTCATCATGGATGTCTCATAGAGGGGTTGTTATTGTAAGAATAGTCTATTTGAAAATGATCGAATAAATGATTTAAGTTTAGAGTGCAATAAGGTTTATTTAGTTGAATTAAGTCTCATTAAATAGTAATTAAATTGAATCATGAGATGGTAATTAATTTAAGTTATTTGAAGCTTGATTTAAATTGTTCATGAGGTCCCTGCGCAAGCCTCTATTTTTATTGCCATTGAAAAAAAATATTAAAGGATTCATGAGATGAGTAAATTTAATTTTGCTAAACATTATTCAATAGATAAATAAAATTTGAAAATTATAAATAAAATAATTTTTAAAATTAAAAATTCATATGAATTTTAAATGTGGGAAACAAATATATATATATATCATAAAACACAGTGGCAATTCGCGTTTAAACGCGGCAGCCAATCAACGTGCGACGCATTTAGGTCATATCTATTTGAACAGGATCAAAGGCTGGTAAGATGGACTGATAGAACCCTTGGATAAGAAGTCATTACCCGTTTGCAAATTCGGCATAGAAGGTAAGATGACCTAGTCTGTCCTTAAGAGTAAAGGCAACAGGGTTGGTGACTTGCTTGAGTTGGTTCACATAGATGTATGTAAACCAATGAACGTTTTGCAAGAGGTAGGTATGAGTACTTCATCACATTCACTAATGATTACTCTAGGTATAGATATGTTTACCTAATAAGACATAAGTCAGACTCTTTTAAAAAGTTTAAAGAGTATAAAGCTAAAGTTGAAAAGCAATTAGATAAACAAGTAAAGTCACATCGATCAGATGGAGGCGGAGAATATCTTTTGGGTGAAATTTTGGATTCCCTGACTTCAAATGGGATTAGATCTCAACTTTTTGCTCTGGTTACACTGTAGCAGAATGATGTTGCAGAAAGAAGGAATAAGACATTGTTAGAATGGTAAGGTCCATGATAAGTCATGCCACTTTACCAATCTCTTTTTGGGGTCATGCTTTAGAGACAGTATCATATCTTCTTAACTTAGTTCCATCTAAGTCAGTTCCCAAAACGGTTGTGGAAATATGGATTGGCCGAATGCCATGTCTGGGGCACCTTCATATTTGGGGGTGTCCAACACATGTGTCGAAAAAAAATCCTAACAAGTTGGAATCGGGAATGGTGGTGTGCATGTTTGTTGGTTATCCCAAAGGAATAAGGGGTGATCTTTACTGTAGTCCTTCTAATCAAATAGTTTTTGCAATTGTGAATGTGAAATATCTAGAGGAGGATTTTATAGTAGACTACAAAAGCAAAACCAATGTAGTGTTAGAGGAATTGAAAAAATATGACGCTAATTCTGAAAAGCTAGACACAACTCGGGACACAGTGGATGTATTAGATGCACCTACTTTTTGGGTTGAGAGTGTTCCATGTTCCAAGTACATGAGAGCCCAGGTGTAGTGAGAGGATTGTCAAGGCACCTGACAAGTTCATGGCGGGAGCCTTAATTGTTGCCCGTGACATTGAATCTGATCCTTTCAGCTGTAGTGAGGCAATTAAAGACAAGGATGCTGACCAGTGGGTCTTAACGCTCAAATTTGAGATAGAATCTTTGTATTCTAATAAGGTCTGGGAACTTATAGAGGTGCCTGTTAGCATTGAGCCCATTGGATGTAAATGGGTCTACAAGAGGAAAAGAGGAGTGGACAGAAAGCTAGAGACCTTCAAGGCAAGGCTCTAGTTGATAAGGGTTTTGCCCAAAAGGAAGGAATCAATTATGATGAGATATTCTCACCAGTAGCCATGCTAAAGTCCATAAGTATAATCCTATCCATTGTAGCTCATTGTGATTATGAGATTTGGCACATAGATGTCAAAACAGCTTTTTTGAGTGGTCGTCTCAGAGAAGACATTTATATGGCACAACCCGAGGGTTTCATTGGCAAACATTAGGAGCCCATGGTATGCAAATTGAAGAAGCTCGAATATGGACTGAAGCAAGCATCACTCTAATGGAATATTAAATTTAATGAGGCGATCAAATCCTATGGGTTAGAACAATTGGTTGAAGAACCATGTGCGTAAAAATGACATCAAGAGCAAGTAGTGACTTTCTTAGTATTGTATGTCAACCATATACTACTCATTGGGGACGATGTAAGGGTATTATCAGCTGTAAAAATTTGGCTGTCAGGTTAGTTTGATATGAAGGACTTAGGAGAAGCGAGCTATATTCTTGAGATCAAGTTTTTATGAGATCGTAAGAGTAGAATGTTGAGTTTTTCTCATGCCACTTAAATTGACAAGATGTTGTCTAGGTACAGCATGAAGGACTCTAAGAAGGGCCATTTTCCTTTTCGGCATGGGGTCCCTCTTTCTCTAAAGCAGTGTCCTAAGACACCTTAAGAGGAGGAGTAGATAAGGAATGTTCCATATGCTTCGGTTGTGGGAAGCCTTATGTATGCCATGCTATGCATGAGACCAGATGTCTGTTATGTTGTTGGTATGGTAAGCAGATATGAGTCTAACCCGTTTCCGATGCACTGGGTGGCAGTGAAGCATATTCTCAAGTACTTGAAAAGAACTAGGGATTATATGCTAATCTTTTAAAGTGACAAGCTGATTTCAGTTGGCTATACTAATTCAGACTTCTAGTCAGATAGAGATGCAAGACGTTCGATATCTGGATATGTCTTTACTCTTGAAGGAGAAGCTATAAGTTGGGGGAGTGTCAAGCAATCTTGTATTGCTGACGCCACCATGGAAGCCGAATATGTTGCAGCTTCAGAAGCTGCAAAGGAAGCTTGTTGGCTGAGAAAGTTCCAAATAAATATGAGTAATAACCTTACAGATCCTTTTACAGAGACTTTGACTTAGAAGACCTTTGAATCACATTTAGAGGGAATGGGTATTAAATGTATAGCAATTTGAATTTAGGACAAATCGGAGATTGTTAGGAATGGTGTCCTGGTAATCAAAATTTTACCCTCTAAATGTTATTTTTTTAAAGAATAAAAATTGAAGTTCCAGTCGTTTCCTCGTTAAATTTGTGTAAGTGAGCATATACATTGCATGTGATTTTCTTTTTGGTAACATCTATGAGATGGGTGTAGTCCTCATACTATAATTTACTTGTTTGTTTTAAGTGGTTTATGAGATTAACCCACATATAGACTTGGCATAATTGGTATGAATTGTTATTTGAAAAGCTCATAGTCAAAGGCAAGTTTGGACCACTTATATGCTAAGATTATAACGTGACACTTTAAATGACTTATCTTGGTCATGTGGATGGTGATCCAAAAGTGTTAGGTTGGTGTCTTTAATAAGAGTGATTTACTGAGTTGGACCATATGGGTTACTTGTTTCTAGACTACTATCGGAAATGAGTGATGCATGTTGCACTATCTGAATGACGACTCTAAATCCTGAGAGTATTCTAGATTTGTGCATGGAATGTTGGTTACTTTGGTGTACTATAAGTAAGATCTTGATAAATGACTGAATTCCCACATATGCTGAGTAGCGGCGTGAAATGTAACAAGGATCAAATATTCAATAGGGAATCTATGGTCTCTTATGAGATACAGATGTCCCCTTAGTTGATTCGCAAGCATTTGTATTAATTTAGAATAATTGGCTAAAGTGTTCCAAGTGTTTGACATTTGAAATTTATACTGTGAATATGTTCACCTATAAATTAATTATTCAGTAAAGGGTGAGCCAGTAACTAATGGAGAAACTGTGAGAAAAATAATAGTAGTTCTAATTAGTTTTCATCATAGATGTCTCATAGAGGGGTTGTTGTTGTAAGAATAATCTATTTGGAAATCATCAAATAAATAATTTAAGTATAAAATGCAGTGAGATTTATTTAGTGGAGCTAAGTCTCTTTAAATGGTAATTAAATTTTATCATAAGATGATAATTAATTTAACCCATTTGGAGATAAATTTAAATTGTCCCTAAGGTCCCTACGCAAGGCTCTGTTTTTATTACCTTCGGAAAAATATTAAAGAGTTCATGGGATGGGTAAATTTAATTTTACTAAACATTATTCATGAGATGAGTAAAAGTTAAAAATTATAAAATAAATTAATTTTTAAAATTAAAAAGTTATATGAATTTTTACATGTAGGAAACAAGAGTATATATATATATGTGCCTACTGGCGTGGAATAATCAGAGCGTGCCATGTGGCATGCTCTGAGGTGCTAGACGGGAGTGATCTGCACAAACGGGTGCGGACCAATCAGATGGCGACATGTGGCACATGGTGGGAGATTTAGTGTGCTGTGAGCAATATGGCTTCGTTCTGAATTGTTTTTGTTTTGTTTTGTTGTTTTTTCACGACTCCCACTTGTTTTATTTGTATTTCTTCGCTTCGATAGCCTACTAGAAATAGGAGTCCCGAAGTCAAGGTTTAGCATTCAATCGAATCAAAATTAATAGGTTTCTAAAAGTATTGACTTTCAGAGATCTAATTAGGAAACTTTTTTTTTTCTTCAGTTTAATATTTTTCGCAGTCCACTCTTCGGGCATTTTGAGGAGATTGTGTAGAAGGCTGCTAGGTCTCGATGTTCTCTCGCTATTATTCTACGATTTTGGTATTCTTTGTTTTGGAGTAATTTCAGGTATCATTCTTTCCCTCTTTTTTTAGTTTTTTGCTTTTCTATTTATTTACATTATTCTTATTATGCTAGTTTTAATTCATGTTATTATTATGAATGTATCAGAGTTGAGGCCTGTAGATCTAAATTAGGAATTTGAATTTGTAGATTTAATATTAGGAAACATTTCCGTTGCGTTAGTTTAATACGCTTAGGAAAAATTTTTGAAATTCGTCCGAATATTCTAGTCTGCTACTCAAGAGTACACTACATTAGCGGATGTTATGTCAACCCTGGGGGTCGCAGTGCCGTTTGGCCCCGTTGTGCCGTTGTGGGAGTGTAAACAACTTTAAGACCGTGGTGAACTCCACGGCTGTTACACACCAAAGGAGGTTCCATCCCAAAACTTATTGGCTATGGGTGGAGTGGCTCCTATAGTATATAAATTAGTATTCCCTCTTCTAACCCACCAATGTGGGATTCCCATTTTACTCCTATTCTTTGGCTTGTATCAAACCACCATGCTCCGTAACTGTCATCCTTGACGCTTCACTCTAAGTGGCTTCTTTCTGCGTAAGTAGTCCTTTTCTCTCGTTGACGGCTTCGCTGTACTCTAGGTAGCCCTCTTCTGGGTAGCCCTTTCGGAAACTAAGGCTCGTCACATGTGGCTTGTCAAGCACGGTCCGTCCTGTACCAGACCGAGCACGACTCCAAAGTGAGGTCCGTTTTATACCAAACTGAGCTCCTTAGAATCAATTCGAGGATCGACGTCTCTGATCCCATTGTTACATACCAAAGGAGGTTCAATTACAAAACCAATTGGCAATGTGTGGAGTAGCTCCTATAGTATGTAAATTGATTTCCTCTTCGAACCCACTAATGTGGAATTCCTATTTTTCTCCGATTCTTCGGCTTGTATAACGGCACGGCAATAATTTTCATCTTTCAATTAAGTTCTAATTACTCCTTTCCTTTATTTTTTCGACATGCTTCTCATAACACTTTTGTGGATTTTCCTCATGATTTTTAGAATTTTCCATACAAATTAAATTCAACACCAACATCAATATGATATTCTTCGCCGCCTTTCTCCACCTCTTTTTACTTCTATTTTTCATTGTTGTTGTTGTTTTTTTTTTTTTTTTTTTTAATTTTAGGTAACCTGTTAAACAGGTAACATGTTTTAATATCAAGAAAAGTTTTTACTCAAGTACTTGAGTTCTGATATTTATTACCTAATATTTTAATATATATAATATATCTTGAGTTTTAAACATTTTTTTTCACTTAAATGGATACCCTAAAATTTAAAATTTATAAATAAGATGCTCTTTGTCAAAATTTGATAGATTTTAGTTGAAAAATTGAACACAATTTTGACAATATATTAGTATCTTTATTAGAATTTGATGACTCTTTTTATCAAAAAATGCCAAATAACATATGATTATGGCAATATATAGTTAGTTTAAGTCAACATTTGGTAAATATTTTATCAATATGATTTTTTTTTAATCGAAATTTGATAGATTTAGTTAGGAAAATACTAAAACTGAACATAATTTTGACAATTTATTAGTATCTTAATTAGAATTTAATGATTCTTTTCCAAAAATAAAAAATGACATATGATTGTGGGAATATTTAGATAATTTACGTTAACATTTGGTGAATATTTTATCAGTTAGATACTCTTTTTGTCGTTATTTGATAGATTTTAGTTAGAAAATACTAAAATTAAACATGATTTGGACAATATATTAGTATTGTCATTAGAAATTTATGATTTTTTTTCCAAAATGTGAAATGACGAATGATTGTGGCAATATCTGGTAGTTTACATAACATTTGATGAAAATTCGCAATATTTTTTGATAAAACCATTGGCACGAGTTATATATGTTACGGTACTCATGTACTATATCAGCATTTTTTTTGTATAAAATTAGTCATAGTCTTAAAAATTTAATCAAAGTTCAACATAGGGTAATGGGTAATACAATATTCAAACCTTATGACATCCAATTATATATATTAAAATGTCAGTATTTAAGTGATAAATATTCAAATCTCATATCTAATTGACAATTTCTGAAATAAAAATTAAATATAAACAAATATTACAATATATGATTTTTAATTGAGAAAAAGTTAAAATCAACAAATAAAAGAACGTATGGTAAGGAAAAAAGCCAGAGGATTATCGGAGATCCTGTTCATATGATTTTTTAAACCGTGGATCTTTTGGGCGAAATTTTAGTTTTAGCCATTGATATTGGGAAAATTATCATTTGAAGACCCTAAGATTTAAATATTTATTACTTTAATATATAAAATAAGTTGACTTAAGGTTTGAATATTTTATTATTTATATATACCTTATATCAAAATTTGATAATTTTTTGTAAAAATCTAACAACACTTTTACGAACAATATTGACACAGTACATGATAATATATATATTAGTCTTATCAATATTGTCATTAAATTATTTAGCTAATTACATTAAAAATTCAAGAAATACTAATGTAAACTACCTATATAATCGAAATCATGTGTCGTGTCACCATTTTCTAGCAAAACATTATCAAATTACAGTGAAACACTTATATGTTTTCCGATTCAATGTTCCACATTAGTATTTTTCAAAAAAAGAAAAATATCAAATTACGGTGGAAAGGTACTGACGTGTTTTAAAAGAAAGTTTTAAAACCGTCTACTCGCAAGCGTACTAGATCGCCGTAGGTAAATCGAGTATAACGGCCATATCCACAAGGAATCAGTGTTAAGTCGGACTTAGTAATTAACGAGCGGTTCGAAATTTGGTTTTTATTTGGTTTCAATGATTTATTTACTAAAATAGTAAAACTAAATATAAATTAAAGGTGTTAATTCAATTAAGTTTAGTTTAGGAAATGAATTCAGGGTAGCTCTACACGTATCCCGTCATTATATACTTATAGGACGATAATTTGAAGGACTTAGACTACAAGCTCTAAGCCTGAGTTAATATATAAAAGAGCTTAGGGTAATGAACTAGTCTAAAGGCATAACCTATCTTATCACCCTAAGTGTAGCATAGGTTATCTCATTAGCACTACTTAATTCATTTGTTACACCTAATTTAATATTAATGGCATAAAATATTGTGTTCAAGGTTGGGTACAACCTCAACCCTGACCACGTGTGAAAACCTATTATGTTATGGTCTAGCCACAAACACAAGACCAATCACTAAAAAGCTGGAGAGATACATGGCTACAAGCACACATATAGAAACATCAGGCAATCATGAATAATTTCTTACAGGGGTGTGAATATAACATAACTAAATCATCGGCAAAAGCACAATATAAATCTGGGATATGGGCGGCTGTCCACACTTCATCCCTAAACTATAAGTCTACTCTTCCATACGAGTTTTACACATCATTCAAAATTAATAAAGATAAAACAACAAATAAAAATTAAGGACATGAAGACTCTCTCAATTGACGTCGACGTTGATCCTTGCTTTGATCCTTCCGGAACTCCGACCACTTGCGCTTCGATGTTTGAAAACCCTTTGGATCTCGTAGTGGCTTCAGGAGGGAGAGGAGGAGAGGAGGTGTGAAAAAAAGATCCCTAAAATTATTAGGTATTCAATATTTAAATTGCGTGCGGCGTCCTTGAATGCGTCCTTCTTCCCATCAAATATATATGTATGTGTATATATATTATATAATATAATATAATATATTATATTATATAAATACAATACAATATAATATTGTAAAATATATATATTAACTATCAGAAAAACCTATTTAGATTATCGAATTATAACCCGATTGGTCATTCTTTTTCATATGTAGTCAGGTTTCTCAAAGTAATATTCAAATATGCCTCGATTATGCTTGACTTTGCCATTTTTCCACCTTTGTTCACTCCGTTGTATTCCAAGCCTAAATGATAGATTACAATAAAAACATACGTGTAAAAAGTCAACTATTTTGCAAAAATGAAAAATAAAGTATGTAAATATAAGGCACATCAGGCACCTAATTGATAAATTTTAAAATTTAAGGGTACATAAATAATAAAATGTTCAAAACTAAAGGTGCCATTTATATATATTAAGGTAATAAATGATTACAATCTCATAGTATCTAAATAAAAATTTTCCTTTTAAAAATTACAAATAAAAACTAATACAAAACAAACCTCGTTATCTTATTTATTTATTTATTTATTTTGAGCATCCAACCCCGTTGCCTAGTTTGTACAAATTTGACATAATTTCTTCAAACAAGATGAGCTGAGGCCCTTTTTTTTGTTTTGTTTTTTAGGCAATAAATTCTGGGAATATCCACGTAAATAAATACGAAATCCCAACGGGATTGGAAAGTGGACGAGTCCGGAAAGTATTTAATACGATTTTCTAAGTAAATTCATTTCAAAGCATATTTGAATTTGAATTTAGTAAATAAAATCTATTCTTACCTTCGTTGATGATTTAAAAAAAAAAAAAAAAAAAAAAAAAAAAAAACCTTTTCTTCATATAGTAGGTTGCTCCCTGCCGACCTACACTAAAATTTTTTTTTTTTGCTAAGTGTAAAAAACATCATATTGGAATGAATACCCACGTCCTCTACATAATTTTTTTTGTCTGGATCGTCATTCTCGTTGATCTCTTACCATCGGCAAAAAGTGATGCCACATTGATCAGGTGCGCATGTGACATGAGTAGCAAAACTAGTGATTGCACCGCGTGCTTTCTTAGCAATCCTCGCAGCGAGGATATGGACCTCCGAGAGCTTGCGGATGCTGCCCTCTTTTGTGCCTACAACAACTCACTCTTGATGAAGAATTTCTTCTCTGACAAGGCAGCGAGTGAGGTGAGTGACCCCGCTGCCAAGGCTGCATATAATAGTTGCGTAGGAGACATTGACGATAGGGCGGATAGTGTGACAGCGGCGATGAGTTCTTGGCAGGAGGGCAATTATGCTGACACAGAAAGAAAATTATTTATTTCTGAGGGAAATATTGCAAATTGTGAAGATAAACTGATGCGGTCTTCGGTATGGAGTAAAGAGATTGGAGATAAAACAACATCTCTTAGGAATATTGATCGTGTTGTAAGGACCATACTTGACGTGGTTGAGCTTGGTAAAGGGTGCCCTCCGAAATTGAGCGGTTGATTGATTTAATTGGTACTTTGTTGTGATAAAATTAATTAAAAAATTTATTATTTGGTTTCAAATGTGTGATTTTTGTCTAATTTACTTTAAAGTACCCCCACTAAAAGGTTGAATTTGGTAGAGGTTTTTAAGATCTAATGCCTTCGGCTTCTAAATGACACAAGTATGCGTTAGTTAATATTTCCTTTGAGTTAATATTAACGTTCGTTAATATGCAACAACTGAGGCGCCTTTTGTCAAAAATTACGTCGATAGCCAAAGCGTCTTTTCCAAAACTAATTGGGCAGAACAATAAAAAGTTAGACAAATCTTTATTATCATTTCTTATCCTGAGAATAAATTAGTGCATTTGAGTGGTAAAATAATTTTATTATATATAGCCAACAAGTTAAAAGCCAAAATGTTATTGTAGTCAAATTTGAGAAACTTTGCTGTAACGCGATCTTTAACCATGTATGTGATTGTACCCCAATGAAGCCAACCTCCAGATCAAAAGGTTAAACCTGTAGCCCAGTACTAGAGCACTCCAACGAAATTTTAACATAAATGGCACGTGAGCTACACAATGAACATTAGTGGGGACGGCACCTATGGGGTCGGTTTCTCACCTCTTATACAACTTTTGGACACTAATGTTGCACCACCTCTTTAGGGGGGAGTAGATCATATATGGGGAGACGTGCCGAAACTAATTTTTAACAATTCAATACATAAAATTCTATATGAGCTGGCGGACCATGTGTCTCAAGGCGAGGAATGGTCCTGATGATTATAAAGATGTAGACTTATTTCCTACTATTATGGTTGAGCATGAGCCCGTGCCACAAGTAGCTAGGCTAATCTAACGAGGCAATGCTTCCTAACATTCTGTTGCATTTCCATGGCTGCCTTAATAATATACTTTTAACTTTTAAAGTATTTATCATAACTTTTTAAATTAATGCAATTTTTTATTTCTCAATTTTTAGTCCATCGAATAAGGTTTTCACTGAAGCTATTGACTATTTGATCAATGAGTGAATTTCTTGATCAAATTAAACATGCATATCAACACGAAAGCTGGTGCTGCCACGAAAGAAGTAGCAGGGGATCAAGACAAAAAATTTTACATGAACATGTCTCTTAGGTTTACACCTACCTACACAAATATGGTCGTTAGGGAAAGGAGGCAATTATGCCTCCTCAACTAGGGGTGGTCTTAAACAAGATTCATTTGACTTTGCTACTCTAGTTGCCAACAAATTTGAAGCATTTCTGTCTGAAAATTTATTTTCAAGTGGAGAACTAAAAAGGATGACCTTTTATGCATGCATACAAAATATATTTCTCGTAATTGTTGCATTCTATTAAGTAATGCTTTTTGCAAAAGACTTCCTCGATCTATCAAACACCAACACAATGTATCAAACAATCGATTCAAAATATATGCCCCTTAATTGTTGTGTTCTATTAAGTAATTCTTTTTGCAAAAAACTACCTTGATCTATCAAACACCAACACAATGTATCAAACAATCTGTTACGATTATGCCTCAAATTTATATATTTAGAAATTAAGGGTAGCTGAGGGGTCACTGATCGATCTATCAAACACCAACACAATGTATCAAACAATCGATTCAAAATATATGCCCCGTAATTGTTGCGTTCTATTAAGTAATTCTTTTTGCAAAAAACTACCTTGATCTATCAAACACCATGTTACGAATTAATAAATTTTACTTGTAATGCAATTTTATTTTTAGTATTACTTTTGATTAGAGTCTATATGATGTAATCAATTAAAATTGCACTAGTTAAAATGGATTTAGCCAAATTCAGCAGCACGTTGCAGCCTGTGCAAAGAGAAATTTAGTTAGAGTTTGTTACAAGCAGAGGAATATTCGGCTGCTGCCCAGCTAGGGTTTTTGATCTGAATTCATGTATAAATGGAGTGATTATAGTGTAATTTTGAGGAGGAAATCAAATGAAATCTTATCCCTAAGAGAATTCTCTATTTCTCATCTCCTTTCTCTATTTTCTCATCCCCTTCCCTTCTTTTCTCATCTCAAACTCTCTTCTACAAGGTTAGGTTTTTAAATTAATTTTGGGAAGCTAACAATTGGTATCAGAGCTGGTTTTATCAATCAACAACATTGATTGAGCTGTTAAAAAAAAAAAAAAATTCAAAGCAAAATGGCGGATGGAGCTCGGACAAGGTCAGGAGCTGGAGGAGCAAACGCAACTGGGTCCAATCTGGATTTCGTTGCTGCTGTCATTGGAAACCCTACACCTGGACCTCAAAATGCCACTAAGGAAGATCTTCAAGAGATGCAGCAAGGGTTTAATCAGAGAATAGATCAGATTTTGGCATTGTTGATGGATAAAGATGCTAAGGATGCCAAGGTGCAAGACCGATTGCAACACATTGAGGAGAAACTTGAACACTTGCAAGAACAAGTTAACAAACATGGTGAATCAAGTGTTGAGGCCATCCTCAAACCCGCAAGTCAGATTCATCAGATAGTGGAAGCCGATCAGCAGCAACTGGGGATCGAACAGCAGCAAGTCAGCTTGGACAGACCTCAAGAAGGAATGCACACCCGAGGTAAATCTCCTATGTTACAACCTGGTGTAGGACCATCAATTAACATTAGGTCAGTTGCAAATCAACCTATTCGACCTGAAATTAATATAGAAAATCACGATCGAGTATCCGGACCTGCTAACTGCCTGACCAATGCTGAAAATTCAGAAAAGAACAGCAGGCTATATTATTCTGTTACGCACCAAAATGTATCAGACGATGTGTTCGATCATATTGATAGACCACCTGATCAACCATATCAACATAGGATCGTGACCAATGACAACACCACTGAGGGTAGGCGTGGCTCTTACAGGCAGCCAAGGGTAGAAATCGACCCTTTTGATGGAAAGCAACCGGAATATTAGTTTAGGAGGTGTGATCGATACTTTTTATATTATAATATACCTGAGGAGGAGAAGCTCCAGCTAGCCGCAGTCCATTTTCATGGTGATCATGAGGTTTGGTACTATAGTTTGCTGAAAAGTAAACCACATCTTTCTTGGGGCCTTTTCGTAGAAGAGATGTGTGAACGGTATGGTGAAGGAGAATCAATGGATGTTGTCGATAACTTCAACAAGTTGGTCCAAACATCAAGTGTGAGAGAATACATGCTTAGATTTGAGAATTTGAGAGCAAATTTGATGTCAGTTCTGGCCATTGCTCCCGAGGATGCCGAATCATGCTACGTTTCTTGCTTTGTGAGTGGCCTTAAGCCTAGGATCAAAAACATGGTGAAAGCCATTGGTCCTAAGACTTTGTCAAGCGCTTACAACAAAGCAAAATTGATTGAAGCAACTCAAGTCCCTTCATATGACAAAGGAAAGTATCATACCAGCAGCAAACCGAGACCTGTGCAGCAGAACTAGAGTCTCAGCAGTAGAAACAGTGACAGATTTTCAGCCAGACTTTGTTTTCGATGCAACCAACTGTATCAACCCGGGCATAGGTGCAAAGCACAAGCACTTATGTATGCAAAAGGGAGCCGAGTCCCTGCTGAAAATGAAGCTGACAGTACCGAGTCAGATGCTGAATTAGAAGAGACCGAATGCAATTTACAAGGCAACTCAAATGATGATGAGGTCGAGATCTCCATGAAGGCTCTAACCGAAAGTGGGGCTCATAACACAATCAAAATCAAGGGACGGGATGGAAAACACTCCATTATTACCCTCATTGATAGTGGAAGCACGCACAGTTTCGTTGACCTGAAGTTGATTAAGAAGCTCAAACACGAAGTGACGAAAACTCATCCTTTGGCAGTCATGGTAGCTGATGGGAACTCCTTGACAACACAAAACAAGTGCATAGCCTTCCCTTGGTCTATGCAAGGCCATCATTTCACCTTCGATTTCCGAGTGATTCCCTTGGGTGGTTGCGACATGGTGCTCGGAGTAGATTGGATGAGGACCTTCAACCCGGTTGTCTTTGATTTCGATAAAATGATCGTGGCTTTTGAAGTTCATGGAACCAAGGTGTCTTTGCAAGGCATATCCGAGGAAGCTCAGCTCAAATTAATTGAGGCAAAGGATGTGCAAGGTGGAATTAAAAACAAGGCGATACAGTGGATCGGGCACTTATTCATGGTGAGCTCGGTTATGCAGCAACCGATTCATCCTCCTGCCGTTCAGACCTTAATTGACGAGTTCGGTGACATCTTTGAAGAGCCTAAGAGTCTCCCTCCTCAAAGGAGTGTGGACCATGCCATACCTTTACGAGCAAATGCCGACCCGTTCAAAATTAGGCCATATCGGTATCCCCATGGCCAAAAAGCCGAGATAGAGAGGCAAGTGGAGGAGTTGCTTCGGTTGAGCTTCATTAGACCAAGCCGAAGTCCTTTTTCTTCACCTGTAATCCTTGCAAAGAAGAAGGATGGAACAGCCCATATGTGCATCGATTACAGCCGTTTGAATGCACTAACCATGAAAGACAAATTTCCGATAACGGTCATAGATGACTTGCTTGATGAGCTTCATGGGGCGTGCTTCTTTTCCAAGCTAGACTTAAGGCAAGGATATCATCAGATCCGAGTTCTCGAATCAGATATTTAAAAGACCACTTTTCAAACTCATCATGGCCATTTCGAGTTCGTTGTTATGCCTTTTGGCCTAACAAATGCTCCGGCCACTTTCCAAGCGTCTATGAATGACGTCTTCAAGCATTATTTGAGGAAGTCGGTGCTGGTGTTCTTCGACGACATACTGATCTACAGTCCCACATATGAAGCTCACCTCACACACCTTCGACAAGTATTCATCTTGATGCGACAACACCGGTTTTTTACAAAATTGTCCAAGTGCTCGTTTGCTCAAAAGAAGCTTGAATATCTGGGTCATATTATCTCATCAGAGGTCGTAGCTACTGATCCTAACAAGATCCTAGCAATGCAAGAATGGCCAACCCCGATCACTTTGAAGCAATTGCGAGGATTCTTGGGATTGACCGGATATTATCGAAAATTCATTAAAGGTTATGGTTCCATTGCCAAAACTTTAACGGAGCTCCTGAAGAAGGATACTTCTGGGTGGAACGAGAAGTCTCAGGCCGCGTTTGAAGCTCTCAAAGCCGCTATGTGTGCAGCACCGGTTTTGACAATGCCCAATTTCACCGAAGGCTTTGTTTTAGAGACCGATGCAAGTGGTACTGGTATTGGGGCTGTTCTCTCTCAAAGAGGAAGGCCCATCACATATCTAAGCCAAGCTCTAAGCCCCAAACATCAGGCGATGTCAACTTACGAAAAGGAGTACCTCGCAATTCTCTTAGCCGTGGAGAAATGGAGGCATTATTTGGATGGTCATAAATTCACCATTCGGACGGATCACCAAAGCCTCAAATATCTCCTTGAACAGAAGATCGTGTCAAGAATTCAAAAGAAAGGCTTAATGAAAATGTTAGGCCTTGATTACGATATCGAGTATAAAAGTGGCAAAGAAAACGCAGCTGTGGATGCACTGTCAAGGCGTTTTGAGGACGCTGTTTCAGGCACATGCTTAGCCATTTCAGTGGTAATTCCTTCTTGGGTCTAAGAGCTACACAAGTCCTACGAGGGGGATCCATTTGCTCGTGAAAAGGTGGCTGTTCCAGTGCTCCAGACCGACGAGAAAATTGCTGCAGAACATAGCGAACCGACAATGCAGAATGGTCTACTGCGTGTTCAGGGCAAACTGTATATTGGTGCTGCTACCGACTTGAGAAAAAAGGTCATTCGATCCTCACACGACGCTGCTTGGGGAGGTCACGAGGGTGTGGAAGGCACCTATCAACGAATTAAAGCTTATTTCACATGACCGAGCATGAAAAAGGATGTAAGCGACTATGTGAAATCTTGTGAAGTTTGCCAACAAACAAAATTGGGAGATCCGCGATACAAAGGGCTTCTTCAACCTCTTCCCATTCCGGACGGTGCTTGGGTTCACATTAGTATGGATTTCATTGAGGGGCTACTGAAATCCTAAGGCAAGGAGGTCATATGGGTCGTGGTGGATCGCTTCACCAAATATAGTCATTTTCTTACTCTTACTCGACCCGTTATTGCGGAGAAGTTGGCAAAGCTCTTCCTCGACAACATCAACAAGCTACATGGATTGCCCCAATCCATCGTGTTGGACCGGGACAAAATCTTCACAAGCAACTTTTGGAGGGAATTGTTCAAGCTGATGGGAACCACGTTGGCTCTTAGTTCTTCCTACCATCCTCAAACGGATGGGAAAACCGAAAGAGTCAACCAATGTGTGGAGCAATATCTCCGGAGCATGGTCTTCTCGAAGCCCAAGGAGTGGAACCGTTGGCTTTCCTTAGCCGAATTTTGGTTCAACACACATTTCCGCACAACCATTGGCACTACACCCTTCCGAGCATTGTATGGATACTCTCCACCTTCTCCTATGCTGATCCGACAGCCCAAACTCACTGATTCAGCAGCAACACAGCTTGTGCAACAGAGGAGACAGATCTTGCAATCGCTTAAGGACAATCTCCAACAAGCTCAGGCCCGTATGAAGCATTATGCGGATAAGAGGAGGGTAGACAAGAACTATAACAATGGGGACATGGTCTACCTCAAACTACAACCCTATAGACAATCAACTGTGGCTGTTCGACGCAACGTCAAGTTGTGTGCTAGTTACTTCGGTCCTTACAAAATTCTGGAGAAATTTGGCAATGTGGCGTACAAGCTTGACTTACCCTCACATTCTTAGATTCACCCCATGTTTCATGTGTCCCTCCTTTAAAAACAGATTAAGAGAAATGCCGATACGACGCAAAAGCCGCCCATAGTTGAAGCAAATGGCATCTTGCTGCAACAACCAAACTCTGTCCGAGCCGAACGAGTACTGCAGCTGCACAACCGGAAAATCCACCAAGTCCAAGTCACTTGGAGCAACTTAAACGAGCATTTTACAACATGGGAGGACTACAACTTCTTGAAGAGCCTATTTTCGAGCTTTGCTTCTTGAGGGCAAGAAGATTCTGAAGAGGGAGGGAATGTTACGAATTAATAAATTTTGCTTGTAATGCATTTTTATTTTTAGTATTACTTTTGATTAGAGTCTATAATATGTAATCAATTAAAATTGCACTAGTTAAAATGGATTTAGCCAAATTCAGCAGCACGTTGCAGCCTGTGCAAAGAGAAATTCAGTTAGAGTTTGTTACAAGCAGAGGAATATTCGGCTGCTGCCCAGCTAGGGTTTTTGATCTGAATTCATGTATAAATGGAGCGATTATTGTGTAATTTTGAGGAGGAAATCAAATGAAATCTTATTCCTAAGGGAATTCTCTATTTCTCATCTCCTTTATCTATTTTCTCATCCTCTTCCCTTCTTTTCTCATCTCAAACTCTCTTCTACAAGGTTAGGTTTCCAAATTAATTTTGGGAAGCTAACAAACCAACACAATGTATAAAACAATCTGTTAGGATTATGCCTCAAATTTATGTATTTAGAAATTAAGGGTAGCCGAGGGGTCACCGATCGATTGGGGGGTTGTCCGATTGATCGGGCCATTTAAGTGAAAAATACCTATTTTAGCCGAGAGAGGGCCGATCAAGAGTTGTTTTTCCGCGAGGGTTATAAATAGACATGTTAGGGTTTTAGTTTAGGTATACAATTTCAGAGTGAGGCTGCCGTCATCAAAAGAGAGAGAGAGGTGATTTCATAATTCCTCCAATTCAGATATTCGAGTGCTACGAGAGTTCAAAGGGAGTGATCTATAATTCTCCATAGATCTCGTTCATGGGAAGTGCTATTGTAATTCTTCCATTCAAGTATCAATAAAGAATCTCCATCTCCACCCGTGGTTTTCTCCCCTCTCGATTGAAGAGGGGTTTCCACGTAAATACTGTGTGTTTCTTCGTATCTCTTTTACCTTTGTTTACTTCTCGTTTGTGTGAGTCATATTATTTGAATCGAATCAAGTGATTAGGGTTTGCGCTTCCGCATCAAGATTTTCCTAACAAATTGGTATCAAAGTATATCAAATTTGTTAAGATTCCTCACAAATTGGTATCAGAGCCCTGTTTATTTCGGTTTGGTACTATGACGTCCACAGTCAGGTCTGAAGTTGAGAAGTTTGGTGGTCAAGGGAGCTTCATTTTATGGCAGGTTCGCATTAAGGGCCTCTTGACTCAGAGTGGCTTGAAGAAAGCTTTAGATGGGAAAGAGAAAAAATCAGAGAATTTGACAGAAGCACAATGGGAGGAGTTAGACGAAAAGGCTCTCACCACTATTCAGACGTGTCTTACCGATGAAGCTTTGACAGAAGTTCTGGAAGTGAAGACCACTAAGGAGTTGTGTGAGAAATTGAAGGATATGTTATGTTTCAGGTCTGTATCCAACAAACTTGTAGTTAAGCGCTGGTTGTTCACGTTTCGTATGTCAGAAGGTACATCACTTAAGAATCGTGTTAATGAATATAATTCATTAATTCAAGAGTTAAAGGAGCTTGATGATGCTTCTATGGATGAAGATCATGCAATGTTATTGTTATGTTCACTCTCTACCTCTTATAGAGGCTTTGTTGAAAGCATGATATATTGTGGTAGACAAACCATATTTGTTGATGAGGTTTAGAAAATCCTACTGAGTAAAGAACGGGTAAATAAGGAATTATCAGATTCTGTTAATAACTCAGATAGTGATTTATTTGTGAGAGGGAGTACTGAGTATGATCATAGTGGAAACAAGTTTAAGTCTAGACATCAAGACCTAACCTATAATTACTGTCATAAGAAAGGGCACATTAAGAGAGGCTGTTACAGGCTTAAGAGAAAACAAGAAGCATATAATAGGTCTGACCAGAGATCCATAGTAGCTAGTGTTATGGAAGATGAGATTGATGGACATATTCTGTATGTGTCTGAACCTCAGTCTAGTTTTAGAGAAAGTTGGATTTTGGATTCGGGTTGCTCTTATAATGTTTGTCCCAATCGAGATTAGTTCACCACATATAAGCCAATTTAGGGTGGAACTGTTCAGATGGGTAACGATGCAGTATGCAGAGTTTTGGGGATAGGAACAATTCGTATTAAGATGTTCGATGGCACTATTATGACATTGAGCAATGTTCATCATGTTCCTAATTTGAAGAAAAGTCTCATCTCTTTAGGTGCTCTCGAGTCTAAAGGGTACAGGTACACAGCTGAAGGTGGAGTTTTGAAGGTCGTTAAGAGTGTTTTTACAGTTATGAAAGGCAGAAGGGTAGGTACATAGTATGAGCTTGTCGGTTCCACAGTTGCAAGGTCTGTTGCAGTATCTTCATCGTTGTTGTTGACAGAACCAGAGATCACAAATTTAGGAAGTTTGAGATTGGATCATTTAGGTGATAGGGGTCTGTCTGAGCACAGTATAAGGGGCTCTTTATGTGGTCAGTCTACAGGACTGAAATTATGTGAACAAGGTCCTTATGGAAAGCAGAAAGTTTTGCGTTTCAAGTAATTCCTGACGAGCAGGCGAGTCACGTTTGATGAGTCTTCATTATTGAGTCCGCAGAACATGTCATTAGTTGGTTGTGATTCAGGTCAGGTGAGTAAGCCAGAGAAAGTTCAGTTTCAGTTAAGTAACACAGTTTAGTAGTAGGTGGCTGTTTCAGAAGGTGTGTCATGAGCCAATTCAGAGAAGAAGAAGACATTTGGCATTGCTAATAACCTCTCAGATATGTTCACTCATATGCTACCTAGTAGGAAGTTCAAGCTTTTCTTGGACTCGGTTAGGCTTTGTGTTTTGTCAAGATAACCTCGTGTGTGGGGTGTTTTGTGGAGTAGGTGGAGATATATTTTTTTTTTTAAATGTAAATTTGAGTAAAGGTGGAGATTTGTTAGGATTATGCCTCAAATTTATGTATTTAGAATTTAAGGGAAGCCGAGGGATCACCGATCGATCGGGGGATGTCCGATCGATCGGTGATTTAAGTGAAAAATTCCTGTTTTAGCCGAGAGAGGGCCGATTGGTCGGGACTCACCGATCGATCGAGAGTTGTTTTTCCGTGAGGGTTATAAATAGACCAGTTAGGGTTTTAATTTAGGTATCCATTTTCAGAGTGAGGCTGCTGTCATCAAAAGAGAGAGAGAGAGAGGTGATTTCATAATTCCTCCGACTCAGATATTCGAGTGCTACGAGAGTTCAAAGGGAGTGATCTATAATTCTCCATAGATCTAGTTCATGGGAAGTGCTATTGTAATTCTTCCATTCAAGTGTCAATAAAGAATCTCCATCTCCGCCCGTGGTTTTCTCCCCTCTCGATTGAAGAGGGTTTCCACGTAAATACTGTGTGTTTCTTCGTATCTCTTTTACCTTTGTTTACTTCTCGTTTGTGTGAGTCATATTATTTGAATCGAATCAAGTGATTAGGGTTTACGCTTTTGCATCAAGATTTCCCTAACAAATTGGTATCAAAGTATATCAAATTTGTTAAGATTCCTCACAAATTGGCATCAGAGCCCTGTTTATTTCGGTTTGGTACTATGACATCCACAATCAGGTCTAAAGTTGAGATGTTTGGTGGTCAAGGGAGCTTCAGTTTATGGCAGGCTCGCATTAAGGGCCTCATGACTCAGAGTGGCTTGAAGAAAGCTTTAGATAGGAAAGAGAAGAAACCAGAGAATTTGACAGAAGCATAATGGGAGGAGTTAGGCGAAAAGTCTCTCATTGCTATTCATACGTGTCTTACCGATGTCGTTTTGACAGAAGTTCTACAAGTAAAGACCACTAAGGAGTTGTGTGAGAAATTGCAAGATATATTATGTTTCAAGTCTGTTTACAACAAAATCACAGTTAAGCGCCGGTTCTTCATGTTTAGTATGTCAGATGGTACATCACTTAAGAATCATGTTAATGAATTTAATTCATTAATTCAACAGTTAAAGGAGCTTGATGATGCTCCTAAGGATGAAGATCATGCAATGTTATTATTATGTTCACTCTCTACCTCCTATAGAGCCATTGTTGGAAGCATGATATATTGTGGTAGACAGACCATATCTGTTGATGAGGTTAAGAGAAACCTACTGAGTAAAGAACGGGTAGATAAGGAATTATCAGATTCTATTAATAACTCAGATAGTGGTTTATTTGTGAGAGGGAGGACTGAGTATGATCCTAGTCGAAACAAGTTTAAGTCTAGCCATCAAGACCTAACCTGTAATTACTGTCATAAGAAAGGGCACATTAAGAGAGGTTGTTACAAGCTTAAGAGAAAACAAGAAGCATATAATAGGTCTGACCAGAGATCCGTAGTAGCTAGTGTTATGGAAGATGAGATTGATGGAGATATTCTATATGTGTCTGAACCTCAGTCCAGTTTTAGAGAAAGTTGGATTTTGGATTCGGGTTGATCCTATCATGTTTGTCCCAATTGAGATTAGTTCACCACATACAAGCCAATTCAGGGTGGAACTGTTCAGATGGTTAATGATGCAGTATGCAGAGTTTTGGGGATAGGAACAATTCGTATTAAGATGTTCGATGGCACTATTATGACATTGAGCGACATTCGTCATGTTCCTAATTTGAAGAAAAGTCTCATCTCTTTAGGTACTCTCGAGTCTAAAGGGTACAGGTACACAGCTGAAGGTGGAGTTTTGAAGGTCGTTAAGAGTGTTTTGACAGTTATGAAAGGCAGAAGGGTAGGTACATTGTATGAGCTTGTCGGTTCCACAGTTGCAAGATCTGTTGTAGTATCTTCATCATCGTTGTTGACAGAACCAGAGATCACAAATTTAGGAAGTTTGAGATTGGATCATTTAGGTGATAGGTCTGTCTGAGCACAGTATAAGGGGCTCTTTGTATGGTCAGTCTACAGGACTGAAATTCTGTGAACAAGGTCTTTATGGAAGGCAGAAAGGTTTTCGATTCAAGCAATTCCTGACGAGCAGACAGGTCAGGTTTGTTGAGTCTTCATTATTGAGTCCACTGAAGATGTCATTAGCTGGTTGTAATTTAGGTTAGGTGAGTAAGCCAGAGAGAGTTCAGTTTCAGTTAAGTAACACAGTTTAGTAACAGGTGGCTATTTTAGAAGATGTGTCTCGAGCCAATTCAGAGAAGAAGAAGGCATTTGGCATTGCTAATAACCCTTCAGATATGTTCACTCATATGCTACCTAGCAGGAAGTTCAAGCTTCGCTCGGACTCGGTTAGGCTTTGTGTTTTGTCAAGATAACCTCGTGTGTGGGGTGTTTTGTGGAGTAGGCGGAGATATTTTGTTTTTTATGTAAATTTGAGTCAAGGTGAAGATATTTTAGGATTATGCCTCAAATTTATGTATTTAGAAATTAAAGGTAGCCGAGGGATCACCGATCGATCGGGTGATTTAAGTGAAAAATACCTATTTCGGCCGAGCTAGTGCCGATCGATCGGGACTCACCGATCGTTCGGGAGTCATTTTTCTGCGAGGGTTATAAATAGACCTGTTAGAGTTTCAGTTTAGGTATCCAATTTCAGAGTGAGGCTGCCGTCATCAAAAGAGAGAGAAAGGTGATTTCATAATTCCTCCAATTCAGATATTCGAGTGCTACGAGAGTTTAGAGGGACTGATCTATAATTCTCTATAGATCTCGTTCAGAGGAAGTGCTATTGTAATTCTTCCATTCAAGTATCAATAAAGGATCTCCTTCTCCGCCCATGGTTTTCTCCCCTCTCGATTGAAGAGGGGTTTCCACGTAAATACCGTGTGTTTCTTCGTATCTCTTTTACCTTTATTTACTTCTCGTTTGTGTGAGCCGTATTATTTGAATCGAATCAAATGATTAGGGTTTACGCTTCCACATCAAGATTTTCCTAACAAATTAGTATCAAAGTATATCAGATTTGTTAAGATTCCTCACACAATCGTACTTTATTAATTGTGTTTTGAGGGGCAACCAATGTTATTGGGTATTTGGAAGCCATGGGGGTCCCAAGTCATTTCTACCTTTGAAATGTATTTGGACTTCCATCGATTAAGTCAGGATTTGATCAACTGAAATAATAGACAATGTTGCCTTTTTTGATTCCTATATTGAGGCACTATTTCCATGTCTCAGCTAGGCTTCCTTCCAATAACCTTATGGTTGTCCCGTTCTCGTAGCAGAAATGCTACCTTGAATGAGGATACTTTTGCCGTACCAGTTAAAACGCCAACGTCTGGTTAGAGTGCATGCCCCATTTTAAGATCTCAAACTTTAGCAAGAGTGGGCAAGAAACTGATACAATTAGTTAAGATTAATTATAAAGAGTGGACAAGAAAATGACACAATTAGTTGATTAATTATAGACTTTAACTAATTGATGGAGAATAGAAGAACTAGAGAAAGGTTAGGAAATTGGTTATAATTCTTCGTTTCCAAGGTGTACATGGATACATGTACTTTTCATTGCTCTTATTACTTGCTAATTCATGCTAATTGACATGTCAAATGTAAAATTCAACAAGACAAGTAAAGCTTAGAACAATGCTAGAACACTAAAATACTTTGAAATTGGATGATTCTATTCGACAATTTACAAGGCTATTTATGCTACAAGTGTATGGCAAAGAAGACCGAAAGGCATACTAGAATCCTATTCTACATTGAAGAAAGAATTGAAAACACCATTGATGGGGGATGAATGTCTTGCCCATTTACTCACCACATTGTCCATACTAATTGCCTTACAAAAATATAAATATACTACCACTAATACATAATAAAATACAAAAATATTACATAATTCGATACTCCCCTTCAAGTTAGAGCATGCAAATTGACAATGCCCAACTTGGAGAGAAGAACGGAAAATGAAGGGTGTTTTAAAGCCTTTATGTTTACATTGGCAAGTTGTCTTGAAGAACGAACAAACGAGGTTGCAGTCTCCATAGCCAACTACTGTTCAGGAACAAAGTGGCAGACGATCTCTATATACTTCATCCATTCATGAAAGATTGGATTAGAAGCTATGTGTGAAGGTACCTAATTAATCTCAAAATAAAACAGCGAGATGATCAATAGGGACTGCAAGATCAAGTAATAATGCCTTAGCCAGACGAGGTCACTCGTCGTAGTAGCCTATAGCACAATATTCAACCTCTGCCCCTGATCAAGAAACAATTGTTTACTTCTCTAAGCGCTAAGAAATGGTTGGCCACCAAAACATAGAAAATACCTAGTAGCACCTGGTTATGCGAAAGCCAGCCCCATCTGAGTCACAATAAACACGAAGCCAGAAATCACATTTTGAATAAAGAAATATACCTTGCTCTGGCGCACCCTTAAGGAAGTGTAAAACACGTATGACTCCCTCAAGATGAGGACCAACAAGGATCATGAATGAATTGACTTAAAATCCAAACTGCGTAAGGTTAAGTAAGGGTCAAATACAACAAATATCCCACTAATTGCTTGTATTCCCCTAGGTCAACCATAGGATCACCTACTTCATCGGCTAAGTGATGGTTTTGGATTATGGGAGTGAAGGCCAGTTTTCCCCCTTAAAAACCTGCTTCACTCAAAATGTCAAACATATATTTATGATGACTTAGCATTATACCAGTTGGAGAACGAGCAACCTCTATACCAAAAATATATTTTATCGTTCCTAAATCCTTAATCCCAAATAGTTGATTTAGAACACTTTTTTACATTCTGTATGTGCTCAGCGGTATTACCAATAATAATTGCATCATTAACATAAATTAAAATTGTTGTGTAAACCGAGTCTTGAAAGTAAGTAAAAAGCGAATAATCGGACTAGGATTGGTAAAACTAATGTTTACTGATGTTAAGGTGAATTTCTTATTTCAATTTCAAGAGCCTTTTTTGAGTCCATAAAGTGACTTATGAAGCCTGCACATCTTACCCCCATGTTGGTGTTCAAAACCCTGTGGAAAGTTTCATGTAAACTTCTTCATGTAGGTCAGCATGAAGAAAAACATAGTTTACATCTAACTGATGTATAACTCAATTTTTAGCAGTTACAACGATAGGCACACAACAAAAAGTAGCCAATTTAGCAATCAAAGACACTCTTCATCACATTAGAGGTACTCTGGACCACGGATTGTCTATTTTGCCCTCTTTCACTAATGAGCTTGTGGCGTACTTATGCTAAATGTGTTGGTTGTCCTGACACTCAAAGATCTACATCAGGGTTTTTGCAATTTTCTTTGTTATAATATTATTTTCAGGTCTTTGAAACAACAACCAACTATTTGTCATTCTAGTGAGGAGGTTAAATATCATGGTGTTGCTAATGTTATTTCTAAGTGGTTTTGGTTATGTTCTCTTGCTAAAGCAACCTTGATTTATTGTGACAATATCTCGGTTACATACTTTTCCACCAATCATGTTCAACATGTTTGCACCAAGCATGTGGAGATTGACATTGACTTTGTTTGTGAGTATGTTCATATGGACTTAGTTCAAGTAATCTATATTCCATCATCTCAGCAAGTTGTTGATATTTACTAAAAATCTTCCTCGTCATATTTTTCTTCAATTTAAGACCAATCTTCTATTTAGTTCTTTCTTAGTTTCTACTATGATTGAGGGGGAGTGTTAGAGTATATATGTCTGTACTAATTGTTGATGTATTTTCAAAATAAGTATTATTAATAAAGTGTTTGAGATTTGCCCCAATATTGTTTGAAGTGTATTTGACTTGCATGGGGTGTGTGTCGACACACAGGGCTCGTGTGTCAACACACAATCCTATAGAACTAAGAAAAGGTATCTATTTGTCGACACACAGGGCTTCTGTGTTGACACACAGATCTTGCAGAACCGCAGAATTGGGTCTATGTGTTCGACACACAGATCTTACAGAAGGATATGCACTGAAGTATCTGTCGACACACACTTTGATGTGTCGACACACACTTTGACACATAGAGTTGCAGTAGGCTATGTGTTGATCTATGTGTCGACACACAGCTTTAACACACAGGGCAGTTTTAACTGTTATTTTGCATGATTGGTTCAGTTTTTGGCTGTTCTTTTTGGTGATATTTGGGACGTCTTTATCCACTCTTTTCATATATATCCTCCCTTATTGCTTGAAGAAAAAATATAAAAAAAGATCTTGTAAGAAAGACTTGAGAAAGATTCAAAAGAAAGACTTGAATTGTTTGGAAAAGTCTTGATAAACATCATTCTCATTCATCTCTTCTATCTCTCCTCTTACACATCTTCACTTCGTTGTATTTGGTTCTCGTTGTATCCCCGAGACTACTTCCTACATGAAATAAATCTTAAGGAAAATGATCACACGGCCACGATACCTGAGATCTTTGGTTACCCGATTTACAAGGGTTTGCACTAACAATCTTAAGCCTTATTTTCTAATTGTGATGGCTTCATCGTTGTGTGAGATGACGGCCAAATTTGTGAAGTTGGACTGATTTGATGGTGGAAATTTTCGCCGATGGTAAAGGAAGATGCACTTCTTGATCACTGCCTTGAATATGGTGTATGTCCTGAATACACCACTCCCTAAACCCGCTTCTGAGGAGGAGACATTAGCTAAGAAATTAGCCCGGTTGAAGTGGGAGAATGATGACTACACCTGTAGAGGTCACATATTGAACGGCATGACCAATGCCCTCTTTGATATCTACTCCAACATGCTCACTGCAAAGGAGTTGTGGGACGCTCTAGAGGAACACTACATGGCGGAGGATGCCACAAGTAAGAAGTTCTTGGATAGTCAATTTAATAATTATAAAATCGTAGATCATCATTCGATCATGGAGCAACTCCATAAAATAGAGAGAATATTGAATAATTTTGAACAAAATAAAATGAATATGGATGATACGACTATTGTATCCTCCTTTATTGACAAACTTCCGCCCTCATGGAGAGACATTAAGAAAAGTCTTAAACACAAGAAGGAAGATATACAATTGAGGAGTTGGCTAACCATTTGCAAAATGAGGAAGGATACAGGTTACAGGACGAGAACAAAGACCGCCCCGATGATGTTGGAAAGATTAACGTCACAGAAGAAGGCCAATCAAGTAAGGGATCCAAAAGAATTGGACATTACCAAAAGAAACAAAACGACAAGAGGCCAAAACCGGTCTATTGGGAGTGTCAGAAGCTCGGTCACCGGAAGAGGGAAAATTTTGGCATAAAGAATAAAAAAGGCAAAGGGCTTGATCATCGCGCAAAAAATTCAAATGATAGACTCATGGCGATGATATCAGAGATTAATCTAGTCGAAAGTGATGACTCTTGGTGGGTTGACTCGGGGGCCACGAAACACGTGTTTAAAGACAAGGGGTTCTTCAAAGATTTTGAACCCATAGAAAATGGAAATGTGTTGTTTATGGGCAATAGAGCGACCATATCGGTTAAGGGTAAGGGAAATTTGACTTACTTTTTACTTCCGGAAAAACTCTTACCTTAACCGATGTATGTTGCGCCCCAAATGTAAAAAAGGATCTCGTCTCTGGTTGCCTGTTAAATAGGTTCGAGTTCAAGTTGGTATTTGAGGAGGACAAGTTCGTGTTGTCGCAGGAGGGGTCTTTATTTGAAAGGCATATCTGTGTAATGGCATGTTCAAATTGGATGTTGATAATAAAATTGTTAGTCTGGTTTATATGCTTGGCTCTTTATTTTTATGGCATTAAAGATTAGGTCATTTGAACTTTTGTAGGATGCATGAAATGGCTAATTCTTCGTTGATACCACATATTGATAAAGTGAATGATAAATGCAAAACATGTATGTTAACCAAAATAACAAAGTTACCATTTTCATCGGTTCAAAGAGAAACTAACTTACTTGACGTAGTACATAATGATTGGTGCGACTTTAAAAGTACTTCGACCATAGGAGGAAAAAAAAAATATTTTATAACCTTTATTGATGATTGTTCAAGATTTTGCTATGTGTATCTCATAAATCATAAAAGACAAATCACTAGATACATTTAAAGCATATAAAATAGAAACCGAACTACACTGTGAGACCTTCCTCAAACGAGCAGAAAAATCGGCACCTAACCGAGATGGTGAATTCCACGAGGTCACGACACCTTATACGCCACTGCAAAATGGCGTGGCTGAGCAGAAAAATCAGACTCTACCCGAGATGGTGAATTCCATGTTATCTTATTCCGGATTCAGTGATGGATTTTGGGGTGGGACCATATTAATAGCCTGTCATATATTAAATCGTGTTCCAAAGAAGAAAAGTAAAATAATCTCGTATGAACATTGGAACCAACGAGCCCCAAATCTGAACTATCTTAAAGTGTAGGAGTATAGAGCAGTCATTAAAGTCACTGAACCTAAATGTAAAAAGTTAGGTGAGAGAGACATCGATTGTATATTTGTTGGATATGCGCCACATAGTAAAGCGTATCAGTTCTATGTAATTGAACCAAATGACTATATCAATGTTAATACAACAATAGAATCAAGAGTTGCCATTTTTGATGAGAATCAGTTTACCTCTATTCCTAGACCAATGGATTATGTACCGGTTGAAAATGACATTCCAATGTCATATGATGGTGATTATCATGAGAGGGGAGAAGTCCCTAAGAATGCTCTAGAACTCCGATGAAGTAAGAGAGCAAGGAAAGAGAAATCTTTCAGATGGGACTTCTATACGTTTTTGGTAGAAGGTTCGAGTAACAATATGGACCATGTAGCTCCATAGTGTTGTGTCATGGAGGCAGATCCCATGACCTTTGATAAGGCTATGAGGTCTCATGATGCCTCCTTTTGGTGAGAGGTGGTAAATGATGAGATGGAATCCATCATGGGTAATGATACCTGGGTTTTAGTTGTTCTTCCATGAGGAAACAGGCCTGTTGGGTGCAAATGGATCTTCAAGAAGAAGATGAAAGTTGATAGAACTGTAGATAAGTTCAAAGCCTGATTGCTGGCTAAAGGGTTTACCTACAAACATGGCTTAGACTACTTTGACACGTATGCCCCTGTGGCAAGGATATCGACGATAATAGTTTAATAGCTCTTGCCTTAATTAATAAGCTAGTGATTCACCAAATGCATGTCAAAACAGCATTCCTAAATGGTGAGCTAGAAGAGGAGGTGTATATGGGACAACTGGAAGGTTTTGTTGTTCCGGGCCAAGAGAGAAAAGTATGTAAACTCATACATGGCTCTGCCACGCCGATATGTGATGATGTGGTCCTCACTCTTTCTGAAGAAAGTGTTGGCCACTGTTAACTCATAGGTGACAACAAATTCTAACAAGGCCTTTCCCTCATCATTTCTTGTTCCAAAACTAAAGCCTCCGTGGTGGAATGCATACCCTTCTGTGTTCGCTCCCATGTGCCCATTAAAGTCATTCCCAATCACCACTTGTTTGCTCTGGGGTATGCCTTGCATTGTTGAGTCTAAGTCCTCCCAGAATTGAGCCTTCTCCCACTCTGTCTGCGTAGTCTGTGGAGCGTATGCACTTATGACATTCAATGTCTCCCCATCTAGAACAATCTTGATGCTAAAGATCCTATCGCTAGTCTTAGTGACCCCTACTACTTCATTCCTAAGGGTGCTAACCACAATAATACCCACCCCATTCCTCCCCTTTATATGGCCCAAATACCATAATTTGTATTCTAATCACTTAAATAAACGAATTTAGATTGTTGAAAAAAATAAATGGAAGGAGTAATTAGAATTTATCTGAAAGAAAAAAAAATTGTTGACGCATCGTGGAGTTCACTACTGCCCTAAAGTCGTTTATGCCCCTGCACTGGTATTGTTACGACCCACATCAATTGAATTCGTATGAGATTTACATGTATAAAACTATATTAGGATAGTAAAGAAAGGGAAGAAGACATAGACTAAAGGGGGAGAAATCATAGAGAAGGTGGGGTGGGTGCTTTATCAACATAATACTTAACATAATCCAAATGACTCCCCAAAGCACTTATTTATTCTAGATAACTAGGTAATAAGGATTTAATTGATGACGTGGCGCTCGATTGATGATATGGCATTCAGTAATGATGTGGCTCGAGACTAACTCGGGCATGACCATCTATAATATTCGCATCAATACCCACATTGCAAAATAGCCTTTGTCCTCAAGAGTAAATGTATTAATACCTCTTTTTTAATAATCTTTTAGTATCAAATACTATAATTACAAATTTTGCCCTTTTAAAATTTTTTAAAATTAACAAAAATTTTAATAATTTTTTCTTTAAAACGTTTACGTAAAATACAATCAGAAGTGCTAAGGTACAAAATCTGTACCAATAGAAATGTACCCCAAATCAGCAAAATGTACTCAAAAACACCAAAAATGTACTCATAATCTGGCAAAATTTGTGATTTGTGTGTCGACACACAAGTCACAGATTTTGAGTACATTTTTCGTGTTTTTGAGTACGTTTTTGGTGATTTGGGGTACATTTTGTATTGAAAGGGCAAAATTTTAATTTAACCCTAAGCACTTTAATCTCATAGAAGGCTTCATACCTATCCCACCACTGCTCTGACAATGAAAGGCGGTGCAACGCATAGGTGGCGGGGGCAGCGGCTCTTCCTCGGGGACATTGTCCTCTCCATTAACTTCTTTGATGTTTTTCCCAATATTTTCAGCCCTCGTGTAGTCATTTACGATGGCGTCGTCCTGCTCTCCGGCCAAGCGCGGCTTTGTCGACGGTGGTAGCACCTGTCCTCGACGTTAGTGGTCGATTTTCGCACCAAACACTTTCTTACTTTGATCTCTTCCCCTTGGCTAGTCTTCATGTCTTTGCTACTCTTTTCGCTACTAGAGTTGATGATTGGTAGTTCCGGCTTGCGGTGGTGCGTGTTCTCCTGGTTGTCATTTTTCTTTTTGTGGTCGTGGCCTTAATCGACTACCTCACCAATCTCTTCTTCATCTTGTCTTTAATGTGGCTTCTGAAGTCGAAAGATAATGTTAGTGGTTCCGATCCCTGGATCATGGCCGGATTTGGTGGCTCTGGTGCTTCGCTAGATGCCGGACCATTGCCTTTCTCCTCCTCTAGCATCACTGGTGACAAATTTTTCTCTTGCACTTTGATCTCAGGCAGCGGTGGTGGCTCCGGTTCTTTCTTGACAACATCCACCTCTAATTTGTACTGGTAGTTGACTCTTCCTAGGTAATCATCAATCATTTCCTTCATTTTAGTCAATCCATTTAAGATGAGTGTATCAACCTTCATTTATGACTTTCTAGTAACCTTCGTTGGTGACTTCCTAGGAACCTTCATTAACGAAGCCGAGGATTGATAACTCCAATACCAATTGATACAATCCATAATCAATTCAGACATCAATTGAATTAGTATGAGATTTACAAGTATAAAACTATATTAGGATACTAAAGAAAGGGGAGAAGACATAGATTTGGAAGGAGGGCGGGGGGGGGGGGGGGGGGGGGGGGGGGCGAACCATAAGGATGATTGAGGGGAGAGAGAGAGCTACATCAATGTAATACACAACATATTCCAAATGACCCTCCAAGGCACTTATTTATACTAGATAACTAGGTAATTAGGGTTTAATTGATGATGTGGTGCTTGGTTGATGATGTAGCTCGAGACTAATTCGGGTGTGACCATTTGTAATATTCTCATCAATTAGTATCTTAGCTATCCCGTAGTTAACGATATCGATCTTGTGTTGGATTGTGTTGGATTGGTGTTAAATTTGTATGTGAAGGTAGGATCCTATCTCGGATCCTATCAATTGGTATCAAAGCTCACGTTCTTCGGCATCAACAATGGAGTTTGATCTGGTAACAATTGCCGGAATACACACAAAGACTGCAAAAATACTAGCAAAGCTTGACAAGATGCTAGAGGTATGAAATCTGTGCTAAAAAACTTGGTCAAGGAGGTAGTGGAGCTAGATGAGAGTGGCGATGATCCAGACACCATCGAAGCACCGCAGCCCCACCCGATTGAGACAGAGAGGTCACCGGCAGTGCTGATAGAGGAGAAGGACATTGAACTGGAAATTGCCAAGGTGCCGGAACCTCTAACACCAACCTGGAGCTCCTGTCACGAAGAGAAGAATGAGAACGAGGAGGAGACAGGAGGCAGAGTCAAGGATGATGATCGGCCCGCTATGAGAAAGCCAGAACAACCATATGAAAATGAACAACCACAGAGGGGAGAATGGCTAGGAGAGTAAACAAACCACCATGTCAGTGTGTGAGACAACTGGCCACTTTGAAGCAATCTGGACAAGTGGCAATGCTAGGGCATCGCCGTACGCACCACTGCCTCAGCGTATCGCCTCTAGCCGCCCAGCAGAAAACATCGCCACAGTACCCAGCTCGGTTTAGGGTTTCGGGCAACAAGTCCTTTGTGCAGGGAAAGAAGGGAATGTAGGTTTTGGGTGTAAATTGTGAAAATTACTATTTTTTCCCTGCATTTTACTTAAATATTTTAGAGAAAAAGAATTTTATAATTTTTATTAATTTTTGTAAATTTAAAGGGGTAAAAGTTGAAATTATGGTGTTTGATACTGGAGGGTTTGCCCCTTTGTACATCAGTATATTGACCCTTGAGAACAAGGGTCATTTTATGGCGGGGTATTGATGCGAATATTATTGACGGTCACGCTCGAATTAATCTCGAGCGGCCCCGACCGCCGTGTCACTCGCCACATCAGGCCTAGAGGACACCTCATCTCTACACTCTAGTGTAAATAAGGAGGGTAGTTAGAGATAGTTGGGTCATGTGTGAGTGATGTGCGTGCAACCTTCTCTTTCTCCCTCAAAATTCTCTCTATCTCTCCCCCTTTCTTCTAGATCTGTCTTCCCTTTCTTTACTTGTAATAGATGATGTATCCTCTAGGACCGATGTGGCGGGCTACATGACAGTCGGGAAGGCTTGAGACTCTTTCGGGCGTGACCCTCGGTAATATTCATATCAATATCCCCGCCATAAAATGACCCTGTCCTCAATGGTTAAGTTATTAATATGCAAATGGGTAAACCGTCTAGGATCAAACACTATAATTACAAATTTTACCCCCTTAAATTTTTGAAAATTGACAAAAAAAATTTATAATATTTTTCTCTAAAATATGTGAATAAGCAGTGATTAACTAATTTAAAACAAAATTCAGGGTAAAATAGTAATTATATTTGAAACTAAACCTCAAATCCATTTCCTTCTAATGCATCCTCCTCCTCTGTGATAACCCCAGTGGAACCACAGCTCCGCCTTGCTCAAGCAACGACGTTTAGCGAAGGACAAGGGGTGTGACGGCACATCGGCTGTGGCGACGGCGGTGCGGCGATCTCTGTAGAGTCGTCCCCTTCACCTGCTGCTTCGAAGTGCCCGTTAATGGCATTCTTCGCCACGGACAGCCTAACACGAAGGATGGCTAAGCCGTTTTCTTCTCTGGTAGGTCCGACCTTTCTGTCTCGATCAGGTGGGGCTCTGGTGCTCCAATGGTGTCCGGATCATCGCCGCACTCCTCTAGCTCCACTACCTCCTTGACCAGGTTTTTTGGCTCAAATTTCTTACGTCTAGTATCCTCTTACATCTGATCAAGTTTTGCTTGAATCTTTACAATCGTTGTTTGTATTCTAGCAATTGCTCCTGGATCAAATTCCATTGTTGATGCCAAGGGTCGTTAGCTCTGATACCAATTGATACGAATCAAGCCCCAAATCCAAGTCTAACTCATGGTCAATGGGCCCAATCCATATACTCAAGCATCAAAACATTGAAATTGTATTGTATTAACTAAAAGAGGGAAGAAATGCATAAAAGAAGGGGGAGAAGACACAGAGAGAATTGGAAGGGAGATAGAAAAATCATATCATCATTCTACATCTAAGCATACCTAATTCGCGAATCAACCCCTCTTATTTATACTAATAAACCAAAGATGAGGTGTCACTAGGGCTGATGTGGAAGGCGAAGTTCTAGTCAAGAAGGCTTGAGACTCGTTCAGGCATCACTCTCGGTAATGGTCATATCAGATATAACGGCACCAAACGGCACTCTGACCCCCAGGATTAATATAGCATCAACCACTGTACTGTACTTTAGAGTAGCAGATTAGAATATGCTACAATTGCTCTGGATTAAACAATTCCATAACTAGAGAGAATTGAAATTTAGAGAGATGGAGAGGGACCAGATAGAGAGTAAAGAAGACGGAGAACAATAGCTTTATTGTTCTCTCTTTTTTTTTTTCGCCTCAACCTTAACTTGCCAATTTATAGACCAAAAATGCTCCACACACATCCATACAATTGAGAAGAATGTGGAAAGTATCTGTAGTTGAGGATATTTGCAGAAATAACCGTTTAATAGAGGAAAACAAGGAAACAATTGTGGGAGATTGTAAACCTTATTTTAAATTCACAATGGAAAAATAAAAACCAAAAATATTAGCTGTAGTTCGTAGGATCCGTCATTTGTATTGGTTGGATAGGTCAAATCGGATATGTATTTATTGGAATGATTGTTGGAGACTCAAATGATGGATATGCAAGCATGATAACTTATATGAGCAAATCCCCTACTAGAAACGTATAGGAAGTTTTCTCCTCGTACGGCTCAAGAAGAGAAAGCTACAGCAACGTAATACACAATATATTCCAAATGACTCCCCAAAGCACTTATTTATACAAGATAACTAGGTAATTAGGGTTTAATTGATGATGTGGCTTGAGACTAATTTGGGTGTGACCATCGATAATTTTCTCATCAATTAGTATCTTAGCTATCCCATAGTTAACAATATCGATCTCGTGTTGGATTGTGTTGGATTGGTGTTAAATTTGTATGTGAAGTTAGGATCCTATCAATTGGTATCAGAGCTCATGTTCCTCGGCATCAACCATGAAGTTTGATCCGGTTGCAACTGCCGGAATACACATAAAAATTGCAAAGATACTAGCAAAACTTAACCAGAAATCTAAGCTAAAAAAACTTGGTCAAGGAGGTAGTGGAGCTAGAGGAGAGTAGCGATGATCCAGACACCATCGGAGCATAGGCGCCCTACTCGATCGAGATAGAGTGGTCCCCGGCAATGCTGACAGAGGAGAAGGACATTGAACTGGAATTTGCCAAGGTGTCGGAAGCTCTAACACCGACCCGGAGCTCCTGTCATGAAGAGAAGAATGAGAACAAGGAGGAGACAGGTGGAAGAATCTAGGATGATGATTGGCCCACTATGAGAAAGCTAGAACCACCATATGGAAATGAACCACCGCTGGAGGGGAGAATGGCTAGGAGAGTAAATGAGCCACCATGCCAGTGTGCGAGACAACATGCCACTTTGAACAATCTGGACAAGCGATAACATAGGGCATCACCGTTAGCACCATTGCCTTAGCGTCTCGCCTCTGGCCGCCCACTGGAAAACACCGCCACAGTACCCAACTCGATTTAGGGCTTTGGGCAACTGGTCCTGTGTGCAGGGAAAGAAGGGAAGGGAGGCTTTGGGTGTTAATTGTGAAAATTACTGTTTTTCCCTCGCATTTTACTTAAATATTTTAGAGAAATTTTTTTTATAATAATTTTTAGTAAATCTGAAGGAGTAAAATTTGTGATTATGGTGTTTGATTCTGGAGGATTTACCCATTTGTACAACAGTACCTTGACCCTTGAGAACAAGGGTCATTTTACGGCAGGAGTATTGATACTAATATTACTAACGGTCATGCCTGAATTAATCTCGAGCGGGCCCCACTACCGTGTCACCCGCCACTTCAGGCCTAGAGGACACCTCATCTCTATAGTCTAGTGTAAATACAGAGGGTAGTTCGAGATATTTGGGCCATGTGTGAGTGATGTGTGTGCAACCTTCTCTTTCTCCCTCAAAATTCTCTCTATCTCTCCCCCTTTCTTCGAGATCTGTCTCCCCTTCCTTTACTTGTAATGGATGAGGTGTCCTCTAGGGCTAATGTGGCGGGTTACATGACAGTCGGGAAGGCTTGAGACCCTTTCGAGCGTGACCCTCTATAATATTCATATCAATATCCCCGCCATAAAATGACCCTTGTCTTCAGTGGTAAAGGGATTGATATGCAAATGGGTAAACCCTCCAGGATCAAACACCATAATTACAAATTTTACCTCCTTAAATTTTTGAAAATTAACAAAAAATTTAATAATATTTTTCTCTTATATATCTGAATAAGTAGTGATTAAGTAATTAAAAATAAATTCAGGTGTAAAGTAGTAATTATCCTTGAAACTAAACCTCAAATCCATTTCCTTTTGATGCATCCTCATCCTCTGTGATAACCCCAGTGGAACCATAGCTCCGCCTTTCTCAGGCAACGATGTTTGGCGAAGGACAAGTGGTGTGACTGAACACCGGTTGTGGCGATGGCGGTGTGGCGATCTCTGTAGCATCGTCCCCTTCCCTGCGTCCATTAGTGGCATTCTTCAACATCGACAGCCCAACACGAATGACGGCTGTGCCGTTTTATTCTCTGGCAGGTCCGACCTCTCTGTCTCGATCAGGTGGGGCTCTAGTGCTCCGATGGTGTCTGGATCATCGTTGCACTCTTTTAGCTCCCCTACCTCCTTGACTAGGTTTTTTTAGCTCAAATTTCATACCTCTAGTATCCTCTTACATCTAATCAAGTTTTGCTTGTATCCTTGCAATTGTTGTTTATATTCCAACAATTGCTACCGGATCAAACTCCATTGTTTATGCTGTTGGTCGTTAGCTCTGATACCAATTGATACGAATCAAGCCCCGAATCCAAGTCTAATACAAGGTCAATGGGCCCAATCAATATATTTAAACATCAAAACGTAGAAATTTTACTGCATTAACTGAAGAAAGGGGAGAAATACATAAAAGAACCGGGGGGGGGGAGGGAAGACATAGAGATAATTAGGAGGGAGATAGAGAAGTCATATCATCATTCAACATCTAAGCATACTTAATTGACTAACCAACCCCTCTTATTTATACTAAAAAACCAAAGATGAGGTGGTACTAGGGCTGATGTGGTGGGTGACGTGCTAGTCGGGAAGGCTCGAGACTCGTTTGGGCATGACTCTCGGTAATATTCATATCATGTGTAACAGGACCAAACGGCACTCTGACCCCTAGGATTAATATCGCATCCACCATTGTGTTGTACTCTAGAGTAGCAGACCAGAATATGTCATAATTGCTCATGATTTAAACAATTCCATAACTGGAGAGAATTGAAATTTAGAGAGACGGAGAGGGGCTAGATGCAGAGTAAGGAAGAAGGAGAACAATGGCTTTTTTGTTCTCTTTTTTTCCCCCTCAACCCTGACTTGCCACTTTATAGACCAAAAATCCCCCACACACATCCATACAATTGAGGAAAAGGTGGAAAGTATTTGTAGTTGAGGATATTGGCAGAAATAACCATTTGACCAAGGAAAATAGGAAACAATCATGGGAGATTATAAACCTTATTTTAAATTCACACCAGAAAAATAAAAACCGAACATATTAAATGTAGTTCCTAGGAATCTTCATTTGTACTGGTGGGGGGGAGAGAGAGCTATATCAACGTAATACACAACGTATTCCAAATGACTCCCCAAAGCACTTATTGATACTAGGTAACTAGGTTATTTGGGTTTAATTGATGATGTGGCTCTGGACTTATTCGGGCATGACCGTCGATAATATTCTCATTAATTAGTATCTTAGCTATCTCGTAGTTAACAATATCGATCTCGTGTTGGTTAGTGTTAAATTTACATGTGAAGGTAGGATTCTATCTCAGATCCTATCAATTGGTATGAGAGCTCACGTTCCTCAGCATCAACAATGGAGTTTAATCTGGTAGCAACTACTAGAATACACACAAAGATTGCAAACAGACTAGAAAAGCTTAACCAGATGCAAGAGGTACGAAATCTGAGTTAAGAAACCTGGTTAAGGAGGTAGTGGAGCTAGAGGAGAGCAGCAATGATCCAGACACCATCGGAGCATCGAAGCCCCACCCGATTGAGATAGAGAGGTTGCTGGCAGTGCTGACGGAGGAGAAGGACATTGAACTGGAAGTTGCCATGGTGTCAGAACATCTAACACCGACCCGGAGCTCCTTTCACTAAGAGAAGAATGAGAACAAAGACGACACAGGAGGCAGAGTCAAGGATAATGATCGGCCCACTGTGAGAAAGCTTGAACCACCATATGAAAACAAACCACCATCGGAGGGGAGAATGGCTAGGAGAGTAAACGAGCCACCATGTCAGTGTGAGAGACAACTGGCCACTTTGAAGCAATCTGGACAAGTGACAATGCCAAGGCATCGCCGTCAGCATCACAGCCTTGGCGTCTCACCTCTTGCCGCCCATCGAAAAACACCGCCACAATACCCAGCCCGATTTAGGGTTTCGGGCAACAGGTCCTCTGTGCAGGGAAAGAAGGGAATGGAGGTTTTGGGTGTTAATTGTGAAACTTACTGTATTTCCCCCGCACTTTACTTAAATATTTTAGAGAAAAAGAATTTTTTATTTATTTTTGTAAATTTAAAGGGGTAAAATTTGTAATTATGGTGTTTGATCCAGGAGGGTTTACCCATTTGTGCCTCAGTACCTTGACTCTTGAGAACAAGGGTCAATTTATAGCGGGGGTATTGACACGAATATTACTGATAGTCACACCAGAATTAATCTTGTGCAGGCCTGACTGCCGTGTCACCCACCACATCAGGCCCAGAGGACACCTCATTTCTACACTCTAGTGTAAATACGGAGGGTAGTTAGGTTTGGGACATGTGTGAGTGATGTGTGTACAACCTTCTCTTTCTTCGTCAAAATTCTCTTTATCTCTTCCCCTTTCTTCTAGATCTGTCTCCCCTTTCTCTCCTTGTAATAGATGAGGTGTCCTCTAGGACTGATGTGGCGGGTTACATGTCAGCCCAACACAAATTACGGCAACTCCATTTTCTTCTTTCGTAGGTCCGACCTCTATGTCTCGATCAGGCAGGGCTCTGGTGTTCCGATGGTGTCCGGATCATAACCGCACTCCTCTAGCTCCACTACCTCAATGACTAGTTTTTTTAGCTCAAATTTCATACCTCTGGTATCCTGCTACATCTGATCAAGTTTTGCTTGTATCTTTGCAATCGTTGTTTGTACTCCACCAATTGCTACCGGATCCAACTCCACTGTTGATGCTAAGTGTCATTAGCTCAGATACCAATTGATACGAATCAAGGCCCAAATCTAAGCCTAACTCAAGATTAGCGGGCCCAATCAATATACTCAAGCATCAAAACATATAAGTTATATTGTATTAACTAAAGAAAGAGGAGAACTACATAAAAGGAGGAGGAGAAGACATAGAGAGAATTGGCCGGGATATAGAGAAATCATATCATCATTCAACATCTAAGCATACTTAATTCACTAACCAATCCTTCTTATATACTAATGAACCAAAGATAAGGTGGCACTAAGGCTGATGTGGCGGGTGACGTGGTAGCCAAGAAGGCTCAGGACTCGTTCGGGCATAGCTCTTGGTAATATTCATATAAGGTATAACGGGGCCAAATGGCACTCTGACCCACAGGATTAATATAGCATCCACCAATGTACTGTACTGTAGAGTAGCAGACTAGAATATGTCACAATGTCTCAGGATTCAAAGAATTCCATAACTGGAGAGAATTCAAATTTAGTAAGATGGAGAGGGGCTAGATGGAGAGTAAGGAAGAAGGAGAACAATTGCTTTTTTGGTTCTCTTTTTGGCCCCCTCAACCTTGACTTGTTAATTTATAGATCAAAAATCCCCCACACACATCCATACAATTGAGAAGAAGGTGGAAAGTATCTGGAGTTTAGGATATTTGCAGAAATAACTATTCAATAGAGGAAAATAGGGAAACAATCATGGGAGATTATAAATCTTATTTTAAATTCACAACGGAAAAAAAAAAAAATCGAACATATTAGAAGTCAGGTCAGAAAAAATACTATGCCACACCTGGCGGTGCGGATGTATGCGTGCGAGCATGGTCCAATTTCAACAATCAATTTTACTTCAAAAATTTTTAAGCACATCCAACAAAGTAGGGTGCTTAGATTGGTCTTTTACAACCAACTGCACCCTATTCGTGGCATTTTTTTGCACCCCCTTCTTGTGTCATGTAGCAAAGCTCCTTTGTACACACTATTGTTGTAAAACTTGTAATAATAATATTTTTTATTATTTTTGTAAGTTAATTTTTTATCGTTTAAATATATAAGTTTAATATATTTTGTATTAGAATAAAATATTCCAATATATATAAACTATAATTTCCCTCTCTTAATATATGAAATACAATTTTTGTAATAGTTTAGAACAACTGGATAACATATCAAATGTACTAAATAATATTATATTATTTTGATTTGACTTATATTGTCACACATAACTAAATATTTTAATTTTTATATGAAAATAAATTATTAATAAATCTAAAAATAATTTAACAATAATTTTTTAATATAAATATTTTGGTGGTTTTAACCATGAAAAACTTTTTTTTTTTTTTTTTGGTAAGCTAGGGTGATATACCATATATGAAAGAATATATGTACAAGTCTATGAGGGGCATACCCGAGCCATGGCCATAGAGGCCTACATCAATGAATCAATAAATTAATCCAAGGAAGCAAAAAAAGTATTGAAGGTTAACAAGACCAACAAAAGCAAAAGCCAAACAAAGCTGAAAGCAAAAACAAAGAACTAACGCTCAATCCCTCACTCTTGCAGAAGTTAAGAGTGACACTGAGCACCACGTAGTGTAGAAGTAGCAATGAAACGTCTACGAACCAATACTGTGATCTCCTTAACAACAGTTGAAGAAGGCCTGGACTGAGAGTGCCGGATCCTTAAGTTACAATCATACCAGAGGGTATAAATCATTGCAGAGAGGCAAAGGCAAGCAAGAACATGATCCACCCCGCGACCATGAAGCCGAGTAATGGCCCAAGAGATAAGTTCACACCAAGCTAGCACTGGCCAAGCAAAAGATGTGCTCAAAGACACTCTAGCCCAAATAGTGGCCAAGTAACTGCAGGTTAAGAAAAGATGGCTATGCGACTCGTCATCCGAACCACATAGCGCATAGGAAGCTCCAGTACCCTGAATCTAATGCCTTGGCAGTTTGCATGAGTCCAGAGTAGCTCACATGAGGCATGCCATAAAATGAAGGATTGCCTCGGGATGTGCAATGGGAACCAAAGAAGATAGTGGATGGAGTCCCCCTCCCACCCACTACGAATCATCTCCCAAGCCGAACTAGTGGTGAATGCCCCTCAAGGGTCACCCATCCACCTGACGTGGTCAGCTAGGCCCGGTCTAGGCCTGAAGTCAACAATGTCCAAGATAGGTAGCAACTCAACCCTCTTCTGCAGGATCCTCCACTGGTCATCCTCATTAATGTTAGAAACACAAGAGCCTCAGAAGTGACCAGTAAAGGTCAAGGGATGGGTTGGAAACAGGATGAAGTCCCAACGAACTGTGTCCAATGCCTTACGAATATCAACCTTCAGAGTACATCGAGATGACGCCGTCAGAAGGTGATAGTCGTGCTTAAGGTCCTGAGCAAGCAGAATACAGTCTGAGATCTTCCTCCCAGGAATGAAGGCGGACTGCGAGTCATCAATCAGAAAGGGAAGCACCCCTTTTAGCCTATTTGCAATGACCTCAGTGATACACTTATAGATCACATTGCAACAGGAGATGGAGTGATAGTTAGAAAAGGTGGAGGGATTCTCCACCTTTGGAATTCAACTGATATGGGTAGCTTTTAGGGCACTCAGCATGCACCCCGATTGGAAGAACGAACGGACAGCTCGCACAACATCACGACCCACAACATCCTAGGCCCTCTTAAAGAAGAGGGAGGTATAGCCATCAAGACCAGAAGCCCTATCATCACTCGTGGAGAAGAGAGCATCTCACACCTCAGCATCAGAAATTGGAAGCGTCAATGTTCTAGCCTAATCCTCAGAAAGCTGGGCCTGAAATAGACCAGAGATATCCTCATGAAGTGGCCCGCGTGGCTCGGTCAACAACTCCCGAAAGTAGGAGACCCTGGCCTTCGAAATCTTCCCCTCATCATAGGTCCTCACACCGTTACGACGAACAATAGAAGGGAGCATCCTTGCCTGCCAATGAACGACAGACTTATGGAAAAAACGGGTACCTTGATCCTCAAAAGAAAGCCACTGGAGCTAGACTTCTGACCGTAGAAAGCCTCCTTATCCCCACACAGCCTTGAATACTCCTGAGATAAATGGCGCTCCTCCACTCGAAGGACCATACACTCAGGGTTAACATCTAATGCCCTTTGGCTCACAGCCCAGGCATCCCTTCCCGTTGCCACTCTAGCCGAGATGAGACTATAATATCAAGCATTGAGGGTTTTCAACTCACCCTTCAAACACTTTAGCTTCTAAGTGAGTTGATACATAGGCGTCTCATCAATGCTGGACTCCCACACCCTTTGGACCATAGGAAGAAACTGCTTAAGATCAGCTTGAGAGTTAAAGAACTTGAAAGGGAGCTGCGATGTGCAACGCTCTCTAAGCCCTCTAACAACAAATGAAAAGTGGTCAGAAGGGATCTCACGCTGAAGGAACTCAAGTAATAAGGCGGAAAAACAACACAGCCACCCCTCACCCACCAAACACCAATCAAGATGCTTTAGAATGAGAGCATCCTCATCCATCCTATACGACCACGTATAGAACAACCCAGTATATGGCCAAACAGTGAGCTTAGACTCATAAACGTAGTCTCGAAATTCATCCATGTGGCCAGGCCAAGAGTTCTGACCACCACAACTATTACTAGCGCTGAGGATAGCATTAAAGTTTCTAAGAAGTATCCAAGGCTCCTCCTGAAGACCCATGTTGGCTCCTTGAATATACCTCCAAAGCTCCTGATGTAGCCCTGGCTTGTTAAAGCCATAGACAAATATAGCAGCAAAGCGCTATTCAATTGGTTGATGAGCCATGTGTATACGAACGCAACATAGAGAAAGTAGTGACTCTCTTGGTGTTGTATGTGGATTATATCCTACTCATTGAGAATGACGTGGGAGTCTTATCAACTTTTAAGATTTGGGTGTCAATTCAGTTTGACATGTAAGACTTAGGGGAAGCCAACTATATTCTTGGGATTATGCTTTTGTGGGATCGTAAGAATAGGGTGTTGGGTTTATCTTAGGCTGCCTATATAGATAAGATGTTACCTAAGTTTAACATTGCGGACTCCAAGAAGGGTTTATTTCCCTTCAGGCATGGAGTGCCTCTTTCTTTAGAATAGTGTCTTTCGATACCTCAAGAGAAAGAACATATAAGAAATGTTTTGTATGCTTCGGCTGTGGGAAGCCTTATATATGCTATGTTATGTACCAGACCTAATATCTATTTTTCCATTGGTATGGTAAATAGATGTCAATATAATCCAGGTAAAATGTACTAGACGGTAGTGAAGCATATTTTCAAATACTTAAGAAAGACTAGAGATTATATGTTGGTTTTTCATGGTGATGAAATGATTCCAATGGGCTATTTTGATTCAGATTTTCTGTCAGATTTAGATGCTAGACGTTCCACATCTGGTTATGTCTACACCCTTGGTGGTGGACCATAAGTTGGAGGAGTGTCAAGCAAACTTGTATTGTTGACTCCACCATGGAAGTCGAATATGTGGCAGTTTCGGAAGCTTCCTAGGAGGCTTATTGGCTTAGAAAGTTCCTTATGGATCATGAGGTTTTAAAGGAGGGGCTTACACCTGTTGCCATTCATTGTGACAATTCAGGTGCTGTGGCTAACTCAAAGGAGCCAAGGAAGCACAATCGGTCCAACCATATCGAAAGAAAGTATCACCTCATTCGGGACTACATGGAGAAAGGGGAGATTTCAATTTTGAAGATAGATACCTCAAGCAACTTAGCAGATTCTTTTACAAAAACATTGACTCAAAAGTCATTTAAGTGACATTTAGGTAGGATGGGATGCTTTGTAATGGCAAATTGGGTCTAGGACAAGTGGGATATTGTTAGAGCCAGCGCCCAAGGGAACCCATTTTATGTAAACTTTTTATTAGTGAATAAAAGTTGTTTAGCGTTATTGTCTGATTTTATTGTTATTTACGAGTCTTTATGCATGTGATGTTGTTCTCTATCAAAACATGTACCATGAGATAGACGAAGTCCTTAAATGACATTTGGGATATCTATTTTTAGTAGATTAATGAGATTGTTCCACAAATGGACTAAATAATGGATAAGAATATTGTTTAATATTTAGTTTTTAGTCAGTGATAGTTTGGGTTGCTTGTCTGCTAAGAATAGAACATGACATTTAGATAACTTGTCTTAGTTATATGGATTGCGATCCAAGATGTTGTGTTGCTGTGTCACAACGAGATTGTCATACTAAACAGGACCACATGATTTTCTCGAATCTGTACTACTATGTAGTGTTGATTGCTTTGATGCACTAAAATGATGAGGTTATAAGTAATAACCGGGGTCTTACTTCATTGGGCATTGCCTAAAGTGTGGCGAGGATAGATATTTTATCAGGAAACTACTTTGTGAAATGCCCCCTTAGTTAATTCGCAAGTTTTTGAGTTGATTCTAGAGACTTCAGCCGGAGCCGGAGCCGGAGCATTTTTTAAGTTGGACGTTGGGAATTAATATAAAAGTGTTTCTCTGTGTTAGTTAATTATTCATAAAAAGGGTTGTTGAATTATTGGCCTCAGTATGACTTGACTATGACGTTTATTATCTTAGTCAAGCTGTGTTCAAGTATTATAGATCAAGTAGACAACGGAATATATGTTGTATCAAAATTATATTAAGTTGAGTGGCATATGTTGTAATTATGTATATGTCCAAGGGTAGTTTTATATTGGTTAAAACTGTTCAGTAAGGAGATTGACCAAAAATGACCCTGCCCGCTTGTTTTAATTACCTGACCGCCCTGCCTGCCCGTGTTTGTACCGTTGCTGCTCGAAGCTTGCTGGAGAAGCTTCCCAAACCTGGTTTAAAATGGGGTGACGCGCGTCAGTCATCCAGCACCCCATTTTGTGTTTCTTTATGGTGAATCTGCACCATTGATGTGCTTGAGATGAACGGCTTAGATGGGACTTGAAGCTTTGCCACGGATTGAGCTAATATGTGTTTATATAAGGACCCTTCTTTTAGGGTTTTAGAACACTTTTCATTTTCCCTTGGTTTTATCTGCAACTGCCAAATCTCTCTCTTTCTTGAGGCAATTTGGAGGCCATTTCTCATATCCGTGGGAGTTAAGGCTTGCATGTTCAGATCTCGTTCCTTTGGAGCTTTGGGAAGCCATTGGTGGCTTCTTTGTGAGTATCTCTTCTTCTTTCTGGTTTATATATGTGCGGTAAAGGTTTCTAACTTAGGAACTTTGAGATCTAGTTGTATTTCGTTATTGTCTTGGTGATTTGGTCTGTAATGACTTGAATATTGACTATAGTGGAGAGACTTCCCTAGAAATAGGGAGCCGTGGAGTAGGTCCATATTTAAAGGCTGAACCACGTAAATCTTGGTGTTCTTTGTCGTGTGTGTGCAGATTTTTCTTTTGATACTTATTTTACTGCAGTTACAGGTTTAGTATTAGATTTGAAAGTCTATAATCATATTCACTAAAGTTTCTTTAAGATCTAAAGTTTTTATTAATGATCCAAAGTTTTTGCGACTAAAACTCAACAAGTGGTATCAGAGCTTTAGGTTCTTTGTCTTAAAGAAACAATATGGCATCTGCTAGGGTTGAGATCGGAAGATTTGACGGTAAAAATGATTTCAATCTCTAGAAACTTAAAATGAAAGCCATTCTTATGGCCCAACGTGCTGGAACTGCGCTTTTACTTGAAGATGAACAACCTGGTTATCTAACTAAGAAAGAGAAACTAGAGATTGAACATAAAGCCTACGCTTCATTGCTACTTAGTCTAGATAATTCAGTTCTAAACCATATTTGTTCTGAAAAGACTGTGGCTAACATCTGGGCCAAGTTAGAGGAGATCTATAAGTCCGAGTCTTTGTCTAACAGGATATTATGTATGGAAGCATTCTTCACTTTTAAAATTAGTGAGTCTAGACCCTTAGAAGATTCTATGGATCAATTTAACAAAATCTGTCAAGATTTGGATAATGTTAAGGTAACTGTTGCTGATGAACTTAAGGCTGTAGTGATGTTGTGTGCTTTACCTAAATACCTTAGGGCTTTCAAAGACACACTAAGATATGGATGAGATACTATAGCACTTAAAAATATTTCCAAGGCCCCTAGGTTCAAGATTCTTGAACTTAGGAAGGAAGGGAAGTATCCACTTAACAGTAACAGAGGGGAAGGGTTGTCTGTTAGGGGTAGGACAAAGACTCGAGACAACAATAATAATCATAATAAAGATAATAAAGAAAGAAAAAGAAGCAAGAGTAGGAATAGATCCAACTCTAGACCAAGAAGGACCACAGTAAAGTAAAGTGTTATGAATGTGGTAAGTTAGGACATATCAAGAGATACTGTCCTGATTATCAAAGAAAATTCAATGGCATAGTAGATAACACTGAGTACATTGATTGTTATGATTCTGCTGCAGTCTTAGTGGCTTCTATAGACCTAACTACACATGAGTAGGTACATGACTCAGGATGTAGTTTCCATATGACATCTGATAGATCTTGCTTTACTGAATACAAAACTGTGACTGGGGGGAAGGTGTTACTAGGAAACAATCACTGGTGCAAGATAGTAGGAATAGGGTCAGTTCGGATTAGAGGGTCAAATGGTGTTGACTTCACCCTAGAAGGAGTTTGGCATGTGCTTGAACTTAGAAGGAACCTGATTTCTCTAGGACAGTTAGACCTAGCTGGAATGACCTTAAAGGCTAAGCAAGAGGTAATGAAGGTCCTTAAGGGTTCCCTTGTAATGCTTAGTGGGGAGGTCAAGAATGGTCTATATGTACTTAGAGGTGACATAGTTCCTGCTGGCTGCTTTGTTGCAGAAAAAGCTGACTTAACTAACCTTTGGCATAAAAGATTAGGACATGTTTCTGAGAGAGGTCTGAATGAACTAAATAAGACAGGACTGTTGGGGGGTGGTTATTTGTCTAAACTTGAATTTTGTGAGTCATGCATCTTTGGCAAACATCATAAACTATCTCTTAAGTCTAGTGTCCATATAACTAAGTCACTTGCAGATTATATCCACTCTGATTTGTGGGGACCAGCTAGAGTACCAACTTTAGGTGGAGCTTACTACTTCCTATCCATGGTAGATGATTTTTCTAGGAAGGCTTGGGTTTATTTACTCAAAACAAAAGATGAATGTTTTAATGCTTTTGTTAGATGGAAGAACCCTATAGAAAATCAAACAGGTAGGAAGATTAAGGTGCTTAGGGCTGATAATGGACTTGAGTATACCAACTCTGATTTTGATAGTTTATGTGCACACAATGGTATAACAAGACACAATATGGTTAGAAAAACACCCCCAACAAAATGGACTTGCTGAGAGAATGGACCGTACACTCTTAGATAGAGTCAGATGCATGCTATTTGCATCTGGACTGGGAAAGAATTTTTGGGGGGAGGCTATGGTTACTGCATGCTATCTAATAAATAGAACCCCCTCCTTTGTAATTGATTTTAAAACCCCTGAAGAAAAAAGGACTACAAAAACAAGTGACTATTATGTTTTAAAAGTTTTTGGATGTGCTGCGTATGCACATCAATTACAAGGAAAACTTGAACCTAGGCCTGTAAAAGGTGTTTTCCTAGGCTATCCTGATGGTGTCAAGGGTTATAGAGTGGGTGTTAGGGATGGAAATAGAACCATAATAATAATTAGTAGGGATGTGACTTTTAATGAGGAAGAAATGCCCTACTTAGAGAAACCATTAGCTGCTGGTACAACATTTACTTCCTCCAACCCTAGGAAGTTTGATTCTGAACTCTATGAGTTTGAAATCAGCCCACCAGAACCTGCATACTAGGAAAACTAGACTTTAGATCCTAAAGAAGAGGTGACTAACAGTGCTGAGAGGAGCCCTGAACCTCAAGAAACAATTGAACCTATGGACCTATCTAACTACCAACTAGCTAGGGATAGGGAGAGGAGAGAAACTAGGGCACCTGTTAGGTTTATAGAATTAAACGACAAATTAAATTGTCAAATTGATCAAAGTTAGTTTAGGGTATGAAATAGGGTTAGCTTAAATGGGATCCCATCATTATATTTTATCATGAAACTGACTTTAAGGTTTAGGCTGTAAGCTTTAAACCTAGATTAACATTAAATTAGGGCTCAGGGTAATGAACTAGTCTAAAGGATAACCTATCTTATCACTCTAGTTATCACATAGATTATCGTAATAGTGCTATTAAATTCCTTTATCACACCTAATTTAATGTTAAACCTCAATTAATACTTAAGTTAGGGCTTAGGGTAATGAACTAGTCCATGGGCATATAAACCATCTATAACTCTAAGAATAGGATGGATTATCTCAATAGCACTAATAAATTCATTTATCACTCTCAATTAAGTATTAATTTATATAAAAGATTGGGTTCAAGGTTAGGTACAACCTCAACCTTGACCACTTAAGAAGAACTTGCTATACTATAGTCTGGGCTACAAGCATAAGATAACACATGAATAAATTGGTAAATTAAATCATGGTTACAAGCACCTAAAAGGAAACCAATCTAAAACATAGAACTCCCCATAGGGGTGCGGGAAATACTATCGCAAAAGTTATTATTGAAAATAAAATATAATTTGGGATTCGGACAGCTACTCGTCCTTCACCCCTAAACTACGAGTCTACTCCTCCATAGAATTTTTATATATTACCAAATCAAAAGATAAAAGCGAAGACAAACTTATAGATTAAAAACTCCTTTGATCAATGTTGATGTGATTCTTGCTTTAATTTCTAGTATTCCGACCACTTGCTCATCGGCCTTCAAGAGAATTGCAATCTCTTTTGGCATCTCGAGGAAGGAGGAGACGAGAGAATAGTCAACAAAAAGTCCCTACAATTATCCCTCCTCTTCGGCCTTCGTCATGTAAAAAAAAAAAAAACGCTTTGTTGGGCCAAGCCCAGCAAAGTAGGTTATATTACCCCCCCCCCCCCTCCCCACACAGATATATATATATATATGCGAAACATTATTTGTTTTAAATTGTAAGACCGAATATTTGACCCGATGGGCTCTTTCTTTGACACATGGTCAAGTTTCTCATCGTAGTCTTCGAATATACCTAAATTATACTTCATTTTGCCAATTTTCAACCCTTGTTTTCTCTGATGCACTCAAAGCCCAAACGTACCTAAATTACAATAGAACACACATGTAATAGCCAAATATGTCACAGGAATGAGGTATAAAATATATGAAAATGAGACACATCAATGTCCCCAAACCCAAACCTTGCTTGTCCACAAGCAAGACTCAACACAAACTAGCTAAGAGATGGAAATTTAATCAAGCATGTAGTGGCAAGAATTACGTGTGAAAAATATTTCTGGACATACTTGAAGGTGTACCTAAGAATGGAGAATTTTATGTAACATTATTATTACAATGGTTCCAACTAAAGTTTTCGTAATTTCAGTTTTTTTACTAGTGAGTGAGCTTAAAACTTCTCTTCCATTTTCCTTTTTCCAAACCTTACATATGTAAGACGAATAGAAAAATAATTAAAGAAATAAGTTGCCCTAACAAATTACTCCTAATCAATAACGAAATCTCAAGTCTTCTCTTTTTTCTCTTATTTTCTTCTTTTTCTTTTTTTTAGAGTGACTCATGGTCAGGCGTGTCTGCTGAGGACCGATGTAGCACGTTTTTGGCCGGTGACTCCTGATCATGTTGGCTCAAGGAATCGAGTAAAGAGCACTCCTTGGACCTAATGGCTCAAGTCAAAAGAATTCACAACCTAAGTGTTACAAGCACATACCTTGAAAGAATGTTTCACTCATATTAGGCATTGGTGCTTATTAAAGTGACTTCAAGAAGTTAATTCTTCTTAAGATTTGCCTGTTGCCCGTGTAGCAAGCTTTCGACCGGTAGCTCCTAATCCAATTTACTCAAGGTACCAGGTGTTAAAACACCCCTACGGGCTTACTTGCTTAAGACATAGGGGTTTTAAGAACTAACAAGTCACGGGCACTTACCCGATTAAACAGATATTAATACCTCTCTTTTTTTTTTTTTTTTTTTTTTGAGTAGAATCAACTCAACAAAAACAGAGAGACTATTGATTTCAACATTGTTACGGGTAAAATGCTTAATTCAAAGTCATAAAGTTATTCCCACTATCACAACTTAAAATGTAAAGTTTTTCACAAGACTAATGCTGAAATTTAATAATGTCTCCAACTAGTTAAAAGACCAAAATAACAAATTGAACAGTAAGATCAAAGAATAATATCATTACTTAAAGATTTTAACAGTCTTAGCACATCTCAAATTTGAACATCAATATAATCATAGTAATTCTGTACTACTCCATGAAAAAATTCGGCCAAGGTGCTTGATGATGGTTCCAAAAAAAGTTAGGAGGGTTCCTCCATCCTTGATTGTAGGTCATAGAATAAGGGTTGTGTTGGGCTCATTTATGGTTCGACATTTAGTTGTCCTATTCCAACCCAATGAGGCAAAAGTGTTACCTGCTTGGCACTCCGCACTAGCATGATTCCCTGCACAAAATTCACATCTTACTATAAGAGCATGGACAACATTGACACTCATTTTACCCAATTGCTTTTGAATTAGTGAGATTGAGCAGATAACGACATGAATGCACTAACTTCATGAACTCCTACTGGTCATTTTGGTATAGCTCGGTATTGACATCTCGTATAGTTGTTGATAGCGATCACCTCTGGCAACATTCTTTCTTTGAGTTTTTTTAGTGTGTCTTCTTCAATCTAAGGATCTGAGGGAGTAATGTCTCCTCCCCACAATCTTATCAAAATAAGAAAAATAAACTTAAATGTTATTAGAAAGATAAATACAATGAGAAAATAAGACAATACAACACAAAAGTTAAGAAAAACCAACTTTTAAGGGGGGTAATAATACTAAAGTTTTGAAATGCTTAAAATAAAAATCCAAACTTCCAAAAATCTATCAAGGTGAATGAAATAAATAAGAAAATGAGATTTTTTTTATAAAATTTAAACAAGATTTACATGTTTTAACAAAATAAATTCAAATTAGTACTAAAATTAGATGGTATCAATATCACTCAAATAAAAACAATCCCCGGCTATGGCACCAAAAACTTGAAAGGTGCTATTACTTAGCAAGTAAACTAAGTCATATCAAGTAATAATGAGTGAGTAGAGTATCATTCCTACGATGATTGATTTGTTAAATGATTACTGAAATTAGTAGTTCTGGTTCTATTTGAATGACCGAATTTTAAAGTTTTCAATATGAAACTAATGAAAAGAAAAAATCTAAAGTTCTTTACTGATTTTTAAGATAAGTTGCTGATTTTAAACCCAAGGTATCCGATTTCACCAAGTTGATCCAATACGACTTCCTATTCTCAGTATTCAAGTTGTTTTATCCATGTTGATAAGTCGAAAACCCTAATTTAATAAATATTTTCACTCGAACAATACTTGGTGTACTCTTTTACATATTAATTCATTAATCACTTGCATGAATTTAAATAAGAAAAGAGTTGTGAAGATTTATGGTTTTCACTCACAAGACCACACAAATCGAGTTAATCCGTCTCTAGCATTCGCTCAACTTATGGTATTTTTTACTTTACCAATTATCATAAATATCTTCTTGGACTCATTATGAATCATTACAAGTTTGGAATGGTGATCAAATGCTCAAAACACATAAATAACAATAATAAACATTTCAACAATGGAATAAACAAACATAGAATACTTTGAATAAGAAAAGAGCATAAATTACAACTTAGGCTACATCGTAGCCTAGGAAAAACAAAATTAATTCATGGTTAACATGACATAAAGCAAAACTAAAACAAAAGCCATGAACTATAGATAAAAAAGGATAGAAAAGAACTTTGGAATGAAGAACACCGACCAAACGCTTTCTTTCCTTCCTTCTCTCCTCCTAAACTCTTTTGTGATGTGTTTTTGAATGAAATTTGATGACCTATGCCCTTGTTTCATCCTCTATTTAAAGTACTTTAAGTTGCTAATTCATGAAATAAAAACTTTAATAAACTTGCTCTTCATTTCTTCACTTTGCCGCCCACTTTTGCAAATGGCATCAACTGGGTTTCTTTCTTCTTCTTTTGCCGCTCATCCTTTCTAGTTGGTGCAAGTTTCTTGATTCTTTATTTTATTTATTGTAAACATTGCTTCATTTGTTGATTTTGCCACCCATCCTCATATTCTGTTGTTTAATCTTTGATTTTCTTGTACATTTGTAAATTTGTTTGTCAAACCAAGCAAAAATTAGCATGAAATGAGTTTTGTTGTAATATAAAAGCAATAGTAATGAAACAATAGAAATTAGATGCAAGATGAAAATAAATTAAATCGAAATCATATGAATATATGCATACAAAATTGGTCTTGTAAAGGTCCATAACCCTTTAATTTTCTGTCAATATATATATATATATATATATAATGTCGGGAAAATATATAAATTTTATTGGAAAAATAAACTCTGATGCCGACTATTGGGTTCACAGTTCTCAATTATGGTCACAACAATAGGCATCTATTAGAGTACTTAGAGTAGGAGACTCTTCTCTCTACCTAAACCCTCGGTCGGAGAGTCACGTTTCGTGACACCTCACGTGTGAGAGTTCGTGGGAATAGGTTTATCTCTATAAATCCTTTACTGTAATACCGGTTGTTGGGACGAATTTAAAAATTCTTCCTAAAGTTTATGCTGCGGAAGGGGTTTAGAATTCACAATTCTAAACTTGGGTTGATTTAAAATTTCTAATTTTAAATTTACAGATTTAAATTCATAATTTAAATCTACAGATCTAAATTCTTAATTTAGATCTATAGGCCTTTTACTCAAATACATTTATAATAATACATAAACTTAAATAGGAATAATCATAAATACTTTAAATAAATAGACAAGCGAAAACTAAAAGAAGAGGTAAAGAAAACGTGCCCGGTATTGCTCCAACATAAGAATACCACAACGAAATAAAAATGTTCAAAAGAATACAAAAATTGAGACCCCGTGATCTTCTACGCAATGACCTCAAACTGCCTGGAGGGTGGGCTCCGAAAAATATTGAACTTGAGGTCAGAAAATTTCAACGGAAAATTTTTCCTCCAACTAGGCCTTTAAAGCAATTTCAGAAACCCAAAAATATTTATTTCAATTGAATTACCAAACTTCAGGAATAGATACCTCTATTTATAGGAGTATATCAGAGCAAAAAAATTACCCAAAACCGATGTGGATTTCGTTGATATAAAAATCAATTAAAAACAAAGCGCGTCGTTTAGGCATTAAAAGGGATAAAAGTGCTGCGTTTTGAACCCAGGGAAAAAAAGTTTTTGAATAGCGTATGCCACGTGGCGGGCTACGATTGGCTCACCCTGTGGCACGAGGATTGCCCGGTAGGACGAACCAGTGCGCGAGATTCGTCGGATGCAGCAATACCCGGATTGCACCCCTGTGTGATTTTCGTCCCTTTTTTTTTATTCTTTTGCTTTGTTTCCCACATGTAAGAAATTTATCTTATGAAGTTCAATTTTTTAAAATTATTTTATTCAATAATTTTTCAATTTTTATTCATCTCATAAATAATGTTTGGCAAAATTAATTTACCCATCTTATGGATAAATAATTCATCTCAAGCCTTCTTTAATATTTTTCCGATAGCAATAAATATAGAGGCTTGCACAGGAACCTCAGGGACAATTTAAATCTGGCTCCAAATTTGTTAAATTAATCATCTCATGAAATAATTTAATTACCATGTAATGAGACTCAATTCCACTAAATAAATCTCATTACATTCCAGACTTAAACCATTTAATCGATATCACTCTAATAGACTGTATTGATAATATCGATCCCTCCACTAGATGTCCATGATAAAGGATAAATATAACCACCATCGTTATCTTTCTCACAGCTTCTCCATTAGTTACCGACTCGCCCTTCACTGATTAATTCATTAATACTTGAACATATTCATAGTATAAATTCCAAATGTCAAACACTTGGAATACTTTGGCCAAAGTTTCTGAACTATTCAAATATTTGCTAATCAACTAAAGAGACATCCGCATCTCATAAGAGACTGCAGATTCTCTATTGAATAATCGATCCTTGTAACACTTCACACTGCTACCCAGTGTACGTGGGATTTTAGTCATTCGTTTGGACCTTAGTTATAGTACACCAAAGTAACTAACGCTCCATGCACAAGTCCAGAATACCCTCAGAATTTAGAGCCGTCGTTCAAACAGTACAACGTGAATCACCGACCTCCGATAGTAGTCCAGAAATAAGTAAACTACATGGTCCAACTCAGTGTGTCAATTTTATTAAACACACTAACCTAACACTTTTGGATCTCCATCCACAAAACCAAGACAAGTCCTCCAAAGTGTCAGATTATAATCTTCACATACAAGTGGTCCAAAATTATCTTCGACTACGAGTCTTTCAAACAACAATATATACCATTTGTTCCAAGTCTATCTGTGGCTTAGTCTCATAAACCACTTAGAACAAACATGTAAATTATAGTCTGAGGACTACACCCATCTCATGGATGTTTCCAAAAAGAAAATCATATGCAGTATAAATGCTCACATATACAAATTTAACTAGGAAACAACTAGAACTTCAATTTTATTTATTAATTAAAATAATATATCAAGAGTAAATCTGGATTTTAGGACACTATTCCTAACAATCTCCCACTTGTCCTAAATCCAATTTATGACAAAGTCCATAGTCACCCCTTTTAAGTTTGAACCAAAGGTCTACAGAGCCTAACCCTTAGTAAACTTAATTATTCTATTGTGAAGTCAGCAATACAATACTGCTTAACATTGCTCTCACTACTGGCTCCCACTCCAAGGGTTAAGACATGCTTAGACGTCGAACATCTATCATTTTAATCTGACTGGAAGTTTGAAATCTGTATAGCACTCTGGAACTAGCTCGTCACTTTGAAAGATCAGCATATTGTCTATAGTTTTTCTCAAGAACTAGAGAAAATGCTTCACTGCCGCCTGGTCGATTGTACCTGGGTTAGACTAACACCTACTTACTATACTATGGCATAACAGACATCAAGTCTCATGCACAACATGGCATACCTGAGGCTCCCACTACAAAGCATATGGAATATTCCTCAATTGCTCCTCCCCTTGAGGTGGCCTAGAACACTACTCAAAAGAGAAAGGGACTCCATGCTATACCTTGACAACGTCTTGTCAATATAAGTGGCTGGGGAGAGATCCAACATCCAACTTCTATGACCTTGCAGAAACTTAATCCTAAAAATAGAGTTGGATTCTCCCATGTCCTTCATATTGAGCTTTCTTGACAATTAAATCTTTACAGCTAAAGACATCCCCACATCATTTCTAATGAATAGTATATTGTTGACATACAATATCAAGAAAGTCACTATTTTCTCTTAATGTCGTTTGTACATGCATGGCTCATTCAACCAATTGCTCAAAACTATAAGACTTAATTGCTTCATTGTGGCTAAAAGGATCAGATTCAATGCCACAGTCAACCACTAAGACTCTCGCTATGAACCTATCAGGTGTCTTGACAATCCTCCCACCACATCTAGGCTCTCGTGTACCTAGAACATTCTTATTCCTATTAGCAGGTGCATCTAATGTATCCACTACGTCTTAAGTTATGTCCAGATGTTCAGAATTATTGTCATTTTCTTTTTAATGCTATTTTGTTTTTGCTTTTATAGTTTATTTGCAAAATTCTTCTCTAAGTATTTCGCATTGTTCACGTATATAAGGAGAACAACATGAATAAATCATAAACACATGTTCCTTAGTAAATAAAAATTTTGTTTCTTGTAATAAAGGTTCACAACCATATTCAAACTAAATAACAATTATTTTTCAAACCACATAAATCAAATTCCTATCTAATACAGGTACAAATCATTAAGAATTTTTGAGAAGCAACAATAAGACCCTAACACTAAAATCTAAGCTATCTCTTCCTACTATTAAGACTGCTACTCTTGTACTACCTTTAGCTATCAGGTATAGCTCCCATCATGTAGCCTCCTGGTTGGCCTGAGCCCCTGTAACATATTACAAACTTGGTCAGTTGAACCTGAGTCCACACACCAGGAATCTGGTGAACTCTCAACTACATAGACTCGAATCAGTGAGATATCAATATACCTTCACCATATGACTTAGCAATCTTTGCAGGAAGAGTAGCCATGCACTTTACGCAGTTTCTCTTCCAGTAGCCCATCTTTCCGCAAAAGTAACACTTTCCTTTTGCTGACCTTTGTTTACGATTAGTCACTACATTGGCAATCTTTCATTTTCCTTTCTTTCCAGTCAGTCCCTTATTGAGCTTGCTCCCACTAGCCCTTGATACCTGAGTCAAATGGACACTCCCCTTGGCTCACATAATACCCTCTGGTACCTGTAGCTCCTTCATCATCTCAGGCAATGAATAATCCTTATTATTCATTGTATAATTGAGCCTGAACTGAGTAAAAGAGTTAGACAGAGAGCTGAGGATAATGTCTTGCTGAGACTGACTATTAATCTTAGCACCTAGAATCTCCAACTCAGATAAGCACACCATCATTTTCATGACATGCTCCTGAACTGGCGACCCTTCCAACATCCTCATGTTCAAGAGCTTCCTCATCAACTCTTGTCTCGCTGCCCTAGCTTGACCACCAAATATTTCCTTTAAATGTTTGATCATCTCAGTTGCTGTTTCCATCTCAAGCATCCGATGCTTGAGTACATTGGTCACAGTAGCCAAAATGTAGCATCTGGCTAACTCATTAGCCTTATTCCAGCGTTATAACGCTCTTTAATAGTAGCTGCAAAATTATTAGCAGGCACCATAGGTCGAGCTTCAGTGAGAAAAAACTTATGACCCTCATGTATTATACTATGTCCAGGTTCATTTTTCAGGTGAAGTAATTTGGTCCAGTTAAGGCATTATCTTTCAGAATTGTGTGAAGTGCTCTAGTTACAGCCATTTCAAAAACTGTAAATGTAAATAAATGTGTAACTATCTTATAAGAGTCATGCATAATGCAATGATATGTATTCTTTCAATTTAGCATACACAATAAGTCATATATCTACCGAACTGTACTATCAAGCATACAATGATGACCCAAACACACCACTCCTTACTCCCCGACAGCGGGGTCGCACGAAGCTAGTTCGGGTGATAACTATTCTCCATCAACCTGTTTTCTAGTAACTCTTACTAATCATGATTAAATCACCACTTTACCTTAGTCTCTGACATGACACAACAGAGCTCCTTGGGGAGGCTAATATACCACGCTAGTCAAGTGTAAATCATTATCTAAACCTCCATACCAATACATGAAATACTCCATGGCAGCGTGGTTGCATCGCTTCTTTGCACTTCGGTTTATCCCAAAAAAAGTCTAACCCTGTAATCTGCAAACCGACATCCTCTGCAGGGAGGTTTATCGATCAACTATACTGCTAGACCGGTAATAGAGATCGTGAGGTCACAACAATTAAAACCTCGCCCCCACTTGATTTTTATAACTAGTGGTTTTTTTTTAATTAACTTGCATTTATAACCCGGATGATCTCATAGCCTCTTTTAGAATCTCATTCTAAAATTTACCAAAATTAATTAATTAATGAATTCAAAACATTATCGTTTTACAATATCGATTATCTCATAATCTTGCATTAGGATCGCATTCTAAATTTATTCAAAAAAATTATTTAATTAATTTTACTTTTAAAAACGGTACCATAGATTATCTCATAACCTATTATTTAGAGTCTCATTTTAAAAACTAAATAAATTAATATAAATTAATTTAGTTTTTTAATTTAAAATAATACAGAAATTTAGATTATCTTATAATCTATTTTTAGAATCTAATACTAAAATTAAATTAATTAAAAAAATTAATTGTGTTTAAATTCAGTAAAGGCTTAAAATTTAGACTATACCATAGTCTACTTTAGAATCTCATTCTAAGAGTCAAATAAGATTAGACTATCAAATAGTCTAGTTTAGAATCTTATTCTACAATTTAATTAATAAAATTTTACTTTTAGTTTAAAAATAAAGTTAACTTAGACTATCATATAGTCTATTTCAGAATCTTATTCTAAGATAATTTAAAATTAACTTTTATTTTGAATAACACTGATTCACAACTTAGATTATCTCATAATCTAAGTTAGAATCTCATTCTAAAAGGAAATTAATTAATAAAATAATTAATTTATAATTGTAATGAAAAATAGTAAATAAATAATTATTTTATTTTTTGAACTCAAACATGCTCACGTCAGCTCCACGTCAATGTCAGTAGGTGACGTTAGCCGCTGACGTCAGCGGTTAACGTTGTCAGAAAAAATAATTAAAATTTTTAAATTAAAATAGTTTAATTTAAAGTAAATAATTAAATCTAATCTCACTAGATTAATTTTATCCGATTTCGTAAAATTAATTGAATCTAATCTCATTAGATCAACTTTATCCAATTTTGTAAAACTTAATTGAATCTAATCTCATTAGATCAAGTTTATCCGATTTCGTAAATTAATTGAATCTAATCTTATTAGATTTATTTTGGCCGATTTCGTAAATCATGATGGAGAACGTACAATCTCATTATATGAACAACATAATTGTAAATTTATGGGTTGTTCCGAATTAACAATTAATTCATTAACGATTTAAATAATTTAAATTGTTACTATAAATAACCTAGTTAACTATTAAATCTTTTAACCGATTTAAACAATTTAAATCGATACTTTAAATAGCCTAGTTAACAATTAACTCTTTTAACCGATTTAAACAATTTAAACCCTTACTTTAAAACAATCTAATTGACAATTAATTATATTAATGATTTAAACAATTTAAATCGCTAATTCAAACAAGTTTTTCCTTGTTCAATAAAATCTCTATTTTATTAAATTGCAAATCTATTTATTTTTGATTTTATTATACCTATTTATGTATACTACGAACGTAGTCAGAGGCTGGCTCAAATACCAATTGTCTGGAAAACATATGAATTTGGTGGGAAAATAAACTTTGATGCCGACTATTGGGTTCACAGTTCTCAACAATAGTCACAACAGTAGGCACCTATTAGAGCATTTAGAGTAGGAGACTCTTCTCTCTACCTAAGCCCCCGGTCGAAGAGTCACGCTTCGTGACACCTCACGTGCAATAGTTCACGGGAATAGGTTTATCTCTATAAACCCTTTGCCCTAATACCGGTTGTTGGGATGAATTTCAAAAATTCTCCCTAAAGTTTACGTGGCGGAAGGGGTTTAAAATTCACAATTCGAAACCTGGGTTGATTTGAAGTTCCTAATTTTCAATCAACATATTTAAATTCATAATTTAAATGTACAAATCTAAATTCTTAATTTGGGTCTACTGACCTTTTACTCTAGTACATTCATAATAATACATAAACTTAAACAGGCATAATCATGGATACTGTAAATAAATAGAAAAGTGAAAACTAAAAGAAGAGGAAAAGAAAATGTACTCGGTATTGCTCCAATATAAGAATACCAGAAAGAAATAACAATCTTCAAAAAAATACCAAAATCAAGATCTCGCGATCTTTTACGCAATGACTTCAAACTGCCCAGAGAGTGGGTTCCGAAAAATATTAAACTTGGAGAAAGAAAAAATTCAACGAAAATTTTTCTCTCCAACTGGATCTCTAAAACAATTTCAGGATCCAAAAAATATTTATTTCAATTGAATTACCAAACATCTGGAATAGGTACGTCTATTTATGGGAGTATACCGGAGTGAAAAAATTACTCAAAACCGATGTGGGACTCGCGGATATAAAAATCAATTAAAAACAAAACGCGTCATTTAGGCATTAAAAGGGACAAAAGTGTTGCGTTTCGAACCCAAAAAAAAAAAAGTTTTTGAATAGCGCGTGCCACGTGGCGGGCTGCGATTGGCCCGCCCTCTGGCACGCGAATTGCCAGGTAGGATGAACCAGTGCGCGATGCATCAGTACCCAGATCATGCCCCTGTGCAATTTTCATCCCTTTTGTTATTTTTTTGCTTTGTTCTCCACATGTAGGAAATTCATCTTATGAATTTTAATTTTTAAAAAATATTTTATTTAATATTTTTTTAATTCTTATTCATCTCAAGAATAATGTTTGGAAAAATTAATTTATCCATCTTATGGATTAATAATTCATCTCTTGAATTCTTTAATATTTTTTCGATAGCAATAAATACAGAGGCTTGCGCAGGAATCTCAGGGACAATTTAAATCTGGCTCCAAATGGGTTAAATTAATCTTCTCATGAAATAATTTAATTGCCATTTAATGAGACTTAATTGCACTAAATAATTCTCACTGCACTCCTGACTTAAACCATTTAATCGATATCTTCCTAATATACTGTATTGATGACAACAATATCTCCACTAGATGTCCATGACAAAGGATAAATATAACCACTACCATTATCCTTCTTACAGCTTCTCCATTAGTTACCGACTCGCCCTTCACTGAATAATTCATTTATAACTAAACATATTTATTATATAAATTCTAAATGTCAAACACTTGGAATACTTTGGCCAAACTATCCGACCTATTCAAATATTTGCGAATCAACTGAGGGGACATCTGTATCTCATCAGAGACTGTAGATTCCCTATTGTATACCTGATCCATGTCACACTTCACGCCGCTACCTAGTGTACGTGGGATTTCAGTCATTTGTTTAGACCTTACTTATAGTACATCAGAGCAACTGATGCTCCACGTACAAGTCTGGAATACCCTCAGGATTTAGAGCAGTCGTTCAAATAGTACAACGTGAATCACCCACCTTTGATAGTAGTCAAAAAATAAGTAATCCACATGGTTCAACTTAGTATGTCAATCTTATTAAACACACTAACCTAACACTTTTGGATCTCCATCCACATGACCAGGACAAGTCATCTAAAGTGTCACGTTATAGTCTTAACATACAAGTGGTCCAAACTTGTCTTCGACTACGAGTTTTTTAAACAACAATCCATACCATTTGTTCAAAGTCTATCTGTGGCTTTGTCTCATAAACCTCTTAGAAGAAACGTGTAAATTGTAGTCTGAGGACTACAACCATCTCATGGATGTTTCCTTAAAGAAAATCACATGCAGTATAAATGCTCACATACACAAATTTAACTAGGAAACGACTAGAACTTCAATTTATTTATTAATTAAATTAATATGTCTCGAATAAATCTGGATTTTAGGACACTGTTCCTAATACATATATATGTATAATTCACATAAATATTTAACTAAGTCTTAATTGGTTACATGCCAATTATTGTATCTCATTTTCACTGCACCAGTTGTTCATCTTCTAGAACTAGGACAAATGTTAGGTTATTATGGCAGGTGACAAGCCATTTATGACTTGCTCCGACTATGTTCAGGAAAACTTTCATGAAGATGCTGTGGGACCACTCGACATCAAAAGGACCACTTCAAAATCTGCCCAACAGCAGGACATGATAGCCATCCTAGAAAGACCACTCACTAAAGCTGACGTTGGTCAAGCTGATGGGGAGTCAAAAGACAATGATTTCTGGGAACGCATAAGGGCCCTTCTTGATCAAGGAGACCTCCAAGGCATTCCAAAATCTTTATGCAGAGGAGCTATGACCTCCCATTAATGGTCCAAGAGGTTATTTCCTCAGCATTAGCACAACTCGTGGCTTGGCATGCTGAGGATCAACTTCGGACTGCACAACCATTTAGTGGCTTTGAGGTCTAGATGATGTAAGAAGAAGAGCTAGGGCTATCTGACTTAAGAGCAGGACTAGTCAAGATGGAGGATTTGAAGGCTGAAATTCAGGACCCCCTCCTCGAGGTTAACTTGGGCTTAACAAAGGACCCGATACCTACCTATTTGAGTGCTCTGCTTCCTGAGGAGCAGAAAGAGCAGTGCCTGACCTTGCTTGGGACCATCACAAGATGCCTAGCCTACACAGAAAGGTGGTTGAGCACAGGCTTCCTATCAAGCCAGGCTCGAGCCCTATCATTCAGGCCAAGAGGAAAATGTCCTAACAAGTAATTGATTTGATCAAGGAGGAAATCGAAGGACTCCTAATGGCCAAATTTATTAGGACTGTCAGGTATGTCGAATGGTTGGAAAACATTGTTCCTGTCACTAAGAAAAATAGTGAAATCAAAACCTGTATTGATTTTAAAGATCTGAATATAACTACCCCAAAGGATGAATACTCAGCGCCAATTGCTGATGTACTCTTTATGGATGGCTATTGTGAGACTACGAAGTTATGATTACATTGGAGGATACCCCTTGTTTGCTCTATTCTGTTTCGTGTTAAGTGTGTGTGGTCTCCATAAATGAGAAAACAAAACAAACGTGGAAAAGGGACTCACCAAGGCTAGCGAGTGAGCCTAAATACGAACTACACGTCTTTGACCTCAACCACTCACCATTTTTGGAGAAAAGGTTGTGGTATGTTGTGTATCTGACTTCGGTGAGTTCAGCTTATGCTTCAATTAAGAGAACTTTTGTTATATATATAAATATATATATATATTTTGTGGATTTCTTATACATAAATTCACAGAAAAGTAAAATATTTGAACCTAACTCAAGTAGCAGCTAGAGTGACGAAGCAAGCCCCACAGACACCATTCCTCGTACAGTTAAAAGTCAGGAACTGGGGTGGAGACTAACCCAAGAGCTCAGTAGTCCACTTGCAAGCCCAAGTCAATTAGGTTTTTAAGCCTAGAGCCCTTGACTTATAATAACTCGAATGATTTTAAGTCTAACAAGATTAAGGTGGAGCAAACCGTATTCAGGCCACTGTATTAGAAGCAATGCAATCAAGGCTAAGCCTTGGCTGACAAAGCCCTAATCAATGGCACGAACCTTAGTTCACCTGACTTATCACGCAGTTATAGTGGTATTAAGACCAATGCAATCAAGGTCAAGCTTAGCCTTCATAGCCTTAAACTAAAGCCTCAAATATCAACTTGTTAAATTATTGGAACAAACTAAAACTGGAAAGTCCTACCTAAAGCTCGAGAAATTGTATTACTGGAGAGGTAAGTACAATAGAGTTCTATGCTGCACTAGGCTACATTAAGTTATGCTACTCTGTAGAAAAGAGCACAAGTGTGCCATAAAAGAAAATTTGAAGAAGTTTTGTATTGAGTGTAAGTACTACTTTGGACTAATGCAAAGTCATTTATTTTTTTTAAAATGAAAATAACAGCTGCTCCCTAATTCGGCAACAACTTCCCTCGTGTTAGGACACTAAGATTCCTCTTTCACGTGCAAAACATTAATGAACATGTCTTCAATTCAGTATTGGAGGGAATTCCTTGGTACCCACGTCGTATTTTCAGTGGAAGTTCCCTATAAAAGTCCCACGTTCTCGTCGATTAAGCTTAGTAGCCAAGTATCTGAGATTGCATTCCAAGTAACTGTCTCCAGTCTACAAACCGCATGTCTTGCAGCCTTCTTGGCAATCCCTTAAGCTCGAGCTCCCTTTACCCTTCAACCATCTTGGGCCTCGAGTGGTTGATACCCTTATCATGGTGATAATACTCTCAAGATGCTCGGCTCAAGTCTCCATTGTTTTAGCCCTTAAATGTCTGACTTCTTGAGAGAGAGACCTCATGTGTTAGGCTCGTAGTACCTTCTTAAAAAAGGCGTTGTCCCAGCCCCTTTCAAATTAGGGTGTAAACAAATGTCTCCCTTTTAGCAAACTCTTCTTTCCCGTATTAGGGAGTTCGGGAGAACACTATGCTTTGCTTGCGCTTCTTTCCCACATGTCTATAAGTATGATAGTTAGGGCTTGAAACTTTCACTTCTCTGCTCTTTTCTCAGTTTTCGCTATAATCAATAGCTCTTGTAAACTCTTGCTTTCGTTCTCGAATCTCTAAGTATTGATTCGATCTGCTCTTCATCCTTTGCTTCCTATGATCTAATGATGGCCCAAATCTTTTTTACTTTCTCTGCTCTTGTTGCTCAAGCTAGTAGCCTATTGGACAATTGATGTGTTTGCTCCAATCAGACACTTTAATATTCTCTGATTTTGCTTCAAAGCCTAATCGATCTTGACACCATCAAGGAGGATCTTTCTTGGTTATCAGAGAATGATCCTTCATCTTTGTTTACATCTTATGACCTAAGGCCTATCTTTGACTCATCACACGATGTCCCAAGTCTTCAGGGTATTTTTCCAGACACTAATGAATCGCCTCTTCTTCGTACAATCTCCGCAAGTCATTCTTGGGGAAGAAGATGCATTTTCAAGGAAGTGGCGCCTTTTAAAGGATGGACATTCCTAAAAAAGCGGTTCACCGAATGGGTAGATAGCCTAATGTTGACCATGGCAAAAAAGGGAACAATCTTCACATCTATGAAGCCATCAGGCTTTTCACCATTGCACTCAGGTGTGATTACCCTATCATTACAGCGCTCACTTGCAGTTGGAATATCTGCTATAACATTTTTGTCTTCCATAGGGGATTTCTTGGTATTACGTTAGAGGATATAGCATCCTTAATAGTTCTTTCTCCTGGAGGTGAAGAGTCGTCTCTTAATTCTTTTATTTCTAATGAGGCTGAAGCTTTTGCCTCTTTCTTCTCCATAACCGATTTTCCCAGCGGTTATGAGTCCTTTGTTAAGATGTTTGTAGAAGATTCGAGAGAAGAAGAGGCGTGCTTCTACTTGTTTTGGTTAAACAAGTTCTTCTCCTCTAACTCAGTTCTTAAGACCATGGTTGCAAACCTAGCCTTTACTACGTGTCCACTGGCTCTGGGAGCATTATTTCTGGCCTAGGTGTATGGATGCCTTAGAGACATCATAGTTAAGAACTATGTTGCCCAAACAAGTGGACCCTTGTGGCTTGTCCAACTTTGGGCCCAAACCTATTTTTCTGAGCTCAGCCCTAGTGGGCCCTTTGCTTCCACAGGATTAGGGTCCTCTAGCTTTGGGAAGTACTTTTCTCTTTGTGAGGTCCTCTTACCCCCAAGGTGGTCTTTGACTAATGCCTTAAGAATCTTATATCTCCTTGATGTAAACAGGGGGTGGGCTTTGATAAGCCTCCCCTTTGATGGCGCTGTGTCTTATCTGCTCAAGGAAAGCTGTCCAGCTCAATGTGTTACGCATCAGCGGCATTTGCTACATAATCCGAGAGGAAAAGGAAATCCTATGGGTTGGATTCCTTGGTGGTCCTTGCTTTTGGGGATTCCACAGAGGCGGTGTGCAATCAGGTTGGTCAAATTGACTTAATGGACTCCTTTCAGCAGGAGGAATCCTAGTACACGTTGGATCAGAAAACTGAACCTTTAGCATGATATCTCTGTGGATATCAATTCTCAAATCTGGCAAGCAATCTTGTGCCTGTGAGATTTGTTTCTCTATCACCAGACCATCCTAGTGTAGAAACGTATAGGCCTTGGTTGTTTACAAGCCAATTTGGTAGGGTCCAAGACATTCCTTTTCTAAGTCCAAGGACCAAGAACCTTTGGTGGGCTAAAAGGATCTCTGTTTGGCCTATTTGACTCTCAGAGCTTCAAGACCTGAACCAGGGAGTGAAGTCCAGTTATGGGTGTCTTGTTGTCTACAGGTACACCCCGTGTGCCACACCACATTTTATAGCTTGGTTCCAAGCCTATTTGTCCTCCTTGGAGGCCAGAGGTGCCAATAGTATTCTACGCCTTCATTTGAGCTTACAAGTCCCAACTTAAGAAGAAGCCAGCCAATCAGCATCAAGCCAACCCCGTAGAAGGCACAATCAGGTAAGCAGCCACTTCTGAAGTAGGCTTCAATCTTTTTAGCGGCTTGAACAACGACATATCCTTATTCTTTACTCTTTTCAACAACTATCTAGGAGACCCCCAGGAGTGTTAGGACTTGAAGCTTTACTTAGTTGTTGCCAGAGGAGTCTCCTCCTAGATCCTCTTCACCAGCCCTTGAGGTTGATGGTTCAAGAAAGAGGAAGAAGGGTATTGTTCCTCCAACTCTTCCTACTGGAGCTAGCCAGGCAGTAGAAGAGGACGAAAAAGAAGAGGCACCCGTGTCACAACTAGTGAGAAAAAGAAGAGCTAGGCTCCCTGTATCAAAGGTATTGGCTTTTCTCAATTAGAGATCTTGTTCATCTTTGTTGAAGCAGCTTCTAACATGGCCTTTTACTGCCACAAGAAGAGCCAGTTCCATATATAGTGGAGATACTGGATTCTCCACCTCAAGAAATTGCACTAGAGCCCCATCAGGATACTGAATCATTGAGCTCGAGTGCTGAAGAAGAAGGCGATGTGGCTACCTCTGTTGTGGAGCCAACCATAAGTTATCCTCCTGAAGACGTTTCCTTCCGAGCTACCTTGGGCTAGGGCCTTGTGCAGGCTCCCTTTCTAATTTCAAGAGGCCCAATCTCCACTGAAGAGATTGTTGAAAGTAAGGTCTTACCATCTGGTTTCCCAACTCTTGATGTCTTAAGCCATACTTGGTTCTAACATGCAAGCATTGTTCTCCAGCAACCCTCTTCAAGGAAGGTGTTCCCGTGGCTGAAAAGCCAACATAAGCTCCAGTAGTAGAAGTACTAGCAAAAGTTCCTGCAACAAAGACGCCAGTAGAAGTTCCTCCTTTGCCTCACGTTGAGGCCTCAGAGGTGAAGGCAATTCTTTTCACCCTTGTTGTTCTAGAAAGTCAAAATTTTGACTAACTCTTCTTGATGTTAACCTTTCACAGGCCACACTTTCCAGAGCTATTCCTTCCCCAAGGTCCAAGGGGAATGTTCTTTGCTTTGTAGAAATTAGGGTCAAGTGGAAGATTGGCCTTTTAACAGCTAGACCAAGAATCCCCCAAACTCAAAATGTTAAGAGAAATTGTGCATCTCCCTATCTTGACTTTAGCTAAGGGGACCACTTTTCAAGAGGCCGTATCCCTAGTATGAGGCCTGAAGGACGATCCAAAGGTGGCTCCCACTATTTCCAAGGAACTCGAGGTTTTGGAATAGGTGCTTTTGAAGGTGAACCATGAGGTCCTAGCCCTTCTTTCGAAGAAGCGATGCTTCTAGTATACTATCAGAAACCTAGGGTGATCAGCTAGCCTAGCTAGCCTACAATTGCTATTTGAAGAGCTCTAAAGTGAACAAGGATGTTCAGACCCATCAAGCCTAGTAGATCAAAGGCCTGGAAGATGGTATTCATCACCTGGAAGAGAGACTAGGTCACCTTAAGGAGGAACTACTCTCCTTGAGACAACATGCCTCCTTAGACTCTGTAGTCGGAGGTCTCAAAGAAGCTACCATGGAGGCTCAAAGGAGTAACCAAACCCTTCAAGAAGAAGCTCTCTCCTTAGATCTCGAGCTGAATGCCACAATGAGCTAACTATCTTTAATAGAGGAATCCTTAGTGAGGATTAGGACTTAACTCTTTTGATTCTTGTCCTTGTAAAAAGATTTTGGTTGTGTAAGCTACTCACTTATAATATCTTTTTGTATGTAAGCCATGTACTCTTCCTCAAAGTTAATGAAATACACATTTGTTCAATACGTCTCTCAAAACCTTTCCTTTTATTTTTCGAACTTAAGGATCATCGTGTTGATCCTCAAGACATTGGTACTAAAACTAAGCCTATAATTCAGGAAATCTATACTTAAGAACTTCCTTGTTAGAATCCCAAATTGATGGCACATATTTTTTTTGGAACCTAACATTAATAGCCCTTGGATGAGTTCTTCCATCTAGGTCTTGGAGTAAATAGGCATTGCCTCCAAACACCTCTATAACTCTAAATGGACCCTGCCAGTTTGGGGACCATTTCCCAAAGACGCAGTCATTCTGGGCTATGGGTAGAACCACTTTTTAGCCTAAATCCCCCAAGTCAAAGGTCCTAGGTTTGACCTATTTATTGTAGGCCTTGGCTACCCTCTTCTTTTGTGTTTTCAACTTGTGAAGGGCATCAAGCCTTGGTCTAAATTAGTAAGTTCGTCCACCATAGCATGCTCATATTCAACTTTAGAAAACCTCCCTTGATGAGCTAGTCTAATAGACTTAACCACTACTTCCATTAGGAGCACAACATCATGGCCATACATCAAACGGAAGGGAGTTGTCCAGTTGTGTCTTGTTTATACGTCCTGTAAACCCAAAGGTCATCCAGTAGCAATTCATGCCAATTTATAGGATTGAGCTCAATCATCTTTTCAACATTGGCATTTAGAATCTTATTGGTTGATTCTGCCTGGCCATTGTCTTAAGCATAGTAAGGGGTTGAGTTCAAGATTTATATGTTGAAACTCATGGTAAACTCCTTAACTTCAGCTCCATTGAATACTCTAGCTTGGTCTACAATAATGGTTTCTAGGATAGCAAGCGTACATGGGATGTATTCTTTAATAAAATGAATCATATCATGCTAATTGATGTTCTTATATGGCTTAGCCTCCACCAATTTTGTTTATAGTCTGTGGCCACAAGAATGTAAGAGTGTTGCTTGCTAGATGTAGGGTTAAATTCTCCTATGATGTCCATTGCCCAACCTCTGAAAGGCCATGGTTTGACAATAGCATGCATCTTAGCTGCAGGGACCCTTAATACATGAACATGTCTTTGGCATGCTCTACATCTCATGGCATACTTTATACAGTCATCCATCATTGATGGCCAATAATAGCCATAATATCTTATGATCCGGTGCATTTTGTTGCCAGCTAAGTGGGATCTTCAGATACCCTCATGGGCTCCTACTATAACTAGCATCACTTCGTTCAAGTCTAGACACTTGAGAAGCACTCCACTAGCATCCCTTTTATATAACTCTCCGGACTCATCATCCAGATGGAATCTATGAGCTGCCACTTTTATCTTTCTGTCCCACATGTAGTCTTAATGGTTCCTGAAGTAATCCATTAAAGGCTTCCTCCAATCTTCACGTTAACTTAGGACAGTTTGATGGGTTTCAAAACATTCCAAGTGGCTGCTTGGCATGACTTCACTCTCAAAACTGAACGACTCGGCATACTCGATGTCATGGTCGAAAAACTTAGTCTTGATGACCATGGTTTTTCGTACCAAGTCCTGGGAAATTTATGCCAAGACGTTAATTGAGCCAAGTCACTGGTTGCTTTGTTCTGTTCCCTAGGAAGATACTCAAATTATGTAGCATTGAATTTACTCAATAGCTTTTGAAGTACTGATAAGTATCGATTTATGGTATCACTCAAACATCAAAATTCCCATTTTACTTGGCAAATTACCAACTGCAAATCTTCTTTAATGATAACATTGAGGACTTACATTTCCAGGAAAATCAGTAGGCCTATTATCAATGCCTCATACTCTACCATATTGTTGGAACATTTGCCAACCAAAGTGGTAGCCAATTTGGTGATGATCCCTGCAGGGGATTCTATCACAATTTCAAATCTAGCACTTGAATTGGTCCTTGATCCATGAAAGAATAAAATCCAAGGGATCACTTCCACTATCAAGAGTTGGTCTGGCTCACAATCCAAGCCAGTATGAATGCTTGGGTGGTCAGCTAGAAAGTCTACTAAGGCTTGGCCCATTACTGACTTCTATGACACGTAAACCAACTCAAACTAAAATAGAGCTATACTCCACTTGTTCAATCATCCCCTCATGAATGGTCTATCTAGCATGTATTTTGAGGACATATGTATTAGCAACTACATATGTAGTAAATGCCAAGAAGTAATGTCTCAATTTACTAACAACAACAAACCCAGTGCCTGCAAGGGCTCCCGCAAAAGTGGGGTCGGGGGGGGGGGGGGGGGGTAGATGTACTCAGCCTATTATGATCTGAGAATCCGAGGCATGACCTTGTGGTGGCTGTGATGCTGTCCTGCTGCTAGGCTGCTGCTATTAGCTGGTGTTGCTGCGGAGGAGGCTGTCTTACATCCAAATTGTGATCATTTATTGTATTAGAGTGTTGGTATTGTACTTAGTAGTATAAGCTTTGGTTGAGTCATGTAATAAGTGAAGTCTTGAGCTGACTTAAGAGTTGGTTAGTACTTGTGGGGCTAGATTCAATATATTAGCTCATGTCATGTAAGTAGTATAAATAGGAGGATCTAGCTTGTAATCTCATAACCTTGGTAAATGAATTGATATCTTTTGATATTTCTCTCTACTTCTCATCTCCTTTCCCTTCTTATCTCATCTAAACTCTATATTCTTTTCTCATCTCATACTCTCTCTATCCCAACCAAGGTTAAGGCTCAAGTGAAATCTTTGAAACCTTAACAATTGGTATCAGAGCCCTGATTTGGCTTCCGAATCAAGCTCATGTGCAAAAAAAAATACAAAATCTAATTAATTGTATTGCAATTGATCAATAAAAATAGTTGTGGTACTGATTTAGTTCAATTTTCTTGCATTGAGGAATTCAATTCTGCATTTTGAATTGAAAAGTGGCGGTTACTGCATTTGTGAACTGTAAGGCCTGGGAATTGCTTTCGGTTGGGATGAATTGATCGAATTATATTGAAGAAAGTTCAATTGATCAGTAATTGTTGACTACATTCGACATTAAAGCTGATTCAAATTGAATTCAGTTGCATTGATCAAGCATTTGCTGCTGAATTTGAGGCTAAAGCAAAATTTCAGCTGCTGAAGTAGGTGCTAAGCATAATTGATCTTGAATAAATAATCATCTGATCTCTTCAAAAGAAGTTTAAACGATGCTATTTGATCCACATTACACTTGATCATCATCAAAAGATCAGGAACAAGCTGATTGGACGTTTATTCTTATTCTACAATTTAGAAATCGATGATTAAGGTAACTGTTTTCTGAACTACAAGTTATACACTCGATCCAAATCTGCTTTTGTTGTTGAATTGCGAAGAAATTGTGTAGTTAAGCATAGAAGTGTTAAGAATTCATCAGAATCAGCATTGATGTTTAAGATTTACATGTTATTGAGTCGAGATTTGCTTAGGTGAAAATCTGAAAACGAACTGAGCACCGAAAGTGTGAAATTCGATTTCGTTCTTGAAGGTTGTGGTGAATCGTGTGTTTAAATCATCATTACAAACAAAGACCGAACCTATTTCAGATTCGTAGTTCGAATTAATCAAGAAAGCATCACTGTCAGAAAAGTGTTGGAAGTTAGGGTTTGTTCGCGAACTCTGCAAGTTAGGGTTTATAAACAGTGACGCTCGTGGAACCGTTATCAAGGGATTGTTTGTGCGAATGAAGGAGTAGAACTTCATTAAGCAATCGATTTTGGAAGTGTTGCAAAACAAGTTTCCCACTTCTGCGATTTTCGAATTGTATTCTGCGAACTAGCTGTTCCAGATTGAAGTTGTGGTTCATTCTCGATATGGCGGAGTGGACTGAGCAGTTGGAGAAATTAATAAAACAAAGACAAGAATGGAGTCAAGCACTTGAAGAATGGAGACAAGCATTTGAAGAATGGAGACAAGAATGTATGCAGCGAATTATGAATCGGCAATATTCAGCTCAAACGTTTGCTAACATCAGTTTTGATCGTGTTGGTGTTCTTGATGCAAATGAGTTTTCGGAGCTAGGGGATAGCATTAGACAACGGAAGTTCTGTGTTGAGAGAAAAGAGAAAGTGGAATCCGTTGCCGTTGGAGATGGACTCGTCCCCGATAGTGCCAAAATTGATGAACACAAGCTAGAAGAACCTGAGTTTGAATAGGATGATCTTTATGAAGAATCTTTGCTCGAGTTAGAGTATCTTGCTAATGTTGAGGCACAATATGACATGCATCCGGAATGGGAATATGATTTCCATGTCATGGGAATATGATTTCCATGTCAAAGGAATGTTAAAGAATGCTAAGAGTAAAGTGAAGAGGAATCATCGTAACGACGCATTGAAAGAATTTTGGGGTGAAAAGATGTTTACTAAGCAGAAATTGAAGCATGACAAGTCCGTGATTGAGTCATGGTCTCTAAAGGATGATTCGATGCTACAAGCGGGTCACTATGAAGTCGTTGCAAGCAATTAAGCAGAGAACTATGCAGACACGAAGCGTTCTGCTGAAAAATTCGATGTTACTGCTGAAATATCATTGAATACATCTCCAAATCAGTTAAGTGATACTCCATGGCAAGCTGGAAAGCTGAACCGAAGCACCAGCACTGCTGGGCAACCTCATTTAGCCGGGGGAGTCGATGTTACTGCTGTTGTGACAATGGAAACACCACAAAACATGTTAAACACTTCTCTAAGGCAACTTGATACTCGTAATCAACAATTGCTTGGTGCGGGTGGTAATGCAATTGATAGATTGCAAGGTTCTTGGAGTAGAGAAATGGAGTATTCAAATGCACACTCTTATGACGAGTTGCCTCATGATCCGGGAGAAGCTTTCCAAGTTTATACGAAGCCGAAAAGAGTCGATTTCCTGTTGAAGAGAAGTAATCAAGCTGCAAGAGTGCGTTTCAAGGTCCAACGAAGGAGAAGCCTTGTATCAATACAAGCAATTGAGTTGTTGGATGTGTATAAATGCAGTAACATTCTGAAGTCGTTTTCTGTGCAACCAAAAATCAGTACAACTAGTGCTGTAACTGAAATATTTGGAGTTGGAAGTTCCTTGGATCCGGGAAAGAATGAATTACAAGTGTTTGGAGAAGTTAGGCATTTAATGCTGCTGTTTGATGTTGAAGAATGTGATGTCAGTACAAGCATTGATGGAAAAATGGTGGAGGTTGTGGGTCATTGCAAAGTTAACATCAAAGCAAGTTTTATAGACAGGAATTACACATTTTGCAACTGCACAATACTTGTGACGATGAAGTTTCCATTGTTCCAGAATTTGTGTTGCTTAGGTTCACACAAAAGTGTTTACATGAAGGGGTGGTAGTTGTTGCTAATGGTTGGAAGAATTGTGGATGGTTTGAGGAGGTGTGTGGCCTCGGGAATGACCTCACAGCTAGTGTGGAAAGCCAAATAAAGACTAACATGATAGCACAGTTTCTGAAGCTTCCTAATCTGGTGCAGAATCTTGATGTGTTTGGGGAGATCTGTAGTGGTGGGTCTGAATGGAAAAATCATATGCATAAGCTTCAATATTTCCTTAATGTTTGGGTGGACAAGATCAATGCAAGATTGTGGAAAACTCTAGCTAAAATTAGAGTAGAAACCAGCAATGTAGTTTGGGACAGAACAACACAATGTTTGAAGAAGTTTTCAGCTGATCAAGAGTTTGGTTGGTATCTCCACTTGCTATACTTGTTACTCATGCTGGAGTTGGTTGACAAGGAAGCAAAGCTTGATCATTTGAGGTGCATTTGGTGGCTGGACGAGCTTGTGTTCCGGGGAAGACTTGAGCACAGATTGGAAGGTGTGAGCAACATCCTTGATAGTGTCGAATGGAGTGTTTTGGATGTTCAAATGGCGACATTGTGCATTTGGCATTCAACAATGGTTTATGAACTCTTAGTTTGTGTGGTCTATGCAAGGGTTGGGGAAGAAAAGGCCGGCACTTGCAGATCTTGTAAGTTCACAATCAAGATTCAAGCATTAGAGGCAGAGGCTGCTGTAAATCTGAGAGAAATTACAATTTTTCCATTGACCGTAGTAAATGAGATGCTCAAATGGAATGTGATTGATGCTATTATGATTATGGGAAGATGTCATAACTTGTTCACATTAAGAAGCTTCCATATGGACAAGAATCAAGTTGAAATTTGTGACTTCCGTAGCTATGTGTTGTCTCGGCTGTACACTGCTGAATTCTTAAGCTCTGCAGTAAGTCATGTGGATTTGGGAAGTAATCATGAGTTTGTTGAGCATGGTTTGAGTTGGTTTAGTATGTGATTGTTTAATCAATACAAATTTTGGATAAGATCCAAGATGAAGGAGTTACAACTGCATTCTTATTGGATTCCAATGTGTTGGGTTGCCATGATCAAGAAATAGGGCTGTTTGGACTGCATTTGGAAATGTTTACAAGCAGATTTTGATGTTAGGTTCTCTTGGTTTGAATTAAGAAGGCCTCCCTAGATGTTAATGGACTTCATATGCATTCTTGTGGGTTTAATGACATTCAAACTCTGTTACACATCGTTTTACCAGCAGAATGACAGAATTGTTGCTGCATTTCATGATTCTCAGCAGCAAGATAGAAGTTTGGGCTATGTCAACTACTTCATGAGGGGTTGTGATGTTTGGTTTGATTGTTGCCGATCTCCTGAAGAGTATTATGTACTCAAACACAAGCATTGCATCGAGATAACAACTTACAATGTGCTCTACTGAAAATTCAGATTGAATTGCTTCAGTGGTCCTCCCAGCGGCAGATTTTAGCAAGACTTCATCACTTCATCTATCTTTCCATATGCATTATTGTTCTTCATTGTTGTAACTCTCTTCTATTCTTGAGGACAAGAATGTTCTCAAAGGGAAGGGAATGTTATGATTCGTGAATCCGAGGCATGACCTCGTGGTGGCTATGATGCTGTCCTGCTGCTAGGCTGCTGCTGTTAGCTGGTGGTTGATGTGGAGGAGGCTGTCTTGCAGCCAAATTGTGATCATTTAGTTGTATTAGAGTGTTGGTACTGTACTTAGTAGTATAAGCTTTGGTTGAGTCATGTAATAAGTGAAGTCTTGAGTTGTTAGGGTGTGGTGGTCAAGGCCGTTAGTTAGTTAGTCAAAGGTGGCGGCTGACTTAAGAGTTGGTTAGTCCTTGTGTGGCTAGATTCAATATATTATCTCATATCATGTAAGTAGTATAAATAGGAGGATCTAGCTTGTAATCTCATAACCTTGATGAATGAATTGATATCTTTTGATATTTCTCTCTACTTCTCATCTCCTTTCCCTTCCTATCTCATCTAAACTCTATATTCTCCTCTCGTCTCATACTCTCTCTATCCCAACCAAGGTTAAGGCTTAAGAGAAATCTTTGAAACCTTAACACAGCCTTCCCCCTTCAAGGAGCTGCCCTGAAGAGAGGCTGTTTTCGAGGACCCCCAACCTGAGAGGCTGGTCCGCAGTAAAGAGCATGTGACCTGGCAGCAGGAGAGCATCAAAGCATTAGTAGGGCAAAACACACGGTGAGAAAAACAACAAACTCAAAGCAATGTCTCAATTTTACTGATGCATAGAATAACGAAATACATAAATTTTCAATTGAGCATTTTATTTCACATTCATTTAAGCAACAGCTAAGGTAGACCATTGGTTGTTCAAATCCTTGCCCATTGTCTTGTACAAGCAAACAACTAATAGATTCCTCAAAAACAGAGACATAGATCTTAAAAGGTTTGCCCTGCTTTGGTGGAATGAGAACTATTAGCCTAATCAAGTACTCTTTCATGGCCTTCGAAGGCTACTTGATGCGGCTCCTCCCACTTGAAGTCATTTTCAGATTTGAGCCTGAGCAGTGAAGAAAAGACTTTTGTTTTCCTTCTGACATTCGAGATCACACATCTTAGGAAATTAACCTATTCTAGGAATCGTTAAAGCTTCTTTTTGTTTGAAAGTGTTACGTTTATGATAGATTCACAAACGTAAGCTAAGATTAAGAGAATATGGGATGAGAAAGAAGTGAAGGAGATGAGAAAATAGAAGAGTTAGATGAGAGAAAGAAGGTTAATCTCAAAGAGATAGTTAATTTCATTGAATGCCAGCAACATTACATAAAATTAGCTCTTATAATCGAGCTTGACACAAGAGAAGCGAACTCTAACAACCTAATGCTTTTCCCGCCAAAAACATTTTACCCGAGCCAATCCTAACTAACTTTGGCGCCCAAATACTAATTCGAATGTTTACAAGTAAAAGCACCTTATTACATTAAATCAACGATTAAGAACATAACAATCCCCTCCCCTTAAACACATTCTCGTCCTCAAGAATGAAAAGAAGGAAATTGACTTAATAAAAAACGCTTTTCCTCCCAAGTGGTGAACGATTCATCCAAATTGCTCCAACTCATGCGAATTTTCTGGTTCTTGGAATCTGTTTCTTGCATCTGATCGGACACCGCAGCTGGTTGTAAGACCAGTGAGCCATTGGAACCTAGTTCTGGAGGACTGGAAGAATAGCTATGACCCTCTTTAACCAGTTTTTTAAGAAGCGAAACATGAAAAACAGGGTGAATATAAGAGTCGGGAGGCAGCTCAAGCTTGTAAGCCACCTTGCCAATCCTCTCTAAGACCTTATAAGGCCCAAAGAATCGAGCACAATGCTTGACATTTTTCCTTATTGCTGCTGTGGACTGTCGATAAGGCTATAATTTTAAATATACCATGTCTCCCACCTCGAAGTTTCTGTCAACTTTTTTCCTATCAGCATACATTTCATCCGAGCCTATGATTGACTGAGATTCTGCTTCAGTTGCTGTAAAACATGCTTCCTCTGCTATAAGATGTCAGCCACCTCAACCATATGTGTCTCAACTCCTTGCAACCCAAAAGGAGAGGCTGGATCATACCCAAACAAGGCTTTAAAAGGAGTTGTGCCTAATGAAGTGTGAAAGTGGGTATTGTACCAGAATTCAGCCAAGGAAAGCCACCTTCCCCACACTTTCGGATGACTAAACACCATGCTCCTGAGGTATTGCTCAATGCATTGGTTAACCCTCTCCGTTTGACAATCAGTTTGAGGGTGGTAAGATGAACTAAGAGCCAAAGTCGTTCCCAAGAGCCTAAACAACTCCTTCCAAAACCGACTTGTGAAGAGTTTGTCTCTATCAGAAATTATGGATTGGGGCAATCCATGTAACTTGTAGATGTTGTCTAAGAACACACGAGCTAGCTTTTCTGCAGTTACAGGTCGGGCCAGTGCAATGAAGTGCCCAGATTTGGTGAACTAATCAACAACTACCCAAAGCACCTCTTTCCCTTCTGATTTAGGCAATCCCACGATGAAATCCATGCTTTTGTGTTGCCATACACCCTTAGGAAAGGGCAAGGGCTGGAGCAACCCTTGGTATCTATGATCACCAAGCTTGGTTTGTTGGCAAACCTCACAACTTTGCACAAAGCTAGTCACTTCTTTCTTCAAGCCGGGCCAGCTAAAATGAAATTTCAGTCTCTGATATGTCCCTTCAATGCCTGAGTGTCCTCCCCATGAAGAATCATGAGTAGCACTGATGACTTGGTGTCTAAGACCAGTAGATTTGCCCACATACAGCTTCCCTGGATTCTGATCACTCCCCGGGTTACAGAAATGTCTGTCCCAGCAGCCAGATTACACGCTTTGCCAACACTAGCTGCAGCTATACATTCTTGTGCAAAAGAGTCATTCTCATAGGACTTATATAACTCTTCCATCCAACCAGGAGAAATCACGAAAATAGCCCCAAGGGAACCTTGCTCGTACCCCTCAAACTTGCGTGACAGTGCATCTGCAGCCCAGTTTTCTCTGCCTTTTCTGTACTTAATATCATAATTCAACCCCAACATCTTCATTAGCCCTTTTCTTTGTATCCTTGTGACAATCTTCTACTCTAATAAGTGTTTAAGACTTTGATGATCAGTCTTAATGATGAAGTGATGCCCATCCAAGTAGTGCCTCCACTTATCCACTGCAAGCAAGATTGCAAGGTACTTTTTCTCATATGTGGAAAGAGCTTGATGTTTTGAACTCAAAGCTTGGCTGAGGTATGCTATAGGTCTCCCACCTTGAGGCAATACTGCCCCAATACCACTTCCACTTGCGTCTGTCTCCAGAATGAAGCTTGAAGAGAAATCCGGCATAGCTAAAACAGGTGCTCTGTACATTGCTGTTTTGAGAGCATCGAAGGCTTTTTGAGCATCCTCCGACCATTTGAAGGAGTCCTTCTTAAGTAAATCTATTAGGGGCTTGGCTAAGGCTTCATAATTAGCTAAAAACTTACGGTAATAGCTAGTTAACCCCCAAAAAACCCTCAATTGTTTCAAGGTGACCGGAACAGCCCATTCCCTCATGGCTCGTACTTTTGAAGGATCGGTTGCAACTCCATCACAAGAGATCACATGGCCTAGATATTCCAGATGTGTTTGAGCAAAAGAACACTTGGCCAACTTAGCATACAATTTATGCTTACGCATGACCAAAAATACCTCCCTCAGATGCTTCAAATGCTCTTCAAATAATGCACTGTAAATGAGGATGTCATCAAAGGAAACCCATACAAATTTCCTAAGAAACTGCTTGAAGACATCATTCATAAGAGCCTGGAATGTTGCTGGTGCGTTAGTCAAGCCAAAAGGCATGACCACAAATTCAAAGTGTCCATGATGCGTCCAGAATGCAGTCTTATACACATCATGCTCACCCACTCTGATCTGATGATATCCTTGCCAAAGATCCAGCTTCGAAAAAACTCGGGCTCCATGTAATTCATCCAATAAATCATCTATAACTGGTATGGGAAACTTGTCCTTCACATTCATAGAGTTGAGTTGCCTATAATCAATACACATACGTGTCGTGCCATCTTTCTTCTTGACAAGAATGACCGGAGACGCAAAGGGGCTATGACTAGCTTGTATGAAATTAGTCTTAAGAAATTCATCCACTTGCCTTTCAATCTCTGTCTTCTGGGTGTGAGGACATCTATAAGGCCTGATCTTCACCGGTTCAGCACCCTCTTTGAGAGGAATTTCGTGATCCAAACTCCTCTTGGGATGTAAGGATCTAGGCACTGTGAAAACATCTTCGAATTCTGTCACCAACATCTGCACTTCTGGTTCGGTTATTTCAACCATTTCAGCTGAGGAAATGGCAAACAACTGGCCCACCCACTGGTATGCACAGCCCTGAAGACCCTTCTTCAACTTCCTTCCCTTAATTACTTGAAGTTGAGCTTGCTCCGCAATGCCTTGCAATGTGACTTCAGAGCCTTGAACTTCAAAAGAGACCGTGAGGTTTACATAATCAAACAGCACAGGACTATAAGTTCTCATCCATTCAACTCCGAGCACCATGTCACAACCTCCTAAGGGAAGGATCCTGAATTCATATTGGAATTTATGGTCTTGCATAAGCCAAACAAACCCCATGCACTTGTTTTGTGTCATGACAGTCTTACCATCAGCCACGGTAACAGTAAGGGGATGGGTTTTTATCACTTCGTGACCCACCTTCTTGAAAACTTTGGGATCAACAAAGCTATGGGTACTCCCACTATCAATGAGAATGATAATGGACCTTTTCCCAGCCTTTCCCTTGATCCGGATCTTGCTATGAGCCCCATTACCGGTTAGAGCCTTCACTGAGATCTCTACTGCCGCTTCATCTAAATCCTCTTCGATTTCCTGATCAGAGTCGGTATTATCCTCATCAATTTCTTCTTCATCAGAGAGCTCCCCAACCTTAGCATCTTCAGCAGACATGAGGTACTTGGGATTACACTTATGGCCAAATTGATAAGGCTGATTGCAACGATAACACAGTTTCTGTTGTTGCTTGCCATCTGTTATGAACGTCCTGGGCTTGCCTTGCTGCAGCTAGGAGCTACTTCCACGGGACCTGGGTACATCACTAGATGCGAATCCGGTTGCTTCATAGAGCTTGGCTTTAGCAAAAGCCGGGGACAAATCAATTGGATCCACAGCTTTAACCAAATTCTTCAACTTAGGTTTCAAACCACTAATGAAGGCAGCTACATAATAAGATCAGAAGCCTCAATTTCATTCACAATGCTAGCCCTTAGATTCTCAAATCTAGTCATGTAATCCTTCACAGTCATCTCTTGCTTAACCTTATTGAATTTATCCACTATATAACTATCATCTTCATCACTATACCGAGCACTTAAGGCCCTTGCAAAATCATTCCATGTAATGAAAGGTCTACTTCTCAACAAGCTATAGAACCATACCTCATGATCCCCAAGCAAATATACAGCCGCAATTTGCACCTTTTCAGATTCATCAATGTGATAAAAATGGAAGTAACGTTCACACCTCCTTAGCCAAGAGTGAGGTTGTTTCCCCTCAAATGCATCGATCTGTACTCGAGGTTGTCTATGGCTATGATTCCTGGTGTTGGAAGACTCCTCGTTGCTCCCTGAACGCTACTGCAGCAATGGGTCAGGAGGTCTGTCCAAGTCAGTTACTCGTGGTCCAGTTCCAACGTTCCAATTTGAAAATTAAGGCAGCACCTGCTCATTGTTACCTTGCCTCTCACCAGAAATCAACACCTCCTAATCCCGATCTGAATTCTTTTCATTAACACCAGTGTTCCCTCCTAAATTCTGGATGTTCTGCCCGTCCTCATTGATGGACCTCATCGGCTGAGTTGTTTTCATTAAGCTAGCAGGTAATAATGAATCAGGAATTGTCCTTCTAGTCTGCTCTTGATTCTCAGTTAGTTTCAGTTCGAGCTGCTGCATCTGCTGATCAATTCGCTTGTTAATCTTCTCCTCCAGATTTTGAGATTTTCGTGCGACCTGATCTGAAATTTTAGTCTCCACCTGCTGAACTCGTTGATCAACCCTTTCCTCAATCTGTTGAGGTAACGATTCAGTGACTAATTACTTGAATTGAGTAAGCATTGATGCAAATTTACTATCCAGCTGAGCGTTTGTCACCCAATCTTGTCCAGTTGCATCGCTACGGCCAACACCAACAGCATTGGCTGATCTAGTAGCAGCTCGTGCTGCTGCTGATCTGGTGGTGACACCACCGATCAACGGATTGTCGCTTGTATCCATTAATTTTTAAATCGAAAGAAGTTCTGATACCAATTGTTACGTTTATGATAGATTCACAAACGTAAGCTAAGATTAAGAGAATATGGGATGAGAAAGAAGTGAAGGAGATGAGAAAATAGAAGAGTTAGATGAGAGAAAGAAGGTTAATCTCAAAGAGATAGTTAATTTCATTGAATGCCAGCAACATTACATAAAATCAGCTCTTATAATCGAGCTTGACACAAGAGAAGCGAGCTCTAACAAACTAATGCTTTTCCCGCCAAAAACATTTTACCCGAGCCAATCCTAACTAACTTTGGCGCCCAAATACTAATTCGAATGTTTACAAGTAAAAGCACCTTATTGCATTAAATCAACGATTAAGAACATAACAGAAAGCAGCGTGGCATATTGAATGGCCTTAGTCTTATTAGTATCCACCTTGATTTCCCTTTGGTGCACTAGAAAACCCAGAAAGTTACCAGCACGCACTCCAAAAGCAAACATGAATGGATTCATCTTGAGGTTATGGGTCCCCATTCTAAAGACCATACCCCTCAAGTCGACTTGGGATTATGATTTGACCACGATATCATCTATATAGACTTCCATGGTCTTGCCAATGAGATCATGAAAGATTATGTTCAAGGCTCTTTGGTAGGTAGCACCACCTTTTTTAAAACCAAATGGCACAGTTAGCCACTCAAATGTCACAGTTGACCTAGGGCACCGGAATGTTGTCTTATGGGTGTCCTCTGATGCAATAATAACTTCGTAGAACCCACATTCGCCAACCATAAATGACAAGACCTCATGCCTCGAGGTTGAGTCAATGAGCGCATCAGCAATAGGCATCGAATATTCGTCCTTCAGGGTGGCTGCATTCAGATCCCTAAAGTCAATACAGACTCTGATTTTGCCACCTTTTTTAATGATAGGGATGATATTTTCCAACCATTTGACATACCTAGCAGTCTTAATAAACTTGGCCTTTAGGAGCCGTTCAATCTTTTCCTTGACCAAATCAATAACTTCTTGGGGCATCCTACTCTGGGCCTGAATGATGGGTCTCGAGCCTGGCTTGAGAGGAAGCCTGTGCTCAACCACCTCTTTGTCTATGCCAGCCATCTCGTTATGGTCCTAAGCAAAGCAGTCTCTGAATTTGTGAAGCAAACTTAGATACTACTCTCTCTGCTCTTCAGATCGCAGAGCGTTCAGATAGGTAGGTCATAGTCTATTGTGCCCAAATTAACCTCGAGGAGGGGGTCCTAAACCTTCGCCCTTATATCCTCTATTTTGGCTAGTGCTGCTCTGAAGTCACAAAGTTCCAGCTCCTTTTCTTATGCTGTAGGGACTAGGAAACCACTTAATTGCTACTCAGTCCAAAGGCTCTATGCATCCCCAGATATCAGAGTCTCAAACTCTATATATCCCTAGGTATCAAAGTCTTTAGACTTTATGTCCACTTGACCAACCTCACCCTCAGTCAGGGGGCTATCAAGGATGGCTATTCTGTCCTGTCATTGGGTAGATTCTGGAGTGGTCCTTTTAACACCAAGTGGTCCCATGCCATCTTCATAGAATTTTTCCTCAACACAGTTGGAGTAAGCCATGAATGGCATGCTATCTACCATGACAACCTCATACTTCTCATGGTTCTAGATGATAAATTACTGGTGCAGTGAAGATGGGATACAATAATTTACATGTAGCCAATCTCTCCCAAGCAAAGCATTCTAGCTCGAGGTAATATCCACTATGAAGAAAGTTGTTAGCTTGCTTAAGCCGCCAATAGTTAAGTCAATCAGGACGACTCCTTCAGACTTAGTAGTGGCCCTAGAAAAGCCACAAATTGCAACGTCTGAAGTAATTATGTCATCTCAAGTTTTACCAATGACCCCCAACATATATGAAGGAAGGATGTTGATGGCTACACCATTATCCACTAACACCCTGTTCACTAAAATTCCATCAAATTTAGCCTTGATGTATAGAGGCTTGATGTGTTATTGGAAGTCCTAGACCCATCAAACATCATCTTCACTATGTCAAGTGGATTATCCAATGATTTGAAAGTCAACTTATTAATTTTAAAAGGCAAAGGATTAGGGTTATCTTTGGTGGCCACTACTTCATTCCATAAGCTCCACTGGAGGATCTTCGTTTGATGCTGCAACATCTCCCTTGGGACCTTCTTGTGCATCAGCTACCATAAACACCAAAAGGGAGTAGTAAGCTAGTTCTAACATCAACCTTTTCAGGAAGCGTCCTAAATATTAACTGAAGCCCTTGGTGTTTTCCCTTTTTTGGGTTGTCAACCATGGGTGTGTCCTGATCTTGCTATTGAGGACTTCCATTCATTAGCATGTCCTATTCTTGCTATCGAGGACTGCCATTCATTAGCATGTCTTACTCTAAAAGTTGGTCTTTTTGATTGACCCCTGGGGGTTGGGAGTCCTCCGTCGGTTAGGGGGAGTCCTATTCATGGAAGTCATTGTTTATATCATATCATGTTGGGTTAACATGGTCTAGAGATTCCACTAAGTTCATATTGGGAGAGGAGTACTCCTCCTCATGCTCAGTTGCTCTCTAAGCAAGGGGATTATTGGCAAGTTGATCCCACTAAGACTCTCTCCCTTCAGAGGATGAGAGGCTAGCCCATCTCTCAAGCTTCTTATGTGTATTCCCTTTACCAACAGTAGTAAAAGGCCTGGACTCAGTTGTTGGATCTTCAAGATCCATATGCTCAGTTTGCTTGCCCATGCGAACCCTGGCTTCCTCTTAAGAGAGTGTTGTTAAGCAAGTATCGAGTAAAGTCCTTTGCTGAGTTGCTTTCTTCTGCAGCTGCCTCCTTTTTTGAGTTCGAGTAAGGTTGGAGGGGCTAGCCTCCTCTTGATCGAGGTAATTTCTCCTCTAGACATTATTGAATCATACCCCAAAAGGCTGGTGCCCTGGCTGTCATGGTGCCTGATTGGTGTCCATGTTTAATAGGTGGTATTTCGGGTTTCGCTTTGGATGGCTGGAGCATAGCGTCGAGAAGGCCCCGTTAATGATATCTTTGTTGAAGGAGCCGGTTTTTTTCTGGTAAATGTTCAACCTCTTCATCTCAGACACCAACTTGTGACCACATCCTCCGCAGATGTCATGTGTGAGGCGTAGGAGTTACCTCAATGCCTGTTTCTTTGAAGTGAAGATTGTATGGCAGTGGTCTTCAGGGAGAATTCCCATGGCTAACTCTTCTTCCTTAGAATGAAGAATAATACCTTCTTCTAATTTCTTCTTTAAGAACCTGCTGAACGTAACACAATCACGTGTCGAACGTTCAGCTGTGTTGTGCCATTTACAGTAATCTACTGGTAAACTCAACATGGTTTTGGGGAACCTTAGTGTTCCTGATTCAAGCAACCTGTCAAACAAAGAGTTGGCCATAGCCAGACTGTCTTTGTCCATGCTCATCCTGCAGAGAGATCTACCATTAGTTTGGCTATTATGGGAATCATAAGGCTTAGTTACCTTAATTACATTAACTTGAGAAAGATTAAGGAAGGGTCTTTGTTGGCACCCATTTGTCCTTCTCTTAAGACGACTAATTCCCTTGCTTCTATGCCATCTTGAACCACATTTCTAAAAATCACACAGTTCATTGTGGAATGGGTCAACGAATCATTCGACTTATAGTATTGCTTCCCCTTATTAGTGTTTGGGTCAGGCTTTCTGTGTTGACCCCTGATCTTGAGTTTGTTATTCGCCTCAAGCCAATAGAATATTACATCCGCTCTTGAGAGGTCAAATGAATATTTTCTCAAGTCTTGGGGTTGGTAAGACTTCTTGGCTTTGATATCCTTTTTTACCAAAGGGTTACAAACCATAGAAGGTCGCTTGATGTATTAAGCGACATCAATCTCATATGGAGTATCTTCCTCCTCCTTGATTAAGTTGTCTATGCAAGTTCCATACATGCTGTTTTTCTTAAGGCTTTCCTCCTTCAAGATAGCTGTTAACCACCAACCCTAAATTGATAGCTAATTTGTGAAAGGAAGAGGTAAGATGAGAGAGAGAAGTGACAGGGATGAGAGAATAGAGAAAGATATGAGAAATTAGAGGGAAATCCCTAAGGGAATTCAGATTTTTATTAATTGGATATCCAAAATACAAGCCTTTGATCTATTTATGATAGATCTTAATATATTGAATCAAGTAAAGCACTAAACCAAGCCAAAAACCAGAATTGGGCGCCAAAAGCTGTTACCCGGGGAAGACCCTACTGCTGCAACCGAATTTGGCCCCCGATTACAATTTGAAAATGCAACATAACGAATCTTTGCTTATTACATGAAAATATCAGAGAAGCTAATGAATTTTATGGAATTATAACAATAGCCATATATGCAGCTGCACATTTTGCCAGCTGTAGGAGCATCGTGAAGTTGGAGCCTTCAAAATTCATCATAAATTCAATATCCAAGCCATTTAAGGCTAGCTTGGCATATTCAACTTCAAGAAGGGCTATAGTGCATTTTAACCTGGCTCTCTTCAACCGGTTAATGTAATCTTCTACTGACTCGCCTTGCTTTTGCCACATTCGAGCTAGGTCAAACATGGAAGTTCCTAGCTCCATTCTTGGGAACTAGGCGTGGAATTTCCCAGCATTGTTACCCCAGCAGTAAATAGAATTAGGAGGTAGGCTAATATACCACTGAAAAACGGTCCCAGTTAGGGAACTAAGGAATAACCTAAGCTTAAGATACTGATTGTCAACTGCCTCCCCACACTAGAAACTAAATCTTGCCAAGTGCTCGAGGGCAGACACAATCCCTTCCCCCAAAAAGAGGGTAAAGTCGAGGATTTTGTCTCCGCGAGGAACATGATAGTCCCTCTCTATGTAGTCAGGGTGAGGTTTACTATACAAAGGTTAATTGACCCTTGCCAGGTCCGACCCATATATTTGTTCAATGAGGCAGCTAATTGGTCCTAGAGGTGTAGGTTAGGCACATGGTTATGCGTCTTCCATTGCCCCCGAAGGGGGTGAGGATCTCGAGGAGGATCTGCATAATACCCCTGAACACCCATCACAATCGAGTGTGGGAGTGATTGTTGTCCACCAAACCCTGTGTAACCCCCTTGATCAATGTGGCCATTCACTTTGTTGGGCATGAAGTATGCTTCAGCAGGTCCTGGATTACACCCATGCCTATGAGCACACCAATACTAGTAGGCTGTTGGTTTATCCTTGCCTGATCAACCCCCGAGTCATGATCTTAAGAAAGTGGGTGGTTACTTCACCCCCCAGTATGGTAAGCATGAAGAGGTCTGGGACATAAAGGCTGGTTCCTAGAAGTAGGTACCTGCTTTGTATCCCTATTTCAAGGCCTTAAGTGGGTCTCGAGGCAACCTCTACTACGTAGGGAGGATATGAATGGTTATGCCCCCTAATCTTGAGGATAGGTAAAACCAGTACATTGGCGTTTAGATCCCTTGACCGGAATGCGAAACTCTTATTCGAAGGGCTAGCAACCCAAAGGGCCATATTTTCATTCTTATGGCTGGGTTCCAAGCATGTAATGCTTAGGCTAGCCATAACTAGGTTTTCTTTTCTCTCACGGGCCATGTAGTCACCTTGAGCAACCAGTAATCGTGAGCTTGAAGGAGTCTCACAGAGATATCTAGTTGGTACTGATGGATGAGGTGCAGGCCTTAGTTGCCTGATATCCTCCCTAACTACTAGAACGAAGCAATTGCGACCCTCAGCCTTTATCACCAAGATAGGCTTGACTTTAACTATTGTCTGTCTTGCCATGTCATTAGAAATAAGGGTAGTAGTAGATGACAGGGTTGAATTCATCTCAACCAAGGCTCTGTTAGTTTCTTTATGAAGCTCTTCATTCATTGAGGTTCCAATGTCATTTATCACAGCTCTCATGGCAGCAGAGTTTTCGCGCTGAGCTGCTAGATTATGCTCTATTTTTGCACATTTCCTCTAAAAGGCCTCTTTCATTGTTTGTTGGACTCCTTGGCCTACAATTTCCAAAGGCGTTTGAAGCCATGAAACTCTTACAAGAATGTCCATCAAGCCCAATGCATTCGTCTTCTGGGATGTCATCATTGCCACCGCATTTACTGCCATGGCTTTGACTTGGTCCATCCCTTTGGGTTATGGGACTCTGATCCAGAGGATGCCCAAATGGGGATCCAATTAAGGCTAGGCCTTCTGGTTCCTTATGCTCTAGAATACTAGACCACCTCATTCTAACCATCGGCGAATGGCCGACAATTGCGTCTTGGTAATCCACCATGGGCTAAAATTGATGTTTCAAGCCCCGCACTATGGTAACCAAAAGGCGTGTTTGCTCTATTTTGTTTCTAATTAAGTGTGTGCGGTCACCGTAAATGTGAAAACAAAACAAACTTGCAAAAGGGACTCACCGTGACTAAGGAGTGAGACTAAATACGAACTGCATATTTTTGACCTCAACCACTCACCATTTTCAGAGAAAATGTTGTGGTATATTGGTGTATCTGACTTCGATAGTACCATGAGTTCAGCTTATGCTTTAGTTAAGAAGACTTTTGTTAAAGGTTTTTTGTGAATTTTTTATATATATGTTCGACATAATGTAAAGGATGTGGACCTAACTCAAGTGACAGTCACTGTGATAGAACTCGGCCCACAGACACCTTTGCTCGTATGCTTCAAAGTCAAGAACTAGAGTGGAAACAAACCCAAGAGCTCAACAATCCACTTACAAGCCCAAGTCAATCAGGTTTTTAAGTCTAGCACCCTTGACTTATAATGACTCGAATGAGTTTAGGTCTTACAAAATTAAGGTGGAGCAAACTGTATTCAAGTCACTAGATTAAGACCAATGCAATCAAGGTTAAGTTTTCGCCATAAAAACCCTAACCAATGGCCTGAATCTGAGTTCACCTGACTTATCAAGTAGTGATAGTAGTGTTCAGACCAACGCAATCAAGATCAAGCCTTTACCGTCAAAGCCTTAAAGTAAAGCCTCATAATTTCAACTTGTTGAATTGTAGGAACAGATTAAAACTGGAAAGTCATACCTGAAGCCCTAGAAACTGTAATACTGAAGAGGTAAGTACAACAAAGTTCTATGATACACTAGGCTACATTAAATTACACTACTTCTAAGAAAAGAGCACAAGTGCTCTATAAAAGAAAACTTGATGAAGTTTTGTATTCGATGTACACACTACTTTGGACTGACGCAGAGTCCTTTATTTATAGAAAACAAAAATAATTGCTGCTCCCTAATTCTGCAGCAACTTCACCCACGTCAAGCCACTAAGCTGTTATTATTCCATTAGTTCATTTGCTTTTTTAATTGATGTAATGGTGTGGGAAATATTGCTTTGTAATATTTGGAATTGTAGTCGCTATCGGTGGCGCCAAAATCTGTTAACACCATTCAAATGGCCGGTTAACTGTATTTGGCGCCAGAAGTGGTTTAGCTCGGTTTTAGGAGGAGTCCTAGTACAATGTACTAAGATCTATTATAAATAGATCTAAAGCTTGTAATCTTGGTATTCAATCAATAAAATTCAGATTACCTTTTGGTTATTCTCTCAATTCTCATCTCCTTCTCTATTTTCTCATCTCCCTTCACTTCTATTTCTCATCTTACCTCTATCCTTCACAAGGTTAGCTATCAATTTAGGGTTGGTAGTTAACAATTGGTATCAGAGCTGGTTCAAGTGGTCTTATGCTTGAATTGAGCTGGCAAAATCAAAGAAACACGATCAAGGAATGGTTGAAGGTGTAAGGACTCGATCGGGTGCTGGAGGTGGCTTTATTGCACCTGCAGTTCAAACCGATGGATCAGACGCTGCTAAAGCTGGTACGTGCAATCCAAAGGAGTATGTTACACTTGATCAGTTGAAGGAATTGCCCAACCATTCACAAATACAATCAAAGGAACGCTGGTTCACAAGGTTTCAGCAAATGAACCTGGAAAATCAGCAAAGGAATGATGATCGGTTGTCCAAATTGGAGGGCCGGATGGAGAAATTATAGGATCAGGTCAAGAAATAAGGGGAATCATCCGTCAATGCCATCCTTGAGCCTGCAAGTTAGCTGGTTCCCCCTTCTAATGTGACTCAACCGCAGGTTCATTTGGATAGTTATGTGAATGTGGATAGAAATCGAGGCAAATCTCCTGTGATTCAGACAGAAGCAGGTCCCTCAGTTCACATCCAACCAGCAGAAGATCAACCCTCAGTAGTGGAAGTTGCGGCAGGAGCCTTTGATCGAAATGTTGGACCTGGAAATTTCAGAAATTGTGGCCTGAGTACCAGTCTGCATTGTAGGCCTCCTGATTTGAATAAGCATCCAAGGCCTTCATCCGATGAGTTGGAACAACATAATAGACCTCCTGATTTGTATCAACAGCAGAGATCTTTGAGTAATGAGGTTACATCCGGTGGCAGAGGTTATTCTCGTAGACAGCCGAGAGTACAAATCGAGCCATTCGATGGAAAACAGCCTGAATCTTGGCTGAGGGGATGTGAAAGGTATTTTCACTTTTATAACATCAATGAGGCGGAAAGATTTGAGCTAGCTGCTGTGCATCTTCATGGAGACGACGAGGTATGGTTTTATAATGTCTTGAGGACTAATCGTTGTCTTTCTTGGGACCAATTCATGGAGGAGCTTTGTGAGAAGTATGGTGAAGAGGATTCAAGCGATGTTGTTGATAGCTTTAACAAAGTCCATCAAACATCTACGGTGAAGGAGTACATGACTAGATTCGAGAATTTGCGTGCCAATATGATAGCCATTAATCCACATTCCACCGAAGCTTATTACGTTTCAAGTTTTATTAGTGGATTGAGGCCAAGAATTAAGAGCTTGGTTAAGGCCATAGAGCCAAAAACTCTCTCCAAAGCCTATTATAAGGCTAAATTGATTGAGGCTACACTTGTATCTTCAAGTGACAAAGGTAAATTCAAGAGTAGCAATTACAAGACTCATCCAAGGCAAGCATCCAGCAACAAATCTGGTCCCTCTGTGGACAGGAGGTTTGTACAGTTGTGTTATAGATGCAATCAGCCATATCAGCCTCTACATAAGTGTAATCCAAAGTCCTTGATGTTAGCAAGGGGTTCTCTTGTGGAGCTTGCATCAGAAATCGAGAGCTCTGATTCTGCAAAGGACAAATCAGAGGCTGATTCACATGATGAGTTGCTTCAGGATGAGGTAGAAATTTCTATGAAGGCTCTTACCGCGAGTAGAGCACATAACACTATACGCATTGGAGGTAAAGCGGGGAAAATTTCCATAACCATTCTTGTGGATAGTGGGAGCACTCATAGCTTCATTGATCCTAAGTTGATAAAGAAGGTGAATCATGAAAGCATCAAAACTCATCCCTTGGCCGTAATGGTAGCTGATGGAAATTCAATAACGATTCCAAACAGGTGCCAATCATTCCAATGGTCTATGCAAGACCATAAATTCACTTTTGACTTTAGAGTACTTCCTTTGGGGGGTTGCGATATGGTACTTCGTGCTGATTGGATGAGGTCATTTAACCCGGTGCTATTTGACTTTGATAAAATGACCGTGTCCTTTGAAGTTCATGACAAGAAAGTCACATTACATGGCATTTCAGATCATCCTCAGCTGAAAATTATTAATGGCAAGCGCTTGCAAGATAGTTTCAAGAAGAGGACAATACAATGGTTTGGACAATTGTTCTTGTTTTCCACTGCAGATCTGCCGACTAACTTACAGCCTGAAGTTCATGCTTTGCTGGTGGAATTTGATGATATTTTTGAGGCACCAAAGAGCCTCCTTCCTCAAAGAATTGTTGATCATGCCATCCCACTTCGAGCTAATTCGGATCCAGTGAAAATCAGGCCATACTGTTATGCACGCACTCAAGAATCAGAAATTGAAAAGCAGGTAGAAGAGCTACTGCAGATGAGCTTTATTCGTCCAAGTCATAGTCCTTTCGCTTCACCCGTGTTTCTTGTAAAGAAGAAGGATGGCACGGCTCGAATGTGCATGGATTATCGTCAATTAAATTCATTGACAGTGAAGGATAAATTTCCTATCCCTGTCATAGACGACTTTGCTAGATGAATTTTATGGAGCTCCATTTTTATCTAAGCTGGATTTAAGGCAAGGGTACCACCAGATTAGAGTTCTCGAGCCTGACATATAGAAGACCGCTTTTCAGACTCACCAAGGACAATTTGAGTTCGTTGTGATGCCTTTCGGTTTAACTAATGCTCCGGCCACATTCCAAGCAGCTATGAACGACATTTTCAAGCCTTATTTGAGGAGATTGGTGCTGGTTTTCTTCGATGATATACTAATTTATAGTTCATCCTGTGAAGATCACCTTAATCATCTCAAGGAGGTGTTCATTGTGTTGTGGCAGCACAGGTTCTTTGCCAAGCTATAGAAGTGCACCTTTGCTCAGTCTAAGCTTGAATATTTGGGCCACATAATCTCTCACGAAGGTGTCTTAACCGATCCTTCTAAGGTGCAAGCGATGCAAGATTGGCCAACTCCTATGACATTGAAGAAATTGAGAGGGTTCTTGGGGTTGACCAGTTACTATAGGAAGTTTATAAATGGTTATGGGTCCATTGCAAAGCCCTTAACCAAGCAGCTTAAAAAGGATGCATTCAAGTGGAGTGATAAGGCACAAGAAGCATTTGATGACCTCAAGTCCGCTATGTGTAAGGCACCGGTATTAGCAATGCCAAATTTTACCGAAGACTTCATTTTGGAGATCGATGCTAGCGGGACTGGGTGTGGGGCTTTTCTTTCATAAAATGGAAGACCGATTGCTTATTTGAGTCAAGCCCTTAGTCCTAAACATCAGGCCATGTCCACCTACGAGAAAGAATATTTGGCAATCCTTCTTGCAATCGAGAAATGGAGGCACTATTTGGATGGACATAGGTTCATCAGCCGAACGGATCATCAGAGTCTCAAGTATATTTTGGAGCAAAAGATAGTCACACGAATCCAAAAGAAAGGGTTTATGAAGTTGCTTGGGTTGGACTATGCTATCGAGTACAAGAAAGGAAAAGAAAATCTGGCCGCAGATGCACTTTCTAGGAGATTTGAGGACCTCGAGCAAGGTTCTTGTGGGGCTTTATCCATTGTATTACCTTCTTGGATGGATGACGTTTACAAATCATATGAAGGGGACACGTTTGCTCAAGAGGCCGTGGCTGCAGCAGTGACTAAAAACAGCTTCCCGAGTGATAGTGTTGCTGGTGTGTCTGTGCAGAATGGGATTGTCCGTGTGCAGAGCAGGATATACATTGGTTCCTCGACTGATTTGAGGGATCAGATACTGAAGGCATTGCATGCTTCAGCCTGGGGTGGTCATTTCGGGGTTGATGGTACTTATCAACGAGGCATATTTTAGTTGGCCCGGATTAAAGAGGTCTATTTCAGATTCTGTGAAGTCTTGTGAGGTGTGCCAACAAGCCAAGTTGGGGGATCATCGATATCAAGGACTCTTACAGCCACTTCCCATTCCAGAGGGGGCTTGGATCAACATTAGTATGGATTTTATTGAAGGGCTTCCAAAGTCCGATGGTAGGGAGGTAATTTGGGTCGTGGTGGACCGATTCACGAAGTATAGTCATTTTATAGCCTTCATTCAACCTGTTACAGCTGAAAGGTTGGCTAAGAGCTTCTTAGACAACATATATAAATTGCACGGATTGCCCCAATCTAGTGTCTCAGATAGGGACAAGATCTTTACAAGCAACTTTGGGAGAGAGTTGTTCAACTTATTGGGAACAACTTTGGCACTCAGTTCATCTTACCATCCTCAATCGGATGGACAAATGGAGACAGTCAATCAGTGTGCCGAGCAATATCTTCGAAGTATGGTTTTTTCCCGGCCTCGAGAGTGGAATCAATGGCTTTCTTTGGCGGAGTATTGGTTCAATACTCACTTTCATGCTTCCCTTGGCACATCTCCCTTTCAAGCATTGTATGGCTACACGGCACCAACTCCAATGCTACTGCAGCAATGTAATCAGTCTGATTCTGCAGTAAAAGACCTGATTCTGCAGAGGAGGGAAATGACTCAGCTTCTCAAGGACAATTTGCAACAAGCTCGTGCTCGAATGAAGTTTTACGCTGACAAAAAAAGGGTAGACAAAGCTTTCGAAGTTGGAGACATGGTCTACCTAAAATTACAACCCTATAGACAGTCCTCATTGGCTGTCCAAAGAAACGTCAAGCTAAGTGCACGTTACTTTGGTCCATACCGAATCTTGGAGAGGATTGGCAATGTTGCTTACAAACTTGATTTGCCATCACACTCGTGCATTCACCCTGTGTTTCATGTTTCATTGCTGAAAAAACAGGTCAAGAGGGATGCTAGATGCTCAAAAACACCACCAGAAATAGGATCAGATGGAAGCTTGCTGTTGGGACCAGTAGCTGTCAAGAGATTGGATCTGATTGCAGCAGGAACCGGGTCTTCGCATCAGCTTTTGGTGAGATGGTTGAACTTAGAGAAAGATTTCCTCACATAGGAGAACCCAACGTTCTTGAAGAGTCAATTCCCGAGCTTCTCTCCTTGAGGACAAGGAGCTTCTCAAGGGGGAGGGAATGTTATAATTCCATTAGTTCATTTGCTTTTTTAATTGATGTAATGGTGTGGGGAATATTGCTTTGTAATATTTGGAATTGTAGTTGCTATCGGGTGGTGCCAAAATCTGTTAAAAACATTCAAATGGCCGGTTAACTGTATTTGGGGCCAGAAGTGGTTTAGCTCGGTTTTAGGAGGAGTCTTGGTACAATGTTCTAAGATCTATTATAAATAGATCTAAAGCTTGTAATCTTTGTATTCAATCAATAAAATTCAGATTACCTTTTGGTTATTCTCTCAATTCTCATCTCCTTCTCTATTTTCTCATCTCCCTTCACTTCTATTTCTCATCTTACCTCTATCCTTCACAAGGTTAGCTATCAATTTAGGGTTGGTAGTTAACATACGCATTCTCTTTCGCACGCAAAATATCAATGAACATGTCCTATATTTAGTGTTTGAGGGAATTCCTTAGTGCCTACGTCCGTATTTTCAACGGAAGTCCCCTTTAGAAGTCCTCTAATCTCTTGGATTAAGTTGAATGCCCAAGCATATAATGTTTTGCTCCAAGTAACTGTCTCAAGTCTGGAAATAGCATGCTCTGCACTCTTCTTGGGAATCCCTTGCACTCGAGCTCCCTTCACCCCTCAACCATCTCGAGCGTCGAATGGTTGATACCCTTATCATGGGGATAATTCTTAGGATTCTAGGCTCGAGACGCCGTTATTTTAGCACTTAAAGGTCTGAAGTCTCAAGAGAGAGACCTCACGTGTTGGACACGTGGTACTTCATCTAAAACATTGTTGTCCTAACCCCTTTGAAATTAGGGTGTAAACACCCATAATACAACATTCAGGTGTCCTTGGTCAATACGGACCTTTGAGTGGTAGGCTATGCCATTTGGCTTAAAGGACACTCATGCACCAACCAGAGAGCTGTGAACATGATCTTTCATGACCTCATTGGCAAAACCATGGAAGTCTACGTAGACGATATCGTGGTCAAATCAAAGCTCCAAGTTAAACACTTTGAAGACTTAAAGGGGGACATTCCTCAGGATGAGGACCCATAACCTCAAGATGAATCCGTTAAAGTGTGCCTTTGGCATACATGTTGGAAACTTTCTTAGTTTCTTGGTACACCAGAGGGACATCGAAGTGGACTCTAATATGACTAAGGCCATTTAAAAGGCCAAACCGCCTTTAAGCAAAAAGGAGCTTCAAAGCTTCTTAGGGCAAGGTAACTTCCTAAGACGTTTCATTTCAAATGTTGTAGGAAAACCAAAAGTTTTCTCTCCATTACTAAGGCTCAAGTCTTAAAAGGAATTCAAGTGGGAGGAGCCACATCAAGCAGCTTTCAAGGTCATCAAGGAGTACTTGATTAAGCCGCAAGTTCTGATTCCACCAAAGTAGGGTAGACCTTTGATTATTTATGTCTCTAGTTCTGATGAATCTATTGGTTGTTTGCTTGTACAAGACAATGAGTAAGGATTTAAACAAGCTGTTTTCTACCTTAGCTATTGCTTAAATGAATGTGAAATAAAATACTCCTTAATTGAGAAATTGTGTCCATCTTTGTTCTACACATCAGTAAAATTGAGACATTACTTGTTTGCATTTACCATATACGTGGTTTCTCTTGCGGACGTTCTTAAAGACATGCCAGATAGACCCTTAATAAGGGGAAGATAAAACAACTGGAGTATTGCTCTACTTAGTTTGAATTGATCTATTTGGCACAAAAGTTAGTCACGTGCTAAGCCTTCTCAAACTTTTTAACTGACCGTCCAAACATTCATATTGGCTTGGACTATGAGCCAGACTAGCTCGTAGTGATGGAAATGATCCCTTGGAAACTATACTTTGATGGATCAAGGACCAATTCAAGAGCCGGGGTTAGAACTGTGATAGAATCCCCTGCTAGGATCCTCACCAAATTAGAAGTTACCTTGGTTGGCAAGTGCTTCAACAATATGGCAGAATACGAGGCATTAATTATAAGCCTACAGGATGTCTTGGAGATGAAAGTCCCCAATGTCATCATTAAAGGGGATTCGCAGTTAGTGATTTTCCAAGTAAAAGGGGAACAACAATGTTTAAGCGACACATTGAACAAATACTTTTGAATGGTACAAAAACTATTAAATAAGTTTGATGGTGTATAATTTGAACATATCGCTAGAGAACAAACAAAGAAGCCAATGAAATGGAGTGAAGAAATCATGATCATCAAGGCTAAAGTCTTAGACCATGACATTGAATTCACCGAGTCTTTCGGTTTTGAGAGCAAAGTCATGCCAAGTGAAGACTTGGATTGCTTTAAAACCCATCAAACTATCACATGTCAACGTGAGGACCAAAGGAAGCTTTTAATGGATTACTTCAAGAGCCATCAAGACTATATTAAAGACAGAAAGATAAAAATGAGAGCTCATAGATTCGATCTAGATGTTGATTCTAGAGAGTTATGTAAAAGGTACGCTAGTGGAGTACTTTTCAAGTGCCTTGACTAGGACGAAGCAATGCTAGTAATGGTAGGAGCCCATAAGGGTATCTATGGATCCCATCTAGTTGGGAGAAAAATGCATTGGCTCATCATATTTTATGGTTATTATTAGCCATCAATGATGAATGATTGCATAAGGTACGCCAAGGCCTGCACAGTATTCCAAAGACATGGTCGTGTGCCTAGACTCCTTACAACTAAGATGCATGTTATTGTCAAACCATGGTCTTTTAGAGGCTAGGAAATGGACATCATAAGGGAGATTAATCCCCCATCCAGAAAGCAACACTCCTATTTTCTTGTGGCCACATATTACTTCACAAAATAAGTGGAGGCCAAACCATATAAGAGAACCAATCAGCAAAATGTGATTGATTTTATCAACGAATACATCCTATGTTGGTTTAGGATTCCGGAAACCATAATTGTGGACCAAGCTAAGGTATTCAATGGGGCAGAGGTTAAGGAGCTCACCAAGAGCTTAAACATAGTAATCTTGAACTCAACCGCTTACTATGCTCAAGCTAATGGCCAGGCAGAGTCAACAAACAAGATTTTGAAGGCTGACATTGAAAAGATTATTGAGGACAATCCCACGAAGTGGCATGAATTGCTATTGGATGCCCTTTAGGCTTATAGAACGTCCAAACGTTATGCAACTGGGACAACTCCATTCCATTTGACGTATGGCCATGATGTCATGCTCCCAATGAAGGTCACAGTTCAATCTATTAGGCTAGCTCATCAAGGGAAGTTTTTTGAACTCGAGTATGAGCAGGCTATGATGGACGAACTAACTAACTTGCACCAAGTTAGTCTTGATGCCCTTTGCAAGTTAGAAAAACAAAAGAAGAAGGTGGCCAAAGCCTATAACAAAAAGTTCAAACCTAGGTCTTTGACTTAGGGGACTTAGTATGGAAAGAGGTTTAACCCATTGGCCAGAAGGACCCTGTCTTTAGGAAAAGGTCCCCAAACAGGGATGGCCCATTCAGAGTCACAGGGGTATTTGGAGGCAATGCCTGCTTACTCCAAGGCCTAGATGGAAGAACTCACTTAAGGGCTGTTAATGGAAGGTTCCTAAAGAAATATGTGCCATCAATTTGGGGTTCTATCAAGGAAGTCATTAAGTATAGATTCTAAGAATTATTGGCTCAGTTCAATATCAATGTCTTGAGGATCAATTCCATGATCTTTAAATTAGAAAAATGAAGAAAAAGGGAACCACCAAACTAAGAGACGTACTTCACATAAATGTGTAATTCATTAGTATTGTTGAGGAGTATGTGGCTTACATACAAAATAATACAAGCCAGTAACTTGTATAGCCAAAACTTCTTTAAAAAGGAAAATCAAAAGAGTCGAGTCCTAATTCTTACTAATGATTCCTCTATGCTAATCAGTTGGTTGATTACATCATTTAGCTCTCTATATAGGGAGAGTGCCTCATTTTGAAGTGCTTGATTACATCTTTTGGCCTCTATGGTGGCTTTCTCGACCTTTCTAACTATTGAGCCTTGAGGGGTATACTATTGTCTCAGGGAAAGTAATTCTTCTTTAAGATGACTTAATCTCTCCTCCAAGTAGTGAATCTCATCCTTTAAGCCTCTGATGTCCTGAGCTTGTTGACTCTGGATCTTCTCGGCTACTAGGAGTTGTTCAAACAAAAGCTACAGGCCACCGAGGCTAGTTGAACGTCCCAGGTCCCTGATGGTGTCTTAATAGCGCCATCTCTTTTGAATGGGTGATGGCACCTCATGATTCACCTTCACTAGCACCTCCTCCAGAGCTGCAAGTTCTCTAGTAATGGCTAGAGCCACCTTAGGATCTTTGTTGAAGGCCTTTGCCAAGGAAATGGCCTCTTTGAAGGTGGCCCTTTAAGTCAGGGCTATGATACGAAGGTGTGAAATCACTATTAGCCTTTGGAGCCTTGGAGATACTTAGTCCAATTGTTGAAAGGAAAGTATTCCACTTGCCCCTACTTTTTCAAAGGAGACGGCATTCTTCCTAAGATTGGGGAAGGAGTAACTCTAGGCAGTGTTGCCTAAAATAGGGGCATTATGAAAGGAGTTAGACAAATTCCTAAATTTGGAAGACAACCAAAGTTAGAGGAACTACTTTTACCTCTGAAACCTTAGTTGAGGCAAAGGAGGAACTTCTGCGGGTATTCTTGCCGGTATAACCTCTGTTGGCATTCTTGACACTAGAGCTTTTGCTGGCTCTTCAGTCACTGGAACACCTTCCTCGGGGGGGCAGGGGGGGGGGGGGGGGGGGGGGGTGGGGGGTTCTGGGGAACAATGCTTGCATGTTAGAACCAAGTATGGTTTATACATCAAGAATTGGGAAGCAGATGACAAAATCAACTCTTCGATGGGGATTGAGTCTCGTGGAAGGAGGAATGGAGCTTACACAAGGCCTTGGTTTACAGTAACTAGGAGGGAAACCTCTTTAGAGGGGTAGCTTATAATTAGGCCACAATAGAGGTAGCGACATCACCTCCTTCTTCAGTGCTTGAGCTTAATGATTTAGTATCCTGATGAAGTTCCGGTGCAATTACTTAAGGTGGAGAATCTGTTATAACCACGACACTCTTCGTGTTCCTTTGAATAGGCAAGTTAGGGGCTGCTTTGACAAAGATGAATGAAACACCAATTAAGAAAGGCCAACACCTTTGGCTTAGGGAATTTGGCACTTCTATTTCTCACTAATTGTGAGATGGGTACCACTTCATCTCCTTCTTTCACCGCTGCTTAAATGGCTCTAGCATGGTGAGTTAGGGGAACATCTTTTTTCTTCCTCTTCCTTAAGCCACCAACTTCAAGGGTTGGTGGCGAAGTTTTTGGAGGAGATTCCTCTAGCAACCTTTGAGTAAAATTCTTGATCTTAGCACTCCTCGGAGTTTTCTAGATAGCTGGGACTGTTGAAAGAAGAACAAAGATCAGTCATTGTTCTGGCCATCCAAGACATAAAACTGAAGCATACTTCAGGGGTGTCTGTATACCTGATTTTTCCTTCTACGGAGTCCGCCTTATGCTGATTAGTTGACCTCGTCTCGAGCTGGAACCCGCAAGCTCATAGGAAGGCACAAAATACTTCTTGGTGCCTTTAGCCTCCCAAGAGGTCCAATAGGCTTGGAACCAAGCTATAAAACGTGGTGTGGCACACGTGGTGTCCCTACAAAAAACAAGGTACCCCGTAGAAGGATTTGACTTCTTTAGTGGACTCAAGAAGCTTTCTAATTTGAGGGAGATGGATGGAGATCCTTTTAGCCCACCAAAGATTTTTGGTCCTTAGATTGGGAAGGGGAATGTCATGGACCATTCTAAATTGCTTGGCAAACGACCCAGGACTGTAGGTTTTTACCCCAGGATGAGTCTGGTGATAGAAGAATAGATCTTAAGGGCACAAGATTTCCTGCTAGGTTTATAAGTTGATGTCTAAAGAGACATGATGATGGAGGTCTAGTTTCTTAAACCAAAGTGGATCAAGGTTCCTCTCCTTGAAAGGAATCCATCGAGTCTCTTTCCTACCTCAAGGAGACATTAGTCTCTCAAGGCATTGGTCGAAAGACCATCCTGGGGATAAAAGGACCTCACAATGTGCAAACTACTCTACATAACAAGAGACCTCCTCACCTGTGGGAACATAGGAGTCTCTAAGGTAGAGCTCAGGAAAATAAGCTTGGGCCCAAAACTGGACCAACAGCAAGGGTCCACCTATGTGGATAGTATAGTTCTTAACTATGATATCCCTAAGGTACTCATACACTTAGGCTAGAAACAATGGTCCTAGGGTCGATGGACCAATGTTGAAGGCCAAGTTGACAGCCATGGTCTTAAGAAATTTAAGAACCATATTGGAGGAGTTAGCAAAGAAAAACTTATTTAACCAAAACAGGTAAAAGCATGCCTCTTCTTCTATAGAACCTTTCCCAAAGTTGTGTGCCTCTGTGACAAACATCTTAACAAAGGACTCATAACCACCAGGCAAGTCAGTGTAGAGAAGGAAGAGGGAAAGGCTTTAGCCTTTTTAGAGATAAAAGAATAAAGAGGCAACTCTTTCAGGGTGAAAGACTTGTCAAAGCCGCTATGTCCTCCAGAGTGATGCCAAGAAACCCCTCAGAGAGGACAAAAGCATTATAACAGATGTTCCAACAGCAGGTGAGCACCGTCCTGATGGGGTAGTCATACATGAGGGCGATTATGGAAGCCTGATGACTTTATAAATGCAAAGGTTCTTCCATTTTTCTCCGTGGGTCAAGATCAGCCCATCTACCCATTCAATGTACTACTTTTTTAAGAATGTCCATTCTTTGAAAGGCGTCGCTTCTTTACAAATGCGTCTTCCTCCCCAAGATTGACTTGCAGAAGCTGTACCAAGTAAAGGAGATTCATCAATATCAAGAAACTCGCCCTGAAGACTAGGGACGTCATGAGAAGGGTTAAAGATTGGCCCTAGGGCACAAGATGCGAAGGTTGATGATGGGTCATCTTTTGACGACCAAGAGAGATCTTCCCCAATTTTGCTAAGATCACTAGGACTCTGGAGCACATCAGAAACCACGGAAGTGTCTAGCTAGAGAAACATGTAAATTGCTCAATAAGGCTATCAGCTTGAGGAAGGGAAGCAGAGATTGCAAAAGAAATTTGGGCCATTGACATATTTCTTTGAAGAAAATGCAAAGGGACAGAGAACATATGCAATCGAGATTTAAAGATTCAAGAACAACGAAGAATAAGTGTTTTCAAGAGCACTTGGTTATAGCAAAGAGAGAGCACAGGGCAGAAAAGTGGAAATTTCAAGCCCTAGCTGTCATACTTGTAGACACGTGGGAAAGAAGAGCAAACAACACATAGTGTCCTCTTAAGGTCCCTGTAACCGTTGAGGGTCAAATCAGGTACATTTTTTACCCGTTGTAAATTCGAATTACAAACATCTAAGAGAGGGGGCATTTGTTTACACCCTAATTTCGAGGGTGCTGGGTGTTATGATCGCGCCTGATTAAGGATGGCCAAAGCTTCTATGTTGCTGTAGTGTTGCTGGTTACTGCTTTGTTGATGTTTTTTTAGCTAAGGATTGATGTAATTGTCCTTTAGTTAAATGTTGCATTGAGTTGTAAGTACGTTAGTTGTAGTGTTTGGTGCGAATCCTTTCAATTGTTAGTTAAGTCGGTTTGTCGGTTTTTATTTGTCAATTGCGGCGACTGATTGCTAAATAAGCCGAGCTAGGGGTCGTCTTGGTCCAATCTACTCAGATTGAATATAAGTAGCATGTCAAAGTGTAATGTGGATTCATTGAATGAAAATTACAATCATCTCTTTGAGATATTTTCTCTCTATCTCATCTAACTTTCTCAAATCTCTCATCTCTTTTAATTCTTCTCTCATCTTAACTCTCTATTCTATCCTATCCTTTGAATAGGTTAAGCTCAAGTTGATCTTGAAGCTTAACATTGGGACGACACCATTTCAAGCAAAGTGCCACGTTCTTATCACGTGAGGTCCTCCTCAAGCAGAATCAGACCTTTAGGTGCTGAGATAACGACATCTCGAGCCCAACATCCTGAAAACATTATCACCTTAAAAAGGGTACCAGCCACTTGGGACTATACATGGTTGAAGGGTAAAGGGAGCTCAAGCTTAAGCCACTTCCAAGAAGGCTGCAAGACAGGTGGTTTCCAAGCTTGGGACATTTACTTCGGGCACAATCTTAGATACTTGGGTGCTAAACTTAATCCATGAAAACGTAAGGCCTCTAGAGGAGACTTCAGTTAAAAATGCTGACATAGGCTCCAATAAATTCCCTTAAACATTGAATCAAGGGCACGTTCATTAATCATTCACATGCAAGAAAGCGCTTAGTAGCTGGAGGTAGGGGGAAAATGCTACAGAATTACGGCACAACCACTATTTAATTTTTGTATAAATAAAAGACTTTGTGATAGTCTAAACTAGTATATACACTCAACACAAAACTTCTTCAAGTTTTCTTTACAACGCACTTGTACTCTTTTCCTAGGAGTAGCATAACTTAACGCTGCTTAACTTAGCATAGGTCTTGGTGTAATTGCTTCTTCTATAATACAATATTTTGGGCTTCAGGTATGAAATTAATGTTTTAACATGTTCCCAAATTTCAACAAGTTAAGAATTAAGGCTTTAGTTTGAGGCTTTGACGGTTAAGGCTTTATCTTGATTGAGTTAGTCCTAATCCAGTGACTTGAATGCAATTTGCTCCACCTTAATCCTATCAGACCTAAACTCATTCAAGTTATTATAAGTCAAGGGTGCAAAGCTTAAAAACCTAATTGACTCGGCCTAGTAAGTAGACTCTTGAGCTCTTGGGTTTGTCTCCACCCCAGATCCTGACTTTTAAGTGTACGAGAAAAGGTGTCTATGGGCTCTCCTCTATTACTGTAACTGGCACTTGGGTTAAGTCCATATCCCTTTAATTGTTTGTCAATACATATATATTAAAAATCCACAAAGAATATTTAACCATGTCTTAAATTAAAGTCACGGTATTTCCAAAGTGAGATATACCAAAATATCACAACCGTTTCTCTAAAAAAGATGAATGGTTGAGGTCAAAGATGCACGGTTCCAATTTAGGCTCACTCCCTAGTCGCGGTGAGTCCTTTTTATACATTTTTTTTGTTTAAATTTTTACGGGTACTGCATTACACTTAATTGCAAACAAATAGAGCAAAAAAATCCCCCAACCCAAACCTTTGCATTGTTCTCAATGCAAAACAAAGAAAACTAAATATAAGCAAGGAAAGGAAAGAGACAACCTGAAGTATATGTGTCATGGAGTTAACATATTCAACTATGCAAGGTGGAAAAATCTTAAAAGAAAGGGAAGAAACAGATTGACGGATTATTCAATCGAATGCAGCTGGTTCAGCAGGAACGAGATCAAAGGTTGGAAGATCGAATGCTCCAACGAATGCAGCTGATAAGTCTAGTTTAGTATATAATTATTTATATCGTTTTAATATGTTTTTAACCATTTTACATCAACTTTTTATAGCTTCTGCTCTGTTTTGCTCATTTTGAACTATTTTGCTATTTTCTTGCAAAAATACTCATTTTATGTTAAATCTTGCTTGGTTTTATCATTAATATCAACAAGTAAAAGCAAGATACATCAAATAAAAGTAAAAATATAACAAAAATGCCCAAGTTGCGCGGCTAACAAAGAACGCATAAAATAACACACAATTTGCCACAAATTGCTTATGGGCAGCAAGATTATTCAATTTTTTTTAGCTCAAATACACTGTATAACATCATATTGATCTCATTTATCAGGTTTTGGGAGGTGAAATTAGAGGAAAATGAAACAAAATTGAAGAACAAAGCAATTGGGTTGCAGCCGCAAGTTCTAGCAAATAGGATGCAAGTTTGATGTATTTTTTTTATATTTTTATTTCCTCCTCAAATACTATAAATAGGAGGTTCTTGTGAATTTTTTGAATCATCTTTCATTCAACAAAAAAATACATACAAAGTGAAAGAAAGAAGAATAAAAACGGGTGAAGGAAAAGAAGGAAAGAAGGGAAGAAAATTTGGTTTGTAATTTTGTATTTTTAGTTCTTTCTATCCTTTTTCCTTCCTAAGTTCATGAATTTTGTGTTAGTTATGTTTTATATTAAGTTTATCACGAGCTAATTTTGTTATTCCAAGGCTACGATGTAGCCTAAGTTGTAATATACGCTTATTTCTAATTCAACATATTCAATGTTTTGTTATTGCATTGTTGAAGTCTTTATCACTGTTCTTCATGAGTTTTAAATGCTTGATCACCATTTAGGGCCTATAATGATTCATAATGAGTCCAAGAGGAGATTTATGATTATTTCTAAGGTGATAAGCACCACAAATTGGGCGAATGCTCGAGAGAGATTAACGCCATTTGTGTGATTTTTAAGTGAAAATTATAGAGCTTTAAAAACTCTTTTCTTATTTAAATTCATGCAGGAGAGTGATGGGTTAATATGTAAAAGCGCATGCTAAATGTTGCTCCAGAGAGAATATTTAGTAAATTAGGATTTTCAACAACCAACACGTAATAACAACTTAAATAACGAGAATAGAAAGGCGTATTGATGCAACTGGGGGAAATCGGATGCCTTGCATATTATTGAATCATAAAAACCAACTAAAAAATTAGTAAACGTTTCATAAGAATCTATAAACAATTTTTGTTCCTTTTTATTTTGTGCTATTTCGTTTCAAAAACTATAATTTTTGGTCTTTCAAATAGCACTGGAGCTACTAATTTCAGTACACACTCAATAACAATCCTCGTGGGAACGATACTCTACTCTTTCTATATTACTTGATACGACTCAGTGCACTTGCTAAGCATACGCAAAGTAAGCATCAAGTTTTTGGCGCCGTTGCCGGGGATTGTCTTTATTTGAGTGATATCGATACCAACTAGTTTTGCTGCTAACTTCAAATTGTTAATAATTTGTAAATTTCATTTAAGTTTAAGAAATTTTTCATTTGATTCATTTGTAAAGATAAATTTTTTTAGTTTTGTGTTATTTTTCTTATATTTTGTCTTTATTTTTATCTTTATTTTGTTATTAACTTCACTTTGTAAGGGTTTTTAAAAGTTAAATTTGATAATTTTAAGTTTTCAAAAACATCAGAGTTACTACCCTCCTCTTTTTCTTTAAAATCTGTGTTTTGTTAACTTTTATTTTAAATTTTTAGGCTTTCTAACCAATGGAAACTTTATTTTAATTTTATTTTATCATCCAAATAGGTTTTTTAAAGTTAGATTTGTTATCTCTAAGTTTTTCAAAACCTTTAGTAGTATCTATTTTCCCCTTAAAATTCGGCTTTGTTAAATTTTTGTGTTATACTTTTGTAACTTTTGAAAGATTTCTCTTTATTGTTATTCTTGCCTTTAACTTTATAGTGGTTTATTTTCACTTTGTATGCGAAATTTAATTGAAAAAGAAATAACTCCTTTTGATCCTGGAATCGAAAGACCTCTTCGACTAATCAAGAAAACAAAAAGGACTAAAACCATGGCTAATAATGCTAGAAATGATGATGAAAGGACCTTAAAAGATTACGATGTACCTACTGTTGGATGGTGCACTTCCAGCATTCAATGTCCACCAATACAAGCAAACAATTTCGAAATTAAACCCAGTATTATACAAATGATTCAACAAACTGTCCAGTTTGGTGATCTACCTAGTGAGGACCCAAACCTGCATATCGCTAACTTCTTGGAGATATGCGATACATTTGTGCATAATGGTGTAAGTGATGATGCCACTCGCTTAAGGGTGTTTCCATTCTCACTAAGAGACAAAGCCAAAGCGGTTAATGTCACTACCACCAAGAACTATCATCACTTGGGATGATTTGGCTCAAAAATTTCTTGCTAAATATTTTCCACCAGCCAAATCAGCTAAGATGAGGAATGACATTACCTCGTTTGGGCAATATGATTCAGAATCCTTGTATGAGGCATGGGAACATTATAAAGAAATTTTGAGAAGGTGCCCACATCATAGTTTGCCAGTTTGGATGCAAGTCCAAACTTTTTACAATGGGTTGGCACCTAATACTCAAACGATGGTAGACGTGACTGCGGGAGTATCCCTAAATCACAAAACCCCAGATGAAGCGTATGAATTGCTAGAAGTAATGTCTAGCAATAACTGTGCAAGGGAAACTGAACAAAATGAAACCTGCAGGAATATACGAGCTGGATGCAATAGCAAAGTTAACTGCCTAGGTTTCAATGCTTCAAAAGCAGATGAACATGAACTTGAATGCCATAAATTCTCCTGTACTCATGTGTGAATTTTGTGCGGGAATCATCCTAGCATAGAATGCCAAACAGGAAATCATTTCGCCCCATCAACCCATGAACAAGCCAATTTTGTTTCAAATTTTCAAAAAATAATCCCTATTCAAACACATATAATCCCAGGTGGAGAAACCATCCAAATTTTTCGTGGAATAATCAAGGGATACAAAAACTACCTTTTCAGCCCCCTGAAAGAAAGACTGATCTCGAGGAATTGTTTAGTAAGTTTATGCAAGATACTAGAAGTTTCATGCAAAACATTGCAGCAACTCTTCGAAATCAAGAAATGACCATTAGAAACCTTGAGACTCAAATTGGGCAAATTTCAAATCACCTTTCTGAAAGATCTCAAGGTTCTTTACCTAATAACACTGTCATTAACCCACGAGAGCAAGTAAAAGCAATAGAATTACAAAGTGGGAAAATTTTTAAAGAACCAACTCAGGTAGACCAAACCATGCTAATTGAACAACCCATAATTGACTCGTCCACTGATGCAAATCAGGAATTGGAAAATGAGGAAGGGACAAAATTTCAAGAAAAAAATGAACCAAAAAGGGTTGAACCTCAACCCGACAAACCAAAGGTCCCATTTCCTCAACGCCTAAGAAATACAAAAGCGGACGAACAATTTGCTAAATTTTTGGAAATTTTCAAAAAGTTACACATTAATTTCCCTTTTGCTGACATGTTAGAACATATGCCTAAATATGCAAAATTCATGAAAGAAGTCCTGTCTTACAAAAAGAAGTTGGGAGAGTTCAAAACGGTAGCATTTATTGAAGAATGCAGTGCCATACTGCAAAAGAAGTTTCCCCCCAAGCTAAAAGATTCAGGGAGTTTCACGATACCTTGCACCATTGGCTCCAGTAGTTTTGATAAGGTTTTGTGTGATTTAGGTGCAAGTGCAAATTTAATGCCTCTCTCTGTTTTAAGGAAGCTTGGGTTAGGAGAAGTGAAGCCTACCACTGTATCTCTCCAACTTGCGGACAGATCAATCAAGTATCCTAGAGGTATAATTGAAGACGTCCTTATAAAGGTCGATAAATTCATCTTCCCGTTTGACTTCATAGTGCTTGATATGGAAGAGGATCATGAGATACCACTTATTCTAGGTCGACCCTTTCTTGCTACAGGAAGAACCCTGATAGACGATCAACAAGGAAAACTGATCCTAAGGGTACAAGATGAACAGGTAACCTTCACTATTTTTAATGCCATTCAATTTCCCTCTAACATGGATTCTTGTTTTAAGATTGATATTTTTGACAAGTTAGTCACTGAGACATTCAGGGACACATTCCCTAAGTTACCCCTTGAAGTGTGTCTAACAAAGTCAGGGACCATAGACACGGAAGACAAGTTAATAAGGTAATGTGCCCAATACTTGGAAACTTGCAAACGTTTCAATTCGCATCGTAAAACAAGAGTTGAAGACATTTGAGCAATTAAAATTCAGCAGAGAACGGAAGAAGAAGAACCGCCGAACTTAGAGCTCTAGCCATTGCCACCACATCTCAAATATGCCTATCTTAGTAATTCTAACACTTATCCTATTATTATGAATGCCTCATTGAGTAATATTGAATAGGAAAGCTTGCTTAGGGTTCTTAGAGAGCATAGAACAGCATTCGGATGGACCCTTTCGGATATCAAGGGAATTAGCCCTTCCATATGCTTGCACAAAATCCTTATGGAGGATAGCTTCAAACCCTCTGTACAACCTCAGTGGTGGTTAAACCCTGCCATGAAAGAGGTCGTAAGAAAAGAAGTTGTCAAATTATTAGATGCTGGGATCATCTATCGCATATCTGATAGCCCATGGATTAGCCCAGTGCAAGTAGTTCCAAAAAAGGGGGGGATAACTATAGTAGAAAATGAGAACAATGAGCTCATCCCTACTAGGACTGTCACCGGGTGGAGGGTTTGCATAGATTATCGAAAACTTAATGATGCCACCTGAAAGGACCACTTCCCCTTACCATTTATTGATCAAATGTTAGAAAAACTGGCGGGTCATTTGTATTACTGTTTTCTTGATGGATATTAAGGGTACAATCAAATTGCCATAGCCCCAGAAGATCAGGAAAAGACCACTTTCACTTGTCCTTATGGTCCTTTGCCTATAGGAGAATGCCTTTTGGGTTATGCAATACCCCTGCGACTTTTCAAAGATGTATGATGGCAATCTTTAGTGATATGGTGGAAAATTTCATAGAAGTGTTTATGGATAATTTTTTAGTCTTTAGAGCCTCGTTTAATGATTGTTTAGCTATCCTCTCTATGGTTTTGCAAAGATGCACTGACGCTAATCATGTCTTGAATTGGGAGAAATTTCATTTTATGGTACAAAAAGGAATTGTGTTAGGGCATATGATTTCAAAAAGAGGAATTGAGGTTGACAGAGCAAAAACTGAAGTGATAGAATGATTACCAACCCCTACCAATTTCAAGGGCATTCAGGGTTTCTTAGGACATGCAGGTTTCTATAGAAGGTTTAGTAAGGACTTCTTTAAGATCGCTAAGCCTCTTTGCAATTTATTGATGAAAGATGTCCCTTTTAACTTTGACAGTGACTGAATGCATGCCTTGGAAACCTTGAAGAAGAAACTAGTGTCAGCACCAATAATTGTAGCACCCGATTGGACCTTACATTTTGAACTCATGTGCGACGCTAGTGATTATGCTGTAAAGGCTATGCTAGGGCAAAGGAGGAACAAAAATTTTCATATAATTTACTATGCTAGTAAAACTTTGACAGATGCACAGATTAACTATGCTACTACGGAGAAAGAATTACTAGCTGTAGTGTTTGCATTTGATAAATTTCATTCCTACCTGCTCAATTCAAAGGTAATTGTTAACACCGACCATTCTTCTCTAAAATTCCTTTTTGCAAAACAGGATGCAAAACCGAGACTAATTAGATGGATTCTCTTGCTTCATGAATTTGATTTAGAAATCTGGGATAAAAAAAGGAACAGAAAATGTTGTGGTAGATCATCTATCATGTCTCAAACGAGAGGACAAAGGTCCCTCTATCAACAAAAAATTCCTGGATGAAGGTCTTATGATGGTAAGCGGGAATCCTAATTGTCCATGGTACGCTAACATTGTTAACTATCTAGTTGCACAGAAACTGCCTAAGGACATGACCTATCAACAAAAGAAGAAGTTCTTTGCTGACTTAAAGCATTATTTTTGGGAAGAACCATTCTTGCATAAGCATTGTGCTCCACTGTCACTCTCTTGAAACTGGTGGCCATCACGGTGGGACAAAAACTGCAGCTAAGATTTTACAATCTGGGTTTTATTGGCCTACACTCTTTAAAGATGCTTTTAAATTTGTTAGTAAATGTGATAGATGTCAAAGGATAGGTAACATCTCGAAGAAACAGAAAATGCCCCCAAACAACATTTTGGTTGTTGAATTATTTGACGTTTGGGGGATTGATTTCATGGGTCCTTTCCCCTCATCATTTTCTTACAGATTTATTTTGGTTGCAGTATATTATTTGTCAAAATGGGTCGAAGCAGCTGCTTTTCCCATCATTGATGCTAGAGTTGTAGTAAACTTTGTTAGAAAAACGTCTTTTCTTGGTTTGGAACTCCTTGAGCAATTATAAGTGACGGAAGAAAACATTTTCGTGACCGCCAACTTAAAATTTTATTGAGTAAGTATGGAGTTACACACTATGTGGGTGCTCCATACCATCCTCAAACAAGGGGACAAGTGGAAATTTCAAACCAAGAATTGAAAGTTATTCTTGAAAAAACAATTAGTGCCTCTAGAAAAGATTGGTCGAAAAAGTTAGATGACGCGCTTTGCGCAAATAGAACAGCATTCAAAACACCTATTGGAATGTCTCCATATTGACTGGTTTATGGCAAGGCATGTCATTTACTAGTAGAATTGGAACACAAAGCATACTGGGCCATAAAAACCTTAAACTTCAATTTAACAGCTGCAGGCGAAAAGAGGTTGCTACAAATCAACGAGATGGATGAGTTCAAAAATGAGGCTTATAAAAATGCTCGAATTTACAAAGACCGAACCAAAAGATGGCACAACAAGCACATTCTGAACAAAGAGCTCGTAGTGGGACAAAAATTTCTACTGTTTAACTCCTGCTTGCGACTTTTCCCAAGAAAGCTGCGCTCTCGATGGTCAGGACCCTTTATTGTAACCCGTGTTTTTTCCATATGGCACCATTGAGATACAGGATGAGGAAAAGGGTACTTTCAAAGTCAATGGGCAAGGACTGAAACCTGACATTGATGGAGAGCTCGAGCCTCAGAAAGCTTCCATTCATCTCAACAATGTCGAATAATCCACTCATAAAGTCAAGCAAATGACTATAACCAAAGTGCTTCTTGGTAGGCAACCCAAGTGTTTCTATCCTTACTTATCTTATTTTTCCTTTCATTATTTTTTTTAATTGTCTCATGTTTATGTATATTTTTGTCTAAACAAGTATTTTACAACAAGTTTGGGGGTAGCATGATGTCAACATACACCATCAACAAGCAATCATCAAACCTGGGAAGTATCTCTCACCTCACCTAATCTTTTTAGTTCTTTTAACATTAAAAACAATGTTAACTTTAAGTTCGGGGGTGGGAGAGAAAAATTTTTAATTTTTTGAAACAAAATATTTTCAAAAAGTTTCCCTATTTTATGTTTTAGAGTCGGCTTTAGTGTATCCTAGAGTTCGGAGCCTTTGTATGAGGATGTAAATAGTGTCGGCTAACAAAAAGATTGTCTATTTTCTACAGTTTTAACCTTTAGTCTTTTAAAATTTTCATTAAAAAAAAAAAAGAGAGAGAACTTATCATCTTGCTTTTTAGGCAATTTTTATACTCTTTTACTTTAATTAGATTTGAATAACCTGATAATCAATTGTTTTTGTGTTCTAATTGTAAAACACAATCTAATCTAAGGCACTATCTTAATAAAACCTTGGTATTTGACCTCACTAGTTAGCATGGCTACTTTACCTTTCTTTCTGATTAAAAGATGCTCAAATCTGAATAGAATGCATAAAGAGTATCATTTACATAATAAACTTCGAAGAGTTATGCCTAAGTCTAAATAATAAAAATAGAGGGAGTGAATCACTAAGCACCGCTATCTTCATTTGGATATGTGTTATGGTGTGATGGTTTCGTGCCTTCGTACCTCAAGCAAGTAGATCCGTAGGGGTGTTTCAACACCTGGTACCCTAGGCCAACTGGAACAGGAGCTGCCACATTGAAAGCTCGCTATAAGGGGTACTTAGAAAGCTAACAACGAACCAAGCACCAAAAAAAAAAAAAAAAAAAAAAGGGAAGAGAGAGAGGAAATCATCTCTGGCACCGCTATCCCATTTACAAACATTTTAAAGATATGTGCTACCCATTATGAGGACGTCTCAGTGTTGGCTTCTCTTACTTATGGGTCATCGCCAAGGAGTCGGAGCTTGGTTCTCACTGAAGATATACTCGGGAAGTCATAATGAAGGCATCACAGTGGTGGCTTCTCTTACTTATGAGTCATCGCTCAGGAGTTGGAGCTTGATTCTCGCTCCAGATATGCTCATGAGCCGAAATTGACTTGAGTAAATAAATTCCTCCAAAAAAAAAAGATGCAAAAATAATTAGCTTTGGGCATACTAGATAAGTCTTGTTATGAGTAGTATGATTTTTGCCCTCTATTCGGTTTGAACATCTTAAGATTAGAAAGAACGAATAAACTTAATTTGCTTAGCTAGCTTTTGAATTCGATTACCTAGGTAATTGACTGGTTTTTCCTTGGAAAAGATGGTTTTGCCTTTAAAACCTTGAACTTTGAGCCTCAGTTATTCTTCTCTAATTTGGAGTATATCTGCTTTAAATTGTGGAAGAATTCTAAAAAAGCATGAGATCCTATGCTTCAAGATTTAGCCTTGCTCGAGGATGAGCAAGATTTAAGTATGGGGGTACTTTGATAAATTTAATTTAGTATATATTTATTTATATCATTTTAATATATTTTTAACCATTTTACATTAACTTTTTAACGCTTTTGCTCAGTTTTGCTCGTTTTGAATTATTTTGTTATTCTTTTCCGAAAACACTCATTTTATGTTAAATCTTGCTAGGTTTTGTCATTAATATCAACAAGTAAATGCAAGATACATCAAATAAAAGTAAAAAAATGACAAAAATGCCCAAGTTGCACGGCTAACAAAGAACACATAAAATAACACACAATTTGTCACAAATTGCTTATGGGCGGCAAGATTATTCAATTTTTTTAGCTCAAATACATTGTATAACATCATATTGATCTGATTTATCAGGTTTTGGGCTGTGGAATTAGAGAAAAATGAAACAAAATTGAAGAACAAAGCAATTGGGTTGCAACCGCAAGTTCTAGCAAATAGGATGCAAGTTTGATGTATATTTTTATATTTTTATTTCCTCCTCAAATCCTATAAATTGGAGGTTTTTGTGAAGCTTTTGAATCATCCTTCATTCAACAAATAAAATACATACAAAGCGAAAGAAAGAAGAAGAAAAAAGGGTGAAGGAAAAAAACAGAAAGGAGGGAAGAAAGTTTGGTTTGTAATTTTGTATTTTTAGTTCTTTCTATCCTTTTTTTTTTCATAAGTTCATGAATTTTGTGATAGTTATGTGTTATGATTCTCATAGTAGGGGGCATATGAAATAAAGTATAAATATAATAAGGCGTGGAATCGAACCTATTGAGTTGTAATAGCTAGTTGATATTGTAATTAGTAGCTTAAGCTTGGGTGAAGTCATGTAATAAGTGAAGTCCGGTCAATAGTGGCGACTTAGTAGGCGGTTGATGATTATAGCATGAGTTAGATACAATGTAGTAGATCATATCATGTAAGTAGTATAAAATAGTAAGGCTTAGGCTTGTAATCTCATAACTTTGATGAATGAATTGATATCTTTGACATCCTCTCTACTTTCTCATCTCTTTCCCTTCTTTCTCTCATCTAAACTCTATATTCTTTCTCATCTCATATTCTCTTTATCCTAGCTTACGTTTGTGAATTAACCACAAACATAACAATTGGTATTAGAGCCTTGATTTGGCTTCCGAATCAAGCTCATATCCGGAAAGAAATTCCAAAATACGATTAATTATATTGTAATTAATCAATAAAAACAATTGTGTTACAAATCTAATTCAGAATTTGGGATTAGAATTCAAATCTGAATTTTGAAGTGGATTTGGCGGTTATTGCACAGTTTTCAGCAAGTGATTAAGAAGTGTTGCAGTTGAGATGATAATTGAGTGAATTACATAGAACAAAAGTTCAATTGATCAGTATTGTTGAGTATATTCAACATCAAGCTGATTTAGATTGAAATTCAAAGGAATCGATCGAGCAATTTGCTGCAGAAGTTGAATGCTGAAGCAAGTTTGTGCTGCTGAACTGGTGTGCTGAGCTAAGTCGATCATTCACTTTACTTAGAAGTAGTTACAAGTGAGCTAATTCATCCACATTGCGCTTGATCATCATCAAAAGATCAAAAAACAAGCTGAATAGAGGTTCAATCAGATTCTACAACTCCGAAATAGAATTTAAGGTAACTGTTCTGAACAGCAAGTTCAAACTCGATTCAAATCTGTTCTTCTTGCTAGATTGTGATGAAATTGTGTTGATAAGCTTAGAAGTGGTGAGGATCCATCAGAATTTGCGTTGATTCGTAAGAATTTTATGTTATCGAGCCGCGATTTGCATAGGCGAAACTCTGACAACATAGGCGAAACTCTGACAGTGGAAAAGAGAAATGAAAAATTGTTGAAATCTAATTTCGTTCGTGAAGTTCGTTTTAGGTATTGAGTTGAGGACTTGATTGCGAGCTTGAGTCGAGCTTAGGTCAGAAGTGTAAGTCGAGTTAATCAACTAACATTGCGGTTAGGGTTTGTTCGAACTTCCTCTGCTCATAGTTCTTCAGTAGGGTTTGAATATGTGGTGATTCTTAAAACCGATCTTGAAAGCTCCGAAAATTGTCGATTTTAACCATTTGTGCTGCTGTTAATTCGAAGATCATTCAGATCAATTCAGAGTGTGAAGTTAAGAGCGATTATGTATGGTTGGGATGCAACAGGTCAGGATCGGCTTACGAATGCATACTTTGACTGTAGGATGAAGCAATTTTGCGATGAATTATTACAACAGGTGATGCAGCAAATCAATGGCAAGGTTGATCAGCAAGTTCAACCGCTTGAATCAGACAAATCTGATCAGGTCATTTTTCAATCACAAAAATTGAAGGATAGGATTAACAAGCGTTGGGATCAGTGTAGGGAGGAACTTGAAGTGAAATTAGCTGAGATTCAAGAACAATGTCGAAGGCCAAACTCTTCCACAGTAACTGAAGCGCACATTGTGGAGCCACTTAATGTAGTTGATGAAGAATTGGATTAAGGTAATATCGTAGTTGATGAACACGAGTTGGATGAACTTGAGGTTGAAGTAGATGATATTAATGAAGACTCTTTGTTAGAGTTAGAGTATTTTGAAGAGGATGAGCCACAGTATGACATGCGTCAAGAATGGGAATACGATTTTCATGTCATGGGAATGCTGAAGAGTGCAAAGAGTAAAGTGAAGCGGAATCATCTTAACGACACATTGAAAAAATTTTGGGAAACAAAGAAGATTACAAAGAAGAAATTGAAGCATAAAGTTGTGTTGCAACCTATGAGGTTTGATGATCAACAAAAGTTTACTCAAAATGCTGCTTCTACCGATGTATATGCTGAAGCTATGTATGCTGCTGTACATGCTGTTATACAAGACTTAGATATGGTTGCTGCAGAGGTTGTGATTCTAACGGAAAAATTTGAGGTTACTGCTGAAATATCACTGAGTACATCTCCAAATCTGTTAAATGTTACTCCTTGGCAAGCTCACATGCAGAATCGAAGCATTTTTATTACTGAGCAATGTTATTCTGCTAGAGAATCAGTTGTTGTTGCTGCAGTACCTTCATATACAATTCAAGGTAAGCTTAAGTTCACATTTGGGCATGTTATGGTGCTAACTCAGATCCAGAACGACATTATATTGAAGGCCTTACAAGGTCTCTTGTGTTGGAAGGATGTTTATGAACTTAGAGCAGCTGAAATGCATTATCGGCATGCTAATCGGCAAGTTCGGCATGATCTATTCCTTCCTTTGAGTAGAATTGTGACTTATCCAAGTGCAAAATTTTGTGATAAGTGGCCTCCTGATCCGGGGGAAGACTCTCAAGACTATATGAAGCTGAAAAGAGTCGAAATTGGTGATTTAGGTGATGTAATTGGTGCTGGCAGACCTTTTGATCCAGGAAAGAACAAATTACAGGTTTTTAAGGTTGCAGACCATTCTTGGGGAGATTCTTCACTGTCAGTTGTGAATGAGCTGCTCAGGTTTTGTTTGATTGGTGCTATTATGTCTTTTAGAAGATGTAATAACTTGTTCACTTCAAGTAGCTTCCACATGGACATACACCGAGCTGCAATATGTTGTTATGAACTGCATCGGGTTGGTTCTGTTGAGCTGCTGGATTCTGCATCACCTTCAGTACCTTCAGTGCAATTGAGAAACAATCATGGATTTATTAAGCATGTCATGAGTTGGGTTAGTAGGTGGTTGTGTGAGTTGAAATTGCTGGAAATCATTGCAGAGGAGCACGATAAATCAGCAAGGAATCAAGTTCCAGTAGCTAATAAGCACTTTCGGCATGCCGATCGGCAAGTTCGGGGTGAAATAATTCTGTTTTTGAAGGGAGTTTTGATCAACAAGGTCTCTATCATGAAGCTATGCTACTGGGAGGACATTTGCAAGTCGTTTATCTCCAAGGTTTCAGCTGAGGACAAAGAAATCACTGAAGTTTTGGAGTCACAGCTGCATCCCTATGGACCTACAATGTGTTGGGTTGCCATGATCAAGAATTGGGTCAGTTGGAGCTGCGTTTGGGAATGCCAACGACCAGAAATTGATGTTAGGTTCACTTAGTTCCCATTTGGACGGTCTCCTGAAGTGTTAAAGGACTTCAAATGCAATCTTGTGTGGTTAATGACATACAAAACCTGTTGTGCAGCATCCTACAAGTGGAAATTCAGAAGTTCTTTTGCGTGGGGTGATTCTCTGCAGCAAGACAGAAGTTTGGTCTGTGTTAACTGCTTCATGAGGTGTTGTGATATTTGGTTTGATTAATGCAGACCTCCTGAGAGGCATGGTGTATTCAAACTCAACTATATGTCGAAACAAGGTGTCTTCTTCATGGAATTGCTGCGTTACAGAATTCAGTGCAGCTTTGGTTCGTTTTATTGGTGGGAAAGTATGTTAGGATGGTTAAAATCTGTTATGTTGATCTGCTGCTGCTGTTGTGCCGTTGCTGTTGCTGATGTTCTGTTGCTGTCAGTTGCTTTCATGCTGCTGTTAGTTTGATGATTTAAGGCTGTTAGGTGTTGTTGACTGGTTCAGTTGATGCTGCTGGTGTGTTTTAGCTACTTCAGATGTTGCTGCTGTTCTGGCTGTAGCTCTTCATCCAAGTTTGCCTCATGTTTAGCTCGTTATTCCTATTGTGGCATTTGTTCTTCAAGCTTCAACCTTCTTCTTGATTCTTGGGGACAAGAATCTTTTAAAGGGGGGAGTATTGTTATGATTGTCATAGCAGGGGGCATATGAAATGAAGTATAAATGTAATAAGGCATGGAATCGAGCCTATTGAGTTGTAATAGCTAGTTGATATTGTAATTAGTAGCTTAAGCTTGGGTGAAGTCATGTAATAAGTGAAGTCCGGTCAATAGTGGCGACTTAGTAGGCGGTTGATGATTATAGCATGAGTTAGATACAATGTAGTAGATCATATCATGTAAGTAGTATAAATAGTAAGGCTTAGGCTTGTAATCTCATAACTTTGATGAATGAATTGATATCTTTGATATCCTCTCTACTTTCTCATCTCTTTCCCTTCTTCCTCTCATCTAAACTCTATATTCTTTCTCATCTCATATTCTCTTTATCCTAGCTTACGTTTGTGAATTAACCACAAATGTAACATTATGTTTTATATTAAGTTTATCATGAACTAATTTTGTTATTCCAAGGCTACGATGTAGCCTAAGTCGTAATATACGCTCATTTCTAATTCAGCTTATTCAATGTTTTGTTATTCTGTTGTTGAAGTATTTATCATTGTTCTTCATGAGTTTTAAATGCTTGATCACCATTTATGGCCTATAATGATTCATAATGAGTCCGAGAGGAGATTTATGATGATTGCTAAGGTGATAAGCACCACAAATTGGGCGAATGCTCGAGAGAGATTAATGCGATTTGTGTGATTTTTAAGTGAAAATCGTAGAGCTTTAAAAACGCTTTTCTTATTTAAATTCATACACGAGAGTGATGGGTTGATATTTAAAAGCGCAAGCTAAACGTTGCTCGAGAGAGAATATTTAGTAAATTAGGATTTTCAACCATCAACACGTAATAACAACTTGAATAACGAGAATAAAAAGGCGTATTGATGCAACTGGGTGAAATCGGATGCCTTGGATATTATGTCATCATAAAAACCAACTAAAAAATTAGTAAACTTTTCTTAAGAATGTGTAAACAATTTTTGTTCCTTTTTATTTTGTGTTATTTCATTTCAAAAACTGTAATTTTTGGCCTTTCAAATAGCACTAGAGCTACTAATTTCAGTACTCACTCAATAATAATCCTCGTGGGAATGATGCTCTACTCATTCTATATTACTTGAAACGACTTAGTGCACTTGCTAAGCATACGCAAAGTAAGCATCAGTAGCAGTTGCAACAAGAAGGAGATCGAAGAAAAGAGGATCGAATGCTTCAACAAATGCAACGCTTCGATGATAAGATTGCTAGTTTATAAGATCAGGTTAATAGATAGAATGTGACTTTCGGTGTTGTAATTCTATTACCTGCGAGCCTACGGAGGCGACCTCCGAATGAGGTGAATCCTCAAGTGTCGAACGTTGCAAATAGACCTCCAGATCGACCTCCAGTGCCTAATACGACTGTTAGGTCTCAGGATCATCCACCTGATCCAACACATTCTCGATCGTCCAGTATGAATGCAGGATTGAATGATCAAACATCATATCAGATGCAACAGCAACCATCTGGAGATAATGAGGCTTCTTTGAGCAATAAGAGCAGTGGCTTTAGACGACCAAGGATTCAAATTGAGCCATTTGATGGAAAAGAACCTCAATCTTGGATAAGGAAATGTGATCGGTATTTTCATTTCTATCACATTGATGATGCAGAAAAGGTTGAATTGGCTGCTGTGCATCTTCAAGGAGACCATGAAGTGTGGCTTTATAGTATATTAAAGAGCAATCCTACACTTTCTTGAGCTGAGTTTGTGGAGGAACTTTGTGAACATTATGGTGATGAAGATTCAAGTGGCATTGTTGATAATTTCAACAAGGTGGTGCAAGTATCAACTGTGAAAGAGTATATGACAAGATTTGAAAATCTTAGAGCTAGTATGATAGCTGCTTATCCTCAAACTAGTGAATCATACTATGTGTCAAGTTTTATAAGTGGCTTAAAGCCAAAGATCAAGAACCTTGTCAAAGCTATTGGCCCTAGTACCTTGTCCAAAGCCTATGCAAAGGCTAAGTTCTTTGAGGCTACGGTTCTTGCTTCCAGTGAAGGGTCAAGGTGCAGGAAGTTCTCAGAAGCATAAGAGGGGATCAGAAAGATACAAGGTTACCCATCCTGTTGAGAAGAAGACTCAGAGGCTTTGCTTTAAGTGCAATCAGTCATATCAATTTGGCCATAAGTGTAATTCTAAATTCCTTATGACAGTTAAAGATGTTAGTGCTGATGAGCAGTTTGCTAGCAGTGAATCAGAGGCTGAAGCTGATAGTTCAGACCTTAAGTTGCGAGGGGAGTGTTTTGAGGATGAAGTGGAGATTTCTATAAAGGCTTTGACAGGGAATGGAGCACATAACACAATCAAGATCAAGGGAATAGCTAGCAAGAGATCTATTGTCATCTTGATTGATAGTGGAAGCACTCATAGTTTTATTGATCCAAAGGTGGTGAAGAAAGTGGGCCATAAAGTGATCAAAACCCATCCTTTAATAGTGACAGTTGCTTATGGGAATTCAATATTGACTCAGACTAAGTGCCAAGGCTTCTGTTTGTCTATGCAAGACTACAAGTTTGAGTATGACTTCAAAATCTTGCCACTGAGAGGTTGTGACATGGTTCTTAGAATTGATTGGATGAGGTCTTTTAGCCTTGTGATCTTTGATTTTGCTAAGTTCACTGTGTCCTTTGATAGATAAGGAACAACTGTTACATTGCAAGGCATGGACGAACAAGCTTATTTGCAGCTGATTAAGGGGAAGAGCTTAGATGGTGCAATTAGAAGAGGGACTTATCAGTGGGTTGGACATCTTTTTGTAATTTCACATGCTGAAGAGGGAGAGCCTTTCCAACCTGAGGTGAAGGCATTACTAGAAGAATTTGAGGATTTGTTTGAGCAGCCTATGGTCTTACCTCCTAAGAGGAGTTTGGATCATGCAATTCCTCTCAAGCCTAATGCAGAACTTGTGACGTTAAGACCTTATAAGTACCCTCATGCATAGAAAATAGAAATTGAGAGGTAGGTAGAAGAATTAATCAAGACGTGCTTCATAAGACAGAGTCACAGTGCCTTTGCCTCTCCTATTATACTTGTTAAGAAGAAGGATGGATCAGCAAGGACGTGCATAGATTGTAGGCAACTTAACTCCTTGACAGTTAAGGATAAGTTCCCAATCCCGATTATTGATGACCTATTGGATGAGTTACAGGGTGCACACTACTTTTCCAAGTTGGATCTGAGACAGGGCTATCACCAGATTAGAGTAATGGAGCAGGATGTGTACAAGACTACATTTAGAACTCATCATGGGAATTTTGAGTTTGTTGTTATGCCTTTTGGCTTAACCAATGCTCCAGCCACTTTCCGGGCAGTGATGAATGATGTGTTCAAGCAATTTTTGAGAAGATTTGTGCTGGTATTCTTTGATGATATTCTAATTTACAGCTCTTCTATGGAGGAACATCTGAAGTACTTGAGGGAAGTGTTCTTGGTAATGCACAATCATCAATTGTTTGCTAAATTGGCTAAGTGCTCATTTTCTCAAACTCAATTAGAGTACTTAGGCCATGTGATTTCCCATGAAGGAGTTTCTACAAATCCTTCCAAGGTACAAGCAATGAGGGACTAGCATGTTCCTGTGACATTGAAGCAACTAAGAGGATTCTTGGGGTTAGCTGGCTATTACAGAAAGTTTATAGCTGGTTATGGAACAATTTCCAAGCCTCTAACTAATTTGTAGAAGAATGATGCATTCAAGTGGACTGACAAGGCTCAGCAAGCATTTGAAGCCTTGAAAATAGCCATGTGTACAGCACCTGTCCTTGCAATGCTAGACTTCATAGTAGAGTTTGTACTGGAAACAGATGCTTGTGGGAATGGTATTGGAGCAGTCTTAGCACGGAACGGAAGGCCAATAGCCTACCTTAGCCAAGCCTTTAGTCCTAAGCATCAAGAATTGTCCACTTATGAGAAGAAGTATCTTGCAATCCTTCTAACTATTGATAAGTGGAGACATTACCTGGATGGGCATCGATTCATCATCAAGACAGATCACTAGAGCTTGAAATATTTGCTTGAGTAGAAAATTGTTACAAGAATTCAGAAGAAAGGCTCAATGAAGATGTTAGGACTTGATTATGCCATTGAATATAAGAAGGGAAAAGAGAAAGTAACTGGAGATGCATTGTCTCGCAGAATGGAAGAATCTAAGCAGGGGTCTTGTGGAGTAATATCAGTCATTGTTCCATCTTGTGTTGAAGAAGTATGCAAGTCCTATGAGATTGACAACTTTGCACAAGAGTGTTTAACTACATTCAGTATCGGCAGCACGAGCAACATAGCTCCTGGTGTAGATGTGTCTGTTGTTAAGGGAATTATCAGATTCAAAGGCAAGCTGTACATTGGGACATCCACTGACCTTAGGCAAGAAATTGTCTCAACCTCACATGACTCTGCTTGGGGTGGACATTCAGGGGTCGATGGAACATATCAGAGACTCAAAGCCTACTTCAGCTGGTCTGGTATGAAGAAGGCAGTGAAGGATTTTGTTCAAGCTTGTGAGACTTGTCAACATACCAAGTTGGGTGTTACAAATATCAAGGTCTTCTCCAACCCCTACCTATTCCGGATGGTGCTTGGCAAAACATAAGCATGGACTTCGTTGAAGGTTTGCCAAAGTCAAAGGGTAAGGAAGTTATATGGGTAGTGGTGGATTGTTTTACCAAGTTTAGCCACTTTGTAGCTTTGGCTAGACCTGTGACAGCTGAAAGACTTGCAAGACTCTTCCTTGCAACATTTACAAACTGCATGGATTGCCACAATCTATAGTCTCAGATAGAGATAAGCTCTTTACAAGTCATTTCTGGAACCAATTGTGCAATCTGTTGGGAACTACATTGGCTCTTAGTTCTTCATACTATCCACAGACTGATGGACAAACAGAAAGGGTCAATCAATGCTTAGAACAATACCTCCGGAGCATGGTGTTTAGTCATCCAAAAGTGTGGGGCAGGTGGTTGTCCTTCGTTGAATACTAGTATAATACTCTTGCTCATGCTTCTATTAGGACTACTCCATTCAAACCCTTGTATGGTTATGATCCTCCAACACCTTTCATGCTGTAAGGGATGGTGCCTTCAGTCCCTGAGGTTATTGATTTAGTGCAACAGAGAAAGCAATTGATACCGCTCTTGAAAGACAATCTTCATCGAGCTCAGGGTAAGATGAATCTGTATGCAAATAAGAAGTGTGTGGATAGGGCTTTTGAGGTGGGAGACCTGGTTTATTTGAAGCTGCAACCATACAGACAAACCACCATGGCTGTGAGGAAGAATGTTAACATGTGTGCTAGATTCTTTTGGCCTTACAAGGTCTTAGAGAAGATTAGCAAAGTAGCTTATAAGTTGGAATTTCATCATAACTCTTACATTCATCCTGTTTTTCATGGATCACTTTTAAAGAAACGGGTGAAAGAAGGCCATGTCAGCTCAATTCAACCACCTCCAGAAGTTGGCTCAAATGGAGCTTTATTGTTACAACCTACTGAACTTCTAGATTAAAGGAAGCTGATTATGAATGGCAGAGCTATCCAAGAGGTTCTGGTGCAATGGTCCAACATGGACAAGAAGGTTATGACTTTGGAAGAGCCACGGTTCTTGAAAAGCCAATTTCTTACTTTTCATTCTTGAGACAAGAATGTTTTCAAGAAGAAGGGAATGTTATGATCTCGCTTGATTAAGGATGCTCAAAGCTTCTATGCTACTATAGTGTTGCTGGCTACCACTGTGTTGCTATTTTTTTAGCTAAGGATTGATGTAATGGTCCTTTAGTTAAATGTTGCATTGAGTTGTAAGTAGGTTAGTTCTAGTGGTTGGCGCCAATCCTTTCAACTATTAGTTAAGTCGGTTTGTTGGTCTTAATTGGTAAATTGTGACAGCTGATTGCTAAATAAGCTGAGCTAGGGGTTGTCTTGGTCCATTGTACTTAGATTGAATATAAGTAGTATGTCAAAGTGTAATGTGGATTCATTGAATGAAAATTACAATCATCTCTTTGAGATATTTTCTTCCTTTCTCATCTAACCTTCTCTAATCTCTCATCTCTTCCAATTCTTCACTCATCTTAACTCTATATTCTATCCTATCCATTCACAAGGTTAAGCTCAAGTTAATCTTGAAGCTTAACATTGGGACGACACCATTTCAAGAAAAGTTCCACGTTCTTATCACGTGAGGTCCTCCTCAAGGAGAATCAGACCTTTAGGTGCTGAGATAACAACAACTCGATCCCAACATCCTGAAAACATTATCACCTTAACAAGGGTACCAGCCACTTGAGACTATACATGGATGAAGGGTAAGGGGAGCTCAAGCTTAAGCCACTACCAAGAAGGCTGCAAGACAGGTGGTTTCCAAGCTCGGGACATTTGCTTAGAGCACAATCTTAGATACTTGGGCACTAAACTTAACCCATGAGAACGTGAGGCCTCTAGAGGAGACTTTAGTTAAAAATGCTGACATGGGCTCTAAGAAATTCCCTTAAACATTGAATCAAGGGCACGTTCATTAATCATTCACATGCAAGACAGAGCTTAGTAGCCTGAGGTAGGGAGAAAATGCTACAGAATTAGGGCACAACCATTATTTAGTTTTTGTATAAATAAAAGACTTTGTGATAGTCTAAAGTAGTACATACACTCAACACAAAACTACGTCAAGTTTTCTTTAGAACACACTTGCACTCTTTTCCTAGGAGTAGCATAACTTAACGCTGCTTGGCTTAGCATAGTTCTTGTTGTACTTGCTTCTTCTATAATACAATATTTTGGGCTTTAGGTATGAACTTCATGTTTTAATATGTTCCTAAATTTCAACAAGTTAAGAATTAAGGCTTTAGTTTGAGGCTTTGATGGTCAAGGCTTGACCTTGATTGAGTTAGTCCTAATCCAGTGACTTGAATACGATTTGCTCCACCTTAATTCTATCAGACCTAAACTCATTCAAGGTATTATAAGTCAAGGGTGCTAAGCTTAAAACCCTGATTCACTAGGGCTAGTCAGTAGACTATTGAGCTCTTGGGTTTGTCTTCACCCCAGTTCCTGACTTTTAAGTATATGAAGAAAGGTGTTTGTAGACTCTGCTTTGTCACTGTAACCAGTACTTGGGTTAAGTCCATATCCCTTTAATTTTTTGTCTCTATATATATATATATAAAGAATATTTAACCAAGTCTTCTTAATTGAAGCATAAATTAAAGGCACGGTATTTTTGAAGTTAGATACACCAAAATATCACAACCGTTTCTCCAAAAAAGGTGAATGGTTGAGGTCAAAGATGCGCGGTCCCAATTTAGGCTCACTCCCTAGTTGCGGTGAGTCCTTTTTACGGGGACCACATTACACTTAATTGCAAACAAATAGAGCAAACAATCCCCCAACCCAAACCTTGCATTTTTCTCACTGCAAACCAAAGAAAATTAATATAAGCAAGGAAAGGAAAGAGACAACCTGAGGTATATGGGTGGCGGAGTTAACATATTCAACTATGCGTGGTGGAAAAATCTAAAAAGAAAGAGAAGAAATAGCAAGCTACAAAATAAGACATAGAAGGTAAAATACTAAGCAAACTTGTTAATAGGATGAGAACTATGAATAGTGCAAGTATTTAGTATAAGAGAAACAGAGTAGTCTGTGGTAGGGGTAACAAAAAGTCCTTAAAAAGAAAGAGAGTTCAATCCAAAAATTAAATTAGATTACAAACATAAGTAGATTGGGTTGCCTCGCAGGAGCGCTGAGTTTAAAGTCTTCAGCCGGACGCGGAATAGAACTCACAATTAACCAAAATCTAAGGTGACGTCCTTGAAATGAATCATGTTGATCTTATAAGGATGATCCCCAAACCTAACAACATTTCTGGACCTATGGCTATGAAGGAGAGGAACATGGCCAGTAATTGGGTCTTAAATCTCTATCCTATCATGCTTAGGTGATGACTTCTCAATTGACGCGCAATTATTGATAGAGACAGGGACATGACTCCAATCAGCACTTCTAGTAGAATCAGGTGCACCCAACGAAACTGAATTATAAATATCATCAATCCTGTAACACTCTAACTCCTTTGGTATAAAGATGCAGAGCAATATTCGAGACATTCAATTTTTCCTTGAGGTTTTCGAAAGAAATCTATAACACTCCCATCCTACAATGAATCTCAGTGTTGGCTGTTACTAGGAATGGTTAAGCTAGAATGGTAGCGGTGTTGTTTTATCGCCTAATGATGGGCTCCATATCTACAACAATATAATCAACTGGGAAGACAAACTAGATGTAGTTTTAAAAATTTTATAAAATCGTTTACTCGCATGCTGGAATCGGTGTCCTAAATGTTCAATAAGTCAAAAATGCGTGTGATATTTTTTCTAAATGTTCCATGAGATGGATGTTGTTCAAGATAATGTGTTAGGTTTAGTTTAAGTGATCAATGAGATTGAATCACAGATGGACTTAGATCAAACTAATGATATGTTGTCGAGGTATATGTTAGTAGTCGGTGATGAGTTTGGACAACTTGTCTGATAAGACTGTAATATAATACTTCAGATGACTTGTCTTAGTCATGTAGATAGAGATCCAAAAGTATTATATTAGTGTTGTCTATATGATAAGAACACTGAGTAGGACCACCCGAATTAGTTGTTTCTCTAATGCTATCAGAAACAATTTATCCTATAAGACGATAACTATAAATCAAGGAAATAGTCTGAAGTCATGCATGGATTGCTCATTGCTTTGATGTACCAAAATTATTGGTCAAAGTCGGTTGGCTTAAATCTTACGTGCATTGAGTAGTGGCCTAAAGTGTAGCGGTAACAGTTGTTTCACATGGAATCTATAGTCTCTAACGAGATATGGATGTCCCCTAGTTGATTCGCAAACATACGAATAGATTTAAGAAACTTTGGCCAAAGTATTCCATATATTTGCCATTTGGAATTAATATAGGAATTGTTTTCTTTATTTTTGAATTGTTCAAGAGGGGCGAGTTGAGAACTATGGTTAAAGATGTGAGGAATTTAGCGACAGTAGTTTAAGCTATTTTCCCTTACGGATATCCAATAGAGGGGTTGATTGTCGCAATAAAAGTCATTGGAAATTATTGAACAAACATATTTGATTCTAGAGTGCAGTAATGTTTATTTGGTGGAATTAAATATTACTAAATTGTTATCTATTACAGTTCAAGATCAATCTTGAATCATAACCTAGGATAGATGTAGAATTAAAGTAGAGAAAGAGAGAAAAGAAAAGAGATTTAGATATTTAGAAGAGAAATAGAGAAGAATAGAAAAGAGAGAGAGAAAGAGAGAATTAGGGTTAAGAGAGAAGATCAAGATATTATCATTCATCAATGCCAATTACAATAGAGGAAACTACTACTTATACTACATCACACTAAACCAACCACCACAACTACATACAATGCATCAAGGCAATACAAAAACTACTTCCAACTCACTTAATCGCCATTCCCTCCTTCATATATAAGTTAACGGCTAATATATCCAAATGAAGAGCTAATTAGGCTAAAACTAAAGACTTATACCACTTTATTACAACCTTGACTTATTAGTACTCAATTTTGTATACACCATCTTCTAGAATCATGACAGTACTCCCCCTTTAGAGATTCTTGTCCTCAAGAATCCAAGTAGAGAAGTTGTAGCTTCAATAAATTGATGCTAGGTGTCAATTGATGCTGAATTTGCAGCTTGAAGTAGCAACTTAAAGATCCACTTCGATTCGAGTTCAATAGCTCAACTTTAGTCTTGCATTTGCTGATGTAGCAACTTATGAAAAATCTTGCAAATCTCCTCCAGTTTGAGAGGCTTCACAATGAAATGCTCATTGCTATTGAACATGACATGAATGCTCTTAAAGCCTTGCTGATTTTCACAAGTTTGCATGCCATTCTACATCTTTCTCGTCATGTCTTTCCAACTTGCTGTAACTATGACAGAACAACAATCCACAACAACTTGTGTCTAGCTTTGAGTCCCTTCCTTAGCAGCAACTTCCCTTCTTTCCGTACCATAACCTGCAAATCACTTCCTTACGCACAAACCCAGAATACATTCTTGAGCAATTAGAACTTTGGCTTGAAATATGTGAACTCCATCCAACCTAGGGAAATCATCAAATGTAGTAGTTGAATACCAAAGTACAACTACTGCATCTTTGTAGGTAAGCACACATTGAGGTCCATTATTCAATTGAATGGACCCTTAATGCAACTTGTAAGGCTTAGCATTATCAAACATAATGAGAACAACTGCTGTTCTGCTCATGACTTCCTGACTTCCACAATCATCTCCCAATTTAAGTCATTTCCGCCTAAGAAAACCTGCTGCTTCCATCAGATCTTCTCCTTGTTGTAGCAACCTAAGCCATAAAAGTTCAGGTGGTCTCACATTTGGGTGCACCTTTGGAGAATTCCCTTTACTTCCAGTTCGACTAATACACACACCCAAGTCTTGCCTTTCTTTTTCTGTTAATTCAATTTCAGAAACAATCACAATCAGCTTAGATTGACTGTTGTATCCAAACATGTACTTTTGATTACAATTATATCCCATCCTTTGGGCCTTCCTCTCCTTTCTTCTCACTTTAGAGCTAGTTTTGAGCTGAATTCTTCCACTCCTTCTCCAAGAATGAGATTGATCAACCAAAGTGTTTTCCAACACTACTTCTCTTCGGAATTCTTCCCTACTGAATTTGAGAATTTGCTTCATTATCCTTGGATTAGGGGCCTACTATTAGTGTTCTTAGATGAATAAACATCAACTCAACACACTTGATCCTGCACTTTGATCTGAATTTGCATATTTTGTAGCTGAACTTGCATATTTGTTGGCACCGCAAAAGTATCAGCTTAATCTTTTGCTAAATTTAATTGCTCTGCAGTGCTAACGACCTGAGTCCTTGCTGATTTTGCATCATCTCTGATAGAAAGCTTCCTTTCCTTTGCCAATTTGAGTGTACTTTTAATCCACGAAAAGGCCTCAAGTCTATCTATTAACAACATCACCACCTTGGGCTGCTTCAACTTCATATTCTTGAGCAAGAAAAGCCTATCAAGAATCACCTTATTTGACTTAAGACGCAGAAAATCTGGAGGTCTCCCATTTTAAACCAAGATTGGCTTCATCAATGCTCTTAATCTCTTGCTTGTATAGCATTTCTTATGACTAAGTTTAATTGCCAACTTGATCTCAATGTTAGGCTGTAAGATCAGCTTCAAATGCAACAATCTGATGCTTAGAATTTCAATATGTATTTGCAATTCCTTAGCTGCAACATTTAGTGGCTTTTTAACTTGCAATTTGTCTGCTGCAACAATTGGAAGCTCTATCTTCACCATATGCTCCCCTGCTTTTAAACTTTGGACAATGCACAACCATTTCCCTGGATCTAGAGGCCACACTTCATCTGGATTCTCAGCTATATAGTCTACCTGTTTGCCCTTGAGCTGAGCTTAGATGTCCTTGAGCTGAGTTTCTATATCGACTTTTGATTCCACCACTACAACATTCAATTGCACCAAAGGATATTCAGGTACAGCAGGTTGAGATATTTCTCGATCAAACTTACGTTATTTGCAAGACTTGCGACTGAATTGGTATTAATTCCACTGCTGTGTCATTATTCTTCCTTAGATCTTCATTTCCAAACCTTTCACAATTCTCAATCCAAGAATGAGGTCGTTGTTCAGCAAAGAGCTCTATTTCCTCTTCAAATAGTCTTGTTATCAAACAATTGACATTGCACACCACTTTTCTCGGATCATGAGGTCTCAATTGAACCTTATTTGTAATTGTGAAATCAACCTTGGACCTTACTGTTACATCATTTACTTGTAGCAATGAAAGATCAAGTACTCGTTGTACTGCTGCTATATCAATCTTATCTTGAATTTTCAAATCATGTTGTTGTTGTACCAATTCAACCTGATCCACTGAGTGCAATGCTACATCATCTTCCAAATTCAAGCTAATTCCAGCACTACCAATCGCGTTTTGCTCAACTTCTTGCTCAATTCTCTTAACTACTTCAACCTTTGATTTATTAACACTTGCGAATCTCGAAATGTCATTCTCCTTAAGAGAAGGTTGATCTTATGAGATAGATCTTGGTTCTTTAGCTTGACAAATAGTAGGCCCTATCACCTCTATCTCCCCTTCTATATCATTACACATCTTGAGGTAGTTTATGTCTAAAACACAACATTCATTGTATATGTGCCTCCCATGTAATGAATTGAAGGCTAAGTCGGCACTCCTTCTCGTATAATAGCTAATACGAGCAGTAACCTCAATTATGGAAGATGAGACCACTTTGATACTTTCAAGAGGACCATAAGGATAAAATACTTGGTAAAGAATATCCTCTTGCATAGGGTAAAGAAACTTCAAGACTTTGATCAAAAGCCCAGCATCATTGGAAGGTTTGACTTCACCCCAAGCTGGATTGAACTAATGCGGAATTTCATATTGTGACATTTTGTCAAACATCTCCCAAGATCATAAGAGTCAGCTACAAGATCGCACAAACAGCAAGATTTTAAACTGAATTGTTGATCAATTCAATTTGAACCGCAGAATTGGGATCAATACAGCTCGATTTTCATTATCGTTCAATTTTTTGAATTGAATCAGCATCCATTTCTGTCTAGCACAATTCAGCAACTTCAGGAACTTTGCAAACAAAGAAAGCAATCTAACACAATTCAGCAATCGGAAACAAATCTAACACAATTCAGCTCAAATCAGCCAAACCGAGAGCAACTTCAGCTAAAATGAAGTACTAAAGCTTGATTCGAGATTAATTTCAACGAGTTCAAATATAGATTCAGCTAAATCAAATGCAATTGTCAACTGGATCGATGAGCTTTGTACCAGATCTTAAAAGTTCAACTATATGATCGCAATAACAGCAAGTTTGAGTGCACTTCAACTAGCCAACGCAAGACCAATGGATTTGAACGCAACTTCAGCCAATTAGTTCAGTAATGCAGCACGATCTAATTCAAGAACCAAAGCACAGAAATTGATTCAATGTTATTGCAATTAGCTCGAACACAAAATCAACAAGCTCTACACAAGATTAGTAAATTCTTGGCCAAATTCAAAACACTGAAACCTTGATTAAATACAATCTGATCAAGAGTTTGATCGCAAATAAACTTGATCTAATGCTAATTCAATCAAATTGAATTCAATCCAACTTAATTGGAAGCAAATCCACAAGCTCTTATAGCAATTGTTATGATTCAAGATCAATCTTGAATCATAACCTAGGATAGATGTAGAATTAAAGTAGAGAAAGAGAGAAAGGAAAAAAGAATTAGAGATTTAGAAGAGAAGTAGAGAAGAATAGAGAAGAGAGAGGGAGGGAATTAGGGTCGAGAGAAGAAGGTCAAGATATTATCATTCATCAAAACCAATTACAATAGAGGAACTACTATTTACACTGCATCACACTAAGCCAATTGCCACAACTACATACAATGCACCAAGACAATACAAAAACTACTTCCAATTGACTTAACCGCCATTCCCTCCTTCACATATAAGCTAAAGGTTAATATGTCCAAATGAAGTGTAATTAGGCTAAAACTAAATACTTATACTATTTTATTACAACCTTGACTTATTAGTACTCAATTTTGTATTCCTCATCTTCTAGAATCGTGACATAATCAATGTTATCAAGAGTTGAGAATTAGATATGACCTATTTAAAGCTAGAATAAAATAGTCCCTGAGGTCCCTCTGCAAGCCTCTAGAAGTACATCATTTGAAAATATCTAAATTGAATTCATGGGATGAATTATTTATTCATGGGATGAATAAATTTATTTTGCTAAACATAATTCATGAGATTAATTATTCATTCATAAGATGAATAAATTAATTTTACTGGATAATATTTATAAGATGAATTTTATACATGTGGGAATTAAAAAAAAAAAAAAAAAGAAAATCATGTGAAAGTGCAAGTAGTTATCCGTGTGCGCGTGGGTGCACCAATGAGGAAACGCCACGTGGCAACGCATTGGCATTCCTGTTCAGCGATCTGTGTCTTATTGCACGGATGAATCAAATACGCCACTTTGTGTTATCCACGTGGCAAAACACTGTACGCTTTGCTTTGCTCGTGCAACTTCGTTTTACCGTTTTTTTAAATGCGATTTTTTCTTTTCTTTTTTTATGACAACCCCACATCGGTTGTTTTAAAGGTATTTTACGCATTAGCCTAATGTAAATTGGGGCCTTTGGTGTTCAGTTTAATATACGAATAATTCTCTGTAAAATATAATTTTTTAAAAAATTAAAATAAGGAATTTTTTTTAAAAATTTCTCCTAATAAATATTTTTTGAGCCCACATTCTGGGTATTAAGGGGTCACTGTTGAGAAGATATCGTGGTCTCGATGATTACTTCCTGGCGACAATTACGATCTACAATTCAAGTATTTCTTATTACTATTCTTATAAAGCTTTCATTAAATTTTCGCAATTTTATTTATGCTTTTACTTCAATGATTATTTTGCTTATATATTCTATGTTTGTTATGTTTATATTAGAATAAAGGTCCTTTATATTTAAAATTAAAGAATTTTAATGTTATTTTCGCTGCACCTGATCTAACCAATTTATGAAAAATTTAGCTTCTGAAATTAAAACTTTCCAACAATCGGTATTAGAGCCATCTCTATTTATATTCATAACAGGCATAAGATTAATATTAAGCATAATAAATGTCATGAATATAGTTGTGATTGAGAGAAATTGAGAATTTTGTTAAAGAAAAGAATACCTTATTGGGTTATTAAAGAGTTTAATGAATAGATTATCCGTTCATCAAATTTAAATTGTTTAAGTCATGATGAATTTAATTAAATTATGCGGCATATTATTCTAAATAATATAATAAGAATAGATATTCAATTAGTTGAATGATTAGATATGCACAATCTCTAATTAGATTAGATATTCGGCTACGATCCAATGAGATTATTATTGGATATAATTAATTATTTATTTATTTAAATAATATTATTAAAAACAAACAAGTTAAAATTAAAAATTAAAAAGCAGGGACCCCATCTTTTAAATTTAAAAATAAGTTTTTTATTATTATTTTTTTTTTTATTTTTTAAATAATTTGAATAAATAAATAATTAGATAGGATGAGATCCTAATTATCACATTGAATATATAATGAAATTATATATTCGGTACTTAAAATATTTCGATCCAACAAGGTTAAGATCATATTTAATTATTTAATTAATTATTTATATGTATATAATTTTTTTTGTGGGAAGTGACATGACATGGTCACGTCACTGTTTTTTTTTTTCAATAAATAAATTGATTAATTAATTAACTGGAATGAGATTCTAATTACAATTATGTGATAATTATTTCTAAGAGTGTTAGAAAAGTAATTAATTAATTCAACCTTGTTAGGGCTTAAGTAGTGTTATTTTAAATTGTTTGATAATATGTTACTTATTAAATTTAATTCACATATTCAACATTATTGAAAGAGTTAAATATTATGTATGATGTGAGTGAAAGTAATAGGGCCATATAACTTGGTGAAATATTTAACTTCATCCAGTGAAAGAATTTTTTTTTTTTTTTTTTCAAATAGGTCTAATTTTATTAGAAAATTCAATAGTTGAATTATTTAAAAGAAAAATTTTCTAGATGTATCTAATAGGATTACATTACATAAGTTAGACAATTTAATGAACCTAATGTAATTAGGGTTCTTATTTAATAAATAAAGTTTAGAATATGATTCTAATAATTGATTATGAGATAATCAAAGTTAAAAGAAAGATTTGCCATTTAAAATTTCATGTGGAAGGGAGGTTCAGGAGTTGATTCCTCACGGTCTCCGTTACCAGTCCAATAGTATAGTGGATAGACGCTACTCCCTGAGGAGGGCATTAGTTTAAGGAGTACGGGGTTGGACTTCTTTAGGATAGATAGAGATACCAGAAAGCAGATGTGGCCACGCTGCAATGGAGTATCTTGTTGACTTGTACTAACATCTGGGTAATGGTATACACTTGACTAGGGCAGTATGTTCGTCTCTTGGGGAGTATTAAGACACTGTTTTAGAGGCCAAGGAAGAGACGGTGAATTAATTATATTTAAGAAACATTATTAATTGAGAACAACTCTCGCCTTACTGAAAACTCAGTGCGGCCTCGCCGTCGAGGAGCAACTGGTAGATAAGTTTGGTCATCGTGGCACACATAAGGAATGTTTAGGTTGATTATATGCTTTGTTAGTTTGCTAAATTAATTAAAAGGTTCACACGACTCAAAATATCAAGTGGGAATAAGCTTCTATGTGAATGCTCATGGCCTTTGTTACCGATCTAGCAGTATAATAGGGTGGGGGGGCCACTCCCCAAGGAGAGCGTTCATTTGCAGAATATAGGGCTAGATCTCTTTTGATAGACTGAAGTGCAAGATAAGCGGGTGCAACCACGCCGCAATGGAATACTTCATGGACTTGTATGGATGTCGAGATACCGGTGTACAATTGACAAGGGTCTACATTAGCCTCCTTGAGGAGCTCTGTTGTATGACCTTAGGGGCTGAGGGTAGAGTGGTATGTTAAATCTATGTAGTAAAGAGTTTACATTGAAAACATATTTATTTGAGAAATGTTATCACCCTTCTGATATCTCAATTTGGCCTTGCCGCCAGGGTGTTTCGAGTAGTTCGGTTTGGTCGCCACAGCAAACATGTAAGTGTCGACCTGTGAATTCTGATATTTAATTGTCTGCTAAAAGTATGAAAAGTAATCTTGTATGTTATATGACTTGTTTGCGTTCTTGATGTTAAACTGGTTGTTAGATCATGCATTGCAATCAATACTAATATGTGTGTTACTTGTCTATTAAGTTATGCTCACTGTGATTTAAAATGTTTTAGTACATGTGGAGCACTAGTATATGCTCATAGTTCTCTAATTTGCTGTTAGTACATCTACTAAGTTGAAAAGAATGTTTGGAACGTTAAACTAGACTAATAAGATAGTCAGATACAACATTCGAACATTGGATTTTGAATGTGTTCTAATATCAGATATTAGACTTGTCAACTATGTAGTAGAGACGATTAGTATTTGAAAGAAGTGTTTTATTAGAGGACTGATAGCATGAGAACAATCATGAGAAAAGGTGTTATAAAAACTAAGGGAAGAGTCCACTTAGTGTAAACATCTATCCTTGGAATTAGGAACCTCTAGAGGGTAAAATAAAACCCAAATCAAAATAGGTTTGTTTCTTTGATAAAAGCACTGGACATTAGTACTAAAAAAGGGGATTGGCTAGGTACTTAGATAATTTTATTGCCAAGACTAAAAAGCCAATATGACAAGGTATATGATATCTTGTCTCCTCTAGTTGTGACTAGAAAGTAGCTCACTAGTGTTTTGGTGAATGGGTTTTTAGTGTAGGCACCAAGAGATGGCATTTTAAGTTAAGGAATGTAGTTTTCATTTTAAGCAACTATCTTAATGTACCAGTTCCTTTAGAAATTTGATTTCTATCTACTATTTATTTTAAAATAGTTTCCAGAAAAATGGATTTATGATTAAGTCAATAAAATGTTTATTTAGAAGGTACATTAGTAGATAATTGACTTCTTCTAATCAACAATTATATTAATGGCAATTTATTAGTCTAATACAAGCTAGGTTGTGTAACTATATAAGAAAAGAATATCCTAAAAACCATATAGCTTTTGTGTCGCACTTGATCCTAAGTCACATGAATTTAACATGATTGAAAACTGGTTTGATTTGTCTTATGGATGATTGAGTATTAAAATGATGACCAGTATGTGAATCATGTTTGAATAAATGGTGACTAAAAGAATCTTGAAGAGTAAAGGTAATAGAACCACTAAGTTGCTAGAACTAGTTCATAAAATGTTTATGGACTGCTAAAAGTTCAAGCGAGCGGAAGCGATGAGTATTTATAAAATGTTTATGAATGACTACTCAATAAGTTGATATATAGATATACCTAAAATGACTGAATCTTGAATCTTTTGAAAAGTTCAAAAAATTAAAGACTATAGTGTGATTAGTTAGGTAAATATATCAAGTCACTTTGATTAGATCAAAGTGATAAACTCAGGAGAATTCTTAATTAACTTACTACAACACATTGTAGAAAGGATCAATAATATGTTATTAAATATGGCAGGATTCATATGATGAGCCACATCAACATATTAAAAGGTTTGCTATGCAAGAGGTTTTAGAAAGTGTTCCAAAGTACAACATACAACTTGTGTTGGATAAATTGACAGTATGAGATACTGTGTCTAAGCAACATGATACAACATACAGTGTAGATGATGTATTAGATATATCTTCAACTAAGTTATTGTCATATTAAGTACATGAGAGCTTTGGTGTGATGGGAGGATGGTCAGGGTTACCTAATGGATTGGCTTAATGGTTAAGTATCTAGGTGAATCTGATCTTTTTTTACTACAATAAAACTCTTAAGTATAAGGACGCAGACCAATGGGTTAGGGCGATAAAAGTTAAGTTAAAGTAATTGTATTTTAGCTAGGTCTGGAACTTGTAGACGCGTTGAAAGACTTTAAGTCTATTGGATTGGATGTAAATGGATCTACAAGTATAAAGAGTTGAGAGGACGAGAAGGTTGAGACCTTCAAGGCTAGATTGATGGCAGTGGGTAATACCCTCAAGGAAGGAATCATTTTTGACGAAACCTTCTAACTAGATGTTATGCTTAAGTCCATAAGGATACTCTCATCCAATGTATTTAATATGATGAGATACAGGAAATGAAAGTCAAGATGACGTTATCTGAATATTCATCTTGGTGAGCTTATGAATGTGATACAACCAGACAAGTTTGGTGCCAAGAGTCCAGAGCATATAGTATGAAAAATGAGGATGTCTATTTGTAGAGTTTAGTAAGCATCTTGTTCATTGAATAGTAGATTAAATGATAGCTATCAAGCCCTACGGATTTGAATCATTGGTTAGTGAGCCATGAGTGCACATGTGACATGACTAGAAAGTGATGACTTTTAAGATGTTGTATGAGGTGGCATTCTACTCATTAATAATGGTGTAGAATTGCCATGAACGGTTAAGTTTTAAATGTCTAATTAATTTAAAATGAAAGAACCAAGATGAGCACAATTTGTTCTTAGGGTGAAGCTTTAGCAAGATTCTAAGAAATAATGTCGAGTTGGTCACCAGTTGGTTTTAAAAGGGAATTTAGATGTTAGATGCCTGAAATCCACATTTGCCTTTCTAGTGGGAGTCATTAGGTAGTGAAGAGTGAAGTAGTCTTGTATTGCTTACTTCACTATGGAAGTAGGGTACTTGACATCTATGAGGTTGTTGAGTACACTAGTTGACTTAGAGGGTTCCTAGAAGATCAAAGTTTGTGAGCAACAGAATAAGACAGTGACGTATAGGTATTGGTTAAAATTTATAATCAAATAGTTGACAGATCCCTAAGGGAAAGTTATGCAATGCAAAGCTAATTGGATTTTGGACAAGTGGGAGATTGTTGGAATTGGTGTCCTACAAGTCCATTTAGTTAGTTTTAAATATAAAATAAATGAAATTGTTTTATTTATGTATTGTCTAAATATGTTTTATGAGTAAAAAAATGTATGTGATTGTTCTTCTAAAATGTTCTATTGGGTTGGACGTTGTCCAAGATAATGTGTCAGGTTTGGTTTAAGTGGTTAATGAGACTGAACCACAGACAGACTTAGATCACACTAATGATATGATGTCGAAGTTTATGTTCGTAGTCGATGATGAGTTTGAACAACTTGTCTGATAAGACTATAATAGATAATTTAACTTGGTTAAGTGGATAGAGATCCAAAAGTATTATATTGGTGATATCTATATTATTAGAACACTGAGCAGGACCATCCAAATTAGTTATTTCTCTACTGCTATCAAAAACAATTAATTCTGTAAGATGATAACTCTAAATTCAGAAAATATTCTGAACTCGTGCATGGATTGTTCGTTGCTTTAATGTACCAAAAGGATTGGTGAAAGTTTGTTGGCTTAAATCTTACGTGCGTTGGGTAGCAGCATGAAGTGTAGTGAGAACAGTTGTTTTATGTGAAATCTATAGTCTCCAACGAGATATGGATGTCCCCGAGTTTATTTGCAAACATACAAACATGTTTGAGGAACTTTGGCCAAAGTATTCTATATGTTTGATATTTAGAATTAATATGAAAATTGTTTTCTACATTATCGAATTGTTTGAGAAGGGTAAGTTGGGAACTATGTTTGAAGATGTGAGGATTTTAGTGACAGTAGTTAAAGCTATTTTCCCTCGTTGATATCTGAAGGCCAAAAGAGCAACTTAAGAGAGGAGAGAATTTAGGTTCTTTTTTGATAAGTGAAAAACTAAAATTTATGAACGAACAATTAAATTGAAAGCTCGACAATGAATATGAAATAAAAAAGATAAAGGAAAGAATAAAACGATTCACAAAGATTTTTATAGTAGTTCACTTCCAAACCAAAAGCTAGTCCACTTCTCAAGTGATTACTCTTCACCACTTGAGCCTTTAACTAAGCTTAATGATCCTTCTTAAAACCATGCTCAAGATTCAACCTTTACAACCGGTCTTTTTCTACGTAGGTTCATGACCCAACCTTTATAACCGATCCTTTTGTAATCATAGGCTCAAGATCCAACCTTTACTATAAATAATTGAAATAAAGCAATGACACTCTTCACTCTTTCAAGAGTGAATTAACAATTGATCAAGCTCAGTCAAAGCTAATGATATGCCAATTAAGCTTAATGATCAACAATAAAGAGAACTAGTGATGCTCAAGAAAAACTTTAAACAAAACTTGAAATCAAACCGTTAAAGTGCAAGAAAGTAAGAGCCTTTTTATCAAAGAATTCTTAGAGAGTGTTGGATTATTTAAACCAAAGCATTCAAGCTTATTCATAGGCAAATGAGAGTCTAGGGGACATTCAAAATGTTGGAAAAAACATTAGGAAAGAAATCAAGTCAAAAGTAGCTGTTTAGAGCTTTTTCTAATCTATGTGTTGACACACAATGGTTGACACACAGGCCGTGTGTCGACACACAGCAGCTCCGAATGGCTACTGTATGTCTGTTTATCGGCATATCCCTCCTGTGTGTCGACACTCAGCATGTCTGGGTGGATTTGAACGTTTTTTATCAATTCACTTGATTGATTGGTCAATTTTCTATACTAGCTGAGTAAACTGATTGATTAAATGATTACCAGATTCGCCTAATTTTTAAATTAATTTCCTTTTTTTCTTTGTTCATGAATAAATGATTGATTTAATCAAGCTAAACAATCACCCATCTAAATATGATCTTGTTTAATTTGAGCTTGCTTTTCATAATATTAATCTTGAAAAATATTTTTATTGACAAACTAGATTGGCTTAAATTTTGACTTGAATATTTTACAAATAAAATTTGGAAATCAAATTTCAAAAATATTTCAAAAACATTTTTGTTAGAGCTTCACATATCAATATTGAGATTTTGACTCCATTGATATATCGAGATCCTAAGTCCTAGAAAATAAAAATAAATAACTTTAAGGTGCTTGGACTCGGATCTCGTTCTCTTCAATTTGGATGAATCTTGTCTTAAACTTTGATTTCTTTTCCTCTTGATTCATCATCTTAGAAAGCGTGGTAAATATGATTAGCCTTGATTTTTCTTAGTTTTCTTAAGAGTCACTTAGAAACATATTAGAACAATTTAAATATAATAACTCATTAAATAATTGTTACCATCAAAATTATAATATAAGTGGCTTTAGGGTCAACAATTTGCCCCATTTTGATGATGACAAACATTTGGGGTTTTCTCTTGGAAAAATGAAAGTTGAAGTATAGAATTCACCATAAAAATATTGACTACTCAAATCTTACAAATTCTCACTTTGTATCAAGCCAACATGTTAAAAGTACAAACTCAATTGTCTCCCTCTATGTTGATGCATTGTAGCAATCATATATTCAATAGGTTAACATCGTCATCATTTTTAACATTTCTCAATCAAATACAACTAAGCATGAATCACTATACACCTACACACCAATTTTTCTCCCTTTTTGACAACACACCCTATTAAAAGCAATAAGAGAATACATAAACACAAAGAAATAATACATATTCTCAAATATGCATAACATTGCATCAGTTCAAGTAGAACGTTGTACAATAAGGAAAAATGTAGCTCAAAATTTTTGAAAGAAAAGAAAAAAAATCTAAGGAGTTGGGGGTCTTTTTTTTTCAAAATTTAGAGATTTATTCAGAATTGTTCCAAATAGTCATAACAAATTTTGAGATTTGTTCAAAATTGGTTAAGAAAATGAAATGTTTGTGAAAATTGATGATTTTTCACTTAGAAAAGCAAGAAAAATGAAGACAAAAAAGCAAATTTAAAAAAATTATGGCTCGTTCTTTTTTAGTTAGGTTTTGTGAGAAAGATAGCTTTTGATAAAAATCTAAGGTTTTAATGTCAAAAAGAAGATAAAAACTTGATTTTGAAAATACCCTTTTTGTTCTTAGAGGCTGAATTTTTTGTGTGATTTTTTTAAGTGAAACTACCACCCCCCCCCCCCCCCCCCCCCCCCCCCCCCCTCTTTTGTTTTTGTTTCTTGAAAAATAGCCCAAGTTCCTATATCCATGAGTTGGATAAGAATACTTGGTCTTTTGGAGCTCTTTTAGTTAAGCATTAAAACTCAACGTTGAAAGCAAATGACTAATGCACAAAATCAAAGTCAAGTAGGTAAATTGCACGTGCTGATTCTAGTTCGAATATCACAAAAGGTTTCTTCATCCAGAGGTTTAGTAAAAAAATGTCCACTAATTGATCGTTTGTGGGGATAATTTCACAATGACATCCCCTTTAAGCACATGATCACGAATGAAATGATGTCTAACTTCAATATGCTTTGTTCTAGAATATTGAGCCAGATTTTTACTTAACCATATAGCAATAGTGTTATCGCACATTATGGGAGGATGGTCAGTATGAATGCCGCAGTCATTTAATTGATGCATTAACCACAATATTTGAGCACAACAACTTCCACATGCAACATATTCGGCCTCGGCGGTGGATAGAGTAACGAAATTTTGCTTTTTACTAAATCATGACACCAAATCATGACCCAGAAATTGACAAGTGCCACTAGTCGATTTCTGGTCTACTTTATATCTGGCAAAATCCGCATCACTATATCCAACTAGATCAAAGAACTCACATTTAGGGAAAAATAAGCCTAGGACAAGAGTACCAACTAGGTATCGTAATATTCTTTTCATGGCATATAAATGAGATTCCTTAGGACATGCTTGAAATCTAGCACATAAACATACACTAAACAATACATCAGGTCTACTAGCAGTAAGGTAAAAAAGGAATCCAATCATTACCTCTATATAGCTTTTGATCCACCTTTTTACCCTTTTCATCCATATCTAGCTTAAGAGTTGAGCTCATTGGGGTTGCAATTGCCTTGGACTTTTTCATGCCAAATTTTTTAAGCATTTCCGTGATATACTTAGCTTGGTTGATATAAATTCCTTCCTTGCCTTGCTTGATTTGCAATACAAGGAAGTAGTTGAGTTCTCTCATCATACTCATATCGAATTCCCTATTTATAAGATTTGCAAATTCTTCACAAAGAGATGGATTAGTAGCACCAAGCACTATATCATCAACATAAATTTTGCACAATAAGAATGTCAATTATAGAGTGTTTGATAAAAAGTGTGGCGTCAACCTTTCCTCTTGAAAATCCATTTTGCATTAGTCAATCTCTCATATCAAGCTCTAGGAGTTTGTTTCAATCCATAGAGAGCCTTTTTGAATTTAAAAATCCTCAAATTCGGGTAGTTGTTCAACATTAACCTCTTCTTCAACAAAACCATTTAAAAATGTACCTTTTACATCCATTTGAAAGTTTGAAATTTTTAAATGAAGCAAATGTACATAAGAGTGCAATCGCTTTTAGTCTAGCAACGAGAGCAAAGATTTCCTCATAGTCTATACCTTCCTCTTGGTTATAGCCTTTAGTTACTAACCTTGCCTTATTTCTTATCACGTTGCCTTTCTCATCTTTCTTCTTGTGGTAGACCCACTTTGTACTGATGGGTTGATGATCTTGAGGTTTATCCACAAGTTCCCACACATCATTTCTCTTAAATAGATTTAGCTCTTCCTCCACTGCCATTATCCAACTTGCATCATTAAGGGCTTCTTCTATGTTCTTGGGTTCTTCAAGAGAGATAAGTGCGGCTAGATGACATTTGGTCAATGCATGCCTTATACTTATGCCTTGGGAGGGATCACCAATTGTTTGACTTGTTGGATGATCCTTCAAGAATTTCCAATCTCATGGCAAGTCTTCCTCTTTGGATTCTACATTTTGGTTATTTCCTTTTGGTTCTTCCATTAGAGCTTTGAGTTTATCCATTTCTTGCTCCTTAGATGAGGGTGTGATGCTTATTGATTTGATTACTATATCATCATCACAAGGAATTCTAGAGGATAAGACATTAGATTCATCAAAAACTACATGTATAGACTCTTCTACAACCTTTGTCTTTTTTATTATAGACTCTATATGCTTTGCTAGTTATGGAATATCCAATAAAAATACCTTCATCTACTCATGGATCAAATTTACCAAAATTTGTTTTGCCATTGTTGTGAATGAAGTATTTGCAACCAAAAGGTTTAAAATATGCAATTTTTGGTTTTCTACGTTTTTAAAGTTTGTAGAGTGTTTTCTTCAAAATAGACCTTACTAAAGCTCGATTTAAGATGTAGTAAGTAGTATTAACGGCTTCCGCCCAAAATGATTTTGGCAAATTATTTTCACAAAGCATGGTTCTTGCGATATCTTCAAGAGTTTTATTTTTCCTTTTAACCACTCCATTTTGTTGAAGAGTTCTAGGTGTTGAAAAATTATGGTCAATTCCAAAATAATCACAATAATTCTCAAAGTCGTCATTTTCAAATTCCCTTCCATGATCACTTCTAACTGAAATAATTTTCAAATTGTTTTCATTTTGCATTTTTTTTATAAAACTTTTCAAATTTATCAAAAGTTTCACTCTTATGAAAAAGGAATAGGCTTAAATGATGAGTAAGACCAAACAAGTCTATATGTAAGAGTTCAAGATGCCTTAATGTTGAAACTCTATTATTGGGTTTGAATGAAGAACTAGTTTGTTTGTCATATTGACATGCATCACAAATACAATCTTTCTAAAATTTTAGCTTTGGTAATCCTCTAACAAGATCACTTCTTGAATGTTTGGAAATCAAGTCCATTCTAGCATATTCAAATCTTCTATGCCAAATCCAAGGATCATTTTCATCCAAGACACTAAAACACTTTAATGAATCAACACAATCAAGATCAATCATATAGACATTTTCATATCATAGACCAACAAGCAAAATTTCATTTGTTTTAGCATGTTTAAATATGCATCTAGATGATTCAAAGTTCACACAATAGTTTTTATCACATGATTGACTAATGCTTACAAGATTATGCTTAAGACCTTCAACAAGTAAGACATATTCAATGCAAGGAGAAGAGTTTAAAGTAACAATATCAATACCAATTATTTTTTCTTTCTTGCTGTCGCCCAAAGTCACATTTCTTTTTCTTGGTACTAGGGAAGTAAACTTAGATTTATCTCTGCTTATATATCTGGAGCAACTACTATCCAAGTACGACTTTTGGTTTTTGCTTTGGATTTTCAAACACATCTATCACAATTCAAACGCTTCTAGGTATCCAAATTTTTTTGCACCCTTTGTTGTTAGCCTTTACATTAAGTGGTCAAGATCTTTTTTGGATCCGAACCATCTTTGTCTTTCTCAAATTCCGTTTGAAAGGATATTGGTACATGATCTGCCCATGGCCACCACAATACTTGCATCTTACAAAGTTTGTTGGAGGTAAAAAGGCTTTAACTAAAAGAACATTAAAATTTTTCTTTTGAAATTTTCATTATAACCAATTCCTTCTTTATTATAGACCGATTTTTGAGATGAGAGAATTTTGTTAAGAGTTTCTTATCCTTTGAAAATTTTGTTTGAGATTTTCGAAAGCTCTTCCATTCTTTCTTTTAAAGACTCGTTCTCTTTCAAGAGTGATTAGGCTTCCTTGGATTTTTCTTTTTCATTTTCCTTTAAAATATGAAGTGTTTCTTGTAAGGATTGTTTTTCATTGTTTAGTTTTATGATTTCATCATTTAAAGACTTGTTCTTTTCTTTAGTGATTCGCTTTCAAGTTCAAGCAATAAATGTTATTTTGAATCTTTTTCTAAACCCGTCTTTTCAATACCTTTTATGAAAGCATTGCATCTTTTTTTTTTTCAATTTTTTATATTTCTTATACAAATCATGAAAAGCAACAACAAGTTCATCATTGGATAGATCAGTTACCTCATCTTCTTCAATGCTATTATCGTCAATGGCTATGATACAAAAGTTAGCTACTTCATCTTCAATTTCTTCATCAAAATCATCGTCGCTATCTCTCCAATCTGCAAATGATTTCTTTTGTTCTTCCTTTTATTCCTTCCTTTGGCTTGGGACAATCCCTTTTGAGATGTCCAATTTCTCCACACTCATAGCAAGTTAGTTCAACTTTGGAGGAAGATGAAACTTTTTTAGAAATTTTCTTAAACATTTTCTTTTCATGATGTTTGTAAAATGTTTTCGCCAAATGTTTTCACCAACAAAAAAACTTCATCATCACTTTCATCACTCTTGTCACTTAGAAATGATTTAAATATTATGTCTTTACTTTTTTTTTGTTTTTATTCTTCCCTAAATTCTTCCATGTTAATTTCATGAGTCATGAGATTTCCAATTAGTTAATCTAGTTTATAGGTGGAGAGGTTATGAGCTTCTCAAATAGCGGTAACCATGCCTTGTCATGAAATAGGAAGACATCTAAGGATTTTACAAACTTGCTCATCATTTCAATACATTTTCCAAGAGCTTGGAGCTTGTTAATAATATTGAAAAATCTAGTGTACATTTCTTTTATTGATTCCTCCTATTTCATTTTAAGAACCTCATAGAATCTTATCAACATGTTTATTTTGAAGACTTTACTTGATCCACACCTTCATAAGTGACCTCTAGCTTGTCCCAAATCTATTTTTCCGATTGAAAACATGACAAATGATTAAAGAAATTTGAGGCAATAGCATAGAGTAATAGATAATGAGCTTTTGCATTTTTTGCAAGTTTCTCTTTAATCGTGCATAAGCTCATTTTCCACTTTTTCAATAGTTTTTTCTCCTTGTTTCTTTGAAGGTACATAATCATCATTTTTCTCTATAAGCCATAAATTAAAATCAATGAATGTAATGTAAAGTCTCATTCTAAGCTTCTAATAGGGGAAATTCTCCCCATCAAAAAGATGAGGCTTGTTAGTCGATTGACCTTTGGCTGAGACAGAAGTGAATGTTGCCATACGATCACCCTAAGATTGTTAGACCAAAAAAAATAAGAGTACTAGCTCGGATACCAATTGAACACCCAAAAAGCAACATAAGTGGGGGTGAATTAGGTTCTTTCGTGATAAGTGAAAAATTAAACTTTAGACAGCATATATGAAATGAAAAAGATAAAGGAAAGAATAAAACAATGCACAAAGATTTTTTATAGTGGTTTACTTCCAAACCGGAAACTAGTCCATTTCTCAAGTGACTACTCTTCGACACTTAAGCCTCTAACTAAGTCTGATGATCCTTTTTAAAACTAGGCTCAGGATCCAATCTTTATAACTGGTCTTTTTGTATGTAGATTCAAGAACCAACCTTCACAATCAATCCTTTTGTAATTGTAGGCTGAGGATTCAACCTTTACAATAAATAATTGAAATAAAGTAATGGAAGAATTAAAGCACTAAGACTCTTCATTCCTTCAAGAGTCAATTCACAATAGATCAAGCTTAGCCAAAGCTCTGGATATGTCAATTAAGCTCAATAATCAACATTAAAGAGAACTAGTGATGCTCAAGAAAAACTTTAAACAAAACTTGAAATCAAACAGTTGAAGTACAAGAAAGTAAGAGCCTTTTATCAAAGAATGTTTAGAGAGTGTTAGACTATTTAAATCAAAACATTCAAGCCCTATTTATAGGCAAATAAGAGCCAAGGGGATATTTAGAATGTTGGAAAAAATATTAGGAAAGAAATCAAGTCAAAAATAGCAGTTTTAAACTTATTCTAATCTATGTGTTGACACACAGTAGCTCCGGATGGCTACTATATGTCTGTGCATCGACCCTTAGCATGCCTAGGTGGATTTGAAAGTTTTTGATCAATTAGCTTGATTTATTGGTTGATTAACCACATTAGTTAAGTAAATTGATTGATTAATTAATTACCATATTAGCCTAATTTTTGAATTAATTTCCCTGTTTGCTTTGTTCATGAATAAATAATTGATTAAATCAAACTAAATAATCACCCATTTAAATTTGATCTTATTTTATATGAGCATACTTTTAATAATGCCAATCTTGAAAAATATTTTTTATTGACAAACGAGATTCGCTTAAATTTTGACTTTAATATTTTTCAAATAAAATTTGGAAATCAATTTTCAAAAATATTTCAAAAACATTTTAGTTAGAATATCAAATATCAATATTGAGATTTTGACTCAAATGATATATCCAGATTCTAAGTCCTAGAAAATAAAAATAAATGACTTTAAGGCGCTTGGACTCAGAACTCGTTCTCTTCAATTTGGATGAGTCTTCTATTCAACTTTGATATATTTGTCTCTTGATTCATCATCTTATAAAGCCTAGTATCTATATGATTAACCTTAATTTTTCCTAGCTTTCTTATGAGTAACTTAGAAAAAAGATTAGAACAATTTAAACACAATGACTCACTAAATGATTGTTATCATCAAAATTACATTATAAGTGGCTTTAGGGCAAACAATATCCAATCCAGGGGTTGATTGTCACAATAAAAGTTTCTTTGCTCGTACAACGTCGTTTTAGTGCTTTTTCTATAATGCGATTTTTTGTTTTTTGTTTTTATGAGAATCCCACATCAAATTTTTAAAAAGTATTTTATCAATTGGCGTATTATAAATAGGGGCCTTTGGTGTTCAATTTAATAGATGAATATGATTTTTCAAGAAATTAAAAGGAGGAATTTCTCATTAAAATTTCTCCTAGTAAATATTTTTGAAGCCCACACTCCGGGATTCAAGGGGTCACTGCCAAGAAGATCTCGCGGTCTCGATGATTCCTCCCAGCCGAAATTGCGGTCTAAAATCTAGGTATTTCTTATTACTATTCTTTTAAAACTTTCCTTCAATTTTTACAATTTTATTTATGCTTTTACTTCAATAATTATTATTCTTAGATATTCCATGTTCGTCATGTTTGTATTAGAGTAAAGGTCCTTTAAATTAAAAATTAAAGAATTTCAATGTTATTTCCGTTGCGCCTGATTGAACCAATTTAGGAAAAATTTGGTTTTTGAAATTAAATTTTCCCAACATCGCAAGCGTACAATTTCATCGTAGCTGAGTTGGGTATACGGATGTCATATCCACAAGGAATTGGAATAAAGTTAGATTCAATGATTATCAAGGTGTTAAAATTAGGTTTTTTTTTTTTTTTTTTAAAGATTGAGTACTAACTAAATTTACGGAAATAAACAATGAATTAAATTGTCAAATCGATCAAAGTTAGTTTCAGGTATGAATTTTGGTGAGCTAAAATCAAACCCGATCATTATGTTTTATCATGACAATGACTTTTCAAGGCTTAGGCTACAAGTTCTAACCCTAGATTAGCATTAAACTAGGGATTAAGGTAATAAAATAATCTAAGGGCATAACCCATCTATTGTTCTCGGAATATCATGGATTATCTTAATAGCACTAATAAATTGCTTTATCACTCATGATTAAATATCAATTTATATAAAAGATAGGGTTTAGGGTTGGATACAACCTCAATCCTAAACACTCATGAAGAACTTGTTACACTATGGTCTAGGCCACACGCACAAGACAACACACAAATAAATTGGTAAATCAAATCATGGCTACAAGCACATAAAAGGAAAACCATTCTAAAATATAGAACTCCCTACAAGGGTGCAGAAAGTAGTATAACAAAACTCATTATCAAAAATAAAATATAAATCCAAGATCCGGACGGCTTCCCATCCTTCACCCCTAAACTACGCGTCCACTCCTCCATAGGAGTCTTATACATTACAAAATCAAAAGATAAAAGTGAAGAAAACTTTATAGATTGAATACTCCTTCGATCAATATTGACGTGACACTCGGTTTAATCTCCAGTACTCTGACCACTTGCACTTCGGCATTCAGGAAAATCGCGGTCACTTTTGGCGGCATGAGAAAGGAAGAGAAGAAAGAATAATCGGGCAAAAAGTCCCTATAATTAGTCCTCCCGTCATATATTTATAGCGGGGCGTGCCACTTCCTTCCGTAAGAAATGCACATGTAATAGCCGAATATGTCACAGGAATGAGGTATAAAATATATAAAAATAAGACACATTACCTTTGATCATCAAGAATTACCTATTATGACAACACAAATTACCTGTTGATGTGTTTTATATTTTATGCCTTTTGTACCCCAATCCTATGATAATTTTGACTATTACATGTGTGCTACGGCATAATCTTGGTATATTTAGACTTGGTACATATTGAAGGAAGGACAACATGAAAGCGATGAAAAGGGGCTAGAATGACAAATTTGAAGACTAATATGTGAAACTCAACCACATATGGAAAAAGGACCGATCAAGTCAAGATTAGGCTTTCAAATCATGTGTTTTTACTCTTATAGGTACTAGTTGATCGAGCAACTTACATAATGTCCCATTTTGCAGGGGCCAGTCGATTGGCCAACAAAGTAGGGCACGCTACTCTATGTTCACATCTCCTCCCTCCCCGAGCTTCAAAGAGGGATTCAACTCCCATGAGGCTGATGCACAAGTGGTTGGAGCATTGGGAATTAAAGCAAGAGAGTTTTCAATTCATGAGTTTTCTTTACCCTTTTCTTTGGAATTCGTGTTTTGTAGAACTCCTACGGAGATTACAGAGGAGTAGACTCATAATATAAGGATGAAGGACGCATAGCCATCCAAATCCCAAATTAATGTTTTATTTATGATAATAACTCATGTTATACCAGTTTCCACAACTTGTGGGGAATTTCATATTTGGGATCAGATTTCTTGTTGTGTGCATGTAGCCATGATTTGGTTTCCAATTTATTCACGTATTGTCTTGTACTTATAACCGAGACTCTAGTATAACATATTCTACACTAGTGATCAAGGTTAAGATTGTACTCAACCCTGGACACAATCTTGTATACAAATTGATATTAAATTAGGCGTGTTAAAGAAATTTGTTAGTTTTATTCAGATAATCCAAGCGACTTAGACTAGTTTATTAAACCCCAATTTCATGTTAATCTATGTTTATAACTTGTAGCCTAAACCTTTAAAGTCATTAATGTGATAAAATATACTAAAAGAATTCGAGTTATGCTAATCTTAATTCATACCCCAAACTACCTTTGATCCGTTGACAAACCTATTTACTGTTTAATTCCTTTAATTTCGTTAACCAATCATATTCTCTACAAAAACTCAGATTTTAAGTGCTTGACAATTACTGAATCCAACTTTATATTGATTCCCTGTGGATACGACTCCTTTGTACCTGCCATAGCTTAAATTTGCGAGTGCATGGTTTTTAAGACTCTTTAAAATCACATCACGTTTTTGGCGTGCCGTGGAATTGGTAATCAACGTTTGAATTAGTGATTGTTGAGGGGTTTTTTTTTTTGTTTCTTTTTTCCCAAAGTTAATCTTTTAATTCTCGAGTGATTATTTTCTTTTATTTTATTGTATTTTCAAAAAACTTATTTTGTTGAATTTTACTTATTTATTTATTAAATAATTTGTTTTTTTCATTTTTATTATTTATTTATTAGTTTAAAAAATATTTTTTTCATTTTATTTATTTATTAAATAATTTTGCCAACGGGCTAGGAATGCTATGGGGTTAGGCGATAGTTCTCATGAGCTTGACATGATTCATTTCGAGGATGTTGACTCGAATTTTGGTCGGTCAATAGTTCTACATTGTTTCTAGCTGAAAATGTTAAACTTATTGCGCTTGGGAGGCAGCCCGACCTATTGTTTCTTTAATAGTTTAGCTTTATTTGTAGATTGATCTTCCAATGTTTCTCATGACTCATTGTTTTTCTCATCTATGGATGACTTTATTTCTTTGTTGTACTAAGCACTTGGAGCATGATTTTTTTTTTTTCCCCTAATGCATTTAACAAGTTTGCTTGGTCATATTCTTTTAATTGCCTTTTTCAAGTGCCCTTTTTTGAATATCCTTAGCTTCACCAAGCGTAGCCGACTATGTTCGATCAACATACCCTACTACTCAAATTGTCTCTTTCCTTCCCTTGCCTTTGTCTATTTTTTGATTCTTTGCATAAGAACAATGCAAGGTTCGGGTTTAGGCATAGCATAGTTTAATTTTATATGTTTTTCTTATCTTTTTAGAATGATTTGCTTTGAATTAGCTTAATTTTCAGAATTACTTTTAAGGTATGAATTAATGCGAATCATATTTAGTTCAAATTTAAGAAATTTCTGGAATTAAAATTTTTATGTAATGAGATTGTTTATGGATTTTACTATTGGATTTACTATTTTTATCTTCAAACTAATTTGAGGGTTTACTTCATCAACTCTCAATCCACTGGCAGACCCCACACATTAAGATGTATTAATAGGAAACATTCTAGGAACTAGGACTTGAACACTTTACTTTTATTAATGATGACATCACTAGTCTATTTCTTTCTTTAAATGCATTGTTGTGGATACCTAAAAAAGGGCAAGGGTCTGGGGGAAGGGGATGGATGTACACAGCCTTCCCCCTTTAAGGTGGTGCCTTAAAGAGAGGCTGTTTCCGAGTACCCCTAACCTGAGAGGTGAGGACTTCCTAGGCGGTCACCCGTCCTGGTACTACTCTCGCCCAAGCACGTTTAACTTCGGAGTTCTAATAGGATTCGGTCCCAGCGTGTTTGTACCCTCTTTGGTTCTAAAAAAAAGGTACCAATGCATATAATAATGAGGTAAGTGCATGTGACTAGTAGTTTTTCTTGCACCTACTGCAAGAGCAAGTAAATTCGTATGGACACTCTGTACACTGAGCCAACTGGATCAGGAGCTATCGGTTGAAAACTCTCTACACAGGCTAAGGGAATGCTTAAGAAGAGACAACTTCTATAAGTTACCCAAATAAGCACCAATTTCTAAAATGAGTGATATATTCTTTTTCTAAGGGGTGCTTTTCACTTCGTGCCTTGGGAGTCACCGACAAGAAACTCGCTACACGGGTTTTAGAGAGACACACCTAACCTTAGTTACTTTAAAAGAAAAGTATTTGATTAAAAAAAAAAAAAAAAGAACAAGAAAAAAGGGGGTGAAATTGAAGTCCTGTGATAAAAAGAAGGAAGGAAAATATTTGAGATTTCTAATGTGTAACAGTAATTTGTTAGGGTTAGTTATTCCTTTAAGTATTCCTGCTTTTCTTAAGGTTTGGAATAAGAAAGGGGGGAGAAAACACCTAAATGGTGAGACCTTTTGTTGGAACCAGAGAGCCGATGGCATTGCATGTGAATTTTCCTTCTTGACTTCATTCTTAGATGCGTTCACAAGCATGGTTCACAACTAATTCATATAACCATATAACTAATTGATTCTTTTCTACTTTTAGCTAGTTTAAAATGAATCTTACTTGAGGATAAGAAAGGTTTGGGCTTGAAGTTGATGGTCGTATATTTATATCTTTATACCCCATTCCTATAATATTTTTGGCTATTACATGTGTTCTGTGGAAAAATATTTGTATATGTAAATTTGGTACATGTTGGACCAAGAATGACTTTAAAAGCAATGAAGAACGGACCAAAAAGAAAATTCAAAGACTATTATAAGAAATCCAACCATGTGTTTAAAAAGGACACATCAAGATTCAACTTTCAAATCATGTATTTTTACAATTGTAGATCTAGCTGAATGATAACACATGACTCGAGTTCTATAGGGTGCCAATCGATTAGCGACTTACAGAATATCTATTCCTGCAACGGTAGATCGATCAGTCGAGTAACGTGCCGTAGGCCGCACCACTATATAAAAAGGAAATGGTAGGTCATTGTTTGGGTACTCTTTGCTCCATTTTCACGTCTCCGCTCTCCCCAACCCATCAAGAGGTATTCAATTCTCACAAAGGTCGAAGCGCAAGTTATCGACATATTGGGGAATTAAAGCGAGAGTCAAGTCAATATTGAGAATTTTCAATTCTTGAGTTTTGCTTACCCTTTTTCTTTTGAATTTGTGTTTTATAATGCTCCTAAGGAGGAGTAGACTCATAGTTTAGGGGTAAAGGAGGAGTAGCTATCCGGATCCCAGATTTATGTTTTATTTGTGATTTATACTATTTTCTACACCCCTATGGGGAATTTCATGTTTGAGATTGGTTTCTTTGTTATGTGCTTGTAGCTATGATTTGACAATTTATTTGTGTATTTTCTTGTGCTTGTATTCTGGGTTGTAGTATAATATGTTCTTCACAACTACAACCTTGAACACAATCATTTATGCAAATTAATATTAAATTAGGTGCGATAAACGAATTTGTTAGTTCTATTGAGATAATTCATGCTACATGTAGAGTAATAATATGAGTTATAGCCTTACACTAGTTCATTAGTTACCATAAGCCTAGTTTGTAGCCTAAACCTTTAAAGTCATTATTATCATAACCTATAATGAAAGTATTTGAGTTAGGCTAACCCTAATTCATACCCTAAACTACCTTTGATCAGTTTAAAAATTTATTCATTGTTTAATTCTTTAATTTCGTTAACCACTCACATTCTCCACAAAAACCCAGATTTTAACTGCTCGATAATCTTCAATCCAACTTCGTACCAGTTTCCTATGGACGTGACAGCTGTATGCCTGCCATAGTTACGACTTGCTTGTATGCTTGCAAATGCACGAGTTTTAAGAGTCTAGTGATCGCCACATGTGAACGCCATAGGAATTACATATGATCACTTTTTTAATTACCTATGATCATTATAGGAATTACCCATAGAATTTACACATGATCACCCTAGAAATTACTTGTAATCACAGGAATTACATGTGATCACCCTAGGAATTTCATGTGATCACCTGTGGAATTACATATTATCATCACAAGAATTACTTATGATCACTGCAAGAATTACCTTTGACCACCCTAGAAATTGATGCAGCGCGCGTAATGGAATAATAGGGGTATGGGAAGGTTCAATGGTCTTCACTTCGAATTTTATTAAAATTATAATAAAAATAACAAAGAAGATTGATAAACTCGTTTCTCACAACCCGAGAAATCGAGGATCAAATGTAACACTTTTAAATTCTCAAAAATCAACTACTTAACCCTAACTAGTCTTCCCCTTTATATAGAGGAGGCGTTACAAATTCAAAAATTCTAATTTAAAATCAAATATGGAAAGAAATAAACTAAAAATAAAAAAGAATCAAAACTACCCTAAAATATGGGCTGTCAATCCCAAATCCCGCCTGACCCACTCTTGGCATTGAATCCTTTGAGCAACTAAGCCTTCTCACCAACCCAGGGTGCCACCTAGCATGAGTCCTCCCCTGCTCAACGTGTTTCTCTTTCCTGCCAGACCGTCAAGGCCATTCCCCACTAATGCTTCACTCCATGGGTCTTGCCAATACGGCTACATCCTTCCCTTGAACCTGCTCCGCCAAGGCCCCGGTCATGGTGATGTTGTCCCACCTGTGCTGACCTGCCAATAGCGTGATGGCAGCTGCATTATTCTCTCCAGTCTGGAGAGAACTTGCCCTCGAATTCTCAGTGGGGTTTCGTTGATTAATCTTGTTACATGGAGTCCCCTCACAAGATCCTCAAGTATCGTTGAGATCTTAGCCGCCATACGCTTCCTGATGCTTGCTTTCATCGTCTTTGGCCTGCCACGTTCTCCGCATGACTTGTTCTCCTTGGGCAACGGTGACTGAATACTGAAGTCCGAAAGTGTCTCATGTTTTCCTTGGGTTCTACTTGGCAACTCTTTCCCCAGTATCAGGTTCTTCCTTTGGGAACTCCCCCAAACAGCCAATTTAGCTTTTGGCACTTCTTTATCTTCCTCTTCTTGGCATGTGTTTCCTACTGCCATGGCTGTACCCTTGCCTTCACCAACACTTTTGGCCAAGAATGCTTTGGTTGGGGGCTTCACGTCTTGGACCTTCTCTGTTTGGGGTGCCGTGTCCTTCTTGGGTAGCAAGACGATCCTTATGTTCCCAAACATGAGGCTGTAGGTGTTCCGTCTCCCGTCATGGTTTTGCACCTATATCAAATTTCCAAGGTCGACCCAACAATAGATGATAGGCGTCCATAGCCACCACGTCACACCACACCTTGTCCTTGTATTTTGCTCCGATTGAAAAGTGTACCAAACATCGTTTTGAGACAGTTACCTGGTTTCTCTTCTTGAGCCGAGCCAGCTTATACGGGTTCAAATGATCTTCCATCTTCAGCCCAAGTTTCTGCACATCCTCTTCGGAGATAACGTTCTTTTAGCTCACGATCACAAGGTGGCACACTCTCCCGCCAATGGTGCACGTCCTCTAAAAGATGTTACTCTAGAGCCAATCATCTCTTTGTTCTTCTCTTGGTGTCAAGCAACTACTCCTTACCATAAGCAACCTGCCTTCATCTCCGACCAAGGTTTCTTCATCCAGCGGTGTTAACTCTTCACCAACCTCTTCCTCCACAACCCCTCCATAGCCCTGCCATCTTCTACATGGCTCCCCTCAATGTAAAGACTCTTACCCGGTCTATCACCCTTATGACATTCAGCAGCTCAATGTCCCATCTCTCCACATTTGAAGCAACAGGTACGGGAACTACTCGCCGAGTCCTTTCCAGTGCTAACAGCATTCAGTTTTCCTTGCGGAACTAGGTTGGTTAATGCTTGAGTATGGTCACACCTAGTCTCCTAGATGTTAACAGCGCCTCTAACTTGGTGACACCTTTACAGTTTCTCCATGGCTATTGCTCTTTGACTTGCCTCCGAGGCGGTGAAGATATTAAACAAGTTCAGCACGTCAATGTACCTGTCCACCAATTGTTCTTGTGACTTTGCCAAGTTGTTCCTGGCGACCAAAGCATAGAAGTCAGCCGTGTATTCCTCTACGGTCTGCGATCCTTGGCGCAAGCTCTGAAGTTGTTGATACAAGATCTTGGTGTGATTATGAGGCAAGAAGACGCCTCTCAGATGTTTCTTCAACTTCTCCTAAGTCTCAATTATTGACTTCCCTTGTCGAAACCGCGAGTGGTTCAATTGTTGCCACTAAGCAGCAGCTCTTCCCCGAAACTGTGTGGCTACTAGTGGCGCCTGCTTCTTCTCCCAAACCCCCTTGAACTTGAGGATTTCTCCTACTGTTGCCAACAAGTCCCAAACCTCGTCCGGGTTGTTATCGCCATCAAACTCTGGCACCTCCACCCAGAGCCCAGACTCCCACTTTCGATCGTCCTGATCATCAAGGTAGCTGGCATTGACGTGTCTTCGCTTAGGCCTAAGATCCGGTATCTCCTCATCCAAAAATTGATTTTGGATGCCTTCCTCCGTCTCTTCGTGGATAGAGCCTGGTGCTAAGGGGCGTTGGGGTAGGGATCCCAGTGTAAGATTGGGATTTGCCCTGAGTTGAATCAAGCATCGCTCGATTTGCAGGAATTTCTCCTCCAGTTCCTCTGATCTCCTTTCGGTTCGCTGATGCCGATCATTTGTCGTCGAGGGGCCATCTCCGAACATTCTGAACTCTAAGGCCAACTAATGCAGCATGTGTAATGGGATAATAGGGGTACAGAAAGGTTCAATGGCCTTCCTTTTGAATTTTATTAAAATTATAATAAAAATAACAAATAAGATTAATAAACTCGTTTCTCACAACCTGAAAAATCAAGGATCAAACATAATACTTTAAAATTCTCAAAAACCAACTACTTAACCCTAGCTAGTCTCCCCCCTTATATAGCGGAGGCATTACAAATTCAAAAATTCAAATTTAAAATCAAATATGGAAAGAAACAAACTAAAAACAGAATAATCAAAACTGCCCTAAAATTTCGGCTGTCATTCCCAAATCCCGCCTGAACAGCTCCTGCGTTGAATCCCTCGAGCCGCCAAGCCTTCTCGCCAACCCGAGGTGCTGCCAAGCATGAGTCTTCCCCTACTCAACGGGTTTCACTTTCCCGCTAGACCGTCAAGGCCATTCCCCACTAATGCTTCACACCACGGGTCTCACCAATACGGCTGCATCCTCCCCTTGAACCTAGTCCGCCAAGGCCCCTGCCACGGTGACACCATCCCACCTGTGCTGACCTGCCAATAGCGTGATGGCGGCTGCATTAGAAATTTCCTATGACCACCATAGGAATCACCTGCAAGAACATGAAAATTTCTCGTGATCACCCTAAGGATTTCTTATGATCACCATAGGAATGATCTATCATCCTGAATTCCATGTGGTCATAAAAAGAATTACTTGTAATCACCAATGAAAAATTACATATGATCACCAAAGAATTACCTGTGATCACCACAGAGAATTCCTTGATGATCACCCAAGAATTAGCTGTGATTACCCTCAGAATTACCTATGACAACTCTAGGAATTACTTGTAATGGCCACAAATGATCACCACATGAATCATCTATTATCACCTTACAAATTACATGATGACTACAAGAATTTTGTGTGAACACCATGGGAATTACATGTAATCCCCACGAAAATTATATGCGAATACTTTAGGAATTACTTGTCATCACTGCATGAATTACTTGTAATTACCAAGAGAATTACCTGTGATCGTCCTAAGAATTACCTGTCATATTAATATATATATGTCATATTAAAACAGATAAGATGAAAAAATATAAGCCGAAAGTACATGAACAAAACTCATCCCTACTCAAAATCCAAACCCCATTGCTCAAAAGTAGCATCCGATTACATTAAAGATATTAATAATTTTTTATTCCAAAATATTTAACAATTCTTTTACACTACAAGTTTAACAATTTTTTCAATCTAAAATTATTTTATATTTTTTCCATATTAAAAATACTTTATGATTGTTTTACAATAAAAGATTGCAATTTTTATATTAAAAATTTTACACTATTTTTTTAGTAAGAAATTCTACAATTTTAACAATAAAAAGTTCTGCAAATTTTTTTTTCCCCTCAAAATTCTATGATGTAGATTTTGTGACTTTGCATGCTATATTATTATTATATGTGAGGAAATGTGGAAATCCCAAGTACTGAATTCGAATCAAATACCACGACAATAGAGAAGTAAAATAGACTAAAGAGAATCAAACACAAAAACACAGCAATTTATGTGGAAACCCCTCTACAATCGAGAGGGGAGAAAACCACGGGCGAAGATTGGAGCTTTTATTATTGAATCGTAAAAGAAGAATTACAATAACTCATTTTCTCTCTCTCTCTCTCTCTCTTGGTTGGATGCGGCGCCGCTGGGAAAGAAAAAAAATTTGGAATTGCCAATCTGACATAGCCCTACGTCTATATATATATACCCACGTGGAAATGCGGTTCCCAATCGATTAGGGTCCCGATCGAACGGTGAGCTCACTGCAGGCGTCCCAAACTTACGTAACATTCCTGATCAACCCGATCGATCGGCCTCCTCACGGCTTCCCTACTTAAGAATTCCAAGGAATTTTGAGACATATTCCTAACAAATCTCCACATTGGCTCAAAATTTATCATAATAATAAAACATCTTCACCTTCTCCAATAACACCCCCACACTAGGGTTAACAAACTGAAACTGTAAGTCCAACTAAATTCGAGCAATGCTCGAATTTCCTGCCCAGTAAAACTTTAGTGAACATATCTGCTGGATTATCTTCAGTACCAATCTTTTCAACTCTACCTCCTTCTCATCAATCAAATCTTTAATAAAATGATGCTTGACATCAAAGTGCTTTTTTCTATCATGATGCATCATTTGATCTTTAGCTAGGTGAATTGCTGACTGGCTATCACAGTAAACTCCAACAGTACACTGATCAACTCTGATCTCACTAATCAAACCTCTCAACCAAATAGCTTCCTTAAATGCTTCTGTAACTGCCATGTACTCAACCTCGGTAGTCGCTGTGCAGTAACTAATTGTAGATAAGCTCTCTAACTGATAGCGCTGTCTCCCAAACAGAACACATTACCAAAAGTGGACTTCCTTTTATCAAGGTCTCTACCATAGTCAGAGTCAACATACCCTACTAAACAGCATTTACTCTTCCCAAATTTCAAACAAACATCAGAAGTGCCACGTAAGTAGGTAAGAATCCATTTAACAGCTTGCCAATGTTCCTTTCCTGGATTCGCCATGTACCTACTCACTTTGCTCACAGCACAAGCAATATCTGGAAGAGTACATACCATAGCATACATGATACTACCCATAGCACTAGAATAAGGGACCTAAGACATGTACTTGACATCCTCCTCTGTCTGATGTGAATCCAATGATGAAAGCCTGAAGTGAGCTACTAAGGGAGTGCTAACTGGCTTAGCATCCTTCATGTGAAATCAATCCAGAACCTTCTCAATGTACTTCTCCTGAGACAAGTACAACTTTCTAGCTTTTCGGTCCCTACTGATCTCTATGCCCAGAATCTTCTTAGCTGCTCCTAAGTCCTTCATCTCGAACTCGCTTTTCAACATTGCTTTCAAATCATCAACATCTATCATGTCTTTAGCTGCACTTAACATGTCATCAACGTATAACAGAAGATAAACAAATGAGCCTGAATCTGTTTTCTGAAATACACACAGCTACCATACTTGCTCCTGAAGAACCCATGGCTAGTCATAAACTAATCAAATCTCTTATACCACTATCTAGGTGACTGCCTCAAACCATATAAAGATCTCTTCAACAAAAAACATGGTCTTCTTTTCCTTCTACAGTGAAACCCTCAAGCTGATGCATGTAAATACTCTCCTCTAGCTCACCATGCAAAAATGCAATTTTCACATCTAACTGCTCAAGTTCTAAATCATGCATAGCTACTAAAGTAAGTATCGTTCGTATGGAACAGTGTCAAACAACAAGTGAGAAAATGTCAGGAAAATCAGCACCATATACCTGACGGCAGCCTTTAGCTACTAAGCAAGCCTTGTACCTTGCATCTTCCACTCTAAGAATGCCTTCTTTTCATTTGAAGACCCATTTGCACTCGATTACTCTTTTTCCTATTTGAGGCTTGACTAGCTACCAAGTCTGGTTCTTCTTCAAAGACTCCATCTCTTCATGCATGGCCATATGCCATTTATCTGAGTCAGATCTCGATACAATATCTAAATATGAAGACGGTTCACTACCTTCCACTGTTTCAGCTGTAGTAAGCGCATAGGCTATCATCTCCTCATACCCATATCTCTGTAGCGGCCTAATCTGCCTTTTCTGCCTACCACCTGCAATTGTATGCTGCTTGGACCTGCTGACCTGTTTTTGTTTCATCAGTCTCATCAGAAACATGTACTGGAGGTGCCTGCATACTCTCAAACTGAACTACCTGCTGCTGATCAGAATTTTCAGACCTTATCTGACTATCATCAAGCTTTTCTGCCTGAACTGAATCTTGAATTGTGGAGGGCATGTGTGGCGGATGTACCAGAACAGACTCATCGAATGTCACATCTCTACTGGTCAGAAAGTTATGGGCTTTTGGATCCCATGAGCGATATCCCTTCACACCTGACATATAACCAAGAAAGATACACTTCTTGGCCCTAGGCTCTAGCTTTCCATTGTTAACATAAGCATAAGCAGGACAACCAAATATCTTCAAATAAGAATAATCAGCAGGAGAGCCAGACCATACCTCTTCTGGAATCTTCATTTGAAGCGATGAATGTGGTGATCGGTTCATTAGATAACAAGCCATGTTAACTGCCTCTGCCCACTGTTCTCTCCCTAATCCTGTGTTTGAAAGCATGCACCGAGCCTTCTCCAGTAACGTCCTATTCATTCTTTCAGCCACTCTATTTTTTTGAGGTCGACCTGTACAAGTCCTGTGTCTGACACTGCCTTGGTCCTCACAGAATTTCAGGAAATCACTCTCAACGAACTCAAGACCATTATCTGTCCGCAACCTCTTTATCTACTTCCCTATCTATTTTTCAAGCAGTGTCTTCCACTTCTTGAAGACTTCATAAACTTCATTTTTCTACTTAAGAAAACAGACCCAAACTAATACTTAGAACCTCCTTTGGAAGCAACTTTGGACGGTCCCCATAAATCAGAATGAATGTAGTCCAACATTCCTTTAGTTTGATGCACTGCCTGCTTGAAGCTGACTCTCTTCTGCTTCCAATATACACAGTGCTCACAAAAATCCATCAGTCCAGTTGACTGACCGCATAACAAACCCCTCTTACTCAACTCTGATAGCCCCTTATCACTCATATGGCTCAATCTCATGTGCCGCATCTTAGTGATCTTTGTATCTGTCATGGACAATGTAGAAACAGCCACTGACCCTGTCACGGTAGAACCTACAAGCTCATACAAGGTTCCTACCCTTCTACCCTTCATCACAATCAATGCACCTTTACTCACCTTTAAGACTCCACCTTCAGCTGTGTAATTGTACCCATTGGACTCAAGGGTACCTAAAGAGATAAGATTCTTTTTCAAATCTGGAACGTGTCGCACGTCGCTAAGTGTCCTAACTGTACCATCAAACATCTTCACACGAACTGTTCCAATACCCATCACCTTGCATGCGGCATCATTGCCCGTCAAGATTACTCCACCCTGAATTGACTTATAAGTGGTGAACCAGTCTCTATTAGGACAAACATGGTAAGAACAACCTGAATCCATGATCCATTTGTCCTTGGAGCTGGACTGTGACTCGGTTACTAATAGGACATTAGCATCTCCCTCATCTTCAACTACACTAGCCTCAGCGGACTTATGGTCGTTCGTGTTATCTTCTCTCTGCTTGTTCTTAAGCTTATAACAATTTTTCTTTATGTGCCCCTTCTTGTGACAAAAGTTATACGACGGGTTCTTATGTCTAGATTTAGACCTAGACTTCTTTCCACCTTCAGACCCTCTACATTCAGTCCTACCTCTCACAAACAACCCATTACCAGAGTTATTCACAGAGTCAGACAATTCCCTATCAACTCACTCTTTACTTACTAGGTTTCTTTTAAGTCATCAACAGTGATAGGAGGCCTACCACCATATATCATGCTTTCTACAAAGCCTTTATAAGTATTAGAGAGCGAACACAATAATATCATGGCCTGATCTTCGTCCTTATGGGTGTCATCACAAATCTCAATATTGATATGTGACGCTCTAACAAAAATATTTTTGAAATATTTTTGAAATTTGATTTCCAAATTTTTTTAAAAAAAATTCAAGTCAAATTCAAGCTAATCTAGTTTGTTAATACAAATATTTTTTTGAATTGATATTATGAAAAGCGTGAGCAAAATAACAAGATCAAGTTTTAATAAGTTGATATTTTAGCTTGATTGGATCAATTAATCTTTCAAATAAATAAGCAAAATCATGTTAAATAATTCAAATATTGAGCCAATATGGTAATCAATCAATTAATCAATCAATCAATCAATATTGCTTAGCTAATATGGTAATTTAATCAATCAATCAAGCTAAATAGTCAAAAACATTCAAATCCGCTGAGGCATGCTGAGTGCCTACACACAGACATAAAGTAGCCATCCGAAGCTACTGTGTGTCGACACACAGACCAAAAAAGGCTCCAAACGCCTTCTTTTGATTCGATTTCTTTCCTAGTCTTTCTCCTAACATTTTGAATGTCCCTTAGGCCCTCATTTTCTGATAAATAGGGCTTGAATACTTTAGTTTAATTCATCCAATTCTGTCTAAGCATTTTTGAATAAAAGCTCTTAATCTTTTGTGCTTTAACAATTTAATTTCGAGGTTTCTTTTTAGAGTTTTTTTTTTTTTCAGCATCACTTGTTCTCTTTATTGTTGATCATTAAACTCAATTGGCATATCCTTAGCTTTGGCTAAGTGTGATCGATCATCAATTCACTTTAAAGAGTGAAGAATCTCATTGCTTTAATCCTTTGATTATTTATTTCCTTTTCGTTGTAAAGGTTGAATGCTAAGCCTATTATTACAAAAGGGTCAGTTGTAAAGGTTGGGTCTTGAGCCTGTATACAAAATGACCAGTAGTAAAGGTTGGATCTGGAGCCTAATTTTAACAGGATCATCAAGCTTAGTTAAACCAAAGAGGGCACCAACATGCCGTCACCGAATCCCATTAGAACTCCGAAGTTAAGCGTGCTTGGGCGAGAGTAGTACCAGGATGGGTGACCTCCTGGGAAGTCCTCACCCTTAGGTTAGGGGCACTCGGAAGCAGCCTCTCTTCAGGTTAACACCCTGAAGGGGGAAGGCTGCATACATCCCCCCTCCAGACCTTGCATAGGCGGGAGCCCTTAAGGCACTGGGTATGTTCCTTTTATCAAGCTTAGTTAAAGGCTCAAGTGACGAAAAATAGTCACTTGAGGAGTGGACTAGCTTTCGGTTTGAAAGTGAACCACTATAAAAATATTTGTGCATCGATTTATTCTTGCCTTTATTATTCGCATTTCATATTAATTGTCCAGCCTTCAATTTAATTTTTGGTTCTTAAAGTTTAATTTTTCACTTTATGACAAAAAACCTAATTCACCCCCCTCAGGTTGCTCTTTGGGCTTTCAATTGGTATTAGAGCTAGTACTCTTTTTTTTTCCGGGTAAAACAATCTTTGAGTCATCCTATAGCAATATTCACTCCCATCTTTGTCGAGGGTTAATTGACTAACAAGCCTCCTCTTTTTGATGGAAAAAATTTCCCCCTACTGAAAGCTTAGAATGAGACTTTATATTACATCCATGGATTTTGATTTATGGCTTATAACGAAAAATGCAGATTATGTACCTTCAAAGAAACAAGGAGAGAAAACTATTGAAAAAGAGAAAAATGAGCTTATATAAGATGATAAAGAAAAACTTGCAGAAAAATATAAAAGCTCATTATCAATTATTGTGTGCTATTGCCCAAACGTATTTAATCATGTGTCAGGTTATCAATCGGCAAAAGAGATTTGGGACAATCTAGAGGTCACCTATGGAGGTGCAGATCAAGTAAAGTCATCAAAAATAAACATGTTCGTAAGATTCTGTGAGCTTTTTGAAATGAAACCAGAGAAATCAATAAAAGAAATGTACACTAGATTTTTGACATTACTAACAAACTCCTAACTCTGGGAAAGATATATTCAAATGAGGAGCAAGTTAGTAAAATCCTTAGATGTCTTCCTATTTCACGGCAAGGTTAGGTTACCGCTATTCGAGAAGCACATAACCTCTCCACCTATAAACTTGATCAACTAATTGGAAATCCTATGACTCATGAGATTGACATGGAAGAATTTAAGAAGAAGAAAAACAAAACAAAAAAAAGTAAAGATCTAGAATTTAAATCATCCCTAAGTGACTAAAGTGATGGAATTGATGATGAAGTAGTTATGTTAGCAAAAGGTTTACAAGCATCTTAAAAAGAAAATGTTTAAGAAAAATTTTAAAAAAGGTTCATCTTCCTCCAAAGATGAACCAACTTGCTATGAGTGTTGAGAAATGATCCATCTCAAAAAGGGATTGTCCAAAGCCAAAAAATAAGAAGTCCTTCAACAAATTCAAAAAGAAGGACAAAAAGGAAGAACGAAAGAAGGCAATTGTAGCGTGGAGAGATATCGATGATGATTCCAATGAAGAAAGTAAAGACAAAGTGGCCAACTTTTGTCTCATGGCCATTGATTATGATTGCGTTGAAGAGGATGTGATAACCGATCTATCCTATGATGAATCTATTGTTGGTTTTCATGATTTGTGTGGGAAATATAAAAAATTGAAAAAAATGACACAATGCTTTCATAAAGGGCCTTGAAAAAATGAGTCTAGAAGAAGAGTCAAAACAACATTTATTACTTGAACTTGAAAATGAATCATTAAAGGAATGAGTCTTTAAATGTTGAAATCATAAAACTAACTAATGAAATACAATCGTCGAAAGAACCACTTGATATTTTAACGGAAATTGAAAAAGGAAAATCCAAGAAAGATGAATCACTCTTCAAGGAGAATGAATCTTTGAAAGAATGAGTTGATGAACTTTCAAAAATCTCAAACAAAATTTTCAAAGGGCAAGAAAGACTTGAAAACATTCTCTCATCTCAAAATTTGGTCTATAACAAGGAAGGAATTTGTTATAATGGAAATGTTGAAAAGAAAATTTTCAATGTCCTTTTTGTCAAATCCTTTTCACCTCCAATAAACTCTATAAGATGCCACTATTATAGTTACCATAGGCATATCATGTACCAATGTCCTTTTAAAAGGAATTTTAGAAAAACAAAGATGGTTTGGTTCTCAAAAGGATCTCGACCACCAAATGTCAAGGCTAACAACAAAGGACCCAAGAAAATTTGGGTACCTAAAAGCATTTGAATTGTGATAGGTATGTATGAAAATCGAAAGCAAGAACCAAAAGTGGTACTTGGATAGTGGATGCTCAAGACACATGACAGGAGATAATCCAAATTCATTTGAACAATGCCAAGTAAAGGAAATATCACTTTTGGCGGCAACAAGAAAGGAAAAATCATCAGTATTGGTAGCATTGCTTTAAACTCTTCTCTTTGTACTAAAGATGTCTTACTTGTTGAAGGTCTTAAGCATAATCTTGTAAGTATAAGTCAATTATGTGATAGAGGCTATTGTGTGAACTTTGAGTCATCTAGATGCATAGTTAAACATGCTAAAACAAAAGAAATTTTGCGCGTTAGTCTACGATGTAAAAATGTCTATATAATTGATCTTGATTGTGTAGATTCTTTAAAATGCTTTGGTGTCTTGGATGAAAATGATCCTTGGATTTGGCATGGAAGATTTGGACATGTTAGTATGGACTTGATTTCAAAACTTTCAAAAAATGATCATGTTAGAGGATTATCAAAGCTAATATTTGAAAAAGATCATATTTGTGACGCATGTCAATATGGCAAACAAACTAGATCTTCATTCAAATCCAAGAATGTATTTTTAACATCAAGGCATCTTGAACTCTTACATATAGATTTGTTTGGTCCTAGTCGTCATTTAAGCCTTAGTGGATATGGACTTATAATTGTTGATGATTACTCTCATTTTATTTGGTGCCTATTCCTTTCTCATAAGAGTGAAGCATTTCATAAATTTGAAAAGTTTTAAAAAAAGGTGCAAAATGAAAACAATTTGAAAATCATTTCAGTTAGAAGTGATCACGTAAGGGAATTTGAAAATGATGGTTTTGAGAATTATTGTGGTTACTTTGGAATCAACCATAATTTTTTGGCACGTAGAACTCCTAAACAAAATGGAGTGGTTGAAAGGAAAAATAGAACTCTTGAGGAGATTGCAAGAACCAAGCTTTGTGAAAATAATTTGCCAAAATATTTTTAGGCCGCTACTGTTAACACCGCTTGCTACATCTTAAATTGAGCTAATAAGACCTATTTTAAAGAAAACACCCTACGAACTCTATAAAGGTAGAAAACTAAATATTTCATAATTCAAACCTTTTGGGGTGCAAATGCTTCATTCACAACAATGGCAAAACAAATATTGGTAAATTTGATCCTCGAGTGGATGAAAGTATTTTTATTGGATATTCCCCAACTAGCAAAGCATATAGAGTCTGGCTGTAGAAGAGTCCATACATGTGGTTTTTCATGAAACTAATGTCTAATCCTCTATAACTCCTTGTGATGATGATGATATAGTAATCAATTCAATAAATATCACACCCTCATCTGAGGAGCAGGAAAAGGATAAACTCAAAGCTCCAATGTATGAACCAAAAGAAATAACCAAAATGTCTAATCCACACAGAAAGACTTGTCACGAGAATGGAAGAACCTAAGAGTATAGAAGAAGTTCTAAATGATGCAAATTAGATCATGGCAATGGAAGAAGAGCTAAAACAATTCAAGAGTAATGATGTTTGGGAACTTGCATATAGACCTCAAGACATCAAGTCATCTGTACCAAGTGGGTCTACCGCAACAAGAAATACGAAGAAGGTAATGTGATAAGAAACAAGAAGAAGGTAATGTGATAAGAAACAAGGCAAGGTTAGTAGCTAAGGGCTATAACCAAGAGGAAGGTATAGACTATAAGGAAAACTTTGCTTCCATTACTAGATTAGAAGCTATTGGAATCTTATATGCATTTGCTTTGTTTAATAATTTTAAATGTTTTCAAATGGACATAAAAAGTGCATTTTTAATAGTTTTATCAAAGAGAGGTTTATGTTGAACAACCACCCAGATTTGAGGATGACAAATTTCCTAACCATGTATATAAACTCAAAAAACCTCTATGAATTGAAACAAGCTCTTAGAGCTTGGTATGAGAGATTAAGCTCATTTCTAGCGCAAAATAGATTTTCAAGAGGAAAGGTTGGCACTACACTTTCTATCAAACACTAAAAAACAATTATTCTCATTGTGCAAATTTATGTTGATGGTATAATGTTTGGTGCTACTAATCCTCTCTTTGTGAAGAGTTTACAAATCTTATGAGTAGGGAATTCAAAATGAGTATGATGGGAGAACTCAACTACTTCTTTGGATTTCAAATCAAGCAAGGCAAGGAAAGAATTTTCATTAACCAAGCCAAGTACATCAAAGAAATGCTTAAGAAATTTGGCATGAAAAATTCAAAGGGAATTGCAACCCCAATAAGCTCAACTCTCAAGCTAGACATGGATGAAAAGGGTAAAAAGGTGGATCAAAAGCTACATAATGGTATGATAGGAACCCGTCTTTACCTTATCTCTAGCAGGCCTGATATTTTGTGTAGTGTGTGCTTATATGCTAGATTACAAGCATGTCCTAAGGAATTTCATTTATGTGTCATAAAAGGAATCTTTCAATACCTAGTTGGTACTCCTTCACTAGGCTTATTTTACCCATATTGTGATTTCTTTGATTTAGTTAGATACAGTGATGCGGATTTTGCTAGATACAAAGTGGACAGGAAATCGACTAGTGGCACTTGCCAATTTTTTGGTCACGATTTGGTGTCATGGTTTAGCAAAAAGAAAAATTCCGTTGCTTTATCCATCGATGAGGCCGAATATGTTGCATGTGGTGGTTAATGCATCAATTAAATGACTATGGTATTCATAGTGACCATGCTCCCATAATGTGCGATAACACTAGTGCTATATGCTTAATGAAAAACCCTGCTCAACATTCTAGAACAAAACATATTGAGGGTAGATACCATTTCATTCATGATCATATGCATAAGGAGATGTCATTGTGAAATTTGTTCCCATTACTAATCAATTAGCAGATATTTTTACTAACCCTCCATAAGAAGATACCTTTTGTGACATTAGAACAGGAATTGGCGTGTGCTGTTTATCTACTTGCCTTTGATTGAGTGCATTAGTCATTTGCATTCAACATTGAGTTTTATTTCACAACATGAAAGTGCTTCAATCGACCAAGTATTCTTATCCAACTCATGGCTATTGGAACTTGGACCATTAGGGGGGTTGGGGGGGGGGGGGGGGGGGGGGGGGGGTGTATTTTCAATTATTTAAAAAAAAATAACATGTAGAATTGAAGAGTCGTGCTTTGTTTTCTGTGTATTGACACACAAGTTCAGTGAGTCGACACACGGTGTTGTAGTGAGCACCTCTTCCTTTTTCTGTGTGTTGACACACATAGGAGACTCAAGGGTCCGGTACTCCTAACCTCTTTTTTGCACTTTTCCTTCCCCACTTTCTTCACTTCTTCCCCACTTCTCTCATCTTCACACATCCTCTCATAAACCCTAACCTCTCTTTTACAAACAACTCTGAAATCTTCTCATTTGTCTCAAATTTCCTTCAAATTTTTACTAGAAATCAAGTTTTTATCAATATTTTAACATCAAAACCTTAGATTTTTGTTAAAAGTTAATCTTCTTCACATACCCTGACCCAAAAATGAACCAACCAAGATTTTCTCAAATTTTTTGTCTTTTTTTTCTTCACTTTTCTTGGTTTTAAAAAAAAAAAGGAACATACCCAGTGCCTTCAGGGCTCCGGCCTACGCAGGGTCTGGGGGGGCGGATGTACGTAGCCTTCCCCCTTCAGGGTGTTAACCTAAAGAGAGGCTGCTTCCCAGTGCCCCCAACCTGAGGGTGAGGACTTCCCAGGAGGTCACCCATCCTAGTACTGCTCTCGCCCAAGCACGCTTAACTTCGAAGTTCTAATGGGAATCAGTGACGGCGTATTTTCTTGCTTTTCTAAGTCTAAAAAACTTTTTCCTCAAATCTCCAATTTTCTTGAACCATCTTGAAGTAATCTCAAATTTTCACACTTTGCTCCCAAACCCACGAATTTTTTTCTCCAAATCTCTTCAAGCTTTAAGTCATGGGTCACACAAAAAATTCAGAAACTACTTCTAAGAAGAGGTTCGGAAATGATGAAGGTGCTTCTTCATCCCGCCGTCCTCGTTAAGTAAATTCCTGTAACTCCTTCCTCAAAAGGGAAGTGTTGTTTGGTAGATTTGTAAATTGGACTTGGGTTAGGATAAACAACTTGGGGGAATTATTTACTTTATTTAAAGGAGTAGGATGGATTGAAATTTGTTTTGTAAACGAATTGGTATATTCGAATTAAGTATGTGAATTTTATTTTAACCTTAAAATTTCTAGAACTACTCCCCTAAAATCATCATCAAAAGTTTTAGGTCAAGTAATTAAAATTGATGCATCTTATGTAAATGAATTACTTGGCTTTGTTTTTTATGAAGATGACAATTTTATTTTTTTCCCAAGATCTCCACCCATTCCCTATACCCAAAACTCTCCATAACTCTAGTCTTCAACAAGTTGTAGGTGAAATAGCACCTTCTAGCACAAAGAAGCCTAACTCAATGATTTAGGAGTGGTGCTTAAATTAGCACATAGATTGATTTATATGAACATCACTCCAAGATTGGGTGGCTTCAACTTAGTCCCAAACTTGCATCTATTTCGTTTACCTCGACTCCTGGATGGCCAAAAAAGTAATCTTAGAGATTTAGTCTTACAATTCATGTTTCATATCAATTCTTGAAAGACTAATCCTGCTTATGGCATGCTTATTACCCATTTTTTTCAACAAACTTTAAATAGATCATCTTTTTCGAACCCCATGCCGTATCAAGATTACTCTATCAGGACATCATTGAAAAAGATGGGTTTCGAACTTAAACACAATGAATGGGTAAAGAAACAAAAAGGAGTTAGTAGAATAGAATAAACAGATGAAGATAGAGATGAGGAAGAGGAAATATTTGATGGAGGGAATGAGATTAATGAGGATGCATCTCAACAAGGACCTCCAAAAAAAACGAGCATAAGTAAATGACTTACTTTTTTGGAAGAACAAGTGTCTTCCTTACAAGAAAAAAATTTAACTTATACTCAAATTTTGAAGAGTTCAGAAATGAAACACGATCCACACTATAAAAGATTTTAGAGTTTCTATTGTATTGAAAAAGACCCCCAAATCTTTAGATTAATTTTTTCTTTCAAAAGGTTGGAGCTACATTTTCATTTATTATACATCACTTTACTTAAAGTGAATGAAATGTTATGACTATTTGAAATGTGTGTCATTTCTTTGTGTTTATATATGCTCTTAGTGCTTTTAATAGGGGAAGTTGTCACTTTCTTTATCCCTTATCTTGTGCTTTTTATTGATGACAAAGGGGGAGAGAAATTAGTGTGCAGTTGATGGTGTTTGTTGATTCATGTTCAGCTGTTTCATGTTACAAAAATGACGCTAGGTGTAAGTTATTGAACTTAGAACTCATAGAATGCATCAATCATGCTATGAAGTTTGTGTTTGATTTAGAAATGTTAAAAATGATGTTGATGTTAACCTATTGAATGTATAATTCTTACAATGCACCAACATAACGATAGACTATTGAGTATGAACAGTTAACATGTTATATAGAACTCCATGACTAGTTATAAAGTGGGAATATGTATGATTTGAGTAGTCAATATTTTTACGGTGAATTCTATAGTTCAACTTTCATTTTCTTAAGAGAGAACACAAAATGTTTGTCATCATCAAAAAGGGGCAGATTGTTTGCCCTAAAGGCCATTTATATTGCAATTTTGGCGATAACAATCATTTAGTCAGTCATTATGTTAGAATTGTTCAATAAAGACTAATCATATTGATACCAAGCTTTCTAAGATGATGGATCAAAAGGAAATGTGTTCAAAGTTGAAGAGAAAATTCATCCAAAATGAAGAGAACGAGATTTAAGTCCAAGCTCTTTAAGTCATTTATTTTCATTTTCTAGGACTTAGGATCAGGATATATCAATTAATTCAAATTTTAATATTGATATATGATGCTGTAACAAAAACGTTATTGAAATATTTTTGAAATTTGATTTCCAAATTTTATTTGAAAAATATTCAAGTCAAATTCTAGTTAATCGAGTTTGTGATGCAGCCAGCCTAAGCAAACCAAGTGAAGACGAGACAAATTGAGTAGACGGCTTGGCAAGCAGGTTAGCGAGAGGGAACTTGGCGTGACGCCAAGAAATAGCTCCGGTTCTAGATTCGCGAGATTTCAGCTGCGATCCTTATGGATTTTCTTAACAAATTCGTTATTTTTCTTATTTTACTAATTTGATTGTTATTTTACTTATTTGATTTTATTTCCTAAATTATTTGTATTCAAATCTCTTTATTCCTCCCCTATAAACGGGAGAAGTCTAGGTTAGGATTAGTTTAGTTATCCAAGTTAAATTCGCAAATTGTTTTGCTTTTACTCGTTTCTCAACCTATGAGAACTCGAGACTATCACCTCTTTGTAATTTTATTATTTTCTTAATAAGATTCAAAGAAAAGGCCATTGAACCTTCCCGTAACCCTTATTTCCCTATCACGCGCTACATCAGTTGGTATCAGATTATAGAAACTCTTCCTGAAACGATGGGCCCAAGACATCAAACGAATGCCACCGTCGAAGAAGTGACTGACCGTGACCAACATTAGCAGTACGTGAGGAGATTTGAGGATCTGGAAGAGAGATTCCGGTGGTTCGACTGATGCTTGATCCAACTCGGGGCAAACCCCAACCTCTTGGACGGAGTTAGGCCCCAACGCCACCCTTCACCAGATGTTAATGGTGAATACGTGGATGATCCTTTCCTTAACCAATTTCATGACGAAAAAATTTCGGAACCAAGGTTGAGGCTCCAACTGCGCCATGGAGGTGAGCCCAACGGTCACAAAGATAGTAGGTGGGAATCCGGACTTCGGATTGAGATTCCGAAATTTAATAGAGGAGGACATCCAGAAGTGTTCCTTGATTGGCTCGTTGCCATTGAGGAAGTCTTGGAGTTTTCGGAGATCTCAGAACGAAAGTAGGTGCCACTAGTTGCTATGCACCTTCGCGGGAGGGCAGCTACCTAATGGCACCAACAGAAGCAGATCCAGCTCAGACAAGGAAAACCTACGATTAAATCTTGGGAGAAGATGAAGAAGCACTTGCGAGGCACCTTCTTACCTCATAATAACGCCCATATGATGTACCAGCCACTACAGAGCCTTCTCCAAGTTTCAAGAAACATGGAGGAGTACAAATCTAAGTTCCATACCTTAGTCGCTAGGAATGACTTGGCGGAATCGGGGAACAGTTGGTTTATAGATACATTGGCAGATTGAGGGAAAGTATATAAGACGTCCTTAATATGTTTGACATCTTCACTATGTCAGAAGTCGCTCAGAGAGCAATGCAAGTGGAGATGCAGCAGAGATGCCGTCCTACTGGCGGCACCTATAACACGCCAACTGGGGCAAGATGGCAGACCCAGGCCATGCCAAACCTAAATGTGTTAACTACCAATCCAAAATTGATAGCTAATTTGTGAAGGAAAGTGGTAAGATGAGAAAAGAAGTGAAGGGAGATGAGAGAATAGAGAAAGAGATGAGAAAACTAGAGGGAAACCCTAAAGGGATTCAGATTTTTATTAATTGGATACAAGAATACAAGCCTTTAGATCTATTTATAATAGATCTTAGTACATTGAATCTAAAGAAAGCAAATAACCGAACAAAACCAGAATTGGGGCCAAAATGTAGGTACCCGGACCTGTTAGTTGCAGCTGCAACTGATTTTGGCGCCGGATTACAAATTCAAATCGCCACAATACAAAACTTAACCTCCTACGTTTATTACATCAAAATATCAATGGAATAATGAATTTTATGGAATTATAACAGTCCCCTCCCCTTGAGAGACTCCTTGTCCTCAATGAGAAAAACTCAAAAATTAGCTCTTCAAGAACGTTGGATGGTTCCATGTGAGGATGTCCTTGTCTAAGTTCAACCACTTCACCAAAATCTGTTGTGAAGAACCCGTTCCTGCTGCAATCAACTTAGATTTCTTGGTTGGAATTGGACCCAACCGCAATCTTCCATCTGAACTGATTTCGGGTGGTGCTTTGGAGCTGTTCTCACCTCTTGCAACCTGTTTTTTAAGTAACGAAACATGAAACACAGGGTGAATATAGGAATGTGATGGTAAATCCAATTCATAAGCTACGTTGTCGATCTTCCTCTTGATCTGGTATGGACCAAAGTATCATGAACTTAGCTTGACGTTTCTCCGAACTGCCAATGACGATTGCCTATACGGCTGTAGTTTTAAGTAAACCATGTCACCAACTTCGAAAACCTTGTCTACTCTCTTCTTGTCAGCATAAAACTTCATACGGGCACGAGCTTGTTGCAAAATGTCCGTGAGAAGCTGCGTCAACTCTGTCCTCTGCTGCACTAAATCTGCAGCTGCAGAATCAGAACCCCCTTGAGGCTGCAGCAACATCGGGGTCAGAGGAGTGGAGCCATACAATGCGTGAAAAGGAGTTGTGCCTAAGGAAGCATGGAAGTGTATGTTGAACCAGTACTCTGCCAACGACAACCACTGATTCCATTCTCGAGGCCGTGCAAATACCATACTTCGGAGATATTGCTCGACACACTGATTCACTCTCTCCGTTTGACCATCCGATTGAGGATGGTATGATGAACTGAGTGCCAAAGTTGTGCCCAATAATCTGAACAATTCTCACCAAAAGTTACTCGTGAAGATCTTGTCCCTATCCGAGACAATTGTTTCAGGCAATCCGTGCAATTTATATATGTTGTCTAAGAAGCTCTTAGCCAAATTTTCAGCTGTAACAGGTCGAATCAAGCGATAAAATGGCTATATTTCATGAATCGGTCCACCACGACCCAAATTACTTCCCGACCATCGGACTTGGGAAGCCCTTCAATAAAGTCCATACTAATGTTAATCCAAGAACCTCCGGAATAGGAAGTGGCTGCAAGAGTCCTTCATATCGATGATCCCCCAATTTTGTTTGTTGACACACCTCGCAAGACTTCACGAAATCAGAAACAAATTTCCTCATTCCGGGCCAACTAAAATGCGCTTCAACCCATTGATAAGTGCCATCAACCCCTAAGTGACCACCCCAAGCTGAATCATGGGATGCCTTCAGGATCTGATCCCTCAAATCTGTCAAAGAACCAATATATATCATGTTCTGCACATGGATGATGCCACTCTGCACCTACACTTCTGCATTACTGTCTTTCGGGAGCCCAGTTTGAGCTACTGCTACAGCCATGGTTTCTTGTGCAAACGCATCCCCATCGTATGATTTGTAGACTTCATCCATCCAAGAAGGTAAAACAATGGATAAAGCCCCACAAGAACCCTGCTCGAAATCCTCAAACCTCCTGGAAAGTGCGTCGGCAGCCACATTTTCCTTCCCCTTTCGGTAATCAATTGCATAGTCTAACCCAAGCAACTTCATCAATCCTTTCTTATTAATCCTTTCTTTTGTATTCGTGTGGCTATCTTTTTCCCCAAAAGATACTTAAGACTATGATGGCCTGTTTGTATGATGAATCGATGTCCATCCAAGTAATGCCGCCACTTCTCAACTGCAAGGAGAATCGCCAAGTACTCTTTTTCGTAGGTGGACATAGCTTGAGGTTTAGGGCTAAGGGCTTGACTCAAATAAGCAATCGGCCTCCCATTTTGAGAAAGAACAGCCCCACATCCAGTCCCACTTGCATCGGTCTCCAAAATGAAGTCTCCGCAAAATTCGGCATTGCTAGTACCAGTGCCTTACACATAGCGGACTTGAGCTCGTCAAAGGCTTCTTGTGCTCTATCACTCCATTTGAATGCATCCTTCTTAAGCATCTCGGTTAAGGGCTTAGCAATGGACCCATAACCATTCACAAACTTTCTATAATACCTGGTCAACCATAAATACACCCTCTGGAGAGATTATGTGTCCCAAATACTCAAGCTCGAATTGAGAAAAAGAGCACTTTGATATCTTCGCATAAAACTTGTGTTGTCGCATCACAATGGACACCTCCTTGAGATGTTTAAGATGATCTTCATAAGTCGGGCTGTAGACTAATATATCATCGAAGAAAACCAATACCGATCTCCTCAGGTAAGGCTTGAAAATATCATTCATAGCAGCTTGGAATGTGGCCGGAGCGTTAGTTAAACCGAACGACATTACCACGAACTCAAAGTGTCCATGCTGAGTCTGAAAAGCAGTTTTGTATATGTCCGGCTCAAGAACTCTAATCTGATGGTACCCTTGCCGTAGGTCCAGCTTGGAGAAAAATCGAGCACCAAACAATTCATCAAGCAAGTCGTCGATGACAGAGATAGGAAATTTGTCCTTCACTGTCAATGAGTTTAATTGTCGGTAATCAATGCACATTCGAGTTGTGCCGTCCTTCTTCTTAACAAGTATCACGGGTGAAGCGAACTGACTATGACTTGGTCAGATAAAACTCATCAGCAGTAACTCCTCCACCTGTTTTTCAATTTCTGATTTTTGAGCATGAGCATAGCGATACGGCCTGATTTTCACCGGATCCAAATTACCTCGAAGTGGAATGGCATGATCAACATTTCTTTGAGGAGGAAGGCTCTTGGGAACCTCAAAAAAATCCTCAAACTCAGTCAACAATGCGAGAACCTCGGGCTGCACTTCCTGCTGCAGATCGGTAGAAGATAACAAGAAAAGTTGTCCAAGCCATTGGACGGTCTTCTTCTTGAAGCTACCTTGCAAACGCTTACCATTGATCAATTTCAGCTGTGCTTGATCAGAAATCCCGTGCAAAGTGATCTTCTTGCGATGACCTTCGAAAGACACAGTCATCTTATCAAAGTCGAAAAGCACCGGGTTAAAGGTCCTCATCCAATCGACCCTGAGTACCATGTCACAACCTCCCAAAGGAAGTACTCGAAAGTCAAAGGTGAATTTATGGTCTTGCATAGACCATTGGAACGATTGACACTTAGTTTGAATTGTAATAGAATTTCCATCCGCTACCATTGCGGCCAAGGGATGAGTTTTGATGATTTCAAGCTTCACCTTCTTCGCCAACTTGGGATCAACGAAGCTATCCGTGCTTCCGCTATCCACAAGAATGGTGATGGAAATTTTGCCCGCCTTGCCACCATTACATATGGTGTTATGTGCACCATTTCTCGTAAGAGCTTTCATCGAGATTTCCACTTCATCTTCCAGCTGCTCATCCAATGATTCCACCTCAGATTCGGTCTCTGCTAAATGAGAGCTCTCGGTATCAGATACTAAGGCCACATTTGAGCCTCTTGCAGTCATCAAAAACTTCAGATTACACTTGTGACCGGGCTGATATGGCGGATTGCATCTGAAACAAGATCGTGCAGGCCACCTGTCCCCAAACCGGCCAGATTTGCTGCTATAAGCTTCCCCTGGATGAGTCTTGTGATTGCTACTCTTGAATTTACTTTTATTACTTGAAGGTAGAAGAGTAGTTTCAATCAATTTAGCCTTGTTGTAGGCTTTGGAAAGGGTCTTTGGCTCAATGGCTTTAACCAAGCTCTTAATTCTTGGCTTCAAACCACTATGAAGCTTGAGACATAATAAGCTTCGGTAGAATGTGGATTAATGGCTATCATATTGGCACGCAAGTTTTCAAATCTGGTAACGTACTCCTTCATCGTGGATGTTTGATAGACTTTGTTAAAGCTATCAACAACATCACTAGAATCCTTTTCACCATACCTCTCACACAATTCCTCCACAAATTGGTCCCAAGAAAGACAAGGATTACTCCTCAACACACTATAGAACCAAACCTCGTGGTCTCCATGAAGATACACAGCAGGGAGCTCGACTTTTTCTGCACCACTGATGTTATAAAAATGAAAATACCGCTCACAACCTCTTATCCATGACTCAGGCTATTTTCCCTCGAATGGCTCGATTTGAACCCTTGGCTGCCGGTAACCTCTACCACCAAATGTAGCCTCATTGCTCAAAGACCTTTGATGCATATCCGGAGGTCTATTTTGATGCTCCACACCATCGGATGAAAGCCTTGGAAACTCATTCCAATCAGGGGGTCGATGATGGCGATCATTGTGCATTCCACCTGATCTGTTGTGACCTGAACCCAAACTTCTAAGAAAGGCTCCTGCAGCAACCTCTACTTCAGGAGGTCGAACCTTTGCGGACCTGATCTGTACTGATGGTCCTGCTTCCATCTGAATTTCAGGTGCCTTACCGCGATCTCCTCCAGAATTCATATCTGTATTCTGTTGTTGCTGCGGTGGAGTCATATTATTTGGTGGAACAAGTTGACTTGCGGGCTTAAGAATAGCATTGACGGATGGTTCACCTTGTTTCTTGAACTGATCCTGCAATTTCTCCATCCGATCCTCCAATTTGGACAATCGCTCATCAGTCTTTTGCTGATTTTCCAGGCTCATTTGCTGAAACCTTGCAAACCAGCATTCTTCAGATTGTATTTGTGATTGATTGAATTGTATTTGTGATTGATTGAGCAATTCCTTCAACTGATCAAGCGTAACATACTCCTTGGAATTGCACGTACCAGCATCAGCAGCATCTGATCCATCTGCTGGAACTGCAGGTGCAACAAAGCCACCTCTAGCACCCGATCGAGTCCTTACACCTTCAGCCATGCCTTGATCGTGTTTCTTTGATTTTTCCAGCTCAATTCAAGCACAAGACCACTTGAACGAAGCTCTTATACCAAATGTTAACTACCAATCCAAAATTTATAGCTAATTTGTGAAGGAAGAGGTAAGATGAGAAAAGAAGCGAAGGGAGATGAGAGAATAGAGAAAGAGATGAGAAAACTAGAGGGAAACCCTAAAGGGATTCAGATTAATTGGATACAAGAATACAAGCCTTTAGATCTATTTATAATAGATCTTAGTACATTGAATCTAAAGAAAGCAAATAACCGAGCAAAACCAGAATTAGCGCCAAAATGCAGGTACCCGGACCTGTTAGTTGCAGCTGCAACTGATTTTGGCGCCCAATTACAAATTCAAATTGCCACAATACAAAACTTAACCTCCTACGTTTATTACATCAAAATATCAATGGACTGATGAATTTTATGGAATTATAACAAAATGGTTAGCTAACAACACCACCCGCCAACACTGTCAGGCAAGTCAACCATTAATTGGCAGGTTCTTCTAGAGCTTGTTGCTTTAAATGTGGAGAGGTAGGACACCGAGCCTCGGATTTCCGCAAGGGAGATAGAATGGGGAAAGCCCTTCTCATTGAGGAGCCAACAGCTGAAGAAGATGAGACCACTAATGAGAATAGTTTTGAGCAGTTGGCAGAACCAAAACTACATGACGTCACAGGTGATGTGGGACAGTTGCTTGTTCTTAGGCGTGTATGCTTCGCACCAAGGGAAGAACACAGAGATCGCTGGTTACGGAGCGACATTTTTCAGACAACCTTCACTATTGGCAGTAAGGTATGCCGAATGGTTATTGATTCAGGGAGTTGTGAAAATGTAATTTCAAAAGAAGCAGTGACGAAGCTGGGATTGAAGATGGAGGCACACCCACATCCGAACAAAATTCCTTAGCTAAAGAAGAGAAACCATGTGACGGTTTCCAAACGTTGTTTTGTGAACTTTTCTATTGGGCCAAAATACAAGGAAGGAGTTTGGTGCAATGTTGTAACTATGGACACATGTCATCTTCTACTGTGGCGTCCTTGGAAATATGATTGAGGAGCTGTTCATGATGGGAGAAAGAATACTTATAGCTTCCTTTTCGAGGGTGTTAAGACAGTATTGCACCCAAATAAGGAAGAAAGACCAAAAGCACCAGAAGCCAAGCATCCAAATGTTCTAGGCCATGCCTTGTTTGCAAAAGAAGTTGGTGACACCAAGGTAGGGTGCGTTCTGATCAAAAAGTAGAACACCATCACTTCACAAGACTTACAGCAATTGGTCAAGGCACTACCAGAAGAATTTGCTGATGTGTTCCCAGAAGAATTCCCTAAGACATTACCGCCTTTACGAGATGTCCAGCACCATATTGATATGGTTCCTGGTACTTCCTTGCCAAACCGACCTCATTACCAGATGAGCTCGACAGATTACGAAGAATTGAGATGCCAAGTTGACGAGCTTCTCGCCAGGGGTTTCATCAGAGAGATCTTAAGCCCATGTGCAGTACCAGCTTTACTCAAACCCAAGAAGGATGGATCATGGAGAATGTGCATGGACAGCCGCGCCATAAATAAGATCACTATACATTACATATTTCCAATTTTGAGGCTTGGTGCTTTATTAGATCAACTTCAGTGCACCAAGGTGTTCACTAAGTTAGATCTTAAGAGCAGGTATCATTAGATCCGCATCATGCCTGGAGATGAGTGGAAGATAGCTGTTAAGACAAGGGAGGGACTTTATGAGTGGATGGTCATGCCGTTTGAGTTGTTTAATGCTCCGAGCACATTTATGAGGTTTATGAACCAGGTCCTTCACCCTTTCATTGGTAAATTTGTTGTTGTGTACTTTGATGACATCCTCATCTTCAGCCGGGACTAAGAAGATCATCTTCGCCACCTCAGAGAGGTAATTCAAACGTTAAGAGTTCAAAGCATGTTCGCCACACTCATGAAGTGTGAATTCATGAGAGATCGAGTTACATTCCTTGGGTTCATTGTGTCTAAAGATGGGATTTCTGCAGATGGAGGAACGATTGAGGCCATTCGTTACTGGCCACAACCAAAGACCATTGGTGAAGCACAAAGTTTCCATGGCTTGGCATCATTCTATAGGTGCTTTGCTCCCGGCTTCAACTCAATTGTAGCACCAATCACTGACTGCTTGAAGGGAGGTTCTTTGTTATGGATGCCCGAAGCTGAGTTTGCTTTCTCCAAAATCAAAGAGATGTTATCAACTGCACTAGTGTTAGCACTCTAGGATTTTCATAAAACTTTTAAGCTACACACCAATGCTTCGAATATTAGGCTTGGGGCCGTACTGAGTCAAGATGGAAGGCATTTCGCTTATTTCAATGAAAAGCTCAACAGTAGTGAGCTAAACTATTTGACATACAACTTGGAGTTCTACACCTTAGTGAGAGCACTACGGCATTGGAGAACATACTTAGCAAATTGAAAGTTCGTTCTATATTCAAACAACGTGGCCCTCAAATTCATTAACAGCTAGGACAAGCTTTCTAACAGGCACGCCAAGTAGGAAAGCTACGTCTAGCTCATCCACTTCACCATCAAACACAAATCAAGCGCGATGAACAAAGTGGCAGATGCCTTCAGCAGACGAACATTGATCTTGGCAAAGAGTAAAGTAGAAATTACTAGATTTTAGCAACTACAAGACCTATACCATGATGAATCAACCTTTGGCGGCATTTGGAGTGATGTTCAGTCCGATTACATTCCCGATTACTCAATCCATGGCTGGTTTTTGTTCAAGGGGAACCTGGTGTGTGTCCCGAACTCGAGTTGGCGGATGAAGATCATTGAAGAAAAGCATAACTTCGGGCATGTTGGCAGAGACAAGATACTCAAGCTTATTATCACTAACTACTACTGGCCAACGATCCACAACGACGTTGAGAGTTTTGTCAAGCGTTGTCGTACTTGTCAAATTTCTAAGGGTGGGATGACAAATGTTGGGCTTGACTTTCCGTTACCGGTACCTAGTCAGTCATGGGTGGATGTCAACATGGATTTCGTATTGGGATTACCAAGAGCCATTGGCGGGTTAATTCCATTTTTGTTGTAGTTGATCGATTTTCAAAGATGGCGCACTTCATCGGATGTAAGAAGGTCGCAGATGCCATACACATTGCGGGTCTTTACTTCAAGGAGGTGTACAAGTAGCATGGGTTGCCAATGAGTAGAGTGTCTAATAGAGATGTCTGTTTTGCCTACCACTTTTGGAGGGCCTTGAAGATGACTAATATGTCTCTTGCTTTTAGTGCCGTCCATCACCCTCAAATGGATGGACAAAACAAAGTCATCAACTGGTCTCTAGGTAACCTCCTCCATTGTTTGGCTACAGAAAACACCAAGGGCTGGGCATTGAAGCTCCATCAAGCCGAATTCGCCTACAATAGCTCGGTAAATAGAAGTACAGGGTTCGTGCCATTTCACGTTGTTTATGGTTTCATGCCTCGCGCCCCTATTGATCTGGTGCAAGTACCCAACTTGACACGTCCCCATTGAAAGGTTGAAAACTTCATCTCGTCCCTCAAAGACATTCATGAACAAACACAAGCTCGGTTACTGAAAATCAACGCCAAGTATAAGGCCACCTGTGACAGCAAACGGCAAAGTGTTCAATTCCAAGTTGGCGAAAAACTATGGGCAGTCTTGACTAAAGAACGTTTCCCGACTTTGGAGTATAATAAGCTCCTAGCTCGCAATTGGCCCATTGGCGGTCCTGGAGAAGATCGACCATAATGCTTATCGTCTTCAACTTCCACCAGGCATGCGAACTTCAGATGTTTTCAACGTTAAGCACCACAGTCCTTATTTTGGCAAAAATGATAGCACTAATCCCCAAACAAATTCGAGGATGAATTCTCTCCAACTCGGGGAGGATGAGGTAGCCAACCTAAGCGAACCAGGCGAAGGCAAGACAGAACGAGTAGATGGCTTGGTGAGCAGGTTGGCGAGAGGGAACTTGGCGTGATGCCAAGAAACAACTCCGATGCTAGATCCGCGAGATTCAGCCGTGATCCTTGAGATTTTTCTTAACAAATTTGTTATTTCCCTAAATTTACTGCTTTGATTGTTATTTTACTGATTTTATTTTATTTCCTAAATTAATGTAGATTTTAATTCAAATCTCTTAATTCCTCCTTTATAAAATGGAGCAGTCTAGGTTAGGATTAGTTTAGTTATCCAAGTTAAATTCTCAAATTGCTTTATTTTTACTCGTTTCTCAACTTGTGAGAATTCAAGACTATCACCTTTTTGTCATTTTATTATTTTCTTAATAAGATTCAAAGGGAAGGCCATTGAACTTCCCATAGCCCTTATTTTCCTATCACGAGCTGCATCTGTTTGTTAACAAAGGTATTTTTCAAAATTGGTGTTATGAAAAGCATGCCCAAAAATAACAAGATCAAATTTTAATAGGGTGATATTTTAGCATGATTGAATCAATTAATCTTTCAAATGAATAAGAAAAATTAAGGAAATTAATTGTAAAATTTAGCTAATATGGTAATCAATCAATCAATTTTGCTTAGCTACTATGATAAATAAATTAATCAATCAAGCTAAATGGTCAAAAACATTCAAATCCACCCAAGCATGCTGAGTGTCAACACACAGAAGGAATGTATGGACATACTGACATACTGTAGCCATCCGGAGCTATTGTGTGTCAACACATAGAACTTTGTGTTGACACGCAACCACTATATGTCGGCACACAGCCCATGAAAGGTTCCAAATGCCTACTTTTGATTTGATTTTTTCCTAATATTTTGAATGTCGACCCTCATTTTCCGATAAATAGGGTTTGAATGCTTTGGTTTAATTCATCAATTCTGTCTAAGCATTCTTTGATTAAAAGCTCTTACTCTCTTGTGATTTAACGATTTAATTTCAAGTTTCTTTTAAAATTTTTCTTGAGCATTAGTAGTTCTCTGTATTGTTTATCATTGAGCTTAATTAGCACATCTTTAGCTTTGGCTAAGCTTGATCGATTGTCAATTCACTCTTGAAAGAGTGAGGAATCTCGTTGCTTTAATTCTTCTATTGCTTTATTTCATTTTCATTGTTAAGGTTGGATCCTAAGCCTACTATTACAAAAGGGTAAGTTGTAAAGGTTGGGTCTTGAGCCTAGGTACAAAAAGACCGGTTTTAAAGGTTAGATCCTAAGCCTAGTTTTAAAAAGAATAATCGAGCTTTAGTTAAAGACTCAAGTGACGAAGAGAAGTCACTTGAGTAGTGGGCTATCTATTTGTTTAGAAGTGAACCACTATAAAAATATTTTTACATTGTCTAGCTTTTAATTTAATCTTAAGTTCCTAAATTTTAATGTTTCACTGTACCACGAAAGAACCAAATTCACTTCCCCTCTTAGGTTGCTTTTTGGGCCTTCAAACTTAATAAATATTTCTTTCAAATGTTTACTTCTAAAGTTGACTTTCCAAGTATCTAATTCTAGAATACAATTGACATCTAATATTCAAAGTACCACCTAATTGAAATCGATAAGACCCAGGGGCCACGACAGCTAGGAGAACAACCCTTTAGGGTTTAATTTGCTAACACTGGGCAAAAAAATGAGCTTTAGTAACAAAATGTTGGCCTTCCAAACTTACTAGCATTTGTGTAAGGTAGCCTCGAAGGAGATGTAGTAGTAATGGATGAAGATCCCTTGGTGGAGCTCTTGGCTAAAGTATTAGACCCTAAAGGTATTACTAATGCTTTATCTTTTAAAAGTAAGTCTCCAACCTCCAAGTCGACTGATGACTTACCTGACGTAATGAAGATGATGTTTGATGGGCCTACTGCAGCTAACAAACATATTAAGCCTCTACACATCAAAGCCAAGTTTGATGACATATTTGTGAATAGGGTCTTATTTGATAATGGAAAGGCCATCAACATACTACCTTCGTACATGTTAGGGGTTATCAATAAATCTCGAGATTACTTAATAACTTCTAACATTGCAATTTGTGGCTTCTCTGGAGCCACCACTAAGCCTGAAAGGATCATATTTCGATTGAGTTAACTGCTGTCACTCTAATTACGTTGACAATTATCTTTGTAGTGGATACTACCTCGAGCTACAATGTGTTCCTTTGGAGGGATTGGTTGCATGCTAACTACTGTATTCCATCTTTACTTCGCCTATGGTTGATCTTTTGGAACCATGAAAAGTATGAGATTGTTGTGGCAGATGACAAGCCATTTATGGCGTGCTCTAACTTTGTTGTGGAAATGTTCTATGAGGACAGTGTGAGACACTAGCAATAAGAAGGACCACTCCTTAAGGTGCCCAACACGAAGACATAATAGCCATCCACTAGAGCCTGCTCATTGAAGCTAAAATTATTAGGTTAAGGTGGAGTTAGATGGCTTTAACTTTTGAGGATGTATGAGAACCTCTTGGATGACGAGACCTTCAAGAAGCACAAGATGCCTTATGAGGGGAAGCCACATCTTCCCAATAAATGCCTAGAGGACCATCTCCTCAGTCATTATAAAGCTAATGGCATGGCATGCTCACCTATGGGTTGAGTAGCCACTTACATCTGAAAGTGGCTTCGAGGTCTAAATGCTACAGAAGAAGGAGCTAGAGTTGCCTAACTTAAGAGCAACACTAGCCGAAATGGAGGATTGGATAGCTAAAGTTCAAGATTATGTCTTCAAAGTTAACTTGGGTTCACCAAAAAGCCTAAGACCCATGTATGTGAGTGTTCTGCTTTCTGAAGAATAGAAGATGTAGTACATAAGCCTGCTCCTTGAATTCGAGGACTGCTTTGCCTGGGATCATCATGATATTCCTAACCTAGCGAGCAAAGTGGTTGAGCATAGGCTATTCATTAAGCTAAGATCAAGGCCCATTATCCAAGCCTAGAGAAGGATGTCCGAAGAAATCATATACTTGGTCCAAGAAGAAATTGAGAGACTCTTGAAGGCTGAGTTCATCAGGATAGCCAGGTATGTAGAGTGGATGGCTAAAATCATACCTGTAATTAAAAAAAAGGACAGTCATTGGAATTCAAGCTGAAAATTTCTTAGGCTTTCTTGTACACTAGACGGAGATTGAGGTCGACATGAATAAGGCTATGGCCATTCAAGAAGCTAAACTACTCTCAAGCAAGAAAGATCTTCAATAATTTCTGGGGCAAGTTAATTTCGTAAGATGTTTTATTTCAAATGTTGTAAGAAAGACTAAAGTACTCTCTCCATTGCAAAGTATTCGGTCTAAAAAAAAACTTCAAATGGGAGGAGCCACACTAAGCCACCTTCAAGGCTATCAAAGGCTATTTGATTAGGCCACCAATGTTGATTCCACCAAAGCAAGGAAACCCATTAAGGATTTGTCTCTTCTTCTACTGAGTCAATAGGCTGCTTACTTGTACAAGGCAATGATCAAGTGTTTGAATACGCTATGTTCTACCTAAGCCGTTGTTTAAGCGAGTGTGAAATGAAATACACTTCCGCTTAGAAATTATGTCTATCATTATATTATGCTACTGTAAAGCAAAGTTATTACTTCCTTGCATTTACAATTTATGTGGTTGCTCAAATAGACGTTTCTTAAGTATAGGCCAGATAAACCATTGATGAGAGGAAAGACCAAACAAGTGGAGTATTGTTCTACTCCAATTTGAATTAATTTATGTGTCTAAAAATTTAGTAAAAGCCCAATTCTTGGCTGACTTTTTGGCTGACCATTATAATATTCAAATTGAATCTACCTACAAGTCAGGAGAACTCTTGGTGATAAAAATGGTCCCATGGAAATTTTATCTTAAGGGATCAAGGACCAAATTATGTACAAGAGTGAGGATTGTTATTGAATTTCCTTATGGAATTATCACCAAGCTTGCTATTACCATAGTGGTTAAGTTCTCTAATTATATGGCTAAATATGAGGCATTGACCGTTGGCCTCGAGACTCTCTTAGAAAGGCAAGTCCCTAATGTAATTGTGAGAGGGGACTTGCAATGGCTAATTTTCCAAGTTAAAGGGGAGTTCCAATGTCTTACGAACACCTCTAACAAGAATATTTCAACAATGCAAGAACTTTAAGTTTGATGGTGTTAAATTTGAGTTTATACCTCGAGAACATAACCAAGCTGCCAATGATCTGGCCCAGCTAGCTTCTGGATATAAACTACCCAAGACATAGTGTAAGGAATCCATGGTCATTAAGACCAAGGTTCAAAATTGTGATCTAAAAATCACTAGATCTTTTAGCACTAAAAGCAAAGTAATTGCAAGTAAACACTTGGATTGCATTAAGGCATATCAATCTACTACAAATCCGTTAATTGCAAGTAAACACTTGGACTGCATTAGGGATATCAATCTGCCACAAATCCGCATGAGGATAGGAGGATACCCTTAGAGGAGTACTTCAAAAGCCCTCGTGATTTCGTTAATGATAGAAAGATGAAGATGAGAGCTCACAGTTGTCATATTGACAGGTATCATATGGATGATGAGTCTGGAAAACTATATAAAAAGGATGCTAGTGGTGTGCTTCTCAAGTGCTTAGACTTAGATGAAGCAATGCCAGTAATGATTGAAGAACATGAGCGAATTTGTGGATTCCATTTTGTTGAAAATAAGATGCATTGGCTCATTAAACACTATGGCTATTATTGGCCATCAATAATGGATGGCTGTGTCAAATATGCCAAGGGCTACAAAGCATGCCAAAGATTGTTAGAAATAGTGTCCCGACAAACCAAACTACGTAAATAATTTTATTTTGAATAAAATACAATTTCTTTTCAATCGCTTGATTATTGGTTTGATGAGTTCAATTTGCATGTGCTTTTTCCTTTTTGAGACATACCATGACATGGACATAATCCTCAAATAATATTTCAATATTTGTTTCAAATAGATAATAAGATTATGCCACAGATAGGCTTAGAGCACATGTAATGATTTGTTATTTGTTCATTTGTAGTCAGTGTCAAGCTTGCATTACTTGTCCGCTAAGACTATAATATAACATTTTAGTTGACTTGTTTTGATCATGTGTATGGTAATCCAAAAGTGTTATGTTAGTGTTTTACAATAAGATTGATACACTAAATAGGCCCACAATAATAACTTGTATCTGGACTACTATCAAAAATATGTAATTCACAATAACTCTGAATCCTAAAAATAGTCTAAACATATGCATGGAAAGTTAATTATCTTGATGTGCCAAAACGATTAAGCCACTAAAAATGACCGAAGTCGTACGTACATTAGATAATGACATTAAGTGTAGTGGAAACAGATATCTAACATGGAATCTATAATCTCTTATGAGACAAAAATGTCCTCTTAGTTGATTTGTAAATATTCGAATAGATTTGAAAAACGTTGGCCAAAGTTTCCAAATGTTTGACATTTGAAATTAATACAGAGATTATTTTCTGTATTGATGAATTATTCGAAAAGTCCGAGTCATGAACTAAGGAAACAGATGTGAAAAAATTAATGGTAGTAGTTAGAGTTATTTTCTCATAGATATTTAATAGAAGGGATTAATTGTTAGTAAATAGTTATTTGGCAATCAATTAATAAATATATTTATTTATAGAGTGCAATAAAATTTATTTAGTCAATTCACATTTTACTCAATGATAATCAAATATTATCATGAAATGATAATTCTATTTGACCTATTTATAGTTAGAATTAAATTGTCCCTGAAGTCCTTTCGCAAGTCTCTAAAATTACACCTTTCGAAAATACTTATAGTTTATGAGATAAATTATTTATCCTTAAGATGAATAAATTTTTTTTTTTTTTTTTTTTGGGACTAAACAAAAATTCATATAATGAATTATATATGTGAGAATTTAACAAAACAAAAAAAGGGGTTGAGAAAGGGCGCCGGCTCAATTATAGTGCGACACATTTCGTGCCGTGAGTGGCCAGCCTACTGCACAATGCTGGCTTGGGCAAGAAATAGGGAAAAAGGAGTAACCAATTGCCACATGAAACGTGGCAGTTTGCCAGCCCAAAATTACGGCCCTTTTCCCTACATTTTCTATGAATAGCAATTTTAGAACTTAATTTCTTTGTCGAAAAATTCTTTCTAAGAGATAACATTTTCAGGCCCACACTTCGAATATTAAAAGAGGGTATTACAAAGATGATCTTGTAGTCTCATTATTATTAATTTTTTTTTTTCTACATTGCAATCATTTTTCAGGTAATATTCTATTTCTTTCCTTTTAAATTTATTCCCTATTTATTTATTATTATCCCAATTACTTTACATTAGTATCACTAATGTGTTAGGGTAAAGATCTGTAAGTTTAAAATTGAGAATTTTAAACATTTCTGATGCATTAATTCTGATTAATTTTAAAAGGAAAATATATATTTTTTGAGGGTTGTTTTTCTCAACAATTGGCTTCTAAGCCAGCCTCTGATTACATCTACAATATCAATGCGATAGATAATAAAAAAGAACAAATAGCGATTTTTTATAAAAAGAAACCTAAAAGTAGTTATTAAAGGAGTTTTAACAACATTTATAATTGATTATTTAAGTTTTAAAATGTTTAAATTTTTTAGCTAAATCATTGATTAGGTTTGTTGAGAGTATATTTCTAAATAGACACAAGATTTTTTTTATCCTCGTTCTCAAATATTAGATATATGCGTTCTATGTTTTTTTTTTAATGTCCGATGTTATTAGATGATGGAATAAAGTCAAATAAATTGATGTAATGAGACTAAAGACCAAAAATTATTTATTAATTTTACTTTTCAAAATAAGGGACTGTTGACATGCTGACATAAGCAGCCTCAGTGCTGACGTCATCTATTTTATTAAAAAAATTGTGAATATGATTATAGTAAAGATTATATTATAATCTATATATACATATAGTAAGGTTTAATGGTTGAATACTCATGGTCTCCATTACTGGTCTGACAGTATAGTAGGTCGGCATTACTTCCTAAAGTGGGTGTTGGTTTGCAGATCACAAGGTTAGACTTCGGAATGGATAAAACTGAAGTACGGGAAAAGCAAGTGCGGTCACGCTACTGTGGATTACTTAGTGGACTTATATGGACATTTAATGGTATACATTTGACTAGGATGATGCATTAACCTCCCCGAGGAGCACAATTGTGTTGTCTTAGAGACTAACAGTACAAGAAAAAGGGTCATTAACGACAGTAATTATCATCGTTAAAAGTCTAGTTTACCATCGTTAATACTATTAACGACGGCGGAAACTTCCCATCGTTCGTTGTCGTTATTGCTTCCGACGTTAATACTATGCGGGATCAACGATCGCTAAAATGAGCCGTCGTTAAAAAGTATCTACGACGGTATATTATGTCCATCGTTAAAAGTGAAATCAATAACGACGGCACATGCGGTCGTTAAAAATAAAGTCTTTAATTTCAGGTGGCACCGTCATCAAAGAGTTCATTAATAACGACAATAATTGTTGTTGTTACAAATATTGACCGTCATATAGGAAAAAGTTTGAACGACGACAAAAACCGTCGTTGAAATTTTTCTCGCTACTAATTGGAAATAGTAACAACAATATAGACCATCGTTAAAAAATAACAACAATAATAAATCGTCGTTAAAACGTCTTCCATCTATTAATGACATCAAAATCAGCCATTAAAAATGCTTCCCCCATCAAAGAGAATTCTAACAAAAAAATTTATCGACGTTAAAAATCTTGTACATTCATATAGTGCAATATATACATTCATAAATGCCTATACATTTATGTAATATAAAAATAATTTTCTGATTGTTTACAACACTTGTAAATCCATATAAGGACAATTATCGGGTTGTTCATAGCACCTATACATAAATGTAGTATAGCGATATTTAATTTCAGTATAACACCTATAAGAGATTACAGTACAATCATACAGAAATAACTCTTACATATCATTCAATGTAACAACGAATTCTAATAAAAAGTAAAGATGTCATTAAAACTTAAATATTCAAACACTTATAAAAGCCAATTTACATACAAAAAATGCTAAAAGCATACATTGTTAAATTTGTCACTTAACAACTTAGCAAAAACTATAAATCCGACAAAAGTTCGCAAATAAAAGTTCCAACAAAAACAAGAATTTTCAGTGCAGTCTTCCAACACCGAAAAAAAAAAAATACGACACTCATGTTAAAAAATTCTTGTCATATGAGCAATAGTACAAACACATAACAGACCAAGCAATAAGAAAAATAAAACAGATAAAAATCATATTAAAGTAATCAGCATAAAATTGACCAAAAAGAAAATTCGTATGCTTTTTGATACAATACAATCGCAAACCCAATCTTCACATTATAGAACTCAATCACGGTGTCACAAATTCAAATCATTCTTAAACTCCCCCTAGGATTCAATCACATAGTCCAAACTCATCAATAATTCCAAATAATTCATGGTAATCAAGTCTATCACAACATCAACATGAAATCCAAGCCGAACATGCAATTCACCCCAAATTTGAGTTAGCCAAATCAATTCATACATTACATCTTTACTCCATCATGAACAACATCCAAAACAACCCAATATGAGCATACAACATAATGAACCAAACCTATGGTCAATCAAGGTTCTCACAAGAGCTACGCCTTACCCTTTTCCCAAAACTAGAAAAAAAAGGCATGAAACAATGATTTTAAGGGCATACAAGTCTTTCAAGACAACACAAGTCCACATATGACTCAAACATATCATGTTTTCCCAACTCATAGCTAAAATTCAGCAAAACATAATAAAGTGACAGCAGAATTGCCCAAAATTCAGCAGCATACAGTCCTAACTGCAGTAAAATCAGTATGGGCAACAAAATACAACTCAAAACCAACATAAAGCAACAAATTCAACTTGAAACAGTCCATAAACAACATGTTTATCATCACTACAAGCAACAAGTACCAATATATGTTCAACTTGCTTCCAACATAGCCTTGGGAAATACATGAAACACCAACATGGAGACTAAGACACTAAATCACACAGATTTTTAACAAGAACTCACAAGTTCTCTAAGCCCCCTTTACAATGATCACCTATTTCACTTAGGTCACTCAAACATATGCAAGAAACACCAATTCTCACAAACAACATCCAATCCATGGTTAAACTCAAAACATGCAATGCTCTATCCACACATCGGGTCCAAGATTGTGCAATTAGACATGCCTAACCTAAGAGTTTCCAATTTTAGGTTCAAAGCCCCATTCCAACAAGTTCACAATCACACTCAAGCACTAAACACATGTTAACCATAACAATCACATAGAAAATTGGAAAGGCACATAATCCAATTTCTGAATAGCATAATCAGCCACACAATAGCAACAACAGCCCCCATGTGAAACTACTACCCACACTTACTTCAAAATGCCAAATCAAAAACTCGCTCTATACATCACGGACAGCCCATAAAGCCTAACACACCAGAGTTTAGCAGCATAAAAACACGAATCACAGGACCTTAAGCCTAGAGCTTAGTAGAAACCCACTGAATGGTGTATTATTAATGAATACAAAAATATTCCGATATCTCAAATTCCATAGTACACAATCTGACGCATACACAATCTGACGCATAAATCAACAACATTCTCAAACTCCGCATAGAACTCAATCACAAAGTCCAAATCCAGAACAATTCCAAATAACTCAATAATGTATTCTTACGAATATATCAACATACATAAGCAAAAAATAAGGGCAAAATAAGAGAGAGAAGAAAAAGAAGAATATTACCACATACCTATTAATACTTAATCGATGTAGTCGTCCATCTCAGTAGATCTGGAGGGAGTACTTGACCCGTTGTTATGACCTCCATCCTCTAGTGCTTTTACTCTAGCTACCAAATCAGCAAATTCCTTATTTTCTTTAAGAAGTGCTCGCTTTTCCTTCTCAGATTGACGAAGTTTTTCAAGAAGCTCGACCTTGGTAGAAGATGGTTCTCTCAAATCACTAGGCCTTACTCCTCCCCCATAACTAAACACATGACCATGAGCTTGACGTTTGTTGAAGACCTTCTCTGCAACTTCAATGTTAGATAAGGTGGGATTCTCTTCAATGACATCAACAATTTTTTCCTACAAAGTATGGTGAACTAAGAATGGAGTAAAGTATACCTGACAGCAAGTAATTAATTCTTTAAGTTCTACATACATATTGCTGACAAAGTTCATGTGTCACCAGCTTATCACCCTTTGAACGTGTAGCCAGAAACATCTCCCCAAGATTAGGACATTTCCCATTCTGTTGAGTCTTTACAATCAAACAATCATTGAAGCCCAAATTTTCCAACACCTAAAAAAATAAACACAACACTCGTGTCAGAAATTTCTTATCATCCGAACATCAAATCATTAAACAAAATTAATTAAATAAAATTCCACAATCGATTGGAAGATATAGAACTCAATTCCATGTAATGGTAGGAGCATCGATTTAGGCCATATAATGATTATGTGTACCAAAGCAGTTAGAGAACTACAACTCCACAATATATAACTCAATTCCAAACTCATAAATCCATAAAAATCTCAAACTTAACATAAGGTAATCACAAAGTCCAAACTCCACAACAAATCCAAAGAACTCAACAACATATTCTTAATGTATACCAAAAAATCACAAACTCAAACTCCACAATATAGAACTCAATTATATAGTCATAAATCCACAACAATCTTAGACTCCATATAGAACTCAATAACAGAGTCCAAACTCCACAACAACTCCAAATAACTCAAAAATGCATTCCTAATGAATATCAAAATAATTACAAAACGCAAACCCCATAATATAGAACTCAATCATAGAGTCATAAATGTACAACAATCTCAAACTCCACATAATACTCAATCACAGAGTCTAAATAAGGTATGGCAATCAAGTTCCCCTACAACAACAACAACTCAGTGCCTAAGAGGCTTCCGCCAGGGCAGGGTCTGGGGAGGGTGAAATGTACACAGCCTTACCCCTACAAGTTTCTATCCTGAAGAGAGGCTATGTCCGATTTAGTCAATATCCCTCTAACGTACTCAAATCATCAATGATCCTTATTCACAAACCTTCAGTCGTAGGAAGCCTCACGATCTAAATCAACATCTTGGCGCTTAATTGAGCTTTGGTTAATTGTGCTATCTAAATACCTTATCAGATTTATGTAAACCAGGTAACAAAGCCTGAGTGAACTTCACATTATACAACCAGGAAATATTGGCAAAACACCTCCAAGACTTAACAAATTCCATAAATTTTTAACTTGTTAGGAGTGATTATTAGACCTCCAGGTGATAATTGACCCATTAAAAGGTTTGCAGAACCCATTTTCTTCACAAATCAAGTTACAGAACCACAACATACCAAGGACACTTTAACTACCGGAAAGGACTAAGAGACTCAACAATAATTCCAAACAACTCAACAATATATTCGTATTTAATGGAAAAACCAGGAAATATTGGCAAAACACCTCCAAGACTTAACAAATTCCATAAATTTTTAACTTGTTAGGAGTGATTATTAGACCTCCAGGTGATAATTGACCCATTAAAAGGTTTGCAGAACCCATTTTCTTCACAAATCAAGTTACAGAACCACAACATACCAAGGACACTTTAACTACCGGAAAGGACTAAGAGACTCAACAATAATTCCAAACAACTCAACAATATATTCGTATTTAATGGAAAAACATCACAAACTCAAACTCCAGAATATAATACTCACTCGAAATCATATATATGCACAAATATCTCGAACTCCATGTAGAACACAATCATTGAGTGAATATACCTAGTGAATACGAAGTCAACCAAAATCTCCAAATCCACAATATAAAACTCAGTCATTGAGTTATAAATCCAAAATAATCTAAAAAACTTTAAGATATTATGAGAATATACCTAAAAAAATAGCTCAACTAGTGAATAATGTTTCAACATTTTATTCAATTTACAATGTCAACAAACAATGTCAAAAACAATCTCAAAATTAACGTCTCTATAAACTAATACACCCTAACAGATAGGTAATCAGACACTAGAAAAAGAATGTCGAACATATTAATGTTGGATTTAGGTCATTGACCTCGAAAAGCAACTTGAATCAAGTTGACGAACAAGGAGAAGGGACACGGTAAGGTCGGAGCAACTTGGTTGATCGTGTGGCTCAGCAGCTTGACAGTTTCAGACTCTAATGAGGTGAACGATGCTCCGCGGTTGGGAAAACGACGGACAACGGTGACGCGAACCAAGGCAAGTTGTATCGAACGACGAATCACCAACGACGGACCACGAGACAAGGTTTTGGTGGCAGGAAGGACAGGCCAAACTGTCGAGAGGGCTAAGAACTAGTGGCACGGCGGCGCGGGGTGGGCTGCAGAAGGGTTTCGGGGTTGGGGGTGGGGGGGGGGGGGGTCTGTTAGAATTAGAATATGTTTTTTATTTAAAATTTTTTTTGTTTATTTTAGTTAGTTATCTTTTTTTAATCATTAATTAATATAATTTATATTTAAGTATATTAAATAAGTAGTTATCGAGTACAAATTGAGTATATTTGACGATTCAAATATCGAGTCGAATGCATATTTGGGTATTATTCAATACTCGAACTTGAATTACGGCATGGGTAGGGGAGAAACCAGTTAGAAGAGAAAAGAAAATCGGTAAAGAAATTGACAATAATAAATTTTTAAAAAAAGCATCTAACTTTTACATCTTAGGAAAATTTAATTTCTCAGTAAAAAATTTACCACTTACCAGACACTATTAACAACAGTTTGTGAGTAAAGTAAATGACCCTATTTAGCGCCCGTCATTATAAGCCCATCATATAACACCCTTTAACGACGGCTTTTTTAGGTGGTCGCAACTAGGCACATTACACACACTTTTAACGACAAAATAAAATTCCTGTTGTTATTTTTGGTCGTTACAGACCAGTTTTCTTGTAGTTTAAGGAAAGGGTGGTGAGTTAAGTATGCTTAATAAGAGTTACAAGAAAGCTAGTTAATTGAGAATAGTTCACACTAAAACTAACTTGCTACGACCCCGCTATCAGCGAGTAAAGAGTGGCATGTTTGGGCCATCATCGCATTCAGTATAATTTGGTCTTATGGATACCAATAATTTTTTATTTTTTATTTTTTTTACTAAATTTAAAAGGATGTACATCACAGCATTCGGCATGACTCATAGTTGTTTTTAAAAATCTTGCATTTTTCAGAGTTAAAATGGCAACCACTAGAACTCTTCAATCAATCCATTAAGATAATTCTCTCTCTGGACCAAATTGTGCCAACTGGAAAATGAACTTCGACATTGTGCTTATACATGAGGGACACAAATTTGTACTGTCTGAACCTTGTCTCCCTTTGTCTACTACTAGCATCACTACTATTGTCAACAAGGGTTTTGAATGCTAGACCAAGGCTAACAAGTTAGCCAAGTGTTATATTTTGGCTTCAATGTCAAATGGTCTCAAGCATCAAATGCTTGAGATGAAAAGAACAGCAGAAATGATGGAAAATCTGAAACAAATGTTCAGTGGTCAAGATAGAGAGGCTAGGCAGGAACTTATGAGAAAGCTATTCATAATGAGAATGTTAGAAGGAACCCTGGTGTAAGAGCACGTTTTGAAAATGATGGCATGTTTATCTGAATTGGAGATGCTTAGAGCTAAGATTGATAGTTAATCTCAACAAGACACCATTCTCATTTCTTTGGCTAGGATTGGGTACAACCTCAACCCTAGCCACTCATTAAAACTTATTACAATATAGTCTAAATAAGACAACAGGTAAACAAATTGCAAAATCCAATTATAGCTGCAAGCACGTAGAAAAAAACTAATCTAAATACAAAACTTCTTGCAGGGGTGCGGAAAAAGTGTAACATAAGTCATTTTTTTGTAAAAAAACATAAATCTAGAAGCCGGACAACAAATTGTCCTTCACCCCTAAGCTAATATAGTCTACTCCACCATAAGAGTTTTACAAATCATAAAATCAAAAGAAAATGGGAAAAAAAAAACTTACGAATGAAGACTCCTCGATTGCTATTGACACGACTCTGGCTTCAGTCCCTCATTACTCAGACCACTTACGCTTTGCCTCACATGAGAATCCAGTCTCTCTTGCACAGCTCAGGGAAAGAGAAACGAAGCAAGCAAAGCCAAAGATATAAGTTACACCTCCCCTTCTCTTTCTATACATGCGGCATGCCCAAGGGGGTGCCCATAGGCACATCCAGTCTATCGGTTGTTTTGAGCGGTTGATTGGATTGCGACAAAAGTATTCCTTTTGTGATCCGATCAATCGGCTTGCACCCCGGACTGATAATACATGATTTAAAGCACCGAATATCGACTTGATGGATCCTTTTTTCACATGTGGTCAGACTTCTCTATGTTGTCTCCAAATTTTCCCATTTTCTCCTGTTCCTCCCTGCTTTTCAAGTTATCCTCACTCCAATATGTTTCAAGCCTAAATATATGTAGATTGCATTAAAGTGCAATGTAAGCGCCAAAAATATCATGGTAATGGGGCAGGAAATATATAAAAATATGATACATCATTACATCGATCTAATATCAAGCAATTTCTTTCTTGGCCAAGCTCGATCTCGGGGTATTGCACTTTAGCCGTTATTCAAGTTCGGCGTCAAGGTTGCAAGCATAAGCTCGGGGTATTGACCTTTAGCTATTATTCAAGTTCGAGATCATGGTTGCAGGCTCGAGCTCGAGATGTAAACATTGACTGTGTATACTGCCCACTCCTTCCATATCTCCACTTTCCCTATTTGATCTGAATTTTTTGCTCTTTCCATAACCGCCGACTCCTTTCGTTTTGAGGCAGGATTTCTCCACACTAACAATTCCTTCAATGGATAGAACTTCACTAAAAATAGCGCACCTTAGTGGATTTATCAATATTAAAATCACTAAGAAGCCTTTTCTCCACTTTCATACTCTCTCTGTAGATTAATTTTTTCCTTCCATTATTGAGCAAGTTAAAGCATGCTGCTATGCATCTCTTGGAATTCATTAATTACTTTTGTGGGCGCCATGTTAATCTTGTTAGCTTTGTGCTATCAGTGCAGGTTCAATAAGTGACTTAGGGCAGTTGTAAAACAACAGTGTGCCAAATCTTTGCTTTGATCTCTCTTTTTAGTTCCATATCTTATGTTGTTGTTGTTGTTATTCAATGTCATATTTGAGGTCTCTTCGTCTAATCTCGAGATTACACTCTCCAAATTCTAGACATTTCAGTTCCAGATTTTTCTGACCAAGGCTCTGAGCTAGTCATTTGGTTTTAGATGAACCATCTCAAGTTAACCTTTTCTTTCTCCTTCAGTCACATTTGATTTTTGATTCATGTTATTTTTCAAATACTCTATCTGTGGTATGTTTTTTCTATCACCCATTTGCTTCATTTTCCATCATATAAATTTAAAATGTTCTTTAGTTACGGGAATCAATTATGTGAACTTGATGCATGGCTATGCCATTTCATCTTCATTCTGGTGCTCGTCAACTTCAGCCATGTATAATCGTTTGAATATCACGCTCTGAAAATACATAAAATTGTCTAATGTAATAGTAATTCCTCCAATATTGTGTGAGAGAATAAGTGGCAACGTCTAATACAAGGTGTAAAAACTTTGAATCTGATTCAAAATTACCATGAGAATCCTAACATCTTTTATCTTAAAAGCTAACCCTACACCCATACCTTTTAACATAAAGAAAGATGAAGGGAATATTAAGAATTAGAATATATTCAAATTGTGCATGCAAGACCCTACGAAGCTTCCTGTTCAACCAAAAGTCACCCATATTCAATTCTTCTGTTGACCTTCCTATACATTAAAATTGGCTAAATATGTATGGGTGTATTGCATAGTGGCGAAAAATATGTAATTTAGTATTATATCAGAAAACGAACCAAAAAGATCAACAAGTTGATGCAGTACGCATATTGGTGAGATGGGTTATAATTCAAGTCTTGGTAAATCGGGTCAAAAATCCACAATTAGGTACGCCGAGCGTGCGGAGACACACTTGGCGAGCTAAGGATGGACACGGATGAAGATAAAGCTTAAGGAGTTTATCTAGGAGTACGAAACTCATAGGAGATAATTACTAGTTTTTTTAGGTAATTAATTAGCCTTTTAAATAATTAATAATTATTTTTGTATTTATCCTTTAGTCTTTTATTTATCATTAACTCTTTTATTTTAGATGAGTTTTCTCTTTTATTTAAATGGGAGGAAGTCTAGGATTTAGTTTGTTCAATTATTTTAGAGAATTTATCATTGTTTAATGTGTTTTTCTTCTATTCTCGGGGTGTGAAAATGAAGTTAAAGTATTTTTCCCTTTGTTTTATTATTTTCATAATAAAAATTTAAAGAAAGGTTGTTAAACCTTATGTTTTACAAAATTTTCACTTACGCGCTACATCACAACTTTTGTAATTACATGAAATAGTAACATATTTCGAAGGTATTATGTTTAGAATCGATTTATCACCTGTGCATATTGTGCGACTTAGTTTATTTACAATGTACTTGTGTTAGTTAATCCTAATATAAGTTGGCGTTAGGTTTGCAAATGATATTTTAGTGATTTGTCTCAAGTAGGTTTAAATTGGATCAAAGAGTGAATTTTTATTAAATTGGGTCACTTGCATCCGACTTACCTAGTCTATTAAAATATACATGGTGTCAACTTTACATCAAGTATATTTTTTATTATTATTATTTTTTTTATGTTGGTAAAGGCAGGGGAGGGGGGTCACTAGTGGGGCTCGAACCCTGGCGCTCTTACACGGCAACTGGGCGCCTTGCCACTAGGCTATGAGCTAGTTGCTCAACTTTACATCAAGTACATAACTAACCTAATACACTATAAATTTTACAAAATGTAATTGACTTCAATTAAAACCAAAAGAATAAATTCCAACATTTTACGCAAAATATATATTATATTTTAAAAGCAAGATCGAAGCGCGTTGCTATTGAAAGCAACCCCATCATGTTATGAATTAATTTAGAAGCGTCATGAAAACATTTCAACATGCTAGTCACTTCTTCACTGATTCATCATCCTAATATGCCTTTTTTATATGCTGCATCTTTAATATACTAAGGAGCGTCGTTATAGTAAAATAACTTACTAAATAATAGCCATAAAATTTTAGTAAGTTGTCCTAACTACTATATTTTTGTCCTCACAACAATATTAACTTAAATTTATGAGATGTCATATCTTATTTTTTATTTTCACTTGTACCACATTTATACAAGATCATTAGTTTGTTAAAAAGAAAATAATTTTAATAATGGACAATTTAATGACATAGATCAATGCATTATAATTGCTTTTTCAATTTTATCTTTATATATTTAAATTTTATTAATATAATTCTTGAATGATTAAATTCTATAAGTTTAATTAGTCACTGAAGAAAAATAATATTAAGTTAACATAAAAATTTTGAATGGTCGCATCAAGCACTTGCTTAACTTAGGACAATTGGCGAGCTTGTTTTACTTTACTTATTACATCTGACACAAATATAAAATTTTGGAAAAATAATGCCGAAGAAAGCTCTCAAACTATCCATAAATGTTAATGTGACCCCCCAACTTCTAATTTCAACAAACACATTCTCGAACTATTAGTCAAAACTAACGTAACCTCCAACTTCTAATTTTATCAAAGACATTTTCGAATTATTAACTAAAATCAATTGGACCCCTTAATTTCTAATTTCATCAAAGACACCCCCAAATTATTAATTAAAATCAATTTGATCCAACCTTTAACTTTTCGAAAAGATTTAAGTAACTTATTTAGATATCTAATTTGTATATCTAACATTTGATTTAGTTTAAAAAATGATGTAAAACTATTTATTTTTTAACGGGCTAAATATTTTTATTTTATATATTATTAAAATTTTACTAAAGAAAAAAAATTTGAACTGCATCTCCTTGAAGAGCATCGGGTTAGAAAAAATATATCATTGTTTACGCGAAAGGATCCTCTGCTTTACCTATCATGTCAATTTAATCCTTGTATTTTTAATTGTGTGAATTTAATCTTTGTACTATTCACTATATCAATTTACTCTCTAGAGTTAGACTAGGATCAAGTTGGTGACGTAATTTTTAATGTTCGAGTACATGTGAAGTTAAATTGAGTTAGGATGGGCTTATATTGGGTCATTTGCATTTCACATAAACGTTGTTAATTTAACTTTAATTTTCATTATAGGAATAAATTGACATAATTTAAATTGTAGAAGGACTAAATTGACACAATTAAAAGCATAAAGACTAATTTGACACAATGGGTTAAGTACACCTTCCGTGTAAATAACCCAAAAATATATTAAAAAATTTTAACTATTAAAAAATGTATTTGTACTATTAAGTTTTTTTTTTTTCTTTTATGAAATTTTAACCATTAAAAAATATACTTAATTTTTATATTATATATATATAAATAATTAGTCTACAAAACATAATTCTATATCATTTTTTAGAAATTAATAATTTTTTATCATAATATCCAATATGTAGATTAGATATTTAAATAATTTATTTTAAATCTTAAAAAAAAGTTAAAATTGGGGCCTAATTGATTTTAATTAATAGTTTGGGTGATATCTTTGATAAAACCAAAAGTTAAGGGGATCGAATTAATTTTAATTGATAGTTCGGAGGCTTCAATAATGAAATTAAATATTAGGGAGTTACATTGATTTTGAACAATAGTTCCTGGATGTGTTTGATGAAATTAAAAGTTGGGGTCACTTTGATATTCATCCATAGTTTGGGAAATCTTTTTAATATTTGTTCTAAAATTTATATTACTAATTTAATTTTCAATTTACTTTAAGACCAAGTTAACATAACGTAAATCGTTTATAAAAGTTGACACAATAAAATAGAAAAAGTCCAAATAATTCATTTGTCCCAATGTAATTAAATTCTTTAATAGTACTTCAATTTAAATCAAATTAAAATATACTTTAAGGCGTTCTGGCTCTTTAAAATCGACGCTGACATGCAAATTATTCATTTGTCTTCAACCCACCTTCCCCACAACCTCTATTTTCTTCCCCGCAAACCTCATTTAAAAAAAAAAAAAAAAAAAAAATAAAACCAAAATGGGTGTTGATGATGGCAAACAAGACAAGCCCCAAATCCGACGGCCACACGCCCTCTTCTTCCCATACCCACTACAAGGCCATGTAATCCCAGCTGTCCACCTGGCAACGAAGCTAGCATCTGAAGGCTTCACTGTCACCTTTATCAACACTCAATTCATCCACAACGAGATCTCCAAGTCCCACGGCGGCTCCACCGACATATTCGCCGCAGCACGCAGTGGTGACCTGGACATTCGGTATATAACAGTGAGCGATGGGCTGCCGGTGGGGCTTGACCGGTCACTGAACTACGGCCAGTACATGGCAAGCCTGCTTCATGTGTTCTCGGCGCATGTGGATGAGTTAGTGGGAAGATTGGTAAAGGAGGAGGAGCCCAAAGTGAGCATTTTGATTGCAGATACTTTCTTTGTATGGCCTTCCAAGATTGCTAAGAAGTATGGCCTGCTTTATGTGTCGTTTTGGACTGAGCCTGCCTTGGTTTTCACCCTTTATTATCACTTGGACTTGCTCAGGAGCCATGGCCATTTTGGCTGTGCAGGTATGTTTAGCTAGCGAAGTTTCCCCTTAAAAGAATATGTTTGAAAAGCATTATTGCTTAAAAAGAAATGCATATTTGTGAAATTTTATTGGATATTAGGGCCAACCAACTAAATTGATGTATATGAGATTTATACATAAGTTCAAGTGTGATTCTATCCCAAAAGCAATTGATATTTGTCAAGGAATTATCTATTTCAAAAGCTTAAGCTGATGGGTGAAGGTTTAGGATTAGTTTTATGCTCTAACATGCCTCCTCACGCAAATGCCCGTTTGGGCTTGAAGCGTGGATAATACACAGGCCCACTTCTTACCTTGTGCTTAATTGTTTTAATATTGAAAGTGGGGGCTATTGAAATTCGAACTCCTGACTTCTTCGTCATTAAGGCTCTGATACCATGTCAATAAACCATTTATCCCAAAAGCTTAAACTGATGGGTGAAAGTTCAGGATTGGTTTTATATCTAACAATATTAAACAAAGCATCATGCTAGGCTTTTATGTTGATATCTTGACTCACATACAACTCCTTAACATTTCCGTTCGCACCCCTTGCCTTCTTCCACTCTAGTTGGATCCAACTTTGTTTAATATAATAATAATTTTTAAGACAAAAAAGGGAAAGACTCCTAGACTTTACAATTAAATGCAATACCCTTTGAACTTTTAATTTGATAAAATAACTTTTAATTTGATAAAATAACTCTATCAACTTCATAAATAAAATACAACACACCTTCTGTACTTTTAATTTCCTAATGTAGCCTCATCAACTTTGTTATTACACACAACACACCTCCTGAACTTTATAATTAAATACAATGCAATCCCTACACTTTTAATTTAAAAAAATACCCTTGAACTTTGTTATTATGCATAAGTATACCTCAAACATTGTTATTAAATACAACACATCCCTTATACATTAATTAATTTGAAATTAAAAAATTTACGAAATTAAAAGCTCAGATGTTTTGTTGTGTTTAAATGTAAAGTTCAGGGAGTGTATTGTGTATAATAACAAAGTTTAGGAGGGTATATTTTGAAATTAAAAGTGCCGTGTTTTGTTTTATTTAAAATGTTCATAGAGTTATTTTATAAAATTAAAAGTTCAAAGGGTGTTATATTTAATTATAAAGTTTAGGAGTCTTTCCCCTTTTTGTCTAAAAAATATTATTATATAATTGTAAAGTTTAGAAAGTCTTTCCTTATTTTGTCCAAATTTTTAGTAGGTCGCAATATGCAAAAGTATTTTGAAAATATAAAAAAACATAATAATTCAAAAATGAACTTATTTTAAGCTTCATATTGAAATTCTAGTTGTTCCTTTTTATAACAAATGTCGCCCTTGGTACTCAAAGTATGCTAATTTTTCTTGTACATTTAACAATCATATTGCGTCAATAGATTAATGGCTTGACCGATTTGTTTTCCTACATTTTGATTTGTTTCTCTCCTTCCTAGTTAACTTGTAGTCCTCTTCAGAAATGATTGAGAGATTTAGTTTTGCCCCTTTTTTTGCAATCCTGTCTTCTCTCGTTGGATGTTTAACTATTTTTTGTCATTTTGTTCCCCATTTCTAAATGAGTTCACTCAGGACTCATCTGTACAAGTTGCATGCTTTGTTTTGCAATTTTATCACTAATTATCGGGAAAAAAAAGCAAACTTTATGTTCTCATTTTCTCCCTCAAAACATAATGTCATTCCAAAATGTTTTTTACAGCCTCCCATTCACTTGTCGTACAAGTTTGTTTAAGATTGGGGTAAAATATTTAAAGGAAAATTATGCTAAGAAAATGAATGCAAATCACCTATTTTGTAAATATATGAAAAAATAAGGCTATGTCCTCCTAATTTAAGGAGAGTATCTAAAAGAACAAAATGTGAAGGAGAGGAAAACAAGCAGACATGAGAGAAAAATAAGTGGGTGAGAATTTATGATATTATGCCAGGGTTTGAACCCTGGATCTGTAAGAAAGAGAAAGATAGAGCTGAGGAAGCTCAGCTATGGTGAAGGAGACGAGAGAGGAGAGAGAAGAAGAATCTGGAGAGGGAGATAGAGAGAGAAAGTAAAGTAAGAGAGAGAAGTGATTGTGTTTTTATTATTGGATACCTTCCTATTAGTACAATACATGTATTTATACCAATTACAAGAATCTTAGCAGCTCAAACAATGCTTAACTAACTAACTAATCACATGTCATCACAACAATACACTTGCATATGAAATCTTACAACTCATTTTACAATTCATCTAAGTACATGACAATGGCTTCTCCTCAAATGATTCTTGACCTCAAGGATGTGCATCAAAGCCTAGAAATTGAGCCTTAATTGCAGTAAAGTCCTCCCAAGTAGCCTCACTTTCATCAAAGTTGGTCCATTTGATCAACCATTTGGTCATTGGCATGTTTTGCCTCTCTACTATTCTTCTTGCAAGGATCTGTTCAGGAGCAACCTTGAGTTCCCCTTGAAGGGATGTTTGTGGCAGCTGGGGAGTGACCATGACTTCATTACCAAGCTTCTTCTTCAACTGTGAAACATGGAAGACCGGGTGAATACGACAACCAGCAGGTAGCAGCAGCTTATAAGCCACTTGTCCTTATTGCAATAGAAGCTTGCCTGCAAGGCTGCAGCTTCAGGTACACCCACTCTCCTAGCTGTAGGGTCCTCTCAGATGTGTTCTTTTCCGCAAATGACTTCATCTTGGACTGGGCTTGTACCAGATGAAGCCTCAATTGCTGAAGTGTGGATTGTCTTTCAACAAACCAGTCCCCCACAGAGGCTACTGTAGAAATAGAACTAGGAGAATGCTCATGGTGAAGTAATGGTGGCTCATAGCCATAGAGAGCTAGGAAAGGTGCGAACTTTAGGCTGCTGTGATAGTTATACCACAGTTCAGCAAGAGATAACCATCTATTCCAGCGCTTGGGTTTGTCCAAGCAAAAGCATCTCAAATATGTTTCCAAGCACTGATTCACCTTCTCATACTGACCATCTGATTGAGGGTGATAAGATAAACTCATGTCAAGAGAGCTTCCTAAGAGCCTAAAGGGCTCTTGCCAAAAATTGCTAAGGAAGATTTTGTATCTGTCTGATACTATACTTTTAGGTAGCCCATGAAGTTTATGGACATGGTCCATGAAAAGTCTAGCTACATGTGTAGTTGTGAAGGGGTGAGTGAGGGAAATGAAATGAGAGTACTTGGTAAACCTGTCCACCACCACAAGGATGGTGTCCCTGCTCTCAAAAAGGGGTAAACCCTCTATGAAGTCCATAGCACTGTGTGTCCAGCACTGTTTAGGGATTTTCAGGGGCTGCAAGAGCCTAGGACAATTTGTATGTTCAGACTTACTTCTTTGACAAACATCACATTCAGCCACAAGTTCGAATACATCAGCCTTAAGAAGAATAGCTTCTTCAACCTCTGATATGTAGCCTGCATACCTGAATGGCCCCCAACGGGTGAAGAATGAATGGAGGATATGAGTTGTGACCTCAGGTTGTGACCCTAACCCACGTACAACCTCCCATTGAATCTCAGAACTCCATTTCTGAGGTAGTAGCCAGGGTGGCTATCTAGTGCAAGCATCTGCTCAGAGAGGAATTTTGTACAATAATCATCATGCTCATAGCTTTCGGTGATTTCATCCACCCAAGTTGGGTGAACAATTGAGGTGGAGAGTACATGGCAAGAGCCATCAACCCTTCTTGACAAAGCATCTGATACTTTATTCTCCTTCCCCTTCTTATAAAGGATTTTATAGTTTAAACCTAGAAGTTTAGACATCCCTTTTTTTTAAATGCTAATGGTGAATCTTTGTTCCAATAAATGCTTGAGAGGTTGATGGTCAGTTTTAATCACAAAGCACCCCACTTCTAAGTAATGTCTCCATTTTGAGACAGCTAGCAAAATAGCTAAAAACTATTTTTCATATACCGAGAGACCCATATTTTTAGGTCCTAGGGCTTTGCTGAGAAAGGCAAGGGGTTTCTCTTGCTGCATAGAGACAGCACCCATCCCTTTATCACGAGCATCAGTTTTTAGGACAAAAGGTAGGGTAAAATCAGGAAAAGATAGCACAGGAGGGTCAGTCATAACCTTCTTGAGCCACTAAAAGGCTGCATCAGCCTCTACAGTCCAATAGAACCCAGCTTTTTTAAGCTGGTCAGTCAAAGGTTTGGCAATAGTGCCATGATTTTGTACGAATTTCCTGTAATACCTAGTGATATCTAAAAAAGATCTCAATTCTTTCACATTTTGAGGTCCGGGCCAGGAAGTCATAGCTTCAATCTTGGTAGGGTTTGTAACAACACCTGATGCTGAAATAGTATGGCCCAATTACTCAATGTGGGATTGGGCAAAGCTACATTTACTTCTTTTGGCAAACAATCTGTGCTTTCTAAGTTGCTTCAGCACCACTTCCAGGTGCTCTACATGGGAAGTAATGGAGGGACTATATACTAATATGTCATCAACGAACACTAGGACACATTTTCTCAGATAAGGAGCAAAAACATCATTCATTAGGGCCTGAAACGTTGTAGGTGCATTGGTTAAACCAAAGGGCATAACCTTAAATTCATAGTGGCCTTGGGGTGTCCTAAATGCAGTCTTTGGTATGTCAGCCTCATGTACCCTCACTTGAAAATATCCAGCCCTCAAATCTAACTTGGAAAAGATTGTTGCCCCCTTAAGCTCATCTAATAAGTCATCTATGTGTGGGATAGGGAATCTATTTTTGATGTTGCTATTATTAAGCTGTCTGTAATCAACACAGAACCTCATGCTTCCATCTTTATTTCTTTACCAACAGCACAGGTGAGGCAAAGGGAGAACAACTGGGCTAAATTATTAAAGCTTCTAGCATCTCTTTTACTTGCCTTTCTATTTCATTCTTTTGCAAGTAAGGATACCTATAGGGCCTGATGTTAACAGGTTTGGCATCAGATTTCAAGGGTGTGTGATGATCATGAGATCAAGGGGGAGGAAGTGCCTTTGGCTCTTGAAATACATCATCATACTCAGTCAGTAATGACATAATAGAAGAGGAAATAGGCAGTTATGTTACCTGAGGCTCTTGCCCTTGTATCAACAACAAGGTTGCCACGAAGTATTCTTCCTTCTTTTGACACAAACTTTGCAATTTCTGGCCAGGAAGAAGCTTCAGTGTTCCAGTCTCCTTAATTCTAGTTAACTCCACAGTTTTCCCATCTTGAACAAAGCTCAGTTTCAGTTGATTGAAGTCCAAGGATATAGGGCTGAATTGTTTCATCCAATCTACCCCCAAAAGCATGTCACAACCCCCTATCTTCATCAGTCTAATGCAATAAGAGAAGTTATATCTCTATATTTGCCAACTAGCAAAGCACTACTGTCTGCTAAGCATGGTTTGGCCATTGGCCATTGTGATGCCAAGGGAAGAAGTGTCCTCTAAGGTGAATCCTGCTTCTCTAGCTAGTCTCGGGTCCAAGAAGCTGTGGGTACTCCTACTATCAATCAGAATGATAATCATCCTCTTGTGTAAGTGCCCAGGAATCTTGATAGTGCTGGTGGAAGTGTTTCCAGTAAACACGTGTGCATAGATTTCTTCAGCTTCCTCATCACAAGTGTCTATAACCCATTCTTCACTTAGTCCAGTGTCAGAGGAATGCTCTGAATCAGGATCTGGAACAAGAAGCTCAGCTGCTTCCAAGCTATGGAGGGACTGGTTATCAAATCTGTGCCCAGGATAGTACCTCTTGTTACACTTATAGCATAACCTAGGATTATGAGGGGATTGGTATTTGGTCCAATTGGAAGGTTGTTTTGGGTTTGTTTGGCTATTTTTGGTTTTGGCTTTTTGTAAGCTGGATTCAGAGGTTGAGAGAGGAGTTTGGCTTTGGCGTGGGCTTCACAGAGGGACTTGGGTTTAAGGGCCTATACTAGAGGCTAGATTTCTGCTTCCAACCCAAAAATGTAGGAAGATAAGAACTAGCTCTCGCTGAATGAATTATTTGTGGATAACATATGAGATCTCAATTCTTCAAACTATTCCTGATACTCCTGAATTGACCCGATTTGCTTTAGCTCGTTAAACCGGCTCACCACATCGACCTCACTACTATCTTCAAATCTAATGTAGAGTTCCTCACAGAACTCATTCCAATAAATCTTGCCTTTATCTGCTATAAGTCCTCGAAAAAAACATCGGTTTTATCATCAAGATACAAAACTGCTATCCCCAACTTTTAGGATTCTTCTACTCGGTAAAATGAAAAGTACCTCTGACAGCGTCTGACCCAACTTCTTGGGTTCGCTCCTATGAAGAGAGGAAAGCCTATCTTCGGCTTGGGTTGGGAACCGGGAGTGCTAACCATCTTTTCAGACCCATTAATAAAAAAATTTTGGACATGCACCACAAAATCGGAGGCTTCTCGGCGTTGACTTAGCCTATATGAGCCCTAGACTCATGCAATCGAACTTCTACCTTTTGATTCTTCGTGAAGCTTATTGCATGTGAAGAGTTTGCCACCAATTACTGCATAAGGACTAACATATGTGAGCTATTTTACCAATGACCTCAAGAAGTTGATGATGCCATTCCTCGGCTATCTGCCGTGATTTTATCATCTTCTGAATGAGGCCTTGCATTTGACCATCGATATCTGCTGTGGTTGGTCTTCGTTTTCCCCTAGCCAGTGTAAACGGATGTTTGATTAGCTCAAGATCGAGCTCTCATACCATATGTCAGGGTTTGAACCCTTGATTTGTGAGAATGAGAAAGATAGAGCTGAGGAAGGCCAGCTATGGTGAAGAAGACGAGAGAAAAGAGGGGAGAGAGGAGAGAGAAGAAGAATCTGAAGAGGGAGATAGAGAGAGAAAGTAAAGTAAGAGAGTGAAGTGATTGTGTTTTTATTATTGGATACCTTCCTATTAGTACAATACATGTATTTATACTAATTACAAGAATCTTAACAACTCTAACAACTCAAACAATGCTTAACTAACTAACAAATCACATGTCATCAAAACAATACACTTGCATATAAAATCTTACAATTCATTTAAGTACATGACATATTACAAGTCGTAAAAAACTTGTTACATATTATATTAAGAAATTCTAGTTATATTTAGGTAGTAATTTTTTTCATATGAATACCCTATGTTGTAACACTATAATCAGGCTACATTTGAATGAAACAAAAAAGAAAAATAGGGTTTGAGAGATAAATAGAGCGTGAGCCTTAAAAAAATTAAAATTGTTATAATCTTTTAACTTTTACTATCAAGCATCATTTCTAAACAAATTATTCTATAGTGGAAACATTTAGCATATTTTAATCACACAAAAGGTAAAGTTATTTGCTTTTTGGTGCATTATTTTTGTATCACTAGCAGTCAATCATTGATGCAGCGCATAGTTGGAATAATAGGGAAAATGGAAGGTTCATAACCTTTCTTTTAATTTTATTATAACTATACTAAAATAAAGGGTAAACAAACTCAAATCCTCACACTCTGAGGATAAGAGAAAATACACGATCAAATTGGAATTCTGAAAATTGCCCTAGACCCCACTTCTACCTCTCTTTAAGTAGAGGTTGGAATTCTAGAAGAGTAAGAAAAAATATCAAATAATCAAATCACAATTAGAATAAAAAAAAATTAAAATCACATTAAATCTGGAATCTCAAATACCAATGGAAAACAGAAACCCTGGATATGCTCTTGGCCCCCAACCTTGTTGCCGTACATTATATCTGCCAAGTCTTGATACCCACCGATCCCTTAAGAGTTACCGGCTACATCATCCTCCCCAGGCGAGAGGTAAATCGGCCTCGAATTCATCACGGAGTCTGCAGGAATATCATCACTAAAGTACGGGGTGAGGTGCTTGATATTGAAGACATCATAGGTCTTCATTCCTGTCAGTAATGGAAGACGATAAGCATTATCATCCATCTTCTCGAGAATTGTCAAGGGGCCAATCTTTTGAGCCGTCAGTTTATTGTATTCCCATGTCAGGAATTATTCTCTTGTCAGGACTGTCTAAACCTTGTTGCCAACCTGAAAGTGGACTGACTGGCGCTTCTAATCACTTACTGTTTTGTACCTGGCATTAGCATCTAGCAGCTGCACTCGTGTTAGCTCATGGACCTCCTTGAGGTTCGAAATGAAGTCCTCCGCCTTCCTATTTTAGCGACTCATATTGGGGATGTGTGCTAAGTCTATTGGTGATCTTGGAAAAATCCATAAACAATCTTAATGGGGCAAAGGCCGTACTCGGGTTAACGGAACTATTGTAGACGAACTCAGCTTGACATAGCTTTGATTACCAGCTTTTGATGTTGCTAGCAATGAGACATTGGAGTAGGTTTCTAAGTGAATGGTTAGTGACCTCTGGTTGCCCGTCGGTCGCGATGATGGACCGTGCTAAAGGCGAGGGACGTGTTCGCCATTTTTCATAAAGTTTTTCTAAAGTAATTGATGAACCTCACATCTCTATTTGAGATGATGCTACTCGGTAACTCGTGGAGCTTGTACACCTCTCGGAAGTACAAACTTGCCACATGAACACCATCGGCAGCTTTCTTGTAGCCTATGAAATGCGCCATTTTTGAGAATCGATCTATAACCACTAAGATAAAATCAATATCGCCTTGTGTTCGTGGCAAACCTAATATGAAATCCATACTGATATCCACCCACGGTTGACTTGGGACTAGCAATGAAAGATATAATCCTGTATTGGTGAGGCCACTCTTGAACACGAAATCCATACTAATATCAAGCCATGGTTGACTTGGAACTTGCAACAGCAAATATAATCTTGTATTGATGAGGCCACCTTGGATACTTGACATATGCGACATCTTCGAACAAATAATTCAACCTCCTTCCTTATTGAAGGCCAGTAAAACTTGGCGCCTACCAATGGGAGCATCTTGTCTTTGCCCATATGCCCCTCATTATGTTTCTCCTCGATGATCTTAAGGTGTAGACTGGAATTATGGTTGCAAATTTGATTCACCTTGAATAGAAACCCATCATGGATAGAGTACCTTGGGATGAAGCCAGATTGGGCTTCCCGCCAAATCTCACTAAAGGCAAGATCGTCTGTGTACTATTCCGCCAACTTCTCAAATCTTGCCACTGTGATTGTACTCTGGGACATGATGAGACTTCGCCTACTCAGGGCATCCGTAACTGTATTCAAGGCGCCTGACTTGTGCTTGATTGTGAAGTGAAAAAGCTGGATGTAGCTTGCCCACTTGGTGTGACGCTCCGAAAGCTTATCCTGGCTGTTGATATACTTTAAAACGACGTTGTCGAAGTATAACACGAACTCCCTATTGGCAAGGTAAGACTTATAGTGTTGTAAAGCTCTTACCAATGCATAGAACTCAAGGTCATACATAGAGTAATTCAACTTCCTCCTATCAAGCTTCTCGCTAAAGTATGCAATTTCCTTCCTGACTTAGGACCAAGCCAATGCCAATCTTAGAGGCATCAGTGTGAAGCTCGAAGGTCTTTTCGAAGTCCAGCAATGCCAATATTGGCACCGTGATGGGCCTCCTCTTGATTTCGCTAAAGATGGCATCTGCTACTGGAGTCCAAGGAAAGGAACTCCCTTCATATAATTCGTTATTGGCGCCATTATTGAGCTGATTTTAGGCACAAACCACCTATAAAATGATGCCAACCCATGGAAGCTTTGATGTAGTCCTTGTAGTCGTTGGTACATGATCTTGGAGTGGTTGTGAGGCAGGAAGGCGACTCTCATATGTTCCTTCATTTGTCACAAGTTTCGATCTTCCCTTTACCCTGCCGGAGCCAAGTATGTTTCAATTACAGCCGCCAGGTAGCAGCCCTACCCCGTAACTGGGTAGGGACCAGTGGCGCCTGCTTCCTCTGTGGGAATTCCTTGAACTCCAAAACCTCCTCAACAGACGCCAACCAATCCTAGAAGTCCTCTAGGCGACCTCCTCCATTGAACTCTAGAATCTCTATCCGAAAACTGGATTCCCACCTCTGTTCGCCAACATCGGTAGCACGCCAGGTGTTAAATCGATCTCTCCTCCCATGCTGATGCAGCACTCCAGCCTCCTGAAATGGGCTGTGGAAGCTATTGCCGGTGCAATCCCTCCCTCCTCCCGAAGCCAGGTAGGTCTTGGGGTTGCTCTCCTGAAGCTTGGTCAGGGTTTGCACCAACCTGAATCAAGCACCGTTCGTGATGCCAAAATTTTTCTTCAACTTCCTCGAATCTCCTCTCGGTCTGCTGTTGAAACTCACGCTCACAAATGTCTCCGACAGCAGCATGTCTTTATCATCTACAGGCCATCTCAGAAGTCGTTCTGAGCTCTGATACCAACTGATGCAGCGCGTAGTAGGGATAATAGGGGAAACAGAAGGTTCACAGCCTTCCTTTGAATTTTATTATAACCATAATAAAATAAAGAGGAAATAAACTCAAATCCTCACACTCTGAGGATAAGAGAAAATACAAGATGAAATTAAAATTCTAAAAATTACCCTAAACCCTACTTCTACCTCTCTTTAAGTAGAGGTTAGAATCCTAGAAGAATAAGGAAAAATATCAAATCAAATCAAATCACAATTGGAATCAAAACAATATTAAAATCACATGAAATCTCGGATCTCAAATCCTAATGAAAAACGGCCTCAAATATGCTCTTAGCCACCAACCTTGCTACCGTCCATTATATCCGCCAAGCCTTGATACCTGCCAATCCCTTGAGAGTTACCAGCTGCCTCAATTACAATGAAAAAAAAAGTGAAAAAGCCTAGATCAAATGCTTATACCCTAAGTGGCAATAACAATAATTGTTGCATGTGTCAAAAGCTACACTTGTCATGTCAAATTTTAAGGATACGGAAATTAAATGAAATTTAATACATTGGTATATTATTCAGCTCTATACATAAAACATCCGGTCTAAAGTTCATTGACTTACAAAAATTTATATCCGATTACAATAATGTCTATAGCAACTTCTTAAATAATTATAGAGTGAAAATAAACGTAATTTTGTGAATTTTGACCTATACTTGACTGTATTACCTATAGTGGGGATAGTAAGAACCACAATATATAGTAAAAAGAACATATAAGTCAATACTTTTGAAGTTGAAGTGACAAAGTTTGTAAAATATGCAGTGTCGTACTTAATTTAGGTTTAAGAATGATTAATTATAACTTTTTTTTTTTTTTTTTTTTTGCTTTTTGTTCAAAAAAATGAGAATACGTGTTATAAATAAATGGCTAGCATTAAAAACACGCGTATTTTACTGTATTTTTAACAATCATTCGTAAAAGCCTTTTTTTAAACATAAAAATGCGGCTACGTGTTTAATACGCAATTATATGCGTATTTTACTAACTATGATTTCCATAGCTTTTACAGAGCAATGATCATGTTGATGGTGGTGCAAATCAACTAAAAATAACAAATCAATTAAAATCAAAGGGAACAAGCTGTCAAACCAAGCTCATTACTATCCAGTTTATAAATGTAGACTCCTACTTACTCCATAATTGTACTTCTAACCTTACATTGTTTGACAACATAAAAACTTGACCAGACTGTAATTTCTTGAAGGAACAAGGAAAACGTGCTAAAAGTTAAAGGGAAAATATGATTTAAACTCAAGCCTTGTGAAAGGTAGGACTCTTGCTGTTAGACATCTATGGACTTGTCAATACCTCATACTTGCAAAATGCTCTACTTGCCTATTAACTTGGCTGGTAACCTTCTAAGCTCATAACTCAATGTGCATCATCCTACCCGGCCTAGAAAGAACTTGCCCTCGAGTTCGTGATTACTTGTCCTAGTCATTCTCACCAAAGTAATGAACAAGATGTTTAATTGTAAACACGTCAGAAGTTGTTATACCACTTGGGAATCGTAATAGATAAGCAGTAGAGCTTATCTTCTTAGTTACTCTCAAATTCCCTATTTACCAGGCCGACAGCTTGTTGTACTCCACATTGAGTACCTGTTCCGAATTAGGATCACCCAAATCTAATATCCTACATGCAACTCCCTCGCTCGACGCCTCTTTTCTATCGCTGCCTTACACTGGGATTTTCCTGCTGCAAACGTGCTCATGTTTCATCATAAATGTGCTAGAGGTTAGAGATAAAGTTCTCTACCTTTCCTTGTGGAGGACTGAGAACTGACACTGGTGCAAGATCCAATGACGAGTGAGGAACATAGCCATAGATGATGAGGAATGGTGGGAACCTTATAATACAACTAACGAAGCTATTTTAAGCAAATTCCTCTAGGGTCATCTTTTGATCCCAACTCTTCGCATTATCGCCTACTAGATAGCATAAAATCTACCTTAAGAATTGATTCTACCCCTTTATAGCCGTTCATTTGTGTTGATGATCAATATTGAAATCCAGCAAGATATTCTGCATCTACCAAAGGCATTTCCAGAAGTTGTTCACAAAATGAAAATCCAGTATCAGAATTATGCTAGCAGGTGACTCATGAAGCTAGAACACCTATAAAAGTAGAGCTATGATACATATATTGCATCAATGGCCTTCTTGCACGTCAAAAAAGGCACCATCTTTGAAAATCAATCAACAACCATAAAAATTGATTTAACGCCTTACTGCGTCTTCGGTAACCCAAGTCAAAGGTTCATGTTGTTATCCACCAAGGTTGACTAGGGATTGGTAGAGCCAAGTCTTGCTATGGTTGTTACTCCTTTGGAGATCTAACGAACTTGGCACCACTTGACAAACCTTTCAGCCTCCATCCTCATGTTTGGCCAATAGTACATACTCACCACCAATTAGAACGTCGTGTCTTAGCCCATATGCCCTTCATTATGATTCTCATTTATAATCCTTAGCCATGAGCTGGTCGTAGAAATGCAGAACTGGTTTCCCTTAAAGATGAATCCCTTATGAATTGAGCATCTCGGTATTGTCCCTATTATAGCTTCTTACTAAATCTTCATAAAGGCATGATGATCACAATATTGCAAGTGTCTCATATTTGAGTATGGTAATCCAATTGTTAGTCAAAATCAATGTCTTCCAAATTAAGACATCAACCACTTTGTTATGTGTTATAGATTTGTGCTCGAGGATAAAGTGGAAGAATTGTCGGAAACCCTTCCACTCATGCCTTTCAAATAGCTTGTCTTTACTATTTATGTACTTCAACACATCATTATCCAAATATAAAAGAAACTCTCTATTGATGAGATAAGACTTCCATTTCTTGAATGCCTGTATAAAAGAAACTCTCTATTGATGAGATAAAACTTCCAATTCTTGAATGCTCTAACAATGACATAAAGTCCACATCATAAGCCAAGCATCTCAACTTACTACGTTGAGATTCTTACTAAAATATGCAATCTATCTTCCTTCTTAGCTATGAATAGTGCCAATTTGAACCTTTGATGCGTCAATATATCAAATTCATTATTTTTTAATTTAGAGGTAACTCAAATGTCTTTTAAAATCGGGTAAGAAAACTATAGAAGCTATAATCAACTTCAATTTTATCTCCTCAAAGGCACTAGATGTGTGTGGTGTCCACTTGGAACTCCCAACATTTATACAGTCCATAATAGGCTTCAGGATTGTACTAATGTTTGGAATGGACCTCCAATAAATGAGCTAAGTTCTGGGAAACTAGGGACCTTTGTCAATATACTTGGTATGACCATTCCCTTATGGCTTCCTCCTTATTCTCGTCTACTTTTGTACCAACCCCAGATACCACGAAGCCAAAAAACACTACCTGGTCAGTCATGAAGTAGCACTTCTTCAAAGCAACAAACAATTGTTGCTCCCTCAACATCCCAAGTGCTTCTTTTAGGTGTTTGAGATGCTCTTCCCTACTCAGATTATATATACTAGAATATAACCAAATTAAACCATGATGAATTTCCGAATATATGGATGTATCGAATTCATGAACCTCATAAACATACTTGGCGAATTGGACAAAACGGCTTGACCATCCACTCGTACAAACCTTCCCAAGCCTTGAACACTATTTTATTCTCATCTCTCAGTGAGGTGAGGATTTGGTGGTGTCCACTCTTCTTCTCCAACTTGCTAAACACGTTTGAATTACTTGGTAGGTCCAATAAGGCATCCAACTGTTATGATCTTAGATCATAACCTAGGAGAATAGAGTATGGGATGAGGAAGAACATAAAATTGAGATGAGAAGAAGAAGGTATTTTCTATTTAATTGAATGAATATTACAAGTACGGATCAAGGCTACTTATACCTTCAATTACAAAAGGCGGAAACAATTACAAAATATCTAACCTGCACTAACCACTCCTTCTTGCCAATTACAAGTATACGACTAATATAAGGAAATGAACTAGTGACTAATGGATACAATTCACAACAACACTTCCCCCTTTGAAAAGATTCTTGTCTTAAGAATCAAGGGTAGGAAATTGACTCTTAATGAACTTTAAATCCTCCCAAGTTGCATCTTCCTTGCGAAGATTGGACTAGTGAATCAATGCTTGCTGAATATTTTTACCATTATGCTGGAATGTGCGTGAATCCAAGATAGCCAAAGGTTCTTGGAGGATGATACCATTCGAGGAAGCTTCTTGCTGAACATTCTGTGTTTGTAGCAACATGCTTATTTAACAAAGAAACATGAAATATAGGATGAACCGAAGCATAAGGAGGCAATTCCAACCCATAAGCTTCTAAACCCCACTTTGTAAAATCTTATAAGGGCCAAAATAACAAGCACAGAGCTTAACATTCTTGCGAACTGCCATTGAAGACTGTCAATAAGGTTGCAATTTCAAGTAAACTAGGTCTCCAACTTGAAAAGATCGATCAAATCTCTTCCTATCAACAAAAAACTTCATTCTGGACTGAGCTATTTGCAAATGATATTTTAGCTATTGTACTACCAAAGAGGGCACCAACACGCCGTCACCAGATCCCATTAGAACTCCGAAGTTAAGCGTGCTTGGGCGATAGTAGTACCAGGATGGGTGACCTCCTGGGAAGTCCTCACCCTCAGGTAGGGGGCGCAGGGAAACAACCTCTCTTCAGGTTAACACACTGAAGGGGGAAGGCTGCGTACATTCCCCCCCCCCCCCCCCCCCCCCCCCCCCCCCCCCCCCCCCCCCCCCCCCCCCCCCCCCGGGACCCTGTGTAGGCGGGAGCCCTTGAGGCACTCAGTATAAAAAGAAATTTAGCTATTATTCTAACTGTTTCCTTTGGTTCAATAGCTCATTCATTCCACTGTAGCAGTGGCATTGCTTTGGGACACAATAGAGAAAGGAGGATCATAACCATATAGAGCCTTAAAGGGAGTTGTGCCCAAGGAGGAATGAGCATGTGTATTGTACCAGAATTCAAGTAAAGCTAGCCATTTGCACCATTGCTTAGAATGATAAAATGTCATGCTGCGCAAGTATTGTTCCACACATTGATTCAATCTTTTAGTCTGACCATCTGTTTGAGGATGATAAAAAGAACTCAAAGCAAGAGAAAATCCCGACAGCTTGAACAATTCTCGCCAGAAATTGCTTGTGAACAATCTAGCTTGATCAAAAATTATAGTTTGAGGAAGACCATGAAGTTTATAAATGTTGTCTAAGAACAGCTTTGCAAGTCTTTCTGCACAAATAGGATGATTGAGTGCAATAAAGTAGCCGTACTTAGTAAAACGATCCACCGTTATACAAATGATCTCCTTCCCCTCTGACTTGGGAAGCCCTTCTATAAAGTCCATACTGATGTATTGCCATGCCCTATCAGGAATAGGAAGAGGTTGAAGGAACCCTTGATATGAGACATGATCACTCTTGGTGCATTGAAAACCATCACAAGCATGTATACATTCCATCACCTCCTTTTTCATACGCTTCCAATGGAAATTCTGCTTAAATCTTTGATAAGTTCCCTCAATGCTTGAGTGTTAACCCAAAGATGAAGAATGGAAAGCCATGATGATCTGCTTCCTTAGATCAGTTGTTGGCCCAATGTAAACTCTGCCTTTAACTCGCATAATTTCATTGATCAGGATAACATCAGATGTAGCAGACCCTGAAGGATTCTTTATGCTTAAAGCCGTGATATACTCTTGAGCAAATTAATCCTTTTCATTAGATTTGCGGACTTCATCCATCCAAGAGGGCAATACTGCTGAAATAGCTGCAAAAGAAGCTGAATTACCCTCCTCCCGCCTTCTAGATAATGCATCTGCTACTACATTTTCTTTCCCTTTGCAGTATTCAATGGAATAGTCTAATCCTAGCATCTTCATTAGCCCTTTTGGCTACACTCTTATGGTTATCTTTTGTTCCAAAAGATATTTTAGACTGTGATGATCTGTTTTGATTTTGAAAAAATGCCCTTCAAGATAATGCCTCCACTTTTGTACTGCCATAAGAAAGGCCAAGTACTCTTTCTCGTAAACTGATAAGCTCAAATGTTTTGGACTCAGCGATTGGCTAAGTAAAGCTATTGGCCCTCCCTTTTGAGATAGTACTGCACCCACACCTTTTGCTGCAAGCATCTTTTTCTATTATGAAAGATTCACTAAAATCTGGCATTCTCAAGACCAGGACTGAACACATGGCTAACTTCAAGTTCTCAAAGGCTTCTTCAGCTGTTTTAGTCCACACAAAAGCATCCTTCTTTGGAAGGTCAGTTAGCAGTGTAGCAATGACTCCATAGCCACAATTGAACTTCCTGTAATACCCTTTGAGACCTAAGAACCGCTCAATTGCTTGAGAGAAATGCGTGCGGGCCACTGCCTCATAGTTTGGATCTTGGCAGCATCGATAGCAACCCAATTGCAGGAAATAACACGACCTAAGTACTATACTTGAGTTTGGGTAAAGGAACACTTTGAGAGCTCAATAAAGAGTTTGTGTTCATGCATGGTATTAAAGACTTGATGGAGATGGGAAACATGGGAATCCAAGGAAGGGCTATAACCATCAAAGAACATAAGGACAAACTTTCTTAAGAATGGTTTGAAGATGGAATTCATTAAAGCTTAAAATATGGTAGGAGCATTTGATAAATCGAATGGCATAACCACGAGCTCAAAGTGTCCGTGGTGGGTTCTAAAATCAGTCTTATGTATGTCTTATTCCACCACACGACTCTAATAATATCCTTGTCTTAAGTCTAGCTTTGAGAAGTAAACAAAAGCATGAAGTTCATCTAGTAAATCATCAATTATTGGACTATCAAATTTATATTTGATTGTGAGGGAGTTTAATTGCCTATAGTCAACGCACATTCGAGAAGTGCCATCTTTCTTTTTGACTAAAATAATGGGAGAAGCAAATGGGCTATGGCTATGCCTGATAAAATTGGTTTTCAGTAGCTCCTTCACTTGTTTTTCAATCTAATTCTTTTGTGAGTGTGGGTATTTGTATGGTCTAAGGTTGATGGGATTAGAATTAGCTTTGAGGGGTATGGCATGGTCTAAGGATCACTTTGGTGTTAGAGTGGTTGGTTGGTCAAATAGGTCCTTAAAGTCATGTATTAACTTGCGAATAGATCGGTTAAAATTCACCTTAGCTTTCACAGGTTTAACACTAATCGAGAACAGCTGCCCAATCCATTAATAATCACTTTTCTTGAGTGCTCCATGCAACCTCTTGCAACTCATAATTTGCAGCTATCCTTGCTCAGCTACGCCTTGTAACTTGATTGAGACTCCATCCCTTTCAAATGACACTGATAATTGGGTAAAATCAAAGACAATAGAACTAATTGTTTTCATTCAATCCACACCAAGAACCACATTGCAGCCTCCCAACTTCAATACCCTCAAATCATATGCAAACTATTGCCCTTGCATATCCCATCTGAACTCCTTGCATTTAGTCTACATGAGCACTGAATTTCCATATGTCACTATTACTGCAAGTGGGCTTGTCTTATCAGTTCATGTCCCACCATCTTAGCAATCTTGGGATCTAAGAAGATATGGGTGCTCCCACTATCAATTAATATGGTTTGTGATTAGCCTCTCCCCTGATTCTTATTGTATTATGAGTCCCACTTCCTGTTAAGGCTCGTACTGAGATCTCAACCTCATCATCATCTGACTCCATATGTACCTCCTCAATCTGAACACTGGGTTCTATTCTTTCTTCTTACTCCTCTTCAGTTTCAATACTAGTTATTGAGATTAGCAACTTTGGATTGCACTTGTGCCCAAAGAAATACTTTTGATTACGCTTAAAACACAACTTTTGGGCCTTCTTTTCTTCCAAACTCAATTGTTTGGATGCACCGGCTGTTACCTGCAGTAATGGAGGAGTAGAATGCACAATCAACGTCCCTTTCTATTCTCCTTCTGGGTAAGCTAGAACCTTGGATTCAAAGAATCTTGCCTTTGAGTATGCCTTAGACAATGTTTGAGGATTAAGGGCCTTCACTAGATTTTTGATCTTAGATTTGAGACCACTAATGAAACTAGAGACATAGTAAGCCTCACTTGCACTAGGATTAATAGACGTCATTCTTGCCTTCAAATGCTCAAATCGAGTCATGTATTCCTTAACAGAATCAATTTGGGCCACTTTATTGAATGTGTCCACAACATCCCTTGGATTTTTATCATCATATCTTTCACAACATTCATGTACAAACTCTTGCCCAGTAATGGAAAGATTGCTGATGATCAAACTATGGAATCATACCTCTTGATCTCCATGTAAATGAATCGCATATAATTCTACCCTTTGAGAATCAGAAATAGCATAGAAATGAAAATACCTCTCACAACTTCTAATCCAAGATTGAGGATGCACTCCATCAAATGCCTCTATCACCACTTTAGGCTGTCGAAACCCCGTGTTCTTGGCAATGTGCATTCCCTGTGCACTCCCTTCATTTGGCTTAGGAAACAAAGGATCATGTGGTCTTCCATGTGGATTCATTGTTAGAAGAATTCCTACTCCACTAGAACCCAATTGCTTATAGATCTGTTCTTGCACTATAGCTAATTGCTACTGAATTAGCTCTTGCAACTCGTGCATATTGCCCACAGCGATTACCAAATCTTAAAGCTGCTACTACGATTGAGAAAATTGCTCAACCTGATTCAAACCAGCAGTTAAATCACTAGCCATTAAGGCTTGCTTCTTTCCCTTCGCTAGCTTGAGCAATTGCAATTTCACAAGCTCTGGTACCAATTGTTATGATCTTAGATCATAACCTAGGAGAATAGAGTATGAGATGAGGAAGAAGATAGAATTGAGAAGAGAAGAAGAAGATATTTTCTATTTCATTGAATGAATATTACAAGTATTGATCAAGGCTACTTATACCTTCAATTATAAAAGGCGGCAACAATTTCAAAATGTCTAACTAACACTAACCGCTCTTCCCACCAATTACAATTATACGGCTAATAAAAGGAAATGAACTAGTAACTAATGAGTATAATTCACAACACCAGAATAGGAATTGGGGACATACAATGTACCATAATTTTACTAATAGCTCTTCTATCTATACACATAAGCTATGTTCTGTCATTCCTAGGCATTAAGAGTGAAGGGGCTGCATATGGACTTAGGCTCTCGTGAATAAAGACTAGAGAAAGTAACCCCACCTTGCTCCTAAGCTTCTCATCTTTTGCTAGACTCATGTAGTAATGTGGTCTATTCAATAATGTAGCACCTACTACAAGGTCAATCAGGTCTTATATGTGTTTTCATGGAAGTAAGGCACTCAATAACTCCTAAAAAGAGACGTTGGCATATTTGTCCAACATACTTTTCACCTTGTCCACCAAGTCTCCTTGGTCTGCCATGCATTCCTTACCAAGCAACACGTACATGATTTGGGTCTTATCAACTTCCTTGGTAAACATGGCCCTTGTGTGGAGACTAGGAGCATCAGTTAAAGCTAAACAAGGTGCTTCATCTTTCTTTAACAGCACAATCTTTGCTCCCTTGTACATGAAACAACAAGTATTTCGCCGCCTATTATAGGTTGCGCCTCTATTTAATTGCCATGGTGATGTATTTTTCTACGTCTATCAAAATTTAATATTTAACTCTAATCACCAAACACATCTAAATTGAAGTACAGGGCGAGATGGTTTTGAACCACAGGGATTAAGAGTACATGAAATTATTCTATGACCTAAATTGAATTGAATAAAATTGAGAGGTTTTTGTGTTAATTAATCTAGGAAACAACAATTAAACTAAAATAATCTACTTCTAATAGGAAAAGTGTATTAAATTGGAACCTAGGGTTTCGAATCCATCATTAGCCAATTATTTTTGCGTTAACTCTTAACTTGGGATTATTAATTGTCACACGGGTAGTGGTTTAGGCTACAAGCTTCAACCTAATAAGGTGATGTTATTAGTGTCGCGTATTGACCCTATCTAACTAAATCATAAGGAAAATAGGCTCCGCCTAACGTATTGTTAATTATTACGTATTGACCCTATCTAACTAAAGCATAGGGAAGATAGGCTTTTAATTAACAATTTGGTTAATACTATTACTTGATTAATTATTCCTAAGGCTAAAAGCACAAAGAATTAATTTATAAATATCAATCTCAACAATTAAAGGTTACAAACTCAATAATCATATTAATTGAATAAACAATTAAAGCACAATGCTTCATAGTATTTCTCATAATCAAGCAATACATGTACCAAACAAATTATCCCAAAATTAAAAGTAATACAAAGGTAAAAAAGGCTAAGACTTCATCTAACGGCAAAAAGCAAGTTAGCTCTCCATCAAGGATGAGCCGATGAAAGAGGAAATGCATGAACTCATGTTGATCTTCACGCTACTTTTGCTCTCGTTCCAATTTTAACAAAAAAAGAAAATTAAAATCGAGAAGCTGAGAGAGAGAGAATTCAGCTGTGAGCAGTGCTGCGCAGAACCAAAAACAGAGAAAATCCCCCAAAACAGGTTTGTCTCCCTCCTCTTACAATCAACCAAAACCCTAGAGATCTGGGCCTGATTATGTGCTGGCGATGGGCATGAGTTGTTGCGTGTTGGGCTAGTGTGCAGTGGGTGAGTTGCTGGATGAGGTCACGTGTGGTGGTGGATCGGAAGGATGAAGTTGGGTTGGAGGTGAGGATGACGCAGTGTTGGTGATGAGTGGGCTGCGCTGGGGTGATTGGGCTGGTGATGAACAGTAGCTGTTGGTGTCGAGTCGCTCTGCGCTTATACGTTCTTGTCCCGAATCTCGATTGACTTGATTTAATTGTTTACGCGTCGAATTTGTCTTATTTGCACCAAATTTGACAATTCTCAGAACTTTAATCATCAAATCTACATAATGTAAAAATTGCCAAAATGAATGTATAACTATAATTAAATAGGCGCAAAATAATTAAAGTAACAATTAAAAGATGGGTAAATATGAAGCGCATCAATGCCCCCACACCTAACCTTTGCTAGTCCTCGAGCAACGCATAGAATAGACACAACGACTCAAGCAACCAGCTACCCCGACCTTCACCAAGTTTTTCGAGATTAACACATGCATTACAATTCAAGACAAGATTAAGTCATATAGAGCATTCTCTAATTCCATGAATTTAGATTATTAAATTTCAAAACTCATCATTGAATTTCATTAACCGTGTATCAACGTATAGAAACTACTCAAGCAATTTAAGCACCCAAGTGAATGTGAAAGGGATCTCATGCCATAGAATCTCCTCAAATTCTCGCATCCAACCAAATATACAAGGGCTTTGTACACCCACACTATTGAATCACCTAAATACATGCCCATACATTGAAAATTCTAAGTGGCATATGAGTGACCACTTTATAACATTTTTTACCTCGATATAACATAAAAGAAGAATAACTATATCATGAATGCACATCAATTTTCACTTTCTTCTTTTTTTTTTTGCTTCTTTTTTTTCCCCCCTTTGGAGGAAACTTTTTTTCTTTCTTACTTTTCCTTTTTTCATTTTTTTCCTTTCGTTTCCTCTACTTTTTCTATCTAATTTTTGGACTTTCGCACAGCAAGTACCTCAACTTTACAATTGACATTGATCAACAAGCACTTTACATTGTATCAAGAGACAAGGATTAGGATAAGCCAATAGGGCAAACCTTCCCATTCCCTAATATTCCATCTCTGTGCTGAATCAATTGATATCAGAGCTCAAAACGACTTCTGAGATGGCCCGTGGGCTACAGAGATACGCAGCCGTCAGAGACATATACGTTCTTGACTTTCAACGGCAGACTGAGAGGAGATTTGAGGAGATGGAAGAGAAATTTTGGAGAATCGAGCTATGTTTGATCTTATTGGGGGCGAATCCCAATCAAGCACTAAGGGGTCAGCCTCAAAACCCATCGGCTAGGGGTGGCGAGGATGACATGAAAGAAAGCTTCCATAACCCCTTTCTGGAAATTGAGATACTAGATCGGCATGTGAGGAGGATTCGGCCAATTACCAGGAGAACCAACATGGAAGATTGGAGGTGGGAGTCCGGTCTACAGATTGAAATTCCGGAGTTCAATGGCAGCAGTCGCCTAGAGGAGTTTTGGGATTAGCTAGCTATGGTGGAGGAGGTCCTTGAATTAAAGGATCCTAGAGCACAAGCAGGCGCCCTTGGTTGCTACTCGGCTATGGACAAAGGCCGCCACCTAGTAGCAGCAGTTGAAGCATTCATGGCTTCGATAGGGAAAGGCGAAGATCGAGATGTGGGAGAAGATGAAGAAGCACATTAGAGGCGCCTTCTTGCCCCACAAACACGCCAAGGTGATGTATCAGTGTCTGCAGAGCTTGCGGCACGGTTCTAAGTCCGTGGAGGAGTATATGGCGGAGTTCTACTCATTGGTTGCCAGGAATGACTTAGCGGAGATGGAGGAGCAATTGGCAGACCGCTACATTGGCATGTTAAAGGAGTCGATACAGGAGGTGTTGAATATGTTTGACATCTTTGCGGTTTGAGAAGCAAGTAAGAGGGCGATGAACGTCGAGAGGCAACAAAGGCGTTGTCAAGTTGGTGGTACTTGGAACACTCAAGATAGTAGGCGTTACCAGGTACGATTTCTAATCAACTCGGATACGCAAGGGAAGCTGGTCACCGCCAACCCTGGAAAGGCAAGTACCCAAGAATTAGCGGGTAGCTCAATAACCCGTTGTTTCAGGTGTGGAGAGATGGGACATTGTGCCTCTGAATGTTGGAAGAGTGACAGACTCGGGAAAGGGCTGTACATCGAAGGTCTCCAAGCTGAAGATGGTAGTTGAGGAGGAGGCTCATGACGAGTTGGTGCCACATAGCAAAGAAGAAGTTGCGGGCGACGAGGGCCGTATACTTATGGTGAGGCAAGTTTGTTTCGTACCTAAGGAAGAAGAGGGAGACAATTGGATGAGGAGAAACATCTTCCAGATGACATGCACTATTGGCAAGAGTGTATGCTGCCAAGTGGTCGATTCAAGAAGCTGCAAGAATGTCATCTCCAAAGAAGCTGTTTAAAGACCTGGGTCGAAGACAGAGGATCATTTGAACCCATATAAGGTGCCTTGGCTCAAGAAAAGAAACCAGGTAACCATCTCTAAGCAATGTCGAGTTAACTTTTTGATTGGAACGAAGTATCGGGACAAAGTGTGGTGTGATGGATGCGTGTCATCTGCTATTGGGGCGAACATGGCAATTCGATAGAGGCACCATCCATAATGGATGATGGAATACCTATAGCTTCATGTTTGAGGGTACGTGGATAGTCTTGTTGCCTAAAAAGAATGAAGCTCCACAACTGGAGAAAATCAAGGATCTTAAGTCCTCTGTTAGAACCTTGCTCACCAAAGAAGTTGGTCGGGGCAAGAAAAAAATCGTGCCGACAAAAGAAAGACGCCGAGCATAATAGGGCGAAGAGCTAGAAGAGGTGTTGATACTGCGTTAACAGTGGGGAGCAGTCCACATTGGGGACCACCAAATCCGGGGAGACGCATTACCCGATTGGCTTCATTACTAAGTGAGCCTTGTGGAGTGCGAAGATACCAGACATCAAGTGTTCACAGTTTTCTTGATGCAGAAGAAGGGCGAGACTTGGTGAAAGAACGTTGGCGGTAGGGCAATCAACAGGGACACTATGTATTATGGACCTTTCGCAACATTGGTGGGTGGTCTAGCAAAGGTGGCAAGAAGAATGTTGGGTGTCCTTATCCAACATTTTATTACTGAGCACATCAAAGGGAGGGGATGGAGGATGTCATATCTACAAGAGAAGGCGGTATAGTTCACTCCCACCCATCAGGTTGAACAGGAACAAACCTGAAGGCGATTACATGAAGCCTACACCAGATACAAGAAAGTGCGCATAAGGATTTCCGGCACCATTCTCACATTGGCAGGAGTAGCCTAAACAAGCCCAAGTCGAATTCGTGGGGGAATTCTCTTAAACCCGGGGAGGATGACGCCTTTCACACCTTATGGAATAAACTACAGCCCATATCTTGGCAGAGTGGGTCAATAATCTGCATCCAGGGAAAGCATGGCGAGATGAAGCTTGGCGAGACTAGAAGTTGGCATGAGGGAATGCAACTTGGCAAGAATAGCCCGGAAGATCTATTGACGAATTTGAGGGCGAATTCTCTCTAGGCTGGAGAGGATGATGCAGCCCGCCTTTCATAATTGGTGGGATCCTTGGCTGGTCGTGCTTGTGAGTTGCTCGAGTTGGCGAGAAGGGAGGCAGACGTGGCTAGAGGATGCAAGAAGATAGGGTTCCAATTTAATTAGAAAAACTTAGTTTAGATGAGTACATTTTATTATCTTTATATTTTATTGTTTTATTTTTTGAAGATCACACGGATTGCAATCTCCACAGTTAATCTCTAGATTAGGACTTCTAGTCTAATTAGAAAAGCTCCTCTATTTAAAGGGAGGGCTCGTTAGGGTTTTAGTCATTCAATTATTTAGAGAATTTATCCCCTTTATGTGTTTTCTCTCTATTCTTGGGGTGTAAGAATTATGTTAAACTATTTTCCCCTTTGTTTTTATTATTTTCGTAATAAGAATTAAGGGAATGCTGTTGAACCTTCCTGTTCCCTTATCTTCCATCTATGCGCTGCATCACTATATATCTTAGTCTATTCAATTAATGTATTCATATACAAATTGAGGGATCGGTAAAGTTGTGACCTATGGGATCATACATGTAGACGTCTATCTATTGCGCCATTTGTTTTAATAATTGGTGAAAACACTACTAAACCTACTAGAATGAAAGGGGAAGCATAACAAAGAATACTAAATGAAAGCAGAAAGGAATTGCTCTATCCTAGTGATGTAAACCTGATATAGCTATGAGAGGCCAAAGCAATCAAGGCAGCCCACACGCAACGACAACTCACAAAAACGCAAAAACAAAAATAGAAATGAAAAGCATGCAACACAAAAGGCCAAATAGATTATGGACAACATGCGACGGGACGGCTAGAGGACTCGAAACAATAGAATAGATAGAAAAATCATCATGAACAGACTCTAATGTGTTCTTTATGTGTATACTCTAAATACCCCACACACGGTGAGCTTCTCATTTCATGGTATTAGGGCCTAATTCTTCTTCCTCCAAGTAATAGGCTTTTCATTCTTTCTCCTTTTATCCCTGGTTCTGCATCAGTAACTAATTCTTCTTCCCTAATCGTGGTTTTACAATTGTTTTTTCCCCCTCTGTCAACATTGCAAATTCTTCTTGATATCTTCATGAATCATTCATCTCTTCTCTTGGTGATCCCTTGGATTATGAAAACTATAATTCTAAGCATAAACTATTACAATTCTCTCTAACAAGATTTTGTGTCTTCAATTATGTTGATCTCTTCTCCTACACCTACGACACTGCACTTTTCCTGTCCACATTGAGTATTAAGTAGATAATTTGCTGTTATTCTGGACTTACTCTTTCCTATAGCATTATATTTTACTTATGTTATCTTCAAACCAAATGGCAATATCACTGCCATGGGGCAAGTGGAATGTCTATTCGTGATCAAACTCAAGCCATAACTCTTTTCTAAAACAATATTCTTTTTGGCATTAGTAAGGATTTATTTGTCCACGATTGCATACTTATAGAAATTGAAGTTGATTGCTAACTTGTTTGCCTCTGCTAAATCACCTGTAACGCCCACTTTGAATATAGTGAAATTAGATTGGCTAAACTAGGAATAATATTTATTTATTTAAGGCTTCTAATTGAATTAAATATTTCACATTTCTTAGTTTAGTTTAGCAGTAGAAGCTTCATGGGAACACACTTTTTGTAGTCGATGTAAATATTTAATGCACATCAAAAATATTATAATTTCATATATAAGGACAACTATTTGCTACCATGTTCCCATTTCCTAGGTATTGCTGTTAATAGGACAAGTATTATTATGTCAAAATAATTTTAGTATAATAAGCTGTAAAAAAATCTTTTATAATTGCCTTGATATTAAAAAAATTGTCCCATCAATAACACTATCCTATTTTATTATGCTTATCATGAATTGGTTGGAGTTTTGCTGACAATATGTCTAATGATGAATCAGATAATCGAAGAGACACAATAGATTACGTACCTGGGGTTGGGCCAATTGAGCCTAAAGACCTAATGTCCTACCTTCAACCCACTTGCCCTGACCAGAACACCTTTGACCACCAAATCATCATCACTTCTTTCAACGATGTCAAAGGAGCTGACTTCATTCTCGCCAACACAATCCAAGAACTCGAACCCCAGATTCTCTCTACACTAAACGGGACCCAAACCACTTACGCTATTGGTCCCATTTTCCCAACTGGATTCAACAGCCCCATCCCCACCAGCATGTGGGCCGAGTCTGACTGCACCCGTTGGCTTGACTCGAAACCAAAGAGCTCCGTTTTATATATCTCGTTTGGGAGCTATGCACATACATCCAAGCAAGTAATTCATGAGATTGCTCATGCGCTTTTAATGAGTGATGTGCGCTTCATTTGGGCTATTCGACCTGACATTGTCAGCTCCAATGATCCAAACCCATTGCCGGTTGGGTTTGAGGAGGCAACCGCAGGGAGAGGAGTGGTAGTGCGGTGGTGCCGCCAAACTCAGGTACTGTCGCATAGCAGCATTGGGGGATTTCTGACTCACTGTGGGTGGAACTCGATCTTAGAGAGCATATGGTGTAATGTGCCGTTGTTGTGTTTCCCATTACTAACGGATCAGTTTCCCAATCGGAAACTAGTGGTTGATGATTGGAAAATTGGCATTAATCTCTGTGATGAAGATACTATGAATCGGACGGAGGTGGCGCAAAAGATTCAAAATTTGATGAAGGGCGGAGTGGGTGTGCAATTAAGGGCTGAGATTTTGGGGGTGATGAAGATTTTAAAGGATGCTTGGAGTGATGGAGGATCATCGAAAGGGAATTTTGATCGATTTGTTGAAGATGTTAGGGGGAAGATTGGGCAAAGATGGGAGTAAGATTATTCCCCGTGCTAAAATTGTTATTGTCCAAATAATAATGTAATTCACAAATAACATTATCCTAAATTATTCATGAGACCTGTTTTTGATGGTTGTCATATTGCTATTATGCTTATTTAATTTCATTACATTTTTTAAATATAAGTCGTAATGTTTATACAGTTGTTTAAATTAATTATTTATTTTATAATCTAAAATTGCCCTTTGTTCTATTTCATTATAAATTTATTTCTTTATCATGTAATAATAGTTTATGAATTAATTTTTTGCCTTAAATAAAAAATAAAGGATCATTTAGAAAAAAAAGATAATAACTAATTTAAATAAAGTTACAAATATTAGGAACAATTTAAAAAATGAGTGAAGCTTACAAATAATAGAACAAAAGGATGTTCGAGATAATGCAATCTTTTTTTTTTTCTCTTTTGATTTGGCCATTGAAGCAATAAATTTGTAGTATCGACTGTTATCTATTTCGTGATGATTTTCGTTGTGATAAAAAGATGTTGTAATCAGTTTTATTATACATGAGCATGGATGTAAGGCTCATTATGATCAAGTTCATATTTTCTTTGCGTGCGTGCGCTGTTTGTCTGTGTGTGTGTTGGTCTCTTGTGATTGTAAGACTCCTCATGACCACATCTATATTTTCTTTTGGAATCTGTGTGCGCGTGCATGTGTGGGAGTGTGTGCACGGCCAGGCAGCTGGATGCATACGTGTGTGTGTGTGCACGCACGTGCGCGTGCATGTACGTGTTCATGTGTGCGCGCGTCTGCGTGTGTGTGTGTATGTTACAACTTCATATATATTCGACCTAAGAAAATGATAGTAGCAGGATAAAAAAGAAGAACATATGTAAGTTGAATAATTGAGAGCTAATAATGTACAATATGATCAAACCAAAATTTATAAGGAAGTCGACCCTTGCGACACCCAGCTTTTCCACTACAAAGCTATTATGCGGTATGAAAATTGATGTTACTGAACTTCAAAACTAGCAACTGGATTTAATTGGGTTGGAAACTCCACTTACAGGGCACATAGTGCATGGACGAATCAAAATGTCTGTAAAGAACATCCAATGACTATGTCTTAGTGTAATAGCAAGTCTTTTAATTTAGAAATACCAAGGACAAACTATGCTGAATAAAAAACAAGTTCTGCACATTTGCGCTCATGTGCACCTGTGGGTCTGGAGAAAATAACAAAAAATTTCATAGTAAAAACACTGAGAACTCCTCTTATAATGGCTACACCTAGGTCACCAACAGATAAGCCAAAACCATTCCTTTTAACGACATTTTTTTAAAGGAAATGACCATGGTAGACTAAGAGGTCTAGATCATTTAATAATGCATTTAATTATCCAGGCATGCAACATGGACATCGCACCACCAGAGTATTTGGCTCTAATAGATCCAAGTCAACCTGCACATGTACAAAAGTGTTTGCAAGATCCATCTTTTAGAACGTAAATGAACGTAAGATTGGGAGTTTTTATCAACTAAGTCTCATCAATCTCTCTTTTCTTGTTTAGCCTCTGTAGAAGAACTAACTAAACCTATAATTCAATCCTAAGAGGGTCTACATCTCTAAAAAAAAAATTACCTTTTACCTATTTTGCAATTGGGTAATCAAATGCCAAATTGAAGCATTGTAAGAGGATTGGCAGAGAACACACCTTAGAATTTTATTGCCATCCAATACATCTTTAATTAAAGGGCATAAAGGTGCTTCCTAAAAGTCAAAATAAGTTCTAGTTAGAACTCAACTTCGTATCCAAAAAGACAACGCTTTTTTTTTTTTTTTTTTTCTATCCCAAAAAATGGTGTGCTTAATGGTGGGATGCTTGTGAGTGGAAATGAAAAAAAGCCGACAGTATTTGTGCTCAAGAGCAAGGTGTTCTTTCCATCTATGTGATAAAATAATGTTCTATTATCGCTATTAACATAGTGCAGTAGCCTTGTGGCAATGTTCGTGTGGATAACGTCAAAGGTATTTTTAGACAACACCTATGTCTTTCTAGGGTCCTTTTTCTTTATTGAGGTTGGAAGAAGAGCATGTTGAACAAGGGTCTATACTTGGCTAAAACTTCTTTTATGGGTTATATTTAGTTAGGTTGTGCGGGTTTCAGGTAATCATAATTTTACTAGTTTGTGCCTTGGTGGCATCAACTATTTAGAAAGTTTACATTATGTTTCATATAAGTTATATTGTTACCCATATATTTATTGTATTACAAATAGAGGTGTTTAATGATTGCTCAAGAAATACATTCAACATGTAATAACTATCATTGCATTTAAAGACAGTGAAGTAATTTGGGTTTCAAGTTCGAGTTTAGGTCATTTTGGATGGGCTTGGTTTAGGTCAATGGTGGATGGAGTTGGGTCACAATACATTCATAAATGCAAAATGAGGTGTTAAGCTTCAATTTGAGGAATTGAAGTTAACTTGTCAAGAGAGAGTTTAGTGAGAGGAGAATTGAGGTTAGGTGAGAGTTAGAGAACAGATGAGAAGAGCGAGAAAAATATCTCAAGAATCAAAGAAATTTTTGTTGAATGAATCAAGAATTACAAGGTTTGACCCTCTTATTGGAGAAACTAGATACAATGAATCAAAAGTATTTCTAACTAAGCCTTAACCGCCAAACTAGCAACAATTCAGCTAGTTAACCGACTTGGCGCCAAAAAGAACAACCAATATTTGAACTACCAACACTTCCAAAGCAATACAAGACTCCAAACAATTCAATACATGGATTACAAGACTCAGAGTAGGAGAAATCATAACAATCCCCTCCACTTAAGAATTGACCTCAAGAAGAGAAATTTGGGAATTGACTCTTCAAGAATGCCAATTCTTCCCAAGTAACAAAATCTTTGTCTAAATTCTGCCACTGAACTAGCACTTCTTTAATCTTCCTGTTGCCTGCCTTGATCTCTTTGGTGCCACGAACAACAGCTAGTTGTAACACTAAAGCCCCATTGGATCCAATTTCAGGGGGTGACTTTGAGATTTTACATCCTTTCTTCACCTATTTCTTAAGCAAAGAAACATGAAAAACTGGGTGAATGTATGCATTAGGAGGTAGCACAAGCCTATAAGCCACCTTGCCAATCTTCTTAAGAATCTTGTATGGACCAAAGAACTGAGCACTTAGCTTGACATTGCTCTTGACAGCCACGGTAAACTGTCTATAAGGTTGTAATTTGAGATAAAACTTATCACCAACTTTATAATTCTTGTCCACAGACTTCTTATCTACATACATTTTCATCCTTGCTTGAGCTTGCTGCAAATTGTCCTTGAGCATATGCTATAATTGCTTCCTCTGTTGCATCAAATTAGAGACTTCCAACACATATGAAGTCATTTTTTGCAACAAGAAAGGAGTAGGAGGATCATAGCCATATAAAGCTTTGAAAGGAGTAATGCCTAGAGAAGCATGAGCATGGGTGTTGTACCAATACTCAGCTAGAGATGACCGCTTGTACCACTCTTTAGGATGAGTGAAAACCATGCTCCTAAGATATTATTCAATGCATTAATTGACTTTTTCTGTGTGTCCATCAGTCTGAGGATGGTAAGAAGAGCTAAGAGCCGAAGTAGTTCCCATAAGCTTGAACAATTCCCTCCAAAAATGACTTGTGAAAATTCTATAATGATCAGATACAATGGATTGAGGCAATCCATGTAACTTATATGTTATCCAAGAAGCATCTGGCTAATCTTTCAGCTGTGACTGGCCGGATCAAAGCAATGAAATGGCTAAACTTTGTGAAATGATCAACCACAACCCCTATCTCTCCCTTGTCTTCAGATTTAGGCAAGCCTTCAATGAAATCCATACTTATATTCACCCAAGCTCCATCAGAAACAGGGAGAGGCTACAAAAGACCATGGTACCTGTGATCACCCAGCTTTGTTTGTTGAAATACATCACAAGAGCCCACAAACTCAATTACTGCTTTTTTCAGACCAGGCCAACTGAAGAATGCTTTAATTCTTTGATATGTGCCTTCCACACCGGAATGTCCACCCCAAGCTGTGTCATGAGAAGCACTTATGATATGATCCCTCAAATCTATTGAAGAACCAATGTACAACTCGCCCTTCAATCGAATTACTCCCTTATCCACTGAAATATCTGCATCAGAAGTTCTCTTGCAGTCTTTACTAATGCTACAGGTAGTGATACATTCTTAGGCAAAAGCATCATCTTCATAGGACTTGTAAACCTTTTCTAACCAAGAAAGAAGAACAACAGAAATGGCTCCACAATAAGTTTGCTCACCATCTTCTAATCTTCTTGACAAAGCATCAGCAGCTTGATTTTCTTTGCCTCTTCTATGCTCAATTGCATAATCAAGGCCTAACACCTTCATTAACCCTTTCTTCTGTATTCTTGTCACAATCTTTTGCTCTAGCAAATGCTTTAAACTTTGATGATTAGTCCTGATTATGAATCTGTGACCATCAAGGTAATGCCTCCATTTATCAACTGCTAACAAAATTGCCAAGTACTCCTTCTCATATCTGGACATTGCTTGATGTTTTGGACTGAGAGATTGACTTAGATAAGCAATGGGCCTTCCCTTTTGTGACAACACTGCTCAAATACCAGTACCACTGGCATCAGTCTCTGAAACAAAGTCCTCAGCAAAATTAGGCATTGCAAGAACAGGGACTTCACACATAGCTGCTTTTAGAGCTTCAACGGCTACTTGAGCTCTATAAATTCACACAAAAGCATCCTTCTTAAGCAGATCTATCAAGGATCTTGCAATCGATCCAAATTTAGCAATAAACTTCCTGTAATAGCCTGTTAAGCCCAAGAAACCTCGCAATTGCTTCAAGGTGACTCGAATTGGCCATTCTTTCATGGCTTGTATCTTTGAGGGATCTGTGGAGACTCCCTTGGATGATATAACATGTCCCAAATAATCCAGTTGCTGCTGCATAAAAGCGCACTTAGACAACTTTGCAAAGAACTTGTGATTGCGCATGACAAGGAAGACTTCCCTCAAGTGCTGTAGATGATCTTCATAAGAGGCACTGTAAATGAGAATATCATCGAAGAAGACCAATAAAAATCTCCTCAGAAACGGCCTGAAGATATCATTCATTGCTGCATGAAATGTATCCGGTGCATTGGTTAAGCCAAAAGGCATAACCACAAACTCATAGTGGCCATGATAAGTTTGAAATGCAGTCTTGAAGATGTCTTGCTCAAGCACTCTAATCTGGTGATATCCCTATCTCAATTCCAACTTAGAGAAGAAACATGCTCCATACAATTCATGGAGTAAATCATCAATAACAGGAATTGGGAACTTATCTTTGATTGTCAAAGAATTGAGTTGCCTATAGTCGATGCACATCCTTGTAGGACCATCTTTATTCTTCACTAAAATGACTGGTGAAGTCAAAGGACTGTGCTTGGTTTAATGAAGCAAGTCTTGAGCAATTCCTCTACCTGTCTATCAATTTCTGATTTCTGAGCATGAGGATACTTGTAGGGCCTCAATTTGAATGGTGCTGCACCAAATTTTAGAGGAATGGCATGATCAAGGCACCTCTATGGAGGAAGAGACTTAGGCTGCTCAAAAATGTTCTCAAACTCCTCTATCAAAGCTTTAACTTCAGGCTGCTGCACTGAACACAATTCTGCTGGAGCAATTGCAAACAGCTGACCAATCCACTTATAATCACTCTTCTTGAAACCTCTTTGCAAGTTCTTGTCTTTAATTAGTTGCAATTGAGCTTGATCTTCAATGCCTTGCAAAGTAACTTTTGTTCCTTGAATATCAAAAGAAATAGTTAGCTTAGCAAAGTCAAAAACCATAGGGCTGAATGATCTCATCCAATTAACTCCAAACACCATATCACATCCTCCCAAGGGAAGGATTCTAAAATCATAGGTGAATTGATGCTCCAGCATAGACCATTGGAAGTCTTGGCATTTGTTCTGTGTGAGGATAGAATTCCCATCTGCCACGGTTACAGCCAAGGGATGAGTTTTAATCACTTCATGCCCAACTTTCTTCACAACTTTTAGATCAACAAAGCTATGAGTGCTTCCACTATCTATTAAGATAGTGATGTGCCTTTTTCCTGCTTTTCCTTTGATCCTTATCATCTTGTGAGCTCCATTCCCAGTCAGGGCCTTCATAGAAATCTCAATCTCATCCTCTGCTAATTCATCCTGGGACTCATGATCATAACTGTCCTCATCAGGCTCAGATTCATCACTGTCTGACTGTATTACAGCATTAACCCCTCGAGCAGACAACAAAAACTTGGAGCTACCCTTATGTCCTAGCTGATAAGGTTGATTACACTTGTAACAAAGCCTTTGAGGCCTCTTCTCAGCAAATCTACCGGCCTTGGTCCCATTTACATCTCTACGATGAGATTTTGAGCCATTTCCTTTGAATTTGCATTTGTCACTTGGAGAAATGACAGTGGCCTCAATCAATTTGGCTTTTGCATAAGCCTTTGTTAAGGTCTTAGGACCAATAGCTTTCACCATGGTTTTAATTCGTGGCTTCAATCCACTAATAAAACTTGAGACATAATAAGGCTCAGTTGCTTGAGGATAAGTAGCTATCTCAAATCTTGTCATATATTCTCTCACGATTGTGGTTTTGAAGACTTTATTGAAATTATCCACTACATCACTAATGTCCTCATCACCATATCTTTCACACAACTCTTCCACAAATTCAGCCCAAGAAAGGTCTGGATTGCTTTTTAACAAACTGTAAAACCATACCTCATGATCACCATGAAGATATACTGTAGCCAATTCTACCTTTTTAGATTCTTTGATGTTGTAGAAATGGAAGTATCTATCACATCTCCTCAACCATGACTGAGGTTGCTTGCCATCAAAAGGATCAATCTACACTCTTAGCTATTTGAATGTATTGCTTCTCTTCTCAGAAGAAGCATCATTACTACCATATCTTTGCTGCTGGTAGTGATCAGGTGGCCTATCCAGATGCAAAATGTTATCGGGTGAAGTTTTAGTATGAACAACAGAATCAAGTGCCTCACATTTTGATTTGAGTTCATGTAAGATGCTGGAGATTGCACTTGCTCAACATGATGGTCTTATGATTTGACAGTTGCTTCAACTCCTTGTGACCTTATCTCAACAGATTGTTGAAGATCTTGAGGTCTAGCATTCGTATGAATCATTGAAGGAGCATCGCTCGGTCTATTCAAGATTGCAGCACTTGTGTTCAGCACTTGTGATTGCATCACTTCAGCCGAAGGCGATGTTAACTAGCAGGTTGAAGAACTCCCAAAACAGATGATTCACCTTGCTTATTTACTTGATTTTGCAAGTTAGAAAGCTTGCTCTCAAATCCTTAGAGTTTCTGCTCAATCAAAACTTCATACTTCTGCATGTTCTCTGCTTGATCTTGCTTCAAGTAATAAATTCCTTGTTGTTGCAGAGCCTGAAATTGACTGAACATATCATCCAATTGTGACTTCAGTTGATCATTTGTCACAAATTGAACCTCCTTTGTTGCATTCGCACTTGCAACAGTAGCATAGGAAACATTTGGATCAACAAAAGCAACCGAATGACCAGCTTTTACTGCTCCTACTCCCGATCGGATAGTTACACCTCCTGTCATGTTAGGACTATTCTTTTTAGGTTTCACCAGCTCAAATCAATCAATTGATAGCATGAGCTTGGCTCTGATACCAATTGTTAAGCTTCAATTTGAGGAATTGAAGTTAACTTGTGAGGAGAGAGTTTAGGTGAGAGGAGAATTGAGGTTAGGTGAGAGTTAGAGAAGAGATGAGAAGAGAGAGAAAAATATCTCAAGAATCAAAGAAATTTTTGTTGAATGAATCAAGAATTACAAGGTTTGACCCTCTTATAGGAGAAACTAGATACAATGAATCAAAAGTATTTCTAACTAAGCCTTAACCGCCAAACTAGCAACAATTCAGCTAGTTAACCGACTTGGTGCCAAAAAGAACAACCAATATTTGAACTACCAACACTTCCAAAGCAATACAAGACTCTAAACAATTCAATACATAGATTACAAGACTCAGAATAGGAGAAATCATAGCAGAGTGGGTATTCCTACCTGGTGGGGGAGTTGTCTCTTGGGGTTCCAAAAAACAAACATATATTATTAATTTCACCATAATTGTAGAGTTTGTTGCTCCGACTTATGGTAGTAAGAAGCAATTTGATTAAAATATATTTATATGAGATTCCTTTATGGTATAAGCCAAATCATCTTTCTTTATCCATTGTGATAGACTGCTCTTTCAAATGTGTATAGTAAAGTGTATAATGAAAAGTCCAGACACAATGATGTGCGACATAGTTAAGTAAAACAACTCATATAAGATGGAGTGATCACTATGGACTTAGTAAATTCAAGTCAGAATCTAGCGGATCCCATCCTTGCTAGATACTTGGTAATAAATATGAGTAAAGGAATAGGAATTAAACCCGTCAGCATAAATCCCCATGACAGACCCTCAACCAAAAGCATGGTACAATGCTAGGTATTGAGCTCAATGATTTAATTATATCATCTGTGTGATAGCAAGCAATAAAGTGAAAATTCCATCTTGGGTGTAGCGTTTGGTAACCTATGACAAACGGAAAAGAAGGATGCGCATATGCTCTTAATAGACTCAAGGTAATTTTTTCAATGTCGTCTTACAGTGGCATGATCAATGGGCTCTACCTATGTGAGCCTGAAGTTTGGCTGCTTCAAAGCATGAGTTAATTATATGGATTTGGCTCTGTCACACTTATGAAAGATATATGACGCAAGGCCATAAAAAGTATAATGTAGGGAGTAAAACTTGTGTGTATGTGATACGTTCAACTAGTCAAATGGGATGCAATGTTCAAAGATAATGTATTATAATTTTCCAATTAGTTGTAATGTATTTTTACTAATTGAAGGTTCAATCGCTAGACACCTTCTTTAAAGCTTCTTCCATTTTCTGAGACAATGTAATTTGTATGTGAGAATGAATGTATTTTGGAATGGTGGGGGACTGTTGGTATATTTACAAAATAAAGTGTTATGAGTGAGTTTTGGCTTGGTTATGGTGTATGTCGATACATGGAATGGTGTGTGTCGACATATATATTAGAAATGTTCACAGGAAGGCACGTGTTGACACAAAGGATCGATATGTCAACACACAATGTTATAGAAACTCTAATGGCCAAAGTTTAAGGCTATGTGTAAACATATAGATTCAAGAAACAACATTATGTGTCGACACACAGGGCAGGTTTGGTCCCCTTTTTGCCCTTTTTTGTGATGTTTAGCAAGAGCTTTTTGGCTTTTTTGAAGGTTGTGTCTCTTCCAAAAAGACACTTATTTATCTATATGAAACCCCACCAGGCATTCTGTGCTGCTTACCTCTACATTGAGATAGTCGTCATTGCAGCTTATTTTTGTTGACTAAAGCTGTGTTTGATTCAGCATTTTAACAGCTTAAAGCTGTGAAAAAGATCTAGTTGGTAGCAGGGCTTGCGTTTGGTTGATAGAAAAGATCTTTTTACATCTTTTTCATAGCTTAAGTAGAAACATCAAAAAATTATTTTATAACTAAGCAGAAAAAGATGCTAAACTAGATCTTTTTCACAACTTATTTCATAAAAATGCTTCAAAAAGACTATATCAACGTTAAATCATCACTATGACCTAAGTTTACTTGTTATCACTATCCCACCTACCGCAACCTTTTTTATGCCCATGGATCGCTACTTTTTTCGCTCTCCACTACCATAGCCAACTAATTTTATAATTCTCTCATACCTACCATTATTAATTGATTTATATTATTAAGTCATTTTTGATATTATAAGATAAGTTTGTTTTTTAAACATGCATTTAATATTTTATTTTGCAAAAAAGATCTTTCTGCACAGCATAAGTAGGGAACAAAACACCAGTTATTTACGATTTAGGAATCTTTAATATACTATTGACTAATTAAAATTAAAATAAGTAACACTAATGGTATATTATTAAATATTATAATACTTTGATGTCTCTAATGCAATTTTATTGAGATTGAGAAATATATTTCCAAAAAATTATCGAATAAAATCACAATTAATGTACTAATTTTTCTTTTCCTTGAAATTTTGGTTATTGAGTTAAAAAAAAGTTCCTTCGGAGCAAAAAGAATATAAGGTCAGAAAATAATTTTCAACATTTCTAAGTCAAATAGTAGAATAACAAAATAAGTCAAATCTAACAAATAGTTGATCCCCGAAACTATAGTTAGAAAATGAAAATTTAAGGACACAGTATGGCACGACACTTACTCACACTCGCTTAAGTTACCACTTACTAGTAGTATAATTTTAATTTCATTTCCACCCCTCCTACCCACAAGGAGCACAACCCATATGGACAAAATTATAGGAAAATAAATATACAACAGTGTATGTTGTTTTCAAAGCAAGTTCATTGGTAGTGAGCGCTAAGCTCAAGCACTTAAATGAAGCGAAAGGGACCAAGATTCTTGTGGGGTGTCCACCTGCTTCATTCTTGCTTTTCCTCTTCGTATTTATAGTGGGTGGGGGTTTACTTATATTATTCATGTTAGGCACATGGCGCTATTCTAATGCTTGGATTGACGGTCAGTTAATAGTAATGGTCGCAAGCAGTTCTTTATAGAGGGAGGTAATATTTGGTGAGTACCTTGGGCACGTGGCTTGAATTTAATGGTTCGTTAGGCAGTTAGTCCAAGGTGACAAGGTCCAAGAGCTCACTCATTGGTAATAGGAGGAGCTGGCCCACTAATATTGCAATGAGCTCAGCAAGGGATACCCAAGAGCTTGCAGGTGAGGGGAGCTCGCCAATGAGGGAATCTCACCCACTAACAATGAGAGTAGCTTTGCAAGGGATGCTCTAGAGCTCGCCTAGGAGGGCAACTCGATCACCAGTAATGGGAGGAGCTCGGCCATGAATGCTCAAGAGCTCATCCGCGAGGGCAGCTTGCCCACTCCTAATGAGAGGAGCTCAGCCAGGGATCTTCAGGAGCATGCCCAACAGTCATTATACCCACTATATTTGCCTATTCCATTTCAACTCGGATACCCAGTTCACCATTTTTTTCTTCGCCAACAATTTTGCTGGAAAATGAAAATATATATGACAAAAATTGCATAAACAAATTTGCCTATTATAGTAGTTTGAAAATTTGAGATATAAACATAACTAACACACTTTTTGTTATTTCCATAAATTTAGTAATTTATATGATGCTAATATTACTATTTAAAATTATCTATTGATATATAGACATGGTAGTAATTGTATATCTAATTGATTGCTTACTTTTAAGAAATTATTCAGCTGGTACACTGACATGCTAGTAGGTGCTTATTGTATTTTTCAGTTTATTTTTTCAGTAATAAGTCCCAATTTTTAATTTATTGATTATTTAAGTTTTTTCTAATCATTTCTTTATGCAAGGTAAGTAGGACCATGGAGTTTGATTTAAATGAAATTGGAAATATCAATCCAAATAAATCATCTAGAGCATAAATGATGAAATTAATGTAGAGGAAGTACAACAAATCTGTGAGGATAATTGCCAAATAGACGCAAGCAAAGTAAATATACATAGACATACAAAGTCATGCAATTCCATTTGTCCAAAAACGCATATGTATACTCCAAAAGGTATGTGATATACATCATATTTACGTATTTTATTTCTCATTCCTGTAATATATTCGGCTTTTACATGTGTATTTTATTATAATTTAGGTACATTTTGGCTTAGAGTGTAATGGAGCAAACAAAGGCTGAAAAGTGGCAGAATTAAGCATAATTGAGGCATAATTGAAGACAACCTTGAGAAACCCGACTAAGTGTGGAAAAGAAGGGCCAATCGGATTGTAATTCGGTAACTCAAATAGGTCTCGTGGATAGCTAATATAAGACACAGGATTGAGGAGTGAAAAATTAGATAGATCGGCACCAGTACTACATAAATTAACTGGGGGGAGACCTATTTTAGGATCTTTTGCCACGCCTCCTCTCATCCTCTCCTTTTCGAAGCCGCTACGAGATCCGAATGGCTCTTAAACGCCAAAGCGCAAGTGGTCAAAGTAATGGGGGAATCAAAGCAAATATCAACATCAACATCAATTGGGGGAGCCATCAAATCCTTAGTTTTATCATTATTGTTTTGTTTCTTTGATTTGAAGATGTAGAGAACTTCTAAGGATTAGTTTACGGATGGAGGATGGGCAGCCTTCCATATCTCAGATTTATATTTTATTGAAAACAATGGTTTTGTTGTGTTATATACGCACCTCTGTGGGGAATTTATGATCGTTGTTTGGTTTTCTTTGTGTGAGCTTGTTGTCATGTTAAGATTTCCAAATTATTAGCGCTAGTCTATGAGCTTGTAGCCTAAACCATAACATAACTGGTTTTCACGCGTGGTTAGGCATGAGGTTGTACCGATCCCTAAACATAATTTTTTATACAAATTATTTTTTTGCTTGGAGTGACAAAGAAATTTGTTAGTGCTATTGAGATAGTCCATGCTTTACTTAGGGTGATACAAATGGGTTATGCCCTTAGACTACTTCATTGTTCTAAACCCTAACTTAAGTATTAATTCAGGTTTAATATTGAATTAGGGGGCAAGAAAGGAATTATATAGTGCTAATAAGATAACTTATGCTACACGTAGGGTGATATGATAGGTTATGCCTTTAGACTAGTTCATTACCCTAAGCCTTAAATTAAATACTAACTCAGGCTTAGTGCTTGTAGCCTAAGCCTCCTAAACCATTGTCACAGTAGAATATAATGATGGGATACTAATAAAACTACCTTGAATTCATTCCCTGAACTAATCTCAATTGATTTGACACTTTTAGTTTATCGTTAGTTTTGTTATTTTAGTTAACAAATCATTTAAACAGACTCAAAACTCAATTTCAGCTGCTCATTAATAACAAAATCCAACTTAACTCTGATTCCATGTGGATACGACCCGTATACCTGATTTAGCTACGACGATCTCATATACTTGCAAGTTGACGGTTTTAAAACACTCTTTTAAAACACATCAAGTTTTTGGCCCCTTTGTCGGGGAATCGGTAGGTTGAGTTGATTTAGAAATTAACGAGTTTTTTATTTTTATATATTTGTTTATTGTTTAAAAAAAAAAAACTTACTTTATTTTTCTTTAATTTATTTTTTTATTTTATTCTTCTTTCTTTGTTTATTTATTTATTTACTTTTTTACTTTTATTATTATTTTTTCCCCTTTATGGCCGACAACCTTGCTCCACAGCTGACACACACCCCTCCACGTACGGTTGGGGATCATTTTGTTCCCCAAACTTGCATTGCGCCTGCTGGAGTTGTGTTACCCACCGTGGGTAGTACAAATTTTGAACTTAAGCCCAAGATCATCAACATGCTTCCCACTTTCTATGGGAAATCGATCGAGAGCTTGCCCGAGCACCTTGATGCCTTTCTTGAAATTTGTGAAACATGTCATTATCGAGGTGTCTCGTACGACGCGGTTAGGTTACGTCATTTCCCTCTTTCGTTGAAAGACGTAGCCAATGGTGGTTTTAGTCCCTACCAATGGGTGAAATCAAAACTTGGGAGGACCTTCAACTAAGATTCTTGGTCAAATTTTATCCCAAGGCTAAAACTATGCCTGTTAGGCGTGCTATCAATAATTTTGAACAAAAAGACCAAGGAATTGGAATCCACCATTCTACTTCTAGCAATGTTGAAATCGATTTACTATCTCTTTATCTTGCGTATTCCCTTTAAAAAAAGTGACTCATTGGTTCTTGTAGTCCCTGTGTCTCGAGCAAGTAAGCCTGTAGGGGTGTCTTAAAATCTGGTACCTTGAGCCAACTGGGTCGGAAGCTGCCGGTCGAAAGCTCGCTACATGGGCCACAGGGAAATCTTAAAAAGAATCAACCCTTTAGGTCACTATAATAAGCACTAATACCTAATGAAAAAAAGGAATATGTGCTAACGGATTAGGCAATAAATTTCTTGGACTCGACCATTAGGTCTGTGGGGATCTCTTAAAACTTGGTACCTTGAGCCAACTGGATTGGTAACTACCTGCCGAAAACTCGCTAAATGAGTCCCAGGGAAACACGTCTGACCATGAAAAAAGAAAAAGAAAAAAAGCAAAAAAGAAAAAAAGGGAAAACAAGAGAGAGAAGAGAAGCCTTTTGATTTCACTATTGATTAGTGGTGAATGATTACGATGGCTGATTCCTTCTATTATTCTCTCTAGTCGTATTAAATTTGGAGGATTTTAAATAAGACAAAGGGGAGAGAAGTTCTAAGCTCACATACTAGTAAAAAGACCTGAATCATGAGACTTGAGTTAGAACTAGTATAATAATAACATCACATAAAGATTCTCTACTCCTAGGTATATCTTCAAATATAATCAGAAAATAGATTCCACAAGTTATTCTTACTATTGCATGCCTAAATAAATGTTTCCATCATCCGCTAGTTTAAGTTGAATCTTACTTGAGGACAAGCAAGGAGTGGGTTTGGGGATGTTTATATACATCATATTTACGTATTTTATTTCTCATTCCTATAATATAATCAGCTTTTACATGTATGTTTTGTTGTAATCTAGGTACATTTTGGCTTGGAGTGCAATTGAGCAAACAAAGGTTGAAAAGTGGCAGAATTAAGTACAATCGAGGCATAATTGAAGACTACTTTGAGAAACCCGATCACATGTTGAAAAGAAGGACCAATCGTGTAGTAATTCGATAACTCAAATGGGGATGTTCTAACAAGCACAAACAAAGAAGATTTATTAGATATTGTTGAAAAATTCTAGATCTAAATCTAAGAAAAGAATATCTTCTCAAATTAAAGGCAATCATATTCAAAGAACAAGAAATCAATAAACCAAAACAACCCACATCACTAGAACAAATATTTGAAAGATATCCTACACCAAATATCTTTCGACAAATTTCAACCAGTGATCTCCAAAGAGAAATCAATGATCTAAAGAAACAAATTCAACATCTTCAAGCTAAATTAATAACAATACAATATCGAGATTTAGAATCAAAATCAAAACAATCCCTTACATAATCGAAAGGCCTAGAATTAGAAGCCAGAATAACCTATTTGGAATCTAAGCTAGACAATTCAAATAATGTGTCAGACTCAACTCAATTCGAAAATATTCAAATTCTAGAAGAACCAACCTCAAATGACAAATTTCTTCAATTAATAGAAAGAATCGAATACCAAAAGTGGTATATTCACATAACACTCCATATTTCAAAGGATTTTAAAATTCAAAGGATTTTAAAATTCAAACTCATGCCTTGTTAGATTCAGGTGCAGATCTCAATTGTATTCAAGAAGGACTCATTCCCTCAAAATTTTATGAAAAAACACTTGAACGCCTTCATACTGCAAGTGGTGATAGAATGAATATCAAATACAAACTATCAAAATCCTACATTTGCAATGATGGTATATGTTTCAAAACTCCTTTTATACTAGTCAAAGATCTTCAACAACAAATTATACTAGGAACTCCCTTCATTAGTCAAATTTATCCATTTACAATTACTAAAGAAGGAGTTCAGACAGAATTCAAAGATATTCCAATAACTTGCCAATTCATCAATCCTATTCAACAAAGAGACTTAAATCTCTTACAATTAGCAACAATATTTAAACAAATAAATTTAATACATAGCAAGAAAAATCAAATTCAACATCTCCCAAAAGAAATACAATATCAAAAAGTCAAAAAACAGCTTCTTCGATCTAATATTCAAAACAAAATCAATAAAGTCTGTCTCAACCTTTCAAATACCTTTTGGGTCATAATAAGGTATGATACTCCATTTCATATTCTTCAATTACTTAATACAAACAACATTCTAATCACTCTTTCGCAGGTGATGAAGACCAACAAAAGAAAGGAAAAAGCTCAATCCTCAAACAACAGTTCATATATTTTATCAAAATCAGTGGACTATTCAAATCAATATTTTACAAAACTCCACGTGGAACATCTTTATTTAAAAAACCAATACAAACCCCTTTCCTTAAAACAAATTCAAAAGTCTACTGACTCAACATTTCCAAAAGGATTTCATTGACTCCCAGATGATATTCAAAAAACTCAAAAATATTATGAATTTATCTTACTTAGCTCAAATTTTATTCAAATTCAACACTTTCAAGTTGATGGACAAATTCAATACTTTATTCGCAAAATTTTTGACATTTTAGAACAAAAAGAATTTATCCATCCTTAGATCTCAAAACAATTTTCCCACTTCTCACAACAGTTTTCGCCATCCGGATATAATTATCAAGATTACAAAATGGCCTGATTTAGAACCTTTCTTCTCAAACCATTTAATCATACTTGGTTTTTCAAAATTAAAACAAATCTTTCAACATAATTTGAAAGTGTAATATTCCTTTCTTTCAATGGTTCAAATCATTTACATCAAGAAATCAAATTGCAAATCCGTTCATTCAAAATTCCATAAACGTCAGTACAAACTTAATAACAAAATGGCTCACAATAGATGGCCAAGTAATTCAAAAAATTCATCCTCCTACAAACAATTTAATCATCAATACTCACCATCAAAATATGCAAGCTACTCCCTTTCACCAGGGAAGAGAAGACAAAGATAATGAAACACCTACAATCAAAGATATAAATAGAATCTATGACCAAAATAATTTTCAAACTCTAAATCTCAAGACAATATCAGAACAATTAAATACAATGCCAAATAATCTAACAAACAAATAGTCGAGCAACCTCCAATAATCAAACAAGTTCCTCAACCAATAATTCAACTACTAGTACAACAAGATTACCCAATTCAACAAAACTTTCCCCTTCCAGAACCACAAACAAACCCATTTTTTCAAAAATTACAACAACCCTCCTTCCAACCTTTCAATTTATCTCAACAACATAAAGAACAAATAAAACTCAAAAAGTTAAAAAATTCTAACGATGATATTTTACAAAGAATAATTCAAAAACTAAAGTTAGAAGACAACCCTTCTACAAGTAGTCCAACAATTCAAACTATTAGAAAAGATAACGAAAATATTTCAAGTGAAACCACTTCTTCGTTATCCCTAAGTGAAAACGAATTTCAAGAAACAGAACAACAATTCAAATCAAATACAATTGAAAACAATGAACCTTCAATGAATAGAATAAAAAATTGGAAAAATTAACCTACAAAAACTTACTATCCAAGACCAACTCCACCTGACATTCAATATGAAGAAAGAAATCAATTTACCTCTGTATCATTCAATGGAAATGACATCCATGAATGGAATATAGATGAAAAATCCAAATATGAAATAAGAAATACTCTACAACAAATGTCAATGGCATCATCTGCCTATGAAATATTCCATCCTGCCAATACAAACAACATAGCAGCTCAAATTATTGTTGCTGGATTTATGAGACAATTACAATCATGGTGGTCTAAAACATTACTACACCATGATAGACACGCAATACTCAATCATACTCATACACAAAGACGACGTCTTGACCCAGACGATGTCAACTCTCCTTACATTGAGGAAGAAGTAGAAGATTCCATAGAAACATTAATTTGGACAATAACTGTTCACTTTCTTGGAAGTGCAATAGAAGAACAAGAATCAACAAAACTATTATTAACCAATCTAAGATGCCCGTCTTTACGGGATTTTAGATGGTATAAGGATATGTTTTCAACTCAAGTACTCAAAAGGGATAATAACAATCAACCATTTTGGAACTGGACTTCCAAAATTATTTACAGACAGAATAATGACAAAAATTCAAAAAATGTGTGGTACTCAAACAATTCCATGGCAGAACGTAACATATGGTCAATTGTTTGCTTTTGTCAAAAAAGAAGCATTACAATTCTGTCAAGAACAAAAACTCCATGACAATCTCAAAAAATTCCAAGCAAAAAAGGAAGTAGGTTCCTTTTGCGCTCAATACAATATCCATGAATTCAAACTTCCCTCAAAAAGATATAAAAAGAAAAGATTCCAACAAGAACAATACAAGCAATCAAGAAGAAACAAATACAAATGTCAAACCTTTCCTCAATATTACACCAACAAAAGAAAATACTCAAAGAAGAAATCAAAAAGGATTCCAATATGTTACAAATGTAAAAAACCTGTACATTATCAAAATGACTGCAAAATGAAACAAGAAATCAATGAAATAGAAGATAAAGAATTAAAAAACAAATTAATGAATCTTCTTCTATCCAATTCAAGTTCAGACAACGAAGATTACATCTTCGAAGTTCAAGAAAATTCAAATAGTGAAGATTCATCATCTGAATCCTCACAAGAACCATGTTCTTGCAAATTCAAAACTCTCAATGTTCTAACAAGAACAAACGAAGAAGATTTATTAGATATTGTTGAAAAAATTCAAGATCAAAATCTAAGAAAAGAATATCTTCTCAAATTAAAGTAAATCATATTCAAAGAACAAGAAATAAATAAACCCAAACAACCCACATCACTTGAACAAATATTTGAAAGATATCCTACACCAAATATCTTTCAACAAGAGAAATCAATGATCTAAAGAAAAAATAGTACATCTTCAAGTTAAATTAATAACAATACAATATCAAGATTTAGAATCAAAATCAAAACAATCCCTTACAGAGTCAAAAGGCCTAGAATTGGAAGCCAGAATAACATATCTGGAATCTAAGCTAGACAATTCAAATAATGTGTCAGATTCAACTCCATTTGAAAATATTCAAATTCCAGAAGAACCAACCTCAAATGACAAATTTCTTCAATTAATAGAAAGAATCGAATACCAAAAGTGGTATATTCACATAACACTCCATATTTCAAAGGATTTTAAAATTCAAACTCAAGCCCTATTAGATTCAGGTGCAGATCTCCATTGTATTCAAGAAGGACTAATCCCCTCAAAATTTTATGAAAAAACACTTGAACACCTTCATACTGCAAGTGGTGATAGAATGAATATCAAATACAAACTATCAAAATCCTGCATTTGCAATGATGGTATATGTTTCAAAACTCCTTTTATACTAGTCAAAGATCTTCAAAAAAAAATTATACTAGGAACTCCCTTCATTAGTCAAATTTATCCATTTACAGTTACTAAGAAGGAATTCATACAAAGTTCAAAGATATTCCAATAACGTTTCAATTCATCAATCTTATTCAACAAAGAGACTTAAATCTCATACAATCAACAACAACATTTAAACAAATAAATTAATACATAACAAGAAAAATCAAATTCAACATTTCCAAAAGGAAATAGAATATAAAAAGATTGAAAAACAAATTCTTCAACCTAATATCCAAAGTAAAATCAATCAATTAAATAATAAACTAATAGAGAAGTTTGCTCTAATCCTCCAAATGCTTTATGAGATAGAAAGCAACACATTATTCAACTTCCATATGAAAAAGATTTCAATGAAAGAAATATTCCTACTAAAGCCAGACCTATTCAAATGAACAAAGAATTACTAGAACATTGTGAAAAAGAAATTCAATCCCTTCTAGATAAAAAATTAATATGACCTTCAAAATCTCCATGGAGCTACTCCGCTTTTTATGTCAACAATCAAGCTGAAAAGGAACGAGGAGTTCCAAGATTAGTAATCTACTACAAACCACTCAATAAAGTTCTTCAATGGATTAGATATCCAATCCCAAACAAAAGAGACCTACTCAATAGGCTATATAATGCAAAAATATTTTCAAAATTCAATTTAAAGAGTGGCTTTTGGCAAATTCAAGTTCATGAACAAGATCGTTACAAATCAGCATTTACAGTTCCGTTGGGACACTACGAATGGAATGTAATGCCTTTTGGACCCAAAAGTGCTCCATCTGAATTCCAAAATATTATGAATGATATCTTTACTCAATATACAGATTTCATCATTATATACATTGATGATATTCTTGTTTTCTCAAATAATATAGATCAACATTTCAAACATCTAAGCATTCTCCTTTTTATTGGTAAGAAAAATAGTTTAGTACTATCCGCTTCAAAAACGAAACTATTTCAAACGAAAATTAGATTTCTTGGCCATGATATTTTTCAAAGAACAATAAAACCAATTGAGTTTGCTAACAAATTTCCAAATGAATTGAAAGACAAAACTCAATTACAAAGGTTTTTAGGGTGTCTCAATTATATTTCGGACTTTTTTCCCAATCTTCAAAACCGTTGTCAACTGTTATATCAAAGACTCAACAAGAACCCTCTTCCTTGGACAGAAGATCATACAGCAATAGTAAGGACCCTTAAGGAACGAGCCAAAAGTCTTCCATGTCTAGCATTCACAAACCCAGAAGCATTCCTGATTGTAGAAACAGATGCTTCGAATATAGGATATGGAGGAATACTCGAACAAAAACTAGATTCAAAACCAGAACAGGTAGTTAGGTTCCATTCATGTCTATGGCTTGGACCCCAAAAAAATTATTCAACCATTGAAAAAGAAATTTTATCAATTGTTTTAAACATTTCAAAATTTCAAGATGATTTGTACAACAAAAACTTTCTTCTGCGGATTGACTGCAAACCAGCAAAAGAAGTTTTACAAAATGATGTCAAAAATCTAGTTTCAGAACAAATTTTTCCCAGATGGCAAGCCATCTTATCAGTATTCGATTTTCAAATTGAATTTATCAAAGGAGAAAATAATTCTCTCCCAGATTTCCTCTCGAGAGAATTTTTTTCAAGGACATGACTTTAGCCCACCCTCTCATTCAGGATCATGTCTAAAGACAAAGGAAAAGCAAAGCTCAAAGAAGAAGAATTTCAACAACCAAAAGACTGCGCCATGAAGATTCAACACCAATCCTCTTCAACTCAAATTCAAACTCAAAATCCTTATTCAATCCTTGAGCAAGAATTCCCTCCAATTTCTTATGCAGCAGCAACCTCAAAATCCCATCAAAACCCATTTCCTTTACGACCTCCTCTTCAACCTCCAAACAAAAATGTCCAAGACTGCTCTTCCTCTCAATATTTTACAAAACCTCAAGTGGAACATATTTATGTAACAGGACAATATGAACCACTCTCTGTCAATGATATTCAAAAATCTATAGATTCAACCTTTCCTTAAGGTTTTCAATGGATTCCAGATGACCTCAATCGAACTCGAAAATTTTACGAGTTCATTTTGATCGATTCTAAGTTCGTTCAAATCAAGCATAAAAATAATTCAACCAACAGACCTATCACTTTTTCAACTAGCAAAATTCTAAATGTTTGCAACCGATCAGATTTCGGATTCAACCCCTTCTCTTCAAAAATGTTTTCTCAACCACTTCAACCACCAGGATACACTTACCAAGATTATAAAATGGCTTGGTTTAGATGCTTTCTAATTAGACCATTTGATCATTTTTGGTTCTTTCAATTTTCAAAAAAGTCAAGACACTTCCCAACCTGGTTTCTAGAATGGTGGCGATACTTCGGTCCTTCTCCGACCATTTATCCTGCCAATGTTCAAGCTTATTTCAATACCTTTTCAAAAAACCTGGGTGATCAATATAAACCCCTTGACATATACACAAGCTTTCATTCAAACTTCCAGATCCCCTGGATTTTATGTTGGTCCTACTCACATACTCAATATTTTGAACATCCCTGCCCTTTATCTATTGTACGTGAATACAAGATCAAATGGTGGGATAAATACATTGTAGAACGAGACTGTTCTACTGAAATACTTTCCAAATTTTTCAAAGAATTAAAAACCAAAAATTTTCAAGTCCTCCCTCAGGGATCCTCAACACCTTCAAAACCCCAACCAATCAAAACTTCAGATTCAAGCTCTTCTTCAAAATCCAAATCTAGAAAGAAAATTTCAAAAAAACTCTTAGCCCAGCTTCTTCAACAAATTCAAGATTCAACTGACGATGACGAAAGCGATGATGCCAGCTCATCCCAGACAGACCCTTTCAACTTTCTCTAATAATTCAAAAGCAGATGTGATTCCCTGACAAATTACTATAGCAGTCATTGTAACACGGATGACCAGCTGTCCAGTTACTATTGCAATCATTCAAGTTCACTGTGGCACGTGCAATTATTGAAGACAGGTGTTCCGGCTTTCAAAATTTCCTCAATTCTGCTTCAATTCTCTAGCTATTTAAGGAGCATCTGACGTTCATTTCAAGGCAGAGCGAATTACAGAGCAAATATCAGAGAGGCAAAGAATTCAAAGATCTCAAAAATTCTCTCTTTACTTTCTCTTGTAATTTTAAGCTCTCATTTCAAGTCTTCAATCTCAATCTGTAATCTGCAAGTTTTATATTTCAAGTTTATATTTCAATTTTGTATTTCAGTCTGCTGTAATATCAATATAATTTCAATCTTTCCATCCTTCTTGTCTTCTTCTGTCTCCCTGTTTGTCTCCCTCCTCCCCCCGGTCCTTCCCAGTTGGTATCAGAGCCAAGTTCAAGGAGCTTTCAACAGTAATTTCACAGAAATATTGTTAAGCACTTAGTAGGAGCGATTTTAATCTGTTAAAGCACCTATTAGGAGCGTTGGTAAGCTTGGGGGTAGCGTTGGTAAACCCTGAAAGTGTTGGTAAGCCGTGGTAGGTGTTCCCATTGGGTGTTCCCGTTACTGTTGCCCTTGTGTTCCGGTTCTCAACAGTGTTAGATAGTAAAATCGTTCTCAACAATGTTAAATAGTAAAACTGTTAAGCAATTGTTGAAATCCGTACAACTATAGTTCTAACCATGTCAAGTTCAAGAGTTGCAGGGTCTTTCAGAAGACTATTTTCAAACCAACGCAGTACCAGTTCAAACTCTTCAAACTCTCATAGAACAATTAATTCAAAAGAAATTTCTAAAGAAGTTTCAAGCCCAAAAGAAATGATCAATTGGAGCATTCCAAGTGAAAATTTCGAATGAATTTATCAAATTGCACATTTTGATTTCAAAATGGCTTTTTCTTGCAAAACTCATGAGCAATCAATGTTAACAGAAAATGAAGCTCAAACAGTTCAATTACTTTCAAATTTATCTCTTCAAAAATACATTACAAAAGGTTTTCAATGCATACACTACGGTTTAGTTCAAGTTGCAATAGTTCCTCTTTCAAGAATGGGACATAACCAACCGGTTATGTTAGCATTAAGAGACTCAACATTTTTAAAATTCGAAGAATCCCTTTTAGCAATTGGTCAAACAAATTTACACAATGGTCCAATCTATTTCAATTGCTATCCTAACTTTTCTGTAGATCTTCAAGATTCAACAATCATGGATACTCTTAACTTTAGATATCCATATGCCAAATATTGAGATCAAAGAAAATAGAAAAATATTGCTTTGATCTACAGGATTTAATTTAGACTCTTAGGAAGTCAATTAAATCCTAGATGTCTCAAACAATCTCCACCTGGAGAGACACTTTTATTAGAAGTTCAAGCTGAGCATGCGGCAACTTACATTCCAAAACGTCTGAAATGGAGTGAAATAACTATTCCAGATACCTGGAAGATTGAGAATCCTCAACCTCCAAGAAACATCGCTCAAATACAAGTTCAAAAAATTATAGAAGAACTTGATGGTAAAGTTACCATACAATTTGAATCAGGTAAACAAACAATAATTTCAAAAACAACCTATGATCAATCCTTGAGATATTCGACTTCTTCTTTACCCACTCAAAGAGAAGAAGACAACCATTCAAATATCAATACAACAAGATTCAGAGGAATTCGCTTTAATCCTCCTCTTGCAGAACCAATATTTCAACTTGACACTTTTTCAAACTCTTTTTCAAGTCCAAACTCTCCAATAGCTTGTCAAATGCGTTTGCCTTCAATAAATGTTTTAACAAAAGATTTTACAATAAACAAAGACTTTTTAAGCAATGATTTTGAATCCAAACAAAATGAAGTTCAAAGACAATGGTTTTTCCAAACATTTACAAAAGAAAGCACAATCAAAATACGAGAAATCTATTACAAAGAATTAAATCAATTAAAGTGTAATATTCCTTTCTTTCAATGGTTCAAATCATTTACATCAAGAAATCAAATTCCAAATCCATACATTCAAAATTCCATAAACGTCAGTACAAACTTAACAACAAAATGGCTCAAAACAGATGGCCAAGTAATTCAAACAATTCATCCTCCTACAAAAAATTTAATCATCAATACTCATCATCAAAATATGCAAGCTACTCCCTTTTACCAGGGAAGAGAACAAAGATAATGAAACACCTACAATCAAAGATATAAATAGAATCTATGAACAAAATAATTTTCAAACTCTAAATCTCAAAACAATATCAGAACAATTAAATACAATACATAATAATATAACAACAAACATAAACAAATAGTTGAGCAACCTCCAATAATCAAACAAGTTCCTCAACCACCAATTCAACCACCAGTACAACAAGATTACCCAATTCAACAAAACTTTCTCCTTCCACAACCACAAACAAACCCATTTTTTCAAAAAATACAACAACCCTCCTTCCAACCTTTCAATTTATCTCAACAAGAAAAAGAACAAAAAAAACTCACAAAGTTAAAAAATTCTGACGATGATATTTTACAAAGAATAATTCAAAAACTAAAGTTAGAAGACAACCCTTCTACAAGTAGTCCAACAATTCAAACTATTACAAAAGATAACGAAAATATTTCAAGTGAAACCACTTCTTTGTTATTCATAAGTGAAAACGAAATTCAAGAAACAGAACAACAATTCAAAACAAAATACAATTGAAAGCAATGAACCTTCAATGAATAGAATAAAAAATTGAAAAAATCAACCTACAAAAACTTACTATCCAAGACCAACTCCACCTGACATTCAATATGAAGAAAGAAATCAATTTACCTCTGTATCATTGAATGAAAATGACATCCATGAATGGAATATAGATGGAAAATCCGAATATGAAATAAGAAATACTCTACAACAAATGTCAATGTCATCATCTGCCTATGAAATATTCAATCCTTCCAATACAAACAACATAGCAGCTCAAATGATTGTTGCCGAATTTACGGGACAATTACAATCATGGTGGTCCAAAACACTTACAAAACCATGATAGACATGCAATACACAATCATACTCATACTCAAAGACGATGTCTTGACCAAGATGATGTCAACTCTCTTTACATTGAGGAAGAAGTAGAAGATGCCGTTGAAACCTTAATTTGGACAATAACTATTCACTTTCTTGGAAGTGCAACAGAAGAACATGAATCAACAAAACTATTATTAACCAATCTAAGATGCCCGTCTTTACAGGATTTTAGATATTATAAAGATATGTTTTTAACTCAAGTACTCAAAAGGGATGATAACAATCAACCATTTTGGAAAGAAAGATTTATCACTGGACTTCCAACATTATTTGTAGAAAGAATAATGACAAAAATTCAAGAAATGTGTGGTACTCAAACGATTCCATGGCAGAACCTGACACATGGTCAATTGTTCGCTTTTGTCAAAAAAGAAGCATTACAATTATGTCAAGAACAAAAACTCCGTAACAATCTCAAAAAATTCCAAACAAAAAAGGAATTAGGTTCCTTTTGTGCTCAATACAATATCCAATAATTCAAACCTCCCTCAAAAAGATATAAAAAGAAAAGATTCCAACAAGAACAATACAAGCAATCAAGAAGCAACAAATACAAACGTCAAACATTTCCTCAATATTACACCAACAAAAGAAAATACTCAAAGAAGAAATCAAATAGGATTCCAATTGGTTACAAATGTAAAAAACTTGGACATTATCAAAATGACTGCAAAATGAAACAAAAAATCAATGAAATAGAAGATGAAAAATTAAAAAACAAATTAATGAATCTTCTTCTATCCAATTCAAGTTCAGACAACGAAGATTACATCATCGAAGTTCAAGAAAATTCAAATAGTGAAGATTCATAATCTGAATCCTCACAAGAACCATGTTCTTGCAAATTCAAAACTCTCAATGTTCTTACATGAACAAACAAAGAAGATTTATTAGATATTGTTGAAAAAATTCAGGATCAAAAGCTAAGAAAAGAATATCTTCTCAAATTAAAGGAAATCATATTCAAAGAACAAGAAATCAATAAACCAAAACAACCCACATCACTAGAACTAATATTTGAAAGATATCCTACACCAAATATCTTTTGACAAATTTCAACGAGTGATCTTCAAAGAGAAATCAATGATCTAAAAAAACAAATTCAACATCTTCAAGTTGAATTAATAACAATACAATATCATGATTTAGAATCAAAATCAAAACAATTCCTTACAGAATCAAAAGGCCTAGAATTAGAAGCCAGAATACCATATCTGGAATCGAAGCTAGACAATTCAAATAATGTGTCATATTCAACTCAATTTGAAAATATTCTAATTCCAAAAGAACCAACCTTAAATTACAAATTTCTTCAATTAATAGAAAGAATCGAACACCAAAAGTGGTATATTCACACAACACTCCATATTTCAAAGGATTTTAAATTCAAACTCAAGCCCTGTTAGATTCAGGTGCAAATCTCAATTGTATTCAAGAAGGACTCACTCCCTCAAAAGTTTATGAAAAAAACATTTGAACGCCTTCATACTGCAAGTGTTGATAGAATGAATATCAAATACAAACTATCAAAATCCTACATTTGCAATGATGGTATATGTTTCAAAACTTTTTTTATACTAGTCAAAGATCTTCAACAACAAATTATACTAGGAACTCCCTTCATTAGTCAAATTTATCCATTTACAATTACTAAAAAAGGATTTCATACAAAATTCAAAGATATTCCAATAACTTTTCAATTCATCAATCCTATTCAACAAAGAGACTTAAATCTCTTACAATCAACAACAATATTTAAACAAATAAATTTAATACATGACCAGAAAAATCAAATTCAACATCTCCAAAAGGAAATAGAATATCAAAAGATTGAAAAACAACTTCTTCAACCTAACATCCAAAGTAAAATCAATCAATTAAATAATAAAATAATCAGAGAAGTTTGCTCTGATCTTCCAAATGCTTTCTGGGATAGAAAGCAACACATTATTCAACTTCCATATGAAAAAGATTTCAATGACAGAAATATTCTTACTAAAGCCAGACCTATTCAAATGAACAAAGAATTACTAGAATATTGTAAAACAGAAATTCAATCCCTTCTAGACAAAAAATTAATAAGACCTTCAAAATCTCCATGGAGCTGCTCCGCTTTTTATGTCAACAATCAAGCTGAAAATGAGGAGTTCCAAGATTAGTAATCAACTATAAACCACTCAATAAAGTTCTTCAATAGATTACATATCCAATCCCAAACAAAAAAGACCAGCTCAATAGGCTATATAATGCAAAAATATTTTCAAAATTTGATTTAAAGAGTGGTGTTTTGAAAATTCAAGTTCATGAACAAGATCGTTACAAAACAGCATTCACGGTTCTGTTGGGACACTACGAATGGAATGTAATGCATTTTGGACTCAAAAATGCTCCATCTGAATTCGAAAATATTATGAATGATATCTTAACTCAATATACAGATTTCATCATTGTATACATTGATGATATTCTTGTTTTCTCAAATAATATAGATCAACGTTTCAAACATCTAAACATTCACCATTTTATTGCTAAGAAAAATGGTTTAGTACTATCCGCTTCAAAAATGAAACTATTTCAAACTAAAATTAGACTTCTTGGCCACGATATTTTCCAAGGAACTATAAAACCAATTGATAGAGCAATTGAGTTTGCTAACAAATTTCCAAATAAATTGAAGGCAAAACTCAATTACAAAGGTTTTCAGGGTGTCTTAGTTATATTTCAGAGTTTTTTCCCAATCTTCGAAACCTTTGTCAACCGTTATATCATAGACTCAACAAGAACCCTCTTTCTTGGACAGAAGATCATACAGCAATAGTAAGGACCCTTAAGGAACGAGCCAAAAGTCTTCCATGTCTAGCACTCCCAAACCCAGAAGCATTCCTAATTGTAGAAATAGATGCTTCGAATATAGGATATGGAGGAATACTCAAACAAAAACTAGATCCAAAACCAGAACCGATAGTTAGGTTCCATTCAGGTCTATGGCTTTGACCCCAAAAAATTATTCAATTATCAAAAAAGAAATTTTATCAATTGTTTTAAACATTTCAAAATTTCAAGATGATTAACAAAACCTTTCTTCTGCAGATTGACTGCAAACCAGCAAAAAAGTTTTACAAAATGATGTCATAAATCTAGTTTCGAAACAAATTTTTGCCATTTGATTTTCAAATTGAATTCATCAAAGGGGAAAATAATCATATCCTAGATTTCCTCTCGAGAGAATTTTTACAAGGATATGACTTTACCCCATCCTCTCTTTCAGGATCATGTCTAAAGACAAAGGAAAAGCAAAACTCAAAGAAGAAGAATTTCAACAACCAAAAGACTACGCCATGAAGATTCAACAGCAATCCTCTTCAACTCAAATTCAAACTCAAAATCCTTATTCAATCCTTGAGCAAGAATTGCCTCCGATTTCTTATGTAGCAGCGACCTCAAAATCCCCTCAAAACCCATTTCTCTTATAATGTTTTTATCAAATTACTGTTGTTATTTATTAGATATGGTCCACTGGTTTTGATAAAATATCTGAAGGGTCCGTTGGTCATAGGCAAATGATGCCATTGACATTTGTTGTAGAGTATTTCTTATTTCATATTGGGATTTTCCATCTATATTCCATTCGTGGATGTCATTTCCATTGAATCATACAGATGTAAATTGATTTCTTTTTTCATAATGTTTTTGACTAGTATAAAAGGAGTTTTGAAACATATACCATCATTGCAAATGTAGGATTTTGATAGTTTGTATTTGATATTCATTCTATCACCACTTGCAATATGAAGGCGTTCAAGTGTTTTTTCATAAAATTTTGAGGGAATGAGTCCTTCTAGAATACAATTGAGATCTGCACTTGAATTTAACAGGGCTTGAGTTTGAATTTTAAAATCCTTTGAAATATGGAGTGTTATGTGAATATACCACTTTTGGTATTCGATTCTTTCTATTAATTGAAGAAATTTGTCATCTGAGGTTGGTTCTTCTGGAATTTGAATATTTTCAAATTGAGTTGAGTCTGACACAATATTTGAATTGTCTAGCTTTCTTTCAAATACACAAGCTTTGAAGAGATAAATTTGAAAGTAATTGCACTGTTTGAGCTACCTTTTCTATTGACATTGCTTGCTCATGAGTTTTGCAAGAAAATGCCATTTTGAAATCAAAATGTCCAATTTGATAAATTGATTCCAAATTTTCGCTTAGAATGCTCCAATTGATCATTTCTTTTGGGCTTGAAATTCTTTTGAATTAATTGTTCTATATTTCAAGCTCTCATTTCAAGTTTATATTTTATGCGTTTTCAACTAATGATGGAATCCTTAAAGCTTTTCTTATTGCTGAAGATTTTATTCAAAAAATCTACTCATTCAACAAAAGTTTTGACGTCCCTTTTCTCAAATCTACAAATCAAACTTCTTTACTTCAACAATATAAGGATATCAGAAAAGACGAGCAAGCCATCCACGAAGAAGAAATGCGCAACATCAATATGTTAATTCGTCCTTCCTGACAAATTCAAGATTCAACTGACGATGACGAAAGCGATGACGCCAGCTCATCTCAAACAGACCCTTTCAACTTTCTCTAATAATCCCAAAGCTAATGTCATTCCCCGACAAATTACTGTAGCAGTCACTGTGGCACGGACGACCATCGTCTAGTCACTGTTGCAATCATTCAAGTTCACTATGGCACGTGCAATTATTGAAGACAGGTGTCCCGGATTTCAAAATTTTCTCAATTCCGCTTCAATTCTCGAGCTATTTAAGGAGCATCTGACATTCATTTCAAGGAAGAGTGAATTATAGAGCAAATATCAGAGAGGCAAAAATTCAAAGATCTCAAAAATTCTCTCTTTACTTTCTCTTGTAATTTTAAGCTTTCATTTCAAGTCTTCAATCTCAATCTGTAATCTGTAAGTTTTATATTTCAGGTTTATATTTCAATTTTGTATTTCAATCTGCTGTAATATCAATATAATTTCAATCTTTTCATCCTTCTCGTCCTCTTCTGTCTCCTTGTTTGTCTCCCTGCTCCCCCCGATCCTTCCCAGTTGGTGTACATATATATATGTGTGTGTGTGTGTGTGTGTGTGTGTGTATATGTTCATGTATATATATATATATATATGGCGCAATTCTTATGAGAGGGTGAGAGTATAATGGACAGCCAAGATTAAAATAGATTAAAAAAATGTAATTAGGACCCCCTCTCTCTTCTCCTTCCCTCCCCAAACCAAACCAAACTCCCTTCTCTCCCTGCCAGCCACCCCCACGCCACCACCAGCAAACTCTCGCCATCCACCGTCAGAAACAGCCTGCCCCACAAAAATAAAGACCCCTCTAATACTCCTACTCACACCCCCTTCCCCTCCCCTTCCTTTCTCTTCTCATTTGGCCGATGGGGGTGGCCGGAGGGGGAGGTGGGTTTGGTCTGGAGAGGGAGGGAGGAGAGAGGGGGGAGGGTGAGTCGGGGTATTTGAGGGGGGGGGGGGGGGGGGTCTGCTCACCGCTGGTCAGTGTGGGGATGTCCGGCGAGGAGAGGAGGAGGGAGGTGTTAGTTCGGGGAGGGAAGGACGAGAGAGGGGGGGGGGGGGGTGAGTACGGATATTGAGAGGGGTCCCTTTTTTTTATTGTGGGATGCGAATGATCCCAACGGTGGACGGTCGGAGTTCGCCGGGGGTGGCATGGGGGTAGCCGGTATTGGGAGGAGAAGAGAAGAGGGGGATGGGTTTGGTTTGGGGGGGAAGGAGGAGAGAGGGGGGGGAAGTGGGTCTCAATTAAATTTTTTTAATTTATTTTAATCTTGGTCGTTCATTATGATGGATGGCTATGATTGATTCCTCTCCTCTATATATATATATATATATATATAAATAGAAGACCTATTTTAGGATCTTTTTCCACGCCTCCTCTCAGCCTATTCTTCCCGAAGTAGCTACAAGATCCATAGGCTTCACGAAAGGCCGAAGTACAGGTGGTCGGAGTACTGGGGGAGTCAAAGTAAGGATCAACGTCAATATCAATTGGGGGAGTCTTCAAATCCTTAGTTTTATCATTTTTATTTTCTTTCTTGGATTTTGTGATGTTTAGAACTCCTATGGAGGATTAGACTTTTAGTTTAGGGATGAAGGACGACCCCAGATTTATATTTTATTGTAAACAATGGTTTTGTTATGTTATATACGCACCCCTGTGGGAAATTTATGATCATTGTTTGGTTTTCTTTGTGTGAGTTTGTAGCCATATTAAGATTTCCAAATTATTAGCGTTAGTCTACGAACTTGTAGTCTAGGCCATAATATAACTGGTTTTCACACGTGGTTAGGCTTGAGGTTGTACCAAACCCTCAACACAATCTTTTATACAAATTAATATTTGGCTAGGAGTGACAAAGAAATTTGTTAGTGCTATTGAGACAGTCCATGCTACACTTAGGGTGATACGATGGGTTATGCCCTTAGACTACTTCATTACCTTAAACCCTAACTTAAGTATTAATTCAGATTTAATAATGAATTTGGAGCAAGAAAATTATATAGTGCTAATGAGATAACATATTCTACACGTAGGGTGATATGATAGGTTATGCCTTTAGGCTAGTTCATTACCCTAAGCCCTAGTTTAAATACTAACCCAGGCTTAGTGCTTCTAGGCCTCCTAAACCATTGCCATAGTAGAATATAATGATAGGATACAAGTAAAACTACCCCGAATTCATTCCCTAAATGAACCTCATTTGATTTGACACTTTTAGTTTAGCATTGGTTTTGCTCTTTTAGTCAACAAATAATGTAAATCAACTCAAAACTTGATTTCAATCACTCTTTAATAACAAAATCTAACTTAACTCCAATTCTCCATGGATACGACCCATATACCCGATTTAGATACAATGATCTTGTAGGCTAGCGTATAGACGGTTTTAAAACACTCTTTTAAAACACATCAGTATGCCACAATTTAAAGCTTTTGAGTGATAAAGTATGTCTTATAGTTCAAAATCATTAAAAAAAAATATGTATCACTATTAAGTATGCTTGCACAACACAAGAAAAGAAATGAGATTCAAATGGCACTATTATTGTGAGATTTAAAAGCGATAAATCCTCAACCCTTCTTTAAAATAAAATGAAAGGAAATGTTGAATGAAATGGAAAGAAGACGAGGAGTGGGAGTTTCACGCTTGTTTAAAGATAATAACCATGAGCTATGTCCAGCTTATGAACAGTATCTTCCTTGTCATAGAAAAATCATGTCATCTCAAAATAAGGATATCACTACTTTGCATGTTTTATGGGTCAGAAGTAGCAAACCTTTTATAGCGATGGCAAAGAAAAATGTTGGAATGCAACGGCATTAGTAGTTTATAGAAGGCCATTAGGAATGTATGTGATAAATAATTATGTTTAGAATTAGAATTGGGTGATGCAAACACAGTGGTTGACCTTCTTACGCATACAAAAGAAGAAGATCATGATTTTCTTTTTCCCACTCGATTTTGATGAAACTCAATATCTAAGAAATGCCTTTCAAGTTCCCAGGAAAGAAAGGAATTATTACAAGATTTATAAAGATTTGGTTTTTATTGACACAAATATTACAAACAACTGCAAAATTTCTTTTGCTCATTTTATTTAAGTAAATAATCATTTCCATTCAACTTTCTTAGGATGCACCTTAATTGCATATGACTTTACAGATAGCCTTTTTTTTTTGAAGAAAATGTGTTTAAGAGTTAATGGTGCTCTACCCCCAAAAGATATTTTAAACGAACAAGATAAAGCTCTAAAGGTTGCTAGTATAATGTCCTTTATGAATGTGAAGCATCATTATTACTCATAATGTATAATGAGAAGGCCCTCAGAATAAAAACTCTTGTTATTTATATTTTTGAAAATATCAAAACAAAACCTTGCATTTACCTATATGAGTAATATATTAGTCACTATAGAAAAGGGACAAATGGCAATAGCAAAAAAAAAAAAGTTTTATTGTTGTTGATTCACCCAAACCAAACCCACCCCCCCCCCCCCCCCCCCCCCCCTCCCCCCCCAACCAAAAAAAAAGAAATTGTTACAAATTAAAATTCTTATACATCAATGGTATTTAGACCGCTTTTGTGACAAGATCAAATTACTAAAAACAGGAAAAAAAAAAAAAAAAAAAAACTAAGGTAAAAGACAAGCATTATTATTGAGGGTGATCTTCCCCATATATGATATTATATAAGCCAGAAATGGGCAAGGATAAGATAGTAATACTAAGCACAAAAATCCCATAACGAACTGTGACAATATCTCAAGAGGACAAGCAACAGGCTAATAGCTTAAATGGAGAAGAGACTGACATGACAAAGGCATCATTTAGAAATTTATCAGGCTGAAGAGCCCAAGTCTCGGGCTACACTCCTGGCCCACTAACCTTGAGCGGGCTTGCGACCGTAGTCCTAAGCCCCCGTAGCCACCCAGAGCTGCACTGGGGTGGGTCCTTTACTTTGGTGTTAGGCCTCCATGGGCCAATCAAAATAGTGGGGCACAAAGGGCCCTTCTTTCAAAGATCCAATTATGTGAATAGTGGGGGACATATCAATATTCCCCTCCCTATGAGACCCCTATCTCCAAGGGTCAAACATCAGGTTCTTGAAAATTTGTCCAAAATTCCTAGGTCGCCTCTTCAACTGGTTTGCCTTGCCATTTAACCAAAACCTTAGTGATAGCATGGTTTTGATACTTAGTCATGCATTGCTCAAGAATGGCTTCCAGTGTTGGGGTGGGAGGTGTGTCCAATCGTCAGGTATAGTAGGTGTAGATGGATCCAGCCCATGAAATTTCTTTAAGGGCAAGATACGAAATACGGGGTCAATGCTTGTTCTTTCCAGAAAATCTAGGTTATAAGCAATATGTTCAATCTTCTCAATAACTTGAAAGGCGCAAAATGGCAATTTTTAGATTGCTCGGCATTCTACAGAATGTTCACTATAGGAGTGTAATTTGAGGTACACCCAGTCACCTTGGTCAAAACTACAAGCACTTCGATTTTTGTCCATGAGCAGCTTCATCCGATTTTGTGATCGGTGAAGGTAATGCTTTAGGGCGCGTATGGCTTCCTCGCATGTGTGATGGCTCCTATTGACCTACTCGACAAGAGAAATGTTAGTTAAAAATGGAATAAGCATTTTTGGTGGGGAGGGGGGGCGTCGGTGGTCCATATACTACCTCATAAAAAGTTGTAAGAATAGTGGTGTGGTAGTTGGTGTTACACAAGCACTTCATTAATGGCAACCAGTCAAACCATTTATGTAGAAATTCGAAGCACGTTCAATGGAGATATGCCTCCAAGCATCTATTCCGTCTATTTTGGTTCGCCGGGGGGGGGGGGGGGGGGGGGGGGGGGGGTAAGCTATCAGACGATGAAGGTCAACCCCCTGTATGCGAAATAATCCCTTCCAAAATTGACTAGTGAACACGGGATCTCGATCGGATACAATCTCCTTGGGCATTTCATGCGACCTGTAATTTCTTGCATAAACATGATAGCGATAGTGGAACCAGAATAAGGAAGAGAGTGAAGGATAAAGTGGGCACACTTACTCAAACGGTCAATCACGACCCAAATTACATTTTTTCTGTGAGATTTCAGTAAACCTTTGATAAAATGTATCACAATGCTTCACCAAAGAGTATTAGAGATCAGGGGTGGTTATAATAAACCAGGGTAGGCCAAGGTCTCAGATTTATATTTTTGGAAAATGGTACCATGATGAATAAAGTGTTAGATATCCCCTTGTTGCCTTGCTAATAAAAATGAGTAGAAATGCGCTTTCTAATGGCATTTGTTTGCTTAGTATGTAGGTCGTTGTACATAGAAAATCAAACAAACATTTAAAAAGGGCCATGCAGTGACATAGGAGCGAGCCCAAATTCCGGATAGCCCATGTTTGACCTCAAACAATCACCTTTTTGTGGTAAAAGGATGGTGCTTTTGGTGAATCCGACTTCGGTATGAAACTTATTCGGATTCTACTTTGTTCCAATGAAGGAGACTTTTTATATGTTTTTGTTGATTTTGCATATATGTTTGATAGAAAATAAAAGGATATGGATCTAGCTTAAGTGGAAGTTAGGGTGAGGGAACAAAGCCCAGAGACACCGTTCCTTGTACACTTAAAAGCTAGGAACTAGGGCGAAGACAAACCCAAGAGCTCAGCAGTCCACTTATAGGCCCAAGTTAATCGGATTTTTAGGCCTGGCACCCTTGGCATTTAGAAACTCAAATGAGTTAGAGTTTGACGAGATTACGATGAAGCAAACCGTATTTTGGTTACTGAATGAGGACCAACACAATCAAGGTCAAGCCTTGGCCGTTAAAGCGTTTGAGTAATAACATAAACCTAAGTTCACCTGATTCATTAAGCAGTGACATGGTGTTAAGACCAATGCAATCAAGATCAAGCCTTGGTTGTCAAAGCCTATAACAAACGCCTTAATTCTCAACTCGTCAATTGTGGGAACAGATTAAAACAAAGAGTTCATACCTTATACCAGAAGAGCTATACTTCCTTGAAGAACGCAAGTACAAGAGTAATCTACGCTAAGCTAAGCTCACCTGAGTTAAGTTAAGTTACGCTACTTTTAGGTAAAACACACGAATGTGTTGTAAAGAAACTTAAAGAATTTTGTATGATGGCGCTAGACACTTTACAATGATAATAGTGTCTCTTATTTATAAATAAAAGAAATAATTGTTGCATCCTATTCTTCTGGCATTTCCTTCCCATAGGATTCCAGAGTATTATGTTGATGTTTCCAATAATATTGGATCACTGAGCTGGACAACCTGAATTAGTTGTTTCTTAATTGCTATCAGAAATAATTAGGAGCAACTCCTAGGTCAATTAAGTTTAAGTGTAAGACAATAACTTTAAATCTAGAAAATAGTCTAGACTCGTGCATGGAATGTTAATTGCTTTGATGTACTAAAATGATGAGGTTATTAAGTTTAACCAGGATCTTACATTCGTTGGGAAATTGCATGAAGTGCAACAGGAACGGATATTTTATAAGGAATCTACAATACAAGATGTCCCCTTAGTTGATTCGTAAATATACGAAAAGATTCTAGAATCTTTGGCCAGAGTATTCCATATATTTGACATTTGAAATTAATATGAAAATTGTTTATGCAGTATGAATTGTTCAAGAAGGGCAAGTTAGTAACTACAGTGATAGATGTGAAAAAATAATGATAGTAGTTAAAGTTTTTTTGCTCACGGATATCTTATAAAGAGGTTAATTGTCGCAATAATGAAATTTATTTTGAAAATTTTTGAGTAAATATATTTAATTCTAGAATGCAGTAAAACTTATTTAGTGGAATTAAGTTTTACTAAATGGTAATTAATTATTATCATGAGATGATAATCAGATTTGACTTATTTGGAGCTAGAGTTAAATTGTCCGTAAGAGCTCTTTGCAAGCCTCAGCTTAAACACTATTTGAAACGTATTTAAATTGAATTCATTGGATGAATTATTTATTCATAAGATGAATAAATTAATTTTGTTAAATATAATTAATGAGATAAATTAATTATTCATAAGTTAAATAAATTAATTTTACCAAATAATATTCACGAGATAAATTTTATACATATAAATTAAAATAATATAAAAAATAAAAAGAGAAAAAAAAAGGGAGAAATCAAACTTGGCCTCGCACAACTTAACGCGACATGGGGATATGGTCAACGGACCAATGGCACAATGGCACGTGTCACGCTTATATTTAGCCTCCCAGGATCCATGTGCACCCGGGCGGTCAATAAGAGTTTGACATGTGGTTTTTTTATTTTTTAATAAATATTTTGCGTACCGTGTATCTATGTTATATATTATTGCAAAGGCCCCATATCTCTCAAATATCTCCAAACCTAATTCTAAGCATTTTAAGCCATAACTCTCCAACAATAAATTCATTATAGCATTTAAGCATTTTAATCAACCAATAAATACACATATTGTGCTTTCAATTTTCTAAATTGAAAAAAAAAGAACAAAAATAATATTCATATAATTCTTTATTTAGTATATGAAATGTCACAATTTAAAAAATTTTAAAAATTATTACTTAGTTATTCTGAGATAGATTGGTGCATATCTAGAATGCGACAAGGTAATTAAATCAATAACAAAAAGCACACGAAATAAATATCATAGAGTTGCTCAAATATTTGGCGATTTTTGTAACTTATTTTGGCATATTGAAAAGACAACCATATGAAAATAAAATTTAACAAATTATAATAGAGTTTGCTCTTACTATAATAATATATAATATTTCTTTTGTTTACAATTGAAGAGATTACTATAATAATTTACCATATTTTTTTGTTTACGATTATGACCTTTTTTATTTCAGTCCTGAATAATTCATTCCTTAAAGTTACTTAAAATATAAACAATAGTCGTATGGCACGTGTGACAAAACTAAGTATAAAAAAAGCAATATTCTCAATGCCCAAAGGACTCCCGTCTAAGCAGAGCCGGGGGGGGGGGCCGGGGGGGCGCAGGGGTTTAGATGTACGTAGCCTTCCCCTTTCAGAGTGGTACCCTAAAGAGAGGCTATTTTCCAGTACTCCCAACTTGAGGGGTGAGGATTTTCTAGCCGGTCACCCATCCTGATACTACTCTCGCCCAAGTATACTTAACTTTGAAGTTCTAATGGGATCCAATGGCAGCGCCCTGGTACCCTCTTTGGTGTGATAAAACTATGTATATAATTACAAAACTAAAAATTATTTCAACTTTGGAAAAATTAACCTATTTCTCAATATCTGTACACTACAATCTATTATTGAGAAGTCATTACTTCTCCCAACACCATTCTAAGTCTAATCCGGATAATTTGAGAGAGGGTCTTTAGCATAATCAGGTTGGGGGTCCTCGAAAACAGCCTTTCTTTAGCTTCATACTCTGAAGGGGAAAGGCTGCGTACATCAACCCCCCCCCCCCCCCCCCCCCCCCCCCCCAAAAAAAAGACCCCGCTTTTGCGGGAGCCCTTGAGGCACTGGGTTTGTTGTTGTTGTTGTTGTCGTTTCAACTTTCTTATGATTCAATGGATATGTTACAAATTGCATATGAATTTGACAATATAAGGTAATTTATATCGAAATTCGGTAATTTTTTTTGTGGCAATTTATTGAAACTTTATGGAAACATTGTCATGACTTTTATATATTGGTATAATTATGTACAAAACCATCAATTTTTATATATAAAATTAGTCAGATTTATACAAAAATTCATTAAATTCCAACATAAGGTATCTAAGTGATAAAAAATTGAAAACTCAGGGTATCTCATTGTATATAATAGGTGATAAATATTCAAATCTCAAGGTACCTAAGTGATAGTTTCCTTTCAATATTTATACTATTTTCTTCCATAAACACTCATAAATATTATGTCAAAAGCTAAAAAAATTAAAATAAAAGGTCAATTATCTGCAATACACATTTGAGACCTACACCTTAAACTCACACCCTTATGCCATCTAAATGGTCTTTGCTAGAGGGCCCATATTGGGTATCCGCTCAATAAACCAATGTGTATCTTATATATTTTGTATACGTTTTTAATATATTTATAAAGTTCTCTCTTTTTCCACATATATTTTAGAGTCAATTACTATCATAAATTACTTACTAATACTAAAAAGTAGTTATGAGTGATGTTATTAAATTTTCTAATATTTGAAATTTTCCTTGAAATGAATGATTTGCAACTTGAACTTTAAAAATAAAGGCATTAGAAGAATTTATAATTCAAAAAATCTGTCTTTATTCTAAAAAAAAACATAAACTTCTCTCATAATCTATAAAAACAAATAAAGACAAAGTTATATTATTTTACTAAAAAGAACTATCGTTCAACATAAATTAATAATATATGAAAGAGCTAAAAATGCATTCTTCAATCTTAAGGGGAAAAAAATGATGAATAAACTTTAATTCAAGTCTAAAAATATTAGAGATTACATTTTATCCCAATAAAAGGTGATAGATACAGGTACAATTTTATTACCAAAATAAACATCATTATATAACTCACATTGAAAACTATCAAATACATCAAAATAACATAATGTGGAAAAAAGCCAAAAAATAGCCATGTAAATCTAAAATAAATCTTTCAATATCATATAAGATACACTTTATAACAAAAATAAAATAATATATTCATTCTGTAATATAAAAGAAAAAATTATAAATAAATTTAAAAAATAGGAGTACAAATAGAATAAAGACACCATTTAAAAAATTCAACTTAATAATACATCAAAAGAATATTTTCAAACATAAATGGCTCCGTGCGTAGCACGGGATCACACTAGTTGTTCATCATTAAAAAGTTTTTTATTAGAGTTTTGGAACCTACTTTTCTTCCACAACGAAAATCCTAAAATTATTTTAGGAGTTCTTCTAAATTAATGTTAAACTAAATTTGTTTACTGTGCTATCATATTGTAGTCTTATCAGACAAATTGTCTAGACTTATCACCAACTGTGAACATACTTTGGCAACATATCATATTTTGATTTAAGTCTATCCGTAGCTCAAAACACAATTACATTTAAATAAATAAAACAATTTTATCTATTAATATTTTTAAAACTAAATAATTGGTTTTGTAGCACCCCGATTCGAACATATAGATCCATATCCATATGACCGAGACAAATCATCTAAGGTATCATATTATAGTTTTGTTAGAAAAGTTATCCAAATTTATCACTGACTGCAAACATATTTTGACAACATATGAAATCTGAGTTATGTCTATACGTGGCTCAATGTCATTGACCACTTAAACCAAACTTTGACACATCGTATTGGACCATGTCCATCTCATGGAACATTTTATAAAGCAGGCGCATGCATGTTTGGCTCGTAAAATACCATAATACTTTAAATAAGAAGTAATTTTTATTTATTAATAATTAAAACCAAAGAATTGGGTTCAGGACACTGATTCCCAAATTTAAGATCAAATTTCATATTTTAGGTAGAAAATTCTTTTATCTAGGTATCGTTTCTTTATCTAGGTAGCAATTTGCACTCATTCATTAGTAGCTGTCATCCTCATATTCATTAAGGAACCTGTTCAGCCACTAAGCCTACGTTGCAACGTTTTATGTTGTGAAGAACCTAGCTTCTATAATAAACTAAGTAATGCAAGATTACTAGACTATTCACCGTCCAATGGCTCGTGCTTGAAGGGTAGACTCATATTCCAACGCCAAATGTCGAGAATCATAATTAAAAGGAGACTGACGTCATATTTTCTTCACTTTTTGCTCTATTTCTCACATTCTTCCTCCCCAAGCCACTTGAGAGACCAAAGTACTCGAAATGGGCGAAGCGCACGTGGTTGGAGATTAGGGGATCGCAGCGAGGATTGTCACATTGTCAATTAAGGGAGCCAACAATTTCATGAGGTTTTCTTTCCCTTTTTCATCTTTTATTTTTGATTTGTAAAACTCCTATGGAGGAATACACTCATAGTTTAGGGGTGAAGGACAATTAGCCATTTTGGTCCAACGTTTTATGTTTTTATTCGATAATGAAGGTAGTTAAATGTTTTCAACACCCTTCCGGGAAGATTTAATTATTTGATTGGTTTTTCTTTTATATGCTTGTATCTATCCTTGAATTTGCATTTTATTTGAATAATATCTTGCGCTTGTAGCCTATACTTTTGTGTAATAGATTTTCACGAGCGATCGAGAGTTGAGGTTGTACTTAACCCCGAGCACAAATCTTTAAATCAAATTAATATTGAATTACGAGTTAATAAAGATTTATTATTGATGATAAGATAACCCATGCAATACAGTATGTCTTTAGTTAGGGTATGCACTTGAATTGATTATTACCTTTAACCCTAATTGAATATTAATAAGAATTTAGTGCTTGTATCCTAAAATTTTTAAGGGTCATTGTTGTAAAGAGACGTAATACCTAAATCCTAGATGTGCTAACTTTAATTCATTCTCTAAACTTCATTGATTGAGTGATTATTTTAGATTTAGTCGTTTTCTCGTTATCTTAGTTAATTGCTCAGCCTTTCCTATAAAAGCAAACCAAGATTGCTTGAAAATATATTGATTTTATCCAATTGCCTGTGGATATGACACTCATATACCCTCCACTAGCTACGATGAATACTTATGCTTGTGAGTGCATAGTTTTTTACATACTTTAAAAAAGTTATGATATATTTTATTAATTTTAGGCAATTGAATTGGGTAAATGTCTCTTTTGTTTGACTCGGGAGAAATAAAATAGAAGACTTATTTGGTAAAAAAAGGGCGGGCACAAAAAATTATCTGTAGTATTTTTTAGAAGTTATAGGATATTATACTTAGACTTTTGAGGATAAAAGTGTCTCGAAAGGGAAAGTACAGATACGTGCTCCAATTAGGTATATGGATTTATAATAATAGGGTAGCTCAATAAGAAATAGAGTGTACCCAACCTAAGAATGGCGATATCCTACAAATAGAAATAGTTATTGCATTATAAAGCATTAATAGAAATCATATGTCATGTTTATCTTTTCTCCCTTTATCTTTTTAATTACAATCATTTATTGACTTCAAATGTCATTTTTATCGTTTCTCCCTTTACCTTTTTAATTACAATCATTTATTGTTTTACTTTTATATCTTTTGTCCCTTTTATCTTTATCATGTAGTACATGATTTATTTTTATCAAATTTTATCAAATTACCATGAAAGTTCTCTTAATTATTATGTAAGCAACCTATATATGTCAAAATTATTAGTCATGTCATCATTTGTTGGCAAAATTCTAATAAATTACTCTTATATATTGTTATAATCATTTTCTATCTACCATAATTTATCGAATTTAAGCAAAATGATATCTCTTTAATAGAATTATAATATTTCAAAGCATCTAAGTGGTATAACTTTTAAATCTTGTGAACGTCATTTTATATATTAGAATTTTAGGATATCTAAGTAATAAGCGGTCAAAACTCATCCTTGGTCATAATTTTCCATAATATATTGATAGATTTATGAGAGGAAAGTTCTGAATTTTTTTCATGCTAATTAAAAATCATTACAGATATCCGAATAAGAAAACCTGAAAAGAAGGAAATTACAATGCAGGAAAGGCACATCAACAATTTTTCAATTACAACAACAAAAAAGCAACAAAAGCAGCAGTACATGACTGATTAAATTTCCGTTGCATCAACCAAAACTTGAACCCAAAGGCACCCGAAAAGAATCACTCACCCAATTACTCAAAATCAATCATTCGAATTATAAAAATTTCAAAGTAACATGAATATTGCAATGAGTGCATAACCTCCAACCCAAACCCTGTGAAACTCGAGCTGAACCGAACTAGAAGAATCAGTTGAGGCGCCATCATCATCTGATGAAGTATCAGCGGTTTTAGCACCCCTCTTGGACTTGGCAGGGGCTGGAGCTGGAGCTGGGGAAGCAGTCTTGAAGAAGGCAAGAGGGAGGAGAACTTGATCAACTTGGTAAACAGCAAGTTGGCCGTCCGTGTAGATGCTGTTGGACACGGTTGTGTTGACAACTCCAGTTGTGATGTTCACTTGGTTCCCAGTGGATGTCACGTTTAATGGGAACTCGCCGCTGTTACTGTTCCCCGCCTGTAGATTACCATACGCGGTATATACGGTACAAGTTATATATTTCGACAAAGATACTTTTGTATTGCTAAAGCCTGGGCTTGTTAGTAGGGTAACTGGAAATGATATTTCACTCCGTTAATTCCAAACTTAATTTTGTGAGACTTAATTACTTTGTTTAGAGGTTTAGAATTTGTTCTCTCATTATTTCTGTTGGAAAAATTGTATTAACCGAGTTAAGAACTTCACAACTTCTATATCGATGTCGTAATAAGTAGGACATCAGCTTGAAAGTCCCGTAGACTATGGCACGTTTTGTGACAACTCAAATTAACCTCATGGGGGAAGTCCTAAGACCGAGTCGAGAACTCGACGTAATTGATCAATATGAAGCTTTTGGAAAAAAAAAAAAAAAAAAAATTTCCAAAGTCACAGTACCTGGGTCCTCAAGGGGTTGCTCACAGTTTGAAACTGGGAAATGGAGAAGAAATTTGGGAGAATATGGAACTGAACCAGCTCGACTTTCTGCTGGTCCGTAAGGGAATTGAGCAAGCCTGATTTGAGGCTTGAGAAAGCACTGTCAGTGGGTGCCAACATAGTCAAGCCCTGGTTCGAGTTATTGAGCTGGGTGTTGATTTGGTCTGCCACTTGAGAGGTCTGTAGCAGCCTAATAAAATTTGTGAACTGGCCTGCCTTGGCGAGAATTGCAGTTATGTTTGTGGGTCCGGTTGGACCCGGGGCTGGTGCCTGAGCCGGGGTTTGGGCCAGGACTAGGGTCAATGCATGAAGGATTAAGGCTAAAATGACTAGCAGTTGGTGCATGGTTTGGGTCAGGTTTGGTTGTGTATTAGTGTTTTGGAGTTTTGTTGTGAAAGAGTTTCTAGCTCTCTGTGCGTATGTTGTGAAGGGAGTGTAAATGGGGGGTTTTTATTTTGGTGGTGAAGGGAAAAGTATTGTGGAGTTAGGTGGTGGGTTTCTATTTGTTTGAGTTGAGTTGGGGACTTCAGTTGCTGATCTCCCGTCCATTTATTTGGTAGGGAAACACAATTCAGTTACTCAATCAAATTAATATCAGTGACATAAATAGAAATAATGGATTTAATTTTTAACGAATGTCTTTTTTTCACTATCACGTTGAGGAACAACCCCTGCATCTAGGCGAGTTAGGATACGTCAACCGCTCATGTTAGGAAATGGGAACAAATACATAATACGCCCTGGAGGAGAGGTAGAGACAGCCGCAGGCCAAAGAAAAGTTGGATGGAGACAATTAAACATAACCTTACCTATCTAAACCTTAATGAGGAGATTGTCTTAAATAGAACTAAGTGGTGGTTAAAACATCTGTGACTGACATTGTTGTTAGGATAGAGGAGCACAACGATGCTATTTCACAGCTATCATGATTCTACAAAGTAAGGGCTTATGGATTAAGTGCTAATAAGTTCTTGAGTTGTAATAATCTAGGATAATTAGTATCTTCTCTAGCTATTGTTAGTCTTATCTAGTTAGTTTGTATGGTGGTAGCAAGTAAGTTAATGTTAGTTGCTCAAATGTCAAGAATGGCAGCTAGGATGGTTAGTTAAGTCGTGATGCAGTGTTAGGGCTTGGCGGCACTGGCTTGGCGTGAAGGTCTTGGTGGATGCGGAAGGCAGGGACGCGGAGGAGGAGTTTGAGTTTAAGTAGGATTAGTTTAGATTTAAAATTCAAATTTAATTTTTGTATTTATCTTTTAGAGTTTGATTCAATTTGGGATTAGCCTTCTATATGTACATAGAGAAATCTAGGGTTTCTTAGTTTATAATTTTCAGATTAATTTCCCTATTAGAGCCTCTTTCTCGGGATGTGAGATTAGAGTGTTATTTTTCCCCTGTTTGTTTTATTAGAGATTAATAAAATTAAGGGAAGTCCGTTAAACCTTCCTGCTCCCCTAAATTTTTCAGTTACGCGCTACATCAGTTGGTATCAGAGCTCCCAACGGTTTCTGAGTCTGCATGTCGTCGACAAAGGAAGGCGGGAATTGACGACGTTTACGAGCGGGACTTCCAAACGAAGACCGTGCGGAAGTTTGAGGAGTTGGAGGAGAAATTCCGACGAATCAAGCGTTGCCTGATTCAACTGGGGGTAAATCCCAATCTTGAACCGGGAACCTAGCCCCAACGCCATTAACACCGGGTGCAGACGAAGACATGGACGAGAGTTTTCAGAATCCTTTCTCGGACGTTGAGCTCCCGGACCCAAGGCAGAGGAGAACTTGGCCTTTTACCAGAGACGCCAATGATTATGAAGATCAGATATGGGAATCTGGCCTTTAGATTGAAATCTCGGAGCCCAATGGTGGAGGACGTCCTGAGGGCTTTTTAGATTAGCTCGTAGCAATCGAGGTGGTTCTGGTGTTCAGGAAGGTGCCGGAAACAAAGCAGGTGCCGCTTGTTGCTACTTGTTTACGGGGTAGGGCAGCCGCCTGGTGGACGCAGTTGAAACAGATTTGGTTGTGTCAAGGAAAAGCCGAGTGTTATAATTCCATTATTTTCATTAGCATTTGAATTTCTGATGTTTTAAGCATATGAGGTTATGAAGTTGTAATTGGCAATTTAAATTTGTAACGGGCGCCAATATCTGTTGCTGCAGCCCCTTTCAAACCCGGGTAACTGCTTTTGGCGCCAAATGGGTTGGTTAGCTCTGTTTTATGCTTTGTTTGGATTCAATGTATTAAGATCTATTATAAATAGATCTAAAGCTTGTATTCTTATTATCCAATGAATAAAAATCTGAATCCTTTTCCTCTTATTTCTCATCTCCTTCTCTATTTTCTCATCCCTTTCACTTCTCTCTCTCATCTTACCTCTTTCCTTCACAAATTAGCTATCAATTTAGGGTTGGTAGTTAACATTTGGTATCATAGCTTCGTTCAAGTGGTCTTGTGCTTGAATTGAGCTGGCAAAATCAAAGAAACACGATCAAGGCATGGCTGAAGGTGTAAGAACTCGATCGGGTGCTGGAGGTGGCTTTGTTGCACCTGTAGTTCCAGCGGATGGATCAGATGCGGCTGATGGTGGTACGTGCAATTCCAAGGAGTATGTTACGCTTGATCAGTTGAAGGAATTGCTCAATCAATCACTCAATCAATCACAAATACAATCTGAAGAACGCTGGTTTGCAAGGTTTCAGCAAATAAACCTAGAAAATCAGCAAAAGACTGATGAACGATTGTCCAAATTGGAGGATCGGATGGAGAAATTGCAGGACCAGTTCAAGAAACAAGGTGAACCGTCTGTCAATGCTATTCTTAAGCCTGCAAGTCAGCTTGTTCCACCAAATATTGTGACTCCACCGCAGCAACAACAGAATGCAGAGGTGAATTCTGGAGGAGATCGCGGTAAGGCACCTGAAATTCAGTTGGATGCAGGACCATCAGTACACATCAGGTCTTCAGAGGTTCGACCTCTTGAAGTAGAGGTTGCTGCAGAAGCCTTTGTTCGAAGTTTGGGTTCAGGACACACCAGATCAGGTGGAATGCATAATAATCTCCATCATCGACCTCCTGATTGGAATGAGTTTCCAAGGCTATCATCCGATGGTGTGGAGCATCAAAATAGACCTCCTGATATGCATCAAAGGTCCTTGAACAATGAGGCTACATCTGGTGGTAGAGGTTACCGGCAGCCAAGTGTTCAAATCGAGCCATTTGAAGGAAAACAGCCTGAGTCGTGGATTAGAGGTTGTGAGCGGTATTTTCATTTTTATAACATCAGTGATGCAGAAAAATTCGAGCTCGCTGTTGTGCATCTTCATGGAGACCACGAGGTATGGTTTTATAGTGTGTTGAGGAGTAATCCTTGTCTTTCTTGGGACCAATTTGTGGAGGAATTGTGTGAGAGGTATGGTGAAAAGGATTCTAGTGATGTTGTTGATAGCTTTAACAAAGTCTATCAAACATCCACGGTGAAGGAGTACATGACCAGATTTGAAAACTTGCGTGCCAATATGATAGCCATTAATCCACATTCAACCGAAGCTTATTATGTCTCAAGCTTCATTAGTGGTTTGAAGCCAAGAATTAAAAGCTTGGTTAAAGCCATTGAGCCAAAGACCCTTTCCAAAGCCTACAACAAGGCTAAATTGACTGAAACTACTCTTGTACCTTCAAGTGATAAAAGTAAATTCAAGAGTAACAATCATAAGACTCATCCAAGGGAAGCTTATAGCAGCAAGTCTGGCCGGTTTGGGGACAGGAGGCCTGCACGGTCTTGTTTCAGATGCAATCAGCCATATCAGCCTGGTCACAAGTGTAATCCGAAGTTTTTGATGAGTGCAAGAGGCTCAAATGTGGCCTTAGTATCTGATACCAAGAGCTCTCATTCAGCAGAGACAAAATCTGAGGTGGAATCTTTGGATGAGTAGCTGGAAGATGAAGTGGAAATTTCGATGAAGGCTCTTACGGGCAATGGTGCACATAACACCATACGTATTGGTGGCAAGGCAGGCAAGATTTCCATCACCATTCTTGTAGATAGCGGAAGCACGCATAGCTTCGTTGATCCCAAGTTGGTGAAGAAGGTGAAGCACGAAATCACCAAAACTCATGCTTTGACCGTAATGGTAGCGGATGGAAATTCAATTACAATTCAAAATAAGTGTCAATCGTTTCAATGGTCTGTGCAAGACCATAAATTCACTTTTGACTTTTGAGTACTTCCTTTGGGAGGTTGTGACATGGTACTCGGGGTCGATTGGATGAGGACCTTTAACCCGGTGCTTTTCGATTTTGATAAGATGACTGTGTCTTTCGAAGTTCATGGCAAGAAAATCACTTTGTATGGGATTTTTGATCAAGCACAGCTGAAATTGATCAATGGTAAGCATTTGCAAGGTAGCTTCAAGAAGAAGACCGTTCAATGGCTTAGACAACTTTTCTTGATGTCTTCTATTGATCTGCAGCAAGAAGTACAGCCCGAGGTTTCTGCGTTGCTGTCTGAGTTTGATGATGTTTTTGAGGTTCCCAAGAGCCTTCCTCCTCGAAGAAATGTTGATCATGCCATTCCACTTCGAGCTAATTCGGATCCGGTGACAATCAGGCCATATCGCTATGCTCATGCACAAAAATCAGAAATTGAAAAATAGGTGGAGGAGTTGCTGCAGATGAGTTTTATTCAGCCAAGTCATAGTCCTTTCGCTTTGCCCATGATACTTGTTAAGAAGAAGGACGGCACGGCTCGAATGTGCATCGATTACTGACAATTAAACTCATTGACAGTGAAGGACAAATTTCCTATCCCTGTCATCGATGACTTGCTTGATGAATTGTTTGGTGCTCGGTTTTTCTCCAAGCTGGACCTACGGCAAGGGTACCATCAGATTAGAGTTCTTGAGCCGGACATATACAAGACCGCTTTTCAGACTCACCATGGACACTTCAAATTCATGGTAATGTCGTTCGGTTTAACTAATGCTCCGGCCACATTCCAAGCCGCTATGAATGATATTTTCAAGCCTTATTTGAGGAGATCGGTACTGGTTTTCTTCGATGATATATTAGTCTACAGCCCGACTTATGAAGATCATCTTAAACATCTCAAGGAGGTGTTCATTTTGATGCGACAACACAAGTTTTATGCGAAGTTATCAAAGTGCTCTTTTGCTCAATCCGAGCTTGAGTATTTGGGACACATAATCTCTCACGAGGGTGTATCAACCAATCCTTCTAAGGTGACAGCAATGCTTGAATGGCCACCTCCCGTTACATTGAAGCAATTACGAGGGTTTTTGGGGTTGACCGGGTATTATAGAAAGTTCGTGAATGGTTATGGGTCCATTGCTAAACCCTTAACCGAGCTGCTTAAGAAGGATGCATTCAAATGGAGTGATAGAGCACAAGAAGCCTTTGACGAGCTCAAGTCCGCTATGTGTAAGGCACCAGTACTAGCAATGCCGAATTTTGCGGAAGACTTCATTTTGGAGACCGATGCAAGTGGGAGTGGATGTGGGGCTGTTCTTTCTCAAAATGGGAGGCCGATTGCTTATTTGAGTCAAGCCCTTAGCCCTAAACAGCAAGCTATGTCCACCTACGAAAAAGAGTACTTGGCAATTCTCCTTGCGGTTGAGAAGTGGCGGCATTACTTGGATGGACATCGATTCATCATACGAACAGACCATCAGAGTCTTAAGTATCTTTTGGAGCAAAAGATAGCGACAAGAATACAAAATAAAGGATTGATGAAGTTGCTTGGGTTGGACTATGCAATTGAGTACCGAAAGGGTAAGGAAAATGTTGCTGGTGACGCACTTTCTAGGAGGTTTGAGGACTTCGAGCAGGGTTCTTGTGGGGCTATATCCATTGTTTTACCTTCTTGGATGGATGAAGTCTATAAATCCTATTATGGGGATGCATTTGCACAAGAACCAGTGGCTGCAGCAGTGGCTCAAACTGGGCTCCCGAACAGCAGAACACCAGAAGTGCAGGTGCAGAATGGTGTTGTTCGTGTGCAGAACAAGATTTATATCGGTTCTTCGACTGATTTGAGGGATCAGATCCTGAAGGCATCCCATGATTCAGCTTGGGGTGGTCACTCAGGGGCTGATGACACTTATCAACGAGTTAAAGCATATTTTAGTTGGCCCGGAATGAAGAAATCTGTTTCTGAATTCATGAAGTCTTGCGAGGTGTGTCAACAAACAAAATTGGGGGATCATCGATATCAAGGACTCTTGCAGCCACTTCCTATTCCGGAGGGTTCTTGGATCAACATTAGTATGGACTTTATTGAAGGGCTTCCCAAGTCCGATGGTCGGGAAGTAATTTGGGTCGTGGTGGACCGATTCACGAAATATAGCCATTTTATTGCTTTGATTCGACCTGTTACAGCTGAAAGGTTGGCTAAGAGCTTCTTAGACAACATATATAAATTGCACGGATTGCCTCAAACGATTGTCTCGGATAGGGACAAAATCTTCACGAGTAACTTTTGGCAAGAATTGTTCAGATTATTGGGCATAACTTTAGCACTCAGTTCATCATACCATCCTCAATCGGATGGTCAAACGGAGAGAGTGAATCAGTGTGTTGAGCAATATCTCTGAAGTATGGTATTTGCACGGCCTCGAGAATGGAATCAGTGGTTGTCATTGGCAGAGTACTGGTTCAACACACACTTCCATGCTTCCTTAGGCACAACTCCTTTTCATGCATTGCATGGCTACACTCCTCCGACCCCGATGTTGCTGCAGCCTCGAGGGGGTTCTGATTTTGCAGCTGCAGATTTAGTGCAGCAGAGGGTTGAGTTGACGCAGCTTCTCAAAGATAATTTGCAACAAGCTCGTGCTCGTATGAAGTTTTATGCTGACAAGAAGAGAGTGGATAAGACTTTTGAAGTGGGTGACATGGTTTACTTAAAATTACAGCCGTATCGGCAATCATCATTGGCTGTCCGAAGAAACGTCAAGCTAAGTGCACGTTACTTTGGTTCCATACCGGATCAAGGAGAAGATCGGCAACGTAGCTTACAAACTTGATTTACCACGACATTCATATGTTCATCCCGTGTTTCATATTTCATTACTTAAAAAACAGGCCGTACGAGGTGAGAAAAGTTCCAAAGCACTGCCCGTAACTGGTACAGATGGAAGATTGCAGTTGGGGCCGGTTCCAGTCAAGAAATCTGGGTTGATTGCTGCAGGATCAGGCTCTTCCCAGCTGATTCTGGTGCAGTGGCTGAACTTAGACAAAGATCTCCTCACATGGGAGCATCCGACGTTCTTAAAGAGTCAATTTCTGAGTTTTTCTCCTTGAGGACAAGGAGTCTTTCAAGGGGAAGGGACTGTTATAATTCCATTATTTTCATTAGCATTGAATTTCTGATGTTTTAAGCATAGAAGATTATGAAGTTGTAACGGGCGCCAAAATCTGTTACTGCAGCCCCTTTCAAACCCGGGTAACTGCTTTTGGCGCCAAATGGGTTGGTTAGCTCGGTTTTATGCATCATTTGGATTCAATGTACTAAGATCTATTATAAATAGATCTAAAGCTTGTATTCTTGTTATCCAATGAATAAAAATCTGAATCCCTTTAGGGTTTTCGTTTTATTTCTCATCTCCTTCTCTATTTTCTCATCCCTTTCACTTCTCTCTCTCATCTTACCTCTTTCCTTCAAAAATTAGCTATCAATTTAGGGTTGGTAGTTAACACAGAGATAGACTCTTGGGAGAAGATGAAGAAACATATGCGGGGTGCCTTCTTGCCTCACAACCACGCCAGAATGATGTACCAGCGCCTTCAAGGATTGTGACAGGGTTCAAAGTCTGTGGAGGAGTGCACGGCTAAGTTCTATTCGTTGATCACCAGGAATGACTTGGCGGAGATCGGAGAACAATTGGCGGATCGATACATAAGCGGGTTGAGGGAGCCAATATTAGAGGTGTTGAATATATTTAACATCTTCACCGTTTCTGAAGCAAATCAGAGGGCCATGAATGTTGAACGCCAGCAAAGGCGTCGCCAAATTAGCGGTACCTGGTGATCGCAGGTTCGTAGCAGAGACAACACAAGGGTAGCGCCTACGCAGGCCACACAAAAAAGACCTCCAATTGCCAATGCTGCAAACCTAACGCACAAGACTTAGCGGGAACATCGATGACTCGTTGCTTCAAGTGTGGAGAAGTAGCACACAGAGCTGCTGAGTGCCGAAAGGGTGACATTGGTAAGGGCGTTTACATAGAGGAGCTCCGTGACGAAGTTGGCAAGATCGCAGAGGATGAGACCCAAGAAGACTTGGCGTGTTAGGGAAAGGATGCCATTGCGGGTGATGAAATTTGTTCATGATTAGGCAAGCTTGTTTTGCTCCTAGAGAAGAGCAGGGGGATGGTTGGCTACGAAACAACATTTTCCAGACCACATGTACCATTCATGGTAGGGTGTGCCGCGTGGTCATCAACTCGGGTAGCTGCGAGAATGTTATATTGGAAGAAGCCGTCACCAAGTTGGGATTGAACAAGGAAGCTCATCCTAGTCCCTACAAGTTATCTTAGCTCAAGAAAGGAAATCAGGTGACCATCTCGAAACATTGCTTAGTTAATTTTTCGATGGGGACAAGGTACAAAGGCGGGGTATGGTGTGACGTCGTCATCATGGACGCTTATCATTTGCTACTGGGGCGTCCATGGCAGTTTGATAGGAGTGTCGTTCATGACGTGAGGAAAAATACTTATACCTTCATCTTGGAGGGGACCAAGACCATCTTGCTTCCCAAGAAGGAGGGGACACCACGGGCTGTAGAAGTCCAGCATCCGAACATACAAGGATGGGCCTTGTTTGTCAAAGAGATTGGTGGCACCAAGTGCCGAGTGAAGTTGCCACTTTACTGAGCGAATATGTTGACGTGTTTCTGGAAGAGCTACCGGAGATGTTACCGCCTTTGAGGGACATTCAGCACCGCATTGACTTGGTGCTGGGTGCCTCCTTGCTAAAAGGGCCCCACTATCAGATGAGTCCTTCGGAGCACGAAAAACTAAGGCGCACCAAGGGTTTTATCCGTGAGAGTCTGAGCCCATGTACCGTGGTTGCTCTGCTCACGCCAAAGATGGATGGAAGTTGGCAGATGTGTGTTGACAGTCGAGCAATTAACAAGATCACAGTAAGGTACCAACTCCCCATACCGAGGTTGGATGACTTGCTTGACCAACTTTAGAGCTCTTCGGTATTCACGAAGCTAGATCTCAAGAGCAAGTGCCATCAAATTCGAATCTTGCCTGGAGATGAGTGGAAGAAGGCCTTCAAAACAAGAGGCGGGCTTGACGACTGGCTAGTCATGCCCTTTGGATTGTCCAACTCCCCTAGTACCTTCATGAGGTTCATGAATCAAGTCCTTCGGCCGTTCATTGGAAGGTTTGTCATTGTCTACTTTGATGATATTCTAATCTATAGCTAGGATCAGGTTGAGCACATGAGACACCTCAGGGAAGTGCTGAATACCTTGAGGGGGAAACATCTATTTGCCACTTTAAAGAAGTGCGAGTTTGTGAAAGATCAGGTGACATTCCTTGGTTTCGTTGTGTCCAAGGACTGAATCTCAACTGATGAGGGAAAGATAGCGGCTGTCTGCAATTGGCCTCAATCGAGGACGATTGGGGAAGTTCAGAGTTTACACGGGTTGGGGTCTTTCTACAGGAGGTTTCTGCCCAATTTCAGCACAGTGATGGCGCCAATCACAAATTGTATGAAGCAGGGTGCTTTCACTTGGACACCAAAGGTAGCTACGCCCTTTGTAGAGATCAAGTGGTGGCTCACTACGGCGCCAGTGTTAGCTTTGCCAGACTTCCAAAAGACGTTTGAATTGCACACGGACGCGTCCAAGGTGGGAATTGGCGCTGTTCTCAGCCAAGAAGGGAGGCCCATCGCCTACTACGGTGAGAATCTTGACAGGAGCAAGCTAAAATATTCCACGTATGATGTTGAGTTCTACGCAGTGGTCCAGGCGCTGAAGCATTGGAAATCTTACCTTTTCAATAGAGAGTTCATGCTATACAAGGACAACGTCGCCTTGAAATACATCAATAGTTAAGAGAAGCTCTCAGACCGTCATGCCAAGTGGGTAGGGTTCATCCAACTCTTCTACTTTGTGATAAAACACAAGTCAAGTGCCATGAAAAAGGTGGAGGATGCATTAAGTAGGCGGAGCCTTATCATGACAGAGAGTAAGATGGAGGTCACGGGGTTTGAGCAGTTGGCAAGTCAATACCACAACGACTCTACGTTTTGTGAGACGTGGTGGGAAGAATAGTGAGGGAGTGTTCCCGGATATTCTATTCATGATGGCTATCTGTTCAAGGGCAACCAGCTTTGCATCCCAAACTTAAGCTGGCGGCTTAAGATCATTGAGGAGAAGCACAATGCAGGACATGTGGGGTGAGACAAGACGTTGCAGCTTGTTACCGCCAAGTACGTTTGGCCTACCATACGCAAGAAAGTGGAGAGGTACGTTAAACGATGCCGTATTTGTCAAGTTTCGAAAGGAGGAATGACCAACGCCCGCTTATCCATGCTGTTACCGATTCCAAGCCAGCTATGGACAAATGTCAGTATGAACTTTGTTATGGGTTTACCGAGAACGACTGGCGGAATTGACTCCATCTTCGTTGTTGTGGACCATTTCTCTAAGATGGCACACTTCATCGGGAGCAAGAGAGCTGCTGACGCCATACATGTGGTGGGACTGTACTTCTGGGAAGTGTACAAGTTGCATGGACTTCCGTCAAGCGTTTTTGACCGAGATGTCAGGTTCGTAAACCACTTGTGGTAGACGTTGTGGAGTTTGGTGAATACATCTCTCGCATTTAGCACAGTTCACCATCCTCAAATGGATGGGAAAACCAAGGTCACAAATAGATCTTTGGGAAATCTTATCCGGTGTCTTGTTGCTGATAACGCCAGGGGATCGGAGATGAAGTTCCACCAAGCTGAGTTCGCCTATAACAGTTATGTTAATAGGAGTACAGGGTTCGTGCCATTCGCGGTAGTCTACGGCTTTGTCCCCCATGCTCCGATGGACTTAACACTTGCGCCGGATTTGACACGCCCGCATTGGAAGGCGGAGGATCTCATCACTGCACTCCGAGACGTCCATGAACAAACTAGGGCCTCGTTATTGGAAGCCACGACCAAGTACAAGACGACAAGTGACAAAAAGCGCCAAGCAGTAAGGTTTCAAGTTGGTGAGAAAGTTTGGGCAATTTTGAGACGGGAATGCTTCCTGGCATGGGGGTACAACAAGTTGACGACCGGAAGATAGGACCATTGGCAGTACTAGAGAAGGTAAACAATAATGCCTATCGCCTATAGATTCCACCAGGTATGAGGACCTCTGATGTCTTCAATGTCAACCACTTTGTTCTGTACTTTGGCGAGAATGATCATGTTGACCCCCGGGCAAATTTGAGGGCAAATTCTCTCCAACCCGGGGAGGATGATGCAGCCCTACGTTAGGGCTTGGTGGCACTGGCTTGGCATAAAGGTCTTGACGGACGCAGAAGGCAGGGACGCAGAGGAGGAGTTTGAGTTTAAGTAGGATTAGTTTAGATTTAAAATTCATATTTAATTTTTGTATTTATCTTTTAGAATTTGATTCAATTTAGGATTAGCCCTTTATATATACATAGAGAAATCTAGGATTTCTTAGTTCATAATTTTGAGATTATTTCCCTTTTAGAGCCTTTTTCTCGGATTATGAGATTAGAGTGTTATTTTTCCCCTGTTTGTTTTATTAGAGATTAATAAAATTAAGGGAAGGCCGTTGAACTTTCTCATTCCCCTAAATTTTCCACTTACATGGTATATCAAGTTGGTTAGGAAGTTAGTCTTGGTACATTGTATTGGTATTAGCCGTCTTAGTCTCTTTCTAGAATAAGTAGTTAGCTTCTCTTGTAATTTTAGTACTGATGAATGATAATTGTTCTATTCTTCTTCTCTCAACCCTAACTCTCTGTACTTCTCATCTAAATTCTCTAATTCTCTTATCATCTCTTCTTTAATTCTTCATATATCCTATGTTATGATCCAAGATTAATCTTGAATCATAACATTTGGTATCAGAGCGTATGAATTTGCTTCCGGTTAAGTTGATTTAGTTCAATTTGATTGCATAAGCTTTGGATCAAGTTGTTGATATCTAGTTCTTGATCAAATCATATTTGATCAATAAAATCGTGCTAAGTGTTTAGATTTGTTGAGCTAGCTACAGTTACATTGGATCTCCTTCTTACTGCGTTTCTATAATCTTGATCATATGTTAAGTTCTATTGTTCTGGTTGAATTTGATCAAAGATTTCAGTTCATAAGTTGCTGTAATTGTGTTTTATAGCTGAATTCTTGTGATCTTGTGTTGTTAAGTCATCGATCAAGCTAGAATTGCACTAGAATTCACCTGATTCCATATGTGACCTTGAATTCAGTAGCACTCCTGAGATATTATTTGCTGATTCGCTGATCTGATCTCTGGTGGTCTGGTGCAAAAGTTCATCTATCTAGCTGAAGCTGCATTCGATTTTTGCTGGAATTAACAATAAAATAAGTTACTGAACATCATAAGCAAGCATCCGCAATTATTCTTGATGTGAAATTTGCTGCTAGTGTGATTAGTTGTTATTGTGAATTGCAACTGATCGTGAGACCATTTGGCATTGAATCATCAATACAACTGGAAATTCATTATATCCAGCAGCTTTCAGTTTGCAATTGCTGTATTATCCTCAATTCAAGCTGCATTTTTGAAAGAATTTGTTATCTGAAATCCGTTGCTCTGCTTATTCAGACCGTGTTACATTGGACCTCAATAGTGGGAACAACTTGATCATTCATTTAAGTCAGAAATGGTGTTAATTAAGCAAGAAAACAAGAGTCATGGAACAACCAATCTTGGTCTATAATGAAAGACCTCCAGATTTCCTACTTCTCAAATCAAATAAGGTGATTCTTGGCAAGCTTTACATGTTTAAGAACATGAAATTGAGGCCGGTGTTGTGGTTAATTGATAGACTTGAGCATCTTCTTGGATCAAAAGGATGTAGAAGAAGGCAAGGAGAATGAAGAATTCTATCAGCAATGATACAAGTTCAGCACAAAATCAGGGTGAAGCTACTGCAGTGCAACCAAATTTAGTGAAACATTAGGTTGTTACTGCTGCATATCAATCTGTTCCGTTGGAAAATTTACAAGACCAGATCCAAATGCAGGCACAATTGAGTGGGGCTAGTGTTAATTCTTCTAAGAAGACCAACAGCAGGCCTCTTGATCAAAGGGAATTGGAGCTAACTATTAAGTGCGGAAGAGAAAAATTCAGTAGTGAAGAGGTGTGGTTAGACAAATTTGTTGAAAACCCTCACTTGTGGAGCCAAGGGAGTGAAAGAATTCAGTCCAAGAATAGCGTCAAAGTGAAGTTTAAGAAGAGGAAGTTCCAAAGGATTGGATACAAAAACAACCAAGGGAAAATCTTTGCAAGTTCTGATGTGGTCGAGTAGGTTCTGTTGGGCTCTTATGCTGATTTACCAAAGAATTTGGATCAAGAGTTAGAGGCTTGGGTTGGTCAAGCCGAAAGCAAAGAACATCTTTCTTGAATACAAGCCAATGTAAGGCCGCCTGAATTCTTATAGTCTATATCACAATTGCAAGAGAATGTCCAAGGCAAAGCAACAAGTTTTCCTTGGAAACAATCCGTTAACCGTGAAGAGGATGATGATGAGCATTGTCATTTAAGTGTAGTTCAAGACTACATACAAATTGAGGGAATTTATCAGCTTGAAAGCTGTCATCAAAATGCTGATATTAAGGAATTCAGCATGGGATCACGAACTTTGCTAGCTGATATAGTTTTGAAGCTAAGCGAAAGAATCAGCAATACATCAGTTTTGAATTGAGAGATGCTCCAAGCTGTGTTGAGGTTTCAGAGTTCTCATAGCCTGACATATTTTGATTTCAATCTTGTGTTGCTAATCTGGCAGCTTGGGTTGCTAGGGTTCCTTTTTTTTTTTTTTTTTTTGTGCAATCTCATTACATCTTGGTAAGTGAAGGGAGTGGAAGTATGCAATAAGGATAGCAAGCTAATAGAATTCAAAGAAGGTGATGTTAGTTCATTGATTAGCTCATTGCATTCATTGGAATCAACACTTAAGGATGCTAACTGAACAAGGAAATGTGCCAACTGGATTCCAAGAAGCCCTGGAAAACTGAGAACAACTGAAAGTCTTTCCCTAAGTAGGTCAAGAGCTAGGTTCTGCAAGGTTAACAGCATCATAGCATTTGAATTCTGCAAGGTTAGACAATTGAAGTTCATGATAGGGGATGCAATTCTTAAGCCACAGCTGTTGCAATCAAGGTCATCAGTGCACCACAACTGCGAGACATTGATGTTTAGTGGTACCAGTTGCAACAAGAGGTTCTTTAGTGTGGTTATTTGTGTTAGAGTTTGGCTAATCTTGTATGATATTGGCAGACCTTCTGATGTAAACTCTTCAAATTAGATGCAATTATACTGACAAAGGTCGTGGGTTGGCTTTAGAAGCAGTCAATCCAAGTGGGTTAGAAGAGGTTTTCCTTGTTTAAGCAAGTTCCTGATTTGGTTGGAGAACAGAAATACAACTCATTGCTAGCACATGTTTCTGCTGCTGTTCGTTCTTCTTAGCTAAGTGGAACATAGCTAACTCTTGGTTGATCAGGGTCTCTTTAAGTTTCATCATCAACTCCCCGGCTTAAGCATTTCGATTTCCAATGTACATAGCTCTGGTGTACAGCAATAAGATCACTATGCAGCGGCAATTTTGAGTATCAGCAGGGAACCTTCAAAGTATTAATACTCTACTTAGATTCTTGGGACAAGAACCCTTCCAAAGGAGGAAGTTTTGTCATGCTTCTACAAAGTAGGGACTTATGGATTAAGGTCTAATAAGTCCTTGAGTTGTAATAATTTAGGATAATTAGTAGCTTCTCTAGCTATTGTAAGTCTTATCTAGTTAGTTTGTACGGTGGTAGCAAGTAAGTCAATGTTAGTTGCTCAAACGTTAAGAATGGCGGCTAGGATGGTTAGTTAAGTCAGTTAGGAAGTTAGTCTTGGTACATTTTATTGGTATTAGCCGTATTGGTCTCATACTAGTATAAGTAGTTAGCTTCTCTTGTAATTTCGGTATTGATGAATGATAATTGTTCTATTCTTCTTCTCAACCCTAACTCTCTCTACTTCTCATCTAAATTCTCTAATTCTCCTCATTTCTACTCTAATTCTTCATCTATCCTATGTTATGATCCAAGATTAATCTTGAATCATAACAACAGTGCCCCTAGGTTTACATGTCTGCTATTGTTGTAGATTTATGGTTGCTTGCGTGCCTGTAAGTCTAGTACTGGTTTATTTGACTTTAATTTTATAAATATTATTCTGTTTTCTCTGTTTAGATTGGGGGACTTTCAGCAACAGCCTTCCTTCAGGGTGGTACCTTGTATAGGTAAGTTTTTGCACTTCTCACCCTCCCTTGGCCTTGCCTTGGCAGGAGCCCTTTAAGGCATTGAGTTTGTTGTTGTTGTTACCGACTTTTTCCACAATCCACTAGTCTTTCACCACGTATATTGGATGTGGGAATCAATTAGGGTATTTGGAATAGAAACAATCAACTTTGGAATGGTAAACAAATTTAGGGCCAGTTTGGGATTGCTTATCCTAGGAAAATAAGTGTTTTTTTTCTGAAAAAAGCACTTTTTTGGAATCTGAAGGGTGTTTGGCAAACATCAAAATGTACTTTTTACTAAAAGCATAAGCTGTTTTTTTTCTTATAAATAGAAGCAGAAATTTGGTACTTCTGATTATAAGCAGAAGTAGAATAAAAAACTTAAAGTTTTTTGGACAAAAGTACCTCTACTTAAACATTAAAATTACATCATACCCTATCATCTTTCAAAAGCCTAACCTTCTATCCAACCAATTTGGTCCTTTTCGGAAATTTGCCCAAAAAAGCACTTTTCTTAAATGCTGGCCAAACACTAACAATGATAAAATAAGCGCTTCTAATTGGTTGAGCTAAACACAAACTACTTTTTCAAACCAACACTTTTCACATAAGTGCTTTTACAAAAAGTCCTTTGAAATAAACAGTTTTTCACAGCAATCTCAAATAGGCCCTTAGTCTTTGGATCTATTAATGTGGCTAATTGAAGAAAAAAAAAATTGACGTACTAGCAATGTCATTATCATATTAGTTATGCTAATCAAGTTATTTGTTAGAATGATAAAATTCTCTTAACCAACGCTTGCATTTGACCATGCGATTAGCTTTGAAACAACCAATATTCGATGATTTATTATGAAAGGTCAATGTTGTTGCCAAATCCCCTGATTAACAACAAATCTATAATAGGATTAGCATCTCCTATAGAAAAACTAAATTATTATAGGTTTAAATAATTGATGAAAAAGCCCTTACATTCTTTGGATACCCATCTCATTCTATTGGAAGGCAGAGGGGGTAATTTTGTTGGTGATGAACAGATATTAGTTTGCTTAGAGAGGCAAAGAAGTTTTCTTTGTCTTTTTATTTGGAATGCTGACAGGGAATATTGATTGAAGAGTATGTGGGGATGAAGATGGGTAATTGTCTAAAATAATGATATTCTTTTTTATGCTTGTTGTTGGGAATATCCTTTGACAGATATCTTCAGTTTGAACGCTTGGATTCAGAAGAAGCAACTTTGGTTTCTAATCATTAAAAAAAAAAAAAAGAACCTTTATTTTCAAATGAATATACAATTCAAAAATCTGCTTTATATTTGAAGGCCGAACTCCATTTATGCTTTTTTCGTTGTTTATGGATCTAATTCGCCAATATGTTGTTTATAGATAATCATGTAAGTGAGAATATTATGACCTTATCAATCTTTTAGGCCAAAAGCATCACCACTAAATATGGAAAAGGGAGAAATGAGGTAGAGCATAGAGAATTAAGGGAGCAATCAAAAAAGAGAGAGAGAGAGATAGAAGAAGTGAATTGAGGGAGGAATGAGAAGAATTAAGGGAGAGGACAAATTTAAGCGAAATTCTATGAGGTCCCTTTGGCTTAAGGAATTGGAGCCTAGAATTGGGGCTAAGGCTCACCTATCTCTAATTCACCTCTCCCAGCGATCGCTCATCATTGGCTCTCTCGCCAACCACCACTACCGGCACGACCGAGCACCACCAGGGATGCCACCAACTACGGCGTATCACCCATCATCAGCACCAGCAACCCTGATCCCAACCCTAACCCCGATCCCTAACCCTAACCCTTCCTTTCTTCTTCTTCTTCTTCCTCCCACTCCTCCCTAACCCTAACCTGCGATCACCACCACCACCGTGCACCACCCATTGATACCCTAACCCCTAATACCTGCCCCACTCAAATCCCTAACCGCTGATGCCACCGCCCTTTGAAACTCAAAACCCTCCGATTGCAGATCATCTCCTAAGTCGATCTGGTGGTGAATATCCCTGAACGGTCACCCATCCACCTAAAATGGTTAGCTACACCCGGCAGAGGTCTAAAGTCAAAAGAATCCCAAATAGGTAGCATCTCAAACCTCTCCTGACGAAACCTCCACCGACCACCCTCAATAATGTCAGATACACGTGAAACCCATAGGTGACGAGTAGAAGTCAAAGTGCGGTTTGTGAACCGACCCATCTAACGCTCACAAGATAGCCAATAGTCAGCCCAAAATAATGATTTGTCTGAATGCTCCCTCACACAGGGACCGAACACCAAGGATACTCCTGCATGACCCAGAAATCGACCGTATTGGCTGAATCTCCCAGAAGCTCTTCCCCTGGAGTCGATTGGCTTGAATCCACCGAGGCCAGAGAGAATCATGATCAGTGAGCAGAACCTATATGTGCTTTCACGATAGAAGCCTGGTTCCACTCAGTCAGGGAGAAAATCCCAAGGCCACCATCTCTATGAGGGTAACAAAGATGCCTCTAGGAAACCTTCGCTCCCCTCGAGGCTAGCGAAGCGTCCCTCCACAAAAAGGCTGCAGGTGTCGACTTGATCTTCTTGACCATTGCCTTTGAGAGAATGAAGACATATGACCAATAAACCTGGATAGAGAACAATACCGATTTGGTCAGCTGCAAATGCTCAGCATTGGAAAGAGCTCATGAAGTCTAGAGGTGAATGCGAGCCAGGATGCGATCTAAGAGAGGCTTACAGTGAATGAATTGAAGCCTTGAAGTGATAAGCGGCACCCCCAGATATTTGACTTGACACTGCCCCAATCAGAACCCTAGAATATCCAGAAGAAACTGCTGAGACTCATAATCAACCCTGACATCGAAGACGATACTCTTAGTCGCATTCGATCATCAGGTTATCAGCAGAGCAGAGGTGAGTGAGGTGGGTACTATGACAGTGACGGTGAAATCGAAACCGCAAATCGGTAGTGGCACTATGAAGCAGACCCTGCAAGCCTTCCGTGGTGATAACAAACAGGCAAGGGGAAAGCGAATCCCCCTGACGAATGTCCAGGCTCGTGCAAAAAAAAAAAAAAAAAAAAAAACCCTAAAGCTCGCCATTAATGGCGACTGAAAATCTGGATGTGGAAAAGACATTCTCACACCCATCGAATCATAACCTCGGGGTACCCATACAACGTATGGCAAAGGGGATAAAGTCCCAACGCACTGTGTCGAATGCCTTGTGAATATCAACCTTCAGATCACACCGTGGTGTCCCCGTCGAAAGGTGATAGCTGCGCATAAACTCCTGAACCAGCAAGATACTATCTGAATCCTCCTCCCAGGCATGAGGGAAGATTGCGAATCATCAATCAGGAAGGGGATTACCCCTTCAGCCTATTTGCAATGATCTTAGTGATGCACTTATAGACCACATTGCAATAGGAGATTGGGTGATAGTCAGCAAAGGTGAAGGGATTCTCCACCTTCAAGATCAGACTGATACAGGTAGTGTTCAGGGTGCCAAGCATATGCCCTAACTTGAAGAACCAACAAACGGACCGTACGGCATCACGACCTTCGACATCCCAGGCCCTCTTAAAGCAGAGGGAGGTATAGCCATCAGGACCAAACGCCCTGTCATCACCAATGGAGAAGAGAGCATCTCTCACCTCAGCATCAGAAATTGAAAGAGTCAACGGCCTAGCTTGATCCTCAAAAATACGAGCCTGAAAAGACCCGAGATATCCTCACGAAGTGGTCCACTAGACTCAGTTAACAACTCGTGAAACGAAGAGACCCTGGTCGCTGAAATCTCCCCCTCATCATAAGTCCTCCTGCAGTCGGGACGAACAATAGAAGAAAGTCGGCTCCTAGCCTGCCAATTGATGACAGACTTATGGAAGAACCGGGTACCCTGATCCCCTAAGCAAAGCCACTAGCCACCAGACTTCTGATGGTAGACAGCCTCCTCATCCCTACACAGCCTCGAGTACTCCCGGGATAAGCGACGTTCCTCTGCTCGAAGGGCCATGCTCTTAGGATCAGCATCTAAAGCCCTTTGACCCACAGCCCAGGTGTCTCTCACCGCCACCACTCTGGCCAAGATGTGATTGTAGTGTCTAGCATTAAGGGCCTTCAACTCACTCTTCAACCGCTTCAGCTTCTGAGTGAGCTGATGCATAAGTGTGCCATCAATGCTAGTCTCCCATACCCTCCAAACCGTAGGAAGGAACTCCTTATGATCAGCCCAAAAATTAAAGAACTTGAAAGGGAGCCGCGATGTGCAGCGCTCTCCAAGTCCTCTAACTACAAACGGAAAATGGTCGGAAAAGATCGCCCGCGGAAGGAACTCAATAGATGAGGTCGGGAAAGAATTAGCCACCCCTCACTCACCATGCACTAATTGAGATGATTCAAAATGAGAGCGTTCCCATCCATCGTGTTGGAGCATGTATAGTGCAGCCCTATATACAGCAGAATAGTGAGCTCTAACTCATAAACGCAGTCATGAAAATCATCCAATGACCAAGCCAAGTGTTATGGCCACCACACCTGTCATTGGGACTGATGATAGCGTTAAATCTGTAAGCAGTATCCAAGGCTCTTTTAGAAGACCCACGTTGGCTCCTCGTATATACCTCTAAAGCTCCTGATGCGGCCCTGGCTCATTAAAGCAATAGACAAATGTATCAACGAAATCCACATCCCCTCGAAGATTAGAAACTCTGTAGGTGAGATGCTGACCCCCACCCTGTACTCTTGAAACACGATAGACACCAGGGTCTAATGCTTCTCATATTTATGTATCTTTTAATTGCTATTTTAATTATTTTGCACCAATTTAATTTTAATTATATACTCATTTTGGCAATTTTTATGTTTTATAGGTTCGAAAATTAAAGTTCCGAAAATTGTTAATTGGGTGCAAATAAGACAAAAATCAATGCATAAGCAATTAAATCAAGCTAATCGAGATTCGGGACAAGAATGTATAAGCTCGACCCAGCTGCCAACGTCTTCTTCGACCCAACCTCGTCCCCGAGCTCGCCAGTTAAGCCCAGTCCACCACCATGATCAGCCCAACACCCTACACCACCTGCCTCACGCAAGCCCAGCGCAGCACCGTCCAAGCCCGACCGGCACAAGCACTGACCCACCGCTGTCTAACCCAGCCAAGACCACAGGCCCGCAGCAGGCCTAACATCCAGCACCGGCCCAACACCGACACCACATCTGCGTCCGACGTCACCAGTTCAAGCCGACCAGCGACAGCCCAGATCATCTCTGCTCGACCCATGCTCAGCCCAGCTCCGTTAGGGCTTTGAGAAGACCCAAGAGGGTCGGTTTGGTGGGGGATTTTATGTTGGATTTGGCGTTCAGATTAAGGGCTCTGTTTTTCGGCACCGGCTGCACCGCTTGGTCCCTTTCCTCAGTTTCCTCTCTCTCTTTCTTTTCTTTATTTTTTTTTTTGCTTTTTTTTTTTTCTATTTTTTGTTAAATTAGGACAAGATCGAAATTAGCGTGAAGAATGACCTGAGTTCATTCATCTCCTTCTTCACCAGTTCATCCTTGATGGAGAGCTAATTTGCTCTCTAAGTTTAGATAAAGTCTTAGCCTTTACTTTTGTTTACTTTTAATTTGGGTTAATTTGATTATTTATATGAATTACTTGGTTGAGATAAATACTTTGAAATATTATGTTTTTATCATTTATTCAATTGATATGATTATTGAGTTTGTAACATTTGATCGTTGATGTTGATTTATAAATTAATTCTTTGTGCTAGTAACCTTAGGATTAATTGGTCAAGTAATAGTATTCACCGAATTATTAATTTAAGCCTATCTTTTTTTATATTTTAGTTAGATAGGGTCAATACGTGATAATTAGTAATATGTTAGGTTGAGCCTATTTTCTTTATGCTTTTGTTAAATAGGGTCAATACGTGATTGTAACAACATCACCTTAGTAGGTCGAAACTTGTAGCGTAAGCTACTACCTGTGTGACAATCAATAATCCCAATTTAAGAGTTAACGCAACAATAATTGGCTAATGATGGATTAAGAACCTTAGTTTCCAATTTAATATACTTTTTCCTTTTAAAAGTAGAATCATGATTTTACTTGTTGTTTCTTTAGGTTAATTAACACAAAATTCCATAAATTTCCTTAAATCAATTTAGGCCATGAAATAACTTCACGCACTCTTAGTCCCTGTGGTTCGACACCCTCTCGCCCTAAACTTTAATTTAGGTGTGTTTAGTGGATATGATTTAATATTAAATTTTAATAGATGTAGAAAAACACATCAGGGTCCCAAAGAACCAAGATGCGGCACCGAGCACTAAACATAATCTGCCACCCCTCAGCATAACGGGCGACAGCAAACTCAACATCAGCTGGGTTGGCTTTAGTCTCAACCAAGCCAACCAAACTCAAGCAGCTAGAGGCAATCCAGTCACGCACAGCACAGATGGAATTGGAGTTGTTAAACCCCCTCACATTCCAGCATCCAATCATTGGAAAACGGAGTACTAACGTGGTCTACGGGCCCCACGGCCCCCATGGGCAGTAATGGAGCACGTAACATGATGATCAATGGGAGCAGGTTGTGCCGTACTGTAAGAAGTAGACGTCTCACCCATACGCTCCTCGGCTAAAAGTGGAAACCCATTCGGCCACTCAACACTAGGCACCTTTCGAGCTGGCCAGTTCTTAATAGATGCGACAGGCCCAATGATCCCAACAAGAGCATCCTGAGCCTCCTTAATCTTGAAAGGTAAAATGGTCCGACCAAAATCCTTGGGTATGCCACTCTCTTGACCGGTAGTTGATGAGTCTTAGCCGGAACGGGAAATGCGGGACCGCTGGCAGGTTTGGCATGGCACACCTCGAGACAAGGCGACTCCAAGGGTGAAACCAATGTGGTTCGCCATCCATTGCAAAAGGCCGGGATGCTCGACAGCCTAGCCGCAACCGTAGTTGGGCGTAGCTACGGTTGCCCACCATTATAGGCCAGGGGGACACCTTTCGTGTCCCCTTGTACGGGAGCCAGGCCCAAATTGGGCTTGGTGTGCCCAAAGTCCGGGGCTGCATCAGTCCCAGCATGAGCCTGAGCAGGCCCCGTAGCGGGGCCACGAAGTGAAAACCGGCCAGCATTGGGCTGGGCGTTGGATGGACACACCCCCCTCCCTCCCCTTCTCCTTGGGCCCCAATTGGCCCAGTTAGGCTGGGCCTGTTTTGGGCCCTAGGTGCTGTAGGGAAACCACCAGAAAGCAGCCCAGCTCCATACACAGGGTCCTCCAGCACCCCATCATTCCTCCCTCCATGGCCATGACACTGTTATGATTATAGGATATGTGTTTAGTCTAATAAAGCAATGATTGTAATAGATCAATTTAGCATCTTTGTAAGGAGAATTAGTAATGTGTTTGAATGTTGTGTTCGGTCGAGAATGGCGGTTAATAAGGTACAAAAACTTGGTTAGCTTTAGTCAATTGTGGTGGCTGCCATGTGAAGGTCGGTTAGTTGTCCTAGGCTAGTATAAGTAAGATTAGTTGCTCTTGTATTCCTCATATGTTGAATGAATGAAAGTCTAATCTCTCTCTCTTTGATCTAGATGCTCTCTAGATATTCTTTCATTTCTCATCTCTTTCACTTCTCTTCTCATCTTAACTCTCTTTTATCCAATATATCCCTAGATTATGAACCTAGTTTGATCTAGATTCATAACAATTGAAATCAGAGCCTTGAATTGATCCCAAATCAAGCTCTTAATCAAGAAGATTCAAAATCGGATTGTTGTTGCTGCTCAAGGACTTTAGATGCTTTGCATTTGATTAAGTTGAATCTACTTCAATTAGATTGAGTTTGTATTGTATCAAGCTTTGGAGTTGCTTGCAAACAATCAACAAAATCATGTTTTGGTGCTGAATTTAGCTCAGTTTTGACCAATCAAAGCTCAATTATTGCTATTGGATCAACTTGATCAAGTTCAGTTCAGAAATGTGCAGATTAGATACCGTTTAATTGCTTTACTACTGAATTAGCAAGAATCTGAGGCGATTTTGGCGATTGTTGCATCGGATGTGGTAGAGCGCTTGAAGTTGAACAAGAAACAACTTCGCATAGAGTTGAGATTAAGTGATCTGAAGCTGAACCGTGGGGTGTTCGATTAATTGTTGAAGAATGCCTAAATTCATCTCGATTAAGCTTTGAGTTCTGATTGAGTTTAAGCAAGATAGCTTTGTATTACTAGTGCTGCTTCTTGAGATCTGGTACTTATAAGTCAGGAATCCAGATCACAAATTAGTTGCTGCTCTCAAAACTAAACTCATCTAGGCTAGCTAACAATTGATAGTGTGCTACTGGCCAATCTATTTGACCAATTCTGGCCAGAAGAAGATAGAAGGCTGCTAAAATGGTTATAGGTGTAACCACACGAGCTTAGGATGTATGTTATGCAGAAGTAGTTGCTGGAACTACACCTTGATCTGCGAGAAACATATCTTCTAATGCTGCAGCAGGGAGTAATCCAGATCAACCAACAGGATGGCAGCAGAAAATTCAAGAAATGTTGTTAGCGTTTGAGCAAACATTCATCATGAGGCATGAACAATTTGAGAGCAAGTTTGAGCAGCGATTGACTCAATTGCAGGAGCAACTTAACAGACCTGCTAGAGTTGGAAATTTTCCTTCGGTACCACAGCCAGAGGGCATGTATGCCCTTAATGCTGCTTGTATTTTGAGCACACCTATTGCACCTCCACAAGTTGGGACTCAAGAGCAAGTTGAACCTGGGCATGTTTGAGAACAAGAAGGGATTGTGGTTGCTGTGACGAATTCAGGTTTTCAAAGGCCATACGTGGAGCAAGATGCTTTCAATGGTACTCAACCTCGGTCTTGGTCTTGAAGATGTGAATGATTCTTTAGGTTCTATGCTACTACTGAGACAAAGAAGGTTGAGTTGGCTGCGATTTATTTGCAAGGAGACGAAGAAGAGCGGTGCCATGGTTTAATCCTTAGCAATCCAACCCTTACATGTCAAGAATTCGTAAATGAAATGTGTGAAAGATATGTAGGCGAAGATCTCGGGGATGTAGTGGACAATTTCAACAAGTTAACTCAAGAGGGCAGTGTAAAAGAATACATGACTAAGTTTGAAAATTTGAAGGCAAGGATGATGTCCATTCATTCAGGGGAAAATGAGTCTTTTTATGTCTCGAGCTTCATTAGTGTCCTCCATCTCAAGATTAAGAACTTAGTTAAGGCATTCAATCCATCGACCTTGTCAACAGCCTATTCCAAAGCTCAATTATATGAATCCACGATGCTCCTTAGTGTTGATATTGCTCCTTTGCATAAGGTGCAAATGGTGGAACCAAGGCTTTGAGCTTAGAAGAAAAGAGGGCACAAAAGCTATGGTTTAAGTTCAATCAACGATACTACTTTGGTCACAAATGCAATACACATCCGCTTATGTTTCTAGCTCGAAATGAAGCCGAAAAGGGAGTGAGGCAGGACTGTCTTCAATGTTCTGCAGCAATGGATGGTGTGCAAGATCTGGAGGCTATAGGATGTGGATAATTGTGCTCGAAATAAGAACGGTAGCAGTAGCTGGCACTAGCGGACTATCTTCCAGTGCATATCTGAAGTTTCTGCTGCAATTCCAGTCCACCTCTGAAAGTTCTAGCATCCACAACATTAGGAGCTTTGCATCAATTACAAGTTTTCATGACAATGCTCACTCGTACGATTCTTGAGGACATGCATCTTTAAAGGGGGGAGTATTGTTATGATTCTAGGATATGTGTTTAGTTTAATAAAGTTATGATTGTAATAGATCCATTTAGTATCATAGTCAGGAGAATTAGTAATGCGTTTGAATGTTGTGTTTAGCCAGGAATGTCGGTTAATAAGGTCAAGAAAGTTAGTTGGCTTTAGTAAATTGTGGCGACTGCCACGTCAATGTCGGTTAGTTGTCCTAGGCTAGTATAAGTAAGAGTTGTTGCTTTTGTATTCTTCATATGTAGAATGAATGAAAGTCTAGTCTCTCTCCCTTTGATTTAGATGCTCTCTAGATATTCTTCTATTTCTCATCTCTTTCATGTCTCTTCTCATCTTAACTCTCTTTTATCCAATCCATCCCTAGCTTATAAGCATAGTTTGATCTAGATTCATAACAATTGGTATCAGGGCCTTCATTTGATCCCAAATCAAGCTGTTAATTAAGAAAATTCAAAATCACATTGTTGTTGCTGCGCAAGGACTTTAGATGCTTTGCATTTGATTTAGTTGAATCTATTTCAACTAGATTGAGTTTGTATTGTGTCAAGCTTTGGAGCTGGATGCAAACAATCAACAAAAATAGGTTTTGGTGCTGAATTTAGCAAAGTTTTAACTGATCAAAGCTCAATTATTGCTACCAGATCAACTTGATCACGTCAGTTCAAAAATGTGTAGATCAGGTACCTTTTGATTGCTTTACTTCTAAATTAGTAAGAATCTGAGGCGATTTTGGCGATTTTTGCATCTGATGTTGTAGAGTGCCTCAAGTTGAACTAGAAACAACTTCGCATAGAGTTGAGATTAAGCGATCTGAAGCTGTACCGTGAGGTGGTTGATTAATTGATGGAGAATGCCTACACTTTGAGTTTTGATTGAGTTTAAGCAAGTTAGCTTTGTATTACTTGTGCTGCTTCTTGAGATCTGGTACTTATGAGTCAAGAGTCCAGATCAACAATTAGTTGTTGCTCTTTAAACTAAACTCATCTAAGCTAGCTAGCAATTGATAGTGTCCTACTGGCCAATCTATTTTGAGCAATTCCGACCAGAAGAAGAAAGAAGGCTGCTGAAATTGTTAAAGGTGTAACCACACTAGCTCAGGCTGCATCTTATGCAGAAGTAGCTTCTGGAACTCCACCTTGAGCTGCCAGAAACATATCTTCTTATGCTGTAGCAGGGAGTAATCCAGATCAACCATCAGGATGGTAGCAGAAAATGCAGGAAACGTTGTTAGCATTTGAGCAAAGATTCATCATGAGGCAAGAACAATTTGAGAGCAAGTTTGAGCAGCGATTGACTCAATTGCAGGACCAACTTAACAGACCTGCTGGAGTTGGAAATTTGCCTTTGGTACCATAGCCAGAGGTCATTTCTGCACCTTATGCTGGTGGTATTTTGAGCACACCTATTCTATCTCCACAAGTTAGGACTCAAGAGCAAGTTTCACCTAGGCATGTTGGAGAACAAGAAGGACTTGTGGCTGCAGTGAAGAATTTAGGTTTTCGAAGACCATAGGTGGAGCTAGATGCTTTCAATGGTACCTAATCTCAGTCTTGGTCTCGAAGATGTGAACGATTCTTTAGGTTTTGTGCTACCACTGAGACAAAGAAAGTTGAGTTGGCTGCGATCTATTTGCAAGGAGACCAAGAAGAGTGGTGTCATGGTTTAATCCTTAGCAATTCAACCCTTACATGGCAAGAATTCATAAATGAATTGTGTGAAAGATACGGGGGTGAAGATCCAGGGGATGTAGCGAACAATTTCAACAAGTTAACCCTAGAGGGTAGCGTAAAAGAGTACATGACTAAGTTAGAAAATTTGAAGGCAAGGATGATGTCCATTCATTCAGGGGCAAATGAGGCTTTTTATGTCTCGAGCTTCATTAGCATCCTCAATCGCAAGATTCAGAACTTAGTTAAGGCACGCAATCCATCGACCTTGTCAAGAGCCTATTCTAAATCTCGATTGTATGAATCCACGATGCTCCTTAGTGTTGATATTGCTCCTTTGCCTCAAGGTGCAAGTGGTGGGACCAAGGCTTCGAGCTTAGAAAAAAAGAGGGCACAAAAGCTATTTTTTATGTGCAATCAACGATACTACTTTGGCAACAAATGCAATACACATCAGCTTATGTTTCTAGCTCGAAATGAAGTCGAAAAGGGAGTGTGGCAGGACTGTCCTCAATGTTTTGCATCAATGGATGGTGTACAAGATCTATAGGCTGTAGGATGTGGTTAAACGTGCTCGAAATAAGAACCACAAGAGCAGCTGGCATGAGCAGACTATCTTCCTGATCATATCTGAAGTTTCTGCTGCAATTCCAGTGCACCTCTTAAAGTTCCAGCTGCCACAACATCAGTAGCTTTGCATCAATAAAACGTTTTCACAAAAATGCTCACTCATATGATTCTTGAGGATAAGAATCTTTAAAGGGGGGAGCGTTGTTATGATTCTAGGATATGTGTTTAGTCTAATAAAGCTATGATTGTAATAGATCTATTTAGTATCTTAGTAAGGAGAATTAGTAATGCGTTTGAATTTTGTGTTTGGGCGGGAATGTCGGTTAATAAGGTCAAGGAAGTTAGTTAGCTTTAGTCAATCGTGGCGGCTGCCATGTGAAGGTCGGTTAGTTGTCCTTGGCTAGTATAAGTAAGAGTAGTTGCTCTTGTATTCTTCATATGTTTAATGAATGAAAGTCTAATCTCTCTCTCTTTGATCTAGATGCTCTCTAGATATTTTCCTATTTCTCATCTCTTTCACTTCTCTTCTCATCTTAACTTTATTTTATCCCATCTATCCCTAGCTTATGAACCTAGTTTGATCTAGATTCATAACAATTGGTATCATAGCCTTGATTTGATCCCAAATCAAGCTCTTGATCAAGAAAATTCAAAATCAGATTGTTGTTGCTGCGCAAGGACTTTAGATGCTTTGTATTTGATTTAGTTGAATCTACTTCAACTAGATTGAGTTTGTATTGTGTCAAGCTTTGGTGCTGGTTGCAAACAATCAACAAAAATAGGTCTTGGTGCAGAATTTAGCTCAGTTTTTGCCGATCAAAGTTTAATTATTGCTACTGGGTCAACTTGATCAAGTTCAGTTCAGAAATGTGCTGATCAAGTGCCGTTTGATTGCTTTACGGGTGCATTAGCAAGAATATGAGTCGATTGTTGCATCTAATGTGGTAGAGGGCTTGAAGTTAAACAAGAAACAACTTCGCATAGCGTTGAGATTAAGTGATCTGAAGCTAAACCATGGGGTGTTCGATTAATTGTTGAAGAATGCCTAAATTCATCTCGAGTAAGCTTTGAGTTCTGATTGAGTTTAAGCAAGTTAGCTTTGTATTACTTGTGCTGCTTCTTGAGATATGGTACTTATAAGTCAAGAATCCATATCACAAATTAGTTGTGGCTCTCTAAACTAAACTCATCTAAGCTAGCTAGCAATTGATAGCGTTCTACTGGCTAATCTATTTGAGAAATTTTGGCCAGAAGAAGAAAGAAGGCTGCCGAAATGGTTGAAGGTGTAACCACACGAGCTCAGGCTGCATCATATGCAGAAGTAGCTACTAGAACTACACCTAGAGCTGCAAGAAACATATCTTCTGATGCTGCAGCAGGGAGTAATTCCGATCAACAAGCAGGATGGCAGCAGCAAATGTGAGAAATGTTAATAGTGTTTGAACAACAATTCATCATGTGGCAAAAACAATTTGAGAGCAAGTTGGAGCAGCGATTCACTTAATTGCAGGAGCAACTTAACAAATTTGATGGAGTTGGAAATTTGCCTTTGGTACCATAGCCAGAGGTCATTACTGCACCTAATGTTGCTGGTATTTTGAGCGCACCTATTGTACCCCCATAAGTGAGGGCTCAAGAGCAAGCTGCACCTAGGCATGTTGGAGAACAAGAAGGGATTGTGGCTGCAGTTAGGAATTCAGGTTTTTGAAGACCATATGTGGAGTTAGATGCTTTCAATGGTACTCAAACTCGGTCTTCGTGTTGAAGATGTGAACGATTCTTTAGGTTCTATGCTACTCTTGAGACAGAGAAAGTTGAGTTGGCTACGATCTATTTGCAAGGAGACCAAGAAGAGTGGTATCATGGTTTAATCCGTAGCAATCCAACCTTTACATGGCAAGAATTTGTAAATGAATTGTGTTAAAGATACGGGGATGAAGATCTAGGGGATATAGTGGACAATTTCAACAAGTTAACTCAAGAGGGAAGCATAATAGAGTACATGACTAAGTTTGAAAATTTGAAGGCAAGGATGATGTCCATTCATTCAGGGGCAAATGAGGCTTTTTATGTTTCGAGCTTGATTAGTGGCCTCCATCCCAAGATTAAGAACTTAGTTAAGGCATTCAATCCATCGACCTTGTCAACTACCTATTCCAAAGCTCGATTGTATGAATCCATGATGCTCCTTAGTGTATATATTGCTCCTTTGCCATAAAGTGCAAACGGTGGAACCAAGGCTTTGAGCTTAGAATAAAAGAAGGCACAGACGCTATGCTTTAAGTGCAATCAACGATACTACTTTGGTCACAAATGCAATGCACATCAGCTCATGTTTCTTGCTAGAAATGAAGTCGTAAAGGCAGTGAGGCAGGACTGTCCTCAATGTTCACAACAATGGATGGTGTGCAAGATCTAGAGGCTGTAGGATGTGGATAAATGTGCTCGGAATAAGAACCATAGGAGTAGCTGGCACTAGCAGACTATCTTCCAGTGCATATCGAAAGTTTCTGCTGCAATTCCAGTGCACCTCTGAAAGTTCCAACTAGCACAAGATCAATAGCTTTGCATCAATAACAAGCTTTCATGACATTGCTCACTCATACTGTTCTTGAGGACAAGAATCTTTAAAGGGGGGAGTATTGTTATGATTCTATGATATGTGTTTAGTCTAATAAAGCTATGATTATAATAGATCAATTTAGTAGCTTATTAAGATGAATTAATTATGTGTTTGAATTATGTGTTTGGGCGGGAATGTCGGTTAATAAGGTCAAGGAAGTTAGTTAGCTTTAGTCAATTGTTGTGGCTGCCATGTGAAGGTCGGTTAGATGTCCTAGGCTAGTATAAGTAAGAGTAGTTGCTCTTGTATTCATCATAAGTTGAATGAATGAAAGTCTAATCTTTCTCTCTTTGATCTAGATGCTCTCTAGATAATCTTCTATTTCTCATCTCTTTCACTTCTCTTCTGATCTTAACTCTCTTTTATCCAATGTATCCCTAGCTTATGAACCTATTTGATATAGATTTATAATAATTGGTATCAGAGCCTTGATTTGATCCCAAATAAGGCTCTTAATCAAGGAAATTCAAAATCAGATTGTTCTTGCTGCGCAAGGACTTTTGATGTTTGAATTTGATTTAGTTGAATCTACTTCTACTAGATTGGGTTTGTACTGTATCAAGCTTTGGAGCTAGTTGCAAACAATCAACAAAAACAGGTTTTGGTGCTGAATTTAGCTCAGTTTTAACCGATCAAAGCTCAATTATTGCTACCGTACCAACTCCATCAAGTTCAGTTCAGTTCCGAAATGTGTAGATCAGGTACCGTTTGATTACTTTACTGCTGAATGAGCACGAATTTGTGGCGATTTCAGCGATTGTTGCATCTGATGTGGTAGAGTGCTTGAAGTTGAACAAGACACAACTTCGCATAGAGTTGGAATTAAGTGATCTGAAGCTGAACCGTGAGGTGTTCGATTAATTGTTGAAGAATGCCTAAGTTCATCTCGATTAAGCTTTGAGTTTTGATTGAGTTTAAGCAAGTTAGCTTTGTATTACTTGTGCTGCCTCTTGCGATCTGGTACTTATAAGTCAAGTATCCAAATCACAAATTAGTTGCTGCTTTCTAAACTAAACTCATCTAAGCTAGCTAGCAATTGATAGTGTTCTGCTGGCCAATCTATTTGAGCAATTCTGGCCAGAAGAAGAAAGAAGGCTGCCGAAATGGTTGAAGGTGTAACCACACGAGCTCAGGCTGCATCTTGTGCAGAAGTAGATGCTGGAAATACACCTAAAGCTGCGAGAAACATATCTTCTGATGCTGCAACAGGGAGTAATCCAGATCAACCAGCAGGATGGCAGCAGCAAATGCAGCAAATGTTGTTAGCGTTTGAGCAAAGATTCATCATGAGGCAAGAACTATTTGAGAGCAAGTTTGAGCTGCGATTGACTCAATTGCAGGAGCAACTTAACAGACCTGCTGGAGTTGGAGATTTGCCTTTAGTACGGGAGCCAGAGGTCATTTTTGCACATAATGCTGCTGGTATTTTTAGCACACCTATTGTACCTCCACAAGTTAGGACTCAAGAACAAGTTGCACCTAGGCATGTTCGAGAACAAGCAGGGATTGTGGCTGCAGTGAGGAATTCAGGTTTTTGAAGACCATATGTAGAGCTAATGCTTTCATTGGTACTTAACCTCAGTCTTGGTCTCAAAGATGTGAACGATTCTTTAGGTTCTATGCTACTCCTGAGACAGAGAAAGTTGAGTTGGCTGCGATCTAGTTGCAAGGAGACCAAGAAGAGTGGTATATGTTTTAATCCTTAGCAATCCAACCCTTACATGGCAAGCATTTGTAAATGAATTGTGTGAAAGATATGGGGATGAAGATACAGGGGGGTATAGTGGACAATTTCAACAAGTTAACTCAAGAGGGCAGCGTAAAAGAGTACAAGACTAAGTTCGAAAATTTGATGGCAAGGATGATGTCCATTCATTCAGGGGTAAGTGAGGGTTTTTATGTCTTATGCTTCATTGGTGGCCTCCATCCCAAGGTTAAGAACTTAGTTATGGCACTCAATCCATCGACCTTGTCAAGTGCCTATTCCAGAGCTCGATTATATGAATCCACGATGCTCCTTAGTGTTGATATTGCTCCTTTGCCACAAGGTGCAAATGGTGAAACCAAGGCTTTGACCTTTGAAGAAAAGAGGGCAGAAAAGCTATGTTTTTAGTGCAATCAACGATACTACTTTGGTCACAAATGCAATACACATCAGCTCATGTTTCTTGCAGGAAATGAAGCCAACAAGGGAGTGAGGTAGGACTGTCCTCAATGTTCTGCAGCAATGGCTGGTGTGCAAGATCTGGAGGCTGTACGATGTGGATAAATGTGCTCGGAATAAGAACCATAGGAGCAGCTGGCACTGGCAGACTATCTTCCAGTGCATATCTAAAGTTTCTGCTGCAATTCCAGTGCACCTCTGAAAGTTCCAGCTTTCACAACACCAGTAGCTTTGCATCAATAACAAGTTTTCATGACAATGCTCACTCATACGATTCTTGAGGACAAGAATTTTTAAAGGGGGGAGTATTGTTATGATTCTCGGATAGCTGTTTAGTCTAATAAAGCTATGATTGTAATCGATCAATTTAGTATCTTAGTAAGGAGAATTAGTAATGCGTTTGAATGTTGTGTTTGGGCGGGAATGTCGCTTAATAAGGTCAAGGAAGTTAGTTAGCTTTAGTCAATTGTGGCGGCTGCCATGTGAAGGTCGGTTAGTTGTCCTAGGCTAGTATAAGTAAGAGTAGTTGCTCTTGTATTCCTCATATGTTGAATGAATGGAAGTCTTGAACCAATACTAATCTGACACTCTCTCATGAATGTAAAATTACAAACCAAACTTCTTCTTCCTTTCTTCTTCTTCTTCCTCTCAGTTTTCCTCCATTTCTCTCTACTTTCTATTTGTTTTTTTGCAGGTGGAATGATGCTTAAGGACCTCCCAAACACCCCTATATGTTGTACTCGATGGAATGATCCATTATCGCTCCTCTAGAAGCCATAAAGTTAAGACGTCAGGCTTCTTGATTTTTGATTATAAAGGACTAGCTTTATAAGCGATCTCACTTTCATCCCTTACTCAAATGTGTGGAAATAGACGAAGGGCAGGAGATCTTAGAAGAGATCCATGAAGGAGAATAAGAAGGGCATATAGGAGGACACGCACCCGTGACTAAAACTCTACAGGTAGGATATTTCGAGCCTACTTTCAAAAAGGATGCTAAGGATTTAGTACGTCATTGCAAAGCTTGTTAACGATTTGCCCCAATCTACCATGCATCTTCTGCCACTTTACAGACTTTGATTAGCACGCTGCCTTTTGCCCAATGGGGAATTCATATACTAGGTGCCTTTCCCCTGGCCTCGGGACAAAGAAAATTCGTGATTGCAGCTATTGAGTACTTCACTAAATGGGTCAAAGCAGGGCCAGTGGCAAAGATAACAGCCTAGGCGGCACAACGCTGCCTTTGGAAAAAATATTATTACCCGATTTTGGTGCCCAGAATAATCCTGGCAGATAATGGATCCTAGTTTAGCTCAATAAAGGTTTCACACGTACTGCGAAGAAGTTCCCATTAGTCTTCATTGTTCTGCAATAGCTCATTCACAAAGTAATGGGCAGATTGAGGCAGCTAACAAGGAAATTCTAAAAGGCATTAAGAGAAGGTTAGATAAAGCAAAAGGCTTATTGGTCAAAGGGCTACCTAGTATACTATGATCTTACCGAACCACCGCAAAAAGGGTAACTGGAGAAACCCCTTTTATGCTAACATATGGAGCAGAAGCTATCCTGCCGATAGAAATACAAAACCCTACATTTTGTGTAAAATGCTACCATCTAGAGGAAAACGCAGCCCTAATGGTAAACTCTTTAGATCTTGTAGTGGAAGTCCAATCCGAGGCATTATTACGCATGGTAGCGCAGAAACAAGCAATGGCGAAATATTTTAATCGTAGAGTTAAACCATGTCAATTCCAAGCAAGCGATTTCGTTTTAAGGCGTACAAAAGCCGCGGGAAAGGGTGCGGAGTTTGGAAAACTCACACCGAACTAGGAGGGTCCTTACTAAGTGAACCGAGTCCTAAGAGACGGGAGTTATCGGTTATGCTACCCAGACGGAACTGAAATACCTAGAAGCTGGAATGCGCAGAACCTCAGAAAGCACTATCCATAACTATGCAACATCTTTTCTCTTTAAGCATATAATGATCTTTCTTTTTGTATAATCGTACGTTAGCCGTCTTGTACATTTGTAAACACACGTTGAAGAAATGCGACAGCAGTTATGTAAAGCATAAGAGTTTTCTCATTTCATTAGTGTTGGGAGTTAAATTTAGGTGGACAGATATTGTCCGCTTTTTGCATCACGGGTGAATAAAGCCATAAACAATAAAATGAAAGAGTAGAGGGGTACAACTACATACTTTCACCTACTAAAGGTGCAAGCATTTTGATGCATTTCATATTTACACATATTTTAATTGCAATTTTAGTTATTTTGTTCCAATTTAATTATAGTTATATACTCACTTTGGCAATTTTAATGTTTTATAAGTTCAAAGATTAAAGTTTGAAAATTGACAAATTTGGTGCAAATAAGACAAATTCAATGCATGAAAGATTCGGGACAAGAATGTATAAGCTCGGCCCACAAATGCACATCAACCCAGACCTGCGTCAGGTCCAGTATAGCCCAATTGCACCCGCTCATCGTCATGTCAAGCCCATCAGCATGAGGCCCATCATCTTCAACTACAGCACACCGGCCCAACTTCACCGGCATCACCAAGTCAGCCCCACCCCATCACCTGTGTTCTCCTTTGCCCATTGTCACCAGGCCCACACCAGCTCCCAACCCATTCCCTGTTCATCCCCTGCAAAATGCAAGCCCAGTTCACCTCAGCCCACCTCTGCAGAGTTCATCGTCAACCCAGCTCCAGCCTAGCTTCATCCTCATCCCAACATCGGCAGTGCAGCCACCAGTACGTAGGGTTTCGCACTAGCAGGGGCATCGTTTAAATTGGGGGGGTGAGCATCTCTGTTTGGGGGCTTCAGGCTTCGTATTTTGGAACTGCGCCACTCTCTCTCACAAATACTCTCTGCTTTCAATTTTATTTCTCTTTTTTCATTAAATTAGAACAAGAGTGGAATTAGCATGGAGACCAACATGAGTTCATACATCTCCTTCTTCCCCGGGTCATCCTTGATGGAGAGCTAACTTGCTCTCGGGGTTAGATGAAGTCTTAGCCTTTTTATTTTTGTATTACTTTTAATTTCGGGATAATTTGTTTGTTACACAAATTGCTTGATTATGAGAAATACTATGAAGTATTGTGCTTTAATTGTTTATTCAATTAATATGATTATTGAGTTTGTAACCTTAATTGTTGATATTGATATTTATAAATTAATTCTTTATGCTTCTAGCCTTAGGATTAATTAATCAAGCAATATTAATAACCAAATTATTAATTAAAGCCTATCTTCCCTATGCTTTAGTTAGATAGAGTCAATACGTAATAAGTAACAATACGTTAGGAAGAGCCTATTTTCTTTATGCTTTAGTTAGATAGGATAAATACCTGATACTAACAACATCTCCTTAGTAGGTTGGAGCTTGTAGCCTAAACCCCTACCCGTGTGACAATCAATACTTCCAATTTAAAAGTTAATGCAAAAATAATGTTATGATTCCTATAGGTGGGGTATGTAAAAGATTGTAATTAGCATAAGTCATGATGTAATGAGTAGCATTAGCCTTGGTGAGTCATGTAATAAGTGAAGTTTAGCTATTTGGTCGCTTGTATTGGCGCCAAAGGTCTGTTAGTCGGTTTAGGCTTAGCTGCTTGTAATGTATCTTGATCTAGTATAAGTAGTTGCTCAAGTGCAAGGTTGAGGCATTCAATGAAAATTTACAATAATCTCATATGAGATATTCTCTCTCTCATCTAACTCTTCTCTAATTTCTCAACCCCTTTCACTTCTTTTTCTCATCTAACTCTCTTTGATTCTATCCTTCCCCTAGGTTATGGTTTGAGATTAGTCTCGATCATAACAATTGGTATCAGAGCCTCGTTTGGCTTCTAAATCAAACGTGATTTGATATCAAATATCCTTGATGTGCATTGCAATTTGATCAAGAATTTAGTTCTGAATTCTGGATGTATTGCTTGAGGTTACTGTTACATTCATTGTGCTCTGTGTGTGTGGATGATTGTGTTGAAGCATAGTTAAATTTTGCTTCAATAAGGATTGAGACATAATTGAATCAAGCTTTCTTGATTCAGTTACAAGCCAGCATAACTAATTGATCCAGAATTGAGTAGCAGCTCCTGGAGTTGTACTGCAGAAGCAAAGCAACTTGCTGGATCATCCTTATTTGATCAAGAATTTTGCAGATCGATTTGGGAAAGTGTTACAAACTGTTGAAGTAGGTCAGTTTTGATCAAACTCAGAAGAATTGGATTAGCAGAGCTTACAGTTCATGTAAGTGAGGCGAAGGTATCAGTTCTTGAACATCTGAATCAATTGTGATTAGAATTTTCTTTCCCTTTTGTTAAAGTGAGTAGTTGATCAAGTATTGTGAAATTCTTGGTGGAATTGTGTTGTGTGCAAAGTAGGGTATAAGAACTTAGTTGATTTTACTTGCTCAAAGTAGAATTAACAAGAACCCAGTACAAATTCGCAGAGAACCTGACATCGTTCTTGAGATTTGTGGTTAGAGGTGTGTTGGTGTTAGTAATTGAAACTATGCTTGAGTTAATTTAGATTCATAGTCTGGATTAACCAAGGAATTACTGCAGTTAGGGTTTCTGGTTTGAAATTTTCGCTGATCGAAGTTCGACACTTAGGGTTTTGGTTCGAGTTTTCTATGATTTGACGCCCGACAGTTAGGGTTTGTATTTGACTGCGATTGTTGGGCAGAAATCAAGAGGTTTTTAGTTCAAACAAGAGAGTAGGTTGCAATTAAGCAATCGGTTGTAGTGATAGTGCGAATCCAAACCCATATTTCTGTGGATTCGAACTAGAGAGTTGCGCATCTGCAGATTGTTGATATTTCAGTGCTTGGGAGCGATTGTACTTCAGATTAGCAGTATACAAGTGCAAAATGTATGCTCAACCTCTTTGCCAAGTCTCCATGACGATGCTACACTCTTAGTAGAAGTTTTCGCTACTCTTCGTATTCCCAAAAATGGGAACAGATGTTGGATCAGTATTCCCAAAAGTTTTATCCGAAAATTAATGGCCAAGGTGAAGTTCCTTATGCAAGTAAGCCCTTAGATGGTGTTGTGCATCCTGAGCTCAATGTTGATCAATAAGAGGAGCTAAATGAAGAGTATGCTGTATCAATGGAAGATCAAGACCCGAATTTGTTGCACATGTCGCACTCAAAAAAGATGAAAATAGAGTCTGGTGTTGTTAATGCTGAATTAGAGCTCTAAAATGTTGAAGAAGAAGCTCACAAGTTAGAAAAATTGTTGAATAGCTCGCCGAAACCAGTCTCTGAAATTGTTGCAGCAGGTTTGGATTCAAATTACATTGAAATGGAACCTGCAGCAGTGAAGAGTGTTCCAGTGCAGCTTACTCAAGTGCTTTCAGAAGATTCTGAAAATAGAAACATTCAATCCAAGTGCACATAAGAAGTTTTTTCCGCAGAACTTCTGAATTCAGTGGAGAAACCGGTTGACGTTGCTGTGGTATCATCAAATACAACACCAAATATGTTACTTAACTGTCCTGGACACACGGTTATATCACTTCAGCAAAGAAGTATGCTAGATCAGGATGCTTGGCAAGGTTCCTTGTGTGGAGAGAAGGTTTATCCAAGTACAAATGTGCGTGTAAAACTTCCTCCTAAACTGGGTGAAGAGATGTGTGTACTTAAGCAAGCTGAAGCACACTGTCATATGGAGAAATTACAAAAGCAGGTTGATCTATGTCCTTTTTCAAGTAGTGTTCTGACTTCTCAAAGTGCAAACTCCTTTAATAAGCTTCCTCCCGATCCGGGAAAAGAAAATCGTGGCTGTAAGGAGCTGAAACAAGTAGCTTCGTTGGTAAAATGTGTTAACCAATCTGCTAATGTGCATCTCAGATTTCAGCAAAAGAAAGACCAAGTTTCTGATTTCAGATTTATGTTAAGACTTGGAATTGTAGAGCAGATAGCTGATCTGTTAAAGATGTACAAATGGGTTCAAGTGCCTATTGATCAATTCAAATTTAAGTACCAATGGGTCTTGTTTAAAGGGATCAACAAGGTGTTGAAGTCACTTGCCAAGAAGGAAGGTGTTCTGCTGCTGCAGTATTTAATTAAGAGCTTACATGGTTTGGGACTTAAACGCAGCATAGATGAACCAATTTTGGAAGTTTGGGGCTTGGATAGGAGATGGTTTCAACAGCAAATTAGGTTGGTTGAAGGAATCCGAAGGCTCATTGACAGGAATGTAAATCAGTAGTATGCTGCTACTTATCCAAGGTCAATAGATGAACTTTCTCAGTTGGAAGGTTTGCAAGATTTGATTCCAATGCAGGGTCAATGGAGTGTAGCTAATTTGTATTCATTAAAGGACACTAATGGAAGGCCTCCTGGTTTGGTAAAGCTGGAACAAGCTGAAATTTGTTCACACATCAGCAGGAAAGTTCAAAACAGACCAGTTTTTGATCTTGAGAAGTGCAAGGCTGTTTGGATGTTCCATTGGTTTCATGGGCAAGTGGATTTTGCATTCTTACTTGTGCTCAATGTTAAAGGATTAGGATTGCTTCATTTGAATCACTTAAGCTGCAGCAAGTCAATTGAAGGCAGAAGGCTGAAACAGGGTCATTCATACGCTGAAAATCTTGTGAACAATCTGGAAGTTGGGAGCTGCACGTTGAGGACAGTCAATTGGGATTCTTTGGAAGCTCAAGTGGTGATCTTGTTCCCTTGGAGTTCAACTGTGACTCTTGAAGACATAGCTTGGTGGTGCAAAACTCCCAATTTACAAACCAATGTCTCAATTGCTCAAGAAGTCAAGCTGGATTGTTGCATTGAAAAACAATGTATCAGATGTTTTTTGTTCACACTCTTCATGTTGTGGCAAGACAAGGGCAGTATTTCTTAAAATTTGGGGGCCTCAACTGCAGTATTCAGGGTCAGCAAAGCTTTATAATTTCAAGCAGTGGATATTTGACAGCATTAGTTGCAGCCATAGGTTCTTAAGAGATGATGTTGGTGTCTGGCTGGTTTGGTTTGGTCTGGGCAGACCTCAAGAAGTATCCATTACATTCAAAAGAAACATGTGGGCCGAAACAACAGGCATGTTCAGAATTAAAGCATTAATAGCAGGACCTTGGGCTGAAGCACTTTAGAATCTGCATCAACAAATGTTCTTCTGCTACTGCAATTTTTCAGTAAATTTGAGGCTCTCTTGAGCGCAGATTCAGCAAGGAATTCTCTTTGTCCAGCTTTAGATTCAGATGTATTCATGCATAGCATGCTTCCTGCTGCAACAAATTTCAGCAGGGAATTCACCTACAACAACAAGTGTTCTTCAAGATTCAACTCTCTTTTAGATTCTTGAGGACAAGAATATCTTAAGGGGGGAGTATTGTTATGATTCCTATAGGTGGGGTACATAAAAGATTGTAATTAGCATAAGTCATGATGTAATGAGCAGCATTAGCCTTGGTGAGTCATGTAATAAGTGAAGTTTAGTTATTTGGTAGCTTGTATTGGCGCCAAAGGTCTTGTTAGTTGCTTTAGGCTTAGCTACTTGCATTGTATCTTGATCTAGTATAAGTAGTTGTTCAAGCGTAAGGTTGAGGCATTCAATGAAAATTTATAACAATCTCTTAGGAGATATTCTCTCTCTCATCTAACTCTTCTCTAATTTCTCATCCCCTTTCACTTCTTTTTCTCATCTAACTCTCTCTGATTCTATCCTTCGCTTAGGTTATGGTTTGAGATTAGTCTTGATCATAACAAATAATTAGCTAATGTGGATTCAAAACCCTAGGTTCCAATTTAATACACCTTTCCAATTATAAGTAGATCGTTTTAGTTTAATTGTCATTTTCTAGATTAATTAACACAAAAATCTCTCAATTTTATTCAACTCAATTTAGGTCATAGAATAATTTCACGTACTCTTAGTTCCTATGGTTCAACACTCTCTCGCCTTGCACTTCAATTTAGATATGTTTAGTGATGAGGGTTAAATATTAAATTTTGATAGGCGTAGAAAAACACAACAAGATTTTGGGTGCAACTACATATTTTCACCTATAAAAGGTGCAACCATTCACCTGTTAAGGGTGCAACTACATATTTTCACCTGTTAAAGGTGCAACCATTCACCTGTTAAGGGTGCAACTACATATTTTCACCTATTAAAGATGCTATCATACACCTATTAATGGTGTAACTATGTGCTGTCAATCAAAGATACAACCCTTCACCTGTTAAAAAATGCCATTATACACCTATTAAAGATACAACTATACAACCATACATTCTCACTCATCAGCAGTTAAGCAAGTACAAAACCATACATATCCATTCCCAAAACAAAAGTATGATCACCCATTTGGACATACAAATGTTCCCACATACTGCCATACCAAGTTACGACCACCCATATTTACCCATCATACAGTCAGTAAAATCATCACATTGGCAACAGAAAAGAAACACAACATTATAAGACTTATGCTTGCGAATGAGCATTACCTCCAGCAGAATAAGAAGCATCCCTCCGAGATAACTCTTCATTAATTTCTCCAGTAATTTGGGAAATTAAAGAATCTATCATGGGCATGGTAAAGTTAGGACCACCCTCATAAAGTTTCTGGGATAGGCGAGCAAAAGCCGAATCCATGCCTACCCAATAAAAGTCACTCTGTGCAATCTGTAATTTAGAGATAGACTTAAAATTCGTGATGGCCTATTCACAAGCCCGAAGCAGCGCTGCTCGAAGATCGTTCATCTGCGCATCTTTACTATGTAGATCTCCTGCTTGACGACGGTTTTCAGCTCGCACCTCATCTAACATCCTTTGAAGCTATTCTACGTCGTGATGGAGGTCTTCCTGTTGCTTCAAAGATGCACTTAAAAAATCCTGAAGTTCTTCCTAAAGGCTGATAGCGGGTCGTAGAATTGGTGCAAGATAAGGCCACCCTACTCAAATAACCAAAAATTTCTAGATGCTGCAAAAAAGACCACATAAACACACATAAAATAAGAGACAGTACAAAAAGGAGAAAAGAAAAGAAGTAAAGAAAACAGGCGCAAATTATCACCTCTAACATAGTAAAAGAACTCTGAGAAAGAATGGTCCCGGGAAGTGAGAGCTCCTCAAAAACCCTAAACAAGGATTCTAAATCTATTATAGGTCGAGAGAAGGTAGAAGTATCTCTATCATGGGTCGAGATCTTAGCCGTGACAAAATCCGCGCGAGAGGGGCAAGGGGGAGGTGGTGGCAAATGAATAACAACAGGTGCGTCCAGCATAGCAAGGTTTTGTATTGACTCAGAATGCACACGAACATTCCTCCCTTCAAGGTGTCGATCCAACTGAGCAGACCGACCGCGAGGAAGCAGTTAAGGGATACCACTGTGCACACGACGGCGTACAGAAACCTCACTCTCAAAAACCTGGTGTGTGGCAGGAAGAGAACGACCCTCGGGAGGAGATTGCATCGATGGCTTGGTGGAAGCACCCATGTCAGTATGCTCAGAACTATCTGGAGGAGAATTAGAAATCAAATAACGAACACTATCTAAATTGTCAACTTCCTTGGTTGCATTAAAGAGAGAAGTGGCAACAAGAGTCAGAAACGATAAATATTCACTACCATATAAGGAAATTAAAGTTACCCGATATAAAAGGTAAAAAATGCAAGGTACACATACCTGGAAAGGGTTTCTCGCTGAGCCCCGTCTCCACGAGCACTATCTCCTTCTTAATAAGTGCACGAGTGGCAACAAAACTATCCCTGTCAGAATTCTCCCCAAAATAATTGATGATTGCCTAGTCTTCCGAAGCCAACTCTTCTAGGCTTGGCTTAGGGGCGCGAGTTAATTGTGCCATACCACAGGGTACCTAGGAAGAGTAGGCGGTCGAACCCATATAAACTTGTTCAACCAAGTGTTAAGGTTGGAGGGATTGTCCTCAACAAAACGACAACTCCCACGACTTTCAAAAGAAAAATGTTATGTTTCTAAGTCTTTTGAGTTGTAATAAGGCGTGTTTGTGCTTTGTAATTTTGAATTAGCATTTTGGCTCCTAGTGTAGGAGTTAGTTGTTTCAGTTGGTCTTAGCCGGTCAGCTTTGGCGCCTGATTGTGTGAGTCGGTTAAGCTAGGAAGTCCAAGTCCAATGTATTTTGATTCTTATAAGTAGCTAGTCGTGTGTAATTGGAAGTCATTCAATGAAAATGCAACCAATCTCTTTGAGATACTTCTTTCTATCATCTAATTCTCTCTCTATTTTCTCATCTCCTTCACTTCTTTCTCGTCCCATACTCTCTTTAATCCTAGGTTAAGATCAAGATTTAATCTCGATCTTAACAATTGTTATCAGAGCCTCGTTTGGCTTCCAAATCAAATGTGATTTGATTTCAAATATCCTTTGATTGCATCGTTTTACTTAAGAATTCAATTCTGAATTCTGAGGATAGTTGCTTGCGGTTTACCTGAAAATTGATATCGAAATTGTTAAAAATTACCTAAAAAGTAGTGATAACGAATGGATTCGAATGAGATCGCATTGATTGGTGGAGTTACCACCAGATCAGCAGCTGCTAAGTCAACTGCCAAGTCTACATACCCTGAGGTGGTTGGTAGCAGTGATGCAGCAGGTCAGGATGTGGTCACTAATGCTCAATTGGACTTTCATATGAAGGCATTGGTTGCTCAAATTAGGCAATCAAATACAGAAGCATTACTTCAAATTAATCAGCAACTCAATGATAAGGTTGATCAGCGAGCTCAGTAGATTGAGGAAAAGATCTCTGATCAGGTCGTTCTTCAATCACAGGAACTAGAAGAAAGGTTTAACATGCGGTTTGATAAGCAAATGCAGCAACTGGAAGTGAAATTAGCTGAGCTATGAGAACAATTTAGAAGGCCAAATTCTCCTGCTGTTCCGGATCCATTGTTACCTGCTAGCGTGTTACAAGCTAATCAGCCTGTGAGGTCCCCTGAAGAATTGAGTCATCAAATACATAGTGAGGCTCTCAGACATCGAGATCACACTCTAGTGGTTAATGCTAGTGTTGAAGCTAGAGCTCAAGATCGAGTTCATGAAGTTGCGATAACTAATAGACATGGTTGCAGTGAGCATGTGCAGTCACGACCTTCAAACTGGAATGCAGGACCAGATGTTCGAGCTCCTGAAACTGATGACACTCACAGAACGGTGGGATTGAATGTGGAGCAATTGGATAGACCGCCTAATCATTGGAATCAGCAACGTTCAGGCAGTAATGAGGTGTCTTCCAATAGCAAAAACGGTGGTTATAGACAGCCTAGGGTGCAGATTGATCCCTTCGATGGAAAGCAACTTCATTCATGGCTGCGAAGGTGTGATCGTTATTTCCACTTCTACCATATCGAGGAAACAGAAAAGGTACAATTGCTGCTATATACCTTCTTGGTGATCATGAGGTGTGGTTTTATAGCTTGTTGAAAAGCAATCCTTCTCTCACGTGGGCTGAATTTGTGAAAGAATTGTGTGACCGATATGGTGATGAGGATTATAGTGACATTGTGGATAAATTCAATAAGGTGATACAGGAGACATCTGTGAGAGAGTGTATGAAAAGGTTTGAAAACCTTCGAGCTAGCATGGTAACCGAAATTCCTCATGCCTCAGAGTCGTATTATGTTTCATGCTTTATAAGTGGATTGAAGCCCAAGGTGAAGAACCTAGTTAAAACGGTTGGCCCTACAACCTTGTCTATGGCTTATGCTAAAGCCAAGCTTTTTGAAGCAACTGTCTTAGCTTCGAGTGATGTCTCCAGACCTCGTGGTGGCAGCTCCAAGCCACAGAAAGGATCTGTCAGGTCCAAGACCAGCAGATCAGATGACAAGCAACTTCAGAGGTTGTGTTACAAGTGCAATCAACCTTACCAATTTGGCCACAAGTGTAATCCAAAGTTCCTTATGTCTGCTGAAGGGGTCAGTGCTGGTGAGCTCTCAGAAGGTGAGGAGATTGAGGCTGATGGAGATGACTGATCAGGACATTGAGGAGGACCTTGTTGATGATGAAGTTGAAATTTCAATGAAGGCTTTGACTGGTAATGGGACTCATAACACAATCCGAATCAAAGGAAAGGCAGGAAAGAGGTATATCTTCATTCTTATTGATAGTGGGAGTACCCATAGTTTTGTTGATCCAAAAGTGGTCAAAAAAGTGGGCCATGTGGTGATTCAAACTCATCCTTTAGCTGTTACAGTGGCCGATGGGAATTCGGTAATGACTCAGAACAAATACCAAGGATTCCATTGGTATATGCAAGACCGCAAGTTCAGTTATGATTTTAGAATCCTTCCATTGGGAGGGTGTGGTATGGTGCTTGGGGTAGACTGGATGCGATCCTATAGCCCAATATTGTTTGATTTTGCTAAACTCACAGTTTCCTTTGAGATACAAGGTTCTAAAGTCACCTTGCAAGGGATGGCAGAGCAAGCTCACTTGCAAGTGAAGAAAGGAAGGAAGTTGGAAAAAGGATTCAAGAAATGTTCTTTTCAATGGGTAGGTCAGCTGTTTACTATATCCCCTACTGAGATTATGAGGATTACCGAGCCTGAAGTGCAAGTAGTGATTGAGGACTTTGATGATCTGTTTGAGGTGCCCAAGTCTTTACCTCCAAATAGGAGTTTAGATCATGTTATTCCTCTCAAATTTGATGCAGAACCAGTGAGGCTTAGACCATACAAATATCCTCATGCTCAAAGGACGAAAATTGAGAAGCAAGTGGATGAATTGCTCAAGACTAACCTCATAAGGCAAAGTCATAGCCCCTTTGCCTCTCCGGTTATTCTTATCAAGAAAAAGAATGGCACGGCTCGAATGTGTATTGATTATAGACAGCTCAACTCCATGACGGTAAAGGATAAGTTTCCTATACCAGTTATAGATGATTTGCTTGATAAGCTACATGGAGCTCAAGTTTTTTCTAAGCTTGATCTATGGCATGGTTATCACCAAATTAGGGTGGTGGAAGAAGATGTGTATAAGACGGCATTCAGAACACATCATGGACACTTTGAGTTTGTAGTTACGCCATTTGGCTTGACAAACGCACCAGCAACTTTCTTAGCTCTTATGAATGATGTCTTCAAACAATTCCTTAGGAAGTTTGTGTTGGTGTTCTTCGATGACATCCTTTTTTACAGTGCATCCTTTGGAGAGCATTTGAAGCATTTGAGGGAAGTGTTCTTGGTCATGCGTGAGCACAAGTTGTATGCTAAATTGGCCAAATGTTCCTTTGCTCATACACATTTAGAATAACTTGGCCATGTGATATCCTTTGAGGGAGTCTCTACTGATCCCACAAAGGTTCAAGCCATGAAAGAATGGCCTATTCCGGTAACATTGAAACAATTGAGAGGATTTTTGGGCCGAACTGGATATTACCACAAGTTTGTAGCCAATTATGGAGCTATAGCAAAGCCCCTCACAGACGTATTGAAGAAAGATGCCTTCAAGTGGTCGGATGGAGCTCAATTGGCTTTTGAAGCTCTTAAAGCTATAATGTTTAGAGCACCTGTGTTAGCCATACCAGATTTCACCTCAAGCTTCATATTGGAGACTAATGCTTGTGGGAATGGTGTTGGGGCAGTGTTGTCACAAGGAGGAAGGCCTATAGCTTATCTCAGCCAAGCATTGAGTGCTAAACATCAAGCACTTTCCACAAATGAGAAAGAGTATCTCGTTATTTTGCTTGCTGTGGAAAAATGGAGACACTACTTGGATGGACATCATTTCATCATCAAGACTGATCATCAAAGTCTTAAGCATCTTTTAGAGCAGAAAATTGTCACAAGAATTCAGAGAAAAGGGCTAATGAAGATGTTGGGTCTTGATTATGACATTGAGTATTAGAAGGGAAAGGAAAATATTGCAGCTGATGCTTTGTCGCGCAGGTTGGAAGACTGTGAGCTTGGTTCTTGTGGGGCAATTTCAGTGATCTTACCTGCTTGGATAGAAGAAGTACATCAGTCCTATGAGAATGATCCTTTTGTACAAGAATGTATAGCAGCTTTCAGTGTTGGCAAGGCGAATAGTTTGGCTTCTGGTACAAATGTTTCTGTGACCCGGGGTATTATCAGACTTCAGGGGAAGCTGTATATTGGCACTTCTACTGATCTTAGACATCAGGTTATTAGTGCTTCTCATGATTCATCATGGGGAGGTCACTCAGGTGTGGAAGGAACGTATCAAAGGCTGAAAGCTCACTTTAGTTGGCCGGGAATGAAGAAAGCAGTGACTGATTTTGTGCAAAGTTGTGAGATATGTCAACAAACTAAGCTTGGTGATCATAGATATCAAGGACTTCTTCAGCCCTTACCTGTTCCAGATGGGATATGGTAGAACATAAGCATGGTTTTCATTGAGGGATTGCCTAAATCCAAGGGAAAAGAGGTGATCTGGGTGGTAGTTGATTGGTTCACCAAATTTAGTCACTTCATTGCGTTAGCTCGACCTGTGACTGCTAAGAACTTGGCTCGTGTGTTCCTTGATAACATTTATAAGCTCCATGGGTCGCCTCAGTCCATAGTCTCTGACAAGGACAAGCTCTTTACAAGTCACTTTTGGAAGGAATTGTTTGGTCTTTTGGGAGCGACTTTGGCCCTTAGTTCATCTTATCATCCTCAAACCGAAGGTCAAACTGAGAGGGTCAATCAATGCATTGAGCAATATCTTAGAAGCATGGTGTTTAGCCATCCCAAGGTGTGGGGTAGGTGGCCATCATTGGCTGAGTTTTGGTATAACACACATTTCCATGCTTCCTTAGGTACTACTCCTTTTAAAGCATTGTATGGGTATGATCCACCAACTCCCTTGATGTAGCAAGGAGTTGTTTCACATGTGGTTGAGGTCATTGAGCTGGTGCAGCAAAGGAGGCATCTTATGCAGCTTTTGAAGGATAATCTCCTACAATCACAAGCTCGAATGAAATTGTATGCAGATCGCAAGAGAGTAGACAGAACTTTTGAGGTGGGCGACATGGTGTACTTGAAATTGCAGCCTTATAGGCAGTCCACAGCTGGTGTGAGGAAGAATGTTAAGCTTTGTGCAAGGTTTTTGGGACCTTATGAAGTTTTGGAGAAAATTGGCAAAGTGGCATACAAGCTGGAGCTCCCACTTGACTCTTATATTCACCCTGTCTTTCAGGTTTCACTTCTTAAAAAATAGGTAAAACAAGGCCAAAGTTCTTCTCCAGTCCCTCCGAAGGTTGGTTCCAGTGGATCCTTCTTCCTACAACCTGCTGCTGTAATGGAAGTCAGGCAGAAGCGTTCAGACAGTTCCAGCAGACAGGAGGTTCGAGTGTGCTGGTGCAATTTGGATGAATCTTTCACCACTTGGGAAGAGAAACGATTTTTGTTGAGCCAATTTCCTTCTTTTCATTCTTGAGGGCAAGAATGTTTTAAGGGAAAGGGATTGTTATGTTTCTAAGTCTTTTGATTTGTAATAAGGCGTGTTTGTGCTTTGTAATTTTGAATTAGCATTTTGGCGCCAAGTGTAAGAGTTAATTGTTTCGGTTGGTCTTAGCCGATTAGCGTTGGCGGCTAATTGTGTGAGTCGGTTAAGCTAGTAAGTCCAAGTTCAATGTATTTTGATTCTTATAAGTAGCTAGTCTTGTGTAATTGGAAGTCATTCAATGAAAATGCAACCAATCTCTTTAAGATACTTCTTTCTCTCATCTAATTCTCTCTCTATTTTCTCATCTCCTTCTCTTCTTTCTCATCCCATACTCTCTTTAATCCTAGGTTAAGATCAAGATTTAATCTCGATCTTAACAAAAAGGTGCTTCAAATCTTTTTAATTTTAAACAAATAGTCGAAAGCCTTGTCAGAAACTTGAAAACCCTTAATAAAAACAAGGAATTAAAAACATATATACATTTCGGAAACCGTTAGGGGTCATTTGACCAGGACACATGGTATACCGCTCCAACAGATTAGATAAAAAAAGTCGGAGTGGAAAGCTAAGTCCTGCACTCAAAGACTCCAAGGTTACAACAAAACAATTGTGCCGAGGGGAAAATAATAAAATATCATTCCTTGAGAGCCCATATTTTGTACTCCGATGGAAAATAATATTTATCTCTAAGAAGAGCGATCCCTTCTTCACTCAAATAACGCTGGGAAAACCGTTTCAAGGGTTGAACATCCGCAATATGTGGGAATTGGGCTAGTATTCTAGCTTCATTAAAGGTTACAACGGTAGAAGCAAGGTTAGACGCGGGGCCAGAGGTGGAGGATCGATTATCAGCTTGATTCCCTCGACTTGTACTTCGAGTCCTACTTCTACCTTGAACCGTTTTTTTAATCTGCATTAAAATTACCTTAATGAGTATAACATAAATCAAAAAATATATATATGTACGCGAATGGAGACAACGCTCCTCCCTCTGGATACATAAAGAAGGTAGAGGCAATGCGGTAGCTGCTCCCTGGTTCACATGAGATAATATATCCTCTGGCCTAACAGGAACTGTGGGATTACCTAGAACACGTTGATAGTAGGAGGAACTATGGCTATTAGCAACCCGAACTCATTTTCACAAATAAAGTTACCTTAACTACAACAGGAAAAATTGCGTCTTCATTTAGGACAAATGAGGCAAAATACAATCAAGGTCGTGTAAAATAAAGTTGTTAACATCCGTAAATCAACATAGAAGGGCACTCGTTACAAATGAGGAAAAATACAATCAAGGTCGTGCAAACTAAAGTTGTTAACATCTGCAAATCAACACAAGAGGGCTTACATTACAAATGAGGCAAAATGATACATCACAATCAAGGTCATGCAAACTAAGGTTTTTAACATTCACATGACAACATATTGGGGCACATGCTACATTATGACAAACGGGGCAAAGTAACAAGTTACGTGTGGACCAAGGTCATATGAACCAGGACATTGGTACCAACAAACTAGCATGGCAAGAAGAAAGCAGGTACAACTCGTTAGATAAGCAAAATAATAGTAGGCTCAAAGAACAAATTCCTCTGTGAAGTTTCTAAGTTAAACTAAGCTGGAATCAAAATTAGAACATAAACTAAAGCTCAATCCACACAAAAATCATAAAAAATCACAGCCAACCACTTCCATTTAAACATGCAATAAAAGTCCCACCTATTTCTGCAAAATTAGAGCATGAAGGATAAAGAACACCATACCCAATGCCAAACCAGATGAAAATGATAGAAAATGAAGAAGAAACGAGCTTGTGAACCACCAGGTAGAGGAATGAAAGAAAGCTTGAGAAAGAAGAAAGGGGAAGGAGAGGGAAGGAGGAGAGAAAATGGTGAAGAGAGAAAAAGAAAAAAGAAGAAGAAGAAAGAGAAAGAAAAACGGGAAGGATGGGAAAAAGATAAAGATAAAAAAATAATAATAGTATAATTTATATTGGTATAAAAACACACGCTGATATAAAAATTGGAATTATTAGTGATTTTTTACACTGAAGGCTACGTAAAACGCCCACTAGTGTAAAAATTGGAACTATAAGTAATTTTATACTATGGGGACTACGTAAAATTCCCCCAAGTGTAAAAATTTGAGTTGTAAATAACTTTATACATTGGGGGCTACGTAAAACACCCATCGATGTAAAAATTAGACTTGTAAATAACTCTATACACTAGGGCCTATGTAAAACGCCCACCAATGTAAAAATTAGAGTTATACATGATTTTTTACACTAGGAGCTATGTAAAACACCCACCAGTGTAGAAATTTAAATTGTAAATAATTTTTACACGGGGGGCTGCGTAAAATGCCCACCGGCTTAAAGACTAGAGTTGTAAATATTTTTTTATACTGGGGGCTACGTGAAACGCCCACCGGTGTAAACATTAGAGTTGTAAATAACTTTATACACTGGGGGCTACGCAAAATGCCTGCCAGTGTAAAAATTGGAGTTATAAGTGACTTTTTTATATTAGGAGCTACATAAAACGCCCACCAGTACAGAAACTAGAATTGTAAATAATTGTTTACACTGGGAGCCACATAAAACACCCACCAGTGTAAAAGTTAGAGTTGTAAATAACTTCATACATTGGGGGCTACAAAAAATGCTTGCCAGTGTAAAAATTGAAGTTATAAGTGATTTTTTGCACCGGGGGCTGCGTAAAACGCCCACCAGTGTAAAAATTAGAGTTGTAAATAATTTCACGCACTTGGGGTTATGTAAAACGCCCACCGGTGTAAAAATTAGAGTTATAAACAATCTTACGAACAAGGAGCTACGTTGAACGCCGGCCACAGGAAAAACCAAAGTTATACGTAGTTTTGCACATAAAAAGGTACATTGTTAAGATCGAGATTAAATCTTGATCTTAACCTAAGATAAAGAGAGTTTGGGATGAGAAAGAAGTGAAGGAGATGAGAAAATAGAGAGAATTAGATAAGAGAAAGAAGGTTAATCTCAAAGAGATTGATTGATATTTTCATTGAATGCCTTAGAATTACACTTGATCAACCTATTTATAGGAGTCTAGATACAATGAACTAAGACTTAACAACTACCCACCTCAACTAACAAAATATCTAACTAAGTAAAATATCTCCTAACTAACACCTTGACCATTGGTGCCTAGATACTCCTAAACTCAGCCGTAACCTGCTGCAGCAGGTTACTACAATGCAGGACATTACAAGCACTTTATTTCAACTCATGGCTAGACAATAGTAAACTAAGACCAATACATCTTTATTAGCTAACACCCCAAAATATCAGCTCCAATCAGCCTCATACAGCCTCCCAACAGCAACAGTATAGCTACAGCTACCGAACCAGCACACAGCCTCCATCAACTTGTTACGCTCGGGCTTGAATCACGAACGTAAACTAAATTTAATTTGGATAGATTGAGAATTTGAGATGAGAAAGAAAGGAAATTAAGATGAGAAAGTAGAGTTTAGAGTTTAGATGAGAGAAAGAAGGGAAGGGGATGAGAAAATAGAGTTTTATCTCAATCTGAGATTGATATTTCAGATTTTTTTTATTGAATGCTTGAATCATTACAGCTGAACACTACTTATAGCAAACCAAAACAAGCTATTACGTTGCATCTAGACTAATCACTTAGAAGCATCTACAATTACTAACAAATGTTTGAATTATTATTATTATTATTATGGCGCCAAAATAACAGCAGCAGGTAGGCAACAGCAGCCAGCTCACGGTTAGAACAACAGCAGCAGCAGTGCACAAAACAGCAAGCAACTAACTGATTCTAACAGATTTTACCGCCAACTATTTTCCCGCTCATTCCATCAATTTAAATTCAAGCCTCGGGTTTTCGGTTTGTAACATTCCCTTCCCCTTGAGGACATTCTTGTCCTCAAGAAGGGAAAATTTTTAATCAACTATTCCCTGCAAGATAACTCTGGACCCGCGACACTCTAATGATACTGCGTGCTTCACGTAATCAAAAGATACTGGGTTGTAACCAAGCATCCAATCAACCCCAAGCACCATGTCGCATCCGCCCAAGGGAATGACTATAAAATCATGTGTAAACTGATGTTCGTGCATGGACCACCGGATGGCTCGGCATTTGTCTTGAGTAAGAATCGAATTCCCATCTGCTATAGTCACCGCCAAAGGATTAGTCTTCACCACTTCATGACCTACTTTCTTCACCAATTGCGGATCAACAAAACTATGGGTGCTCCCACTATCTATTAAAATGACAATTGATCTTGCGCCAACTTTCCCTTTAACCCGGATTGTCTTATGCATTCCTTTCCTGGTTAAAGCTGTCAACGAGATCTCCATTTCGTCTTCAATGAAGATTTCTTGGTCGGAGTTTGCATATTCCACATCAACCCATTCTTCATCCGACTGTCCTTCAATGTCAACCCCACTTACAGCCATAAGGAATTTAGGATTGCATTTATGGCCTACCTCATACGGTTGTCAACACTTGAAGCAAATCGTTGAGGCCTCCTCTCAAGAGCATTTTTGTCTAAGGGTCGGGGCATCCTGGTATCATCTTTCTCCCTTATAGGTTGTTGTTGTGAACCTTCACTTCGATGTTTCGGCCCTTCATTGGATGATAGGAATGTAGCTTCGAACAACCTTGCCTTGGTATAGGCTTGAGACAAGGAGGTAGGGTCAAGTGCCTTCACCATATTCTTGATTTTAGGCTTTAGTCCACTGATGAAGCTCGAAACATAAAAGGACTCCGGGGCTTGAGGGGTAACGGTTAGCATACAAGCTCGGAGGTTCTCAAACTTTGTCATATATTCTTTCGCGGTGGTAACTTGAGTCAACTTGTTGAAGTTTTCAACTATATCACTCAAATCATCATTACCGTAACATTCACGCATTTCTTCTATGAATTGGCCCCAAGAAAGGTTCGGTTTGCTTTTCAACAAACTATAGTACCATACCTCATATTCACCATATAAATGCACTGCAGCTAATTGGAGTTTTTCGTCATCAGGTATGCTATAATATATGAAATACCGGTCACACCTTCTTAGCCATGATTCCAGTAGTTTTCCATCAAAAGGATCAATTTCGACCCTTGGCTGCCTGTGATTACTACTCCTACACCAGATATCATGTCATTACTCACGGTTCTATGCTGATAATGTCGATCAGGAGGTCTGTCTAGAGGTTTGTGCTCATCAAAATCATTTCTGCGTTGCCATACCGAGTTCTGCGGCCTGCTGTTATGGTCTGAATTCGAAGCTTCAGGTCTGCAATTTGCCCGTCCAGAGACTCGATTCTAATTGTCTACATCAAGTTCATGTTGCAGAGGTTGATTTGCTGCTGATCTGATGTTAGTTGAAGGTCCAACCATCGGTTGCACTATCGGTGATTTGCCTCAGTTCCTCACCAGATTTTCAGACCTGTCTTCCTCTTCTTGCTGCTGATCGGCCTCTTTTTTATGTAAAATCTAACTTGCAGGCTTCAAGATCGCCTCAACACTTGATTCTTTTTGATTATTAACCTGATCTTGCAATTTCTCAATTTTCTCTTCAATTTGTTGCAACCCTGCATCTTTATCCATCATCAACTTCAATATCTGCTGAATGCTATCATTTTTGTTGTTCAAGCCTTGCATTTTGCTGATCAAACTTCATATCAAACCTCACATTTTGCTGATCAAGCTTAGCATTCAATTGTTCAAACTTGTCATTCCATTCCTTGTGCTGATCGGACGAAGCATTCACACCAGAATTTGTAACCGCAGCCACAAAATCCATACTAGCTCCCGAAGCATTGGCACCTCCAGCTCCGGATCGAGTTCTCACACCATCGGCCATGATTTACCTGATTTTGCACACCGATCTGATCGGTTGATCTGAACTGTGAATGCTGAACAGATTGCTGTACCGAAATCTGCACTTGATCAACACAATTCAGTGCCGGTTTTAATCTTCAATTTCAACCGCAAGCTTCACCAGATTCTGATTTAATTTTGGAATGATCTTGATTGATTACTTCGAGCTGTTGATATGAATGAGCTGAATAGCGAGATTTTGAACTAAATCATCACTAGAACTCCTCTGCACTTGATTGAGTTTCTGAAAAAAAAAAAATTTTTTTTTTTTAAATTTGATTATGCACTCGATCCGATCGAGGCTCTGATACCAATTGTTACGCTCGAGCTTGAACCACGAACGTAAACTAAATTTAATTTGGATAGATTGAGAATTTGAGATGAGAAAGAAGGGAAATTAAGATGAGAAAGTAGAGTTTAGAGTTTAGATGAGAGAAAGAAGGAAAGGGGATGAGAAAATAGAGTTTTATCTCAATTTGAGATTGATATTTCAGATTTTTTTTATTGAATGCTTGAATCATTACAGCTGAACACTACTTATAGCAAACCAAAACAAGCTATTACATTGTATCTAGACTAACCACTTAGAAGCATCTAGAATTACTAACAAATGTTTGAATTATTATTATTATTATTATTATGGCGCCAAAATAACAGTAGTGGGTAGGCAGCAGCAGCCAGCTCACTGTTAGAACAACAGCAGCAGCAGTGCACAAAATAACAAGCAACTAACTGATTCTAACATATTTTACCGCCAACTATTTTCCTGCTCATTCCATCAATTTAAATTCAAGCCTCAGGTTTTCGGTTTGTAACACAACTCATGCCTCGGATTCTCGCATTCATAACATTCCCTTCCCCTTGAAAACATTCTTGTCCTCAAGAATGGAAGAGAGTTTGAGCAATGCAGATCACTTAGCTTATCAAAAGATAGCTACAGTATTGAACTACTCGCTGAAATCTGCAGCTAGAATGGCATCTGAAGCAACTCCACATGAATTTGAAAATCACTTGTTATGCAATAGAAGATAGCTTGAATGAGCTGACTGCCCTGCCAATTCAAACAACAGCAAGAACAAGTATGTAACCAGTGCAGATCAAGAACCAAATGGTATTGCATCTGGTCTGGCTGAGATCTGTTGCAACTGAAACGAGCCCATGCTGAACTGACTCCGAATTGCAGAAGATACACGAGTATGTCTCTTGTTACGACAAAATGTTTGTGCTTGAATGTATAATCCTCTTCAGGGTGTCTGCACTGATCAAACCAAGCATCCACTACCCATCCAAGACACTTCCTTATGCAAATAATACAGCTCAAGGCTTGAAATTGCTGCAAAGAATCAATAAACGCAGCAACAACTCGGTAATTCTGCTTGACAAATGCTGCATAACCGAATTTAAATGTCATTAAACCCATAAGACTGCACATGAAGCCCCTTATCAACTCAGGATGCCTTCCCAACTCGAACCAAGTGCCAAAACTTGTTGGTAGACGGTCCCACGTGCAGCCCAAACTGATCACCAGAGAAAGAAGCAATCTGTAACTGTCACTGCCACCAATTCCAGTTCGTGTTGGGTTTAGCAAGAAGCTTCCCGTCTTCAGCAAGTTCATAAGACCTCTCAAGATCACAGTTGTACCATCAATGAGTCTACTTAACACCTGATATGCAGCTGACAGTAAAAGAATTAAAATTCCCCAAGAATTTTCAGCAGCTTCCTTGCATTCTTGCCGTCCCAACTTAAATAATTGAGTACTTGTGTCTTCGGCTTGAAACTTTGGACTTCTGTAGCTCCCAATTTTCAACCTGATCTCAAAACTTCCTTGGATCCCATGCTCATCCAACCACCAAACATGCCTCAAATGATCAAGCTTTGCTTCCTTGTTAGGCATCTCAAACATGAGTAACAAATATAACAAGTGAAGACACCAAAATAACTCCTGATCAGATGTAAACTTCTTCAAAATCAGCGTTGATCTGTTCCAAACCTCTTTGCTGATATTCACTCCAATTTGAGCTGGAGTTAGACTTGATGTTGCACTGATTTTCTCCCTCCATACACTAAGGAAATATTGAAGCTTGTGCATATAATATTTCCATTCTAAACGACCACAACAGATCACCCCAAACATGTTCAGGTTCTAAATCTGATCAGCACTTCCCTTCTGCTGATTGTTCCAATTTCCAGGTGCTATTGTCCTTGGCTTTACTTGGCTTCGTGCACCAGCTTTGAGGTCATACCAGCAGCCCAACATAGCTTCAAGCCATCCATAACTCCTCAAACAACTAGCAGCAATTACCATTCCTTCAAGGAAAAGCTTTTGTATCAATTGGAACTTCAATGACACCAATTCTGTAACAATTGGGACTACAATGACTTGCTCTGAATTATGTAGCTTGCAACATGTAAAATCCTTTCCCTCAAGGCTTGCTTTGATGTTAACTTCATCATGACTCACAGCTACTACCATTTGTCCACCATTTCTTGCACTAGCACTGAATTGTTCATCCATAAACAGCAGCACCGTAAGTCCAGCTGTTCCAATCACTTGTAATTCATCCCTTCCCGGTTCAAAGGGCCTCCCTTCATCAATTACATCATTTAAAGAACCTATTGTACTGATGTGGATCTGATCAGAGATCTGTCTGCCCACCGTACAACCTTTGTGCACATCCATCAACTTAATTGCTTGCATAGGAAACAAGCTTTATTTGTTATGAACCTTGAAACGCACTCTCGCGACTCAAGTGCTTCTTTTCAGCAAAAAGTCGACTCCTCTATGCTTCATATATCCTTGAGAATCTTCTCCCGGGTCAGGAGGCGGCTTATCACAAGAACTTGCACGAGGATGAGTCACAACTTCCCTCAAATAAAGAAATAGATCATTCCGAACTGGTTGATCGGCACGCCGACAGTGCATTTCAGCCAATAGACATTTGTAATCATTTACCCAACACAAGGGACATTGCAAAGCATCCAAGATGATGTTGTCCTGGTCCTGAATTAACACTCCAGCACGCCCAAAAGGGAACTTAGGCATACCCTGATCTGTAATCGATGGTACTGCAGCAGCATAATTGATTTCCCAATTAGAATAACCTTGCTCAGTAGTGAAAGTGCTTTTGGTCTGCATATAGGCCTGCCATGGAATCATACTTAACTAATTTGGTGATATACCAACATATACATCAGTAAAATCAGTATCTTGAGTTAGTTCTTGTTGATCAACAAGCATCCTAACTTCTTCCGGTGAATCATCCCGATGTCCCATAACTAAATTGGACTCGATCAAGGCAACCACCGGTTGTCTACTGTTCTGTTCTTGCAATTTCAGAAGCTCATTAGGCTGACACACAACCACTCGCCTCAATTTCTTCTTCGTAATTTTCTTTGCTTCCCAAAAATTGTTTAATGGGTCATTGAGTTGGTTTCTCTTAGCTTTACTCCTCGCTTTCTTTAACATTCCCTTGACATGAAGTTCCCATTCCCATTCCAGAAACATGTCATGTTGTAGCTCATCATCTTCAAAATATTCTTGGTACAATTCATCTTCAACTACATTAAGTAGCTCCACAATGTACGCCTCAGCTACTGCGGTTTTATCAGCCTCACAATGCACTTGATGATTCAATTATTCAAAAGACCACACTGGTTGAATAGCAGGAGAATTTCGCCTTCTAAATTGTTCTCGAATCTCAGCTAATTTCACTTCAAGTTACTGCATATGCTGATCAAAATGCATGTTAAACCTTTCCTCCAATTCTAGTGATTGAAGAACGACCTAGTCAGATCTGTTTACTTCAATCGGCTGAACTTGTTGATCAACCTTACCATTGAATTGCCTATTCATCTTTCGATCCTGTTCTTACAATATTTTACACAATTGCTCCTCAGATCTTTGCTCCCTTTCCAGCTGATCTTGTGATTTCTCCAATGAACTCTGCGGTTCTGCAGCAAGAACTACTCACGTGCATCTGGCTGGAGTGATTACACCTTCATCTTGCATCAGACCTTGAGTAGACTGCAGAAGAACACCATTTTTTAGCCACAGATTCCACTTGTTTATTTAATTCATTTATATTTTGACCAACCCCTTGCACCATTTCTCTAAGTGATTGCCTAAACCGAACCATAAATTCTTCCAACTTAATTTCCAATTGACCACATGTAAGAACCTCCTGTTCTGCTACGAAACTCATAGCAGATATCATGCTTGATTCCTTGAATCAACGATCTACAATTTTTTATTCTGCTAAAATAATGACCGCAGAATCCCAAACCCTAACTGACGAACTTCGAATAGAACTTCCAACAGAGCAAACTCGAACAAACCCTAACCGCAATGTTAGCTGAGTAATTCGACTTACACTTCTGAAATAAGCTCGACTCTAGCTCGTAATCAAGTCCTCAACACAATACTCAAAGCGAACTTCACGAACGAAATCGGATTTCAACACTATCGTTACTCAGTTCACTGTCAGATTTTTTTGCTTCGCTGTCAGATTTTCGCCTAAGCAATTCTCCACTCAATAACATATAATTCTTAAGAATCAACGCAGATTCTGATGAATTCACACCGCTTCTATGCTTATCAACACAATTTCATCACAATTCGGCAACAAAAACAGATTCGGATCGAGAGTGTAACTTGTAGCTCAGAAACGGTTACCTCAACCTCAATTTTTAAATTTAAGAATCTGAAATCACCTCAATGCAACTTGTTTCTAACCAATTTTTGTATTTAAGAATCTGAAATCACCTCACGTCAGCTTACTGAATTCAACAAGAATAATGCAGCAACAAAAGTTCATATGCTCAACTGAATGTGACCAAGGTACTGCAGTTAACTCTCAATTTTGATCACAATTACGATCAAACTGAACTTGCTCTTCAATCACTGAATTCTGCTGTTTAACTGTCATCAATGTGATCAACACAAGCTTGAATTCAAGGATTCACAACCGACCACAATTGAACCTCTTTTTATGTGTTTTTCAAACAACTTTTCTCTGCAATTTACAATAGAATTCAAAACTGAATTCTTAAGCAAATTGCAATGCAATCAAAGGATATTTGATATAAAATCACGTTTGATTTGGAAGCCAAACGAGGCTCTGATACCAATTGTTCAGATCGAGATTAAATCTTGATCTTAACCTAAGATAAAGAGGGTTTGGGATGAGAAAGAAGTGAAGGAGATGAGAAAGTAGAGAGAATTAGATGAGCGAAAGAAGGTTAATCTCAAAGAAATTGATTGATATTTTTATTGAATGCCTTAGAATTACACTTGATCAACCTATTTATAGGAATCTAGATACATTGAACTAAGACTTAACAACTACCCACCTCAACTAACAAAATATCTAACTAACTAAAATATCTCCTAACTAACACCTTAAGCATTGGTGCCTAGATACTCCTAAACTCAGCCGTAACCTCCTATAGCAGGTTACTACAATGCAGGACATTACAAGCACTTTATTTCAACTCACGGCTAGACAATAGTAAACTAAGACCAATACATCTTTATCAGCTAACACCCTAAAATATCAGCTCCAATCAGCCACATAACAGCCTCCCAATAGCAGCAGTATAGCAGCAGCTACCGAACCAGCACACAGCCTCCATCAACTCATGCCTCGGATTCTCGCATTCATAACATACATAAAACATCCACCAACACAAAACTCAAAGTTATAGACCATTCCACATGTTAAACATTATTCAGGGTTTGTAATGGAACCAATCGCCGTTATGGATAAATGGGCAGCTCAGGTAACTACCTGGATAAAAATCGCTGACAATTGCATACAAATCACCTCTTTATAACATACTCAAAACATTGTCTTCCATTAAACCAAACTACAAGGATACAAGTACAGTAGTACAATGTGCTTAAGCAAACAATGTACTTGTAACAGCTCATCAAACAGATCAAGACCAAGTACAAGACAGAAAACAACTACAAGCTAGGGACGCCAACAAGGTTCAAAGTTATTTACTTTCAACGACGTACCTTCCTTATGTACAAAAGGTCATCAAAACAAAACTGCAACAACACGCTCAAACAGAGATATTATGCAGCATATTTGTACAGGCCGAGTTTGATCCATACTTCATTCACAAAGTAGCCCACGAGCGTAAACCGGGGCGCCATAGGGATGAAGCGAACTCCAATAGGCATACAAGCGTGCCCACTCCCCGTACCTATGTAGACATATAACTCGAAATGCCTTATGATGAGGTCCAGAAAAAGCATAACTATAAACCCTAAACTTGGTGGAAAAGATCACAAGGGAGTCCGCCACCGTAAAACCTGTCACAGCTACGTTTCCCTACACACACCATGAATTCGCATCCCTCCGATCTGGAAGAATCTATTGGGAAAGAACCGAACCATTTAAAGCATCCAAACAAAGACGTCCTTACAAATGAAAAATTCCTAAGCTTTGGCTGCAAACAACCTCGTTACAAATATTCAGAGGAAGGAACAACAGTGTAGCAGAGTCCTCCCTTATATCCCATGACACTAAGTAATATATATTGTACCCCCACCTGTGTTAATATCCGTCTAATAACGCCAAGTGCCATGGTCGAAGTGAAAAACCGAGTACCAGTCCCCTTCAACCCAGGAATCGCTTCTTAAATTAGCTTCAAGGTTAATAACAAACACGAAAATATGATAATTAAAAGGATAGCAGGAAGTATCTTCAGAGCACGAGGACGCAACATTAAGAGTACTGCTTAGGCAGCGCAACTCCTTAGGTAAGAAAAAAGGAAGATACGTTCGAGTAGCCAGATTGCCCACAGATAAACCCATGGGTCCATAAAAAGGGATGCCTCAACATAAGACCAGCCCATTACTCACTCCCACAATTTCTTTATCCTCCGACAAAAAATGTAGAGACCCGGGAGTACACGCCATTAAGAGTACATGCCAATTGTCCCTCAGCCTCTAAGTTACTACAACATAGCTCCTCATGAAGGCTAATGTAAACCCTTGTAAAGCATACACCATTACCTGATCATCCATATAAGGTCTTGATATACTCCATGCCAGCGTGGCCGTACTCGATTGCTTATTTCAGTTCATCCTAAGAGATCTAACTGGTATTCTGCAAATGAACGCTCTCCTTGGGGAGTCGTGCTCATCTACTATATACTCCTAGACCATTAACAGAGGCCATGAGCATTCACTTAGAAGCTCGCTCCCACTTAATATTTCGAGTCTTGTGATCTTTTTAATAATTTAAGAAAACATACTAAGCATGAATCCACTTAACCATTTTCTATGTGTGTGCAACGTTGAGCTAACCAATCTTCCCATTACTATGAGAGAGTTGTAATAAGTAATTAGTCAAATGAGAACTATTCTCAAATATTATGTTACATAAACATATTTAGCTCACTGTTTATTCTTTGGTCTACAAGACAGTATCGTAATGCTCTATAGCAGACTATCATACCATCATAGTCAAGTGTGTACCATTACCTAGACATTAATACATGTAAACAAGATATTCCAAGGCAACATGGTCGCACTCAATTTTCCCATTCCGCTATCTATCATTAAGAAGTCTAACCCTGTATCCTACAAACAAACGCCCTCCTCCGGGAGTAGCACCCATCCAATATATTATTGGACTGACAATGGAGACTGTGAGGAATCAACTCATGATCCTCGCTCCCACTTGAAATTTACAATGGTGGATCTTTCTTGTAAAATTTGATTATCAATATTAGAATCACATTCCAAATTTTATTTAACAATTAAATAAAATTCCTTATCATATTATGTTCCTTTAAATATCCAGCCTATGCAATCTAACATCATTAGTTACATTATGAGAATTTTCTTTTCAAATAATTCAACTATTGAATTATCTAATAATATTATATCGATTTGAATAAATTCTGCCACTCGATGAAATTAAATATTTCACAAAGTTATGTGGCCTTATAATTTTATTCATATCATACATAATATTTAACTCTTTAAATAAGTGAACAAAATTTAATAAATACTCTGTTATCAAACAATTTTAATAACAACACTTGAGGCCTAAAGGTTGGATCAATTAAAGAATTTTCTAAACTCTTTCAGAAAAGATTATCACATAATCTTAATTAGGAACTCATTTTAATTAATTATTTATTTATTCAAAGTTATTTTAATAACAAAATAAAATAAATAAAATAAAATAATAATTTTTTAATAAATGGGAGCGTGCCCAGCACCTTTCTGAGCATGTTCCACCCTTAAAATTTTTTTTAATATTATTATTTAAATAAATAATTTAATCCAATCTTACTCTCATTAGATCAAAAACCAAATATCTAATCGAATCAGATATTAGTGATGTATATATCTAAATCATTCAACTATTTGAATATCTAATCTCATTAGATTATTTTGAAATATATACCAACTACTGTAATTATAATTCATCCTAATTTAAACAATTTAAATTTAATGAATAACAATTTTGTCCTCAAACTCTTTAATAACATTATCGTGTATTCCTTGTTTTGGATTTTCATAAATATTCAACAATTGAATATTTCATACTTAGGTTCAAAATTACATTAGACTAATAATCTGAATTGTTCAACTCTTTGAATATCTAATCTTATTAGATACGATTTAGAACTACGTTTCTTGATTGAATCATGAATCGTCTAAAATTTTTTAAAATTTAAAACTTTAATGAATCTTGTTATTAGACTCTTTTAACAACAATATACAAGATAATCCTTTTCCTTTAAAGAAATTTCCAATTTCATATTTTTCATAATTCTACATACTCAAATATTATTAAAATTAAAAATAAAAACTGCACGTGAGCCGCACGTGGGGAAATCCTGGTGACTTGGGGGCGAAAGGATACGCCGCTAGGGCATGTGTTTTGCGTGCGATGAAGGTGGTGACTTGGGCAAGTGGCGCACATTCGCAAGAGCATCCACTTCCCTGTGGTGGTCCCGGTATGCCGTGGCGGTGACCAGAAGAGGGTTAAATCGTAAGCGTGAGGGTGCTTGGATTTCGGGGTTAGCAATTGGTGCGTAGGACGTGTGGGCCTCCATCTGGTGGTCCCTTTAGCAAGTAATCACTCTTTGGTGGTCCTCCTCTCTTCTTCTTTCCTTTGGTGGCAAGGCAGTGGGCTAGGGTGGCGCATGTGGTGGTGCATACCTCTCCTCTCTCTTTCGCTCTCGCTTCTCGCTCTTAAATTATTGGAGCAATTTCTTGTAAGTTCTATCTGTGCTCGCTACTTGGATTCATTGTTGGTGTCTTAGAGGTTGTGGTGGCGAGATTTCTTAGCCCGGCGTGGTGGCACTGAAAGCCCTAGTTTTCTAGGGTTTTTTTATTGTCTTTTATTACCTTTGCTTGTTGATTACACACATAATGTCTGAGGTGCGTGAGAATATTGATGTTGCTAGCTCTTCAGGACCCCTTGAAGGTGGGATGCAACTGTCTTCATGGGCGGATCGAGGTCGCTCTACTTCTGATAACTTGTTAGAGTATGTTCCCCCTGTTTGTGTTGATGGAAAGACAATAGGGGTTATACCACGTGAGGTTTTCACTACTTGAAGTTAGAAGTTGGAAAGATGTCGGGTTGGGCATTTGATTAGGATGGGGTTGGCTTATTCCCGTGCTCAAGAGATTGCGAGCCTTCTTTAGGGAAGTAGAGGGTTTGAATGTGTCCTCTCTGATGACGAGGTCTACATGTTTCGGTTCTGCACAGAAGCGCAGGCTGAAAGTGTTCTCTTGGATGGTCCTTAGTTCTTCAAGGGCATATGCATGTCTCTTCATCTCTAGAACGAGGGGCTTGTGCTTAGGAAGGACTATCTCACCGTCTTAGTTTAGGTTCGTAGTTGTGGACTTCCTCTTACTCTATGGAAGTTTCCTAGGATCAGTGTTGCGTGCAGCACTATTGGGGTTCCCTTGTTCATGGACAAGGTGATGGTTGATTGTACTAGATTAGGCTATACTTAAGTATATGTGGAGTTTGATGCTAAGTATCTTATCCCTAAGGAAACTTACATTATCATTGATGGTGACAAGATCAAACTAGGTACTGCGTGCTGAGCGACATGTTCGATTTTTGGGCACTTGTGTATGCCCCTCGGTGCTCAAGGAGGACCTAACATGGTTGCACCAATGGTAGGGAGGGGGGGAAAATGGAAAAATAAGAAGAAAAGGGATGATGGGGCGTTGCCACCGGCTGTTGTAACGCCAATGGCTAATGCTTCATTTGGTTCGAATGTGACGGCTGCTGGGGCTAATGCCTAGCCCAAGCGTGCTGGGCCCAATTCGGGCCTAATGAAAGGTGGTGGGGAGGACACTCACCCCCCGGTGCTTGGCCCAACGCTGGGCTAGGTCTAACTTTAGTTCTCGCTTCAGGACCTGCATAGGCCCATATTGGGCTTACTAAAGCCGGAATGCACGCCTTGCCAGGCCTAATATGAGCTTGGCATCTCCTCTAAGTGGCACAAGAGGTGTCCCCCTTCCCCATAATAGTGGACAACAGTGCCCACCTCGGGCTACAGTTGCAGCTAGGCTACCGAGTAGCCCTGCTGTGGGTAGTGGAGGGTGAGCCACATCAGTTTCACCTGTAAAAGCAGCCTCAATCTAAGTTGTGCCATGCTTATGCCACTAGCAAGTCTTGTGTCTCTTTTTCTCGTTTGGACCCTACTGTTAATGCTAAGAAGAGTGTTGGTTAATCAAAGGATTTAGACCGTGTAGTCATTCCTTATGAGATTGAGATGGATCAGGTTGCCCTTGTTGGTGTTCTGGAGCCTAATGCTTATGATGAGAACCGGTCTCCAGATATTGTGGTTTCGCCAAACCAGTTTGCCCTATTGGGTGAGGTGAGTACGGGTGACATCTCAACATTACAGAGTGTCTTGAATCTTGCTCCTGTTGATTGTTGTGTGACACACTCTTCAGCGGCCCGTTGAGGCTATAGGGATCGTGGGTCATGTTAGACCCTATGTTCAGATGATTGGTTGCTAAAATGTGCGGGGTTTTATTAACCTCAATACCATACATGCAGTTCCTGATTGGCTTTCCTCTAGTCGCTTGAGTTTGGTTGGCTTGACTGAGACCAAGACTAACCCAATTGATGTTGAGTCTACTATTTGTTGTTGTGCTGAGGGGTGGCAGTTCTTTCTCAGTGGGGTGCGGAACTCTCGATGCCACATCATTGTGATATGGGACCTCGGTACTTATCATGTCAAGAAAGTGCAGGGTGAGGATTAGCATCTAACTTGCAGAGTCTCTAATATTCGAGGGAATGTTAGCTTGGGTGCAACATTTGTCTATGGTTTTAATGAGGCAGGACAATGTCAGGAGCTTCGGAGTTACATTTGGGGAGCTAGTGTGGCTCTCCAGGAGGAGCCTTCGATACTCCTTAGAGACTTTAGCGCTATCCTCAGTCCTAGTGACGGTGTGGTGGCTAGGACACTTGGCCTTGCTACATGGATGATTTTAGGGACTGCATTAATGAGGCTGAGCTTACTGTCTGACCATATAATAGGCTTCACTACATGTGGTCTAATACATCTGAGGGTGATGCTCTTATCCTTAGTCGTCTTGATTGGTGTTTGGTGAGTGAGGGTTGGCTCTATGCTTTTCCTGCCTCATCTGTTGAATACATTCCACGTGAGGTGTGTTCTAACCGTAGTATGTTTATGGTTAGAGGTCTTGGAGAGTGCCGTGCATTGTGTCTCCCCTTCAAATTCTTTAATTTCTGGGTTGATCATGAGGAATTTCGTCCAACTGTTTGGAGAGTGTAGACGTATGCCGTTGATGGTACCCTTATGTTTTAGCTCACTCAGAAGCTAAAGAGGCTGAAGGGTGAGCTGAAGGGCTTCAACGCCAAGCATTTCAATCACATACTAGCTAGAGTGGTGGTGGCAAGGGATGCTTGGGCTGCTTGTCAGTGGGCCTTAGATCGAATTTCGAGTGTATGGTCCTTCGGGCTGAAGAGCGTCATCTTTCTCGGGAGTATTTGCGCTTGTGCAGGAATGAGGAGGCTTTCTATAGCCAAAAGTCTCGTATCTAGAGGATTTCTTTAGGGGTTCAGGGAACCCCATTCTTCAATATGTCTGTCATTCATCAGCAGGCTAGGATTTATCTTTCTTCCATTGTTCGCTCCTATGGTGTGCGAACTTATGATAAGGAGGAGATTTCGAAAGTTGGGGTTTCTTATTTCTAGGAATTGCTGGCTGAGTCGAGTGGGCCGCTTCATAAGGACATCTTGGGTCTTTTTCATACACGCTTATTTGAGGATCCAGCTAGGCCACTAACTCATCCGATTTCTGATGCTGAGGTGAGAGATGCTCTTTTCTCCCTGGGTGATGACAGGGTGCCTGGCCTTGATGGTTATACCTCCCTCTTTTTTAAGAGGGCATATGTTGTTGGTCATGATGTGGTGCGGGATGTCCACTCGTTTTTCCACTCAGGGCGCATGCTTGGCGCCCTGAACATGCTTAGAGAATCCTTCCACCTTCGTTAATTTTCGTCTTGTCTCTTGTTGCAATGTGATCCATAACTTTATCACCAAGAGCATTGCAAATAGGCTAAAAGCAGTTCTTCCCCTTCTGATTGATGACTCGCAGTCTGCCTTCCTGCTTAGGCACAGGATCATGTACTATATTCTACTTGCTGATGGGCTTATGCGCGATTATCATTGTTATGTGTCACCTCAGTGTGCCATGAAGGTGGATATTCGTAAGGCGTTTAACATAGTGCGTTGGTACTTTATCTTGTCTGCTATGTATTCTATGGATATCCCTGATGTTGTGGCTGCTGGGTGTGGGAATGTCACTCCACTACTTGGTTCTCTATCACTATTAATGGCTTGGCACGAGTCAACGTATTTGTCAGGGGGACCCGCTTTCCCCTTACTTGTTTGTCATTGCTATGGAGGGGCTGCAAGGTCTTCTTCGTAGCTCAACTTCCAACCAACGGTTTTGGTTTCACCCACGCTGCTATGCTACGAGGCTCACGCATCTTTACTTTGCTGATGATTTGATGATTTTTATTGAGGCAAAAAAGGGGAGTGTCACTGTGATTTGGGAGGCATTAGATTGCTTCGCTGCTCTTTTGGGGCTTTCTTTGAATGCTATGAAGAGCACAGTGTTTGTTGCTAGGGTTGATTATGAGACTCAGCAGTCTATCTTGGATACTCTAGGGTTCAAATTGGGGTAGTGACATGTCAAATACTTGGGGGTGCTGGTTATTTCTTCGAGGCTTCAGTTTATTCATTGTAAGCCTCTCTTGGACTGCATCCTGGCTCGTATCCAGCTTTGGACATCTCATGCCCTTTCATATGCTAGCGTTGGCAGTTGATCTGGTTAGTGCTTTTCTTTATCTATGTCTATTGGTCATTTGTTTTCATTCTTTCAAAGGTGATTGTCAATAAGATCGAGTCGATGCTTGATGCTTTTTTGTGGAGAGAGACCTCATTGGCCCCAGGGGGAGTGAAGGTGGCTTGCGGGCATCTTTGATAGCCTCGTAGGGAGGTCTTGGGATCTGCTATTTGACAAAGTGGAACCAGGCTTCTATCATGAGGCACATCTAGGTTCTGCTCACTAATCAAGATTCTCTTTAGCCCCGGTGGATTCATGCCAACTAGCTCCAAGGCAAGAGTTTCTAGGTGGTGAAGCCGACAAGGTCTATTCCTTGGTCTTAAAGGAGTATCCTCAATGTTTGGTCGTTGTGTGCTGACACATTTCGTCACATTATTGGTGATGGGTGTGTTTGGAATAGTATCCTAAAATCCAGATTTGTTATGTTAATATTATTTTATTAAAGACTAAAATTGAAGTTCCAGTCATTTCCTTGTTAAGCTTGCGTAAGTGAGCATTTACACTATATGTGATTTTCTTTTTGGAAACATCCATGAGAAGGGTGTAGTCTTCATACTACAATTTACATATTTGTTTTAAATGGTTTATGAGATTAACCCATAGATAGACTTGGAAAAAATGATATGCATTATTATTTGAAAGACTTGTAGTCAAAGACAAGTTTGGACCACTTGTATGCTAAGACTATAACGTGACACTTTAGATGACTTGTCTTGGTCATGCAGATGGTGATCAAAAAGTGTTAGGTTGCTGTGTTTAATAAGACTGGCAGACTGAGTTAGACCATGTGGATTACTTGTTTCCATGCTACTATCAGAGATGAGTGATTCATGTTGTACTATTTGAATGACGACTCTAAATCCCAAGAGTATTTTGGACTTGTGCATGGAGTGTTAGTTACTTTTTTGTACTATAAGTAAGGTCTAAACGCACAACTGAATTCCCACGTACACTAGGTAGCGGCGTGAAGTGTGGTAAGGATCAGTTATTCCATAGGGAATCTACAGTCTCTTATGAGATACATAAGTCCCCTTAGTTGATATGCAAATATTTGAATAGTTCAGAATTTTTGGCAAAAGTATTCCAAGTGTTTGACATTTGGAATTTATACTGTGAATTTGTTCAAGTATAAATGAATTATTTAGTGAAGGGCGAGTCGATAACTAATGAAGAAGCTGTAAGAAGGACAATGGTAGTAGTTATACTTATTCTTTTTCATGGACATCTAGTGGAGGAGTTGTTGTCATCAATACAGTCTATTTGGGATATATCGAATAAATGGTTTAAGTCTAGAGTGCAGTGAGATTTTAGTGGAATTAAGTCTCATTAAATGGTAACTAAATTATTTTATGAGATGATGAGTTTAACCCATTCGGAGCTAGATTTTAAATTTTTCATGAGGTCCCTACGTAAGCCTCTGTATTTATTGCCATCGAAAAAATATTAAAGAATTCATGAAATGAATTATTTATCAATAAGATGGGTAAATTTAATTTTTCTAGACATTGTTCATGAGATGAATAAACATTAAAAATTATAAAATAAAATAATTTTTAAAAATTAAAATGCATAAGATCAATTTTTACATGTGGGAAATAAAGCTAAAAAATAAAAATAAAAAAGCAAAATAATGTGCAGACGCTGGCGATCCGTGTGCTTAGAATCGGACGAATCTGGTCGCACGCTCCGATGTCCACTGTGGCTATCCGCGGCTGTTTAAGCGGGCTAATGGGAAGACGACACGTGGCACACTGTGTGAAGGTTAAAGCACATGGGATTTGAGCTAAGTGAAACAACATGTTTTCTTGCCTTTTATGTAAAAATGACGGGTTTAGTTTTAAATTAGGCAAAGCCCACATCGATTTAATTGATTGTTTTCGCTCCAGTATGCTCCTATAAATCGTGGTACCTATTCCAAAGATTTGGCATTCAATTGAAACAAATATTTTTGGGTTTCTAGAATTGCTTCGGAGATCCAATTGGAGAGAAAATTTCCCGTTGAAATTTTTTTTGGAAAATTTTCTCTCCACAATTTAATATTTTTAGGAGCCCAACCTCTGGGCAGCTCGAAGTCATTGCGTAGAAGATCGCGGGGTCTCGATTTTGGTTTTCTTCTGAAGATTATTTTCTTTCTGGTATTCTTATATTGGAGCTTCTTTCCTTCACTTTTAGTTTTCACTTTTCGATTTATTTATAGTATTCGTTATTATGCCTGTTTAAGTTTATGTATTGTTATGAATGTATGAGAGTAAAAAGCCTGTAGATCTAAACTAAGAATTTAGATCTGTAGATTTAAATTACGAATTTAGATATATAGATTTAAAATTATGAATATTAAATCAACCCTAGGTTTAGAATTATGAATTCTAAACTCCTTCTGTTGCGTAAACTTTATAAAATTAGGGAGAATGTTTGGGAATTCGTCCCAACAACTGGTATTAGAGCAAAGGGATTTATAGACAAAACCCTATTCCCGGAAGCTCTCGCACATGAGGTGTCACGAAGCATGACTCTCTGACCTGGGGTTTAGATAGAGAGAAGAGTCTCCGACTCTAAGTGCTCTAATAGGTGCCTTTATGTTGTGACCATAGTTGAGAACTGTGAACCCAACAGTCGGGATCAAAGTTATTTTTCTCAACAATTGGTATTAGAGCCAGTCCCTGTTTAAATTCATAATATACATGATTAAGTGTAATTGGATCGAAATAAATAAATTTGCAATTCAATAAAATAGAGATTTTATTAAGAAGGAAAATTTTTTCTTAAATACAATTTAAGTTGTTTAAATCATTAAAAGATTTAATAGTTAACTAGGTTATTTAAAGTAATGGTTCAAATTGTTTAAATCATTAAAGAATTAGTAGCTAATTAGATTATTTACGGTAACGGTTTAAATTGTCTAAATCATTAATGAATTTATCGTTTATTTGGGTATATCAATTTATAAACTTGTAATTATGATTTTTTGTATAATGAGATTATACATGTTTGTTTAAGATTTACGAAATCAAATAAAATTGATCTAATAAGATTAGATTTAATTAATTTTTTAAATAATTATTTTATTTTTTTAAAAAAAATATGTTAGCAGACGGTGACATCATCATGACATTTGCACCTATTGAGCAGATAGTTGACGTTAGCAATTTTAAAAAATTAATGTATTTTTTTAATTTCGGGGACGCTTAAATGTCAATACTGGTTTATATAATAATTATCAATTAGTTATTTTATTAATCAATTTCTTTTAGAATGAGATTCTAAATTAGATTATGAGATAATCTAAGTTATAAATAACTGTTACTTTGAATAAAAGTTATTTTAATTTAGTTTAGAATAAGATTCTAAAATGGACTATGAGATAGTCTTAAGCTCTAAATCACTACTGCTTTTAAATAAAATTAATTTTAGAATTAGATTCTAAAAATAGATTATGAAATAATCTAAATTTTAGTATTATTTTAAATTAAAAAATTAAATTAATTTATTTATTTTAGAATGTGATTCTAAAGAATAGGTTATGAGATAATCTATGGTACCCTTTTTAAAAGTATAATTAATTAATTAATTTTATTGAATAAATTTAGAATGAGATTCTAAAGCAAAATTATGAGATAATCGATGTTGTAAAGTGACAATGTTTTGAATAAATTAATTAATTAATTTTGGTAATTTTTGAATAAAATTCTAAAGGGGGTTATGAGATAATTCAGGTTGTAAATGCAAGTTAATTAAAAACCACTAGTTTTAAAAATTAAGTGGGAGTGAGGTTTCAATTGTTATAACCTCACGATCTCCATTATCGGTCTAGCAGTACAGTAGATCGATAGACCTCCATGCGGGGGATGTCGGTTTGCAAATTATAGGGTTAGACTTCTATTAGGATAAACCAAAGTACAAAGATGTGATGCGACCATGCTGCTGTAGAGTATTACATGTATTTGTATGGAGGTTTATGTAATGGTTTACACTTGACTAGCATGATGCTTTAGCCTCCTTGAGGAGCTCTGTTGCGTTATGTTAGAGACTAATGATGCCTACTTTGTGTATGCATTAGCAATTGCACTAGTCGTATCAAGTAATAAAGTGATAAGTAGAGTATCATTTCCACGAGAATTGTTATTGAGCGAGTACCGAAGTTAGTAGTTTTAACACTATTAGAAAGATCGAAAATTTGAGATTTTGTTATGAAATAAAAAAAAATGAAAAGAAACAAAATGTGCTAACTGATTTTTTTTTTTTTTTTAAAGTAAGCTTACTGATTTTTATGATATTTTTATGATTTAATAACATCTAGGGCATCTGATTTCACCCAGTTGCATCAATACGCCTTTCTATTCTCGTTATTCAAGTTCTTATTGCGTGTTGATGGTTGAAAACCCTAATTTACCAAATATTTTGTCTCGAGCAACATTTAGAATGCTCTTTTACATACTAACCCATCACTCTCGTGCATGAATTTAAATAAGAAAAGAGTTTTTAAAGCTCTATGATTTTCACTTAAAAACCACACAAATCGCGTCAAAATCTCTCGAGCTTTCGCTCAATTTGTGATGCTTATCACCTTAGCAATCATCATAAATCTCCTCTTGGACTCATTATGAATCATTATAGGCCCTAAATGCTAATCAAGTATTTAAAACGCATGAAGAACAATGATAAACACTTCAACAATGTAATAACAAAATATTGAATATGTTGAATTAGAAATAAGCATATATTACAACTTAGGCTACATCGTAGCCTTGGAATAACAAAATTAGTTCATGTTAAACTTAATATAAAACATAAATAACACAAAATTCATGAACTTAATGAAGAATAGGATAGAAAGAACTTAAAAATACAAAATTACAAACCAAACTTTCTTCCTTCATTTCTTTCTCTCCTTACACCTGGTTTTCTCCTACTTCTTCTAACTTTCTTTGTGATTTTTCTTGGATTTAGGATGCCTTAAACCTTCACAAACCTCCCCTATTTATAGGATTTGATGAGGGGAAAAAAAATGAACAAAAATTATACAAACTTGCTCCTCATTTGCAAAGCGTTGCGGCTGCTTTGTTCAAGTTGCAAAGTTCTTAACGTATTTGAGATCATGTTGACGTTATTTGTGTGTTATTCAATGTATTTGAGAAAAAAATATTAATTAAACTTGCCGCCCAAATGAACTTTGTGGTGATAAATGTTTGTTCTTGCTAAAACCATGTGCTTTGGGTGGTTTTGCTATTTTTTTTTTGCTTTTAATTGATGTATCTTGCTTTTACTAGTTGTTGTTGATGATAAAACGTGGCAAGATTTAACAAAAAATGAGTGTTCTTGCTAGAAAATAGCAATATGATTCAAAACGAGCAAAATTGAGCAAAAACGATAAAAGTTCAATGTAAAATGGTTAAAAATGATATAAACAATTATATACTAAATTAGACTTATCAAAATACCCCCAAACATAAATCGTGCTCGTCCTCAAGCAAGGCTAAATCTTGAAGCACAGGATCTCGTGCTTTTCAAAAAAATTTCCACAAGTCAAAGCAGGTGCACTTTAAATTAAATAAGAATAACTGAGGCTCAAAGTTTAAAGTTCTAAAGGCAAAACCATCTTTCCAAGGAAAATCTATCAATTACCTAGGTAATCAAATTTAAAAGCTCGCTAAGCAAATTAAGTTTATCCGATTTTTTTAATCCTAAGATATTCAAACCGAATAGAGGACAAAAATAATACCACTCATAACCAGACTTATCAAGTATGCCAAAAACCAATTATTTTTTGCGCCAAATATATATATATATATATATATATATATATATATATATATTTGGAGGAATTTATATGCTCAAGTCAATTTCGGCTCATGAGTATATCTGCAGCGAGAATTAAGCTCTGACTCCTGGGCGATGACCCATAAGTAAGAGAAGCCACCATTGAGACATCCCCAATATTTCTGTGTGAGTACATCTTCAGTTAGAATCAAGCTCCGACTCCTAGGCGATGACCCATAAGTAAGAGAAGCCACTACTGAGATGCTTTCATTATGACTTCCGAGTATATTTTAAGTGAGAATCAAGCTCCTACTCCTGAGAGATGACCCATAAGTAAGAGAAGTCACCACTGAGATGCCCCCCTAACGGATAGCACATATCTTAATATTGTTTATATGGGACAGTGGTGCTAGAGATGTTTCCTCTTTTTTTTTTCTTTTTTTTTCACATTTTTCTATAGATTTAGGCATAACTTTTCCAAGTCTATTATGTAAATGATAATCTTAATGCAATCCATTTAAATTTGAGCATCTTTTAATCAGAAAGAAAAGTAAAACAGCCATACTGACTATTGAAGTCAAATAGCATGGTTTTATCTAGATAGTGCCTTAGATTAGATCGTGTTTTGTAGGTAGAACACAAAAACAATCGATTATGAGGCTATTCAAATCTAATTAAAGTAAACGAGCTAAAAAGAGTAGAGAAATTGCCTAAAAAAACATGATGATAAGTACTTACTTTTTTTTTAATGAAATTTTTAAAAGACTAATGATTAAAATTGTAGAAAATAGACAATCCTTTTGTTGGGGGCACTGGGAAACAGCCTCTCTTCAGGTTAACACCCTAAAGGGGGAAGGCTGCGTACATCGGCCCCCCATAGACCCTAGGCAGGAGCCCTTGAGGCACTGGGTATGTTCCTAGACAATCTTTTTGTTGGCTGACACTAACTCTGGGAGGCACTTTTTCTGACTCTTAAAATATAAAACAGGAAAACTTTTCAAAAAAAGATTTTGTTCAAAATTTTAAAGATTGTTTTTCTCACCCCCAAACTTAGAGTTAACATTGTTCTTAATGTTAAAAGAATTAAAAAAGATTAAGTAGGTGAGAGACACTTCCCAGGTTTGAAGATTGCTTTTTGATGGTGCATGTTGACATCTTGCTACCCCCAAACTTGCTGTAAAATATCTATTTAAACAAAATATACATAAACATGAGACAAATAACAATAATGAAAGGAAAAATTAGATAAGTAAGGACAGAAACACTTAGGTTGCCTCCCAAGAAGTGCTTTAGTTATAGTCGTTAGCTCGACTTTCCGAGTGGATCATTCGACTTTGTTGAGATGAATGGAAGTTTTCTGTGGTTCGAGCGCTCCTTTAATATAAGGTTTCAGTCTTTGCCCATTGACTTTGAAAGTACCCTTTTTCTCATCTTGAATCTCAACTTTTCCGTATGGAAAAACATGGGTTACAATGAAGGGTCCTGACCATCTAGAGCGTAGCTTCCCTGGGAAGAGTCGTAATCATGAGATAAACAGTAAGACTTTTTGTTCCACTATGAATTCTTTATTCAGGATGTGCTTGTCATGCCATCTTTTGGTTCGGTCTTTGTAAATTCGAGCATTTTCCTAAGCTTCATTCCTGAACTCATCCATCTCATTGAGTTGTAGCAACCTCTTTTCACCTACAGCTTCTAAATTGAAGTTTAAGTTTTTTATGGCCAATATGCTTTGTGTTCCAATTCTACCGGTAAATGACATGCCTTGCCATAAACTAGTCAATATGGGGACATTCCAATAGGTGTTTTGAATGCTGTTCTATATGCTCAAAGTGTGTCATCTAACTTTTTCGACCAATCCTTTCTAGAGGCACTAACTGTTTCTTCAAAAATAGCTTTTAATTCTCGGTTTGAAATTTCCACTTGTCCACTTGTTTCAAGATAGTATGGAGCACCTACATAGTGTGTGACTCCATACTTACTCAATAAAGCCTTAAGTTGGCGGTCACGAAAATGTTTTCCGCCATCACTTATAAATGCTATAGGAGTTCGAAACTGAGAAAAGATGTTCTTTCTAACAAAGTTTACAACAACTCTAGCATCATTGGTCGGGAAAGCAGCTGCTTCAACCCACTTTGATACATAATCTATAGCAACCAAAATAAATTTGTTAGAAAATGATGAAGGGAAAGGACCCATGAAATCAATCCCTCGAACATCAAATAATTTAACAACCAAAATGTTGTTTTGGGGCATTTCATATTTCTTGGAGATATGACCTGTCCTTTGACACCTATCATATTTACTAACAAATTTAAAAGCATCTTTAAAGAGTGTAGGCCAGTAAAACCCAGATTATAAAACCATAGCTGCAGTCTTTGTTCCACCATGGTGACCACCAGTTTCAAGAGAGTGACAGTGACAGAGGATGTTCTCCATTTCCTCCTCTGGTACACATCTTCTGATAATCTGGTCTACACAATGCCTATACCAGAATGGTTCTTCCCAAAAATAAATCTTTAAGTCAGCGAAGAACTTCTTCTTTTGTTGATAAGTCATGTCATTAGGCAGTTCCTGTGCAACTAGATAGTTAACAATCTCGGCGTACCATGGACAATTAGGATTCTCGCTTACCATCATAAGACTTTCATCCAGGAATATTTCATTGATAGAGGGACCTTCGTCCTCTCATTCAAGACGTGACAGATGATCTGCCACAACATTTTTTGTTCCCTTTTTGTCGCGGATTTCTAAATCAAATTCTTGAAGCAATAGAATCCATCTAATCAGCCTCGGTTTTGCATCCTGTTTTGCAAAAAGGTATTTCAGAGCAGAATGATCAGTGTAAACAATTACCTTTGAATTAAGCAGGTAGGAACAAAATTTTTCAAATGGAAAAACTACAGCTAGTAGTTCTTTTTTGGTAGTAGCATAGTTAACCTGTGTGTTTGTCAAAGTTTTACTAGCATAGTAAATTACATGAAAATTTTTGTTCCTTCTTTGCCCCCTAGCACAGCCCCTACAGCACAGTCACTAGCATCGCACATAAGTTCAAAGTGCAAAGTTCTGTCAAGTGCTATGATTATAGGTGCCAACACTAATTTTTTCTTAAGGGTTTCAAAAGCATGCATGCAGTTACTATCAAGGTTAAAAGGGACATCTTTTATCAACAAATTGCAAAGAGGCTTAGGGATCTTGGAGAAGTCCTTAATGAACCTTCTGTAGAAACCTGCATGTCCTAAGAAACTTCAAATGCCTTTAACATTAGTAGAGGGTGGTAATCGCTCTATCACTTCATTCCTTCTTGTACCATAAAATGACATTTCTCCCAATTCAAAACAAGATTAGTGTCAGTGCATCTTTGTAAAACCATAGAGAAGTTAACTAAACAATCATCAAATGGGGCCCCAAAGACTGAAAAAACACCCATAAACACTTCTGTGAAATTTTCCATCATATCACTAAAGATTGCCATCATACACCTTTGAAATGTGGCAGGAGCATTGCATAACCCAAAAGGCATTCTCCTATAGGCAAAGGTACCATATGGACAAGTGAAAGTGGTCTTTTCCTGATCTTCTGGTGCTATGGCATTTCGGTTGTATCCTGAATAATCATCAAGAAAACAGTAATATGAATAGCCTGCCATTTTTTCTAACATGTGATCAATGAATGATAAGGAAAAATGGTCTTTTCGGGTCACATCATTCAGTTTTCGATAATCTATACACACCGTCCATCCTGTAACGGTTCTAGTAGAGATGAGCTTATTGTTCTCGTTTTCTACTACGGTTATTCCCCCTTTCTTTGGAACTACTTGAACTGGGCTTACCCATGGACTATTAGATATAGGATAAATGATCCCTGCATCTAATAACTTGACAACTTCTTCTCTTACCACCTCTTTCATGGTAGGGTTTAACCGTAGTTGAGGTTGCACGGTAGGTTTGAAGCTATCCTCCATGAGGATCTTGTGCATGCATATGTAAGGGCTAATTCCCTTGATATCCAAAAGCGTCCATCCGATTGCTAATTTATGCTCTCTTAGAACCCTAAGAAACCTTTCATGTTCAATATTACTCAGTGAGGCATTAATAATAACAGGATAAGTGTTAGAATTACCAAGATAGGCATATTTGAGATGTGGTGGCAATGGCTTGAGCTCTAGATTTGGAGTTTTGTCTTCTTCCATTCTTTGTTGAGTTTCAATTGCTTGAATGTCTTCCACTCTTGTTTCATGGTGCGAATCGAAAGATTCGCAGCTTTCCAGGTATTGGGCACATTCCCTTATCAACTTGTTCTTCGTGTCTAGGGTCCCAGACTTTGTTAGACACGCTTCAAGGGGTAACTTAGGGAATGTGTCCCTAAATGTCTCAGCTACCAACTCATCTACAATATCAACCTCAAAACAAGAATCCATGTTAGTCGGAAATTGTATAGCATTGAAAGCATTGAAGGTTACCTGTTCATCTTGCACCATTAAGATAAGTTTTTCTTATTGCACATCTATCAGGGTTCTTCCTGTAGCAAGGAAGGATCGGCCTAAAATAAGAGATATCTCATGATCCTCTTCCATAGTAAGCAATATGAAGTCAGCCGAGAAGATGAATTTATTGACCTTCACTAGGACGTCTTCAATTACACCTCTAGGATACTTGATTGATCTGTCCGCAAGTTGGAGAGATACAGTGGTAGGCTTCACTTCGCATAAGCGAAGCGTCCTGAACACAGAGAATGGCATTAAATTTATACTTGCACCTAAATCACATAAAACCTTATCAAAACTAATAGAGCCAATGGTGCAAGGTATTGTGAAACTCCCTGGATCTTTTAGCTTGGGAGGAAACTTCTTTTGTAATATGGCACTGCATTCTTCAGTAAGTGCTACTGTTTTGAACTCTCCCAACTTCCTTTTGTTAGATAGGATTTCTTTCATGAATTTTGTAAATTTGGGCATCTGTTCTAACATGTCAACAAAAGGGACATTAATGTGTAATTTTTTGAAAATCTCCAAAAACTTGGGAAATTGTTCGTCCGCTTTTGTCCTTCTCAGGTGTTGAGGGAATGGGACATTTGGTTTATAGGGTTGAGGTTCAGCCCTTTTTGGTTCATTTTTATTTTGGATTTTTGTCCCTTCCTTATTCTCCAATTCTTGATTGGCATCTATGGACAGGTCAATTATGGGTTGTTCATCTTGCGTGGTTTTATCTACCTGAGTTGGTTCCTTTGGAGTTTTCCCACTTCATAATTCTATTGCCTTGACCTGCTCTCATGGGTTAGTGACAGTATTACTGGGTAAGGAACCTTGAGACCTTTCAGAAAGGTGGCTTGAAATTTGTCTAATATGGGTCTTAAAGTTTCTAATTTTTGCTTCTTGATTTCAAATCAAGGTTTCTTGATTTCGAAGACTTGTTTCAGTGTTTTGCGTGAAACTTCTAATGTCTTGCATAAACTTGCATAACAATTCCTCGAGATCAGTTTTTCTTTCTGGTGGTGGTTGAAAAGGTTGTTTTTGAATCCCTTGATTATTCCATGAAAATTTTGGGTGGTTTCTCCACCCAGGATTATAACTGTCGGAATAGGGATTATTTTGTTTTTAAAAAATTTGAAACCAAGTTTGTTTGTTTATGGCTTGATGAGGCGAAAGGATTCCCTATTTGGCACTCTATGCTAGGATGATTCCCTGCACAAAATTCACACGTTAGCATAGGAGAATTAATGGCATTCACATTCATGTTACCTATCTGTTTTTGAAGCATTGAAACCTAGGCGGTTAACTTTGTTATTGCATCCAGCTCGTACATTCCCACATGTTTCTTTTGTTCAGTTGCCCTTACATAGTTATTACTAGACATTACTTCGAGCAATTCATATGCTTCATCTGGGGTTTTGTGATTTAGGGATCCTCCCTTAGCCGCGTCTACCATCTTTTGGGTATTAGGTGCCAACCCATTATAAAAAGTTTGGACTTGCATCCAAACTGGCAAACCATGATGTGGGCACCTTCTCAAAAGTGCTTTGTAACGTTCCCATGCCTAATACAAAAATTTTGTATTATATTATACAAACGAGGTAATGTCATTTCTCATCTTCGCTGATTTAGCTGGTGAAAAATATTTAGCAAGAAATTTTTAAGCCAAATAATCCCGAGTGGTGATAGTTCCTGGTGGTAATGACATTAACCTTGCTTTGGCTTTATCTCTCAGTGAGAACGGAAGCAGCCTTAAGCGAATGGCATCATTGCTAACACTATTATGCTTAAATGTATCGCATATCTCTAAGAAGTTAGTGATATGTAGGTTTTGGTCCTCACTAGGTAGATTGCCAAATTAGGTAGTTTGTTGAATCATTTATATAATAGCGGGTTTAATTTCAAAATTGTTTGCTTGTATTGGTGGACATCGAATGCTGGAAGTGCACCCTCCTATAGTAGGTATAGCATAATCTTTTAGAGTCCTTTCATCATCATTTTCGGTGTTATTAGCCATGGTTTCAGTCCTTTTTGTTTTCCTGATTAGTCGAAGAGTCTTTCGATTTTAGAGTCAAAAGGAGTTATTTCTTTTTCCATTAAATTTTGCATACAAAGTAAACAACTAAAAACTATAAAGTTAAAGGCAAGGATAACAATAAAGAAAAATCTTTAAAAGTTACAAAGGCATAACACAAAATTCAACAAAGCCAAATTTTAATGGGAAAATAAGTACTACTAAAGGTTTTGAAAAACTTTAAAATGACAAATTTAACTTTTAAAACCCTAACAAAGTGAACTTTTAAGCAAAATAAAGATGAAAATAAAGACAAAATAAAAGAAAAACAACAAAAAAAAAAAAAAACAATTTTGGGGGGGTATGTTCTATACGAATTTTTTTTTCAAAGAATTTATCTTTACAAATTATTAACACTTTCAACTTAGCACCAAAACTAGTTGGTATCAATATGAATCAAATAGAGACAATCCCCGGCAACGACGCCAAAAACTTGATGCCTACTTTGCGTATGCGTTAGCAAGTGCACTTGTCGGATCAAGTAATAAAGTGATAAGTAGAGTATTGTTCCCACGAGGATTGTTATTGAGCGAGTACCGAAGTTAACAGTTTTAACACTATTTGAAAGATCGAAAAATTGAGATTTTGTATGAAATAAAATAAAATAAAAAGAAACAAAACGTGTTAACTAAATTTTTTTTTAAGTAAGCTTACTGATTTTTATGATATGTTTATGATTTAATAACATCCAAGGCATCTGATTTCACGCAGTTGCATCAATACACCTTTCTATTCTCGTTATTCAAATTGTTATTATGTGTTGATGGTTGAAAACCCTAATTCACTAAATATTCTCTCTCGAGCAACATTTAGCATGATGTTTTACATATTAACCCATCACTCTCGTGTATGAATTTAAATAAGAAAACAGTTTTTAAAGCTCTATGATTTTCACTCAAAAATCACACAAATTGCGTTAATCTCTCTCGAGCATTCGCTCAATTTGTGGTGCTTATCACCTTAGCAACCATCATAAATCTCCTCTCGGACTCATTATGAATCATTATAGGCCTTAAATGGTGATCAAGCATTTAAAACTAATGAAGAACAATGATAAACACTTCAACAATGCAATAACAAAACATTGAATACGTTGAATTAGAAATAAGCGTATATTACAACTTAAGCTACATCGTAGCCTTGGAATAACAAAATTAGTTCATGATAAACTTAATATAAAATATAAATAACACAAAATTCATGAACTTAATGAAGAATAGGATAGAAAGAACTTAAAAATACAAAATTACAAACCAAACTTTCTGCCTTCCTTTCTTTCTCTCCATACACCCGGTTTTCTCCTACTTCTTCTAACTTTCTTTGTGATTTTTCTTGGATGAAGGATGCCCTAAACCTTCAGAAACCTTCCCTATTTATAATATTTGAGGAGGGAAAAAAAATGAACAAAAATTATACAAACTTGCTCCTCATTTGGCAAGTGTTGCGGCTACTTTGTTCAAGTTGCAAAGTTCTTCATTTTTTTATTTGTTCCAGATCTCCACCGCCCAAAACTGCAAAACTTTAGATCATGTTGATGTTATTTTTGTGTTATACAATGTATTTCAGAAACAAATAATGATTAAACTTGCCGCCCAATTGAACTTTGTGGTGATAAATGTTTGTGCTTGCTAAAACCATGTGTTTTGGGTGGTTTTGCTATTTTTTTGCTTTTAATTGATGTATCTTGCTTTTAATTATTGTTGTTGATGATAAAACCTAGCAAGATTTAATATAAAATGAGTGTTTTGTTTTCTAGGAAAATAGCAATATGATTCGGAACGAGCAAAATCGAGCAAAAACAATAAAAGTTTGATGTAAAATGGTTAAAAATGAATAAAAATGATATAAATAATTATATACTAAATTAGACGGATCAACTAAGGTAAAGTTTTGAGTTAATCATGTTTACTAAGAGTTACAAGAAAAAGAATCGTTCTCACCCGAACTAGCTTAGTGCGACCCAGCTGCCAGGGAGTAAGGAGTGGTGTGTTTTGGTGATCATTGTATGCATGAGAGCACAGTTTGGGGGATATCTGACTTATTGTGTATGCTAAATTGAAAGAGTAGATGTCACTGCGTTATACATGACTCTTGTTAGACAGTTACACGAATATTTGCATTTACAGTATTTTGAAATGGATACGATTGATGAACTTGACTTGATTACTAATGCATAATGAACTCATTGGACCAAATTACTTTGCCTAGAAAAACCAAGTTGGACTTAGTTATTACTCACAAGGGACCTACTGGAAACAAAGGAAAGGGCAAGGTTTCTATTGTAACAACGAAGTCCATAAAGAAGTTAGCAAAAGGAAGGTGTTCACTTTGGGTATGCCCCTTGTAGATTGTTTTCTTTTCTTTCATCTATTTATTTCGCTGACTTACCAAAAAAAAAAAGAGGAAAGTGTTCCTTTTGCGGGTAAAATTGGCCACTAGAAGAAAAACTGCACTAAGTACTTAGCTTCTCTTCTTATAAAGACTACTAAGCCATCTGGTGAAGATATGTTGATATATCACTTAGTTGAGCCATGCACAGTTCAGAGTCTACCAGGTTCCTGGTGTCTGGACTCAGGTTCAACCGACCATGTCTATAATATGTTACAGGGGCTCAGGCTAACCAAAAGGCTGCATGATGGGAGTTGTACCTAATGATCAGGGACAATACAAAAGTAGTGGTCTTAAGTGTAGGAGATGTTAGCCTAGTCTTTAGTGCTAGAGTTTTTTTATTTTAAAAGATTATTTATTGGTAGCTACTCCGCACAAGAATTTGATTTTTGTATTTCGTTTTATGAATAAAAGTTATTCAGTTGATTTTGATTATGGACCTTTTAATACAAGAAATAAATTTGCAAAATATACATATATAAATGGTCTATTCATGTTGTTATTTAATCAAAACTCTCATATTTGTTTAAAAGAATCTAACATAAGCTCACTTGTTGGATGTCCTCTAAGAAACTTCCTTGAAAGGGATATTTCCTACACGTGGCACCAACATTTAGGTCACACTAATTCGAACAGGATCAAAAGGCTAGTGAAAGATGGACTGATAGAGGCTTTAGACTTGAGGTCATCACCAGTTTGAAAAATTTGCATATAATGAAAGGTGACCAAGTCTTTCTTTAAGAGTAAAGGCAACAAGATTGGTGACTTACTTGAGCTAGTTCACACATATGTATGTGGACCAATGAATGCTTAAGCAAGTGGTGGGTATCAGTACTTCATCACATTTGCTAATAATTACTCAAGGTATAGATATGTTTACCTAATGGGACATAAGTCAGACTCTTTTGAAAAGTTCAAAGAGTATAACGCTGAAGTTGAAAAGCAATTAGGTAAACATGTTTAGTCACTTCGATTAGATCGAGGTGGTGAATATCTTTTGGGTACGTTTCTAGATTTCCTAATTGCAAATGGGACAAGATCTTAGCTTTATGCTCCAGGTACACCATAGTAGAATAGTGTTGCAGAAAGAAGGAATAAAACATCGTTAGAGATGGTAAGGTCCATGATGTGTCATGCTACTTCATCAATCTCTTTTTGGGGTTATCCTAAAAGAACAATGGTAGTCTTCCCCACAGTCTTTCTGATCAAAAGAGTTTTTGTAAGTATTTGAAATTTTTTAATGGAGGATTTTGTAGTAAATTACAAAAACATAAATAGATTAGTGTTAGAGGAATTTTAAAGAAAAATGACTCCAATTCTGAACAGCTAGACACAACTCGGGATGCAGTGGATGCATTAAATGCACCTACTGTAAAGGTTGAGAATGTTCTAAGTACACGAGAGCGTAGGTGTAGTGGGAGGATTGTCAGGACACCTAACAGGTTCATGGCGTGAGCCTTAATGTTTGACTGTGACGTTGAATCTAATCTTCTTAGCTACAATGAGGCAATTAAAGACAAGGATGCTGACCAATAGGTCTTAGCAATGAAATTTGAGTTAGGATCTATGTATTTTATTCCGGTCTGGAATCTTGTAGAGGCACCTATTAGCATTAAACTCATTGGTTGGAAATGGGTCTACAGGAAGTAAAGAGGAGTGGACGGGAAGGTAGAGACCTTCATGGCAAGGCTAGTTGCTAAGGGTTTTACCCAAAAGGAAAGAATTCATTATGATGAGACATTCTTACTAGTAGCCATACTAATGTTCAAAAGGATACTCCTATCCATTGCAGCTCATCATGAGATTTGGCAAATAGTAGTCAAAATGGCCGTTTTTGAATGGTCGTCTTGAAGAAGACATCTATATGGTGCAACCATACAATTTCATTAGCAAAAATCAAGAGCATATGGTATGCAAACTGAAAAAGTCCATGTATGGACTAAAGTAAGCATCATGCTCATCGAATATTAGATTCAATAAAGCGATTAAGTCTTGGTTTTGAGCAATTGGTTGACGAACCATCTGTGTACAAACGACATCAAAAGAAAGTAGTGACTTTCTTAGTATTGTACATTGATGATATAGTACTCATTAGGAATGATGTAGGAGTGCTATCAGCTGTAAGGATTTGGTGACCTGGTTCCAGTTGGCTATAGGGATTTTGACTTCCAGTTAGATAGAGATGCTAGACGTACGATGTTTGGGCATGTCTTTACCCTTTGAGTAAGAGCCATTAATGGGAGGAATGTCAAACAGTATTGTAATGTTGACTTCACCATAGAGGCTAAATATGTTGTAGCTTTAGAGGCTACATAGAGGGAATGTTAGTTTAGATAGAATAATTGACCTAGTGGACTTTTGGATCATACACAAAAGAGAGGGGTATAAAGCTTGCCATAAATTGGATTTAGGAAAAGTGGGAGATTGTTAGGAATAGTATCCTAAAATTCAGATTTATTCTATTAATATTATTTTATTAAAGAATAAAATTAAAGTTCCAGTTGTTTCCTTGTTAAATTTGTGTAAGCGAGCATTTATACTACATGTGATTTTCTTTTTGGAAACATCCATGAGATGGGTGTAGTCCTCAGACTACAATTTACATGGTTGTTCTAAGTGGTTTACGAGATTTAACCCATAGATAGACTTGGAACAAATGGTATGGATTGTTTTTTGAAAGACTCATAGTCAAAGACAAGTTTGGACCACTTGTATGCTAAGACTATAACGTAACACTTTAGATGACTTGTCTTGGTCATGTGGATGGTGATCCAAAAGTGATAGGTTGGTGTGTTTAATAAGATTGGCACACTGAGTTGAACCATGTGGATTACTTGTTTCTGGACTACTATCAGAGATGAGTGATTCATGTTGTACTGTTTGAACGACGACTCTAAATCTTGAGAGTATTCAAGACTTGTGCAAGGTGTGTTTGTTACATTGGTATACTATAACTAAGGTCTAAACGCATGACTTAATTCCCACGTACAATGGATAGTGGCGTGACATGTGAAAAGGATCAGGTATTTAATAGGGAATCTACAGTCTCTTATGAGATATAGATGTACCCTTAGTTAATTCGCACATATTTGAATAGTTCGGAATCTTTGACCAAAGTATTCCAAGTGTTTGACATTTGAAATTTGTACTGTGAATATGTTCAAGTATAAATGAATTATTCAGTGAAGGGCGAGTTGGTAACTAATGGAGAAGCGGTGAGAAGGATAATGGTTGTAGTTATACTTATTCTTTGTCATGGACATCTAGTGGAGAGGTTGTTGTCATCAATACAGTCGATTAGGGAGATATCAAATAAATGGCTTAAGTCTAGAGTGCGTAAGATTTTTTTAGTAGAATTAAGTCTCATCAAATGGTAATTAAATTATTTCATGAGATGATTAATTTAACCCATTTGGAGCTAGATTTTAAATTGTCCCCGAGGTCCCTACGCAAGCCTCTATATTTATTGCCATTGAAAAAATATTAAAGAATTTATTAGATGAATTATTTATCCATAAGATAGGTAAATTTATTTTTGCCAAACATTATTCATGAGATGAAAAAAATTTAAAATTATAAAATAAAATAATTTTTAAAAATTAAAATTCATAAGATGAATTTTTACATGTGTGAAACAAAGCAAAAAAATAAAACAAAGCAAAATAACGTGCATACACTGACGATCCACGTGCTTAGAATCGAACAAACTAGTGCGCGAGACGTCCACTGTGGCTATCCGCGCTCGCATAAGCGAGCTAATGGGAAGACGACACATGGCACGCGGTGTGATGGTCGAAGCACAAGGGATTTGAGCTAAGTGAAACGATGCATTTTGCTGGCCTTTTATGTAAAAATGACGCGTTTAGTTTTAAATTGGGCGAATCCTATGTTGATTTAATTGTTTGTTTTCAGTCCAGTATGCTCCTATAAATAGAGGTACCTATTCGAAAGGTTTGGCATTCAATTGAAACAAATACTTTTGGGTTTCTGGAATTGTTTTGGAGACCTAATTGGAGAGAAAAATTTTAGTTAAAATTTTTCTTTCCGCAGTTTAATATTTTTCGAAGCCACACTCCAGGCAGCTCGAGGTCATTGTGTAGAAGATCGCAGGGTCTTGATTTTTTTTTTTCTTCTGAAGATTATTTTCTTTCTGGTATTCTTATATTGGAGCAATTCTAGGTATGTCATCTTTCTTTCACTTTTAGCTTTAACTTTTCTATTTATTTATAGTATTCGTTATTATGCCAACTTAAGTTTATGTATTGTTATGAATGTAATAGAGTAAAAAGCCTGTAGATCTAAATTAAGAATTTAGATCTATAGATTTAAAATGATGAATTTTAAATCAACCATAGGTTTAGAATTATGAATTCTAAACCCCTTCCACTACGTAAACTTTATAAAATTAGAGAGAATTTTTTGAAATTCATCCCAACAATCAGTATTAGAGCAAAGGGATTTATAGAGATAACCCTATTCTCGGGAGCTCTCGTACGTGTGGCGTCATGAAGCGTGACTCTCCGATTGGAGGCTTAGGTAGAGAGAAGAATCTCCTACTATAAGTGCTCTAATAGGTGCCTTTTGTTGTGACCATAGTTGAGAACTGTGAACTCAACAATCGGCATTAGAGTTTTTTTTGCCAATAGGGTGTGACATTGCAATCTGGGTTGACTGCTGGATTCCTTGTGGACGTTTGATCGGCCAGCACCTAACTCACCTTTTGACCTCTTTTAGTTGCCTCTAGGGTGCATGTGTTTCAGACATTATTGAGGGGGATCAGTGGAGGTTTCTGTTGGGATTAATTAACCTAGCTACTAATTAACCTAATTCTAATGACAATTGTTGGGTTTACAATTTTCCAACTGTGGTCACAACAAGATGCACCTATCAGAGCACTCAGCGTAGGAGACTCTTCTCACTACCTAAGCCCCCGGGTAGAGAGCAACACTTCGTGGCACCTCACATGCAAGAGTTCCCGAAAATAGGATTATTTCTATAGATCCCTTTACTCCAATACCAATTGCTGGGACGGATTTCAAAAATTCTCCCTAATTTGATAAATTAATGCAGCAGAAGGGTTTAAAATTCTTAATTTTAAACCTAGAGTTGATTTAAAGTTCATAATTTAAATCTATAGGCCTCTACTCCATTACATTCATAATAATAACACGAACTTTTAGACAGGCATAATAAGAAAAAGTATAAATAAATAGAAGAGCAAAAACTAAAAGAGAAGGAAAGAAGAACATACACGGAATTGATCCAAAGTAAGAATACCAGAATGAATAATAATTATCTTCTAGAAGCCTGAGAAAATTGAGAGAACACCGAGACCCAGCGGCCTCTTGCACAATGACCTAAATTCGCCCAGAGAGTGGACTTTTGAAAAATATTTAGTCCTAGGAAAAATCTCGGAACAAAATTTTTCATTTTAGTTTTTCTGAAAAACAATTTTTCAAAACAATTATGTTAAACATTACTTTAGAAAACCCTAAAATAATTTTAGGTTTTTCGTTGTGGGATAAAACTAAGTTCCGAAACCTAAAACAAAAACCTTAAAAAAAAAAAAAAAAAAACACACACACACACACAACAAAACGCCTCATCGTGAATGTTTATAAAAAAAAGAAAATTTAATCTGCTGAAGTCACACACGCGTTATATACGCGTATTATCCTAACTGTGTTGCTGACGTCAATGACACTTTTTTTTTTCTTCGAGATTGGGCGCAATGTGCCTAACACTGGTGGATATCCCACGCGTGCATACATTACCTGCGTTTTTCGTTTTTGTTTAAATTCCTAGATGTAAAAAATTCATGTTATAAATTTTAATTTTCAAAATTATCTTACTTTATAATTTTTAACTTTTATTTATCTCATGAATAATGCATAGAAAATTTAAATTTACTCATCTCATAAATTTTTTAATATTTTTCTGATTGCGATAAACACAGAGGCTTGCATAGAAACTTTAGGAAAAATTTAAATTTGGCTCCAAATGGGTTAAATTAACAATCTCATGATATAATTTAATTATAATTTAATGAGACTTAATTTCACTAAATATATCACACTAAACTTTAGACTTAAATCATTTATTCGATATTTTTCAAATAGACTGTATTGTTGACAACAACTCCTTCACTAGATATCCATGACGAAGAATAAATATAACTACTACCATTATCCGTTTCACAGCTTCTCCATTAGTTACCGACTCGCCCTTTACTGAATAATTCATTTATAATTAAACATATTAATAGTATAAATTCCAAATATCAAACATCTGGAACACTTTGGCCAATGTTTCTGAACAATTCAAATACTTATGAATCAACTAAGGCGACATATGTATCTCATAGACGACTGTAGATTCCATATTGAATACCTGATCTTTGGCAAACTCCATGCCGCTACCCAGTATAGGTGGGAATTCAGTCATACATTTAGACCTCACTTATAGTACACCAAAGTAACTAACGCTCCATGCACAAGTACCGGATTTAGAGTCGTTCAAATAGTACAACATGAATCACTCATCTTCAATTGTAGTCTAGAAACAAGCATCTCGCATGGTCCATCTCAGTGTGTCAGTCTTATTAAATACACCGACCTAACACTTTTAGATCAAAATCCACATGACTAAGACAAGCCATCTAAAGTGTTAAGTCATGGTCTTAACAAACAAGTAGCGCAAGCTTATCATCGAGCACGAGTTATTCAAATAACATTTCATATAATTGTTCCAAGTCAATCTGTGGCTTAATCTCATTATCCACATAGAACAAACATGTAAAATATAATATGAGGACTCTATCCATCTCATGGACGATATTTAAAAGAAAATCACAGGCAGTATAAATGCTCGCTTACAAAAATTTAACAAGGAAACGACTGGAACTTCAATTTTATTCTTTAATAAAATAATAGTAACAAAATAAATTTAGATTTTATGACACTAATCCTAACAACCTCCCACTTGTCCTAAATCCAACTCATGACAAGCTTTATACCCATCTATTTTGTGTATGATCCAAATGTCTATTAGGTCAATTATTCTATCTGAACTAACATGTCTTCTATGCAGCTTTTGAAGCTACATCGTATTAGCCTCTATGGTGAAGTCAACAATACAATACTGCTTAACATTCCTCCCACTAATGGCTCCTACTCCAAGGGTAAAGTTATGCCCAGACGTCAAACGTCTGGCATCTCTATCTGACTAGAAGTCTAAATCTGTATAGCTAGCTCGAACCAACTCGAACTGACTTGACAACGAAATCTTTACAACTATTAACACCCTACATCATTCCCAATGAGTAGTATATCATCGACATACAATACTAAGAAAGTCACTACTTTCTCTTGATATTATTTATACATGCTTGGTTCGTCAACCAATTGCTTAAAACCATAAGACTTAATCTCTTCATTGAATCTAATATTCAATGAGTGTGAAGCTTGCTTCAGTCCATATATGGACTTATTCAGCTTCCATACCATATGCTCCTGATTTTTTAGATTGAAACTGCCTGGTTGCACCGTATAGATGTCTTCTTCAAGATGACCATTCAAAAGGGCCGTTTTGACTTCCATTTGCCATATCTCATAATAAGTTGCAATGAATAAGAGTATCATTATGGATTTTAGCATGGCTACTTATGAGAAGGTCTCATCATAATGGATTCCTTCCTTTTGGGTGAAACCCTAAGCAACCAGACTTGTCTTGAAGGTCTCTACCTTCCCATCCACTCCTTTTTATCTCTTGTAGACCCATTCACAACCAAGTGCCTCAAGGGCTCTCGCCTAAGCTGAGTCTGGGGGGATTGGCTGTACGCAGCCTTACCCCTTTATGGTGTAACCCTACTGAGAGGCTATTTTCGAGGACCCCCAACCTTATAGGGCTGGAAACACAAGGACTTCCCAAGAGGTCACCCATCCTAGTACTGCATCTATGCTTTCTTGTACTTGAAATAATCTCGACCCAATTAGTAGGCGCATCTAATGCATCCATTGAGTCCCTAGTCATGTCTAGCTATTCAGAATTAGTGTCATTTTCTTTTAATTCCTCTAACACTGCTCTACTTTTGCTTTTATAGTGTACTACAAAAACCTCCTTTAAAAATTTCCCATTTACATTTACAAAAAACTTTTGATAGAAAGGACTGTACAAAAGGTCACCCTTGTTCCTTTGGGATAATCCCAAAAAAAGATTTCTAAAGGAGCCCTCATCATGGACCGTACCATTTCTAACATTGTCCAATTCCTTCTTTGCAACACTATTCTACTGTAGTATACCCAGAGCAGAAAGCTGAGATCTTATCCCATTTGCAATTAGGAAATCTAGAAACTCACCCGAAAGATATTCACCATCTTGATCTGATCGAAGTGACTTAACTTGTTTACCTAATTACTTTTCAACTTCAGCTTTGTACTCTTCAAACTTTTCAAAAGATTCCGACTAGTGTCTCAAAACATATCTATACCTTGTGTAATTATCAGTAAATATGATGAAATATTCATACCCACCTCTTGCTTGAATATTCTTTGGTCCGCACACATATGTGAGAATCAACTCAAGTAAGTCATCAACTTTGTTGCCTTTACTCTTAAAGACAAACTTGGTCATCTCTCCTTCCATGCAGGATTCACATATTGGTAATGACCTCAAGTCCAAAGTCTCTATCAATCCATCTTTTACTAGTCTTTGGATCATGTTCGAATTAGTGTAACCAAAATGTTGGTGCCATGTGTAGGCACTATCCCTTTCAGGTTTTTTTTCTTTTTTCTTTTTTCTTTTTAGGAGATTAAACAAGTGAGCTTGTGTTAGATTCATCCAAGCAAATACCAGAGTTTTGATCAAGAAATAACATGAATAAATCATTTATACATGTATCTTTTGAAAGTAAACAAATTATTTTGCATAATAACATGTTCACAACCAAAATTAATTGAATAACAATTATCTAGAAAAGAAGACACAAAAATCAAATCCTTGTACAATGCAAGTAAAATAAATAGTCCTTCAAAAACAATACTCTACCACTAAAGACTAGGCTAACATCTCCTACTCCTAAGACCGCTACTCGTGTACCGTCTCCAACCATCAGGTATAACTCCCCATCATACAGCCTCTTGCTTAGCCTGAGCCCCTGTAACATATTACAGACGTGGTCAGTTGAACTTGAGTCTACACACCAGGAAGTTGGTGGACTCTCAACTACGCATGACTCAACTAAGTGAGATGTCAATATATTTTCACCAAATGGCTTAGCAGTCTTTGAAGAAAGAGAAGCTAAGTAATTAGTGCAATTCCTCTTCCAGTGGCCAGTCTTCTCGCAAAAGAAACACTTTTCGTTTGCTGACTTTTTTATGGACTTGGTTGCTACACTAGCAACCTTACCCTTTGCTTTCTTTCCAGTAGATTCTTTGTGAGTAATAATTAAGTCTAACTTATTTTCCAGGTCAAGTAATTTGTTCCTATGAGTACATTATGCATTAGAGTCGAGTGAAGTTCACCCGCCGTATCCATATCAAATACTGTAAATGCAAACATTTGTGTAACTATCTAACAAGAGTCATGTATAATGCAATAATATCTACTCTTTTATTTTAGCAAACACAATCAGTTAGATATCCACAAAACTGTACTATCATACATGCCATGATGACCCAAACACACAACTCCTTACTCCCCAGCGGCGGGGTCACACGAAGCTAGTTAGGGTGAGAATTGTTCTCAATTAATATGTTTTCTTATAACTCTTACTAAACATGATTAACTCACTACTTTACCTTAGTCTGTAGCATGACACAATAGAGCTCCTCGAAGAGGCTAATGCACCATGCTAGTCAAGTAAAAACCATTACCTAAACCTCCATACAAATATACGTAATACTCTACAGCAGCGTTGTCGCATCGCTTCTTTGCACTTTGGTTTATGCCAATAGAAGTCTAACCCTGTAATTTGCAAACCAACATCCTCCGCAGGGAGGTCTATCGATCTACTATACTGCTAGATCAGTAATGGAGACCGTGAGGCCACAACAATTGAACCGCTCCCACTTGATTTTTATAAACTAGTAATTTTTTAATTAACTTGTATTTACAACTTGGATTATCTCATAATCTTGTGTAGAATCTCATTCTAAAAAACAACCAACAAAATTAATTAGTTAAATTGTTTTATTTAAAACACCACCGTCTTATAACGTAGATTATCTCATAATTTGCCTTAGAATCTCAATATAAAATTAACCAATACAATTAATTAATTAATTTTTGTTCAAAATAGTACCAACTTTATAATTTAGATTATCTTATAATCTACTTTAGAATCCCATTTGAAAATTAAATAAATTAATAGAAATTAATTTTTGTTCAAAAAAAAGTTGTAACTTAGATTGTCTCATAATTTATTTTAGAATCTCATTCTAAAATTAAATTAATTAATATAAAATAATTTCAATTAAAATAGTACCATCTTATAATTTAGATTATCTTATAATCTATTTTAGAATCCCATTATAAAATAAAATTAATTAATGAATTAAAATTAATTTTAATTATTATATAAACCAATACTAAAGTCTACACGTCCCAAAAAATATTTTTTTATATTAAATTGCTAACGTAAGTGTTGACCTGCTGACATTAATGTCAATTTTTTTTAATTTAAAATTTTAAATTAAAACAATTAATTTAAAAAATAATTGATTATAATCTCATTAAATCAGTTTTATCCAATTCCGTAAAAAATAATTGAACCTAATCTTATTAGATCAATTATTTTTAATTTCGTTAAAGAATAATTGAATCTAATCACATTAGATCTACTTTATCCGATTTTGGAAAAATTAATTGAATCTAATCTCATTTGATCAATTTTATCCGATTTTATAAATCATGATTAAATATACACATCTCATCATGCAAATAACATGAATGTAATTTCATGAGTTGACAATTCCGAATTAACTAATAAGTTGTTAACGATTTAAACAATTTAAATCATTACCTTAGACGATCCAATTACTAAGGAGGGCACCAACATGCCATCACCGGATCCCATTAGAACTCTGAAGTTAAGCGTGCTTGGACGAGAGTAGTATCAGGATGGGTGACCTCTTGGAAAAGTCCTCACCCTCAGACCCTGTGTAGGCGGGAGCCATTAAGGCACTGGGTATGTTCCTACCTTAGACAATCTAATTAACTATTAATTCATTAATGATTCAAACAATTTAAATCGTTACTTTAGCCTATCTAATTAACTATTAATTAATAAACGATTTAAATAATTTAAATCGTTACTGTAAACTGTCTTTCTTTCTTAGTAAAATCTCTATTTGATTGAATCACAAACCTATTTATTTTGGTTGTATTATACCTGTTCATATATACTATGAATGTAATCAGAGGCTGGCTCTGATACCAATTGTTGGGATTAATTAACCTAACTAATAATTAACCAAACTCTGATGCCAATTGTTTGGTTCACAGTTCTCAAACTACGGTAACAACAAAGTGCACCTATCAGAGCACTTAGCGTACGAGACTCTTCTCACAACCTAAGCCCCTGGGCGGAGAGTTATGCTTCGTGACACCTCACATGTGACAATTCCCGAAAAAAGGGTTATATCTATTGACCCCTTTGTTCTTTATACCAATTGTTGGGACGAATTTCAAAAATTCTCGTTAATTTGATAAATTAATGCAGCGAAAGGGTTTAAAATTTTTAATTTTAAACCTAGGGTTGATTTAAAATTCCTAATTTTAAATCTACGTATTTAAATTTCTAATTTAAATCCACAGGCCTTTATTCTAATACATTCATAACAAGAGCATGAACTTTTGAACAGGCATAATAAAAAAAATTGTCAGTAACTAGAAAAGCGAAAACTAAAAGATAAGGAAGAAGAGTATACCTGGAATTGCTCCAAAATAAGAATACCAGAATGAATAATAATTATCTCCTAGAAGCTCGAGAAAACCGAGACCCAACGACCTTCTGCGTAATGACCTCAATTCGCCCGGAGAGTAGACTCCGAAAAATATTTAATTTTAGAAAAAATTGCGGAACAAAATTTTTCCTTTTAATCCTTTCAAAAAACAAATTTTCTGAAAAATTATGTTAAACATTAATTTAGAAACCCTAAAATAATTTTAAATTTTTTGTCATGGGATAAACCTAGATTCCAAAACCTTTTAAAAAAAAAAAAAAACAAAAACAAGAACAAAAACACACACACACACACACAAAACAAAATGCCCAGCCACGACAATTTATTAAAAAAAAAAAATTTTGACCTGACGTCAGCAGCACGTGTTATATATGCGTGTTATCTTAGCTGTGTCATTGACGTCAGCGACACCGTTACCCCTCTTTTTTTTTTTTTTTTTTTTTTTAATGAGACAAATGAGCCTGACCATGGCGGATATCCCACACGTGCATTGCACACCCGGGTCTGATACTTTACTTGCGTTTTCCTTTTTTTTTTTTTTTAAATTCCAACATGTAAAAAATTCATCTTATAAATTTTAATTTTTAAAAATTATTTTATTTTATAATTTTTAAATTTTATTCATCTCATTAGTAATGCGTAGCAAATTTAAATTAACTCATATGATGAATAAATAATTCATTTTATTAATTTTTTAATATTGTTTCGATAGTGATAAATAGAGAGGCTTGTGCAGGGACTTCAGGGACAATTTAAATGCTCCAAATGGGTTAAATTAAGCATCTCATGATATAATTTAATTACCATTTAATGAGACTTAATTCAACTAAATAAATCCCATTGCACTCTGGATTTAAATAATTTATTCGATTTTTCCCAAATAGACTGTATTGACGGCAACAACCCCTTCACTGGATGTCCACGACGAAGATTAAATATAACTACAACCATTATTCTTTTCACAGCTTCTCCATTACTCATCGACTCGCCTTTCACTGAATAATTCATTTATACTTGAACATATTTATAGTCTAAATTCCAAATGTCAAACACTTGGAACACTTTGTCCAAAGATTTTTGAACTATTCAAATGCTTGCGAGTCAACTAAGGGGACATCTGTATCTCCTCAGAGACTGTAGATTCCATATTAAATACCTGATCCTTGTCACTACCAAATGTACGTGTGAATTTAGTAATACATTTAGACCTTACTTATAGTACACCAAAGTATCTAACGCTCCATGCACAAGTTCTGAAAACTCACAGGATTTAGAGTCATTGTTCAAACAGTACAACATGAATCACTCATCTCCAATGGTAGTCTAGAAACCAGCAACTCACAAGGTCCAACTTAGTGTGTCAATCTTATTAAACACACCAATCTAACACTTTTGGATTACCATCCACATGACCATGACAAGTCATCTAAAGTGTTAAGTCATGGTCCTACTAGACAAGTAGCCCAAGCTCATCATCGACCATATGTTATTCAAATAACATGCCTCACAATTTGTTCCAAGTCTATCTGTGGCTTAGTCTCATTACCTGCTTAGAACAAACATGTAAAATGTAATATGAGGACTTTGTCCATATCAAGGACAATACTTAAAAGAAAATCACATGCAGTATAAATGCTCACTTACACATATTTAACAAGGAAACGAATGAACTTAAATTTTATTCTTTAATAAAATAATATTAACAGAATAAATTCGGATTTTATGACACTATTCCAAACAGTTTTCGCAGGGGAGTGTGGACCTGCTGCCTATCTAGGTGATGATTCGTAGCAGGAGGGAGGACGACTCTATCCACCATCTCCTTTGGTTCCAACTGCACATCTCGAGGCATTCCTTCCTTCTTTTGCTTGCCTCTTGTGAGCGGCTTTGGACTAATGACAGATTTCTGAGACATTCGGCCCAAGTTTAGTCATCATGTTTGCTGTGTGGTTCAGTTGATGAATCTCTTAGCCATCTCTTCTTTGCCTGTAGCCTCTTTGCTTTTGTTTGGTCTAAGGTGTCATCGTGCACTTCCTTTGGCTGGCCTACACTTCCTTAGCGTGAGCTAGTCCCTTGGGCCACTAATTGGCTACGTCGTTGTGAGGCAGATCGTGTTCTTGCATAAGGGCATACACATCGTAGACTTGTACGTATATTCTTTCATATATGGAATATCATACTGACTTACCAAAAAACAATTTTATTGAACTTGATGTTTTAATGTCAACTATGAACGTATTTAGAGTTGGCTTTGATTCCAATTGTTGGGGAACGTATTAAAAAATTTTTCCCTAAACGACTACAACATGTACTTTGGAAAAACAATTTAAAATTCTTAATTTTAAATATAATGCCCTGATCTAAGTAAACTATTTAATTGGACTTAGATCTTACTCTAATAGGTTCATAATATAACAATCAAAAACATCGAATACAACAAGCATATAAACATGGTATGTAGAATAAATGAAACAAAGGAAAGAACAAAATAAATATCAAACACTTAATTTAGGCATACCTGAATTACAAATTCAAACTCCAAATTTGTAGATTTGAAATTAGAAAAAGAAACTTCTTGACACCTCAAGATCTTCTAAGCAATGACCTCTATTAGCACTAGAGTGTGGGCTCCCAAAATATTTAATTTAGAAAAAATTTTGGAACCAAATTTTTCCTTTTAATTTTTTCAAAAAATAAATTTTTAGAAAAATTATGCTAAACATGAATTTAGGAAAACCCTAAAATAATTTTAGATTTTTGTGTCATGGGATAAGATTAGGTTCCAAAATGTAAAATAAAAAAAACTTTACAAATAATGCACGAAACGCAGCATATTTATAAAAAATAAAAATGCCACGTGTCAATCTCTGATTGGCAATCCTGTGTCACAAGGATGCTATGGCTAAAACAACACTTGTCATCACACTATAGGTCCATGGCCGTTGCCGCGGATCATCCTCCTTTTTCCCTTTTTTCTGATTGAGGTAGGCGTGTGCCCCCCGCGCGTGCATGCATGCGGCTGTGTGGTTATTTACCCTCTTTTGTTTTAATTTATTTTTTTCTAAATTCCTACATGTATAAAATTCCTGTCATAAATATTATTTGTTAAAATTAATTTATTCATTTTATGATTAAATAATTCATCTTATGAATTATATTTAACAAAATTAATTTATTTTTCTTATGAATAAAGAATTCATCCTATGAATTCAATTTAAAAAATTTAAAGCAGTGCTTAAGTTGAGGCTTGTGGGGGTCCTAATGGACAATCTAACTCTAGCTCCAAATAGGGTTAAATCTGGTTATCATCTCATGATAACAATTGAATATCATTTAATAAAATTTGATTCCACTAAATGAGTTTTACTGCACTTTAGAATTAAATATATTCACTCAAGAATTTTCCAATTAATTTTACTCCGACAATTGGCCCCTATATTAGATATATGTGAGCAAAAACAACTTCAATTGCTATTGTTATTTTTCTCACATCTATCACCGTAGTTCATGACTCACCCCATCTAGAAAAATTTATAATACAAAAACAATTTCCATATTAGTTCCAAATGTCAAATATATGAAATACTTTGGCTAAAAATTTTAAAATATGTTTGTATATTTGCGAATCAACTAGGGAGACATCTTACATTGTAGATTCCTAATAAAATATCTTTCCCGCCACACTTCACGCTATTGCCTAACAATGTAAGATCCTAGTTATTCAATTTTAACCTCATCATTTTGGGCATCAAAGCAATTAACATTCCGTGCCCAAGTTTGGACTATTTCCTGGATTTAGAGTTATCGTCTTACAGAATTAATTATTTTTTATGGTAGTTAAAGAAACAACTAATTCAAGTGATTCTACTCAGTGTTTCATTCTTATTTAAAAACACCAACATAATACTCTTGGATCCCTATCTACATGACCAAGACACGTCATCAGAAGTATCACATTATAGTCTTATCATACAAATTGTCCAAACTTATCACCGACTATGAACATGCTTTGACAACATGTCACCAGTTTGATCTAAGTCTTTTCGTAGTTCGATCTTATTAACAACTTAAACCAAACCTGACATGTCATCTGGGACAACGTCCATCTCATGGAATGTTTTAGAAAAATAATCACATGCATATTTAACTCGTAAAACATAATCAGATAATAAATAAATCAAACAATTTTATTTATTAAAAACTAACTAATTAGTTTTTTATTTTTTTTTCTAGGACACCAATTCTAATAGCCTTCACATAGCACAAACATTTAGGTTACATTAATTCAAATCACATTCAAAGACTGGTAAAAGATGGACTAATAGAACCTTTGGACTTGAAGTCATTATGTCTTGAGGAGTTAAGGCAACAGAGTTGGTGGTTTGCTTGAGCTGGTTCACACATATGTATGTCGACCAATTAACGTTCAAGCAAGAGGTGGGTATGAGTACTTCATTTACCTTCACTGATGATTACTCAAGGTATGGATATGTTTATCTAATGAGACATAAGTCGGACTCTTTTGAAAAGTTCAAAGACTACAAAGCTGTAAAAAGTAATTAGGTAAACAAGTAAAGTTGCTTTGATAGGATCGAGGTGGAGAATATCTTTCGGGTGAATTTCTGGATTTCCTAACTGCAAATGGGATAAGATCTCAGCTTTCTAACCTGGGTACACCACAGCATAATGGTGTTGCAAAAAGAAGGAATATGACATTGTTAGAGATGGTAAGGTCCCCAATGAGTTATGCTACTTTGCCAATCTTTTTTTGGGGTTATGCTTTGGAAAAGGCAGCATATCTTCTAAACTTAGTTCCATGTAAGTCAATTCCTAAAACACCTGCGGAGTTATGGACTTGGAAAAAGCCAAGTCTTGTGTACCTTCGAATTTGGAGGTGCCCAGCACATGTGGAAAAAGTATCCTAACAAGTTGGAACCAAGGACGGAGGTGTGCATGTTTGTTGCCTATCCCAAAGAAACAAGGGTTGGTCTTTTCTACAGTCCTTCTGATGAAAAGGTTTTTGTAAGTGTGAATGCAAAATATTTAGAGGAGAATTTAGTAGTAGATTACAAAAGCAAAAGCAGAGTAGTGTTAGAGGAGTTAAAAGAAAATGACGCTAATTCTGAACAGCTAGACACAACTCGTGACACAGTGGATGCATTAGATGCACCTACTAATAGGACCAAGAATGTTCCAACGACACAAGAACCTAGGCGTAGTGGGAGGATTGTTAAGACACCTGAGAGGCTCGTGGAGGGGGATTAGTAGTTGACCGTGATATTGAATCTGATCCTCTTAGCTACAATGAGGTAATTAAAGACAAGAATGCTGACCACTGGGTCTTAGCAATAAAATCTGAGATAGAATCTATGTATTCTAATAAGGTCTTGGAACTTGCATAGGCGCCTGTTGGCATTAAACCCATTGGATGTAAATGGGTCTACAAGAGGAAAAGATGAGTGGAAGGGAAGGTAGAGACTTTCAAGGCAAGGCTGGTTGCTAAGGGTTTTACACAAAAGGAAGTAATCGACTATGATGAGACTTTCTCACCAGTAGCCATGCTAAAGTCTATAGCGATTCCCCTGTCCGTAGTAGCTCATTATGATTATGAGACTTAGCAAATGGATGTTAAAATGGCCTTTCTGAATGGTCATTTTGAATAAGACATCTATATGGTGCAACCAGACAGTTTCATTAGCAAAAATCTAGAGCACATGGAATGCTAATAGAAGAAGTGCATATATGGACTGAAACAGGCATCACACTCATGGAATATTAGATTGAATGAAGCAATTAAGTCCTATGGTTTTGAACAATTGGTTGATAAACCATGTGTGTACAAATGACATTAAGTGAAAGCAGTGACTTTCTAAGTGTTGTATGTGGACGATGTACTACTCATTGGGAATGATGTAGGTGTCTTATCAGCCATGAAGATTTGGTTGTCAAGCTAGTTTGATATGAAGGATTTAGGAGAAGCAAGCTATATTCTTGGGATTAAGATTTTGCAAGATTGTAAGAATAGGATGTTAGGTCTCTCTCAAGCCACTTATATTGACAAGATGTTGTCAAGTTATCACATGGAGGACTATAAAAATGGGCTTTTGCCTTTGAGGCATGAAGTCTCTCTTTCTTTAGAATAGGGTCCTAAAACACCTCAAGAGGAGGAGCATATAAGTAATGTACCATATGCTTCGCATGTGGGAAGCCTCATATATGCTATATTATGCATGAGACCAGATGTCTACTATATTGTAGGTATGATTAGCAGATATTTGTCTAATCTGGGTTTGATGCACCGGGTGGTAGTCAAGCATATTCTCAAGCACATGAGAAGAACTAGAGATTATATGGTGATCTTTCAAAGTGATGAGCTAGCTCCAATTGACTGTACTAATTCAGACTACCAGCTTGATAGAGATGCCAAACATTCGACGCCTGGATATGTCTTTACCCTTGGAGGAGGAGCTATAAGTTGGAGGAGTGTCAGGCAGTCATGTATTGCCGAATCCACCATGGAAGCCGAATATGTTGTGACTTCAGAAGCTGCAAAGGAGGCATGTTGGCTCAAAAAGTTCGTGATAGATCTTGAGGCCGTTAAAGATGCTCCAACACCAATTAGGGTCTTTTGCGACAACTCAGGTGTGATGGCTAATTCTAAATAGCCTAGAAGACACAAGATGCCCAAACACATTGAAAGGAAGAACCACATCATTAGAGACTATGTGGAGAAGGGTGAATTGGCCATATTGAAGATAGACACGAGCATATATCTTGCATGTGATTTTCTGAAAGAAGACAAAAAGCTCCTTTGAAGCACATTTAGATGGCAAGGGTATAAAGTGTATAGTAAATTGGATTTAGGATAAGCGGGAGATCATTATGAATAGTGTTCTAAAAATCCAAATTTGTCCTTTAAATATTACTTTATTAATTAATAAAATTAAAGTTTCAATCGTTTTCTCGTTAAATTTGTGTAAGTGAGCATATATCTTACATGTGATTTCCTTTTAAGTAATGTCCATGAGATGGATATAGTCCTCAAATTAAATTTTACATGTTTGGTCTAAGTAGATAATGAGATTTACCAACAAAAAGACTTTCGATCAAATGGTATGAAATGTTTTTTGAAAAACTTGTAGTCGGTGATGAGCTTCGACTACTTGTCTGTTGAGACTATTACTTGACACTTTAGATGACTTGTCTTGGTCATATGCATGGCGATCTAAAAGTGTTAGGTTGGTGCATTTAATAACATTGATACATTAAGTTGGAACATGTGGGTTACTTGTTTCTAGACTACTATCGAAAATGAGTGATTCATGTTGCACTATCTGAACGACGACTCTAAATCCCGAGAGTATTCTGAGTAAGGCATTGATACAACAACAACAACAGACCTAGTGTCTCAAGGGCTCCCCGTTCAGGGGGGGGGGGGGGGGGATGTACGCAGCTTTACTCATTCAGGGTGTAACCCTGCCGAGAGGCTGTTTCCGAGAACGCGAGGATTTTGCAGGAGGTCACCTATCTTTGTACTACTCTCACCCAAGCAAGCTTAACTTCGAAGTTCTAATGGAATCCTGTGCATTAGTACCTGCTAAATGAACCCTATATTCTCTAGGAAGCGGAGTGACAAGGATCAAGTAAGGCCTTGATAAATGACTGAATTCCCACGTACACTAGGTAGCGGCATGAAATGTGACAAGGATCAGGTATTCAATTTGGAATCTATAGTCTCTTGCAAGATACGTATGTCCCCTTAGCTGATTCATAGGTATTTGAGTTAATTTGGAAACTTTGGTCAAAGTGTTCCAAGTGTTTCACATTTGAAATTTATACTGTGAACATATTCAAGTATAATTAAATTATTTAGTAATGTCTCATAGAGGGGTTGTTGTTGTAAGAATAGTCTATTTTGGAATTATTGAACTAATGATTTAAGTCTAGAGTATAGTGAGATTTATTTAACGGAATTAACTCTCATTAAATGATAATTAAGTTTTATCATGAGATTGTAATTAATTTAACCCATTTGGAGCTAGATTTAAATTGTCTCCGAGGTCCTTGCACAAGCCTTTGGTTTTACTACCATCGAAAAGATATTAAAGAATTCATGAGATGCATAAATTTTATTTTGCCAAATATTATTTATGAGATGAATAAAAGATAAAAATTATAAAATTAAATAATTTATATCATAAGATGAATTTTTACATGTGAAAAAAAAGAAAAAAAAAAAAAACACAGGTCGCAATCGGTGTTGTGCAAATCTGGTCGGCTAGTGAGCGACACGTGTTGCGCGCTTGACAGTGGAGGGTGGCGATCTGCATGCACATGTGTGGGCTAATCTGGGCTTGCCATGTGGCTTGTGGTGACAAGCCCAATTGCAGCATAGTTAAATGGCATCGTTTGGCTGCGTTTTACTTTATATTCTAACGCGTCCCACATCGCTCTTTTTCTAATTTTTGCACCATATTCTACTATAAATAGGGTACTGATTTTAAGGTTTGGCATTCAATTTTAAATTAATTATTTCTGGAAGTATTTACTTTCGGAGATCTAATAAGAGAGAAAATTTCCTCCGAAATGTTTTCTCTTTAGTTTAATTTTTTCAGAGCCCACACTTCCGGTATTTTCGAGGTGATTGCATAGAAGGCTTCTTGGTCTCGATTATTTTTTAATTTCTTGGTATTCTTTATTTGGAGCAAATCCGGATGTTCTTCTTTCCTTTTCTCTTTTATGATTTTTTGCTTTTTTATTTATTTAAATTATTCTTATCATGCTAGTTTTAAATTCCCTGCTTATGCGAGAGCCCTTGGAGACACTGGGTTTGTCGTTGTTGTTGTTGTTGTATGCTAGTTTTAAATTATTATGAATGTATGAGGAATTTAAATTTATAGATTTTAAATTAGAAATTTAAAATCAATCATAGGTTTAAAATTAGGAAATTTTTACCCTTCCACTGTGCTAGTTTAATAAACTTAGGCAAAATTTTTGAAATTCATCCCAACAGAACTTCCTTCTTTGACCTTGCTCGATTGAGACAAAGCCAAGGTGAATTTGTGAAAGATTATATCAACCGATTCAAAAGAGCTGGGTTGAAGTGCACGGTGGTTCTTCCTGAGGTTCTAGCCTTGAATGGCTTGCATACTGAGTTTAGGAAGAAGTTTGAAGGTTCAACTTCACAACACTCTTACAAATGGCTGAATGTGTAGCTAAGTACGAGGCTATTCTAAAAGAAGAAAGCCTCTAGAAAATAGTGTGTATGGAACTTATGTACATGGCTTGATTGATAAGGATGTAGATCCTCCATTTGAAATTGATGTTATTCAATACATCAAAGGGCGTCCAATGTTTTGCAATCCTTTAGTCATGAAGGATATAAAAGCAAGGAAGTCTTAAAAATTCCAAGACTAGAGGAAATACTCATTTGACCTTTCAAGAGCTAATATCATATTCGATGGGTTGAGGTAAATAGTAAACTTAAGATTAGGGGTAAGCACAGAAAACCTGACCTCAATTTACTAAAGGGGATGGTATACTATAAATGGCATGATTTGTTTATTCACTCAGCGAAGAACTACATGATCATTAAAAAAGTGGTCCAAGATGCCATTAAGGCAAGGGAGCTGATTTTCCCTGGAAAAGGTTAGATGGGTGTCGATAGAGACCCCTCAGGGGATTTAACAGATGAATACTGCAAATGGCACATTACTACAAATCATTCAACATGTGACTGTGCCACTTTTAGTAGGTTGTTAAAAATACAACTGCAAGAAGGGGCTATTGTCCTCTATAGAGAAGAAGAGTCAGCCATGGGAATATCCACCGGTGACCATTGGCAGACCATCTTTGGATGTAAGGGTATTAACTTTAAAAGACAAAGGATCAGAGTTACCTTTGGTGGCTGCAACTTCTACCACAAGTTCCACCTAGGGATCCTTGTCTGCTACTATAACATCCCCTTACGGCCTTCTTATGTGTTAGCTATCATGAACTCCAAAAAAAGGAGGAAGGCAGTTATAACATCAACTTTTTCCGGGACTGTCCCGAATTGTATTCGGACCCCTTGATCTGTTTCTTATTCAGGACTTCCATCCATGGGCACGTCCTCATCATGCTCTTGAGAACTACCATCACTTAGCACGTCCTGCTCTAGAGGTTGGTTTTCTGGAACAACCGCTCGAGCTTGAGACTCCTCCTTAGGTTGGGGGAAATCTTCTTCATGCAAGTAATTCTCAATATCAGACCATGTTGGGTAAACACGACCCAGGGGTTCCACTACGTTGATGCGAAGAGGGGAGTACACCTCATCATCATCAACTGATCTTCGAGTCAGTGAACTCTTGGCAAGTTGGTCCCACTAAGATTCTTATTCTTCAAAAGATGGGAGATTGGTCCATCTCTCTAGCTTAATGTGTGGCTGCCTTTTTTCGAAAGTAGTAATAGGTTTGGACACAGTTGTTAGGTCTTCAAGATCCATAGACTCAGTTTGCTTGCACTTACAGACCTTGGCTTCTTCTTGAGAGAGCCTAGTTAAGCTGGTATCGAGCAGAGTCTTTCATGGAGCTGCCTTTTTCCATAGTTTCCTCCTCTTTTGGGTTCCAGTAAGGTTAGAGGGATGAACCTCCTCTCAATCAAGGATGGTGCCCTAACTGTCTTGGTCCTTGACCGGTGTCCACATCTAGTAGGTGATATTTCGAATTTCTCCTTGGATGCCCAATCTTCATGAGGATTTGGCCTTTTGGAGGAGGGTCCTCAGCAAGCCCATATCTACGGGACTTTTCAAATGGCATCTTCAGTTCCAAGAGGGGGTCAGCAGGGGAAATATATTGAGGTAGTAGTATGAGTTTTCTCATCGTTGCTTGTATTTTCCCACAACATCGCTAGCATGCCTTGTAGGACACCCTCTCCAAGTCTTGAGATATTCCCTCTCGGCATGTAAGGCCCATAATGGGCCCTTGAATACTGCTGATATCCATAGCTAACTCCTCAGCCATTGTCAGCATATTGGCAGAGTCATTGTGGAGTTGATCAACAACTTCTTAAAAACTGCTCACTTAGTTTTGGGATGGAGTTCGGTAATAGACCATCAGTAGATCCCATCATCCAATGTGTGTGCAAGTCTTGGGAAGCCTAATATTTGCTTAATGACCAACCGTTCAAATAGGTGGTTTGCCACCTTTGCCTTCTAAATGTCATTGAAGACCATTTTTCTCTTGTAAAGGGGAAGAGGGTTAGTTTGGACACAACAGAGATTAGTTGGGCAATAATGTCACTAACATTACTTTAAGAGGACTAGGGAAGGGGTCTTTATCAACGCCCATCTGTCCTTCTCTCAGGAAGATCAATTTCCTTGCTTTTATGGCATCCTGAACCATGTTTATAAAGATGACGCAGTTCTTCATTGAATGTGTCAAAGAATCCTATCATTTATAATATACCTTGCCCTTAGTAGCATTGGGGTGAAGCATTCTATCTTTACCTCTAATCTTGAGTTTATTATTTGCCTTAAGCCAATTGAATATTATGTTGGCTCTTGAGAGTTCAAACGAGTGTTTCTCAAGTCTTGGGATTGATAAGACTTTCTGGCTTTGATACCCTTCTTAACCAAAGGAGTACAAACCATATGACATCCCTTGACGTATTTAGCAACGTCAATCTCATATGAAAGATCTTCATTCTCTTTGATTAGGCCATGTACATAATATACATGCAATATTTCTTCAGGCTTACTTCTTTTAAGATGGCATTACATCTAGAGGTGCATTCGTCCATCTGTAAGTGCATCACGAAGTTAGAGCCATCGAATTTCTTCTAGAACTCAATATCTAAGCCATTCAATGCCAGATTGGCATATTCAACTTTAGGAAGGGCTACAGTACATTTTAGCCTTCCTCTCTTGAACTGGTTAATGTAATCTTCCACTGATTCACCCGACCCTTGTCTATTTCGAGCCAAGTCAAACATGTAAGTTCCCAATTCCATTCTTGGGAACCGAGCCTGTAATTGACTTGCCATGCCTTCCTAACAATAGATGGAATTAGGCAGCAAGCCAATGTACCACTGAAAGTGATTTGAGTTAAGGAACTAGGGAGCAATCTTAACTTGAGGTATGATTATCAACTGCTTCTCTAAATTGGCAATTGAATCTTGCAATCTGCTCGAGGGTAGACACAGTCCCTTCTCCAGAGAAGAGGGTAAGCTTGAGGATTTTGTATCCTCGAGGAAAAGAGTAGTCCCTGTCTATGTAGTCAGGGCAAGGTTTATTATACAAGGGTCTATTGACCCTTCTAAGGCCTGGCCTATACATCTGTTCGATGAGGGTAGTCAATTGGTCCCAGAAGGGTAGGTTAGGCACATCGTTATGCCCTTACCACTGCAGCCCAAGTGGGTGAGGATCTTCAGGGGGATCTGCAAGATATCCCTGAGCACCCATCACAACCTAGTGTGGGAATGGATTTTGGCCCCCAAACCAGGGGCAACCCCCAGAATCACATTGGCCATGCACGTGGTTTGGCCATAAACTTTGTCCTAGTGAGACCTGGGTTATACGGTAAGCCTAAGAGCACACTAATTTTATCAGGCTGTTGGTTCATCCTCGTTTGATCAGTCCCCAAGTCGTGATCTTGAAGAAGTGTGTGGTTAACTTCCCCCCAATGTGGTAGGCATGAAGAGGTCTAGGGAGGAGAGGTTGGCTCCAAGAAGTGGGTACCTGTCCTTATATTCCTACTTTGGAGCCTTGAAAGGCAACCTCTACTACCTGAGGAGGGTATGAACAGTCTCGCCCCCCCCCCCCCCCCCCCCCCCCCCCCCCCCCCCGCGGCCCCCAGTGTCTCAGGGATAGGCAACACTAGCATATTAGCGTTTAGATCCCTTTGAGGCCAGAAAAGAACTCTAATTCGAAGGATAAGCAACCCCAAGGGGCACATTGTTCCTATGGCTAGGTATCAATTGTTTAAACTTGGTTAGCCATAACTGGGTTTTTCATTCTCTCAGGGACAATATAGTTAACATGAGTAACTGGTAATCGTGGGCTTGAATGAGCCTCGCAAGGATATCCAGTTCGTGCTGACGAAAAAGGTGCAAGCCTGTGTTGCCTAATATCCTTTCTAATGGCTTAAACTAAGTGTTCGTGAACCTCAGCTGTCTAACCAAGATATGCTTGAGCTCAACTACGGTATGTCTTGTCACGTCCTTAGCGATAAGGGTAGCAGTAGAAGGTAAGGTTGAGTTCCTTTCAACTAAGACCCTGTCAGTCTCTCCATGATGCATGTCAATCATAGAGGTTCCAATGTTATATATGACGGCTCTCATGGTGGCAGAGTTTTCACTCTTGGCCGATAGATTGCGCTCTATTTTAGCACGTTGTCTCTCAAAGGCTTCTCTTATTGTTTGTTGAACTCTTTAGACCATAATTTCTAAATGGCATTTAAGCTTAGGCATGAAACTCTTGCTAGAATGGCCATTCAGCCCGATACGTTCATCTTTCGGGATGTCATCATCATCACCGTTCTCACTACCGTGGCTATGACTCACTTCATCCCCTTGTGCTACAGGACTTTGTTCAAGAGGACGCTCAAGCAGGGATCCAATCAGGGCTGAGCCCTCTGGCTCCTCATGCTCGAGAGCACTGAACCTCCTAGTTTTGACCATTAACAAATGGTTTAAAATTACATCCTAGTAATCCACAATGGGCTAGAGGTGATGAACTCTTGTTTTAAGCCTCCCACTGTGGTCGCCAAAAGGTGTTTTTACTTTATTTTGGTTGTAATTAAGTGTGATGTGATCATGACAAAATGACGACAAAACAAACATGCACAAGGGACTTACTTCGACTAGAGGGTGAGCATAAATTGAAAATGGTTGTCTTTGACCTCGACCACTCACCATTTTTGGAGAAAAGGTTGTGATATTTTTGTGCATCTAACTTCAGTTATATTGTGAGTTCCACTTATGCTTCAATTAGGAAGACTTGGTTAAATATTTTCGTGGATATATATATATATATATATTAAAAGGAAAATAAAGGGATATCTACCTAACTCAAGTGGAAATTACATTGACGGAGCAAGGCCCACATACACCTTTCCTTGTACACTTAAAAGTCATGGATTGGGGTGGGGACAAACCTAAGAGTTTAGTAATCCACATAAAAGCCCCGAGTCAATTAGGTTTTTAAGCCTAGCACCCTTGACTTATACTAAGTTTAATGAGTTTAGGTCTGACGAGATTAAGATGGAGCAAACCAAATTCAGGTCACTGGATTAGGACCAACGAATAAAGATCAAGCCATGGCTGTTAAAGTCCTAATCAATGGCATGAACCTAAGTTCACCTGACTTATCAAGTAGTGACAATAGTGTTGAGACTGAAGCAATCAAGGTCAAGCCTTGACTTTCAGAGCCTTAAACTAGAGCCTCAATTCTCAACTTGTCGAAATTTGGGAACAGATCAGAACAGGAAGTTCATACCTAAAACTCAAAAGAATGTATTATTGAAGAAGCAAGTAAAAAAGTTCTATGCTAAGATAAGCTACGCTAAGTTACGCTGCTTCTAAGAAAAGAGCACAAGTGTGCTATTAAAAAAACCTTGAAGAAGTTTTGTATTGGGTGTGTGTGCTTTGGACTATAACAAAGTTCTTTATTTATAGATAAACTAAACAATGCCTACCTTCTAATTCTACGGCATTTTCTTCCCACCTTAGGCCATTGAGCTTCTTTTTGCGAGTGAATGATCAATGAACTTGTCCGTGGTTCAGTTTTGGAGGGAATTCTTTGGAGCCCACGTCCAAATTTCTAGTTTAAGTTCTTTCTTAAAGCTCCACGTTTTCTTAGATTAAGCTTAGTGTGCAAGTATCTACAATTACACTCTAAGTAACTGTCTCGACCATGAAAACCACTAGTCTCATCGCCTTCTTAGAAGCTCCTTGAGCTCGAGCTCCCTTTACCCTTCAACCATCTCAAGCCTCCAGTGGTTGATACCCTTTTTAGGGTGAGATTCTTCTCAGGATGCTGGGCCCGAGACGCTGTTAGTTCAACAACTAGAGGCCTAATTCTCCTTAAGGAGGACCTCATCTGTTAAGCACATGGCACTTTGCTTAAAATGACATCATCCCAGTTCCCTCAAATTTGGGGTGTAAACACTTCTTCACTAGTATTTGAGCTAAGAGATTCAGTTTCCTGAGGCGGCTCTAGCGCATGTTGCTGTGGGGGAGAATTTGGGATTCCTTAATGATTGAAGCTGCTGTTTCCTCTGTGTGTAAAAGGCCAAGTCAGAACAGCTATGGCGAGGGATGAATAACAGAAAACAGGCTAAGAAAGGCAAACACATCTGACTGAGGGAGCCTGGCTCTTCTCTTTCTCTCCAGCCGTGAGATTGGTACTTTTTCTTCATCTTCTTCTTCTACGACCTGAATGGCTTTGGATGGAAAAGAAGGAGGACCACTTCTATTCTTCGAGCCAAAAACTTTAAGGGCTGTTGGAGAGGTTTCTGGAGGAGATTCCTCTAATAACATCCTTGTGAAGCTCTAGGTACTCCTTGAAATTTCTAGGGTGGCTAAAGTTGCAAAGTAAAGAACAAGGATGAGCCTTTGATTAAGCCATCTGAAAGACAAAATCAAAGTCTGCTTCAAGGATGGCTATTTACCGGGTAATGACTTCTTTGGAGTCTGCCCTATCCTAGTTGACTGGGCTCCTCTTTAGCTGGGATCAAGGGAAGGTGTAAAATAATGCTTGGAGTATGTGGCCCCCATAGAGGACCAATGGGCTTTGAACCAAGCTATAAAAAGAGGTGTGGCATGTGTGGAATACTTATAGGTAGTGGGGTACCCATATAGTGACTTGACCTCAAGATTTGACTCACAGAGCTCTTTGCATTGGGAGAGCTGAAAAGAGGTCTTTTTAGCCCACCATTGGTTCTTGGTCCTCATATTTGGAAAAGAAACGTCCTGGACCATCCCAAATTGCCTGGCAAGCAATCCACTCATATAAGTCTCTACACCAGGACAGGTCTTGTGATGAAAGAAGAGATCTTAAGGGCACAAGATTGCCTGCCGATCTGAGCATTGATGTATATAGAGACATTATTATGGAGGTCCAGCTTCTTGAACCAAAGAGAACTAAGTTTCCTCTCTTTGAGGGGAGTCCACTAGATCCCTATCCTACCTAGAGGAGACATGAGCCTCTCAAGGCATTGGACAAAATACCATCCTAGGGGCAAAAGGACATCTCTTTGAGCAAATTGCTCTCCATAATATGTGGGCCTCTCGTTTGTGGGGACAAAGGGTCCTTTGTAGCAAAGCTGGGGCCCATAATGAGACCAGCCACAAGGGTCCTCCCAACTGGACAACATAGTTCTTGACTATGATATCCCTAAGGCGTCCATACACTTGATCCAAAAATAGTGGTCCTAAAGCAAGTGGACCAGTGCTAAAGGCTAGGTTTATTACCACAATCTTAAGAGACTTAAGCATGGACTTGGAAGAATTAGCCAAAAAAAAACTTATTTAACCGAAACAAGTAAAAATAGATCTCTTCGTCTTTGGTCTCTAGTCCATAGTTATGACTTTCAATGACAAAAAGTTTAACAAAAGTCTCATAACCGCTTGGTAGGTCAGTCACAAAGAAACAAAAGGCAAAGGTTTCAACCTCGTCAGAAGCAAAAGAGTAAGAGGCAAACCATCTCCTCCTGTGGAAAGACCGGTTAATGCCTTTATGTCCTCTAAAGTAATTCCTAAGAAGCCTTCAGGGAGGAAAAAAGCGTTATTATTTGCTATACTTTGTCTTAAGTGATGTGTGTGTGGTCGCATTAAATGTGGAAAAAATAAACGTGCAAAAGGGACTCACCACGACTAGGAAGTGAGCCTAATTATGAACAACAAATCTTTGACCTCAACCACTCACCATTTTCGGAGAAAAGGTTATGATTTGTTGGTATATCTTAGTTCGGTTATACCGTGAGTTCTGCTTACACTTTAATTAAGAAGACTTTGTTACGTGTTTTGTAGATTTTACTTATTTTAATGACAAAAAAATTAAAGGATATGGACCACACTCAAGTGGCAGTTAAAGTGATGGATCAGGGCCCACAGACACATTTCCTCGTCAGAAACTAGGGTGGAGACAAACCCAAGAGCTCAACAGTTCACTTATAAGCCCAAGTCAATCAGGTTTTTAAGCTTGGCACCCTTGACTTATAATAACTCAAATGATTCTAGGTCTGATAATATTAAGGTGGAGCAAACCGTATTCAGGTCACTGGATTAGGACCAACGTAATCAAAGGACAAGCCTTGGCCATCAAAGCCCTAATCAATGGCGTGGACCTAAGTTCACCTGACTTATCAAGCATTGATACTTGTGTTAAGAAAAACACAATCAAGGAACAAAGCATTGGCCATCAAATTCTTAAACTGAAGACTCAAATCTCAACTTGTCAATTTGTGGGAACATATTAAAATTGGAAAGTCAACCGGAGAACTATATTATTATGGAGGTAAGTACAATTAAGATCTACACTATGCTACACCTAGCTAAGTTACGTTACTCTTAAGAAAAGAGCATAAGTGTGCTGTAAAAAACTTCAAGAATTTTCATCTTATGTACTACTTTAGACTGATGCAGAGTCCTTTATTTATAGAAAAAGAAAATAACAGCTACTCTTATTTTCACGAAAACTCCACCCACATTCGGCCACTAAGCTCTCATTTTATCCGCGATTATCCTTCATCAACTTGTCTTAAGTTTTGATGGAAATCCTTGATGCTCACATCCGTAATTTTAGTAGAAGTTTCCTTTAAAAGCTCCATGCTCCCCCGGATTAAGCTTAAGGCCCAAGCAATTGAAATTGTGCTCGAAGTAACTTCCTTGAGCTTGGAAACTCCCATTCTTATAGCTTTCTTGGCAGCCTCTCAAGTTCCAACTTATTTCACCCTTCAGCCATTTTGAGCCTCGAGTGGCTAATATCCTTAACAAGGGTAATAATGTTTTCCAGGAATTGTGCTCAAGAAACCATTATTATAGTACCCAAAGTATTAACTCCTCTAGGAGAACCCAACGTGATGACCACGTGGCACTTCACTTGAAAATGGCATCCCCAGCCTTGTTAAAATTAGGGTGTAAACAGTTTTAGCAAATGTTCCAGCAGCAGGTGAGCGATGTCATAGTGTGGTAATCATACTTAAGACTAATCTTTGAGAGTCCAATAGCTTCATAGATGCAAAGATTCCTTCATTTCTCTTCTAAGATTGGCCAGGAACGTCCACCCTTTAAAGGGGGTTGAATCTTTATAGATGCGACTGTTGCCCTAAGAATGACTTGTGGAGACTGTGCGAGGCAAAGGAGATTTTCCAATATCTAGAAGCACCCCCTCAAGGTTGGGGACCTCCAGAAAAGGGTAAAAAAATTGGCCTTGGGGCACAAGGTTCAATGATTGAAGAAGGATTATTCTCTAGCATCTAAGAAAGATCCTCCTCGATGGTACCAAGATCAATAGGGCTTCAAAGCCTATCAGAGACTATTGAAAAATCCGATTGAACCAGAGGTGCCAATTGCTAAATAGGCTATTAGCCTAAGGGCTGGGGATAGAGACATCGTAAGAGATTTAAGCCATTTCTTAGTAGTTTAAAAAATCTTAAGTTACAAAGAGCAGGTTAGCAACGAAGAGCAAATGAATTTGCTCTGGAGATTTTGGAAGAGAAAAGGAGGCGACAAGGGGGGCAGCGCTAGGGCATCCCGTTTTTGGCATGGCGGTTACCACCTTGGGTCCGGCTAGGCAACATTAGGTTCGCTGGCAGATCCACTTCCTGGTGGTGCTGTTGGATTGCTGCCCCAGTGGCTAGAAGAAGGTGAAATCGAGGGAGAGAGGGGCATAGGGTTTTGGGTGTTGGTGATGGCTACATAGGGCATGTGGGCCCCAATCGGAGGCCCCTTCACCTACAACTAGCCCTGATGGTCTTCTTCTTCCCTCACCGACACACGGCAGTCGGTGCGGCGGCCCAATTGGCGGTGTGCGATCGTGGGGGTTCTTTAAACCCACGATCTCTTTTTCTCTCTTCTCTCTTTCAAGATTTGGAGCATTTTCTTGTAAGTTCTTCTTGATCCTTTACTGCTTGGTGTTACTAGGTGTCGGGCGACGATCTTAGCCTGTTATCTTGGCGGGTGACTCGTGGTGTTTGTGGGGTGGAAACCCTATTTTTTTCAAGGGTTTTTTCCTGCTATTTTCTTACTTTATTTTCTTTTGTCACGCTCCATGTCTGAGGTGTTTGGGCTTGAGGTGGGTTCGGGTTCGGGTACGGCCGAGAGTGGTGCGGCTTCACTATCATAGGCAGTCCATGTGCGTTGTACATCGAACAACTTGCTCTAGCATCTTCCTCCCGTCCATGTGGATGGCATGTCTGTGGGGATCATATCATGTGAGTCTTTTGCTTCTACCAATGAGAAGTGGGAGCATTGTCTTGTGGGATGTTTGATTGGGGTGGGTCTTGCCTACTCTCGTACTCAGGAGATTGCAAGCCTCTTGTGGGGCAATAGGGGACTTGAGTGTGTACTATCAGATGGGGAGGTTTATATGTTTCGGTTTTGCATAAAAGAGTAGGCTGAACGTGTACTCCAGGATGGTCCTTGGTTCTTCAAGGGCGTATGTATGTCGCTCCAGCTCTGCAGGGAGGGGCTTACTCTGAGGAAGGACTGTCTTACTGCCCCAGTCTGGATTCGTATCTCTAGTCTTCCTTTTACGTTACGGAGACTTGATGGGATTAGTGTAGCTCGTAGGAGTGTCGTTTTCCATGGATAAGGTAACAGCAGATTGTAATCGACTTGGCTACGTACGTGTCTGTATGGATAAGGAGATTTATCTTGAGGTTGACGGTGCTAGGGTCAAGCCGAGTATTGCGTGTGAGGTTGTACCTAAACGTTGGTCGGTGTGTTTTGTCTTTGGGCACTTTCTGCTTGGTCCTCGTGATGGCCCTACCATGGCTGCCCTGGTTGTAGGGAGGAAGAAGAAGAGGAAAAACAAGAAAAAGAAAGGTGTTGGTATTGCTGAGGTGAGCCACGCCCGGCCGGACAGCGGGTCCCGTCCTTCTCATTCCGGCACGGACTCATCTACCAATTTTCATGAGAGTGGCTCGCCCGAGGATTTAGGTTGAGCTCTAGTTCCTTATGAGATTGAGGAGGCTCTAGATGCACTCATTGATATTGATGAACCTGTTGCATGTATAGAGAATCGATCAACGGAGACGGTACCTAGTGTCGAGTCTCCGAATCGGTTTGCGTTATTAGCTGAACAGTGCACAAGTGAGGTATCTATGTCTGATAGTACTTCACAGGTCACCCCTATTGGACGCCATGTTACGCGCTCTGCAGCCAGCCATGGGGGGCATGAAGGCCGTGGGTTACACTAGTTTCCAATATCTAATGATCGGATGCTGGAACGTGAGGGGGTTTAATAACTCCAATTCTATCGCCGCAATTTGTGGTTGGATTTCTTCCAACTGTTTGAGTTTGGTTGGCTTGGTTGAGATGAAGACTAACCCCTACTGATATTGAGTCCACTGTTGCTCGCTGTGCTGAAGGGTGGCAATATATGTATAGTGGGGTACGGGGCCAATGGTGCTGCATAATTGTTCTCTAGCATCCAAGCTTCTACCATGTAGTGAGAATACAGGGTGAGGATCAGCATCTCACCTACACGGTGACTAACATTTGAGGGGATGTGGACTTTGTTGCTACATTAGTCTACAGCTTTAACGAGCTGAGGGTCGCTTCGAGATCTTTGGCAGTATATTTGAGAAGCCAGCGTGGGTCTTTAGGAGGAGCCTTGGATACTCCTGGGAGACTTTAACACTATCCTCAGTCCTGGTGAAAGGAGAGGTGGTCAGGACACTTGGCTTGGCCATATGGACGACTTTCGAGATTGCATCTACAAGTTAGAGCTCACAATCCTTCATATTCGGGGCTTTGTTTTATGTGGTTTGGCACGCTGGCTGGAGGCGCTGTCATTCTGAAGCATCTTGACTGGTGTTTGGTGACCAAGGGATGGTTGCGGTCTTTCTCTGCTTCATCTGTTGAGCATCTTTCGTGGGAGTTATGTTCTAATCATTATCCTTTTATAGTTAGAGGACTTAGAGAGCACCGCACCCTGCGGCTCCCTTCAAGTTCTTTAACTTTTGGGCAAACCATAAAGAGTCCATTCCTATTGTTAAGAAAGGTTGGGAGTCTATATTGATGGCACCCCTATTTATCAGCTCACTCAGAAGCTGAAGGGACTGAAGAGTGAACTGACGGCCCTCAATAATAGGCATTTCAGTCATATCTCGACTCGAGTGGTGGTGGCAAGGGATGCCTGGATTGCAAGCTAGAGGGCTTTAGATGATAGAGTGGGGACCTTTGTGCTGCGGAGCGTCGTCTATCTTGGGAGTATTTGAGGTTATGACAGGATGAGGAAGCTTTCTACCGTCAGAAGTCTCGCATTTAGTTGCTTTCTTTAGGGGATCAGGGTACCTGGTTCTTCCATAAGTCTGTCGCCCATTAGCAGGCTACGAACTAGATCTCTTGTATTGTGCTTCTTGACGGCAGGAGGACTTACGATGACAGGGAGATTTCGGAGACTAGGGTCTCTTATTTTCAGGAGTTGTTGATAGAGCTGAGTGGGCCACTTCGTGAGGATGTCTCGGGGATGTTTTAGACTCATCTTTCTGAGGATCAGGCTAGGCCTCTGACTCTTCCGATTTCTGATGTTGTGCTGATACATGCTTTATTCTCTACTGGTGATGACAGGGTGTCGGGTCCTAATGGTTATACCTCCCTCTTCTTTAAGAGGGCCTGGGACGTGGTGGTTCAAGCTGTTCGTTCGTTCTTGCAGTCAGGGCGCATGCTTGGTGCCCTGAACTCTACTCGTATTAGCTTGATCCCGAAGGTGGAGAATCCCTCCACCTTCACTGACTATCGCCCGATCTCCTATTGCAATATGATCTATAAGTGTATTACTAAGATCATTGTAAATAGGATGAAAGGGTTTCTCCCTTTCCTAATTGATGACTCGCTGTCTTATTTCGTGCCTAGTAGGAGGATATCAAACAGCATTTTATTGGCTCAGGAGCTTATACGCGACTATCACCTTCAGACAGGGGGACCTCAGTGTGCTTTGAAGGTCAATATTCATAAGGTCTTCGACACGGTGCGTTGGGACTTCATCCTCTCCGCTGTGCGCGGTATGGGTATCCCCGAGGTTATGATTCGATGGGTGTGGGAGTGTCTTTCCACAGCTAGGTTTTCAGCCACCGTTAACGGCGAGCTTCAGGGTTTCTTTAGCACAAGCAAGGGTATCAGATAGGGAGATCCTCTCCCTCCCAATCTCTTTGTCAACGCCATGAAGGGTCTGCCAGGTTTGCTTCGTAATGCTACTACCGATCCGCGATTTCGATTTCACCGCCGCTGTGATCGTACTTGGCTTACCCACCTCTACTTTGCTAACAACTTGATGTTCTTTAGCGAGGCTGATGAGGGCAGTGTCTCAGTCATTCGTGAGACGTTAGATCATTTTGCCGGTCTTTTGGGGTTGTCCTCGAATGCGGTAAAGAGCACTATCTTTGTGTCTGGGGTTGATCCTGAGTTTTAGCAATCTATTGCAGACATTCTGGGGTTCAGGTTGGGGTAGTGTCTAGTTAGATATCTCGAGGTGCCGCTTACATAGTCGAGGCCTTAGTTCATCCACTGTAAGCCTCTCTTGGACCGTATCCTATCTCGTATCCACCTCTGGACTTCACTAGCACTTTCTTATGCCGGGAGATTACAGCTTATCAGATCGGTCCTCTTCTCTATTCAGGTCTTCTGGACATCCATCTTCTTTCTTCCGAAGGCGATTGTTAAGAGCATTGAGTCTACTCTTCCTGCCTTTCTTTGGAGGGGCACCTTGCTGGACCCAGGGGGAGCGAAGGTGGCCTGGAGGTAGTTATATTATCCTTGTAGAGATGGTGGTCTTGGGATTTGGAGATTGACAGAGTGGAACCAGGCTTCACTTATGAAGCACATCTGGGTCCTGCTCACAAATCGTGATTTCCTTTGGCCTCGGTGGATTCATGCCAACCGACTTCAGGGGAGAAGCTTCTAGGAGATTGAGGCCAAGGAGTCGATTCCTTCGTCTTGGAGGAGCATCCTTGATGTTCGGCCTGTTTGTGATGTGGCCTTCAAGCATATTATTGGAGATGGTCGAGATATTACTCTTAAGGCTGATTACTGGCTTCCTTGCGGGCGACTCGTGAGGGGTTCTCACACCATCTCTTACACTCCACTGATCATCTTTGGGGCTCTCGGGTATCTGATATTATTGAGGGTGATCAGTGGAGGTTTCTTCCGGATAGGGTTGAGCTATTGCCATTTTGGGTGTCTGTTGACTTCAAGCCTCAGCCGGCTGTGGCAGAATATGTCAGGTGGATGGGTGACCGCTCAGGAGTATTCACAACCCGGTCAGCATGGGAGATGATATGTAGTACGAGGGAGGAGGACTCCGTCCACCATCTCCTTTGGTTCCGGATGCACATTCCGAAGCATTCCTTCATTCTTTGGCTTGTCTCCTGCGTGCGACTTGGGGCCCATGATACATTGCTGAGACATCGGGTTTTGGGCGTCCAGTGTTCATGTGTGCTATGTGGTTCAGATGATGAGTCACGTAGCCATCTCTTCTTCTCTTGTAGGTTCTCTGCTCCTATTTGGTCCCAAGTGTCATCACGCACCTCCATTGCTTGGCCTATGCTTCCTTGGCGTGAGGTAGTTCAAAGGGCTTCTTCTCGGCTTTGTAGTCATGGGTTGGATCGCATCCTCACCCGCCTTTGCTTCTCTGCCACAGTCTACATCCTCTGGTACGATCTTGTGGATTCAGCGTTCACAGTCCAGACCTTCTTATGCTGTCATTAAGGAGATCAGAAGAATTATCTGCAGTCGTTTCATTGCTGCTCCTACGCTTCGTGGTGCTCATCATCACACTCAGCTTCTACAGGTGCAGGGTATTAAGCATTAGTTATTTTTTTGGCTTTTAGCTTTTATTTTCCTTTTGATGGTCATGTTGACATTTGATGCTTTTTGCTTTGTTTTGCTTCAGGCATGACTTGGGGTACGCCCTTCGTAGACTTGTACATACATTTTTCTCATATATGGTAAATATCACTGGCTTACCAAAAAAAAAAAAAAAAAAAGAATTTAAAGCAAAGAGCAAGTGTTTTTGAGCACTTGATCACAATCAAGAGAGAGCCAGAGCAAAAAAGAAAAATTTCGAAGCCCTAACTGCCATATTTGTAGATACGCAGGAACGAAAGAAGGTCCAGCATGAAACAGTGTTCTCTTGAGCACTTTGTAGCGGTTGAGGGTCAAATCAAGCTGATTTTGCACTTTAAAATCAACAACTGCAAAAGGGGGCATTTGTTTACACCCTAAATTCAAGGGAGATGGGACAACGCCGTTTAAGCAAAGCACCACGCTTTTGTCATGTGAGGCCCTCCTTGAAAAAGGTAGGGCTTCAGACGCAAAGATAGCAATGTGTCACGCCCTACTGCATGAAGAATTTATACCCTGATAAGTATATCAACCAATCCAGCATTGAGATGGTTGAGAGATAAAAGGGGCTTGAGTTCAAAGGACTTCCTACTATAAGTCAGGCGGTTTCCAAGCTCGAGGTAGTTACTTGGAGCGCAATTTCATATACGTGGACTTTAAGATTATCCAATAGAATGTAGGGCATCTAAAAGGGACTTCAGCTAAAAACCGGACATGGGTTTCTAGTAGGACGCTTGAGAACACCAAATCAGGGGAATGTTCATCCCCCACTGACTTGCTAAATGAGCTGTGAGGCCAACATCGGAAAACATGCCACAGAAATAAGGAGCAGTAGTGATTTCGTTTTTCTATAAATAAGTGGCACTATTGTAGATGTAAAGTGTCAAACACCACTCATGCAAAACTTCTTTAAGTGTTTCTGCAGTGCACTTTGTGTTTTTTATCTAGGAAAGCGGAACCTTAGTTTAGCTTAGCATGGATCTTCCTTTACTTGCTTCATCAGTAATACAGTTCTTCGGGATTTAGGTATGAACTCTTCATTTTAATCTATTCCCAAAATCAACAAGTTATGAATTGAGGCCTTAGTTTAAGGCTTTGACGGCCATGGCTTGACCTTGATTTCGTCGGTCTTAACACTACTGTCACTACTTAATAAGTCAAGCAAACTTAAGTTTTGACCCATCGTTTAAAGGCTTTGATGGCCAAGGCTTGACTTTGATTGCGTTGGTCCTCATCCAGTGACACAAATACAGTTTGCTTCATCTAAATCATGTCAGACTCTAACTTATTTGAGTTATTATAAGTCAAGGGTGCTAGGCTAAAAATCTTATTGACTCAGGCTTATAAGTCTCCTCCTGAGCTCTTGTGTTTGTCTCCACCCTAGTTCTTGATTTTTAAGTGTACGAGGACAGCTGTATGTAGGCCTTGCTCCGTCACTGTAACTGTCATTTGAGTTAGGTCCATATCGCTCTAATTTTGTGTCATCATATATATATATACACCAAAAATCCACAAAAAATATTAAAGTACCTTTAACTGGAGCATAAGTAGAATCCATCTGCGTAACAAATAAAGTGGGATGCACCAAAATCATCACCTGCATCAGGTGAGTGGTTGAGATCAAAGACGTGCTGTCTGAAATTTATACTCACTCCCTAGGTGTGGTCGGTCACTTTTGCACATTTGTTTACATTTGCATTGACGACGACCACATTGCACTCTTAACAAACAAATAAAGCAAATAATGACTCAAAAGATCCGTGATCAAGTATATGGAACTGAAGTTCCGTACCTCACCTAGATAAGTTTATTAAAGTTCAGTTTTTTATTTTTAAGTTTTTTAAAACATTAATATTACTGCCCCATCCCCCTATCTTTACTTCTTTTGCAACAAAATTTGTATAGAACCCTTCCACCCCCCCCCCCCCCCCCCCCCCCCTCCCCCCCCCCCAGGCTAAAATTTTGTTTTTGTTACGTTTTGCATTATATTGTTGTATTTTGGTGCTTTCTCATTATTGTTAACTTTCTTTCAACTTTTAAGTTTATTTTTCTTATTTTGTATACTAAGATTGCAATAACAAGTCATTACTTACTCAAATCCTAAGATTTAACACAAAATGCTACTAAAGGTGATGGCTAGCAACAACTATATGAGACCTCAATACGATGCTGTACCAAGAAGACCAGTTGGAATTCGTGAACATAATGCATTCAAGGCATTATCTGCTCAAATCTCACTAATTCAAAAGCAAATGGATAACATAAGTATCAGAGTTGCTCATACTCCTATCGCTAGATGTGAATTTTGTGTAGGTAACCATGCTAGTACTGAGTGCCAAATGAGAAACACTTTCACTTCATTGGGTTGTGAATAGTGTAACTACATGTCAAATCATTAAGAAGTCCAACTCAACACTTACTCTAACGTCTACAATCAAGGATAGATGAACCCTCCTAGCTTTTCTTGGAACACTTATGAAGCACCTTGGTCACCCATTCATCCACCTCAAGAAAAGAAATATGACTTAGAAGAGATGTTTAAGGAGTTCATGCATGAAAGGACACTTATTTATTAAAGAAACCAGGGCCGACTTTAGAAACCAAGAAGCCTCCATCAAAACTTTAAAAACACAAGTAGTGACTGCATTATTGGAACTTTTTGAGAGGTCCAAAGATTTCTTGCCTTTCAATACCGTCACCAACCAAGGGAACAAACTGACGCCATAACATTGAGGGATGATAACACATTAGAAAAACCACCTCAATATGACATAACCCCCTTGATCGACTCATCACCACCAATGACAAAACCTATCTTGACCAACCCACCACCACCAATGATCGAAATAGCGTGTCAAGCTTGTCTAACAAAGTCAGAGCCTTTCAGAACCAAGTATGACTCAGTGAAAAAATGAAGAAAAGATCGGAGAAGAAAACTCAAGTTCTGGCACATTAAGCTTAAGGATCCCATCATTAGAGAAGCTCGAGGTGGTTGTATAAAGAAGGGTACAAAGAAGATCCAAGAAAAAAATGGTCATTGAGGGTGGATGGAGGAAACTCCATTCTTCTTTAGGATACGGGATAGATTTTCACCAAAAACTCAAGCTAACAACTATAACTTAAGCGCTTATTGGGAGGCAACCAAAGTTTTCATTTCCTACTTCTTTTCTTTTAATTTGCTTTCATTTTTTTTTCCTTATGTTTATGTACATTTTGTTCAAACTGGTTTTTGAAACAAGTTTGGGGGTTAAACATGATGCTAACATTCACCATTAAAAAGCAATCCTCGAACCTGGGAAGTATCTCTCATTTACTGCTTCGTTCTTTGTATTTCTTTTAAATTTTGAACAAAACTTTTGTAAAAGATTTCATGTCTATTCCTATTTTATCTTTTGGAGTAGGCTTTAGTGCCTTCCAGAGTTCAAAGCCTTTGTATGGGGATGTAGATAGTGTCGGCCAACAAAAAGATTTTATATTTTCTATAGTTTAGATCATTAGTCTTTTTAAATTTTATTGCAAATTTGAACCAATTTAAAATTATAAAATAATTTTGAGATCTTATCATCATGCTTTTCAGGAAAATTTACTACCTTTTTAGCTCAATTACTTTTATTAGACTTGAATAACTCAAGAATTAATTGTCTTTGTGTTCTAATCGCAATATATGATCTATTTAAGGTACTATCTTGATAAGACCATGGTTTTTGATTTCACTAGTTAGCATGACTGTTTTGTATTTTTTTTTTTTTTTTTAAAGATGCTCAAATTTCAACGGATTACATTAAGATTGTCACTTGCACAATGGATTTCAAAGAGTTATGTCAAAGTATAAGTAAAAGCAAATATGAGGGCGTCATAGTCGGTGGCATCTCCTACCCATGCAGTCATCATCTAGGGGTCAAGAATTCGATTCTCACTGAAGATATACTCATTATGAATCACTACAAACCTTGATCCGAAGCCCGTCATGAGGGTGCCTTAATTGGTGGCATCTCCTGCCCATGTGGTCATCACCCAGGGGTCAGGAGTTCAATTCTCTCTGAAGATATGCTCATGACTTACCTACTTATAGGGATTGTAAAAGAAAAAAAACGAAGATAAACTTTTGTGAATAATTTTTTGTCTTTGGCATACCTGAGAAGTCTTGTTACGAGTGGCATGATTTTTGTCATCTATTCGGTTTGAATGTCTTAAGATTAGAAAGAACTGATAAACTTAATTTGTTAGCCAACTTTTGAATTCGCTTATCTTTGATTGATGGGTGTTTCCTTAAAAAGATTGTTTTGACTTTAAGCTTTGATCCTCTTTCATTCTTTTCTAATGGAATTGTACTTGCGTTAAATTGTGTTAAAATTCTTCAAAAGCATGAGATCATGTGCGTTCATGTTTAGCCTTGCTCGAGTATGAGCAAGATTTAAGTTTGGGGATATTTTGATAACTCCAATTTAGTATATAATTATTCATATCTTTGTTATGATTCAAGTTGATCTTGGATCACAACCTGGGAAAGAGAATATGAGATGAAGAAGAATTAAGAAAGAGATGGGAGAGACAGAGAGAATTGAGATGACAAGAGAAGATATTTGTCAATTTCATTCAATGAAGATAGTTGCCCAAGCTTAAGGTGGCTAACAAAAATATCTAACTAATACAACTTCACTTAACAACCGACAATACCAACCTTTCTTGCCAATGAAAAGCAAAACTCAAACATTATTAATGCATACATATCACAATCACAACAATCTGTTAGGTTCAATTACTAACCATTTTACTTCTAATTTTTATTGCTTTTGCTCGTTTTCCCTCCTATTGTTATTTCTTTGCAAAAACACTCATTTTATGCTAATTTTTATCATAAACATCAATAAATAGAAGCAAGATACATAAAATAGAAGGCAAAAAATGAGGAAAAATACACAAAACCCCACGGTTGGGCAAGGTTAAGGAAGAACATGAATAACTTGTCTCAAATTGTAACTTTGAGCGGAAAAATTAACTAATCAAAAGCAAGAACTTCTTTATTACTTTAAGAAAAAAACTCAACTTGATTCCAAAGCTGATTTTTGGTTGCAAAAAGAAGAAAAAATGAAGCAAGAAGAAAGTTGTAAGCAAGTTGCAAAGAAGGGTGACAACAGTAGCAAATGAGAATGAAGCTTGTGTAATTTTTATTTCATGAATTCCCAGCCTCATGTACTATAAATAAGGATGTCAAGGAAGTGTTTAATGTCATTCAAACATTCAAAAATCAATCCAAAGTAGAAAAAATAGAGAAAATTCGGATAGAAGAAGAAGGGAGAGAAAAAAAAGAGTTTGGTTTGTAATTTTTCAATTTCAAGTTCTTTTCTATCATTTTCTTCTTTAAGTTCATGGATTTTGTCTTTATTTTGTTTTATATTATATCTACCATGAACTAATTTTATTTTTCCAAGGCTACGATGTAACCTAAATTGTAATATACGCTCCTTTGTAATTCTATGTATTCAAAGTTTGTTTATTGCGTTGTTTGAGTGTTTATCAATGTTCTTCATGAGTTTTGAATTCTTGATCACCATTCAAAGCCTATAATGATTCATAACGAGTCCAAGAGTAGATTTATGATGATTGCTAAAGTAGATAAACACCATAAATTGAGCGAATGCTGGAGATAGATTAATACAATTTGTGTGGTCTTAAGTGAAAATCATGGATCTTCAAAACTCTTTTCTTATTTAAATTTGTTCAGCAGATTGATGAGTTAATATGTAAAAGAGTATGCCAATGTTGCTCGAGCGAGAATATTTAATAAATTAGGTTTTCAACCATTACCATGTAATAATGACTTAAATATGGAGAATAAAGAGGCGTATTAATATGACTAGGTGAAATCGGATGATTTGGATCTTATTAAATCCCTAAACTCATCTAAAAATCAGCACATTTTTCTTAAAAATTGGTAAACATCTTTAGTTTTTTTCAATTTTTTTTCTTACATATCAAAAACTAAAACTTTCAGTCTTTCAAATAGCGCTAAACTAGTAATTTTAGTGGTCACTCAATAATCAATCCTGGTGGGAACAATACTCTACTCACTTTGTATTACCTGATATGACTTAGTGCACTTACGGAGCAAATACAAAGCGTCAATTGCCAACAAGAATACAGTCATTAACACATGTCAAAATTGTACTAGCGGCTCAGCTTGCAGATTCTACCCCTTGCCCAAGCACGTGAAACACGCGTGCCATGTTAGTTTTGAGCTGGGCCACACATGCGGCCCAGTTTCATAAATTTTTTTTTTCTACTTAATTTGTTTCATTTCCCACACTGGATAAATTCATCTTATGAATAATATTTAGTAAAATAAATTTATTCATCTTATGAACAAATAATTCATCTCATAAATTCATTTTAAATAATTTCAAACGATGCTTAAGTTGAGGCTTGCGAAAGGACTTAAGGGACAGTCTAACTCCAAATAAGTCAAATCTCATTATCATCTTATGACAACAACTGATTACCTTTTAGTAAAACTTAATTCTACTTAATATATTTTACTGCACTCTGGAATTAAATATATTCACTCAAGAATTTTTCAAATAACTTTTATTTCGACAAATAACCTCTATATTAGATATTCCTGAGCAAAAGTAACTTTAACTACTGTCGTTATTTTTCTCACATCTCTTATGGTAATTCCGGACTCGCCCTTCTCAAACAATTCAATAATGCAAAAACAATTTTCGTTTTAATTTCAAATGTCAAACACGTGGAATACTTTGGCCAAAGATTCTAGAATTGTTTGTATGTTTGTGAATCAGCAAAGGGAACATCTTTATCTTGTTAGTGATTATAGATTCCACATAAAATAACTATTCCTACTACACTTCATGGAATTATCCAATGCAGTAAGTTTTAAGCCAATGCACTTTGACCAATCATTTTGGCACATTAAAGCAAAGAATAATCCATGCACGAGTTTAGACTATTTTGTAGATGTAGAGTTATTGTCTTACAAAATTAATGATTTCTAATAGCAATAAAGAAACATAATTCAGGCGGTCCTATTCAGTGTTCTAATCATATAGACAACACTAATATTATATGTTTGGATCCATATGCACATGACCAAGGCAAGCCATTTAAAGTATCATATCATAATCTTAACGGATAAGTTGTCCAAACTCATCCCCAACTATGAACATATACTTTGATAACATATCACTAGTCTGATCTAAGCCTATTTGTGGTTCAATCTCATTAACCACTTAAACCAAACCTAACATGTTATCTTGGACCAGGTCCATCGCATGGAACGTTTTACAAAACAATCACAGGCATATTAGACTCATAAAACATAATCAAACAATAAATAAATAAAATAATTTCATTTATTTAATATTTAAAACTAACTAATTAGGTTTTTCAGGACACCAATTCCAATAATCTGCCACTTGTCCTAAGCCCAATTAGCCCTGCATTGCAAAACTATCCCTTAGGGATATGTCAACTCCTTGACTCTGAACTTTAACCAATACTGATCTTTCAGTGTCCCATTCTTTTGCTCACATGGTTTCATCTTTTAAGAACCTTCTAAGTCAAGTATTCTACTCAAAAACTTCATAGTTGTCAAGTGCCCGACTTCTATAATGACATATGTAATACAATACCACTTCACTATGCACCATCTAATGACTCCCACTAAAAGGGTAAATAAAAAATATGATGTCAACTGTATAAACTCCCATTTATAGCAGAAAGCCCATGATAAAGTCACAATCTTTGTTTTGAATCTCTCACATGCTTGCTACTAAGATATAGTGTGCTCATCTTAGGTGTTTCGCTTTTTAACTGCTTGTACAATTAAATGTAACAACTCATTATAATTCTACACCATTGTCAATGAGAAGAATCCTATTTATATACAACACATAAAAAATCATACTTTCTAACCATGTCACACGTACTCTCATTTTTCACTAAGCCCTTATTCAAATCCCTAAGACTTTATTATCCATCATTGAATCTACTTTTCTATGAACAAGATGCTTATTTAGGTCTACAAATGGACTACATTAGTTTGCATATTATATGCTCCTGATTCTTTGCAACAAACTTGCCTAGGTGTATCATATACATAACCTTTCTAAGTTGACTATTCAAAAAATGTCGTCTTGACTTCCATTTCATGTATCTCTTATATAAAATTTAATGAATGGGAGTATCCATATGGAAGTAAGCATGACATCCAGTTATAAGGTCTCATCCAAAGACAATTCCTTCCTATAGATTATAACCCATTGCCATCAATTTAGCCTTGAAAGTCTCTCTACCTTCTCGTCCAAAGAACTTTTTATTCTCGCAGATCCATTCAGATCCAATCCAATCGATTTGATGTCCCTCGATGTCTCTACAAGTTCTTGGACTTAGTTAAAATTCAATCACTTTAACTTAATTTTTATTGTCTTGGCCCATTAGTCTGCATCTTTATACTTAAGAGTTTCATTATAGTCTAAAGGATCAGATTCACCATCATGCTTAACCACTAAGACTAAATACATGAATCCATCCAATGACTATGACCATCCTCTCACTACACTAAAGCTCTCATTATAGTCTAAAGGATCAGATTCACCATCATGCTTAACCACTAAGACTAAATACATGAATCCATCCAATGACTATGACCATCCTCTCACTACACTAAAGCTCTCATGTACTTAGTGTGATAATAACTTGGTTGATGATGTATCTAATATATCATCTACACTATAAGTTGTACCAAGTTGTAGAGAGATAGTATCTCATACATTTAGTCTACCCAACACAAGCTATTGTTGTACTTTTACAATGCTTTATAAAACCTCTTACATAACAACCTTTTGAAATGTGTATGTGACCAATTTTATGAATCATACCATATTCAATAAAACAATATTGATCCTTCCTAGAACTCTTTGTAATAAAAAAAAAAAAAAGGAATCCACCCGAAACCACCAATTCATTCTAATCAAACTGATTTGATAAAATTACATAACTGATCCCAACTTTAGTCTTTAATTCTCTCGACTTTTAAAAGATTTCAAGACTTCAGCCTTCAGGTTTATCCATATATCAATTAATTAAGTAGTTATTCATAAAAATTTTATGAAGTACTATTCGCTTCCTCTCTCTTGAACTTTTTCCATTCCATAACTTTTTTTTAACAAGTTCTAGCAGTCTAGTGGTTTTACAGCCTCATATCTAGCGACACATTATGCCAACTCTAAGAGTATCATGAAGTTAGAGCGTTGGAATTTCTTCATAAATTCAATATCCAAGCCATTCAAGGCTAGCCTGGCATATTCAACCTCAGGAAGGGCTACAGTGCATTTTAACCTGGCTCACCTGAACTAGTTAATATAATCTTCCACTGATTTACTTGGATTTTGTCTCATTCGAGCCAAGTCAAACATAGAAGTTCCTAGTTTCATTCTAAGGAACTAAGCCTGGAATTGACTTGCCATGTCATCCCAACAATATCTGGAATTAAGAGAAGGCTAATGTACCACTTCAAAAGCAATGCCAGTTAAGGAATTGGGGAACAGCCTCAACTTAAGATACTGATCGTCAACTGCTTCTCTACAATGGCAATTGAATCTTGCCAAGTGCTCGAGGGCAGACACAGTCCCTTCTCCAGAAGAAAGGGTAAACTTGGATATTTTGTATCCTCGATAAAGGATAGTCCTTGCCCATATAGTCAAGGTAAGATTTACTATACAAGGGCCTATTGACCCTTGTGAGTTTGTTCAATGAGGGCAGCTAATTGGACTTGGAGGGGTAGGTTAGGCACATGGTTGTGTGCCTGCCATTGCCCCCCAAGTGGGTGAGATATTGAGGGGGATCTGTATGATACACTTGAGCACCATTCACAATTGGGTGCAGGAACAGTTTTGGCCCTCCTAACCCAGAGTAACCCCCATGATCAATTTGGCGATGTGCTTGGTTGGCCACTAAGTATTTTCCAGCAGGACCTGGATTATATGGCATGCCAGTGAGCACACCAATATTAGCAAGCTATTGGTTCATCATTGCTTGATCAATCACCAAGTCATGATCTAGAGGAAGTAGGTGGTTAACTTGCCTCCAATATGGTAAGCATGAAGAGGTCTAGGAAGGAAAGGCTAGCTCCCTGAGGTGGGTACCTATTGCTTGCTTTAATTTTTTTGTAGTTAAGTGTGATGTGGTCACCATAAAATGATAACAAAACAAACATGTAAAAGGGACTCATGAGGACAAGGGAGCAAGCCTAAATTAGAGCCACACGGTTTTGACCTCAACCAATCACCTTTTTCAGAGAATAAGAAAAGATATTTTGGTGTAGCTGACTTTGGTTAGATGGTGAGTTCAGCTTATGCTTCAATTAAGAAGACTTGGTTAAATGTTTTCGTGGAATATTTAATATATATATATGTTGACACAAAATAAAAGGATATGGAGCTAACTCAAGTGGCAGTTACAGTGACGAAGTAGGGCCCACAAACACCATTCTTCATACACCTAAAACTCAGGAATTGGGGTGGAGACAAACCCAAGCGCTCAGCAGTCCACTTACAAATCCGAGTCAAATAGGTTCTTAAGAGTGGCACCCTTAACCTAAAATATCTCAAATGATTTTAGGTCAGACAAGGTTAACATAAAGCAAACTATATTCAGGTCACTGGATTAGGACTAACGCAATCAAGGTCAAGCCTTGGCCATCAAAGCCCTAATCAATGGTGCGAACCTAAGTTCACTTGACTTATGAAGCAGTGACATTAGTGTTAAGACCAATGCTATCATGGTCAAGCCTTGGCCGTCAAAGCCTTAATCTAATGCCGCAATTCTCAACTCATCAAAATTTGGAAACATATTAAAATAGAAAGTTCATACTTGACACCTAAAAGATTGTATTACTAAAAAAGAAAGTGCAACAAGTTGTTTTATGCTAAGCTAAGCTATGCTAAGTTACGCTACTCCTAAGAAAAAGCACAAGTGTGTTGTAAAGAAAGCTTGAAGAAGTTTTTTTATTGTATGTGCATGTTTTGGACTAAAATAACGTCCTTTATTTATAGATAAACTAAATAATGCTTGCCTCCTGATTCCGCAGCATTTTCTCCCCACTTGAGGCAACCAAACTTCTTACTGCACATTAATGATCAATTAACGTGTCCATGATTTAGTTTTGGAGGGAATTCCATAAAACTCATGTCTGAATTTCTAACTGAAGGCCCCACTAGAAACCCTACGTTCTCTTGGTTTAAGTGTTGGAATTGGGGTCCTAAAAACCTAATTAGTTAGTTTTAAATATAAAATAAATAAAATTTTCTTATTTATTTATTGTCTAAATATGTTTTACGAGTGAAATATGCATGTGATTGTTTTTCTATATGTTCCATAAGATGGACGTTGTCCACTATAACATGTCAGGTTTGGTTTAAGTGGCCAACGTGATTAAACCAGTGATGGACTTATATCAAACTAATAATATGTTGCCAAAGTATATGTTTGTAGTCAGAGATGAGTTTAGACTACTTGTCTGATAAGACTATAATATGATGCTTTAGATAACTTGTCTTGGTCATGTGGATAGAAATCTAAATGTATTGTATAGGTGTTGCTTATATCATTAGAACAATGAGCATGACCACCTGAATTAGTTGTTTCTCTACTGCTGCCAGAAACAATTAATTCTGTAAGACGATAACTCTAAATTCAGGAAATAGTCTGAACTCATACATGGATTATTCGTTGCTTTAATGCAACAAAAGGATTTGTCAAAGTTGGTTGGCTTAAATCTTATATGCATTAGGTAATTGCATGAAGTGTAGCGAAAATAGTTGTTTTACGCGGAATCTATAGTCTCTAACGTGATAAGGATGTCCCTTAGTTGATTTGCAAATATACGAATAGATGTGATGAACTTTGTCCAAAATATTGCATATGTTTGACATTTGGAATTAATATAGAAATTGTTTCTATATTATTGAATTGTCCAAGAAGGGTGAGTCAGTAACTATGGTTAAAGATGTGAGAAAATTAACAATAGTAGTTAAAGCTATTTTTTTACATTGATATCTATTAGAGGGGTTGATTGTCACAATGAAATTCATTTGGGAATTTTTGAATAAGTATATTTGATTCAAGAGTGCAGTAATATTTATTTAGTGAAATTAAATATTGCTAAATGGTAATCAATGTTATCAAGTATTGATAATTAGATTTGACCGACTTGGAGCTAGAATAAAACTGTCTCTAAGGTCCCTCTACAAGTCTCTAGAAGTACACCGGTTGAAAATATTTAAAAGAATTCATGGGATGAATTATTTTTTCATAAGATGAATATATTAATTTTGCTAAATATTATTCATGAGATTAATTATTTATTCATAAGAAGAATAAATTTATTTTTCTAAATAATAATTTATTAGATAAATTTATACATGTGGGAATTTAAAAAAAAAAAAAATTGCACATGTTGAAATCCGCGTGTACAGTGGCTGCCCTGTCGCGTCCTGGATGCATGAAAGTTGCTATCCATGCCTTAGCGTGTTAGGCATTAAATGAGAGACAAGTGTTGCACTATACACACCCAGGTCACTATCAGCGCATGCGAGACTGGGTGAATCATGGCATGCCATGTGTTGTGGTTTCTAGCTTAAAATTTCGCTGCATTGTTTTGCTGCGTACGATGTCATTTTGTTTTTGATATTTTGAATCCCACATTGAAGTTTTAAAATAACTTTCTACTCAAGGATTATTATAAATAGGGGTATTTAGAGTTTAATTTAGCTGACCAATAATTTTTTAAAAAATATGAATTTTTAGGAAATTAAAAACCAGAGGAATTTCTCTTTAAAATTCCTCCTAATAAATATTTTGGGAGCCCACACTTCGGACGTCAAGGGACCATTGCTGAGAAGATCACGTGGCCTCGATGATTCCTCCTGGACGACAATTGCGATCTACAATCTAGGTATTTTTATTAACCTTTCATTAAAAGCTTTCATTTAATTTTTGCAATTTATCTATGCTTTTACTTTAATGTTTATTATGCTTAAATATTTCATATTAGTTACGTTTATATTAGAATAGAGGTCCTTTAGATTTAAAGTTAAAGAATTTTAAAGTTGTTTCCACTACGCCTAATCGAACCAATTTAGAACAAATTTAGTTTCCGAAATTAAATTTTCCCAACATTAAGCTTAGTGCCCAAGTATCTGAAATTGCACTCCAAGCAACTGTCTCGAGCTTTGAAACCACCTGTCTTGCTGCCTTTTTGCCCCCTTGAGCTCAAGCTCCCTTTACCCTTCAATAATCTCGAGCTTTCAGTGGTTGATACCCTCGTTCGGGTAATGATATTATCAGGATACTTGGCTCAAGACACCATTACTTTCACACAAAAAAGCTTAATTCTTTTCGAGGAAGGCCTCACATGTTAAGCATGTGGCACTCTGCTCAAAATGGCGTCTCTCAAATTTAGGGTTTAAATAAATGCCTTCCTTTTAGCTATTGGTAAATTCAAATTTACAACAGATAAAAAATCCTAACTTGACTCTCAATGGCTATATGGAGCTCGAGAGATCATTGTTTTCTCGTTTGCTCTTCATTCCCGCCTGTCCATAAGTATGCCAATTACGGCATGAAATCTTCACATTTCTGCTCAGTGCTCTCTCTATTTATAGCAATCCAGCTCCCTTTAAAACACTTGCGCTCTGTTGCTCTTGAATGTTCGATTCTTGATCCAATCTGCCTTCATCCCTTTGCCTCTTCTTGAAACTGATCAAATGATGGCTCAAATTTATTTTGCTGTCTCTGCTCTGCTCCCCCGGGCTGATAGCCCTATTGAGTAACTAACGCATCTGCTCCAATCTGATACTTTAATGGTCTGATCTTAACACAATCAAAGAGGATCTTTCTTGGTTAATAGAATGACTCTTTGTCTTGTTTCTTGCCATATGCCTGAGGGCCCATCTTTGACACATCTCATGATGTTCCTAGCCTTCTAGGCCTATTTCTAGATACTATCGAGTTTGCTTTACTTTGTACAGCCTCTACAGGTCAATCTTGGGGAGGAGGATGCACCTACAAAGAAGCAGCGCCTTTCAAAGGACGGACATTTTCGATGAAGCGGTACACCGAATGGGTTGATAGGCTAATGTTTACCCACAAAGAAAAACGTAAGAACCTCCGCATCTATGAAGTCATCAGGCTTCCACCATTGCCCACAGGTATGATTATCCCATTACGACGGCGCTAACCTACTGTTGGAACACCTGTTATAATGCTTTGTCCTCCAAAAGGGTTTTCTTGGTATCACCTTAGAGGATATAGCAGCCTTGACAAGTATTTCACCAGGAGGAGAAGATTCACTTGATTCTTTTATTTCTTCAGAGGCTAAAGCCTTTGCCTCTTCTTTCTTTGTCACCAATTTACCCGATGGTTATGAATCCTTGTCAAAATGTTTGATATAGAGGATCATGACTTTTGACACAGTTCTAGAGAAGAAGAGGCATTATTTGACCTATTTTGGCTTAACAAGTTTTTCTTTGCAAACTCCTCTGACTAAGTTCTTGAGTTTCTCAAGATCGTGGCCGTTAACCTGGTCTTTAGTAGTGATCCATTGGCCCTAGGACCCTTCCCAAGTATATGGATGCCTTAGGGACATCATAGTTACGAACTATGCTATCCAAATAGGTGGACCCTTTTAGCTGGTCCAGCTTTGAGCTCAAGCATACTTCCCTAAGCTCTACCCTAGAGGCCCTTACGCTCCCACAGGTGTGGGGGTTTCTTGTTTTAGGGAACAATATGCTCGTTGTGTGGTCCACTTACACCTAGGATGGCCTTTTGACCAATATCTTGAGAATTTAATGCCTCCTCGAGGTAGGAATGCGACTTAATTGACTCCCTTCAGGGAGAGAAACCTTGGTCCTCGCAAGTTCAAAAAACTAGACCTTCATTATGATGTCTCTATTGATATTAACTCACGTATTTGGCACACAATCATGTGCCCTCAAGATACATTCTTCTATTACCTGACTCATCTTGGTTAGAGACCTACAGGCTTGGGTTGTTTGCCAAGCAATTTGGTATGGTCCACAATGTTCCCTTTCCCAGTATAAGGACCAAAAACCCTTAATGGGCTAAGAGGATCTCTGTTCAACTCCCTCAACATTAAGAGGTTCATGAGTTGAACCAAAAAATCAAATACTTTTATGGGTACCCTGTTGTCGGTAGGTACAATCCATGTGTGATAACTCATTTTACAGCTTGGTTCCAAGCCCATTGGTCTTCTTTAAAGGCCAAAGGTGCCACGCAGCATTTTGTACCCTCTTTTGAGCGTGCAGGTCCCAACTCCAGAAAAATCCATCCAGTCAGCATCAAGCCAACTCAACAGAAGGCACCATCACCTCAAGAACCACTCCTGATGTATGGTTCATCTCTATTTTTTGGTGGTTCTAACAAAGACCGATCTTCTTCCTTTCTTTTGCAGCAGTGGCTGTCCAGGGGACTCCTAGGAGTGCCAGAACCAGGAGCTTCATCTAGACGTTGCTAGAGGAGTCCCCTCCAAGAAACTCTCCACCAGCCCTCGAGATTGGTGGCTTAAGGAAGAGAAGAGAGAAGGAGGTTTCCCCAACTCTTCCTAGTGGAGTTATTTAGGCAATAGAAGAGGAAGAAGATGAAGAACTATGCATCTCACTACTAGTGAGAAAAAGAAGAGCAAGGCTCCCTAAACTAGAAGTATTGGCTTTTCTAGATTGGTGTCTCATTCATTTCTGTCAAAGCAACTCCTAACTTGGCCCTTTATTCCAGCCATAGGAAGAGCCAGCTCCAGTTATTATGAAGATACTAAAATTTTCATGTCAAGAAATTGCACCAGCGCTCAATCAGAGTACTAACCATTAAGCTCGAGTTTTGAAGGAGGGGACATGGCTACCTCAACTATGTAGCGAATAATCAGGTACCCCTTTGAAGAGGTTTCCTTCCCAGCTTCTTTGAACCAAGGCCTTATGCAGGCTCCATACCTCTTCCCAAGAGGCTCAATCTTCATTGAGGAAATCTTTGAAGGTGGATTATATAATCAAGCTTTCCAATTCCTGATGTTTCAAACCATATTTGGTCCTGAGATGCAAGCATTATTCCCCAGAGTCTCCCCACGAGGAAGACATCCCCGGGGTTAAAGAACCAGCAGACATTCCAATGGCAAAGATGCCAGCATAAGTCCTTCTTTTGCCTCAATTTGAGGTTTCAAAGGTAATAATAGTTTTCCTAAACTTGGTTGTTTTCTAAAGTTAATATTCAATCTAACTCCTTTTGATGTTCACCCTTTTATAGGTCACACCTCATGAGCTATTCCTTCTCTGTCACTAAGAAGGATGACCTCTCCCTTAGAGAAGTTAGGGGTAAGTGGCAGGTTGGCTTTCCAGCGACTAGATCAAGTGCCCTCGAATTCCAGAGACTTAGGGGACTTGCACATCTCCCTGTTTTGACCCTAGCTCAAACGGCTAACTTTCAAGAAGCTATTGCTTTAATGAAATCCTAAAAGGAGGACCCTAAGGTGGGTCCTACCATAGCCGGAGCACTAGAAGTCTTAGAGGAAGTGCTTGTGAAGGTGAACCATGAAGTCCCTGTTGGGAAAATATGACTCTGATGCCGACTGTTAGATTCACAGTTCTCAACAATGGTCATAGCAAAAGGCACCTATTAGAGCACTTAGAGTAAAAGACTCTTCTCTCTACCTAAGCCCCCGGTCCGAGAGTCACGCTTCGTGACACCTCACGTGTGAGAGCTCCTGGGAATAGGGTTATCTCTATAAATCCCTTTGCTCTAATATCGGTTGTTGAAACGAATTTAAAAAATTCTTCCTAATTTTATAAAGTTTTCACAGCGGAACGGGTTTATAATTCATAATTCTAAACCTAGGGTTGATTTAAAATACAAAATTTTAAATCTACAGATCTAAATTCTTAATTTAGATCTACATGACTTTTACTCTAATATATTCATAACAATACATAAACTTAAACAAGCATAATAATGAATACTATAAATAAATACAAAAGTGAAAACTAGAAGTGAAGGAGAGAAAACGTACCTGAGTTTACTCCAACATAATAAAAGTCAAAGGAATAATAATCTCTAGCAAAATACCAAGAAAATCGAGACCTAATGATCTTCTACGCAATGACTTTGAGCTGTCCGGAGGGTGGGTGTTATGATTCTCATAATAGGGGGTCATATGAAATAAAGTATAAATGTAGTAAGGCGTGGAATTGTTTTGCATCAAATATATCGGCAAAAATCAATTAGAAAGTAGAGAGAAAAGGAGGAAAACTGAGAGGAAGAAGAAAAGAAGGAAGAAGAAGTTTGGTTTGAATTTTGCATTCTTGAGTTCTTTCTATCCTTTTCTTCTTTAAGTTCATGGATTTTATTTTAGTTTAAATTTATAATATGTCTACCATGAACTAATTTTGTCTTTCCAAGGCTACAATATAGCCTCAGTTGTAATATATGCTCTTTTCCAATTCAACGTATTTAAAGTTTATTTATTGCGCTGTTTGAGTGTTTATCATTGTTTTTCATGCATTTTGAATGTTTGATCACCATTCAAAGCCTATAATGATTCAAAATGAGTCCGGGATGAGATTTATGATTAATGCTAAAGTGATAAACACCACAAATTGAGCGAATGTTAGAGATAGATTAATGCGATTTGCGTGGTCTTAAGTGAAAACCATGGATCTTCAGAACTCTTTTCTTATTTAAATTCATGCAAGAGATTGATGAGTTGATATGTAAAATGGTATGCTAAGTGTTGCTTGAGAGAGAATATTTAGTAAATTAGGGTTTTCGGCCATCATCATGTAATAACAACTTGAATACCGAGAATCGAAAGGCGTAATGATAGAACTAGGTGAAATCTGATGCCTTGAACTTATTTAAATCAGAAAACTTACAAAAAAAAAAAATATAATAAAAATAACCTTGTTTAGTCCTTTTCATTTTATTTGTTACACATCAAAAACTTTAATTTTCGGTCTTTTAAATAGTACTAAAGTTACTAATTTCGATACTCACTCAATAATCAATTCTCGTGGGAATGATACTCTACTCTCTCTGTATTACTTGATACGACTTAGTGCACTTGCTAAGCAAACACTAAGTAGGCATCAACTCCCTAGTCGCATTAGTGTTATGATCATTAGTTAACATGTTGCTACTACATTTGTATGTGTTCTTTGGGTAGGAAAGTCGGCTAGTTAGTCAAGCTTAGTCAAGTTTGGCGGCTGCTGTAATAAGTTGGTTGTAGCATTAGTCTTAGTTCATTGCATCTACCATGTTATAAATATGTAAGATCCATAATGTAATAGATCATTAATGAATGAATATACTTCTATTTCTCTTCTCAACCCTAATTTCTCCCTATTTCTCATCTACTTTCACTTCTCTTCTCATCTAAACCCTATTCTATCTTAGGTTATAAATCAAGATTGTTCTTGATTCATAACAATTGGTATTAGGGCTTGAATTTAGCTCCAATTAAGCATCATCGAGATACTGAAGTGCAGCTGATTGCATCAGATCCTTTGTTCAAGCATTTGTTGAGAGTTTAGGCTTAGATTAGTTCAATTGTTGCTGTGATTGCTTGCTCCAACACAGAACAACCTGCAATTGTTCAAGATCATGCTGAGAATTGGATAACAAGTGCTGTTATATGATTAAATTTTATCATGATCCAGATCAAGAGCTGCTCAATTTGGAATTTAGCTGTTAAAGCCTTGAATACCAATCCTTGTTTAGGATTTATAGCAGCCGAGTGCATTACTTAACAGTAACTTTCTCTCATTTACAAATATATCGTACTGTTCCATTGCTTGGTGTCTCTTGTAGATACATCAATCAGTGTAAGAATTACGATTGTTGCTTCAAATTATGCCTACTACCAGATCAGTTGCAGCTTCATATGCTGCTGTTGCAGCAGAAGCTGCTGCGAATGAAGTTGGAAATGATGGAAATGTTGCTGTTGATGATTAATCTGATATAATTGCCAACATGGCTCTCCAAGTGAATGCTGTTGTCCTGTCATTCCAGCACAGCCGGGAGGCAACTCAGAATCTTTCCATACATGTCGGTGGAATGCAGGAACAATTAGACAGACAAGGAGTAACACTTGAGGAAACTCAGAGCCTTCAGTCACAAATCAATCAAACATAGCAACAATTGGACAGGTAGGACAGGCAGGATAATGCTTCTGGAATTTTGAGACCAGCTAGTCAGTTGCATTCACCAACAACTCAGAATATTTCAGAGGTCAATGGAGATGTAATAACTGTGTCCCGAGGCTCAGGATTCAAACTGCCACGAATTGATATGGAATCGTTTGATGGAGTGCAACCACAGTCCTGGATCAAAAGATGTGAGTTCTATTTTCACTTTTATCACATATCAGAACCTGGAAAAGTGGATCTTACAACAGTATACTTGAAAGGAGACCAGGAAACTTGGTATTTTGGATTAATGAGGGGGAGAGCTTCCATTACTTAGGCTGAATTTGTGAAGGAATTATGTGAACACTATAGAGAGGAAGACATTGGAGACATTGTGGACAATTTTAGCAACGTAATACAAACAACCATAGTGAAGGAGTATATGACGAAGTTTGAGAACTTGAGAGCACACATGTTGATTGCTTATCCATAGACCACCGAGGCTTACTATGTTTTAAGCTTTATCAGTGGCTTGAAGTTCAAGATGAAGAATCTGGTCAAGACTTTAGAACCTTCAACACTTTCTCAAGCTTACTCTAAGGCCTGACTATTTGAGAATACCATCTTATCTTCATCTGAAGGAGACCAAAGGTGGTTAGGGGTCATCTGCAACTCCCTTTGTTTCTTCAGGTGGGAGCAGAAGCCATAATATGGAGGAGAAAAGGACTCAACGCTTGAGTTATAAGTGCAATCAGAGGTATTTCTTCGGCCATAAATGCAATCCTAAACTCCTTATGGCTATCACAGGAGATGAATATGAGGAAGAACTTAAGGATAGTCCTGAGGATAGTGAAGAGCAAGTTTAGTTTGAAGAGTAAGAGCAAGAGGAAACTGGTGACTTAGATGAACATGAGCTTGGAATTTCAGTTCAAGCCTTGACTAGTGGGGGTTTCCATAACACCATCAGAATAAGGGGAGAAGTTGGACATAGACCTATCTTGGTTTTGATGGATAGTAGGAGTACACATAGCTTTGTGGATTCAAAGATTGTTCGGGCAATTAGACAAGAAATGACTAAAGCCAATCCTTTGACAGTCACGGTAGCTGATGGAAATTCCATTTTAACTTAGACTAAGTGCAAGTGTTAACTTCCAATCCTAGAATTGAGAGCTAACATTGTGAAAGAAAGAGGTAAGATGAGAAGAGAAGTGAAGGGGATGAGAATTAGAGAAGGAGATGAGAATTAGAGAGAGATTATCCAAAAAAAATCTGAATTTTCATTGATTGAATGAAGATATTGCAAGATTAGGACTTATTTATACTAGATCTTGATACATTGAACCAAGACCTTCCTAATAACCGACTCAAACTGATTTTTCCGCTACAAAGAGAAGCCAGCCACCACATTTGACTACATTTGACCTTTAACTGCCTTTGGCGCCTAAATGAACCGCTAACTAACATTTGAACTCTACACCAAACGCATCACTTAAGCTATACAAGCAATACATGAATCAATTGCAACCAAAACTAAAGGAATCACAACAGCAAGCAATTCTCATGGTTGATGCAAAAGCACAACTTCACTTATGATTTTCGAGTCCTGAGGTTGGGAGGATGCAATATGGTCATAGGAGTGGATTGGATGAAGACCACATGCCCAATTGTGTTTGATTTTGCTGAGCTCACAGTCGCATTTAACAGAAATGGGCAAAAGGAGATGCTGCAAAGCATCAAGGAGCATGATCGATTGCAGGTCATGACTAGAAAAAGGTTGGAGAATGTAATTAAGAAGAATAACTATCATTGGATTGGACATTTGTTTTCCATAGGGGCTGCGGAGCTTGGGCGAGATCACCAGCAGTTCCACCTTGAGTTACATAGGCTTCTTCAAGAATATGGTGATTTGTTTGAACCTCCATCCACTCTTCCTCTAAAGAGAACATTGGACCATGCTATTCCCTTGAAGAATGATGCTCAGCTGGTGTGTTTGGGACCTTACAAGTATGCTCATGCCTAAACAGATGAGATAGAAAGACAGGTGGAAGACCTCCTCAAAACTCATTTTATCCAACATAGCCATAGTCCCTTTGCATCACCTGTGATCTTGGTCAAGAAAAAGGATGGGACATCTCGAATGTGCATTGATTACAGACACCTTAACTCTCTTACATTAAAGGCAAGTTCCCTATTCCAGTGATTGATGATCTGCTTGATGAATTGCACGGGGCCAGTTGTTTCTCCAAGCTAGACTTGTGGCAAGGGTACTATCAAGTTCGAGTTAAGGGTGAAGACATTCACAAGACTGCATGTCGCACTCATCATGGACATTATGAGTTTGTAGTGATGCCCTTTGGGTTATCTAATGCCCCTGCAACCTTTCAGGCCTTAATGAATGAGGTGTTCAAGCCCTATCTGGAGGAAGTTTGTTCTAGTCTTCTTCAATGATATTTTGATATATAGTTCTTCACTTGACAGTCATTGGTCTCATCTTCAGTAAGCCTTTGATCTCACGAGGCAACACTACCTGAATGCAAAGTTGTCCAAGTGTTCTATTGCTAGCTCACAAGTTGAGTATCTGGGACATGTTGTTTCAAGGCATGAGTTGCTACTGATCCAGCACAGATCAAAGCTATGAAAGATTGGCCTAAACCTACTTATATTAAGCAGTTAAGGGGTTTCTTGGGTTTGACTGGGTATTATTGTAAGTTCATCTCTGGTTACAGTTTGATGGGTAGGCCTCGTACTGAATTGCTTAAGAAGGATGCTTTTGGATGGAAGGAAATGGCTCAAACAGCTTTCCAGCAGCTTAAATCTGCCATGTGTGCAGCACCAGTGCAAACTATGCCAGATTTCAATCTTCCCTTTGTACTGGAAACTGATGCAAGCAGCACTGGTATTGGGGTAGTGCTGTCCTAAGTTGGGAGGCCAATTACTTATCTAAGTCAAGCTTTGGGACACAGGAACTTGAGTTTGTCAATTTATGAGAAAGAGTATCTTGCAATCCTCCTTGCAGCTCAAAAGTGGAGACATTATCTAGAGGGGCCACCATTTCATTATTAAAAGTAACAATCAAAGCCTCAAATACCTATTGGAGCAGAAAATCACCACAAGAGTACAACGCAAAGGACTCATGAAGATGTTGGGCTTCTATTATTCGATTGAGTATAGATGTGGAAGGAAGAATGTGGTGGCAGATGCTCTTTCCCGATGTCAAGAACTGAATGATCAGGCTAGCAGCAATGCAATTTCAGTATCACTTCCTTCTTAGATTGAAGAAGTTCTGCAAGCTTATGTGGATGATGTTTTTGCTCAGGATTGCCTCATTGCTGCAAGAGTGGAACCCTCAGCTAGCTCAGAAACAGGGGTGATAGTGTGTAATGGTCTGATCAAGATTAAAGGCAACACCTACATTGGGTCTTGTACTAAATTAAGGTAGCAAATAGTCTTAGTTGTTCACTCTTCTGCTTGGGGTAGTCGCAAGGGTAATGAAGGTACCTACCAGCGATTAAAGCAGTACTTTTATTGGGTTGGAATGGAGAAGGATGCAGTGAAGTGTGTTCGGACTTGTGAGGTTTGTCAATAAACCGAAAGTGAACGTGTTCCTTATCAAGGATTGCTGCAACCTTTACCTGTTCCAGAGAGAGCTTGGCAACATATAAGTATGGATTTCATTGAATGTTTGCCTAAATCTGAAGGGAAGGAAGTCATTTGGGTTGTAGTAGATCGATTCACCAAGTTTGGACACTTCATGGGCCTCAATCATCCCATTACTACTGCAAGGCTTGCAAATATGTTATTGGATCACATTTTTAGTCTTCATGGGTTGCCTTAGTCCATCACTTCAGATCGGGATAGACTTTTCATCAGCCATTTCTGGACAGAGTTGTCCGGTTTGCTAGGAACAACTCTTGCTCTAAGTTCCTCATACCATCCTTAAACGAATGGACAAACTGAATGCATGAATCAATGTTTGGAGCAGTATTTGTGAAGTATGACTTTCAATCATCCCAAGCATTGGTTTGGTTGGCTTGCTTTAGCCGAGCATTGGTATACCACACACGCACATTCAGCTATTAAGACAACTCCTTTCAAGGCACTATGTGGTTATGATCCACCCTCACCAATGGGTCTCCAAGGAGTAGTCTCATCTATTGCTGAAGTCTCTGATCTGTAAGAGCAGCGATGACAACTCATGCTTTAGCTCAAGGATAACTTGTAGCTTGCTCAATCACAAATGAAATTCTTTGAAGATAAAAATAGAACTGACAAGTCTTTTGCTGTAGGTGACCAAGTTTATTTGAAGTTGCAGCCATATAGACAATCTTTAGCTACAGTTAGTAAGAATGTCAAGCTAGAAGCACATTATTTTGGGCCTTACAAGATCTTACAGCGTGTAGGAGCAGTAGCATACAAGTTGGAGTTACCACCAGATAGTGCGGTGCATCCTGTTTTTCATGTATCTCTCTTGAAGAAGTAGGTGAAGGAGGGCTCTTGTACCTCCTTCAATCCACCAACAACAGCCAGTGATGGTGGTCTTTTATAGGCTCCATTAGCTAGACTAGATACTAGACCAACTTCTACTTCTCAACACAAGGTTGAAGCTTTGGTTCATTGGGCAAATTTGGATGATTAGCACACCACTTGGGAGGCATTGCATTTCCTTCGCAGTTAATTTCCTCACTTCCATTCTTGAGGCTAAGAATGTTTTTAAGGGGAGGGGATTGTTATGATCATTAGTTAACATGTTGCTAATACATTTGTGTGTGTTCTTTGGGCAGGAAAGCCAGTTAGTTAGTCAAGCTTAGTCAAGTTTGGCGGCTACTTTAATAAGTCAATTGTAGCATTAGTCTTAGTTCACTGCATCTATCTTGTTATGAATAAGTAAGATCCGTCATGTAATAGATCATTGATGAATGAATATACTTCTATTTCTCTTCTCAACCCTAATTTCTCTCTGTTTCTCTGCTACTTTCACTTCTTTTCTCATCTAACCTCTATTCTATCTTAGGTTATGAATCAAGATTGTTCTTGATTCATAACATTATGTCCCTTTTGCACGTTTGTTTTCTTTTCACATTAAGGCGACCACACACACAAAAACTTGAAACAAAATAGAGCAAACAAATGGATAACAAGCCATTCATGGCTTGCTCTAATTACGTTGAGGAAAAATTCTATGAAGATGGCGTGGGACCACTTAATGTCAAAAGGACCACTCCTCAATCTGTCCAACACCAAGAAATGATAGCCATCCTTGACAACCCACTTACTGAAGCTACGGTTGATTAAGTGGATGTGGAGTCAAGAGACTTTGACTTCTGAGGATGCATGAGAGCCCTTCTTGATGAAGGAGACTTCCAAGGCACACCTAAAACCTTATGCAGAGGAGCCACAGCTTCCTAGTATGGCCTAGAGGGCCATTTCCTTAGCCTTAGCAAAGCTCATCGCTTGGATTGCTAAGGACCAACTTTGGGTTGAGCAGCCATTTAATAATAGTGGCCTCGAAGTCCAAATGACACAAGAAAAAGAGCTGGAGGAATCTGACTTAAGAGCAACAACGGCAAAGATGGAGGATTTGAGGGTTGAAGTTCAAGACCCCCTCCTTGAGGTTAACTTGGGCTTAACAGAAGACCCAAGACCTACCTATCTTAGTGCTGTACTTTCTTAAGAGTAAAGGAAGCAATATTTGACCTTGCTCCATGAGTTCAAGGACTGCTTTGCTTAGGATCATCATGAGATGCCTGGCCTAGACAGATAGATGGCTGAGCATAGCCTTCCTATCAAGCTAAGCTCGAGGCTCATCATTCAGCCCTATAGAAGGATGTCCTAAGAAGTAATAACCTAGTCAAAGAAGAGATTGAGAGACTCTTAAAGGCCAAGTTCATTGGGACTACCACGTATGTTGAATGGTTGGCTAACATTGTTCCTATTATCAAGAAGAATGGCAAAATCAAAGTCTGTACTGATTTCAGAGATTTGAATGCAGCCACCCCCAAAGGATGAATACCTAATGACAATAGCTGATGTGCTCATTGATTCAGCCTCAAGGTATGAGGTCTTATCCTTTATATATGGCTATTGTGGATACTACCAAGTTATGGTTGCTTCGGAGGATACCTATAAAATAGTATTCAAGTGTCCTGGGTCAGTAGGGACCTTTGAGTGGGTGGCCATGCCATTTGGCTTGAAAAACACTAGTGCCACTTGCCAGAGAGCCATGAACATGATCTTTCATGATCTCATTGGCAAGAACATGGAAGCCTACATAGATGACATCACGGTCAAATCAATGTACCAAGCTAAACACCTAGAAGACTTAAGAGGAGCATTCCTTGAAACGAGGATCCATAACCTCAAGATGAACCAATTAAAATGTGCCCTTGGCATGTGCGCTGGAAGCCTCCTTAGTTTTCTTGTGCACCAATAGGGCATTGAGGTGGATGTTAACAAAAATAAGGCCATTCAACAGGGCACACCACCTTCGAGCAAAAAAGAAGCTTCAACGCTTCTTGGAGTCGGTTGATTACCTGAGATGCTTCATTTCAAATGTCACAGGGAAAACCAAAGGCTTTTCTCCACTACTGATATTCAAGTCTAAGAAAGACTTCAGGTGGGAGGAGCCACACAAAGTAGCTTTTTAGACCATCAAGGAGTACTTGATCAAGCCACCAATGTTGATTCCACCAAAGCAAGGCAAACCTTTGAAGATTTACATCTATGCTTCTGATGAACCAATTGGTTGTTTGCTTGTTCAAGACAATGAGCAAGGATTTGAGCAAGTCGTGTTCTACTAAAGCCATTGTTTAAATGAATGTGAAATAAAATATCCCTCTATGGAGAAATTGTGTCTATCTCTATTCTATGCATCTATGAAACTGAGACTTTACTTCTTAGCATTTACTATATATATGGCTGCTCAAATAGACGTCCTTAAGCACATGCTAGATATATCTCTAATGAGAGGAAGATTAAACAAGTGGATTATTGCTTTGCTTCAATTTGAATTGGTACCAGGATGGGTGACCTCCGAAGTTAAGCGTGCTTGAGCGAGAGTAGTACTAGGATGGGTGACCTCTTGGGAAGTCCTCACCCTCAGGTTTGGGGCACTGGGAAATGGCCTCTCTTCAGGTTAACACCCTGAAGGGGGAAGGCTACGTACATCTGCCCCCCCAGACCTTGCATAGGCGGGAGCCCTTGAGGCACTGGGTATGTTCCTTTAATTTGAATTGGTATGCGTGTCACAAAAGTTAGTCAAAGGCCAAGCCTTACCGGACTTTTTAGCTAGCCACTCGCTCCTAATAATGGAAATGGTCCCTTGTAAGTTATACTTTGATGGATCAAATACCGATTCAAGTGTTGGAGTTGGGATTGTACTTGAATCCCTCGCTGGGATAGTTACCAAGTTAGCCATTACCTTGGTGGGAAAGTGCTCCAACAACATGGCAGAGTATAAGACACAAATCATAGTCCTAAAGACTCTCTGAGAAATGCAAGTCTCTAATGTTATCATAAGAGGGGATTCACAGTTGGTCATTTTTCAGGTAAAAGGAGAATTTCATTGTTTTAAGTGATACCTCAAACAAGTACATCTCAATGGTGAAAAAACTATTGATTAAATTTGATGGTGTTCAGTTTTAACATATTCCATGGGAGCAAAATAAAGCAGCCAATGACTTAGCTCAGTTAGCCTCAGAGTATAAGCTTCCTAGGACTTGGTGTGAAGAAACTAGGGTCATTAAGACAAAAATTTTGGACCATGACATTGAATTCACTAAGTCTTTCAATTTTGAGAGTGAAGCCATGCCAAGTGAATGCTTGGATTGCTTTGAGACACATCAAACTGTTATAAGTCAATGTGAGGATTGGAGGAAACCTTTAATGGATTACTTCAATAATCGTCAAGACTGTGTTAAGGATCGAAAGATGAAAATAAGAGCTCACAGATTTCATCTAGATGATGAATCTGGAGAGTTATACAAAAGGGACGCTAGTGGAGTGCTTCTCAAGTGCCTTGATTTAGACGAAGCAATCTAGTGATGGTAGGAGACCACGAGGGTATCTGTGGATCCCATTTAGCTGGCAATACAATGCATTGTCCCATCAGGCGTTATGGCTATTACTACCCATAAATGATGGATGACTACATTAAATATGCCAAGGGCACAATGCATGCTAAAGACATGGTCACGTACCAAGAGTCCGTTATGATCGGGATCGATGCGCAAACATAAGCTAAGTAAAATAGGATAGATTGAGAATTTGAGATGAGAAAGAAGTGAAATTGAGATAAGAAAGTAGAGATTTTAGACTTAGATGAGATAAGAGGGAAAGGAGATGAGAAATAGAGAGACTTAGATGAGAGAGAGAAGCTTTGATCTCAAATGAGATATTTTTCAGATATTTGATTGAATTCCCTGAATTATTACACTTCCTACTACTTATAGGCAAACTAAGCAAACAAATACTTTGAATCAAGACTCTAACTAACGGACCATCTCCCACTAAAAATATCTAAAGTATTGAAAATATCTAAATAACTAAAATAACTACCTAAGGCTTAAGTGGCGCCAAGACACATCAGTTATTACTAAAACGCGGCATTAAGCTAACCACCAGCAGCAGCCCTCATTAGAACTAACTTCTTGTGCAACCTATTACAACATACGCTAGCTAAGGCTAATACTTCATTCCTTTAGCTGACCAACCACACCTAACAGCAACTAGAGCAGCAACCAAACAACCACAGCAGGACATAGCAGCAGCCGACATAGCAGCAACAGAACACACAGCAGCAGACTCAGCACAGCAGCAGCAACTTAGCATCAGCAACATTACGCCGCCCAAACCTCGAATTCTCGGATCATAACATTTCCTTCCCCTTGAAAACATTCTTGTCCTCAAGAATGAAAGAGAATGAGACCTTGAAAATCAATTATTGATGTAGGAGACTTCTTGTTGAAATCCACAGCTGTAAAGTGCTTTAAGAAACTGAAATTTTGCAACACACTTGTTGAAGTAGATTTTGATGTATTTCCAGCCCAAGGTCCTGTTGTCATTGCTTGCATCTGAAGAGCAGCACTCATCCTAAGGTCTACCTAGATCAAAACACATCAGCTTGGCACCAATCACAGCTTCCATCCAGAATTTGTAATACTTGAACTTCTTTTGACTCAGCCCAAGCTCTCTCGCTGTTAGATGGCTTGAGATGCACATTAGTAGCTTGAGTTACATGTTCCTATTGTCTCAACTTCTTAAAGCCTTGAACTTCTTCACTCGGTTTAGGAGGAGGTTTTACACTCATGTTTGCACTTAGATAAACCAAAACTCCACTCACAAAAGGAACTAGATCATCCCGATCTTGCTGATCGGCAAGCCCACAGTGCATTTCAGCTACTTTAAGTTTGAAATTATTGACCCAACACAAGAAAACTTGCAAAGCATCCATTGTTTTTGATCTGAATTGCACTGGAGGATCTTGAGAATGTCCATTCCGTTCAAGATTCTTGCTGGAAGATCAAACCTGCACCTGCTCAGTCAAATGTTCGTGCTGTCTGGCATTTAAATCAGTTTCTGAAATGCAATTTTGTGGTCCAATTTCAACACGTTGGAGGTGAACTTGAGGCCTAACAGACACATTAGCCATTTGAGGTGTTTCTTCAGGTCTGACAACTATTTCCACTTCTGAAATTCTATTTTGAGGCCTATCTTCATTTGATTGAGGATGAACTTGAGGACTAACATTTACATTAGCAATTGGAGATCCTTCTTCAACCAACGTCTCCTCACGCTTCAACTTCGGCTTTGTCAACTTCTTTTTACCCCCAAAATCTTTCAACGCTTCACTTAGATGATTTCTCTTCGATTTACTCTTTGCTTTCTTAATCATTCTTTTGACATGTGAATCATATTTCCATTCTGGATACATGTCATATTGTGCCTCAACGTCATCAAGATACTCTAACTCTAACAAAGAGTCTTCATAAGGATCGTCTTGTTCAAACTCCGGTTCTTCTAGCTTGTGGTCATCAATTTCGGCATTTTCGTGGTCGAGTTCATCTTCAACAACAACAGATTGTACCTTCTCTTTTCGCTCAACACGGAACTTCCATTGTCTAACACTATCAGCTAACTCCGGGAACTCATTTGCATCAAGAACACCAGCACAATCACAACTGATGTTAGCAACCGATCGAATTTAATATTGCCGTTTCTCCATTAGCTGCTTACATTCTTGTCTCTATTCTTGAAATGCTTGTCTACATTGTTGTATCCATTCTTCACATGCTTGAATCCATTCTTGTCTCTGTTTTATTAAATTCTCCAACTGCTCTTTCAACTCAGCCATATGGAGAATGAACAACAACTTCAATCTTGAACCAGCTCAGTTCGCAGAATACAAGTTCGAAAATCACAGAAATGTAAAACTTGTTTCGCAACTCTTCAACAATCGATTGCTTAACGAAGTTCTACTCTTCGTTCGCACAAACAATCACTTGCTATCGGTTCGGAAATCGTCACAGGCTACAAACCCTAGCTTGCAGATTTTCGCGCACAAAGTATTCGACAAACCCTAACTTCGAACGATTCCCAACAGCAACGTTTAGTTGAGTAATTCGACCTTCACTTCTGAATTAAGCTCGAATCTAACTCAAAATCAAGTCCTCAACACAATACTCAAAGCGATCTTAACGAACGAAATCAGATTTCAACACTTTCGCTTCTCCTTTCACTGTCAGATTTTCGCCTTCGCTGTTAGATTTTTCACCTAAGCAAATCTCGACTCAATAACATATAATTCTCAAAAAGCACCACAGATTCTGATGAATTCTCACCACTTCTATGCTTATCAACACAATTTCATCACAATCCAACAACAAACACGAATTCTGAATGAATTGCAACTTGAAGTTCAGAAAACCAATACCTCAACCTGAGATACTGAATCGTAGAATCTGAATTAACCTCAATTCAGCTGGTTTCGGATCTTTTAATTATGATCAAGTGCAATGTGGATCAATTTGCATCACTTTAACTTCTTCTAAGTAGATTCTGGTGAATGATCGACTTAGCTCAGCGCACCAGTTCAACACTGAATTCGAGTTTCTGAATTTTTCTTTTTGTTTTTATTTCTTTTGATTACGCACTCGATTGGAAGCCAAACGAGGCTTTAATACCAATTGTTATAATCGAGATCAATTCCCAAACATAAGCTAAGTAAAAAAGGATAGATTGAGAATTTGAGATGAGAAAGAAGTGAAATTGAGATGAGAAAGTAGAGATTTTGGACTTAGATGAGATAAGAGGTAAAGGAGATGAGAAATAGAGAGACTTAGATGAGAGAGAGAAGCTTTGATCTCAAATGAGATATTTTTCAGATATTTGATTGAATTCCCTGAATTATTACACTTCCTACTACTTATAGGCAAACTAAGCAAACAAATACATTGAATCAAGACTCTAACTAATTGACCGTCTCCCACTAAAAATATCTAAAGTATTGAAAATTTCTAACTAACTAAAATAACTACCTAAGGCTTAAGTGGCGCCAAGACACATCAGTTATTACTAAAACGCAGAATTAAGCTCACCAGCAGCAGCAGCCCACATCAGAACTAACTTCTTGTGCAGCCTATTACAATATATGCTAGCTAAGACTACTACTTCATTCCTTTAGCTGACCAACCACACCTAACAGCAACTAGAGCAGTAACCAAACAACCACAGCAGGACATGGTAGCAGAAGACATAGCAGCAACAGAACACACAGCAGCAGATCAGCAACAAACTCAGCACAGCAGCAGCAACTCAGCATCAGCAACATTACACAGCCCAAACCTCGAATTCTCGGATCATAACAGAGTCCCTGCAATTGAGATGCATTCTATTGTCAAACCATGGCCCTTTAGAGGATGGACAATGAACATCATAAAAAAGATTAACCCTCCTTCCAGCAAGCAACACTCTTATATTCTTGTGGCCACAAACTACTTCACCAAATGGGTGGAGGCTAAACCATATAGGAATATCAATTAGTAAGATATGACTGATTTTTATCAAAGAGAACATCCTATGTAGGTTTGGAATCCTAGAAACCATTGTTGTAGACCAAGCTAAGGTGTTCAATGGGGATGCAATTAAAGAGTTCACCAAGAGTTTCAACATAGAAATCTTGAACGCATCCCCTTACTATGCTCAAGCTAATGGCCAAGCAGAGTCTATCAACAGGATTTTAAAGGCCAATATTGAGAAATGATTAAGGATAATTCCAGAAAGTGGCATGAACTGCTACTTTATGCCCTTTGGACTTATAGAACGTGTGAACATGATGCAACTTTGACAACCCCCTTCCATTTAATGTATGGCCATGATATTCTAGCCCCAATGGAAGTCATGGTTCAATCTATTAGGCTGGCTCATCAAGAGATATTTTCTGAACTTGAGTATGAGCAGGTTATGATGGATGAGCTGACTAACTTGCACCAAGCTAAGCTTGATTCCCTTCACAAGCTAGAAAAACAAAAGAAAAGGGTGGCCAAAACTTACAACTGAAAGGTCCAACCTAGGTCCTTTGAGTTACGGGACTTAGTCTGGAAAATGGTTCTACCTATTAGTAAGAAACCTCATGTCTTTATGAAATGATCCCCAAACTAGGAGGATCCATTTAGAGTCGTAGAAGTATTTGAAGGAAACACTTACTTACTCTAAGATTAAGATGCAAGAACTCACCCAAGGGCCATCAATGGATGGTTCCTAAAGAAATATGTGCCATCACTTTGGGATTCTAACAAGGAAGTCCTTAAGTTTACCCGGTGCTCAGCAGTGAAGAAACCCTAAGGCCTAGTGCCTTCCCCTGCCCAATCTGTGTCAGCCCCTCCCCTTCGGTGGTGGTGGTGTGCTGACTTCCCCTCCAGGTCCCCTTCTCTCCATCCTTCTGCATTAACCCATTTCAGATCTCTCTCTGTCTCTCCTCAACTACCCCCATACCCTCTCTGACTTGAGTCCTTTGTGATTCTCTTTTCTTTCCAATGCTCACCCCCCTTTTACTTTCCTTACCAGCTTCAACACTCCGAACATTTAGTGCACTAAGGGAATGTGGTTGTACTAGCATTTATTACATTCTCTCCTAAATCAATGCTTGGAAGGCTCTCGGTGTATATATACCAGGAAAATGGAAGGAGTTTGGCCTCATCTTAAACCTCCAAATCTGAAAGTTCTGCTATTTTCCTTACTCATTCTCTTGGGCTGGAAATTTTTCTGCTCAGCTATGGACAGGGGTACTCCCTCAGAAGCTGAAATCCCTGACCTTCTTCATGTCGGGCTGGAGTTTCTAGAGCTTGAGGAGGACGAGGGCTTCAATCAGGAGCTTGAGGCATGCACTCTAGTGGGAAAAATTATGGCAGAGAAGTTTGTTAAAGTCAGACCAATTCGGGCCATTCTCGGGAAAGCTTGGCAAATCAGAGGTAACCTTGAGATCCATGAGCTTAGGCCTAATATTTACGTATTCGCTTTCGAAAGAATTCAAGATAAAGCTAGGGTCTTGAGAGGCATCCCTTGGTCCATTAATGATGCCCTTATGGACATCAAAGATTGGCCGGGGAAAGTCTCTTTTGATAAAATTGATTTCTCCAACTCTGAGTTTTGGGTTCAAGCTTATGGAATCCCAATTAATATGATGACTTTAGAAAATGCTACCAAAATTGGTAGCTTTTTTCATAAAATCATCAACATTAACATGGACAAGGATAAACATTCTCTTTGGACCAAGTTTATTAGACAAAGGGCTGAGATTGACTTAAAAAAGTCTTTAAAACTAGGTTTTCTCTTGAAACAAACTAGAAAGGAAGAAACGTGGGTTAATTTCAAATATAAACGATTAGGGGACTTCTGTTATGCTTGTGGAAGGATAGGCCATGTTTTGAACCAATGCCCGGATTTTGACTTCCCTAAAAAAGCCCCCTCTATGGGAGTTCTCTCAGAGTAAGAGGATTCTCTTCTGATAAAATTATGTTGGGGCCCCCAAGACCTAGTGCTTAGAATTCAAGTGCGTCTGGTGCGAATAGATAGAATGTTCAACAGGTGGGGGAGCAAGGCAATGACTGGCTGCTCAATACCCTCACAGTGCTGGAAAACTCTAACACTGTTTCAGGAGGGGGGATGGGGACTTGATTGTTGTTGGCCCGATTATCCATTACAATGAGCCCCACTCTTCCTCAGAGATCACTTTAGGTAGGAAGGGGAAAAGACAGCTGCAGAAGGGGCTAATGGATGCTAATAAAAAGAAGAAAGCTAAGGTTTTGCTGCAAGACATGATCACTAACCTGGTTCACGCGGACAATAGTGGGAATTGGTGTCTTGACCCATCCATTCTCAACAATAACTTCGACATTCTGGGAGGGATCTTTGAGGAACAGGGTATGGTCTCGAGATGTCTTTCTCCCAGTACAAGTATTAGAAGCTCTATGTTAGGAAAGAGAGGCTCGTCCAATCTAGGAGTGATCAAGAGAATGGCGAGGCAGAACATAAGAGGGAGCGGGGGTATCCGAATATCAGAAGGGGACTCAGCCTACAGATCATCCACATCGTCCATTTCTCTCGCCGAGATTCCTAATGAGGAACCTACGACCACGGCTGCGTACAGGTTTGCGAAGGTTGTCCCGAAGCAACCACCTCCGGAGCCATGAGTATCCTTTGTTGGAATTGTCGGGGATTAGGCCAATCCTTGACAATTCAGGCTTTACACTTTTTGAAGTATAGACTCGTTATTATATTTTTATCAGAAACTGAACAGAAATTTAATTTTATGAAAAGTTAGAGTCAAAGGCTGGGATTCACATCATCTTATATGATTAAGCCGGAAGGGCTATCCGGTGGTCTTGCTCTGTGGCAGTCTGATGAGGTCGTGGTTGATATTGTCTCAGCTTAGACCAGATTTATTTGTGCAGAAATCCAAAAAATGAGTTCTGGTAAGAAGTGGTGATAGTTTTTTGTTTACGAAGAGCCGATCAGATGTTGAAGGGCAAGGTTCTGGAATGAGGTCGTTGCGGTTTGCTGCAATCAGGGCTCGCCATCTATTATCTCAAGGGATTTTAACACTGTCGTATCTTCGTCTGATAAATTGAGTGGGTCCGAGGTCAGCGATAGCCAACTAGTGTGGGTTCATGATTTTCTTGATTCATGTGATCTTATGGAGCTTCCGTCTAGTGGGTCCCGATATTTGAGGACAATTAATTAGGGAGAAGATTTCAACATAAAGGAATGCCTCAATAAAGCCGCCGCTAACTGCGAGTGGCAAGCACTGTTCCCCGAAGCCCAAGTACTCTCACTCTGGCAGTGGGATCGGATCACTCCCCTCTTATCATCCTTCTCAAGTCCGACCCAAGCAAGCGATTGAGGGACTTCAAACTCGATTCTAAGTGGCTCCTAGAGGAGGATTGTGCTACAGTGGTCTGTGATGGGTGGGTGTTCTAGGGACAAGCTTCTAGAATGTTCACTTTTAATAAGAAACTCCTCAATTGCAAATCTCAACAAAAGAAATGGAGCATCCAAAGCTCTAGTAAGAGAAAGAAGTTGATTCAGGAGGCTCTTGAGGGACTCACTACTATTTAGAGTAGAGTATCAACCAGAGAGGACATAGAAGAAGAAGAAAGACTAATTATTGTGCTGAGGAACACGTGGGAAGCAGAGGAACGTTATTGGCATCAATGAGCAAGAATCAGTTGGCTAACCTTTGGAGATAGGAACACTCATTTTTTCCATGCCTCTGCAATGCAAAGGAGGAAGACCAACACAATCAGCAGGCTCAAGGGTCGTGATGAGGAGTGGATTGATGACCTTAAAGAGATTAAGGCCATGGTCCAGCACCACTTTGAGGAGCTGTATTGGCCCTATTGTACCAGCCTCATAGATGAAGCACTAGAAGCCGTCAACACCGATGTAACAGACCACATGAACTCCCTTTAGATTAGTAATGTTAAAGTGGAGGAGATCAAGGCTGACGTGTTATAAATGTGGAGCCTCAAAGCTGCAGGGCCCGATGGATTTCCAGGTATCTTTTATTCTAGTTTTTGGGACAATATTTCTGATGATGTGGTGGGAGCAGTCCGTGTATTTTTAGAGTGGTCATCTTCTAAGTTGTTTGAACTCAACTAATATCATCATGATTCCCAAGGTGTCTTGGCCGGAGAAACTTAATCACTTTAGACCTATTAGCCTTTGTAATTATAGCTACAAGATCATTTCCAAAATCTTAGCAACTAGGATCTGCCCTTTTATGGACGCTTTCATTTCTTTGGTTCAAGCCCCCTTTGTCAAGGAAGGCAAATCCAAGATAACATCTTTATAGCTCTAGAAGCCTTCCACGCTTTAAAGAATAAGAAAAAAGGGGGTGGGTCTGCTATGGCAGTTAAACTTGATCTATCCAGAGCCTATAACCAAGTTGATTGGTCATTCCTGGAAAAGTTATTGATTAAATGAGGCATCCACCCCACTTTTTTCGTCAAATCATGGCTTGGTTCATGTCTGTTCGGGTCTCACCGGTCATCAATGGGAAACCCCTTAATTCTTTCCCCATGACGAGGGGTCTGAGAAAAGGGGACCCCCTCTCCCCGTATCCCTTCTTGTTAGTGACGGATTACTTCTCTTCTCTCGTTGACAAAGCCTCTCATGATGGGGATTGGAAAGGTTTTAGAATTTAAAGGGCGTACCCGCCCTTAACACATCTCTTCTTTATTGATGATTGTCCCCTTTTCTTCGAAGCCTCTTCCAGGGGGTGTAAGAAAGTTAGGGACATCATAGCTTGCTTTTGCAAGGCTTCTAGCCAATCGGTGATGAGTCACATGCTTTTTTTTTTCTCTTCGAATACACAGAGTTAGCTTAGAGAAATGCTTCTCTCCCTTATGGGGGTTAGAGTGATGGGTGAGGACGACTGGTACTTGGGTCTTCAAGTGTTATGGGGACGCTAAAAATATAGTGTTCTCAACTTTTTTTTTAATCAATTTAGGCATAAAATCTAGGGGTGGAAATCAAAGCTGCTCTTCCATAGTGGGAGAGAATTTCTCATTAAATAGGTCCATACTGCAATCCCGTCATATGTCATGCATTGTTTTAAAATTCCAGTCACTTTCGTATGCAAAATTAATAGCCTTTTTGCCCTTCTTCGGTGGAATGGTAGATCCATGGAGGAAAGAGGCATCCATTGGGTAAGTTGGGAAATATTATCAAAACCGAAGTCACTTAGAGGCATTGGTTTTAGGGATATGGAAGTTGTAAATGTCTCTATGCTTGCCAATCAAGCATGGAGAGCCTTACATAATCCTGAAGCTCTCTGGGTTTGTATCCTTAAGGGGATTTACTTCCATGATTGCTCCTTCCTCATGACAAAATTGGGGTACAACCCATCTTGGGGGTGGAGAAGCATTATTGAGGGTCGCGATTTTCTTCTTCAAGGGATCAGATGAAATGTTGTAAGTGGGCCCAACATTGATATTTGGTCCGATAAATGGATCCTGAACTCGCCTATTATTAGGGTCTCGGTTATAAGACCTGAGGGATGCCCTCTCGTCTCTGTTGATCAACTCATGATTTAGAATTCCCAGAGATGGAATTTACCTCTTATTCGCCACTAGCTTGGTCAAGAGAAGGCTAACCATATTGATCTCATCCAATCGGTAGGCTGGACTCTCAGGGTAGCTTAGTGTGGCACCGTTCTTCTTCAGGATCGTTTTCTGTCTGGTCCAAGTATGAGCTTTGGTGCCATCACGTCTGGACAGCTGCTCCTCCCAATCCTTGGCCTCATCCTCCAACTCTCCCTTACCCAAAGCTATCAAGACCATTTGGTGCCTTAATGCTACCCCTAAGATCCGACACTTCATTTGGAGAGCCTATGGCGACACCCTTGCCACTCATGACAACCTTAGGAGAAAGGGAATTATGGGTCCAACTGTTTGTCCTCGTTGTGGTGGGGAGCGGGAAACAGTGGAACATGTTCTCTTTTTCTATCCCCCCATGAAAGCTGCATGGTTCGGTTCTTCTTTGGGTTTTTAGGTCCAAAGGGAGGGGTTTAGGAGTTTTAGCTAGTGGTGGGATAATTTTAGTAATGAGTTGTCTTTTTGAATTATGAATTTAAGTTCAATGGCTTTTTTATGTTATGCGTTGTGGAAGAACAGGAATGACTTCGTGTTCTAAACGACTTCTAGAGATTCGGCTTAGATCGTTTAAGACTCTTATCGTAGCTTCATGGAGTTCCAAGCGCTCCCTCTTTTCATCCCTCTCTTGGGGCACCGACTGGGTGGTCCCCTCCTCTTAGGAGTGTGGTTAAGCTCAACTTTGTTGCAGCTTGGACTTCGAAGGATATCTTGGCCGTTGCTTTATTGGTTGCTAGAGACTCCACAGGATCGATAGTTGGCAGTTGGTGTGGATCTTTCCATGCTTCTTCCCCCCTTGTGGTGGACGCTTTTGAACTCAGGGCCACATGTTCATTGGCTCAGTGTCATTGTTGGAGCTCTGTTTTGTTCGAAGCGGATAATAAAGTTCTCATTGATTCTTTTAATGGTGCGGGTCCATCGCTGTGGGAGATCCAGGCTATTGTTGACGATATTCGTTTGTTTTCTTCACTTTTTCGGGCTTTCTCTTTTTTATGGTGTCCTAGGATTGTAATAGGATTGCCCATCTTGTAGCTAAGAGGCATTATGCCTTCGATTGTACGCACAACTGGTGGGAGAATGTTTCCCCATCTCTTTCTTCTCTTGTACATTTGGATGTTCTAGTAATCTAGTTTGCCTCCAAGCTTCTTGGCGTTCAAAAAAAAAAAAATTTAGATTCCCTGAATTCTTGGCTCAGTTTCAATTTCAATATCTTGAGGATCAACTCTATGATCCATGAGTTTGAAAAATAAAATAAAAGGAACTACCAAACTGAGAGATGTATATGACAAAAATGCATATTTCTTTAATATTGTTAAGTGCATGGCTTACACAAAATAATACAAGTTACTTATGCAGCCAAATAGGCTCTTTACAACATTAAGCAAAAATAAAATCTAAAGCTTGACTAGGGACTTTGTTTGTGGACGTTCTACGAAGATGTGCTGGTCAAGGAAGCTGGTCTCTCCTACAAAGGATCTCAAAGCTCTTACTAATACTAGATCCGATCCTCCTGTTTTTAAGTTTGGGGAATTCCTAAGGTATGTAAGGGAAACAAAGTCGCGTTAGTACTTTCTTAAGGTTCCAAAAGTATGATTAAATGTGGAAAAGGATTGCTTAACTCGTTCAAGTTTGGCGAGTTGTGAATGTGGGACTTTTGATGCCTATTGATATCTGAAGGGAATATGCAATGTCACTCTGAGCCTACATTAGATTCCTTAAGAAATCCCTTGAACCTAAAAAACGGGAAGGTGTATGATCAGACAGAAAGACGCTTTAGACTTCAAGGAAGGTTTACCGCTAGTAGCCTGGAAAACCACCAGGGTATGGACTTGCGGACCTGCCGTGCATAAACAAGATGGCTGGGAAAATGTCCACTTTAATGAGTGAACAGAAGTACTGCCCATACTCAAGGTGTGAAGAGGTGCAGCCGATTCATGAGCCATGGGAGGATTTCGACCTAATTCACCCAGAGAGAAGTCTCCGTTGGCATTTTGTTAATAGAAGAGGTCCACAACCACGGATGCCGTAACCTGCCAGAACTGTTTTGCACATTCAAATGGAAGGCAAACCTAACGGTGTGAGGTTTGCTAGTTCCAAGAAACCAAGAAGGATTCTCCTTGCCAGTACCAAGACCAATAGGACTCTGAAGCTTTTCAGAGACCATTGAAGTTTCTGATTGAACCTAACAGACCAACTGCATGATAACCCTATCAGCTTGAGGAATGGGAGCAGAACCGGCATAAGAGATCTAAGCCATCATTGCTTGATCCGAGGAAATGTAAAGAACAGGGAGCCTATTAAGTAACAAAGACTAGAGATTCAAGAATAGAGAGCAACTGTGTTACGTTTGTGGTTAATTCACAACGTAAGCTAGGATAAGAGAGTATGAGACGAGAAAGAATATAGAATTTAGATGAGAGAGAGAAGTGAAAGGAGATGAGAAATTAGAGAGGATATCAAAGATATCAATTCATTCATCAAAGTTCTGAGATTACAAGCCTAAGCCTTACTATCTATACTACTTACATGATATGATCAATTACATTGCATCTAACTCATGCTATAGCCACCAACCACTCACAAGCCGCCACTATTGACCGGCATTGAGCACCTAAGCTCTAGACCTCACTTATTACATGACTTCACCAAAGCTTAAGCTACTAATTACAATATCAACTAGCTATTACAACTCAATAGGCTCGATTCCACGCCTTATTACATTTACTTTTTTTCATATGCCCCCTACTATGAGAATCACAACAATACTCCCCCCTTTAAAAGATTCTTGTCCCCAAGAATCAAGAAGGAAGTTGAAGCTTGAAGAAGAAATGCCAAACTAATACATCATGACTTAACTACCAAACAACAACTAACATCAGTATGCAGCATGACAGCAACAGAACATCAGCAGTAGTAAGAGCACAATAGCAGCAGAAGAACAGCATAACAGATTTTAACCATCCTAACATACAGTACTCGTGTTGCAGCTCATATATCCACGCAACACTCTATAAACTAATCAACATAAACAGCCTTAAATCATCAATCTAACAGCAGCAACGGTAACTTATGCAACAGAGCACCCAGCTACAGCAAATTAGCAAAAGAATCAGCACATTACACAGCCTAGGGTCCTGTTGTCATTGCTTGCATTTGAAGAGGAGCACTCATCCGGAGGTCTACCCAGATCAAAGCACATCAGCTTGGCACCAATCACAGCTTCCATCCAAACTTTGTAATACCTGAACTTCTTTTTACTCAGCCCAAGCTTTCTCTTGCTGTTAGATGGCCTGAAATGCACATTAGTAGCTTGAGTCACAAGTTCCAATTGTCTCAACTTTTTAAAGCCTTGAACTTCTTCACCCGGTTTAGGAGGAGGCTTGACATTCATGTTTGCACTTAGATAAATCAAAAACTCCCTTTGAAAAAGGAAATAAATCATCCCAATCTTGCCGATCGGCATGCGGACAGTGCATATTAGCTACTAGGATCTGATTTCTTGCTGATTTAACATGCTCTGCAGCAGTAACTTCCAACTTATTCAGCTCCCACAACCACTTACTGAACCAATTCATGACATGTTCAATAGATCCTAGATTGCTTCCCAATTTCACCTAAGCGGCTGCAGAATCCAGAAGCTCAGCAAAACCAACCTGATGCAGCTCATAATGACATATTGCAGCTCGGTGTATGTCCATGTGGAAGCTACTTGAAGTGAACAAGTTATTACATCTTCTAAAAGACATAATAGCACCAATTAAACCAAATCTGAACAGCTCATTCACAACTGACAGTGAAGAATCTCCCCAAGAATGTTCAGCATCTTCCAAAACCTGTAATTTATTCTTTCCTGGACCAAATGGTCTGCCAGCACCAATTACATCACCTAAATCACCCCTTGAACTGATGTGGATCAGATCAAAAGTCTGTCTTCCCACATTACGACATGTGTACACATCCCTCAGCTCAATTGTTTGCCTACGAACCAGATTTTGGGTGCCATGAACCTTGAAACGCAGCCTTGCTGCTCGAGTGCTTCTTTTCAACCAAAATTCGACTCCCCTCAGCTTCATATAGTCTTGAGAGTCTTCTCCCGGATCAGGAGGCAACTTATCACGAAATTTTGCACTTGGATAAGTCACAATTCTACTCAAAAGAAGGAATAGATCATGCCGAACTTGCCGATCGGCATGCCAATAGTACATTTCAGCCACTATACACTCTTAATCTCTCATCCAACATAAGAAACCTTGCTCAACCTCCAAGATGATGTTGTTCTGGACCCAAGTTAACACTCCATCATGCCCAAAAGTGAACTTAGACACACCCTGCTCTGCATTTGATGATACTGCCGCAGCAACAACTGTCTTTTTAACATAATGACATTGCCTAACAGAGAAAGTGCCCCCATTCTGCATATAAGCTTGCCATGGGATAATACTTAACAGGTTTGGAGATGTTTGCAATGAAATCTCAGCAGTGGCATCAATTATTTTGGTTGGAATCACAAAATCTGCAGCAACTACCCCTTGTACACCAGCATACATAACTGAAGCTTGTGTACCAGCATGTACATCAGTAGAAGCAACATCTCGAGTTAAATTTTGTTGATCATCAAACATCATAGGTTGCAACACAACTTTATGCTTCAATTTCTTCTTTGTAATCTTCTTTGTTTCCCAAAATTCTTTCAATGCATCGTTAAGATGATTCTTCTTCACTTTACTCTTTGCACTCTTTATCATTCCCATGACATGAAAATCGTATTCCCATTCTGGAAGCATGTCATACTGCGGCTCATCCTCTTCAAAATACTCTAACTCTAGCAAAGAGTCTTCATAAAGATCATCACGTTCAACCTCAGGTTCATCCAACTCGTGTTCATCAACTACGGCATTACCTTGATCCAATTCATCTTCAACTACATTAAGTGGCTCCACAATGTGCACTTCATCTACTGCGGAAAAGTTTGGCCTTCGACATTGTTCTTGAATCTCAGCTAGTTTTACTTCATCTTGGAAATTTTGTTAATCCAATCCTCCAAATTTTGTGATTGAAAAATGATCTGATCAGATCTCTCCACTACAATCGGCTGAGCTTACTGTCCAATCTTCACGTTGTCTTGCTGGTTCATTTGCTGTATCCATTCAGCATTAGATTTCTGGAATCGATCACACATTGTCTTCAACCAATCCGGAATTGTTGCATCACAAGCATCCATAATCGCTCTTTAAACTTCACACTGAATGATTTTTGAGTTAACTGCAGCACCAAGTATTGTTAAGATCGACAATTATCTGGATTTCAAGATCGGTTTTAAGAATCACCTCAGATTCCAACCCTAACTGACGCGATTCGAACAGAGGAACTCGAACAAACCCTAACCGCAATGTTAGTTGAGTAATTCGACCTAAACTTCTAAATTAAGCTCGGCTTTAGCTCGCAATCAAGTCCTCAACACAATACCTAAAGCGAACTTTACGAACGAAATCAAGTTTCAACAATTTTCGTTTCTCCTTTCTACTGTCAGAATTTGCCTATGTTGTCAGAGTTCTCGATACATAAAATTCTTAAGAATCAACGCAGAATCTGACGAATTCTCACCACTTCTAAGCTTATCAACATAATTTCATCACAATTAAGCAAGAAAAGCAGATTTGATTCGAGTTTGAATTGCAGCTCAGAAACATGTACCTCAACTTCAATTTCTGAGTTGTAGAATCTGATTAAACCTCCCTTCGGATGATTTTCTGCTACTCTGATGAGGATCAAGTATAATGTGGATCATATAACTCAATTTTTTCTTCTCCTGAGCAGATTTAGGTGAAAGATCGATCAAGGATAGTTAGCTCAGCACTAAACTTCAGCAACTCAATATTGCTTCTGCACTCAACTTCTGCAGCAATTTGCTTGATCAATTCTTTTGAAATTCAATCTGAATCAGCTTGATGTTGAATATATTCAACAATACTGATCAATTGAACTTCCTTCAATGTAAAATGATCACTTTAATTCCCAACCGGAATCAACATCCCAGGCCTCGCTGAAACTAGTGCAGTAACCGCCAATATCACTTCCAATTTCATATTTGAATTCTGATCACAAATTCTGAATTAGATTTGTAACACAATTGTTTTTTTATTGATTAATTGCAATACAATTAATCTTATTTTGTAATTTCTTTCCGGATATGAGCTTGATTCGGAAGACAAATCAAGGCTCGGATACCAATTGTTACGTTTGTGGTTAATTCACAACGTAAGCTAGGATAAGAGAGTATGAGATGAGAAAGAATATAGAGTTTAAATGAGAGAGAGAAGTGAAAGGAGATGAGAAATTAGAGAGGATATCAAAGATATCAATTCATTCATCAAAGTTTTGAGATTACAAGCCTAAGCCTTACTATTTATACTACTTACATGATATGATCTATTACATTGCATCTAACTCATGCTATAGCCACCAACAACTCACAAGCCGCCACTATTGACCGGCATTGACCACCTAAGCTCTAGACCTCACTTATTACATGACTTCACCAAAGCTTAAGCTACTAATTACAATATCAACTAGCTATTACAACTCAATAGGCTCGATTCCATGCTGTATTACATTTACTTTATTTCATATGCCCCCTACTATGAGAATCATAACAAACTATTTTCCAAGCGCTTGGTTACAGTAAAGAAAGAACACAGAGCAGAGAAGGTGAAGATTCAAAGCCCTAACTTTCGTACTTATGGACACGTAGGAAAGAGGATCAAACGTCCAATAGTGTTCTCTCGAGGTCCCTGTAGCTGTTGAGAGTCAAATCAAGCAGATTTTTACCCATTGCAAATTTGAATTTACCAACGGCTAAAAGGGGGGCATTTGTTTATACCTAATTTTGAGGGTGCTAGGACGATGCCATTTTAGGCAAATTGCCACGTGCTTGTAACATGAGGTCCTCTTCAAGGAAATTTGAACCTGTGGGAACTGAGATAACAACGTCTCGAGCCCAGCGTCTTGAGAAGTTTATCACCCTAAAAAGGATATCAACCACTCGAGGGTTGAGATGATTGAAGGACAAAGGGAGCTCAAGCTCAAGGGACTTCCAAGAAGGTTGCAAGATAGGTGTTTTCCAAGCTCAAGACAGTTACTTAGAGTACAATTTCGGATACATGGGCACCAAGCTTAATCCAAGAGCATGTGGAGCATCTGGAAGAGACTTCAACTAAAAAAGCAAATGTGGGCTTCGAGAAATATTCTCAATCACCAAATCAAGAGCACATTCATTGATCATTCATGTGCTAAAAGAGCTTGGTGGCCAAACGTGGGAAGAAAGTTCCACGGGAATAGGGGCAAGCCATTATTTAGTTTTTTTATAAATAAACAACTTTTTTGCGGTTCAAATAAGTACACACACACACACACACACACACATACACACTCATACAAAACTTCATCAAGTTTTTTTTTACCGCATACTTGTGCTTTTTACCTAAGAGTAGCATAATTTAACTTAGTTTAGCATGGCGTAGATCTTGTTGTACTTTCTTCTTCAATAATACAGTGCTTCGAGCTTCAGGTTTAAACTCTTTATTTTAATCTATTCCCAAAATCAACAAGTTAAGAATTGAGGCTTTATTTTAAGACTTTGATGGCCATGGATAGACCATGATCGCGTTGGTCTTAACACTATTGTCACTGCTTAATAAAATAGGTGAACTTAAGGTTATGCCATTGTTTAGGGCTTTGACAGCCAAGGCATGACCTTGATTGCGTTGGTCTTAATTAGTGACCTAAATACAGTTCGCTGGATCTAAATCTTCTTAGACCTTAACTCATTCGAGTTATTATAAGCCAAGGGTGCCAGGCCTCAAGATATGTAGACTCAAGCTTATAAGTAGACTGTTGAGCTCTTGGGTATGTCTTCACCCCAATTCCTGACCTTTAAGTGTACGAGGAAAGGTGTTTGTGGGCCCTACTCCGTCACTTTAATTGCCACTTGAGTTTAGTCCATATCTTTTTTATTTTCTTTCAAAAAATGTATAAAAAAATCCACGAAACAATAACTAAAAAATTCTTCTTAATTGACGCATAAGCAGAACTCATGAAATAACTGAAGTTAGATACACCAAAATATCACCTCCTTTTCTCCAAAAATAGGATGTGATTGAGGTTATAGACGTGCAATCTGAATTTAAGCTCACACCCCAGTCACTGTGAGTCCCTTTTGCATGTTTGTTTACATTTGTGTTTATGGCGACCACATCACACTTAATAACAAACAAATATAGCATGCATGAGCCAAATAAGAACCTTATAGGAAGCACTTGGAAATAGGGAGCAGAGTACAAAGCGAATGGCCCAGTTGAGCAATTCAAAGCTCCACTCGTAGCCGAATATTTTCACCAATGCGAGGGGATTTAGTGCAAGGAGACATTTGGCCTTGTAATCAAACTTCCTGAAATTTGATTTATTCTTTAATTTTTTATCGCGCACAAGTGGACAATTTAGTAGCTTGATGTCAAAAGTACTTTCCTACATGGTTACATATAGGAAGTAGTCTACATGTGACAACCATAGGGGTTCATTCACCCAAAATATCCCAACCACTTTTTTCATTTAGGGAAAGTGTTATATGGCCTTAAGCAGGCACCACGGGCATGGTTCCAGCGATTTAGTTTATTTCTTCTTAGTCTAGGCTCTACATGATGTCAAGATGACCCCACTCTCTTCACACAAAGACCGAACGTATGCTCATATATCTTCTACTCTATGTAGATGATATCATCCTAACAAGAACTGACTCATTACTACACTTTCCACACAATTTGCAAAGAAGGACCTCAACCTCGGGTCTCTTTCTCTCACAACATAAATACACCGTCGACCTTCATCCAAAACACAACTTATAAGATGCTAAACCGTAGAAGCACCCCTTTCTACTCAAGTACAACTATCCTTAGGCGAAGCAGAACTACTAGTAGACCCCCACTGATATAAAAGTGTTGTCAGTGCCCTTCAATTTCTGACCATGATCCACCCCGATATTTTCTATATAGTTAACCTTGTTTTATGCATGCCCCTAGGTCTAGTCACTGGCAAGTTATGAAGCAAATACCTTGGCACCTCAAAAGAATGCCTAAGTACAACCTATCTATCCTCCTAGGTTCATTTTCCATAGTCGTAGCTTTTGTTAATGCAAATTGGGGAGGATGCCCGACACACACTGATCTACCATCAGCTATGTCATTTTCTTTGAACCTAATCTCATCTCCTGGCGAGCCGAACCAAGGAATCAAAGTATCGGGTGTGGCCCAAGCCGTTGTTGAAAGTGACTAGATTCGGTATCTTAACCGTGATCAGGGTCTCCAACACCCTAGCCCAATGATGGGTTACTAAGACAACGTCTCCATTTACTACCTTGCATCTAGTTTCATTAATGACCAGAGTAAACTTGTTGATGTGGATGTTCACTATGCCAAGAAGCAAGTATTGAAAGGTGATCTCCAGTTTTGTTGTACACCCACTACAAAGCAAGTACCAAACATATTAACCAAAGGGCTTTTCACTTATCACTTTTTGTTTCACTTGTCCAATCTTCATGTGACTCTACCCTGTTCAGTTTGCGGGGGCGTATTAGAGGATGATTAAATTTAGGATTTCCTCACACTTTATCTATTTACCCTCGTGGTTAACCAAGCCCTAAGGACATGTTATTAGCTTGCCATAGATATTCTATATAAAGGCTCACATGTACCATCATTCTTATCATTCAATGATATTTTTTTTCTTCCTTCAGAGTAACCAGTCGATGCCGGCCAATTTGCTATAATCTTCTCGAAATTTATGGGAGACATGAAACGTGTCGAACTTCCACAGTATTTGTCACCTTTTGCCTATAATGTGCAGCGGGAAATGATGCTTGCTATCTTGGGTTTACTTGTTGATGTATTCATGTATGTCTTTTATTTAATTGAAGGTGGCCCTAAATAAATGAAAACAGTTGCTTTGTTCTAATTCATCCTCACCCATGATTTAAGTTTTCAACCGCTTAATTTACTACATAAAATAATCAATTATCAATATTGCATCCATGTTGTATGGGTGTTTTGGTTTAGCTTGCGGGCAAAAGAAAACCTGAAACGTTTTCAGCTGATAAAAAAAACAAGTAAAGCCTGAAAAGTCGGAGGCACATACATTGGAAAATTATCATTTATATCAAGACATTGACATCGAAGTTTCACTATATATATATATATATATATATATATATATATATTGTTAAGAAAATATCTCAAAATTACTTGGTATTTTAAGGAGAGGAGCGGTGAGGAGGCCGATCGATCGGGGTGGAGCTCGATCGATCGGGAAAGTTACGCAAAAGAAGGACGCCTGCAGTGAGCGAGCCGATCGATCGGTGAAGTACCGATCGATCGGGAACCACATTTCCGACGTGGCTATAAATATGGACGTAGGGTTACGTCGCAATGCAGCCAATTTAAAGAGAGGTCCTTCCCTAGTGGCACCGCCAAAAAAAATTGAGTGAGATAGAAATATTGTAATTCTTCTTTCGATCGGGAACCACATTTCCGACGTGGCTATAAATATGGACGTAGGGTTACGTCGCAATGCAGCCAATTTAAAGAGAGGTCCTTCCCTAATGGCACCGCCAAAAAAAATTGAGTGAGATAGAAATATTGTAATTCTTCTTTTGATTCAATAATAAAAGCTTCGATCTTTGCCCGTGGTTTTCTCCCCTTCTGATTGTAAAGGGGTTTCCACGTAATTCATTGTGTCATTGTTTCTTTTCTCTTTTTGTCCATTCATCTCTCCATTTGTCGTGGTATTTGATTCGATTGCATACCGGGAGAATTATTTATTTTCGCACAAATTGGTATCAGAGCCTGGTTCTTCGAATTGGTACAATGGCATATGGTATTAAAACTGAGGTAGAGAAGTTCAATGGTCAGGGCAGCTTCAGCTTATGGCAAGTCCGTGTGAAAGGACTCCTGACTCAGAACGGCTTGAAGAAAGCACTGGAGGGGAAAGAGAAGAAACCCGATACTATGACCGAGGCACAATGGGAAGAGAGGGATGATAAGGCTCTTACGGCGATACAGGTGTGCTTGGCTGATGATGTTCTATCAGAGGTACTGGAGATAGAAACCGCAAAGGAGTTATGGGAGAAATTATTAGACATGTTTTGCCACAAGTTAGTCTCCAACAAACTCGCAGTAAAGCGTCGGTTGTTCACTTTCCGTATGACAGAAGGTACATCTCTTAAAAACCATCTTAGCTAGTTTACCCCTATTATACAAGAATTAAAGGAATTGGATGATGTCTCTAAGGACGACGATCAAGCTATGTTATTACTGTTTTTGCTCTCTAATTTGTATAAGGGCTTCGTAGAAAGCATGATATACGGGGTAGGCCGACCATTACTGTTGATGAGGTGAAAAGAAACCTTGTGAGTAAAGAACAGGTAGATAGGGAGTTATCTGACTCGATGAATGACTCAAATAGTGGTTTGCATATGAGAGGTAGACCAGAACATAGGGGATCCAATGGTGGAAAAAAGTCTAAGTCTAAATCTTGACATAAGAACCTGTTGTGTCATTATTGTCACAAGAAAAGGCACATAAAGAAAGACTATTACAAGTACAAAAATAAATTGAAGGAGGATAACAGGGGTGGCCAGGGCAAAGACAAGTCCGCTGAGGCTAGTGTTGTAGAGGATGATAGTTAAAGGAAGTTTCTATTAGTTGCTGATTCTCAGTCCAGGTCCAAGGATAAGTGGGTCATGGATTCGGGTTGTTCATATCACGTTACTCCAAATAGAGAGTGGTTTTCCACGTATAAGTCTATACAGGGTGGAGTTGTCTTGGTGGGTAACGATGCTGCTTGTAAAGTAGTGGGGATTGAGCAGTCAATGTGAGAATATTTGATGGGGCTATTAGAACCTCGAGTGATGTACGTCACGTCCCGGAGCTGAAAAAGAACTTGATTTCTCTAGGTACTCTTGAGTTTAGTGGGTACAAGTACACTGCTGAAGGAGGAGTCATGCGGGTCAGTAAAAGTGCTTTAGCTGTGACGAAAGGAAATAGGGTTGGTACTTTGTATAAGGTTGCAGGTACAGGTTCAGTTATTGTTTCCATATCTGCTATGACAGATGCCGAGATCACAAGACTGTGGCACATGAGAATGGGTCACATTGGTGATAAGGCATTATCTAAGCTGAGTAAGAGGGGACTGCTTTGTGGTCAGTTAACAGGACTGGTCGAATTCTGTGAGCACTGTGTGTATGGGAAGCAGAAAAGAGTCAACTTCAAGTCAGCAGTGCATCAGACAAAGGGAACGTTAGATTACATACATTATGATCTGTGGGCACCTTCCAGTGTGGCTTCTAAAGGTGGGTCCAGGTATCTTCTAACGTTTATTGATGATTACTCACGTAAAGTTTGGGTCTATTTTCTAAAGCGAAAAAAGAAGTGTATGATGTCTTCATGAAATGGAAGATTCTGCTTGAAAAACAAATAGGGAAGCCGATCAAAAGGCTGAGGACTGTTAATGGTCTGGAGTTCGTTGAAGGTGACTTCACTAGATTTTGTGAAGATCAGGGTATTGTCAGACACAGGACATGTACAGGTCGACCTCAGCAAAATGGAGTGGCTGAAAGATTAAACAGGACGTTACTTGAGAAGGCTCGATGTATGGTTTCAACTGCAGGTTTGAAAAGAGAATGGTGGGCCGAAGCAATTAGCATGGCTTGCTACCTTGTGAACAAGACACCGCATTCTTCATTGCAGGTGAAGACACCTGAGGAGGTATGGTCTGGTTCTACTTCTGATTATTCTCATATTAAAGTTTTTGGTTGTCCTGCATATGCATATGTTAATGATGGAAAGCTAGAGCTTAGGGCCAAGAAATGCATCTTTCTTGGTTATTCGACGGGTGTGAAGGGATATAGGTTGTGGGATCCCAGTGCTCAGAAGTTTCTGACTAGTAGAGATGTTACCTTTGATGAGTTTTTTCTACTAATTCCGCCACACACACCCTCAATTGACAGTGATTCAACTCAGGTTGAGACACCTGATGCTACAGAGATACAGCTAGATCAGCAGGTTGTTCAGCTAGAGAGTATTCCAGCACCTCAGGTATGGGTTTCTGATGTTGTTATTGATAATGCAAAAATAGTTCAGCAGGTGGTAGACCGAGGAGACAGATCAGGCCTCCTGAGAGATATGGGTATGAGAAGATGATTACTTATGCCCTTACTACTGCTGAGTCTTTAGATGACAGTGAGCCGACTTCATATTCAGAGGCTGTATCAAGATCAGATGCTGAGAAGTGGCTCATTGCTATGAATGAAGAGATGCAGTCCCTTCATAAGAATCAGACTTGAGAACTGGTGAAGCCTCAAACAGGGAAAAGACTGATTGGTTGCAAATGGATCTTCAAAAGAAAAGAGGGCATTCTTGGAGTTGAAGAAGCAAGATACAAGGCATGTTTGGTAGCTTAAGGCTACGGTCAAGTACAGCGTGTTGATTTTCATGATATATTTTCACCTGTAGTTAGACATACTTGGATTCGTGCACTGTTTTCTTTGGTTGCCATGCATGATTTAGAGCTTTAGCTGTTAGATGTAAAGACTGCATTTTTGCATGGTGAACTAGAAGAGAGTATCTATATGCATCAGCTCGAGGGTTTTGTTATAGAAGGAAAAGAAGATCATGTGTGTTTGCTTAAAAAGTCTGTATATGGTTTGAAGCAATCTCCTAGGCAATGGTATAGGAGGTTTGATCAGTTCATGACAGGTCATGGGTACATCAAGAGTAAGCACAACAGTTGTGTGTACTTCAGAAAGATTGATTCAGGCTTTGTTTATTTGCTTTTGTACGTTGATGATATGCTGATTGCAGCACGAGACATGAAAGATGTTGATGACTTGAAATCTATGTTGAAGAGTGAGTTTCAGATGAAAGATCTTGGAGCAGCTAAGAAGATCTTAGGCATGGAGATTCGTAGAGACCGGAAAGCCAGAAAATTATACTTTTCTCAGGAGAAGTATATTCCAAAGGTGTTAGACAGGTTTCCTATGAAGGACGCTAATCCAGTTAGCATGCCCTTCTCAACTCACTTCAGACTCTCAGCATTAGATTCACCTTAGACTGAGGAGGATGTCAGGTACATGTCTCAGATTCCCTATTCTAGTGCAGTGAGCAGCATTATGTATGCAATGGTTTGTACGCGTCCAGATATTGCTTTTACAGTGAGCAGAGTTAGTAGGTACATGACGAATCTAGGTCAAGAGCATTAGCATGCTGTGAAGTGGATTCTCAGGTATCTTCGTGAAACTTCTGATATTTGTTTGGAATATGGGAAAAGTAAGTGTTGTTTGGTTGGGTATGTAGATTCTGATTATGGTGGAGACCTCGATAAGAGGAAGTCCACATCAGGGTATGTGTTTTGTTTAGGTGACACAGCTATCAGTTGGAGAGCATGTTTACAGTCAATTACAACACAGTCTACTACCAAGGCCGAATATATGGCAGTCACATAAGCATTCAAAGAAGCCGTCTGGTTGAGAGGTTCGATCAGTGAAATCAGGGTTGAGCAGGGCACAGTTAGAGACTACTGTGATAGTCAGTCTGCCATTCACCTAGCGAAAGATCAGACGTCACATCATGACAGAACGAAGCATATAAATGTGAAGTATCATTTCATTAGAGATCTGATTGACGAACGGAAGGTGGAGTTGAAAAAGATTGGGACTGAGGACAATCCAGCTGACATGTTCAGTAAGGTTCTACTAGGGAGCAAGTTCGAGCATTGCTCGAATTTGGTGGGTCCTTCAGTCTGATGTGTGTTAGCCCCGGTTGAGGGGGCTTTGTGGAGAAAGTGGAGTTGTTTTATTGTTGATGTTAATTTTGAGCCAAGGTGGAGATTTGTTAGGAAAATGTCTCAAAATTACTTGGTATTTTAAGGAGAGGAGCCGTGAGGAGGCCGTCGATCGGGGTGGAGCTCAATCGATCGGGAAAGTTATGTAAAAGAAGTACGCCTGCAGTGAGCGAGCCGATCAATCGGTGAAGTACCGATCGATCGAGACCCCGATCGATTGGGAACCGCGTTTCCCATGCGGCTATAAATATGGATGTAGGGTTACGTCACAAGGCATCCAATTCAAAGAGAGGTCCTTTTCTAGCGGCGCCGCCAAACAAAATTGAGTGAGAGAGAAATATTGTAATTCTTCTTTTGATTCAATAATAAAAGCTCCAATCTTCGCCCGTGGTTTTCTCCCCTTTCGATTGCAAAGGGGTTTCCATGTAAATCATTATGTCATTGTTTCTTTTCTCTTTTAGTCCATTCATTTCTCGATTTGTCGTGGTATTTGATTCGATTGCATACCGGGGAGAGAATTACTTATTTCCGCGGGCACACACACACACACACACACACACACACATATATATATATATATATATATAAATGTCAAAAATTACTTGACCATGGAGGAGAGAGTACCCGGCTGCACAATGTCGAAATCATGTGTCACATTTATACCCAAACTTAAGAAAAAAGAACAAGGAAGAATGATGAAAAAAGCACAACACTTGGCACGCTCTACATCATTTGGCGTATTTGACACAATCATTCTTCAAGGATGGCCAACAATAGTCACAGTGTCTGATCAACTAATGCACATTATATTCAGCCAAATGAGATCCACAAATACCTTTATATGCCTCTACCATGACTAACATGGCTTCAACATAAATGGCCTTACATAACAGTTAAAAAGTGTTGCATATTCACAAATAACCATTGCATTATGTCTAAGGCGACAATTGCATGACCGTTGCAATTGGTCCCGTCGCCTATTCCATAGGCAACGCTTTTTCAACCATAGGCGACAGTTCCAAAATTTCAACAAATAGGCAACGGCTCATTCAAAGGCAACTGTTCTGGGCAACGACTACAAAACTGTTGCCTATATTAGACAACACACCAAAATTGTTGCCTTTCACGAGCAACACACTATAAACCGTTGCTTTACTTAGGTAACAAATCATAGACCGTTGCACATAACAATGGTAACGAAACCAAGTCGTTGCCCATATTGGGAAAAAATAAGAATTGTTGCATATTAATGACACACTAGGCAAAAAATCAAAATCGCAAATGCAACCAAATGTAACCATTTCAATTCATCTACTAATTTTCATAATAATTCGCCTAGTAGAAGAAAAATCAATGTAATTTGCCCAGTAGGGAAAAACAAAACACAATCCCTCCAGTAAGAGAAAAATCAACGTAATTCGCCCAGTATGGATAAAAAAAAAAACAACATAATTCGCCCAATAGGGATAAAAACAACACAATTCGCCTATTAAGAGAAAAATCAATGTAATTCACCCAGTAGGGATAAAAAATAACATAATTCATCCAGTAGGTGAAAAATCAATGTAATTCGCCCAGTAGGGATAAAAAACAGCACAATTCGCCCAGTAGGAGAAAAATCAACGTAATTCGCTCAGTAGGGGTAAAAAAACAACATAATTCGCCCAATAGGGATAAAAACAACACAATTCGCCTAGCAGGAGAAAAATCAATGTAATTCACCCAGTAGGGATAAAAAACAACACAATTTGCCTAGTAGGGGTGAAAACAACACAACTCGCCCAGGAGGGGAAAAATTAATGTAATTTGCCCAATAGGGATAAAAAACAACACAATTTGCCCAGTTGGAGAAAAATCAACGTAATTTGCCCAGCAGGGCTAAAAAACAACACAATCTACCCAGTAGGGATAAAAACAACACAATTCGCCCAGTAGGAGAAAAATTAATGTAATTCGCCTAGTAGGGATAAAAAACAGCCCAATTCGCCCAGTAGGAGGAAAAGTAACATAATTCGCCCAGTAAGGATAAAAAATAATATAATTTGCCCAGTAGGGATAAAAAATAACATAATTCATCCAGTAGAAGGAAAATCAATGTAATTCGCCTAGTAGGGATAAAACACAACACAATTCGCCCAGTAGGAGAAAAAAACAACACGGCTCGCCCAGTGGAAGAAAAATCAACACAATTCGCCCAGTAGTGAAAAAAAATCTAGTAATTCACCCAGTAGAGAGAAAAACCAATATAATTCGCCCAAATAAAGACAAAACAACCTAACTTATCCAAATTTTCTCCTTTTAAGACACTTCTAAAATAAAATTGACATAAATAAAAGAAAACTTAGCTTATCAGGAAAAAGGCGAATACTTATCTTCTCACCCCTACAATGCTATAAATATGGAAGGAGAGGAAGGAAAAAAAGGTAAGAAAAACAAAAGGGGAAAAAGGGGATCTCGATAATCTTTAAAAAGTGGATTGAGTTTAGCTTCTTCCCAATCACCTACTAAACACCACAAACATAATTGGCCCCAGTCAGTGGGAAAATGATATGATAGAATTATCAAGATCCCGGATCCCCCACTTCAACATAATGAAATCGAACAAGCTCTAAAGAGTCAACTCCAAAATATACAAACTATTTTAGAACAACTTATAAAAAAGTTAATAGCACAAAGGTGTGAAAATAATTCGGACCCTAAAAAATGTAAAGTCAAAAAGGGCTAAGCATGATTATGGCCATGAATTTCGTCAAAAGGAAAAATATGAAAGGGTAAGAATCCATCCTTACCATGAATCCGATCGTAATAACAAAAACTCGGAAGACGTACAGATGGACCATGGTAGCATGGAGGACGAATCTAATACGTCCACATCAGACACATGAGCCACCCAGATCTTACCCATTTTTCGAAAGAGGCAAAGATTCACTCAATTCCAAAGTTCAAGGTATGTACTCTCCTTTTTCGCTAAGAATTTTGTCTTTTCCGGCAGAAAAAAGTTAAAGTTCCCAACATAGACCTCTTTGATGGATCTCAAGATCCAGAGGACCATCTGTCGGGCTTCAAATCCCAAATGTAGATACAGAATGCTTTAGAGGAAGTGTGGTGTAAGTGCTTTACAGCCACCTTAAAAGGATGGCCCAATCTTGGTTTTCTTCCCTGCCTCTTGGTTCAATCGACGGTTTTGCACAGTTAGCAGAGCACTTCTCTAAGCACTTTGTAAGAAATAAGAGATGAAGAGAGACAGTTGTACAGTTGATGCAGTTGCAGCAAAAAGAGTTCGAAACTTTAAGAGACTATGTTAGGCGATTCACTAGAGAAATGATAGATATATCAGGATTAGTCGACGAAACTGCCATTGGCGCCTTTACCAACAGACGAAAACATTCAGACTTTAAATTCTCCTTGGCTAAAAAACAACCAGAAACCACAGACGAGCCATGGAGTAAAGCTAATAAATATATATCAGCCTAAGATGTTATGACCGTAGTAGGAAGAATGCGGCTGGGAGTCACTAGAATGCAACGTGAGAAGTCAGAAACATCTCACTCGACAAAGCTAAGAGCACCAGAGACAATATTGAAACCAAGAGTGTGGATACAAAGACCTATAGGACGTTTTGCTTATGAGATATAAGGAAAATTGGCACATTGACCTTTCTCTTTTAAAAGAACGTCCTATGGGTCAAAAACACCCATCAATCCACAAGCCAAGACAAAGTGGTGCAATTATCATCAATTCTATGGCCATACAACAGAAGAATGTCGGGCAAGGAGAAAACAAGCCCGGGACGATTAGGCTAGAGCAGCTAACCCGACCCATAGCCAAAGGAGCCATACAGTAAAGCACTGGTATCGGTACTTCCAAGAGAATTGATAAAGCATCATAAAAAGACGATTGCCATGATATCTCAAACTTTACATCCTAGTAACTTTTGTTCATCCAAACCAGAAAGAGAAAGAATCAGACCCCTATTGGAAATTACTTTTAATGAGGAAGACTTGAGTGACGTTTATGTCCCACATGATGATCCTCTAGTTATCACTTTTGAAATGGAGTAATATTGTGTACACTGGGCTCTAGTTGGTCAAGGAAGTGCGGTAAACGTACTCTTCTACCAATGTTTTGAGCAAATGGAAATGTCGGACAATGAAATTTCTCTAGTTCACTACCCTGTGGTAGACTTCACGGGGGGAAGCGGTCAAACCATTAGGAGCAGTTACCATGAACATTGTGTTTCGAGGACAAAAGGCTACCAAGAAAACTAGAATGGAATTCCTAGTTATAGATCTACCCTCCCCTTATAATGTAATACTTGGTCGACCTACGTTGAATTGCATACGAGCCGTAATCTATACCTATCACTTGCTAATGAAATTTTAATTAGACAACGGAGAAATAATGGCCATTTGGGGAAACCAAAAAGTAGCTCGTGAATACTATTACGCCTCACTGAAAAGTAACAGTTGTGAAGTCACATCCGGGGTAGATACAGGAGAATTTAGCCTTTCCACGGAAAGCGAGTCCAAAAACTCAAACCAAGACTTGGGAAAATTAGAGGAGACAGAAATGGAGGAAGGAAAAACTTTAAGAGTGGGGTATTGGCTATCAGAGGAAATAAAGAAAGAGTTGGCTTTGTTATTGAAGCAATACCAAGATGTCTTTGCATATAACATTGATGAGATGACAGGAATTTATCGGGATGTTATGGTTCATAAATTAAATGTTTTAGTAGGACCGTTCCCTGAAAAACAAAAGAAAAGGAGCTTTTGCACTTAAAGAGGGGAAGCCATCAAAATAAAGGTAGAAGAGGTTAGATATCCCGAATGGTTGGCCAATATGGTGTTGGTAAAGAAACCAAATGGAACCTAGCGAATGTGTATCGATTTCACAGATCTGAACAAATTCTACCCAAAAGACTCCTATCCCCTCCCAAGATTGACCAACTGGTGGACTCTATGGCAAGAAACGAGTTATTCAGTTTTACGGACGCTTTCTCAGGCTACCACCAGATAAAAATGGACCCGCAAGATGAGGGGAAGACATCATTTGTTACTAATAAAGGAACTTACTGTTACAAGGTAATTCCCTTTGGCTTAAAGAATGCAAGTGCAACATATCAGTTGTTGGTTAACAAGGTATTCGCACAACTAGTTTGGACGTAACATGGACGTTTCTGTTAACAATGTGATTGTCAAATCACGCGCCAAAGAGAATCATATAAAGGACTTACAGGAGACACTGCAAACCCTACGAGAATATCAAATGAAACTAAACCCCAACAAGTGTTTGTTCGGCACACCCGAGGGAATTTTTTGGGTTACATCGTTAGTGCTCAGGGGATCGAGGCCAATCCGGCAAAAATAAAAGCCATTCAGGAAATGGGAACTCCGAAAACAATTAACGATGTACAGCGACTTACGGGATGGTTAGCCTCACTCAATAGATTTATCAGTAAGTCTACCGAGAAAGCACTCCCATTCTTTCGGGTGCTGCAAAAAAAAAGAGGTCAGCTATGGGACGAGGAATGCGAACATGCCTTCCAACATGTTAAAGAACATCTTGTACATCTTCCTTCTATGGATAAACCTAATCCAAGGGAGATCTTAGTTTTGTATGTAGCAGCTACAAATAAGACCATAAGTGCAGTCTTGGCCGCCAATCGCTCGAAGTGCCTGGTATATTTTGTCAGCCAGGTACTAAAGGAGGCCTAGTTAAGATATCATCCGTTAGAAAAAAAATGGTGTTTGCCATTATAATGGCCTTAAGAAAACTTCAACTCTACTTTCAAGCACATACTATAAGTATACTAACAGATCAACCCGTTAAGAAACTACTGTCGAAATTGGAATGCCCGGGTTGATTGTTAGCATGGGCCGTTGAATTGTCAGAGTATGATTTACACTACCTACCATGCACCGCTATAAAAGCACAAGCTCTGGTTGACTTCCTTGCTGAATGCAACTTCGAGGCAGAGCCAAGTCCTAAACCAGAGCACATCACCGAGGAGAGGAAAGAAAAGACTGAAGATTCAAATGTCGAGATGCTGGATAAAACATAACAATTTTCGGTATGGAACATATTTATAGACGGTTCTTCTTTGCCAGGAGGGTTCGGGAGCTGGAATCTTCATCCAGGACCCGGAAGGGGTGACATATTTGTTGACCAATAATGAAGTTGAGTATGAAGCTCTAACTCTCGGAGTTGGTCTTGCGCAGACTGTCGGAGCTCGATCGGTAATAATTTTTTAGTGATTCATAAATAATAGTTAGCTAGGTAAATGAAAAATACCAAGCTAAAGAGCCTAACATGGTCAGGTGCCTCAAAATATCCCCAGAATTGACTACGAACTTTGTAAGGGTAGAAGTGAAATACATTGATAGGAATGATAATCATATAGCAGACGAGTTGAGCAAGCTAGCTAGCTCTCATCAAGTAGCTTCCGAAAACATTGATGTAATAGTCAAACAAATATATTCGCAAAATTCTGTGGGGGAGGTCGTAAAGAGGGTACACTACCTTGGAGCACCACACAGTAGGACACGATAGGTAATCGAATATGTTCAACATGCAAGCCAACCTTCGGATCCTCTTAAAGCGAGAAGTTAAGGCATCAAGCTTCTCGATTTGTGCTTATAGAGAACCAGCTTTATAAGCGGTCTCACTCTCATCCTTTACTCAAGTGTGTGGAAATGGATGAAGGGCATGAGATTCTAGAAGAGATCCATGAAGGTGAATGTGGAGGACATATAGGAGGACAACGCTTGCGAATAAGACTCTATGAGTTGGGTATTTCTGGCCTACTTTAAAAAAAGATGCTAAGGCATTAGTACGTCATTGTAAAGCCCGCCAATGATTTGCCCCAATCTACCATGCGCCGCCTACCACTTTATAGACTTTGATCAGTCCACTGCCTTTTGCGCAATGGGGAATTGATATGTTAGGTGCTTTTCCCCTAGCCTTAGGACAAAGAAAATTCATGGTAGCTGCTATTGATTACTTTACTAAATGGGTCGAAGCGGAGCTAGTGGCAAAAATAACAGACCAGGTGGTACAATGCTTCCTTTGTAAAAATATTATTGCTCGATTTGGGTTGCCCATAATACTCATGGTAGATAACGGATCCCAGTTTAGCTAACTAAGGTTTCAAACATACTGCGAAGAAGTGGGCATTAGTCTTCATTTCTCTGCAATAGCTCATCCACAGAGTAACGGGCATATCAAGGCATCTAACAAGGAAATACTAAAAGACATTAAGAGAAGGTTAGACAAAGCAAAGGGATTATGGGTTGAGGAGCTTCCCAGTATACTATGGTCTTATCGAACCACCGCAAAAAGAGCAACTGGAGACACCCCTTTTATGCTAACATATAGAGCAGAAGCTATCCTGCCAATAAAAATATAGAACCCTACATTCCATGTAAAATACTACCACCCAGAGGAAAATGCAGCCCTAATGGAAAACTCTCTAGATCTAGTAGAGGAAGTTCGATTCGAAGCCTTATTATGCACAGTAGCACAAAAACAAGCAATGGCGAAATATTTTAACCGTAAAGTTAAACCACGACAATTCCCGGCAAGTGATTTCATTTTAAGACATATAGAAGAAGCGGGAAAAGGCGCGGAGTTTGGAAAACTCACACCCAACTGGGAGGGTCCTTACAAAGTGATACAAATCCTAAGAGAGGGGAGTTATCGGTTATGCCGCCTGGACGGAACTGAGATATCCAGAAGCTGGAATGTGCAGAACCTCAGAAAATATTACTCATAAATATGCCGCATCTTTTCTCTTTAGAGGTGTAATGATCTTACTTTTTGTGTAAACATATGTTAGCTATCTTGTACATTTGTAAACACACATTGACTAAATGCGACATCGGTTATGTAAAACATAAAAGTTTTCTCTTTTCATTAGTATTGAGAGATAAATTTATATGAATAGATGTCAGGCACTTTTTACATCACAGGTAAATAAAGCCATAGACAACAAAACGAAAAAGTGGGAAGATACAACTGCATATTTCCATCTATCAAAGGTGCAACCATTCACCTATTAAAGGTGCAACTATATATTTTCACCTGTTGAAGGTGCAACTGCATATTTTCACTTATCAAAGGTGCAACCATTCACCTGTTAAAGGTGCAACTATATACTTTCACCTGTTAAAGGTACAACTACATATTTTCACCGATAAAAGGTGCAACCATTCACCTGTTAAAGGTGCAACTACATATTTTCACCTATTAAATGTTCAACTACATATTTTCACCTCTTAAAGGTGCAACCATTCACCTGTTAAAGATGCAAGTACATATTTTTACCAGTAAAAGGTGCAACTACATATTTTCACTATCAAAGGTGCAACCATTCACCTGTTAAAGGTACAACTGCATATTTTCACTTAGTAAAGATACAATCATTCACATGTACAAAAATACCACTTGTAACCTACCAAAGGCATAATTACGTGCTATCACCTATTCAAAAAATGTCATTGTACACCTGTTAATGGTGCAACTATATGCTGCCAGTCAAAGATACAACCATTCACCTAATAAAAACATGCCATCATACACCTGTTAAAGGTATAACTATACATTCAAACATGTTGAAAGTATCATCAAATCATACGTTATCACTCCTCAACAACCAAACAAGAATAAAACCATACATACCCATTCACAAAACAAAAGTATAATCACCCATTTGAACATACAAACGTTCCACATACCACCATACAATGTCACTAGCACCCGCATTTATCCATCCAACAATCAGTAAAATCATCGCATTGCCAACAAGAAAGAAGGAGAGAATGAAAAAGAACCACGGCATCATAAAACTTATGCTCGTGAATGAGCATCACCTCCAATGGAAGCAGAAGCATCCCTTCGAGATAACTCTTTGTAAATTTCCCCAGTAATTTGGGAAATTAAAGAATCTATTAGGGGCATAGTAAAGTTAGGACCACTCTTACCAAGTTTCTGGGACAAGCGAGCAAAAGCCAAATCCATGCCTACCCAGTAACAGTCATTATGTGCGATTTGAAATTCAGAGTTGGACTTAAAGTGGCGACGGCCTCCTCACGAGCTCAAAGTAGCGTGGCCTGAAGATCGTTAATCTGTGCATCTTTACTACATAGATCTCTCGCTTGATGACAGTTATCAGCCCACACCTTGTCTAACCTCCTTTGAAGCTTTGGCACCTTGCGACAAAGGTCTTCCTGTTGCTTCAAAGACGCACTTCAAAAATCTTGAAGTTCTTCTTGAAGGCTCTGACAGTGGGCCGTGGCATTTACGTAAGATAAGGCCACTTACTCAGATAACCAAAAACGCCCAAATGTTGCAAAAAAATAAACCGCGCAAACACACATGAAATAAGTAATAATACAAAAAGAGAAGAAAAGGAGTAATGAAAGCAAACACAAATTATCACCTCTAACACAGTAAAGGAACCCTGAGAACGGATGGTCCCGGAAGGTAAGAGCTCTTCAAAGGCCCCAAACCATGACTCAAAATCTAGTATGGGACGAGGGAAGGTAGAAGTATCCCTCTTGCAGGCCGAGGTCTCTGCCATAGAGAGGTGGTGGCAAATGAATAACAAAAGGTGCATCCAGTATAGCCAGGTATTGTACTAACTTAGAACGCGCACGAACGTTCCTCATTTCAAGGGATGGGTCTAACTGAGTAGATTGACCCCGAGGAGGTAGCTGCGAGATACCACTACGTACATGATGGCGGGCATGGCCTTCACTCTCAGAAACTCACTATGTAACGGGATGAGAAAGACCCTCGGGAGAAGATTGCATTAAGGGCTCAACAGAGGCGCCCAGTGCGGTATGCTCTGAGCTATCTTGAGCAGAACCTGAAACCAAATAAGGGACGATGTCTAAATTATCCACTTCCTCAGCTGCATTAGAAAAGAGAATAACAATAAGAGTCACAAACGATAAATGCTCGCTACCACACCGAGAAAATAAAATGAATATGAAAAGTAAAAAATTTGAGGTACATATACCTGGAAAGGGTCTCCCGAGCAGCCTAGCCTTCGCGAGCACTATCTCTTTCTTAAAAAGCGTGCGAGTAGCTACAAAAGGATCCCTGTCAGAATTTGCTCCAAAATAATTGATGATCACCCAATCTTCCAGAGCCAACTCTTCCAGGCGTGGCCTAGGAGCACCAGTTAGTTTATGCCACACTACGGGATAACTAGAAAGAGTAGGCGGTTGAACCCATATAAATTTGTTCAACCAATTCTTAAGGTTGGAGGGGTTATCCTCAATAAAGTGGTAACCCCTGCGACTTTCAAAAGAAATGGTGCTTTGACTCTTTTTAACTTTAAACAAATAGTCAAAAGCCTTGCTGGAAACTGAAAAACCCTTAATAAAACAAGCAATTAAAAAACCATTTATGTTTCGGGAAACCAATAGGGGTCACTTGACTAGATCTCACAGTTAATTTTTGAACTAGCTGTGATGGCGGTGAGGTTCGCTAACCTAGCCTAAGTACACACTCAAAACCACATGAAAAGCACTCAATGGAAACACAAAGGAGAGTACACGAAAATAAGGGACAATTTCATTAATTAATTTCTGAGATCACATAACATGCCAAATAAATACAAATGACATCTATTCATAGGCCTTGACAACGCCAAGGCCATGGGTAACTTCCGTGCCAGGGGGCGTGCCCTCCTTTCTCCAATCGTGCCCATGTTCTCAAGTGATGCCTAGCAGCAGTTATTGTTCAAAGCTGGTCAAAGTCTTTACTTTCATTTTAGGTGCCACTTTTGAACCGGCGGTTACCCCCACTCTTCTTCTTTTCCCGCTCAAATCCCGTTTGAACTAGTTAAGGGTTTTTCCCGCTTTTCTTCTTAGGTAACCGTCACCCATGTGCTCAACATGCTCCTCTTTCTCTATCTAAACCTGGGCCTAAATGGGCCTCGTTGGGCTTGTGTATTCATGTGCTGGGCTTGGCCAATGTATGCTTGTGCACGCCTTGGTCCAGGCCAGCACCCTGAGCTGCGCCTGTGCCCCTTATTGGGCCTGCACATGTTGGGGTCCGCACCTTGTATTGGGCCCGCGCATGCCATGGGCTGGGCCAATGCCTCGTACTGGGCCCCCACCTCACTTTGGGCCTGTGCATGCCTTAGGCCAGGCCAGAGCCTAGCCCTGGGCCGGCGCCCTGCGCTGGTCTTGCGCATTCCTGGGCCAGGCCAGTGCCTTGCACTAGGCCTTAGCATATCCAGGTCGGCCCGGTGCCTTGCACTGGGCCCGTGCCTGACTCACACAATCCTTAGACCTGTCTGTTGGTTAAGGCCCAAACCTCAGGAGTGTCCGTTTGCCAACTCCAAGTCATTATCAACACTTAGGCCCACTCAAGCTCCGTCCTGGGTTGGTGCCATATTGCGTCCAGGTGAAGGTCCATTGTCACGCCAGCGCAGCGCATCTACTCTTGTGCGCTTGGACTCAGCTTTTCATCCCTTGCCCTTGCTTGTGCACATAATGCCCCTGACCCGCGTGCCTTAGTTCAATGTCGTGCAACAAGTGCATGGCCCTCGATCCGTTGATGCCAAGCTCAGGCTCATCTCCGTTAGGCCTGGTTCATCTTTACAAAAGATGCGCACTGCATACATACTTGTGCCTCATTGATGTCCATCTCATGTTGACACAACACATGCATTAGCACTTAGTCATGGATTCGTCCTTAACTAGTGCGGCACAACTAACGTGTGCCCACTTGAGCATAATCATGCGCCTGACTAGTGATCCTTTACTATGTCAATGCGCTGCTTCATGTGCGCATGCCCTTCTCGGGTCAAGCTTGGGTCAAGGTCCGTTATGTCCCGTGCCGTAGCCAAAACCTAGACGCTGACATCCAATCAAGCTCTAGAGGTTTGCGCACCAAGCGCCTATGTCAGAGTACTGATCGGGTTAAGATGTGCTTAACGCCAAGCATCACCCTGCGTGTAGTATCCCAATGTCAAGGGTCTTAAAACCTCCCCCAGCCGAAGAACTGACGTCCTCAGCAGAAAGAGTAAGTACCTCAAGAATTGACTTAGGCCACCCATTTCCTTAGCCGTACATGGTCACCAGCAACATCCCGTTCCCATCATGCTTAACAATAGACCAAGGTTCACGCACACCAACTAGGCTTAGCAAAAATCCTTATGCACACAAGTCCGTTAGGTGCTTTGATGCAATCCTGTTCATCTTAGGCTAACACCAGCCCTTATGCACACAAGTCCGTTAGTGCTTTGATGCAACCATGTTTGTCTTAGGCTAACACCAGCCCTTATGCACACAAGTCCTTTAGGTGCTTTGATGTAGTTTTATCCAGACCAATGTCCATAAGTCCTTATGCACTCGAGTCCTTTGGGTGCTTTGAAATGGTCTATCCAAAACCAAGGTTTACAAGTCTTTTATGCACTCAAGTCCTTTGGGTGCTTGAACATTGTCTCATTCATCCTTTTTAGTCTTTAACACATACATAGTAGGTTACATTCTATTCCATTAGTTGTACCATTTATCATTAATTCATTTTAAGGCTCAATCTTGTTATTAGGGTGCCTTAAAGTGCCATTAGACGCACCACTAACCACACATCTGATAATCCATCAAAGCATGTATCATCAACATATATATATATATATATATATGATAAGCGATCATCGAAACAACATAAACGAAAGTCATCGAAACGAATACGAAAATTACATCAAAAAAAAACCTCCAAAATAACGGACCCCAAAACTAAAACATAATCATAAATAAGCATAAACCATAGACATAAACAGCAGCCCACCAATCTGCTTGGATGACCAGCCACTTGTGCATCATCCGAAACCTGTTTTATCCATCAACTTTAGTGAACTTATCCTTACATGAGATGGAGATGGCTCATGATCCTCATCCTCATCACTATCCTGCTAAACTATAGCACTTAAGGGTTGTTTGTTAGGGCAATTCCTTGCAAAATGAGGACCATCACATACAAAACAAGCAATAGACTTAGGACCCTTTCCTTTCTCAGTCCCATCATTTTTGAATGAGACTTTAATGTTGTTGGGTTCAGTGGCAGGACCCTTCTCCTTTTTAAAGGACTTAAAGCCATTTTTCTTTCCCTTCTTAAAGTGATCCTTCCTATTAAAATCATGTCCAACATTAAAGTCCATTAATGACTCAGCCGCAACCAAGGCAGAGGCAAGGTCATGGACCTTTTAGAGCCTCAACTCTAGTTGAGCCCATGGTTTAAGACCCGAAATAAAGCTAAATAGTTTGTCCTCATCCGGCATATCTTTAATTTCTTAAATTACAGAACTAAAAGCATTAACATACTCACGAACTGGACCATTTTGTTTGAGGTCCTTCAAGGCCTCACGGGCCAACCAAGAAGCATTAGTTGGGAAGAATTGTTCACGAAGGTCTTTCTTTAAGGCATCCCATGAGCCAGTTCCAGCATGACCAGCAGCACTGTCCTCTGACACACGGGTTCTCCACCACAACTTTGCATCACCCATCAAGTGCATGGATGCCATGACAACCTTGTCTTCCTCACGGACATGGGCAATCGTAAAGTATTGTTCCATGTCCCAAAGGAAGTTCTCCAAGATTTTGGCATCACGTTCACCCAAAAGGCTTCCGGAGTAGGAACCTTAATGTTACTCTTGTCAAGCCCAAACATACCTGCATCAATTGTCTTACGCGGCACCAAGATTTCTTTTTGTAAACTTTCCACCATAGGGATGGAAGTCTCACCAACATGAGGTACATTAGGGGAACTACTACCAACCCATTAGGGCCCAACCAACGAAACACATTAGGGGGAGTAGGGACTAGAGACGGGGTCCATTGGGCAGCACTTAGCGACTTTATTGTTTCTTTAAGGTACCCAATATCATTAGACAAAGATTTCATTGCACCCAAAACTGTTCCCGGAGGAAGGTCATCGACATTATACTCGGAACCTAAGATTTCCTCAATTCGGTTCAAATGTTCATTAGTCTTAGGAAGTTTTCCTGGTTCTTGATGATTTTGAGTCATGGTGACAACAAATACAACAAGTCAAGCAACCAACGCAAAAACAGTCACGCAAGGACACCAGTCACGCAGCTAACACTAATTTCTAGCACAAGGGGGTTATAATTAATCCAACCCCACACAACAACAAGCACGCACGAGCAAGAGTTCACACAATCCTGGAAAAATCACATGCAACCCGTCCAACAAAGCTAAGAACAAGCGATAGGGACAAGGTCCACAAGTTCGCATCCAAGCAATGCCACAACCAACACTAAGACAAGCCCACAAGTAGTAGGCAAGGCCTAAATTCGAAAATGAGATCTTGACTAGAATTTCAAAATCAAAATTGGAAAACAAGGGGCAAACCTGATTTTAGACTTAGCCGCGAAGACAACAGCAAGCAAGTAAGGCCTGGACAGCAAGCACGCAGGGTCTGGACGGCAAGCACTTAGGGTCTGGATGTGCGGTTCAAGCGAACCTGGCTCTGATACCACAATTGTCACCGTTACTTTTTGGACTAGCTGTGATGGCGGTGAGGTTCGCTCACCCAGCCTAAGTACACACTCAAAACCACATGAAAAGCACTCAATAGAAACACAAAGGAGAGCACACGAAAATAAGGGACAATTTCATTAATTAATTTCTGAGATTACACAACATGCCAAATGAATACAAATCACATCTATTTATAAGCCTTGACAACCCCAAGGCCCTGGGTAACTTCTATGCCAGGTGGCGCGCCCTCCTTTGTCCATCCGTGCCCATGTTCTCAAGTGATGGCCAATAGCAGTTATTGTTCAAAGCTGGTCAAAGTCTTTACTCTCATTTTAGGCGCCACTTTTGAACTGACGGTTACCCCCACTTTTCCTCTTTTCCCTCTCAAATCCCGTTTGAACTCGTCAAGGGTTTTTCCCACTTTTCTTCTTAGGTAACCGTCACCCATGTGCTCAACATGCTCCTCCTTCTCCATCTAAGCCTGGGCCTAAATGGGTCTCATTGGGCCTATGTATTCATGCGCGAGGCTAGGCCAATGCATGCCTGTGCATGCCTTGGGCCAGGCCCACACCCTGCGCTGGGCCCGTGCCCCTTGTTGGGCCTACGCACGTTAGGGCTGGACCAGTGCCTTGCACTGGCCTCGCGCTTTGTACTGGGCCCGCCCCTCGCTTTGGGCCTATGCATGCCTTGGGCAGGGCCATCGCCTAGCCCTGGGCCTGCGCCTTACGCCGGTCCTGTCCATTCTTGGGCCTGGCCAGTGCCTTGCACTAGGCCTGTGCATATCCGGGCCATGCCAGTGCCCTGTACTGGGCTCGTGCCTGACTCACGCAATCCTTAGACCTATCCGTTGGTCAAGGCCCAAACCTTAGGAGTGTCTGTTTACCAACTCCAAGTCACTATCAACACTTAGGCCCACTTAAGGTCCGTCTTGGGTTGGTGCCATATTGCGTCCAGGTGAAGGTCCGTTGTCACGATGGCGCAGCGCATCCATAATGCCCCTGACCCTCGCGCCTTGGTTCAGTGCCGTGCAACAAGCGCATGGCCCTCGGTCCGTTGATGCCAAGCTAAGGCTCATCTCCGTTAGGCCTGATTCATCTGTGCAAAGGATGCGCACTGCGTACATACTTGTGCCTCATTGATGTCCGTCTCCTGTTGACACAACGCATGCGTTGGCACTTAGTCATGAGTCCATCCTTAACTAGTGCGGCACAACTAACGTGTGCCCACTTGCGCATAATCATGCGCCTGACTAGTGATCCTTTACTATGTCAATGAGCTGCTTCAAGCGCGCATGCCCTTATGGGGTCATGCTTGGGTCAAGGTCCGTTATGTCCCGTGTTGCAGCAAAAACCTAGGCGCTACCATCCAATCAAGCACTAGAGGTTTGCGCACCAAGTGCCTATGTCAGAGCACTGATCGGGTCATGATGTCAGGCATCACCCTGCGCACGGTATCCCAATGTCAAGGGTCTTGCACTAGGACACATGGTGCATTGCGCTAATAGATTAGATACAAAAGAGGGAAGCGGAAACCTAAGTCCAGCACCCAAAGAATCCAACATTACGGCAAAACAGTCATGCCAAGGGGGAAATAACAACATATCATTCTCCGTAGGAGCCCATATTTCATACTCCAGAGGAAAATAATATTTTTCTCTAAGAAAGGCGATCCTCTCTTCATTCGAATAACGCTGGGTAAACCACTTAAAGGGTTTAACATCCACAATGTGTGGGAATTGGGCTCCTATTCTAGCCTCATTATTGGTTACGATAGTAGAAGCACGATTAGACGCAGGGCCAAAGGTGGAGGGTCGGTTATCAGCCTGATCCATTCGACTCGTACTTCGAGTTCTACTTCTACTTTGAACCATTTTTTTAATCTGCATTAAAATTACCTTAATAAGTATAACATAAATCAAAAAATACATATACATACGCGAATAGAGAGAATATTCTTCCCTTTGGATACATAAAGAAGGTGAAGGCGATGCGGTAACCGCTCCCTGATTCATAGGAGATACAATATCCTCTAGCCTACCAAGAACCGCGGGATTACCTAGAACACGTTGATAGTGGGAGAACTATGGCTGTTGGCAGCTGAACTCAGTTTCACAAATAAAGCCACCTTAACCACAACAAGAAAAATTGCACCTTCACTTGGGACAAACAATGCAAAATGATAAGTTACGATCAAGGTCATGTAAACTAAAATTGTTAACATCCACAAATCAACATAGAAGGGCACATGTTACAAATGGGGCAAAATAGTAAGTTACAATCAAAGTCAGGTAAACTAAAGTTGTTAACATTCGCAAAACAACATAATAGGCCACATGCTACATTAGGACACACGGAGTAGAGTGACAAGTTACATGTTAACCAAAGTCGCATAATCCAGGACATTGGTAACAATAAACTAACATGACAAGATGGAAACAGATATAACTCACAAAACTACAGTAGACCCAAAGGACAAGTTTCTTTGTAAAGATTCTAGTTAAACTAAGTTCAAATAAAAAATTAGAACTTAAACTAAAGTTCAGTCCACACAAAACGCATCAAAAAATCTCAGCCAAACATCCTCATTTGTAAGATGAAATAAAAAACGTCCCATCTATCCATACGAAATTAGGGAAAAAAGAACGAGAAATGCCACACTCGATGCTAAAAACCAAAGGAAACAACACAAAACAAGGGAAAAATGAGCCAGTAACCACAATATAGAAGACTAAAAGAGAACTTGGGGAGGAAGAGAATGAATGAGAGAGAGAGAGAGAGGAAAAAGAGAAGACAACGAAGAGGGGGTAAAAGAGGAGAAAATGGGATAAAGAAGAGAGCAAAGAAAAAAAAAGAGAAAAAAAAGGTATTTAAAATAATATTAAAAGTATAATTTATATAAATGGCACCAGTGTAAAAATTGGAGTTATAAGTGATTTTATACACTAGGGGCTACGTTAAACGCCCATCAGTGTAGAAATTGGAGTTATAAGTGATTTTATACACTGGGGGCTACGTTAAATGCCCACCAGGGTAGAAATTGGCGTTATAAGTAGGTTTATAAAAAATTGGACTTATAAGTGATTTTAGACACCGAGGGCTACGAATTGAGAGTAATCTTATAAAATTATAATCATATATAATTTTGTACTCTAGGAGCTACATTGAACGCTCGCCAAGACAAAAAGCAAAGGTGTAGACCATTTCACATGTTAAACATTATTCGAAGTCTGTAACAAAACCACTCGCCACTATGGATGTACGAACAGCTCAAATAACAACCATAATGGAACTTTCCGACAATTACATACAATTCACCCCTACAACATACTCAGAACATTGTCTTTCATTCATCAAAAAGGATACAAGCACAATAGTAGAACAAACAACATAATTGTAATAGCTCACCAAATAGATTAAGATCGAGTACTAGACCAAACTATAAAGTTATTTACTTACGACCTACCCTCCTTATGTACAAAAGCTTGTCAAAACAAAAAGAACAACAACATGTTCAACCAGAGAAAGTACGAAGTATATTTATAGGTTGAGTTCGATCTCTACATCAACCACAAAGTAACCCACGAGCATAAACCAGGGTACCACAAGGGTGACGTGACCTCCAATAGGCAAACAAGCACGCCCATTCCCCGTACCCATGCAGACATATAACCCTAAGTGCCCCATGATGAGATCCAGAAAAAACATAACTATAAACCTTAAACTCGGTAGAAAATATTACGAGGGAATCCGTCACTGTGAAACCTGTCACACCTATATTTCCTTGCACACTTGTATGACGGATATTGAAGAAAATATTTCGAACCAAAAACCATGAATTCGCATCTCTCCGATCTAAAAGACTCCACAAGGAAAGAGCCAACCCATGCAACGCGGCCAAACAAAGACATCCTTGCCAATGAAAAATTCCTAAACTTTGACTACGAATGACTTCATCACGAATATTCGGAGGAAGGAACAAGAGTGTAGCAGAGTCCTCCCTTATATCCCACGACACTATATACAGATAAAAATATTGGGAATCTGGGGTAAAGTAACTACTACGCTCCAATATAAGGTACAGTACCCCATCACAAAACACCAGGCGAGTCAAGTCTATTGTGCCCGCACCTATATTAATATCGGCCCGATAATGCCGTACGCCACGATCAAAGTAAAAAACCGAATACCAATCTCTTTCAGCCCACACAAAACACCAGGCGAGTCAAGTCTATTGTGCCCCCACCTGTATTAATATCCGCCCGATAATGCCATACGCCACGATCAAAGTAAAAAACCGAATACCAATCTCTTTCAGCCCAAGAGTCGCTTCTCAAATTGGCTACAAGATTATAAGCAAACACGAAAATATGATAATTCAAAGGGTAACAAGAAGCATCTTCAAAACACGAAAACACAATATTAAGAATACTACTCGGATAGCACAACTCCTCAGGTAAAAAGAAAGGAAGATACGTTCCAGTAGCTGTGTTACACATAGATAAGCCCATAGGCCCATAAAAGGGGATGGCCCGACATAAGATCAATCCGTTACTCACCCCCACGATTTGCTTATCCTCCGACAAAAAATGCAGAGACCCAGGAGTGAGACAAGGCGTGAAAAAAAGCAAGTGTAACAAGTGCACCTCTACATGTTCGTCAAAAGGAGATCGATATTCATTTAGGATAAGCAAACTATCTGCTAGACGTCGGAAGCAGTTCATAGATTGATCTTTAACAAAGCTCTCCGTAAGAAATGTTGACGACAAAATTAAGAAATTGCACGGCATCGGTTTAGGGCATTAACAGACAACCACGAGAGTATTAGAGACAAAATATCTTCCGAAAACATTTCCTCTTAAACATTACAAGAAAGAAGATTGGAAATAAGAGAGGAATTATCACACTCGAAAGAGATTTTTATAAAAGAAAGGGGGAGGAGAAGTAACTTACAAGTAAAAGAAAAGTTATCATACTTCAAAAGGGGTATTTATAGAAAAAAAGAGAGGGAACAACAATAAGTTGACACTTTCCAATTAAAAAGGAAAAAATTTGTTTGAAAAGTATTAGTAATTTAGGGAAAAAAAAAGGCCAAAAATTAACGCAATTCACCCAGTAGGGGTGAAAAACAACACAATTCGCCCAGTAGGAGAAAAATCAAAGTAATTCGCCCAGTAGGGATAAAAAATAACACAATTCGCTCAGTACGAGAAAAATCAACTTAATTCGTCCAGTAGGGCAAAAAACAACACAATTCGTCCAGTAGGGATAAAAACAACCCAATTCACCCAGCAGGAGAAAAATCAATGTAATTCGCCCAGTAGGGATAAAAACAACACAATTCACCCACTAGGAGAAAAATCAACGTAATTTGCTTAGTAGGGGTAAAAAAACAACATAATCCGCCTAGTAGGGATAAAAATAACATTCACCAAGTAGGGATAAAAAAACAACACAATTCGCCCAGTAGGAGGAAAATTAACGTAAATCGCCCAATAGGGATAAAAAACAATATAATTTGCCCAGTAGGGATAAAAAATAATACAATTCTCCCAATAGGAGGTAAATTAACATAATTCGCCCATTAGGGATAAAAAAATACAATTCTCCCAGTAGGACAAAAAAACAACGCAATTTGCCCAGTAGAAGAAAAATCAATTCAATTCGCCCAGTAGGAGAAAAATCAACGTAATTCGCCCAGTAAAGAGAAAAACCAATATAATTCACCCAAATAAAGACAAAATAACCCTAACTTATCCACTTTTTCTCCTTTTAAGACACTTCTAAAATAAGATTGACATAAATAAAAGTAAACTTAGCTTACTAGGAAAAAGGGGAACACTTATCTTCTCACCCCTACGATGCTATAAATATGGAAGGAGAGGAAGGAAAAAAAGGCAAGAAAAACAAAAGGGAAAAAAGGGGATCTCGATAATCTTTAAAAAGTAGCTTGGGTTTAGCTTCTTCCCAATCACCTACTCAAAACCATAAACTGGCATAATCAAATTTTACTGAACACATGGGCCCAACTTCCTATTTTTTGATTCAATATCTTTCGACATCAATTTTGATGTTTCAGATTGCTTTGAACATTTCAATAGTAGATTTGATCATTAATTCATGACATCGACATCGATTAAGATGATTTTTAGTCTATATTAATTTGTCTCTTGTTATTTTTATTAATAACTTATTTTATGTAAGACAACTATGCTTTATTATACTTTTATGTATGCCTTTGCATGCTAAACAAATATAATATTTTACACAATTTACATTAGCTGAAATTAATGTCAGTACAAACAAGAATTGATCATGCAACGTTATATGCCTTTACATGGCAATGGCAGCAAGGTGGTGCAATGAGCTTTAAGCTTGCAATTTTTTTATTTTAAGTAATCCCGACCTTATGTACTATAAATAGGGAGATTTGGGAAGTGTTTTGCATCAATTCTATCGGCAAAAATCAATTAGAAAGTAGAGAGAAAAGGACGAAAATTGAGAGGAAGAAGGAAAGAAGGAAGAAAAAGTTTGGTTTGAATTTTGCATTCTTGAGTTCTTTCTATCCTTTTCATTTTTAAGCTCATGGATTTTATTTTAGTTTAAATTTATAATATGTCTACCACGAACTAATTTTGTCTTTCCAAGGCTACAATGTAGCCTCAGTTGTAATTTATGCTCTTTTCCAATTCAACGTATTTAAAGTTTATTTATTGCGATGTTTGAGTGTTTATCATTGTGTTTCATGAGTTTTGAATGTTTGATCACTATTCAAAGCCTATAATGATTCGAAATGAGTCCGGGATGAGATTTATGATTAATGCTAAAGTGATAAACACCACAAATTGAGCGAATGCTAGAGATAGATTAACGCGATTTGCATTGTCTTAAGTGAAAACCATGGATCTTCAGAACTCTTTTCTTATTTAAATTCATGCAAGAGATTGTTGAGTTGATATGTAAAATGGTGTGCTAAGTGTTGCTTGAGAGAGAATATTTAGTAAGTTAGGGTTTTCGGCCATCATCACGTAATAACAACTTGAATACCGAGAATAGAAAGGCGTAATGATGGAACTAGGTGAAATCTAATGCCTTGAACTTATTTAAATCAGAAAACTTACAAAAAAAAAATTTAATAACCTAGTTTAGTCCTTTTCATTTTATTTGTTACACATCAAAAACTTTAATTTTCGGTCTTTCAAATAGTACTAAAGTTACTAATTTCAATACTCACTCAATAATCAATTCTCGTGGGAATGATGCTCTACTCACTCAGTATTACTTGATACGACTTAGTGCACTTGCTAAGCAAACACTAAGTAGGCATCAACTCCCTAGTCACGTTAGTGTTATGATCATTAGTTAACATGTTGCTACTACATTTGTATGTGTTCTTTGGGAAGGAAAGTCGGTTAGTTAGTCAAGCTTAGTCAAGTTTGGCGGCTGCTGTAATAAGTTGGTTGTAGCATTAGTCTTAGTTCATTGCATCTACCATGTTATAAATATGCAAGATCCATCATGTAATAGATCATTGATGAATGAATATACTTCTATTTCTCTTCTCAACCCTAATTTCTCTCTATTTCTCATCTACCTTCACTTCTCTTCTCATCTAAACTCTATTCTATCTTAGGTTATGAATCAAGATTGTTCTTAATTCACAACAATTGGTATTAGGCCTTGAATTTAGCTCCAATTAAACATCATCGAGCTACTGAAGTGCAGCTGATTGCATCGGATCCTTTGTTCAAGCATTTGTTGAGAGTTTAGGCTTAGATTAGTTCAATTGTTGCTGTGATTGCTTGCTCCAACACAGAACAACCTGCAATTGTTTAAGATCGTGCTGAGAATTGGATAACAAGTGTTGTTACAAGATTAAATTTTATCATGATCCAGATCAAAAGCTACTCAATTTGGAATTCAGCTGTTAAAGCCTTGAATACCAATCATTGTCTAGGATTTATTGCGGCCGAGTGCATTACTTAACAATAAATTTCTCTCATTTACAAATATATCGTACTGTTCCATTGCTTGGTGTCTCTTGTAGATACATCACTCAGTGTAAGAATTACGATTGTTGCTTCAAATTATGCCTACTACCAGATCAGTTGCAACTTCATATGCTGCTGTTGTAGCAGGAGTTGCTGCGAATGAAGCTGGAAATGATGGAAATGTTGTTGTTGATGATTAATCTGATACAATTGCCAACATGGCTCTCCAAGTGAATGCTATTGTCCTGTCATTCCAGCACAGCCGGGAGGCAACTCAGAATCTTTCCATACATGTCGGTGGAATGCAGCAACAATTAGACAGACAAGGAGTAACACTTGAGGAAACTCATAGCCTTCATTCACAAATCAATCAAATACAGCAACAATTGAACAGGTAGGACAGGCAGGACAATGCTTCTGGAATTTTAAGACCAGCTAGTCAGTTGCATTCACCAACTACTCAGAATACTTCAGAGGTCAATGGAGATGTAACAGCTGTGTCCCGAGGCTCAGGATTCAAACTGCCACGAATTGATATGGAATCGTTCGATGGAATGCAACCATAGTCCTGGATCAGAAGATGTGAGTTCTATTTTCACTTTTATCACATATCAGAAGCTGGAAAAGTGGATCTTGCAACAGTATACTTGAAAGGAGACTAGGAAACTTGGTATTTTGGATTAATGAGGGGGTGAGCTTCCATTACTTAGGCTGAATTTGTGAAGGAATTATGTGAATACTATGGAGAGGAAGACATTGGAGAAATTGTGGACAATTTTAGCAAATTAATGCAAACAACCTTAGTGAAGGAGTATATGACGAGGTTTGAGAACTTGAGAGCACACATGTTGATTCCTTATCCATAGACCACCGAGGCTTACTATGTTTTAAGCTTTATCAGTGGCTTGAAGTTCAAGATTAAGAATCTGGTCAAGACTTTAGAACCTTCAACACTTTCTTAAGCTTACTCTAAGGCCCGACTATTTGAGAATACCATCTTATCTTCATCTGAAGGAGACCAAAAGTGGTCAGGGGTCATCTGCAACTTCCTTTGTTTCTTCACGTGGGAGCAGAAGCCATAATATGGAGGAGAAAATGACTCAATGCTTGAGTTATAAGCGTAATCAGAGGTATTTCTTCGGCCATAAATGCAATCCTAAACTCCTTATGGCTATCACAGGAGCTGAATATGAGGAAGAACTTAAGGATAATCCTGAGGATAGTGAGGAGCAAGTTCAGTTTGAAGAGTAAGGGCAAGAGGAAACTGGTGACTTAGATGAACATGAGCTTGGAATTTCAGTTCAAGCCTTGACCAGTGGGGGTTTCCATAACACCATCAGAATAAGGGGAGAAGTTGGACATAGACCTATCTTGGTTTTGATGGATAGTAGGAGTACACATAGCTTTGTGGATCCAAAGATTGTTCGGGCAATTAGACATGAAATGATTAAAGCCAATCCTTTGACAGTCACGGTAGCTGATAGAAATTCCATTTTAACTTAGACTAAGTGCAAGTGTTAACTTCCAATCCTAGAATTGAGAGCTAACCTTGTGAAAGAAAGAGGTAAGATGAGAAGAGAAGTGAAGGGGATGAGAATTAGAGAAGGAGATGAGAATTAGAGAGAGATTATCCAAAGGAAATCTGAATTTTCATTGATTGAATGAAGATATTACAAGATTAGGACTTATTTCTACTAGATCTTGATACATTGAACCAAGACCTTCCTAATAACCGACTCAAACTGATTTTGCAACCACAAAGAGAAGCTAGTCGCCACATTTGACTACATTTGACCTTTAACTGCCTTTGGCGCCTAAATGAACCGCTAACTAACATTTGAACTCAACACCAAACGCATCACTTAAGCTATACAAGCAATACATGAATCAATTGCAACCAAAACTAAAGGAATCACAACAGCAAGCAATTCTCATGGTCGATGCAAAAGCACAACTTCACTTATGATTTTCGAGTCCTGGGGTTGGGAGGATGTAATATGGTCTTAGGAGTGGATTGGATGAAGACCACAAGCCCAATTCTGTTTGATTTTGCTGAGCTCACAGTCGCATTTAACAGAAATGGGCAAAAGGAGATGATGCAATGCATCAAGGAGCATGATCGATTGCAGGTCATGACTGGAAAAAGATTGGAGAATGTAATTAAGAAGAAGAACTATCATTGGATTGGACATTTGTTTTCCATAGGGGCTGCGGAGCTTGGGCAAGATCACCAGCAGTTCCACCTTGAGTTACATAGGCCTCTTCAAGAATATGGTGATTTGTTTGAACCTCCATCCACTCTTCCTCCAAAGAGAACATTGGACCATGCTATTCCCTTGAAGAATGATGCTCAGCTGGTGTGTTTGAGACCTCACAAGTATGCTCATGCCCAAAAAGATGAGATAGAAAGACAGGTGGAAGACCTCCTCAAAACTCATTTTATCCGACATAGCCATAGTCCCTTTGCATCACCTGTGATCTTGGTCAAGAAAAAGGATGGGACATCTCGAATGTGCATTGATTATAGACACCTCAACTCTCTTACATTAAAGACAAGTTCCCTATTCCTGTGATTGATGATCTGCTTGATGAATTGCACGGGGCCAGTTGTTTCTTCAAGCTATACTCAAGGGTGCTATCAAGTTCGAGTTAAGGGTGAAGACATTCACAAGACTGCATGTCGCACTCATCATGGACATTATGAGTTCGGAGTGATGCCCTTTGGGTTATCTAATGCCCCTGCAACCTTTCAGGTCTTAATGAATGAGGTGTTTGAGCCCTATCTGGAGGAAGTTTGTTCTAGTCTTCTTCGATGATATTTTGATATATAGTTCTTCACTTGACAGTCATTGGTCTCATCTTCAGTAAGCCTTTGATCTCATGAGGCAACACCAGCTGAATGCAAAGTTGTCCAAGTGTTCTATTGCTAGCTCGTAAGTTAAGTATCTGGGACATGTTGTTTCAAGGCATGAGGTTGCTACTGATCCAGCAAAGATCAAAGCTATGAAAGATTGGCCTATACCTACTTATATTAAGCAGTTAAGGGGTTTCTTGGATTTGACTAGATATTATTGTAAGTTCATCTCTGGTTACAGTTTGATGGGTAAGCCTCTTACTGAATTGCTTAAGAAGGATGCTTTTGGATGGAATGAAATGGCTCAAACAGCTTTCCAGCAGCTTAAATCTGCCATGTGTGCAGCTCCAGTGCTAACTATGATAGATTTCAAGCTTCCCTTTGTACTGGAAACTGATGCAAGTAGCACTGGTATTGGGGTAGTGTTGTCCTAAGTTGGGAGGCCAATTACTTATCTAAGTCAAGCTTTGGGACCCAGGAACTTGAGTTTGTCAATTTATGAGAAAGAGTATCTTGCAATCCTCCTTACAGCTCAAAAGTGGAGACATTATCTAGAGGGGCCACCATTTCATTATTAAAACTAACAATCAAAGCCTCAAATACCTATTGGAGCAGAAAATCACCACAAGAGTACAACGCAAAGGACTCATGAAGATGTTGGGCTTCTATTATTCGATTGAGTATAGATTTGGAAGGAAGAATGTGGTGGCAGATGCTCTTTCCCGGTGTCAAGAACTGAATGATCAGGCTAGCAGCATTGCCATTTCAGTATCACTTCCTTCTTAGATTGAAGAAGTTCTGCAAGCTTATGTGGATGATGTTTTTGCTCAGGATTGCCTCATTGCTGCAAAAGTGGAACTCTCAGCTAGCTCAGAAACAGGGGTGATAGTGTGTAATCAAGATTAAACGCAAGACCTACATTGGGTCTTGTACTGAATTAAGGTAGCAAATAGTCTTAGTTGTTCACTCTTCTGCTTAGGGTAGTCACAAGGGTAATGAAGGTACCTACCAGCGATTAAATCAGTACTTTTATTGGGTTGGAATGAAGAAGGATGCAGTGAAGTGTGTTCAGACTTGTGAGGTTTGTCAACAAACTGAAAGTGAACGTGTTCCTTATCATGGATTGCTGCAACCTTTACCTGTTCCAGAGAAAGCTTGGCAACATATAAGTATGGATTTCATTGAATGTTTGCCTAAATCTGAAGGGAAGGAAGTCATTTGGGTTGTAGTAGATCGATTCACCAAGTTTGGACACTTCATCGGCCTCAATCATCCCATTACTACTACAAGGCTTGCAAATATGTTATTGGATCACATTTATCGTCTTCATGGGTTGCCTTAGTCCATCACTTCAGATCGGGATAGACTTTTCATCAGCCATTTCTAGACAGAGTTGTCTGGTTTGCTAGGAACAACTCTTGCTCTAAGTTCCTCATACCATCCTTAAACGAATGGGCAAACTGAACGCATGAATCAATGTTTGGAGCAGTATTTGTGAAGTATGACTTTCGATCATCCCAGGCATTGGTTTGGTTGGCTTGCTTTAGCCGAGTATTAGTATAAGACACACGCACATTCAGCTATTAAGACAACTCCTTTCAAGGCACTATATGGTTATGATCCACCCTCACCAATGGGTCTCCAAGGAGTAGTCTCATCTATTGCTTAAGTCTCTGATCTGTAAGAGCAGCGAAGACAACTCATGCTTTAGCTCAAGGATAACTTGTAGCTTACTCAATCATGAATGAAATTCTTTGAAGATAAAAATAGAACTGACATGTCTTTTGCTGTAGGTGACCAAGTTTATTTGAAGTTGCAACCTTATAGACAATCTTCAGCTGCAGTTAGTAAGAATGTCAAGCTAGAAGCACGTTATTTTGGGCCTTACAAGATCTTACAGAGTGTGGGAGCAGTAGCATACAAGTTGGAGTTACCACCAGACAGTGCGGTGCATCCTGTTTTTCATGTATCTCTCTTGAAGAAGTAGGTGAAGGAGGGCTCTTGTACCTCCTTGAATCCACCAACAACAGCCAGTGATGGTGGTCTTTTACAGGCTCCATTAGCTATACTAGATACTAGATACTAGACCAAGTTCTACTTCTCAACACAAGGTTGAAGCTTTGGTTCATTGGGCAAATTTGGATGATTAGCGCACCACTTGGGAGGCATTGCATTTCCTTCGCAGTCAATTTCCTCACTTCCATTCTTGAGGCCAAGAATGTTTTTAAGGGGAGGGGATTGTTATGATCATTAGCTAACATGTTGCTAATACATTTGTATGTGTTCTTTGGGCGGGAAAGTCGGTTAGTTAGTCAAGCTTAGTCAGGTTTGGTAGCTGCTTTAATAAGTCAATTGCAGCATTAGTCTTAGTTCATTGCATCTACCTTGTTATAAATAAGTAAGATCCGTCATGTAATAGATCATTGATGAATGAATATACTTCTATTTCTCTTCTCAACCCTAATTTCTCTATGTTTCTCTGCTACTTTCACTTCTCTTCTCATCTAACCTCTATTCTATCTTAGGTTATCAATCAAGATTGTTCTTGATTCATAAAATTATGTCCCTTTTGCATGTTTGTTTTGTTTTAACATTTAGGCGACCACACACACAAAAACTTGAAATAAAATAGAGCAAACAAATCGATAACAAGCCATTCACGGCTTGCTCTAATTACGTTGAGGAAAAATTCTATGAAGATGGCATGGGACCACTTAATGTCAAAAGAACCACTCCTCAATCTGTCCAACACCAAGAAATGATAGTCATCCTTGACAACCCACTTACTGAAGCTACGGTTGATTAAGTGGATGTGGAGTCAAAAGACTTTGACTTCTGAGGATGCATGAGAGCCCTTCTTGATGAAGGAGACCTCCAAGGCACACCTAAAACCTTATGCAGAGGAGCCACGGCTTCCTAGTATGGCCTCGAGGGCCATTTCCTTAGCCTTAGCAAAGCTCATCGCTTGGATTGCTAAGGACCAACTTTGGGCTGAGCAGCCATTTAATAATAATGGCCTCGAAGTCCAAATGACACAAGAAAAAGAGCTGGAGGAATCTGACTTAAGAGCAACACCGGCGGAGATGGAGGATTTGAGGGTTGAAGTTCAAGACCCCCTCCTTGAGGTTAACTTGGGTTCAACAGAAGACCCAAGACCTACCTATCTTAGTGCTCTACTTTCTTAAGAGTAGAGGAAGCAATATTTGACCTTGCTCCATGAGTTCAAGGACTGCTTTGCTTAGGATCATCATGAGATGCCTGGCCTAGACAGAAAGATGGCTGAGCATAGCCTTCCTATCAAGCTAAGCTCGGGGCTCATCATTCAAGCCTAGTGAAGGATGTCCTAAGAAGTAATAACCTAGTCAAAGAAGAGATTGAGAGACTCTTAAAGGCCAAGTTCATTGGGACTGCCACGTATGTTGAATGGTTGGCTAACATTGTTACTACTATCAAGAGGAATGGCAAAATCAAAGTCTGTACTGATTTCAGAGATTTGAATGCAGCCACCCCCAAAGGATGAATACCTAATACCAATAGCTGATGTGCTCATTGATTCAGCCTCAAGGTATGAGGTCTTATCCTTTATATATGGCTATTGTGGATACTACCTAGTTATTATTGCTTCGGAGGATACCTATAAAATAGTATTCAAGTGTTCTAGGTCAGTAGGGACCTTTGAGTGGGTGGCCATGCCATTTGGCTTGAAAAACACTAGTGCCACTTGCCAGAGAGCCATGAACATGATCTTTCATGATCTCATTAGCAAGACCATGGAAGCCTACATAGATGACATCAGGGTCAAATCAATGTACCAAGCTAAACACCTAGAAGACTTAAGAGGAGCATTCCTTGAAATGAGGATCCATAACCTCAAGATGAACCAATTAAAATGTGCCTTTGGCATGTGCGCTGGAAGCCTCCATAGTTTTCTTGTGCACCAGTAGGGCATTGAGGTGGACGTTAACAAGAATAAGGCCATTCAACAGGGCACACCGCCTTCGAGCAAAAAAGGAGCTTCAATGCTTCTTGGAGTAGGTTTATTACCTAAGACGCTTCATTTCAAATGTCGTAGGGAAAACCAAAGGCTTTTCTCCACTACTGATATTCAAGTCTAAGAAAGACTTCAGGTGGGAGGAGCCACACAAAGTAGCTTTTTAGGCCATCAAGGAGTACTTGATCAAGCCACCAATGTTGGTTCCACCAAAGCAAGGCAAACCTTTGAAGATTTACATCTATGCTTCTGATGAACCAATTGGTTGTTTGCTTGTTCAAGACAATGAGCAAGGATTTGAGCAAGTCGTGTTCTACCGAAGCCATTGTTTGAATGAATGTGAAATAAAATATCCCTATATGGAGAAATTGTGTCTATCTCTATTCTATGCATCTATGAAATTGAGACTTTACTTCTTAGCATTTACCATACATATGGTTGCTCAAATAGATGTCCTTAAGCACATGCTAGATATATCTCTAACGAGAGGAAGATTAAACAAGTGGATTATTGCTTTGCTTCAATTTGAATTGGTACCAGGATGGGTGACCTCCAAAGTTAAGCGTGCTTGAGTGAAAGTAGTACCAGGATGGGTGACCTCTGTTGAGGTTTCAAAGATTTCTCTTGAGCCTTAACCTTGGTCGGGATATAGAGATTATGAGATGAGAAAAGAATATAGAGTTTAGATGAGAAAGAAGGGAAAGGAGATGAGCAGTAGAGAGAAATATCAAAAGATATCAATTCATTCATCAAAGTTATGAGGATTACAAACTAGAGCCTCCTATTTATACTACTTACAAGATAGGATATAAAGCAATGAAAATATCTAAATCAACTAAGAATATCTAACTAACATAACACTAACTAACTCAAAGATATTTTGGCTCCAAGGCCAACTTAACCCAGCACCGAAGCTTACTGCGGGATTATACTAAAACTCACTTATTACATGACACAACCAAAGCTTATACTACTAATTACAATACCAACTAACTAACACAACTTTCCTATATCAAATGATCACCAAATGGCTGCACAACAGCCACCACGCCTCACACACCAGATACAGCAGCAGCCAACAGCAGCTAACAGACCCAAACCAGACCAAAGCAACAGCTACGGCAGCAGGACAACATCTCAGCCACCAAGAGTTCATGCCTCGGATTCTCGGATCATAACATTCCCTTCCTCTTGAAAACATTCTTGTCCACAAGAATAGAAGAGAGTTGTAACAATGAAGAACACTTATTGCATATGAAAACATAGCTGAAGTAATGAATTCTTGCTGAAATTTCTGCAGTTGGAAGGTATCTGAAACAGGCCACTTCTAATATGCAGTGAACACTTTAGTGTGATGCTTGTCCTACACAAGATCCTCATATAGATGTGTTGTACCTTCTGGTGGTCTACACTGATCAAACCAAACATCAACAACACATCCACAACTCCTCTTGTTGCACTTAACACATCTCCAAAGCCCATCTTGCTGCTGAGAATCACAATATGCATCAGAACTTCTGAATTTCAGCTTGTAGAATGCTGCACAACTGATTGGGTACATCATTAACCACACAAAAATGCCTTTGAAGTCCTTTAACACCTCAGGAGGCCTTCCAAACTCAAACCAAAGGAACCCAACATCAAAATCTGCTTGTAGATATTCCCAAACGCAACTCTAACAACCACGTCTCATGGTCATGATCGCAAAACACAAGGTAATTCCATCAAAGTATAGTTGCAACTCTTTCACCTTGGATCTTATCCAAAATTTGTATTGTTTGAACATCCACATACTAAACCAACTCGTAATATGCTCAACAAATTCTTGATTGCTTCCCAATTGCACATAATTTGCTGCAGAACCCAAAATTTCAGCACAATTTATGTCCAAATGGAAGCTCATTGATGCGAACAAGCTATTACATCTTCCCATAATCATAATAACACCAATAACATTTCCTTAGAGCATCTCATTTACTGCTACTAATGAGAGAATTGGAATTTCTCTTAGATTTACGGTAGCCTCTGCCTCTAACGCTTGAATCTTGATTGTGAACTTACAAGATCTGAAATTTTTAGCCACTTCTTCCCAAACTCTTGCATAGAACACACAAATTAGGAGTTCATAAACCATTCTTGATTGCCAAAGTTCCAACGTTTTTGCCTGAGCTTCCAAAACACCCCAACCGACCTTACTAATGCTGCAGCTCACCATTTGCAATCTGTACTCAAGTCTTCCCTGGAACACAAGCTCGACCAGCCACCAAATGCACCTCAAATGATCAAGCTTTGCTCCCTTGTCTACCAACTCAAGCAAGAGTAACAAGTATAGCAAATGGAGACACCAAAGGGACTCAGGAATAGCTGTAAACTTCTTCAATCTCTGAAATGTTCTGCTCCAAATATTGCTGCTGATATGCACTCCAATTCCAGCTAAAATTATCCTTGGTGTTGCATGAACCTTTTCATCCACACATTGAGAAGATATTGACGCTTATGCATATGATTTTTCCACTCCGAAACCCCACTGCAGATCACCCAAAACTCACCCGGATTCTGCACCAAAACAGCAGCTTCTAGTTGCATTTTGTCCTGATTTTCAAATGATGTACTGATTTTGGTCTGATCTAAAATTGGTTCCAGCATAAATCCGACTCCTCTAAGCTTCATATAGTCTTGAGAATCCTCTCCCGGATCCGGCGAAAACTTAGCATAAGGACTCGCACTTGGATAAGTCACAACTCCACTCATATAAAGGAATAGATCATTTCGAACTTGCCGATCGGCATGCCGACAGTGCTTTTCAGCTACTCTAAGTTCGTAAACCTTCTCCCAACACAAGAGACCTTGCAAAGCATTCAAGTTGATGTTGTTCTGGTCCTGAGTTAACACTCCAGCATGCCCAAAAGTGAACTTAGGCATACCCTGATCTATATTTGATGACACTGCAGTAGCAACAATTGAATTCCCAACAGAATAACATTGCTCAGCAGCGAAAGTACTTTGATTCTGCATATAAGCTTGCCATGGAGCCATACTTAACCGATTTGGTGATATTCCAACATATATATCGGTAAAATCATGATCTTGAGTTAGTTCTTGATGTCTAGCTTCTTCTTATGGGTCATCCCGATGTCCCATAACTGAATCGGACTCAGTTAAAGCAACCACAGGTTGTCCAGTGCGTTGTTCTTGCGAATTCAAAAGCTCCTTAGGCTGACACACCACCTCACGATTCAATTTCGGCTTTGTCAACTTCTTTATACCCCCAAAGTCTTTCAATGCTTCACTTAGATGATTCCTCTTCACTTTACTCTTGGCATTCTTTAACATTCCTTTGACATGGAAATCGTATTCCCATTCCGGATGCATGTCATATTGTGCCTCAACATCAGCAAGATACTCTAACTCGAGCAAGGAGTCTTCATAAAGATCATCCAGTTCAAACTCAGGTTCTTCTAACTCATGTTCATCAATTTTGGCACTATCGTGGACGAGTTCACCTCCAACGGCAACAGATTCCCCTCTCTTTTTTCGCTCAACACGAAACTTCCATTGTCTAACGCTATCCGCTAGCTCCGGAAACTCATTTGCATCAAGAACACTAGCATAATCACAACTGGTGTTAGCAACTGGTAGAGCTGAATATTGCTGCTTCTCCATTGGCTGCATACATTCTTTTCTCCATTCTTGAAATGCTTGTCTCCATTCTTCACGTGCTTGAATCCATTCTTGTCTCCATTCTTCACGTGCTTGAATCCATTCTTGTCTCTGTTTTATTAACTTCTCAAACTGCTCAGTCAACTCAGCCATATCGAAAATGAACAAAACTTCGTTCGAACTCGCAGAAGTATGTAACTCATTTCGCAACTCTTCAACAATTGATTGCTTAATGAAGTTCTACTCCTTCATTTGCACAAACAATCACTTGCTAATGGTCGACACTGATTATAATTCCTAACTTGCAAAGTTGCGAACAAACCCTAACTTCGAACGAATTTCTGACAGCAACGTTTAGTTGAGTAATTCGACTTACACATCTGAATTAAGCTCGACTCTAACTCAAAATCAAGTCCTCAACACAATACTCAAAGCGATCTTAATGAACGAAATCGGATTTCAACACTTTCGCTTCTACTTCCACTGTCAGTTTTCGCCTTCGCTGACAATTTTTCTGCCTAAGTAAATCTCGACTCAATAACATATAGTTCTCAAAAATCACCGCAGATTCTGATGAATTCTCACCACTTCTATGCTTAGCAACACAATTTCGACATAATCCAACAACAAACACGAATTCTCAATGAATTGTAACTTGAAGTTCAGAAAACCATTACCTCAATCTCAACTTCTCAATTGTTAAATCTGTAATCACCTCAATTCAGATGATTTCTGCTATTGTGATGATGATCAAGTATAATGTAGATCAAGTAGCTCAATTATAACTTCTTCCTCAACCAATCAGATGGATGATCGATCAAGAACAGCATAGTTCAGCAACTGATATTTGCTTCTGCACTAACATTCAACAGCTAATGCTTGATCGATTCTACTGAATTTCAATCTGAATCAGCTTAAATGTTGATTGTACTCAACAAAAACTGATCAATTGAACTTTCTTCAATGTAATTTGATCACTTTAATTCCCAACCGAAAGCAACTTCCCAGGCCTTGCTAATCACTAGTGCAGTAACTGCCAAAAAAACAATTTCAAAATTTAGATTTGAATTTTGATCACCAAATCTGAGCTAAATCAGTATCAAACCTTTTTTTTTGCTTAATTGCAACACAATTAATCAGATTTTATAAATTTTTTCGGATATGAGCTTGGTTCGGAAGTCAAATCAAGGCTCTGATACCTATTGTTAAGGTTTCAAAGATTTCTCTTGAGCCTTAACCTTGGTTGGGATATAGAGAGTATGAGATGAGAAAAGAATATCGAGTTTAGATGAGAAAGAAGGGAAAGGAGATGAGAAGTAGAGAGAAATATCAAAAGATATCAATTCATTCATTAAAGTTATGAGGATTACAAACTAGAGCCTCCTATTTATACTACTTATAAGATAGGATCTAAAGCAATGAAAATATCTAAATCACCTAAGAATATCTAACTAACATAACACTAACTAACTCAAAGATATTTTGGCGCCAAGGCCAACTTAACCCAGCACCGAACCTTACTGCGGGATTATACTAAAACTCACTTATTACATGACACAACCAAAGCTTATACTACTAATTACAATACCAACTAACTAACACAACTTTCCTATATCAAATGATCACCAAATGGCTGCACAACAGCCACCACGCCTCACACACCAGATACAGCAGCAGCCAACAGCAGCTAACAGACCCAAACCAGACCAAAGCCACAGCTACGACAGCAGGACAACATCTCAGCCACCAAGAGTTCATGCCTCGGATTCTCGGATCTTAGTAACCTTCTGGGAAGCCCTCACCCTCAGGTTTGGGGCACTAGGAAACAACCTCTCTTCAGGTTAACACTCTGAAGGGGGAAGGCTGCGTACATCTGCCCCCCCCCCCCCCCCCCCCAAGACCCTGCATAGGCGGGAGCCCTTGAGGCACTGGGTATGTTCCTTTAATTTGAATTGGTATGCATGTCACAAAAGTTAGTCAAAGGCCAAGCCTTAGCAGACTTTTTAGCTAACCATCCAAACATTCATAGTGCCTTAGACTATGATCCAGACTAGTTCCTAATAATGGAAATGGTCCCTTATAAGCTATACTTTGATGGATCAAATACCGATTCAAGTGTTGGAATTGGGATTGTGCTTGAATCTCTTGCTGGGATAGTTACCAAGTTAGCCATTACCTTGGTGGGAAAGTGCTCCAACAACATGGCAGAGTATAAGACACTAATCATAGTCCTAAAGACTCTCCGAGAAATGCGAGTCTATAATGTTATCATGAGAGGGGATTCACAATTGGTCATTTTTCAGGTAAAAGTAGAATTTCATTGTTTTAAGTGATACCTCAAACAAGCACATCGCAATGGTGAAAAAACTATTGATTAAGTTTGATGGTGTTCAGTTTTAACACATTCCATGGGAGCAAAATACCAATGACTTGGCTCAGTTAGCCTCAGAGTATAAGCTTCCTAGGATTTGGTGTGAAGAAATTAGGGCCATTAAGACAAAAATTTTAGACCATGACATTGAATTCACTAAGTCTTTCAATTTTGAGAGTGAAGCCATGCCAAGTGAATGCTTGGATTGCTTTGAGACACATCAAACTGTTAAAAGTCAATGTGAGGATTGGAGGAAACCTTTAATGGATTACTTCAATAATCGTCAAGACTGTGTTAAGGATCGAAAGATGAAAATAAGAGCTCATAGATTTCATCTAGATGATGAATCTGGAGAGTTATACAAAAAGGACGCTAGCGGAGTGCTTCTCAAGTGCCTTGACTTAGACGAAGCAATCTAGTGATGGTAGGAGCCCACAAGGGTATCTGTGGATCCCATTTAGCTGGTAATACAATGCATTGTCCCATCAGGCGTTATGGCTATTACGGGCCATCAATGATGGATGACCACATTAAATATGCCAAGGGCACAATACATGCTAAAGACATGGCCATGTACCAAGAGTCCCTGCAATTGAGATGCATTCTATTGTCAAACCATGGCCCTTTAGAGGATGGACAATGAACATCATAAAAAAGATTAACCCTCCTTCCAGCATGCAACACTCTTACATTCTTGTGGCCACAGACTACTTCACAAAATGGGTGGAGGCTAAACCATATAGGAATATCAATTAGTAAGATATGACTGATTTTTATCAAAGAGAACATCCTATGTAGGTTTGGAATCCCATAAACCATTATCGTAGACTGAGCTAAGGTGTTCAATGGGGATGCAATTAAAGAGTTCACCAAGAGTTTCAACATAGAAATCTTGAACGCATCCCCTTACTATGCTCAAGCTAATGGCCAACCAGAGTCTATCAACAATATTTTAAAGGCCAATATTGGGAAATGATTAAGGATAATTGCAGAAAGTGGCATGAACTGCTACTTTATGCCCTTTGGGCTTATAGAACGTGTAAACGTGATGCAACTTGGACAACCCCCTTCCATTTAATGTATGGCCATGATATTGTAGCCCCAATGGAAGTCATGGTTCAATCTATTAGGCTGGCTCATCAAGAGATATTTTCTGAACTTGAGTATGAGCAGGCTATGATGGATGAGCTGACTAACTTGCACCAAGCTATGCTTGATTCCCTTCACAAGCTAGAAAAACAAAAGAAAAGGGTGGCCAAAACTTACAACTGAAAGGTCCAACCTAGGTCCTTTGAGTTACGGGACTTAGTCTAGAAAATGGTTCTACCTATTAGTAAGAAACATCACGTCTTTATGAAATGATCCCAAAACTAGGAGGATCCATTTAGAGTTGTAAAAGTATTTGGAGGAAACACTTACTTACTCTCAGATTAAGATTCAAGAACTCACCCAAGGGCCATCAATGGATGGTTCCTAAAAAAATATGTGTCATCACTTTGAGATTCTAACAAGGAAGTCCTTAAGTTTACCCCGTGCTCGGCCGTGGAGAAACCCTAAGACCTAGTGCCTTCCCTTGCCCAATCTGTGTCAGCCCTTCCCCTTTGGTGGTGGTGGTGTTGTGCTGACTTCTCCTCCAGGTCCCCTTCTCTCCATCCTCCTGCATTAACCCATTTCAGATCTCTCTCTGTCTCTCCTCAACTACCCCTATAGCCTCTCTGACTTGAGTCCTTTGTGACTTTCTCTTCTTTCCACTGCTCACCCCCTTTTGCTTTCCTTACCAGCTTCAACACTCCGAACATTTAGTGCACTAAGAGAATGTGGGTGTACTAGCATTTATTACATTCTATCCCAAATCAATGCTTGGAAGGCTCTCGGTGTATATATACCAGGAAAATGGAAGGAGTTTGGCCTCATCTTAAACCTCCAAATCTGAAAGTTCTTCTATTTTCCTTACTCATTCTCTCGGGCTGGAAATTTTTCTGCTCAGCTATGGACAGGGGTACTCCTTCAGAAGCTGAAATCCCTGACCTTCTTCATGTTGGGCTGGAGTCTCTAGAGCTTGAGGAGGACGAGGGCTTCAATCAGGAGCTTGAGGCATGCACTCTAGTGGGAAAAATTCTGGCAGAGAAGATCGTTAAAGTCAGACCAATTCGAGCCATTCTCGGGAAAGCATGGCAAATCAGTGGTAACCTTGAGATCCATGAGCTTAGGCCTAATATTTACCTATTCGTTTTTGAAAGAAGTCAAGATGAAGCCAGGGTCTTGAGAGGCATCCCTTGGTCCATTAATGATGCCCTTATGGACATCAAAGATTGGCCGGGGAAAGTCTCTTTTGATAAAATTGATTTCTCCACATCTGAGTTTTGGGTTCAAGCTTATGGAATCCCAATTAATATGATGACTTTAGAAAATGCTACCAAAATTGGTAGCTTTTTTCATAAAATCATCAACATTGACATGGACAAGGATAAACATTCTCTTTGGACCAAGTTTATTACACTAAGGGCTAAGATTGACTTAAAAAAGTCTTTAAAACTTGGTTTTCTCTTGAAACAAACTAGAAAGGAAGAAACGTGGGTTAATTTCAAATATGAACGATTAGGGGACTTCTGTTATGCTTGTGAAAGGATAGGCCATGTTTTGAACCAATGCCCAGATTTTGACTTCCCTAAAAAAGCCCCCTCTATGGGAGTTCTCTCAGAGTAAGAGAATTCTCTTCTGATAAAATTATGTTGGGGCCCCCATGACCTAGTGCTTAGAATTCAAGTGCGTCTGGTGCGAATAGATAGACTGTTCAACGGGTGAGGGAGCAAGGCAGTGACTGGCTGCTCAATACCCTCACAGTGCTGGAAAACTCTAACACTGTTTCAGGAGGGGGGATGGGGACTTGATGGTTGTTGGCCCGATTATCCATTACAATGAGCCCCACTCTTCCTCAGAGATCACTTTAGGTAGGAAGGGGAAAAGACAGCTGCAGAAGGGGCTAATGGATGCTAATAAAAAGAAGAAAGCTAAGGTTTTGCTGCAAGACATGATCACTAACCTGGTTCACGCGGACAATAGTGGGAATTGGTGTCTTGACCCATCCATTCTCAACAATAACTTCGACATTCTGGGAGGGATCTTTGAGGAATAGGGTATGGTCTCGAGATGTCTTTCTCCCTGTACAAGTACTAGAAGCTCTATGTTGGGAAAGAGAGGCTCGTCCAATCCGGGAGTGATCAATAGAATGGCGAGGCAAAACATAAGAGGGAGCAGGGGTATCCGAATCTCAGAAGGGGACTCAGCCTATAGATCATCCACATCGTCCATTTCTCTCACCGAGATTCCTAATGAGGAACCTACGACCACGGCTATGTACGGGTTTGCGGCGGTTGTCCCGGAGCAACCGCCTCCAGAGCCATGAGTATTCTTTGTTGGAATTGTCGGGGATTAGGCCAATCCTTGACAATTCAGGCTTTACAAATTTTGAAGTATAGACCCGTTATTATATTTTTATTAGAAAGTGAACAGAAATTTAATTTTATGAAAATTTAGAGTCAAAGGCTGGGATTCACATCATCTTATATGATTAAGCCGGAAGGGCTATCCGGTGGTCTCTCTCTGTGGCAGTCTGATGAGGTCATGGTTGATATTGTCTCAGCTTAGACCAGATTTAATTGTGCAGAAATCCAAAAAATGAGTTCTGGTAAGAAGTGGTGACAGTTTTTTGTTTACGGAGAGCCGGTCATATGTTGAAGGGCAAGGTTCTGGAATGAGGCCGTTGTGGTTTGCTGCAATCAAGGCTCGCCATCTATTGTCTCAGGGGATTTTAACACTGTCTTATCTTCGTCTGATAAATTAAGTGGGTCCGAGGTCAGCGATAGCCAACTCGTGTGGGTTCATGATTTTCTTGATTCATGTGATCTTATGGAGCTTCCGTCTAGTGGGTCCCAATATTTGAGGACAATTAATTAGGGAGAAGATTTCAACATAAAGGAATGCCTCAATAAAGCTGCCGCTAACTGCGAGTGGCAAGCACTGTTCCCCGAAGCCCAAGTACTCCTCACTCTGGCAATGGGATCGGATCACTCCCCTCTTATCATCCTTCTCAAGTCCGACCCAAGCAAGCAATTGAGGGACTTCAAACTCGATTCTAAGTGGCTCCTAGAGGAGGATTGTGCTACAGTTGTCTGTGATGGGTGGGTGTTCTAGGGACAAGCTTCTAGAATGTTCACTTTTAGTAAGAAACTCCTCAATTGCAAATCTCAACTAAAGAAATGGAGCATCCAAAGCTCTAGCAAGAGAAAGAAGTTGATTCAAGAGGCTCTTGAGGGACTCACTGCTATTCAGAGTAGAGTATCAACCAGAGAGGACATAGAAGAAGAAGAAAGACTAATTTCTGTGCTGAGGAACACGTGGGAAGCAGAGGAACGTTATTGGCATCAACGAGCAAGAATCAGTTGGCTAAGCTTTGGTGATAGGAACACTCATTTTTTCCATGCCTCTGCAATGCAAAGGAGGAAGACCAACACAATCAGCAAGCTCAAGGGTCATGATGAGGAGTGGATTGATGACCTTAAAGAGATTAAGGCCATGGTCCATCACCACTTTGAGAAGCTGTATTGGCCCTACCGTACCAGCCTCACAGATGAAGCACTGGAAGCCGTCAACACCGATGTAACCGACTACATGAACTCCCTTTTGATTAGTAATGTTAAAGTGGAGGAGATCAAGGCTGACGTGTTATGAACGGGGAGCCTCAATGCTGCAGGGCCCGATGGATTTCCAGGTATCTCTTATTCTAGTTTTTAGGACAATATTTCTAATGATGGGTGGGAGCAGTCCGTGTTTTTTTTGAAAGTGGTCATATTCTAAGTTGTTTGAACTCAACTAATATCATCATGATTCCCAAGGTGTCTCGGCCAGAGAAACTTAATCACTTTAGACCTATTAGCCTTTGTAATTATAGCTACAAGATCATTACCAAAATCTTAGCTACTAGGATCTGCACTTTTATGGACGCTCTCATTTCTTTGGTTCAAGCCCCTTTGTTAAGGAAGGCAAATCCAAGATAACACCTTTATAGGTCTCGAAGCCTTCCATGCTTTAAAGAACAAGAAAAAAGGGGGTGGGTCTACTATGGCAGTTAAACTTGATCTATCCAGAGCCTATGACCAAGTTGATTGGTCATTCCTAGAAAAGTTATTCATTAAAGGAGGCATCCAACCCCAGTTTTGTTCGTCAAATCATGGCTTGTTTCATGTCTATTCGGGTCTTGCCGGTCATCAATGGGAAACTCCTTAATTCTTTTCCCATGAAGAGGGGTCTGAGACAAGGGGACCCCCTCTCCCCGTATCCCTGCTTGTTAGTGACGGATTACTTCTCTTCTTTCGTTGACAAAGCCTCTCATGATGGGGATTGGAAAGGTTTTAGAATTTTAAGGGCGTACCCGTCCTTAACACATCTCTTCTTTATTGATGATTGTCCCCTTTTCTTCAAAGCTTCTTCTAGGGGGTGTGAGAAAGTTAGGGACATCATTGCTTGCTTTTGCAAGGCTTCTGGCCAATCGGTGATGAGTCACGGGCTTTTTTTTTCTCTTCGAATACACAGAGTCAGCTTAGAGAAATGCTTCTTTCCCTTATGGGGGTTAGAGTGATGGGTGAGGAGGACTGGTACTTGGGTCTTCAAGTGTTATGGGGACGCTACAAATATAGTGCTCTCAACTTTTTTTTTTTTAATCAATTTAGGCATAAAATCTAGGGGTGGAAATCGAAGCTGCTCTTCCACAGTGGGAGGGAATTTCTCATTAAATCGGTCCTTGCCGCAATCCCATCATATGTCATGCACTGTTTTAAAATTCCAGTCACTTTCGTACGCAAAATTAATAGCCTTTTTGCCCTTCTTCTGTGGAATGGTGGATCCATGGAGGAAAGAGGCATCCATTGGGTAAGTTGGGAAACATTATCAAAACCGAAGTCACTTAGAGGCATTGGTTTTAGGGATATGGAAGGTGTAAATGTGTGTATGCTTGCAAATCAAGCATGGAGAGCCTTACATAATCTTGAAGCTCTCTGGGTTCGTATCCTTAAGGGGATTTACTTTCATGATTGCTCCTTCCTCATGACAAAATTGGGGTACAACCCATCTTGGGGGTGGAGAAGCATTATTGACGGTTGCGATTTTCTTCTTCAAGGGGTTAGATGAAATGTTGTAAGTGGGGCCAACATTGATATTTGGTCCGATAAATGGATCCTGAACTCGCCTAATTTTAGGGTCTCGGTTATAAGACCTGAGGGATGCCCTCTCGTCTCCGTTGATCAACTCATGGTTCAGAATTCCCGGAGATGGAATTTACCTCTTATTCACCATTAGCTTGGTCAAGAGAAGGCTAACCATATTGATCTCATCCCAATCGGTAGGCTGGACTCTCAGAATAGCTTGGTGTGGCACCGTTCTCCTTCAGGATCATTTTCTGTCTGGTCCGAGTATGAGCTTTGGTGCCATCATGTCTGGATAACTTGTCCTCCCAATCCTTGGCCTCATTGTCCAACTCTCCCTTACCCAAAGCTATCAAGACCATTTGGTGCCTTAATGCTACCCCTAAGATCCGACACTTCATTTGGAGAGCCTATGGCGACGCCCTTGCCACTCATGACAACCTTAGGAGAAAGGGAATTATGGGTCCGACTGTTTGTCCTCGTTGTGGTGGGGCGCGGGAAACAGTGGAACATGTTCTCTTTTTCTATCCCCCCATGAGAGCTGCATGGTTTGGTTCTTCTTTGGGTTTTTAGGTCCAAAGGGGTTTAGGAGTTTTAGCTAGTGGTGGGATAATGTTAGTAATGAGTTGTCTTTTTGAATTATGAATTTAAGTTCAATGGCTTTTTTCTGTTATGAATTGTGGAAGAACAGGAATGACTTCGTGTTCCAAACGACTTCTAAAGATCCGGCTCAGATCGTTTAAGACTCTTATCATAGCTTCATGGAGTTCCAAGCGCTCCCTCTTTTCATCCCTCTCTTGGGGCACCGACTGGGTGGTCCCCTCCTCTTAGGAGTGTGGTTAAGCTTAACTCTGTTGTGGCTTGGACTACGAAGGATATCTTGGCCGTTGCTTCAGTGGTTGCTAGAGACTCCACAGGTTCGATAGTTGGCAGTTGGTGTGGATCTTTCCATGCTTCCTCCCCCCTTGTGGCGGAAGCTTTTGAACTCAGGGTCATTAGCTCAGTGTCATTGTTGGAGCTCTGTTTTGTTCGAAGCGGATAATAAAGTTCTCATTGATTCTTTTAATGGTGCGGGTCCATCGCTGTGGAAGATCCAGGCTATTGTTGACGATATTCATTTGTTTTCTTCACTTTTTTAGGCTTTCTCTTTTGTATGGTGTCCTAGGATTGTAATAGGATTGCCCATCTTGTAGCTAAGAGGAATTCTGTCTTCGATTGTATGCACAACTGGTGGGAGAATGTTTCCCCATCTATTTCTTCTCTTGTACATTTGGATGTTCCAGTAATCTAGTTTGCCTCCGGGCTTCTTGGCTTTCAAATAAAAAAAATTTAGATTCCCTGAATTCTTGGCTCAATTTCAATTTCAATATCTTGAGAATCAACTCTATGATCCATGAGTTTGAAAAATAAAATAAAAGGAACTACCAAACCGAGAGACGTATGTGACAAAAATGCATATTTCATTAATATTGTTAAGTGCATGGCTTACACAAAATAATACAAGTTACTTATGCAGCCAAATAGGCTCTTTACAACATTAAGCAAAAATAAAATCTAAAGCTTGACTAGGGACTTTGTTTGAGGACGTTCCTACGAAGATGTGCTGGTCAAGGAAGCTGGTCTCTCCTATAAAGGATCTCAAAGCTCTTACTAATACTAGATCCGATCCTCCTGTTTTTAAGTTTGGGGAATTCCTAAGGTTTGTAAGGGAAACAAAGTTGCGTTAGTACTTTCTTAAGGCTCTAAAAGTATGATTAAATGTGGAAAAGGCTTGCTTACCTCGTTCAAGTTTGGTGAGTTGTGAATGTGGGACTTTTGATGCCTATTGATCTCTTAAGGAAATATGCAATGTCACTCTAAGCCTACATCAGATTCCTTAAGAAATCCCTTGAACCTAAAAAACGGGAAGGTGTATGATCAGACAGAAAAACGCTTTAGACTTCAAGGAAGGTTTACTGCTAGTAGCCTGGAAAACCACCAGGGTATGGACTTGCGGACCTGCCGTGCATAAACAAGATGGCTGGGAAAATGTCCACTTTATTGAGTGAACAGAACTACTGCCCATACTAAAGGTGCGAAGAGGTAGTGCAACCGATTCATGAGCCATGGGAGGATTTCGACCTAATTCACCCAGAGAGAAGTCTCCGTTGGCATTTTGCTAATAGAAGAGGTCCATAACCACGGACGCCGTAACCTGCCATAACTGTTTTGCACATTCAAATGGAAGGCAAACCTAACGGTGCGAGGTTTGCTAGTTCCAGGAAACCAAGAAAGATTCTCCTTGCTAGTACCAAGACCAATAGGGCTCTGAAGCTTATCAGAGACCATTGAAGTTTCTGATTGAACCTAACACACCAACTGCATGATAACCCTATCAGCCTGAGGAATGGGAGCAGAACCGGCATAAGAGATCTAAGCCATCATTGCTTGATTCGAGGAAATGTAAAGAACAGGAAGCCTATTAAGCAACAAAGACTAGAGATTCAAGAACAGAGAGCAACTGTTTTCCAAGCGCTTGGTTACAGAAAAGAAAGAACACAGAGTAGAGAAGGCAAAGATTCAAAGCCCTAACTTTCATACTTATGGACACGTAGGAAAGAGGATCAAACGTCAAACAGTGTTCTCTCGAGCTCCCTGTAGCTGTTGAGGGTCAAATCAAGCAGATTTTTACCCATTGCAAATTTGAATTTACCAACGGCTAAAAAGGGGGCATTTGTTTATACCCTAATTTTGAGGGTGCTAGGACGATGCCATTTTAGGCAAATTGCCACGTGCTTATAACATGAGGTCCTCTTCGAGGAAATTTGAACCTGTGGGAACAGAGATAACAACGTCTCGAGCCTAACGTCTTGAGAAGTTTATCACCCTAACAAGGATATCAGCCACTCGAGGGTTGAGATGATTGAAGGACAAAGGGAGCTCAAGCTCAAGGGACTGCCAAGAAGGCTGCAAGATCGGTGGTTTCCAAGTTCAAGACAGTCACTTAGAGTGCAATTTCAGATACATGGGCACCAAGCTTAATCCAAGAGCATGTGAAGCATCTGGAAGAGACTTCAACTGAAAAACCAGATGTGGGCTTCGAGAAATATTCTCAATCACCAAATCAAGAGCACATTCATTGATCATTCATGTGCTAAAAAAGCGTGGTGGCCAAACGTGGGAAGAAAGTTCCACGGGAATAGGGGGCAGCCATTATTTAGTTTTTTTTATAAATAAACAACTTTGTTGCGGCTCAAATAAGCACACACACACACACACACATACACACTCATACAAAACTTCATCAAGTTTTTTTTACCGCATACTTGTGCTTTTTACCTAAGAGTAGCATAATTTAACTTAGTTTAGCATGGCGTAGATCTTGTTGTACTTTCTTCTTCAATAATACAGTGCTTCGAGCTTCAGGTTTAAACACTTTATTTTAATCTATTCCCAAAATCAACAAGTTAAGAATTGAGGCTTTATTTTAAGACTTTGACTGCCATGGATAGACCATGATCGCGTTGGTCTTAACACTATTGTCACTGCTTAATGAAATAGGTGAACTTAAGGTTATACCATTGTTTAGGGCTTGGACAGCCAAGGCATGACCTTGATTGCGTTGGTCTTAATTAGTGACCTAAATACAGTTCGCGGGATCTAAATCTTGTCAAACCTTAACTCATTCGAGTTATTATAAGCCAAGGGTGCCAGGCCTAAAGATATGTAGACTCAAGCTTATAAGTGGACTGTTGAGCTCTTGGGTATGTCTTCACCCCAATTCCTGACCTTTAAGTGTACGAGGAAAGGTGTTTGTAGGCCCTACTCCGTCACTTTAATTGCTAATTGAGTTTAGTCCATATCTTTTTAATTTTATTTCAAAAAATATATAAAAAAATCCACGAAAGAATATCTAAAAAATTCTTCTTAATTGAAGCATAAGCAGAACTCATGAAATAACTGAAGTTAGATACACCAAAATATCACTTCCTTTTCTCCAAAAACATGATGTGATTGAGGTCATAGAGGTGCAGTCTGAATTTAAGCTCACAACCCAGTCACGGTGAGTCCCTTTTGCATGTTTGTTTACATTTGTGTTTATGGCGACCACATCACACTTAATAACAAACAAATATAGCAAGCATGAGCCAAATAAGAATCTTGTAGGAAGCACTTGGAAATAGCGAGCAAAGTACAAAGCGAATGGCTCAGTTGAGCAATTCAAAGCTCCACTCGTAGCCGAATATTTTCGCCAATCCGAGGGGATTTAATGCAAGGAGACATTTGGCCTTGTAATCAAACTTCCTGAAATTTGATTTATTCTTTAACTTTTTATCACGCACAAGTGGACAATTTAGTAGCTTGATGTCAAAATTACTTTCCTACATGGTTACATATAGGAAGTAGTCTACATGTGATAACCATAGGGGTTCATTCACCCAAGATATCCCAACCACTTTTTTCATTTAGGGAAAGTGTTATATGGCCTTAAGCAGGCACCACGGGCATGGTTCTAGAGATTTAGTTTATTTCTTCTTAGTCTAGGCTCTACATGATGTCAAGATGACCCCTCTCTCTTCACACAAAGACCGAACGTATGCTCATATATCTTCTACTCTATGTAGATGATATCATCCTAACAAGAACTAACTCATTACTACACTTTCCACACAATTTGCAAAGAAGGACCTAGTCTCTTTCTCTCACAACATAAATACGTTGACCTTCTGCCAAAACACAACTTATAAGATGCTCAACCATAGAAGCACCCCTTTCTACTCAAGTACAACTATCCTTAGGCGAAGCAGAACTACTAGTAGACCCCCACTGAATATAAAAGTGTTGTCAGTGCCCTTCAATATCTGACCATGATCCACCCCGATATTTTCTATGTAGTTAACCTTGTTTCTCCATTTATGCATGCCCCTAGGTCTAATCGCTGGCAACTTATGAAGAAAATACCTTGGCACCTCAAAAGAATGTCTAAGTACAACCTATCTATCCTCCTAGGTTCATTTTCCATAGTCGTAGCTTTTGTTAATACAAATTGGGGAGGATGCCCGACACACAGTGATCTACCATCAGCTATGTCATTTTCTTTGAACCTAATCTCATCTCTTGACGAGCCGACCCAAGGAGTCAAAGTATCGGGTGTGGCCCAAGCCACTGTTGAAAGTGACTAGATTCGGTATCTTAACCGTGATCTAGGTCTCCAACACCCTAGCCCAATGATGGGTTACTAAGACAACGTCTCCATTTACTACCTTGCATCTAGTTTCATTAATGACCAGAGTAAACTTGTTGATGTGGATGTTCACTATGCCAAGAAGCAAGTATTGAAAGGTGATCTCCAGTTTTGTTATACACCCACTCCAAAGCAAGTACCAAACATATTAACCAAAGGGCTTTTCACTTATCACTTTTTGTTTCACTTGTCCAATCTTCATGTGACTCTACCCTGTTCAGTTTGCGGGGGCGTATTAGAGGATGATTAAATTTAGGATTTCCTCACACTTTATCTATTTACCCTCGTGGTTAACCAAGCCCTAAGGACATGTTATTAGCTTGCCATAGATATTCTATATAAAGGCTCACATGTACCATCATTCTTATCATTCAATGATATTTTTTTTCTTCCTTCAGAGTAACCAGTCGATGCCGGCCAATTTGCTGTAATCTTCTCGAAATTTATGGGAGACATGAAACGTGTCGAACTTCCACATTATTTGTCACCTTTTGCCTATAATGTGCAGCGGGAAATGATGCTTGCTATCTTGGGTTTACTTGTTGATGTATTCATGTATGTCTTTTATTTAATTGAAGGTGGCCCTAAATAAATGAAAACAGTTGCTTTGTTCTAATTCATCCTCACCCATGATTTAAGTTTTCAACCGCTTAATTTACTACATAAAATAATCAATTATCAATATTGCATCCTGGTTTAGCTTGCGGGCAAAAGAAAACCTGAAACGTTTTCAGCTGATAAAAAAAACAAGTAAAGCCTGAAAAGTCGGAGGCACATACCTTGGAAAATTATCATTTATATCAAGACATTGACATCGAAGTTTCACTATATATATATATATATATATTGTTAAGAAAATATCTTAAAATTACTTGGTATTTTAAGGAGAGGAGCGGTGAGGAGGCCGATCGATTGGGGTGGAGCTCGATCGATCGGGAAAGTTACGCAAAAGAAGGACGCCTGCAGTGAGCGAGCCGATCGATCGGTGAAGTACCGATCGATCGGGAACCACATTTCCGACGTGGCAATAAATATGGACGTAGGGTTACGTCACAATGCAGCCAATTTAAAGAGAGGTCCTTCCCTAGTGGCACCGCCAAAAAAATTTGAGTGAAATAGAAATATTGTAATTCTTCTTTTGATTCAATAATAAAAGCTTCGATCTTTGCCCGTGGTTTTCTCCCCTTCTGATTGTAAAGGGGTTTCCACGTAATTCATTGTGTCATTGTTTCTTTTCTCTTTTTGTCCATTCATTTCTCCATTTGTCGTGGTATTTGATTCGATTGCATACCGGGAGAATTATTTATTTTCGCACAAATTGGTATCAGAGCCTGGTTCTTCAAATTGGTACAATGGCATCAGGTATTAAAACTGAGGTAGAGAAGTTCAATGGTCAGGGAAGCTTCAGCTTATGGCAAGTCCGTGTGAAAGGACTCCTGACTCAAAACAGCTTGAAGAAAGCACTGGAGGGGAAAGAGAAGAAACCCGAGACTATGACCGAGGCACAATGGGAAGAGATGGATGATAAGGCTCTTACGGCGATACAGGTGTGCTTGGCTGATGATGTTCTATTAGAGGTACTGGAGATAGAAACCGCAAAGGAGTTATGGGAGAAATTATTAGACATGTTTTGCCATAAGTTAGTCTCCAACAAACTCGCAGTAAAGCGTCGGTTGTTCACTTTCCCTATGACAGAAGGTACATCTCTTAAAAACCATCTTAGCGAGTTTACCTCTATTATACAAGAATTAAAGGAATTGGATGATGTCTCTAAGGGCGAGGATCAAGCTATGTTATTACTGTTTTCGCTCTCTAATTTGTATAAGGGCTTCGTAGAAAGCATGATATACGGGGTAGGCCGACCATTACTGTTGATGAGGTGAAAAGAAACCTTGTGAGTAAAGAACGGGTAGATAGGGAGTTATCTGACTCGGTGAATGACTCAAATAGTGGTTTGCATATGAGAGGTAGACCAGAACATAGGGGATCCAATGGTGGAAAAAAGTCTAAGTCTAAATCTTGACATAAGAACCTGTTGTGCCATTATTGTCACAAGAAAGGGCACATAAAGAAAGACTGTTACAAGTACAAAAATAAATTGAAGGAGGATAACAGGGGTGGCCAGGGCAAAGACAAGTCCGCTGAAGCTAGTGTTGTAGAGGATGATAGTAAAAGGGAGTTTCTATTAGTTACTGATTCTCAGTCCAGGTCCAAGGATAAGTGGGTCATGGATTCGGGTTGTTCATATCACGTTACTCCAAATAGAGACTGGTTTTCCACGTATAAGTCTATACAGGGTGGAGTTGTCTTGGTGGGTAACAATGCTGCTTGTAAAGTAGTGGGGATTGGGCAGTCAATGTGAGAATATTTGATGGGGCTATTAGAACCTCGAGTGATGTACGTTACGTCCCGGAGCTGAAAAAGAACTTGATTTCTCTAGGTACTCTTGAGTCTAGTGGGTACAAGTACACTGCTGAAGGTGGAGTCATGCGGGTCAGTAAAAGTGCTTTAGCTGTGATGAAAGGAAATAGGGTTGGTACTTTGTATAAGGTTGCAGGTACTACAGTGACAGGTTCAGTTATTGTTTCCACATCTGCTATGACAGATGCCGAGATCACAAGACTGTGGCACATGAGAATGGGTCACATTGGTGATAAGGCATTGTCTGAGCTGAGTAAGAGGGGACTGCTTTGTGGTCAGTTAACAGGACTGGTGGAATTCTGTGAGCACTGTGTGTATGGGAAGCAAAAAAGAGTCAACTTCAAGTCAGCAATGCATCAGACAAAGGGAACGTTAGATTACATACATTCTGATCTGTGGGCACCTTCCAGTGTGGCTTCTAAAGGTGGGTCCAGGTATCTTCTAACGTTTATTGATGATTACTCACGTAAAGTTTGGGTCTATTTTCTGAAGCAGAAAAAAGAAGTGTATGATGTCTTCATGAAATGGAAGATTCTGCTTGAAAAACAAACAGGGAAGCCGATCAAAAGGCTGAGGACTGTTAATGGTCTAGAGTTCGTTGAAGGTGACTTCACTAGATTTTGTGAAGATCAGGGTATTGTCAGACACAGGACATGTACAGGTCGACCTCAGGAAAATGGAGTGGCTGAAAGATTAAACAGGACGTTACTTGAGAAGGCTCGATGTATGCTTTCAACTGCAGGTTTGAAAAGAGAATGGTGGGCCGAAGCAATTAGCATGGCTTGCTACCTTGTGAACAAGACACCGCATTCTTCATTGCAGGTGAAGACACCTGAGGAGGTATGGTCTGGTTCTACTTCTGATTATTCTCATATTAAAGTTTTTGGTTGTCCTGCATATGCATATGTTAATGATGCAAAGCTAGAGCTTAGGGCCAAGAAATGCATCTTTCTTGGTTATTCGACGGGTGTGAAGGGATATAGGTTGTGGGATCCCAGTGCTCAGAAGTTTCTGACTAGTAGAGATGTTACCTTTGATGAGTTTTCTCTACTAATTCCGCCACACACACCCTCCATTGACAGTGATTCAACTCAGGTTGAGACACCTGATGCTACAGAGATACAGCTAGATCAGCAGGTTGTTCAGCTAGAGAGTATTCCAGCACCTCAGGTATGGGTTTCTGATGTTGTTATTGATAATGCAAAAATAGGTCAGCAGGTGGTAGACCGAGGAGACAGATCAGGCCTCCTGAGAGATATGGGTATGAGAAGATGATTACTTATGCCCTTACTACTGTTGAGTCTTTAAATGATAGTGAGCTGACTTCATATTCAGAGGCTGTATCAAGATCAGATGCTGAGAAGTGGCTCATTGCTACGAATGAAGAGATGCAGTCTCTTCATAAGAATCAGACTTGGGAACTGGTGAAGCCTCAAACAGGGAAAAGACTGATTGGTTACAAATGGGTCTTCAAAAGAAAAGAGGGCATTCTTGGAGTTGAAGAAGCAAGATACAAGGCACGTTTGGTAGCTAAAGGCTACGGTCAAGTACAGGGTGTTGATTTTCATGATATATTTTCACCTGTAGTTAGACATACTTCGATTCGTGCACTGTTTTCTTTGGTTGTCATGCATGATTTAGAGCTTGAGCATTTAGATGTAAAGACTGCATTTTTGCATGGTGAACTAGAAGAGAGTATCTATTTGCATCAGCTCGAGGGTTTTGTTGTAGAAGGAAAAGAAGATCATGTGTGTTTGCTTAAAAAGTCTTTACTTAAAAAGTCTTTATATGGTTTGAAGCAATCTCCTAGGCAATGGTATAGGATATTTGATCAGTTCATGACAGGTCATGGGTACATCAAGAGTAAGCAACAGCTGTGTGTACTTCAGAAAGATTGATTCAGGCTTTGTTTATTTGCTTTTGTGCGTTGATGACATGTTGATTGCAGCACGAGACATGAAAGATGTTGATGACTTGAAATCTATGTTAAAGAGTGAGTTTGAGATGAAAGATCTTGCAGCAGCTAAGAAGATCTTAGGCATGGAGATTCGTAGAGACCGAAAAGCCGAAAAATTATACATTTCTCAGGAGAAGTATATTGAAAAGGTGTTAGACAGGTTTCATATGAAGGATGCTAATCCAGTTAGCATGCCCTTAGCAATTCACTTTAGACTCTCAGCATTAGATTCACCTCAGACTGAGGAGGATGTCAGGTACATGTCTCAGATTCCTTGTTCTAGTGCAATGAGCAGTATTATGTATGTAATGGTTTGTACGCGTCCAGATATTGCTTTTACAGTTAGCAGAGTTTGTAGGTACATGACAAATCTAGGTAAACAGCATTAGCATGTTGTGAAGTGGATTCTCAGGTATCTTCGTGAAACTTCTGATATTTGTTTGGAATATGGGAAAAGTAAGTGTTGTTTGGTTGGGTATGTAGATTCTGATTATGGGGGAGACCTCGATAAGAGGAAGTCCACATCAGGGTATGTGTTTTGTTTAGGTGACACAGCTATCAGTTGGATAGCGTGTTTACAGTTGATTACAGCACAGTCTACTACCGAGGCCGAATATATGGCACTCACAGAAGCATTCAAAGAAGCCGTCTGGTTGAGAGGTTTGATCAGTGAAATCAGGGTTGAGCAGGGCACAGTTAGAGACTACTGTGATAGTCAATCCGCCATTCACCTAGCGAAAGATCAGATGTCACATCATGACAGAACGAAGCATATAAATGTGAATCGTCATTTCATTAGAGATCTGATCGACGGGCGGAAGGTGGAGTTGAAAAAGATTGGGACTGAGGGCAATCCAGCTTACATGTTCAGTAAGGTTCTACCGGGGAGCAAGTTTGAGCATTGCTCGAATTTGGTGGGTCTTTCAGTCTGATGTGTGTTAGCCCCGGATGAGGGGGTCTTTGTGGAGAAGGTGGAGTTGTTTTATTGTTGATGTTAATTTTGAGCCAAGGTGGAGATTTGTTAGGAAAATGTCTCAAAATTACTTGGTATTTTAAGGAGAGGAGCCGTGAGGAGGCCGATCGATTGGGGTGGAGCTCAATCGATCGGGAAAGTTATGTAAAAGTAGGACGCTTGCAGTGAGCGAGCCGATCTATTGGTGAAGCACCGATCGATCGAGACCCCGATCGATTGGGAACAGCGTTTCCCATGCGGCTATAAATATGGACGTAGGGTTACATCACAATGCATCCAATTCAAAGAGAGGTCCTTTTGTAGCGGCGCCGCAAAACCAAATTGAGTGAGAGAGAATATAGTAATTCTTCTTTTGATTCAATAATAACGGCTCCGATCTTCGCCCGTGGTTTTCTCCCCTTTCGATTGTAAAGGAGTTTCCACGTAAATCATTGTGTCATTGTTTCTCTTCTCTTTTAGTCCATTCATTTCTCGATTTGTCGTGGTATTTGATTCGATTGCATACCGGGGAGAATTACTTATTTTCGCACACACACACACACACACACACACACACACACACATATATATATATATATATATATATATATATATGTCGAAAATTACTTGACCATGGAGGAGAGAGTACCCGGCTGCACAATGTTGAAATCATGTGTCACATTTCTACCCAAACTTAAGAAAAAAGAACGAGGAAGAATGATGAAAAAAGCACAACACTTGGCACGCTCTACATCATTTGGCGTATTTGACACAATCATTCGTCAAGGATGGCCAACAATAGTCATAGCGTCTGATCAACTAATGCACATTATATTCAGCCAAATTAGATCTCCAAATACCTTTTTATGCCGCTACCATGACTAACATGGCTTCAACATAAATGGCCTTACGTAACAATTAAAAAGTGTTGCATATTCACAAATAACTGTTGCATTATGTCTAAGGCGACAATTGCATGACCGTTGCAATTGGTCGCGTCACCTATTCCAAAGGCAATGCTTTTTCAACCATAGGAGACGGTTCCAAAATTTCAACAAATAGGCAACGGCTCATTCAAAGGCAACAGTTCTAGGCAACGACTACAAAACTGTTGCCTATATTAGACAACACACCAAAATTGTTGCCTTCCACGAGCAACACACTATAAATCGTTGCTTTACTTAGGTAACAAATCATAGACCGTTGCACATAACAATGGTAACGAAACCAAGTCGTTGCCCGTATTGGGCAACAATAAGAATTGTTGCATATTAATGACACACTAGGCAAAAAATCAAAATCGCAAATGCAACCAAATGTAACCATTTCAATTCATCGACTAATTTTCATAATAATAAAACACTTGTACATTACCGAATACATATATTTGAAATTCCAATAAGTAACTTAATATTCAAATACAAGAAATAGCTATAACTCAAATATTCATAACTCAAATGTTTGTTCTTGAGGCAACCTTCCCATTTAATATTGTTCTCAAAAGCTAGATATGTTCATCTATTTCTTCATCATCTTGTTCTTTGTGCTCTTCTTTATTGCACGCCCTAAAAAATAACAAAAATTTCAAATTAAGCAATTTCAAACATGTAATCCAACCCACCACATAAAGAAAATTAACGAAAGTATTAAACGGGTTTTACATAGTCACAACCCTTGAGACCGCAACACAACCAAGGACCCCAATTGATTTAATGATGTGAACCTAGGTCTACAATTTAGGGTAGAAAACTAGAAATTGTTTCACTCACCGAATTTTAATGGAATTGTATGGTGAAATTCCAAAATTTTGGAGTTGAATCGTAATAAGATTTTGAATTTCATATTATTTAAAATTGGATTCATAATGAGGATGATTCCAACCCATCCTAACAAAATCACACCTTGTAGATAATGTCTTAAGAAAGAGGCTTGCCATGCTTCTTGTCCCTCCAGCTTTAGTATACTTACCAAGCCACTTTTGCATTTCCTCAATAAGATCACACAATTTTCCACTGGCAACTACAAGTGGTACTTGTATACAGCCCCTGTTTTCATCAATGTCTCTGGTACGCCCTACAAGATATTGGATTTTGGTAAATCGCATCATCAGATATAACAGAGCACCATACAAGAGATTAAAAGGGAAACAATTTTTTGGCTTGTTAGTGTAAAGGCATTGCCAGCTTCAATACTAGCTTTGCGACTCGTGAGCACATTCATAATTGTGTATTCAACTTCAACTACAGGCACTGAAATGCAATAAATAAACTTGTATCAACTAAAATCCTCTTAGTTTGTAGCTCTGTCAAATATAACAAATAATCAAATCAAAATAAAATAAGTAAATAAGCACAAAAATAGAAAATTCAATTTTTAATCATGCGAATCAAGTCACAATTTAAGCTGAGTTGAATTGCGCTTTCACATTGGATGCCCAAACCCATATAAGCATTCATTTGTCTTACTGTCAATGAATCTTATATATTGGAGTGTGAAAATATAGGGTCGAAAAATGTAAAGTTCCCCTCAGCAGAACCTAATCTGCGTGAAGTAAGGAAAGTCTAGATTTACGTGTAATGTAAACATAGCCCCATTGGGCAATGTAATTGTGATGTTTTCAACATGAGAGAGATCATGGAACAAGTTTTAATCTCTAAATATGGTTTGTGGCTCCAGAGTTTATGATCCACAAAACACTAGTTGTTACCCAACTCAAACAATGGCTATTGTATTTCAACAAACATTGTGAACTATTTGTACTTAAGATGTTTAGAATAGTGAAAGAATATAGTTCTAAGGAAGTAAAGGAATAGTTTTGTCTCATTGATTGGGAGTTGAGGTCTACCAATAATTGTTTCACGGTTTTGATGTCAATTGAGGTGCAGGAAAAAAGGTACGTGTAATTTCTTTGGTGACTAAGTTGTCAAAGACATGATTTACTAAGTTATTCCCTAATCTTCGTCTTGATGTATGCCACTAGATGCCTGCACTTCTCTTTAACTGAGTAAAACCAATGCACTTGGTTTCTCAAAACTAAAGACAAATGGAGAATTTTTTTTTTGCACATTGTATAGTGTAGAAAATCATCGACCTATATGCACTCTATTAGAAGAGCAATTTTCACCATAATCTTGAGTAAACCAAATATAAGCATATGATGAACAACCTTATTATCCTCTTTCTCTAACTGATTGTCAAAGCCAAAAGTAAATGATGTATCAATAATCCTTATTATCCTCTGTTGATGAGAAACAGACATTTGGCAAGGGAACCTATAATAATCCTGCTCATATTTGAACAATCTTAGTATCCTCTTTCTCTAACTGATCGCTAAAGCCACAAGTAAATGATGTAGCAATAATCCTTATTACCCTCTTTTGATGAGAAAAGACATTTGGCAAAGGAACCTACAACAACCCTAATGGTTAACTATGCCCTTTGACTTTCATATTCCATCATGCACTCTGAGAAAAGTAACATCTTTCACTATTAGAAATCTAGAGAATTTTAACTTCCCAACACAACCAATATGAAGCCTGAAACTTATAAAACTCCATAATACAAGTCACCAGTTTTTTGATAGTGCCATCCTAAATGCAATATTTCCTCAATTTTAGTTCACTGCCATTTTCTACAAGGAAGTTCCATAGAAAAATATCCTCCAAGGAGCCCACCACAGATAACTCAATCACAAATACAAATGACACCAAAGTCCTTGTATCACTCAACACTTCAAGCAAACCCATTGTATATAGTAGAACTCAAATCATTTTATGGAACCCTTGTTACTTACTCTCCTTGGAAAAATAATAATGACAAAAAAAGGGGATGAATAAGTAGAATGTGAACTGCCACAAGATTGTATCTTAATAGTTCAATAACTTTCTCACAATTGTATCCATCATAAAACATACTTGACCCCAATCATCGTAATAGTTTTGGTCCTACTCTATTCATACAATATACAATAGAATGCAATAACCATCTCAAGTGCCAAACCCATAATAGCTATTCATACGTAAATTCTAGTGTTCAATATTTCCCCCATCCCCTTTCAATTTGTATTTGCTATTTTCAATTTATGGTTCGGTAAATTCGTGGGTGGTCCTAACAACTGGTATCAGAGCCCCAAATGTAACCTAAATCGGAGACATAGCTGTGAGGGTGGGAGAAAAGGATAGCTGGCCGGTGTTTCTGTTCAGACAAAGTACACGTCGGAGTTTAGGTGGCGCGTGGTTAGGACGCGCCTGAGAGAAACCGGTGGTGAGTGGGTGGCGCGTGTACGGCGTATGGCTGCTTCAGGCCGTGCGTGGTGGTGAACGGAGGTGAAGAAAGACTAGATCGGAGTACCTGGGTTCTAGATCTGGTGGTTCCCGAGCAAATCAGTGAACGGTGAGATGCCGGAGTAGAAATCCAGCGGTGGCTTGTTGTTTATGCGCGCCTGAACAGTGACCGAGCACAGTGGTGAGTCTTCGGCGGTTTACGCCAACGGCGAGCGAAGTGATGAGTCAAGGTGGTCTGTTTGGTGGCCTAACAAGCAATGAAGTGGTGGTTCTACGAGTGGTGGCAGTGCGTTCGAAGGCCAGTGAAGGTCTGAAAGAACCGCGAGGAAGTTTCTGGTCCACCGTGGTCGTGCCTCGAAGTCGGTGACCAGTGAGGGGACTCCCGTGGTCTGGAAGGCCGTGGTCGCCGTGAGAGAGGGCAACATGGCGGTATGGTGACACGAAGGAATTGGAGAGACGAGGGCAGAGAGAAGTGTCGACTTGTTACCAAAAAATGAAAAAAACGAAACATTACTGTGACAATATTTAAGTAATTCATATTAATATTCGATAAATATTTTATCACAATTTATAAAATTAATTTTTAAAAAATATTGGCATGACATATATGCATTATAGTAATCATTTACTATATCCGCATATTTTGTTATAAAATTGGTTAGATTTTTACAAAAATTCAATAAAGTCCATATAAGGCACCCAGGTGATAAAATATTCAGACCCTAGGGTACCTCGTTCCATATATTGAAATGATAGGGTACCTAAATAATAAATTTTTGTATTTGTTATATGTTGTTAAAATATGGTTTTGTATATCTTTTGATTAATTTAAAATATTGCGTATAATATTATGATATTTAAAAAAATGTCAAGATGATAATATGATATTGTAACTCGTGATTTGGTGGGTTAACCCATACCTGAAATTTAGAGTAAGGATCTGTTTGACACATGAAATTGAAATCGAACTATGGAATTGTAAGTTGAATTGTAATTGTACAACTAATTGCCTCAAGTTTTGAGTCAATCGAATTAAATCATTCCGTAGTTCAGGTCTTCGATCAAATGGATCATTTAGGATTCGAGTCATTTTAAGTTTTAAGTCAATTTGGGTTGCATTTTAGGTGGTTGAATCATATGATGTTAAAGTCGATCAGATTTTGGGTTAATTAGATGGGTTCATTATAAGATTTAGGTTACCATGGTTCGGATTTGAATTGGGTGGGGCGATATAGGGCTCCAGTCATCTTGGTTTGCAGGTTAATAAGGTTGGGTAGTTTCTATTGGATCGGGTCAAACTTTGATTGGACTGAGTCATTTTTTACGTTATTTTTAGTATTAGTTATCTCAAGGTGTTGGGTCAATTAGGTTGTATTATGTCAAGTTTTGGATCAACTCCATTAGGTCCTGTTTAAGTCAGACATGAGTCAGGTAGGATCAGTTTGGGTTTTAAGTCATCTAAGATTTTAAGTCTATCAGGTTGGGTACTTTGAACTCGGAGTTAGATCGGGTTTGGTTGAGGTTGGGTTATATCAATTTGGGTTCAAATCATTCAAGTACAATCATTTTGTGTTTCACGCCAAATTTAGGTTGGGTTAGGTGTTTCGATTTCAGGTCATCTTGGGTTTTGATATTATAATTGAGTTGGGTCATTTAGGGCTTCTGGTCAATAGAGGTAATATGGAACTACAATTCTTCACCTCATTCCATGTATGAAAAAGATTTTTAGTTAAAATCCAATTCACTAATGAATTGCGTAGTGGAATAATTCTAATTCGTGAATCCAACAACAAAACTGGAATTATAGCCCTTAATTTCAAGCTCAACCCCAACCCAATTTCAGGCTCAAATATCATGTGTCAAATATGATCCAATAAAACTAATCACTTAGATACCTATCCAATTTCAATAGTAAGATACCAAATTGATAAAATTTTAAAATTTCAAACTACCTAAATGATAAAATTTATAATATACAATGGAAGACTTTCTATTATCAACAATTAGTTAATTAATCAATTTAATCAATAAAATATATATAATGAACTCATTGTCACATGATTTAAAATTAATAATGAACTGGCATGATAAAAAATTGACTCTTGGTAAAAAGGAAATATTTAAAAGTTGATGTTGTATTGCTTACAATCAAAGCAACAAGTTACAAAGTGTTGCCTATTATTGCAACACTCAACTATTACCTTTGGTTGAACAATGCAACGGTTTTTCACTTATGTTGCCTTCAACATCAAAGGCAACGGTTTTAGAACCGTTGCCATGAAATATATACATCAAAATTGAGGATGAAGGCAACAACATAAGATGTGTTGCCTTTGACCAGTTAACCAACACTTTTTACTACCGTTGCAAATTTTTCGTTGCCAATATCCATTTATGTTGTAGTAAGGACATCAGTTTGAGAAATCACACGAATAATGAATGCAAGAAAGTAATTCCTCAATTTTACAAACAGTTAATACAAAGGCAGACACAACTCTTCATTAGAGGTGTATTTTATTTCACATTCGTTCAAACAATGGCTCAGGTACAATACAACTTGCTCAAATCCTTACTCGTTGTCCTGTACAAGCAAACAGCATATGGACTCAACAGACGTAGAAACACAGATCCTCCATGGTATCCCCTACTTCTATGGGATTGACACCGATGGCTTAGTCAGATACTCTTTGATGGCCTTAAAATTTGTTCAATGTTGCTCCTCCCATTTAAAGTCTCATTTAAACTTTAGCCTCAATAATGGTGAGAAGACTTTGGTCTTTCCTACAATATTTGAGATGAAATTTCTTACGAAATTAACCTAGCCAAGAAACATTGAAGTTCCTTTTTGTTAGAGGGTGGTTTAGCATTTTGAATGACTCTTTCCTTCTTTTATGTCAATCTCAAACCCCCTTCGGTGCATAAGAAAGCCAAAGAATTTTCTAGCTCGAACCCTGAAGGCACATTTTAACGAGTTCATTTTGGGATTACGGCTTCTCATTCATAAGAACGCGCCTTGGGTTTTTGACTTAACCACTATGTCAGCTATACAGATTTCCATAGTTTTGCCAATTAAGCCAGGAAAAATCATGTTCATGGCACATTGGTAAGTGGCGCCTACATTTCCACCCATTTAAAGGTCCCTATTGACCCTGTACATCTAAAGACAGTCTTGTGGATATCTTCTAAAGCTATCATGACATAACCCACAGTATTCATCCATCCATAATGGACAAGATCTCATGAGCCTAGGTTGAATTAATGACAGCATCAGCAATGGGCATAGGGTACTCGTTCTTTGGCATGGCTGCATTCAAGTCCCTAAAGTCAATACAAACCCTGATTTTTCTATTCTTTTTAATCACAAGGACTACGTTAGCTAGGTACTCAATGTAACTTGTCATATGAATAAATTTGGCCTTCAAGAGTTTCTTAGTCTCCTCTTTGACCAAGTCTATGATCTCTTAGGGCATTCTGCACTGAGCCTGGATGATGGGTTTTGACCCTGGCTTGATTCGTAGCTTATACTCTACCACCTTTCTCTATAAGGCAGGTATTTCATTAGGCTTCCAAGCAAAATAGCCCCTGAACTCGAGGAATTGGCCTACATGTTCATTCCTTTGTTCTTCAAAAAGCATAGCACTCATATATGTAGGTCTTGGGTCTTTCTTGGAGCCCAAATTAACCTCAAAAGGAGGATCCTAAACCTCTGCTCTTAGATCGTCCATCTTAGCTAGTGTCGCTTTAATATGAGCTAATGCTAACTTCTTTTCTTGAATTACTTGAACCACAAAACCATTCTCCAGATAAAATGGTACTTTAGTTCGTAACTTATCCTCAGCATGCCAAGCAACTAGCTTTGCAATTGCTGAGGAGATGCCCCTGTCGGCCTTTAGTGGACGGGTTCGGTTTCCCTCCATAAGGCATCATGCGCACCTTGGAGTTGCCCCTCTTCCAAGAAGGCTCTCATGCATCCCCATAAATTTGAGCCATTTGATTCCACTTCAGCCTGGTCAACTTATGCCTCGGTGAGTTGGTTCTCAAGGATGGCTAGATCATCTTCTTGTTGGGCAACTACCCCAAAAGGTGTGGTCTTGGATACCATCAATGGTCCCACTCTGTCCTCATAGAACTTTGCCTCAACAAAGTTAGGATAATCCATGAATAGCTAATCATCTAACATAACAACCTTATATTTGTCATGGTTTCAGAAAATCAGCAACTGATGTAGTGAAATTTGAATATAATAATTGCCGTGAGGCCAACCTCCCCCCATGTCATGTGTTATAGATTGAGGTAGTATCCACCATAAAAGAGGTTGTTAGCTTACACAAGGTACCAACAATCAACTCAATCGAGATAACCCCATCACAATTGGTAGTGGCTTCAAAAAAGCCACAAATCACCAAGTTCGAAGTAGATTACGCCATCTCAAGATTTACTGATGACCGCCAACATATACGAAGAGAAGATAATGATGGCCACCATTATCCACTGAGACCCTATTCATCAAAGTACCATCAAACCTGGTTTTGATGTACAAAGGCTTAGTGTGTTTGTTGGTAATATGGAAGGTGCATCAAACATTATTTTCATTACATCAGGATGATCATGAGTTAACTTCAAAATTGCAGACTCAAATTAAAAATACAATGGCTTAGCATTACCTTAAGGGTTGTCACTTCGGCTGCTAGCTCCACTGGAGATACTTCATCAATAACAACAACATCCCCCTTATAGGCTGTCATGAGTTTCTTCAGCCATAAATTCCTAGAGTAGGAGTATGGTAGTTCAAACTTTAGCTTGCTCAGGCATAGACCCAAACTGAATGAAGCTTCTTAATTGTCTCTTCTTTGAGATCTTTCTCCATCTACATATCTTAATCTTGAGGTTGAGCAACGTATCCAACCTCTCAAACACTATCCTCCACAAGTTTGGGGTAGTCTTCTTCATCGAAGTAGGAACATACCAAGTGCCTCAAGGGGTCCCGCCTACGCAGGGTCGGGGGGGGGGGGATGTACGCAGCCTTCCCCCTTTAGGGTGTTAACCTGAAGAGAGGCTGTTTTCCAATGCCCCAAACCTGAGGGTGAGGACTTCCCAGGAGGTCACCCATCTTGGTACTACTCTCGCCCAAGCATGCTTAACTTAAAGCGTATGGAGGTTCCACCAAATTGATGCTAAGAGCGCAATAATCCTCCTCGACCTCTAATAGTTTTCAAGCCCCTGAGTCCTTGGCAAACTGGCCCTACCAAGACTGGTTACCGTGTAAAGATGAGAAACTATGGCCCCTAGGTCAGCCTTTCCCCCTGTATTCTCAAGATCCATAGGATTTGGGCCACTTGTCTGCGTGTGGTCTTGGTCCTTCCTTGGAACAATCCTTGGCTAGCCAGGAGGAGAACTGAGCTCATTTCTTTGTTGTCTTCCTCCAAAGAAGCTTTCTTTTCCATGTTCTGGTGAGTTTGTTGGGTCCACCACCCCCTTATCTAGGTTGGTTTCTTCTCTAGACATAACCAAAACAAACACCGGAAGGATGCTGTCCCCCCAGGTGTGGATCATGGTTGGTTTCCAACCTGACAAGTGGTACTGGGGATTCTTCTTAGGGCGTCATGTTTAGTTGACATTTTCGGAAACAATCCCCTGTTCTTTCAAAAAATAGAGATTCCTTTGATGGCATCTTGCTTTCCATAAGAGGATCCAATGGTAAGAAGTAATCATGGAGAAGTATGAGGTCTCTCAGTACCCCTTAGAGCTTAAAACACAACAGTCACAAAAAATACCATGAAAGACCTTTTCAAGTCTGGAGATATTCTTTGACGGCCATGTAGGCTAGAAACCTCTGTCGTAGTATAACCCACTTCTATAGCCAATTCCTCATCCATAAATAGGGTGATAGCTGACTTATAGTGAAGGCTTGGCAATAGGTTCTTAAAAACTGAACACTTATTAGTTAGATGGAGCTTCGTTATGTGCCAACGACATAGCTTGTCTTCCAACTCTCTTCCATGGGCTTGGAATTTTATTGTCCCATTCATAACCAACCTAGCAAATAGTTGGTTGGCAACCCATGCCTCATGGGTGTCGTTTAGTACGATCACTTTCCTATCAAAACACATGTTATCACTAGGGACATGTTTCCAGCTTACATTCTTCAATTACTTAGGAATGGGTTTTTGTCAACACCCATTTGACCCTCATTGAAAAAAAATAAGTTCCTTTGCCTCTATGTTGTCAAGGACTAAAGATAACACAATCCTGTATTTAGCAAGTGAAAACATCATGCCACTTATAATAAACCTTCCCTCCCAAGGGATTAGGATCAGGTTTGTTGTGTTTCCCTTTAATTGTAAGTTTATTGTTTGCCTCAAGCTAGTCAAAAATTATGTCAGTCCTTGATAAATCAAATGAATACTTTCTTAAATCCTACACTTTGTTAGACTTTCTGGCCTTGGCATTCTTTTTTACTAAAGGATTGTAGATAATTGGCAGTCCTTTGACGTATCCGGCTACGTTAATTTAATAAGGAGGAATCTCTTCCTCATCTATAACTTTGTGCATGTAGGTGCCACACGTGCTATTTTTCCTAAGGCTTTCTTCTTTCAAGACCGCCTCAAATCAAGCGGCACATTTCGCTATATTTGGAGTAGACTAGTGAAGTTTGATCCCTCAAACTTCTTTCTAAATTCAATATCCAAGCCGATCAGAACCAGCTTGGCATATTGAAGCTCGGGGAGAGCCACAGTAAATTTTAGGCTAGCTCTATTGAATAAATTAATGTAGTCCTATACCGATTTTCCTTGTTTCTATTTCATTTGAGCCAAGTCTAATATAAAGGATCCTAGTTCCATCCTCGAGTATTGGGCCTGAAATTGTTTAGCCATATCATCCCAATTATAAAGACCTCAGTGGCAAGCTCACATATCACTGAAAAGCAGTCCCTGTCAAAGAATTAGGGAAAAACCTTAATTTCAAATAAGGATTGCCGACCGCTTCTCTATGCTAGCAGTTAAACCCTACCAAGTGCTCAAGAGTCGATACATTCCTTTCTCCCAAGAAAAGGATGAACTCATGTATCTTGTATCCCCTAGGGAATGGGTATTCCTTATCAATGTAGTCAAGGTATGGCTTATTGTAAATGGGTCTATTGACCCTTCAAAGGCTTAGCCCATACATTCGCTCAATGAGGGTGGCCAATTGATCTTGCGGGGGGGTAGTTCACTGCTTGGTTGTGCACTTTCCATTACCCCTCAAGGGGTTGTACATCTTTCGTGGGGTCAGCAGGATATCCCTAAGCCCCCATGACCTTTGGATAAGGAAATGTATATTGGCATGCTTAAGCAAGGTTGTACCGTCCTTAGTCAACACGGCCAACTGAATGATTAGGCATCATATTGAGACCTATGGATGCTTGGGTCTGATGCAAGGAGTGGTGAGAAACCCTGAATTAATCCATCCCCTATGATTAGTCCTAGGGATGTGGTGTATTCAACTTCCCTCCAATTTCATATACCGGGTTGGCCCTAGAAGACAGGTATGGGTCCCTTATGAGGGGTACCTATCGTTGCCTATGGGTCCCACAATTCGGGCCTCCACTTTCTTGATCAAGTTCTAGTCTGATCATAGGCTGGTGGCACTCTTTGAAAGCAGCATGCCCTTACCCATCAATTCTAGTGCTTTGCGCAGGTCACAAGGTGGTTCACTCGGCATAGAAGGGAAGAATGTAACCTTGGCCCCAGTCTCGAAAGATGGCATGACTCGAGCAATCGTGTACATGTCCCTTACAAACTAGGGTTTGTCCTTGGTTCAAGGATCTAGATGCTCTATGTGTCACATCTTTGTTTCTTAAGCTTGGATTCCACCGTATAACGCCCACATAAGAAACAATTTTATTTCCTCTTCCTTCAAAAGTGTTGTTAACATCTCCACTAACTAGCAGTCAAGAACACAAAGAGGAACCCCAAGAATAACCATTAGGGATCGAGGAATGATAAGTGTAATTTAGTATATAATTATTTATATCATTTAGGTTCATTTTCAAATCATTTTACATCAAAATTTTATCGCATTTGCTCCTTTTCACTCCTAGCATTATTTCCTTAGAAAAACACTTATTTTATGCTAATTCTTGCTAGGTTTTATCATCAATATTAACAAGTGAATGCAAGATACATCAAACAAAAGCAAAAAAGGGGCTAAACACATCAATCTACATGGCTAAAGTAAGGATGAACAATAAACTTGTACAATTTGTTACAAAATACAAATTTAGGCGACAAAATGGACAAATCAAGTGCAAAAACTTCTTGTACACTTCAAGAACATGTTCAAGTTGATGTCAAGACTAATTTTGGGTGGCAAAGCTGAAGAAAAATTGAAGAAATCAGAAAGTTAATTGAAAAAGCTTAACATGGGCGGCAAGGGGTGGCAAGAAGAAAAAATGAGAGCAAAGCTTTTGTAATTTTTTATTTTTTGAATGTTCAACCTCAAACAAGAAAATAGGAGTATTTGGGAGGTCTTTTATCATCAATTCATCCAGCAAAAATTAAAAACAAAGTGTTGAAAGCATAGGTAAACAGTGAGGAGAGCAAGTGAAGGAAGAAAGTTTGGTTTGTATTTTGCATTTTAAGTTCTTTCTATCCTTTTCTTCTTTAATTTCAAGGATTTTGTCTTAGTTTTGCCTTATTTTATGTATACCATGAACTAATTTTGTCTTATCAAGGCTATGATGTAGTCTAAGTTGTAATATACTCTCTTTTCTAATTCAACGTATTCAAAGTTTGTTTATTACGCTATTTGAGTGTTTATCATTGTTCTTTATGAGTTTTGAACGCTCGATCACCATTCATAGCCTATAAGAATTCACAATAAGTCTAAGAGGAGATTTATGATGAATGCTAAAGTGATAAACACAACAAATTGAACGAATGCTTGAAATAGATTAACGCGATTTGTGTGGTCTTAAGTGAAAACCATGAATCTTCAAAACTCTTTTCTTATTTAAATTCATGCAAAAGATTGATGAGTTAATATGTAAAAGAGTATGCTAAATGTTGCTCGAGAGAGAATATTTAGTAAATTTGGGTTTTCAACAATCAACACGTAATAACATCGAAAATAAAAAGGCGTATTGATGCAACTAGATGAAATCGGATGCCTTGGATCTTATTAAATCAAAAAAAATCATCTAAAAACATAACCCTTTTTCTAAAAATCAGTAACCATTTTTGTTCCTTTTCACTTCGTTTTGTTTTGTATCAAAAACTTCAAACTTCGGTCTTTCAAATTGTGCTGAAACTACTAATTTCGGTACTCATTCAATAACAATCCTCGTGGGATGATACTCTACTCATTTCTATATTACTTGATACGACTTAGTACACTTGCTAAGCGAACACCAAGCATCAAGGAACAAGGAACTGACCTTAACTATCTAAGATCATCTCTAACCACTTGAACAAGGCTATTGTGTGTCTCCGCCTACCTTGCCACGACAGGTTCAACTTCGACCATTGCTTTCCTTGTCACATCTCTAGCTACGAAGCTAACAATGGACCATAAAGTTACCTTCATTTCAATAAGGACCCTATTGGCTTCTTTATGCAATTTCTCATTCATTGAAGCCCTAACATCGTTGACGATAGTCCTCAGAGTGGTTGCATTTTCATATTGGCCAGCTAGAGTACACTTAGTATGCATGCGTTGTTTCTCTTAAACTCCTCCTAGAGATTGCTCATGTCTGTCATCCGCAAGTTTCATTCTTTGCTTAAGCATGGCCATAAACCTCTTTCGAGAATAGCCATCAAGCCTAATGCATTCATCTTCTGGATTGTTCTCATCATCCCCGCTTTTAGTACTGTAATTATGACTAGTTTCATCTTCTCATGAGATGAGAGTTTGTGCTAAGGGGTGCTCAAGTGGTGACCCAATTAAGGCAAACCCTTCGGCTCCTTAGCGTCGAGAGCACTAACTCTTGTAGTTCAGACCATTAGGGAATGGTCTAACTTTATGTTACCCAAATCCACCATGAGGGTTAGACACTATAGATTCTCCCTGTCTAGTTGCCAAAAGGTGTTTTTGCTTCTTTGGTTTTCTTTTAGTGTGTGTTTTCTCATCATTAATACAAAATCAAACATGAAAAACTAGACTTGCCTCAACTTGGGAGCTAATCTTAATTTCGAACCACATATGTTTGACCATAATCAATTACCTCTAAAGAGGGTTAATGCTTTTAGTGAATCGGACTTCGGTTTGCAATAATTATGTGGATTCTCTCTTGCTTCAATTGAGGAGACTTAATTGTATATTTTTGTAATTTATATTAAATATCTTGCAATGAATTAAAAGGATATGGACCTGGCCCAAGTGCTAGTTAGGGTAACAGGGTGGAAGCCGTAGATACCTTACCTTATACACTTAAGAGCTAGGAACTGGGGTGGAGACAAGTCCAAGAGCTCATCGTCCACTCACAAGCCCAAGCCTACAGAGTTTTAGGCCTAGACCTCTTAACTTATGATAACTTAAATGAATTAGAATTTGACAAGATTAAGGTGGAGTAAACCATAGTCAGATCACTAGGTTAGGACTGATGCAATCAAGGTTAAAGCCTTGGTCATCAAAGCCCTAAATTGTAACTTGAACTTAAATTCACCTAATTTACTGGCCATGACACCAATTTAAGACCAACGCAATAATGCTCAAGGGCTTGGCCATTAAAGCCTTAAACTAATGACTCTAAACACAACCCATCGATTTTTGGAACAAAGTTAGAACAAGAATGTCATACTTGAAACTCAATATTGTATTGCATTGAACAAAAGAAAATAGAGACTATAATTATGCTACTCCTAAGGAAAAGGAAAACAAATATAGCACAATTGTGCTATAGAAAAACTTGAAGAAGTTTTGTATGCCAGGTGTTGGTGTTAGGAATAGTGTCCTAAAATCTAGATTTATTCCGTTCATATTGATGATTACTTTGCGTATGCTTAGCAAGTGCACTAAATTGTATAAAGTAATACAGAGTGAGTAGAGTATCATTTCCACGAGGATTGTTATTGAGTGAGTACCGAAATTAGCAGTTCTAGTGCTATTTGAAAGGCCGAGAATTGTATTTTTGATATAAAACAAACAAAATGAAAATAACTAAGGATAGTTAGTTTTTATTTTTATTTTTTTTTGGTTTTTATGATTAATAAGGTCCAAGGCATCCAATTTCACCTAGTTGCATCAATACGCCTTTCTATTCTTGTTATTCAAGTTGTTATTACGTGTTGATGATGGTTGAAGATCCTAATTTACTAAATATTCTCTCTCGAGCAATATTTAGCATGCTCTTTTTCATATTAACCCATCACTCTCGTGCATGAATTTAAATAAAAAAATAGTTTTTAAAGCTCTATGATTTTCACTTAAAACCACACAAATTGCGTTAATCTCGCTCGATCCTTCGCTCAATTTGTGGTGCTTATCACCTTAGCATTCATCATAAATCTCCTCTTGGACTCATTATGAATCATTATAGGCCTTAAATTGTGATCAAGCATTTAAAATGCATGAAGAACAATGATAAACACTTCAATAATGCAATAACAAAATATTGAATACGTTGAATTAGAGATGAGCGTATATTACAACTCAGACTACATCGTAGCCTTGAAATAATAAAATTAGTTCATGATAAACTTAATATAAGATATTTTTAACACAAAATTCATGAACTTGGAAGAATAAAAGGCTAGAAAGAACTTAAAAATACAAAATTTCAAACCAAACTTTCTTCCTCCTTTTTCTTTCCTTCACCCGATTTTTTTCTGCTTTCTTCTACTTTCTATGAGATATTTCCTGATTAAAGGGTGATAAAACACCTTCTAGGCATCCCTATTTATAGTACATAAGGTTGAAATAAAAAAAATACAAAAAATTGCAAGCTTAAAGCTCATTGCACCTCCATTCTGCTCCTTGCCGCGCAGTTCTACAGATTTCAACAAGATGCTGATTTTTTTTCTTCTTTTTTTTTTTTTTTTTTTTTTTTTTTTGCTTTGCACCACCCAAAATCAGTCTTGACATCATCTTGGACATGTTAATAAATTTATTAAGTCATCCTTGCATTTGATTTGTTCATTTTTCCACCCAAAATTGCAAGTTGAAGTGAATTGTGCAGGCTTATGCTTATTTTCTGCAACATGCTATATTTTGCTGTTTTTCTTTATTTTTTTTTCCAGCTTGGGCCACCCAAAATCAGCTTTAACATAAAGTCTAACATGTTAATGAAGTGTACAAGAAGTTCAAATAAATTGTTTAATTCATCCTTGCAAGTTGAAATTGATTGATCAAGCTGGTTTAACATTCTTTGCATTAGCTGCTCTTGCTGAATTTTCTTCATTTTTTTTTTCCTGCTTTTTCAGCCCAAAACTCAGCCTTGACATCAAATTGAACATATTAATGAATTTTTTAATTCATCCTTGCACTTGATTTGTACATTTGGCCACCCCTTTTTGCAAGTTGAAATGAATTGTACACGAACTTATTGTCTTCTTGCTTTAGCCATGTAAATTGTTATGTTTTTGCCCCTCTTTTTTCTTTTGTTTGGTGAATCTTTCATTCACTTGTTGATGTTGATGATAAAACCTAGCAAAATTTATCACAAAATGAGTGTTTTTGCAAAGAAATGGCAATAGAAGTGAAAAAGAGCAAAAGCGATCAATAGTGATAAAAATTTAAGGTAAACTGGTTAGAAAATGAACCAAAATGATATAAATAATTATATACTAAATTATACTTGTCAAATATTATTTTATTAAAGAATAAAATTGAAATTCCAGTCATTTCCTTATTAAATTTGTGTAAGCGAGCATTTATACTGTATGTGATTTTCTTTTGGGAAATATCCATGAGATGGGTGTAGTCCTCAGACTATAATTTACATGTTTGTTCTAAGTGGTTTATGAGATTAACCCACAGATAGACTTGGAACAAATGGTATGGATTGTTGTTTGAAAAACTCATAGTCGAAGATAAGTCTGGACCACTTGTATGCTAAGACTATAACTTGACACTTTAGATGACTTGTCTTGATCATGTGGATGTTGATCCAAAAGTTTTACACTGGTGTGTTTAATAAGATTGGCACGCTGAGTTGGACCATGTGAGTTGCTTGTTTCTAGACTACTATCAGAAATGAGTGATTCATGTTATACTGTTTGAACGACGACTCTAAATCCTGAGAGTATTCTGGACTTGTACATGGAGCGTTAGTTACTTTGATGTACTATAAGTAAGGTCTAAATGCATGACTAAATTCCCACGTACATTGGGTAGCAGCGTAAAGTGTGACAAGGATCAGGTATTCAATAGGGATTCTACTGTCTCTTATGAGATACAGATGTCCCTTTAGTTGATTTACAAATATTTGAATAGTTCAGAATCTTTAGCCAAAGTATTCCAAGTGTTTCACATTTGGAATTTATACTATGAATATATTCAAGTATAAATGAATTATTCACTGAAAGGTGAGTCGGTAACTAATGGGGAAGCTGTGAGAAGGATAATGGTAGTAGTAATATTTATCTTTTGTCATGGACATCTAGTGGAGGGATTGTTGTCATCAATATAGTTTATTAGGGAGACATCGAATAAATGGTTTAAGTTAGAAGTGCAGTGAGATTTATTTAGTGGAATTAAGTCTCATTAAATGGTAATTAAATTATTTATGATATGATTAATTCAAACCATTTGGAGCTAGATTTAAATTGTCCTGGCGCAAGCCTCTATATTTATTGCCATCGAAAAATTATTAAAGAATTCAAGAGATGAATTATTTTTCCATAATATAAATTTTTAAATTTGCCAAACATTATTCATGAGATGAATAAAAAGTTAAAAATTATAAAATAAAATATTTTTTAAAAAAAATTAAAATTCATAAGATGAACTTTTACATGTGGGAAACAAAGCAGAAAAAAATCGCAAAATATACACACACAGGGGTCGATCCACGTATTCGCCAATCAACCAACCAGCGTGCGACACGTGTCACGCACTGGGCTCACTTGGAAGCATCCTCACCTTTAGGCACAGACCAATCGCCGCGTGCCACGTGGCACACGGTGACAAAAACACATGCGAATTTTCCAAACGCTAAAATGCGTCGTTTTACTTTGTTTTTGAACTAAACGGTGCATTTCAGTTTTAACTGAGCAATTCTCACATCGATTTCCCAACTCTTTTTCACTCCAATACACTGGGTACCTATTCCAAAGATTTGGCATTCAATAGAATATAAACTTTTTGGGTTTCTAGAATTGTTTCGGAAACCTAATTGGAGAGAAAATTTTTCGTTGAAATTTTTCTCCCACAGTTTAAAATTTTTCGGAGCCCACCCTCTGGAAAGCTTGAGGTCATTGCATAGAAGATCGCGGGGTCTCAATTTTGAAGATTATTATTTCTTGCTAGTTTTCTTATTATTATTGAAGCAATTCGAAGTATGTCTTCTTTCCTTCACTTTTAGTTTTCGCTTTTCTATTTATTTACAGTATTTGTTATTATGCCTATTTAAGTTTATATATTGTTATGAATGTGTTAGAGTAAAAGGCTTGTAGATCTAAATTAAGAATTTAGATCTGTATATTTAAATTATGAATTTAAATTTGTAGATTAAAAATTATGAATTTTGATTCAACCCTAGGTTTAGAATATGAATTATAAACCCCTTCCCCTACGTAAGCTTTATAACATTAGGGAGAATTTTTAAAATTCGTCCCAACTACCGGTATTAGAGCAAAGGGATTTATAGAGATAATCATATTCCCGGGAGCTCTCGCACATGAGGTGTCATGAAGCATGACTCTCTGATTGAGGGGCTTAGATAGAGAGAAGAGTCTCTTACTCTAAGTGCTCTAATAGGTGTCTTTTGTTGTGACCATAGTTGATAACTGTGAACCCAACAGTCGGCATCAGAGTTAATTTTCCCAACAGTTGGACATTTTACAACACAAACAAAGCCCTTTATTTATAGCCTACGAATATAACTGATGCGTCCTACAAATGGGACATACATGACCTAGGTCTAGCCTCATTGCCCTCCATAACGTTGAATTGGTGTTGAATTGTTATGATTCTAGAAGATGGGGCATGTAGAATTAATTAGTAATAATTCATTGGTTATAATAAAGTAGTTTAACTCATTAGTATTAGTCACATTAAGCCATTTCTTAGTGTATTAGCCGTTAGCTTATATGTGGAGGGAAAGTCGGTTATTAGTATAGTTAAATGGTAGTTAAGTCATGTCTAGGTGAAAGGTATTGTTAGATATTTTCCATGTAATCATCTTAAGTTAGATTAGTATAAGTAGTGTTCTTTCTACTGCAGTACTCATTCAATCAAATAAAAAATATCTTTTTGACATTAATTCTCTCTCGCATCTAACCTTTCTCTCTAGTCTTTCATCTTATTTCACTTCTTTCTCATCTCAAATTCTACTATCCCCTCTCTTATGATCAAGATTTATCTTGATTCATAATAATTGGTATCAGAGCCTTGATTTGCTTCCAAATCAAGCTTAAATTGATATCAAGAACTAAAATTAGCTACTTCTATGCAGTAGTTCAGGATTTGCATTTGACCTAGTTGAATTTACTTCAAAGGTTAAGTTTGTATTGAATCAAGCCGATGGAAGTTAGCATTTGGAGTAGAACTTCAATGATTCGAATTCTTATGCCAAAGCTTACTGTTAAGGTGATTTCGTAGCTGATGCTTGTGACTTGTGCTAGGGATTCATCGATCCTGCTAGAATTACTCTCAAAGCAGCTGGATTTATATAGATCTTGCAAAATTTACATAAATCAAGCTCTAATACTTCAGTTCATGCTCCATTTAACCTAGGTTCTGCTGTTCAGTTGGTGTGAGATCTTGATACCGTGCGTAATTGTCTAGAATTCTCAGTCAGTGCTGCATTAACATCAGGTTATGTACTCAGTTTATGCTTGATCAAAATTTTAGTTCAAAGTTGCTGTAATTGTGTTCTATTGCTGAATTCTGGTGATTTTGTGTTGTCAAGTCATCGATCAAGCTTGAATTGCACTTGAATTCAGTTTTTTCCATAGGGAATTTGTTGAATTTGGAATTCTAGGTCTGAGTTGCTGTTCTTGTGAATTGTTAGCTGAAAATTGCATACTGTTAGCTTAACTATTTGAGCTTACTACATTAAATTCGACCAAGCTTCAGTCCTTCATTTTAGTTAAATCTTCAGAAGGTGTTGTTAAAATGCTACAGTATGCAAAGCCGCGCTGGCTCGAACCAGCTTCGGTTCAAGATGCTAGACTTTTTGTCAAAGTCCTGAGGCCTTTTTATCATATAGATGAGGATATTCTTTATCAAGTATTTTGGCGTTATGGTCCTCTTGAAAGTATCGAGTTGGTCTTGTCTTCCACTGTTAAGGTTACAGCTCACATTAGCTATTATACGCAAAGAAGTGCCGACTCAGCTTTGAACTCATTACACGGGAGAAACATATACTATGGATGTTGTGTTATGGACATTAGCAACTTCAAGGTGTGTAATGATATGGAATGTGAGTTTGAGGTGGTAAAATCTACTAATTGTCAAGCTAAGGAAGAACATGATGTTACCTTGGGAGTGAATCAACATTTACAATAGAGTATAGAGCAAGGAATTAAGCTAAACATTACTGATTGTGTTGGAATCAGCCTAAATATAGAAGCTGCAGCAGTACAATAGATGCATGATGCATCATTGCACTTGTTGGATCAAGAAGAATAGGTATAGCAGCACATGATGTGAAAATGCAAGATAAGGTTAAGGTAACAACAGAGGTGGATGTAGCAGTAGTATAAAGTGTTATTGACCCTTCATTGCTGCAAGAAGATGATTTTACAGTTATAAATTAGGTTCAAATGAGATCATTTGATCCGGGAACGGAGAACATTAACAGAACTTGGGTAGAAACATAGCAAACGCAGCAGAAGAGGGGCCAAAATTCCACTAACAGTGCTGAATTCAATGGGAAATCAAGTGCTGCAGCTGTAAATCAAGAAATTAACATCACATCATGCTTTGAGACTTAGAATAATCTTGTTTTGGTTGAATTTCAGAAGCTACAGAAGCTCAACTCTATAGTGGCAGCACCAATTCAGAATGAAAGTGAGCTATTGTAAGTGTTAAAGCCATTGGATATTGCAGCAAAGAAATTACAAGTATACATTGAAGCTCTTGGCATCAGGAAGTTGCGAATTAAGTTCACATTGCAGCAAAGGATTGAGATCAATTTGGTAACTCACCTTAACCAAAAGAAGTGTTATTCAAGTAAGAGATTGAGAGCATTGGAAAGGCTGTTTATAGTTTACAAGAGAAGTGCTCCAGATTTTCTACTTCTTAAGGAAAATAAGATGTTTCTTGAGAAGTATAACATGCTCAAGGATTTAAGATTTGGGGCATCCTAAGATGGTGTTGTGGTCAATTGATAGACTTGGAGCATCTTCTTGAATCAAAAGGATGTTGAAGAAGACAAGGAGAGTGAAGAATTCTATCAACAAGGGTGAAAATTCAGCAGAGAAGTAGGTTGTTTTCTCTGCAGAACAACCAAATTCAGAAAGGAATCAGTGTGAAGGTAGAATTCAGCTGGGTAGTGTGCAGGAGTAGATGTTTGTGCAGGCTAAACCCAGTGGAATTGGAGCTTATACTATTATGTATGATGTTGGAAGACCCCCTGATGTATTGGTGGTGGAGCATCCAATCATTCACTCAAGGAAGACGGTGAAGATGAAGGTGTTGACTAGTTTAAAGAGTAGATGGTGTGCTGGACTGTTGTTCCAATCTGGAGTTACATTGCAAGGGATGCTGAGTAAAAAGAAATCCAAGCTACTAAGGAGCTTAGCTAGTACTGGATTGCCAAGAAATTTAGTCCTTGAGCTAAGAAATTTGGTTGATCGAGTTGAGGATAGGGAATATACTCCAAGGGTGCATCCTAATGGGAGACCTCCTGAAGTGGTGCAACACAGGGAGGGTCGGGTTCCTATGAATATAGATTTACAATGGCAGCAAAAGCTTAAGTTTGGAATTGATGCACGAGTAGCTGGTCTTTGGTGATTATGCAAGCGGTTTGAAGTAGTGATTGAACAATTCGAACTTAAGTATCAAGGAGTGTTATTTAAGAGGTTAATACAAGAGCATATCTTTCAAGTTGTTGGTTCTTGGATCAAAAAGACAGTCAAGAGGGCTAAGAAAAGTAGGCATTATACCAATAAGGATGTTATTTCAGCAACGAAACGGGGTTGACGAAGCAAAGATTCAATTTGAACTTGTTGAGATGAGGCAAACATAAGTCCCTGAATCACAATCAAAGGCAACAGCAGCAAAATCAGCACATCAGAAAGTCCTAATTGCAGTACACTTAGATTTCATTAGGGGTTGGTTGGTTACTGCTGCAGATCAATCTGTTCAGCTAGAGAATTTGCAAGACCAAGCCATGAGTAATCAAGGGAAACTTCTTGGACACAAAGGGAAATCTAAGCTGATTGGGAGTACTCCTTAAATTATGTTAGCTAAGAAAACAGAACAAGATTTGGGTATGTGTATTAATCAAGTTGAACTAAAAGGAAATGTTCCAAGGGTGCAAGCATAGGTGAGACCACCTGAGGTTCCTGTTGTGATGCAGCACATGATGATAGAAGCATTTTGACCTGATCAAATTGAGCAGTTCAATAAGGAACTCTTGAGCAGATCAACAATTGTTCAACACATGTCTACAGATGTTAAGATGCTCAAGTTCTTCAGCAATTATTCAACACATGTTCAGCAATTAATGCAGACGAACAATGAATCCAAGCTTGAGCATACTTACAAAGGTGCAGTGTGGGTCATCTTGAGTAAGAAAAGTATCAGACTTGGAAGTTTCAGTGGTTGATCAGAAGTTGCTGCTGTTGAAAAGTGTTTAGCTAATCTCAGGATTCAAGATCAATCTATTGTGGAATGTGCAAGAGTTTGGGAAAAGAAGCTTGAGTCTTCCATAGAAGCTGTGAACCAATTTGGTATGCAGCTAGCAGGTTTCAAGAAGGCCAATTTCTGAAGTACCACTGGTGCAACAAGCTGAAAAACCATCAGAACAATAGCTGATGCATTCCCCTGCTACAGCTGCTGCATTTTCAGCCATTAGTGCACACTTGCTGCATTATATTAATGAGTGGTTGTACTAGTTGCAACAAGAGGTCTTTCTGGGGGATTATTGGTGTTGAAGTTGGCTGATTTGGCATGGTATTGGCAGACCTCCTGTAGTATACACAACTATCAGATGCTAGCATTGTGGCAGAAGTAGGAGACAAACACAGGTGTGCAGTAACGATAGCATCCAATATGAAATAACAAGTTTCAAGCTGTAATTCAGATTCAGATTTCAATGAACAAATTTAGGTGTGCTCATGGCACCAATAAGTACTCTTCCAGTTCCAACTTCTACAACAATAAGGGTTCTTCAAGTCTCAACTCTCTCTACTTAGATTCTTGAGGACAAGGATCTTTAAATGGGGGAGTATTGTTATGATTCTAGAAGATGGGGCATGTGGAATCAATTAGTAGTAATTCATTAGTTGTAATAAAGTAGTTTAACTCATTAGTATTAGCCACATTAAGCCATTTCTTAGTGTATTAGCTGTTAGCTTATATGTGGAGGGAAAGTCAGTTATTAGTATAGTTAAATGGTAGTTAAGTCATGTCTAGGTGAAAGGTATTGTTAGATATTTTCCTTGTAGTCATCTTAAGCTAGATTAATATAAGTAGTGTTCTTTTTATTGTAATACTCATTCAATCAAATACAAAATATATTATTGATATTAATTCTCTCTCTTATCTAACCTTTCTCTCTAGTCTCTCATCTTATTTCACTTCTTTCTAATCTCAAATTCTACTATCCCCTATATTTTTTGAATGTACTTCAAATAACAACATCTAGCCTAGAAATCACCTTTCTCACAATATTCCTAGTAATTACTTGAGCTCAAGCCTCTTTAGCCCACCAGCCATCACGATATGCTGCTATTTAAAGGCTTTAATTTATCTAGTAGTTAGAGTCCAGACACCGTTATTTTTATTCTCAAAGTCATTTATGTATCGAGTATGGTTTCACGTGTTATCTGTATGTCCTTTTACCTCCAAACGGCATCATTCCAACTCCCTCAAGATTGGGGTGTAAACAAACACGAAGGCCTAACTTCACAAAGGACCCATATAACATAACAAAGGGTCACAATAACAATACACCGGATAGTTTATCTTTTGTCCCTGTTCTTGAGAGTATTCATAATTATAGTTCATTGCTTCTAGCAATATAACGAGCGTTCAATAGCAATGCACAAGAAGGTAATCCCTTCTGCCATATTTAATGTCCCTACTGTTGGAATTTTGGGGTAGTGTGCTTCAATTTTGATATCTCGTGAACGTACCTCAATCCCATATTGGAAATCTAGAGGAGGGGAGCCTTGTTTATATACCCCCTTGTCATTATACCATAATCTGCCACTTTTCTTATTGTAGCTGGATTATAAGTCCATAATTTTGCCTTAACATGTAAGGATTCTTCTCTATAAATATCTTGTCTTGGTAAGTCTTTCAACAAACGAAATACACAGAAATACTTCTTCTTCATAGTTGCTTTCTCTCTCAAAATTATTCGCTCCTCTATTACTAAGCAAGTTGGGGCATACTCCAACCCGTCTCCCTAGAGTACACTACTAAGATGGGTGTCATGTTAACCCTGGGAGTCAGAGTATCATTCATCCCATTATACCTTTGTGGGGGCATAAATGACTTAGGCAGTGGATTCCTCATGGTGCAGCGATTTCTTTGATTCATTCTCCCCCTTCTATTGTTTATATTTTTAAGTCATTTTTGTAATCCTCGAGATCAACTTATTATAATAAGAGTTATATTTTGATCACTTATTAAAGAAATTTCACCAACAATCTAAGTCGTTAAATATAATGAGTAATCACTATGACTCACGCGGCTTTATCATCTCGGATATGTCAAAAACTGAGCCTCTGGATGGGAAGAATATAAGATGTGGGCTGATAAGATAGAGTTCTTCTTATGCCAAATAGAGGTTCATTATACTTTGTTTAATGATACAGCCCCACTAAGGTCTAATAAGGACTTCAAGAAAGATAGATGTACTTCTAAGGGAATGCTTCTCCATTACATGACAATGCTGTTTTATCAAATTTATAGTAATATGAAAACTGCTAAAGGTTATGGGAAGCGTTATTAAACAAGTATGGGTCAGATGATAGTGCAGCTAAGAAATACATCTGTAGTAGGTGGTTAGCTTACAGCATGGTTGATGAAAAACCTAGTCTTGACCACATCCATGAATACGAAACTTTATGCACTAATATAAAGAACGAGGACATGAAGTTTTGTGAAACACTTCAAGCTAACTACCTAATTGAGAAACCATCTCCCTCTTGGGAGAATTATAAGGCGTCCTTAAAACATAAGAAAAAAGACATGACATTAAAGGAATTGATCTTCCATATTAATTTGGAAGGTCAAAACCATAAACAAACCAAGGGGAAGTGTTCTGAGCTCTCGTCCTTGATAGCAAACCTTGTGGAATTAAGAAATACAAGAACAAAAGGCAAGTTCAAGAGCCCTAGAACAAGGCTAGAACCAATGCTAAGAAGAAGGATGTAGTAGAAAGCAAAGGCAATCTCAAGGAAAGAGGCAAATGACTAATGTTGATGATGGCCAAAAGAGGACGAAAGGAACATGCTGGACTTGTGGCAAGATTGGCCACATCTTAAAGAACTATCGGAAGGTATTCGAACCTGGAAAGCACATAAGACATGGGCCGTAGGCTAATCTCACTGAGGAAAGAGACATGTTTGCTGCCATGATTTTCGAGATGAATATGGTTAGGAATACGGTCAAGTGGATTGTAGATGCTATTGCCACAAGGCACATCTACACAAAATAAGGACCTGTTCTAGGAATATGGGAGAGCCACTTATGGGGAGAAGGTGTACATGGGCAATTCCAGTTCGGTCCATGTCCATGGCAAGGGAAAGGTCCTTCTAAAACTTAATTCTTGAAAATCTTTATGTTTGCAAAATGTGCTCCATGTTCCTTATCTACATAGGAATCTAGTCTCAGGTGCATTGTTAAACAAAATTGGCTTTAAGTGAACCTTCATGTTTGATAAATTGATTCTCACTAAGAACACAAACTTTGTAAAGAAAGGCTTTTGCAGTGGTGGTCTACTTGTACTTGATGTGTTTTCAATGATATGAATAAAACTAGCTCGAATTCTGTTCATATTGTTAAATCCTTAGATTTGTGGCATGCTAGGCTTGGACACGTAAACTAGAATTCAGTTAAGAAACTTAAACTAATGAGTATAATTCCTGGCTTTAATCTTACCGAACTCGATAAATGCGAAATATGCGTTAAGGCCAAACATCCTAAAAAGAGATTTAACAAATTAGTGGAAAGGACTTCTAGTCTTCTCGAGGTAGTGCACACTGATCTAGGTGACATCAAGAGCACCATGAGTAGAGGTGATAAAAGATATTACATCATTTTTGTAGATGACCACTCGAGATCTACTAAGGTCTATCTCATAAGCACTAAAGATAAAGATGAGGAAATGTTTCTTAAATATAATGCTGAAGTTGAAAACCAACCAAACTGTAGGATCAAGAGGATTAAATCTGATCGAGGAGGTGAGAATGATACCACCTTCCTCAAGAAACATTGTAAGGAAGTTGGGATAATTCATGAACTTTCAGCCCCCTATACTCCTCAAAGAATGGGATAGCTAAAAGAAAAAATAGAACCCTTAAGGACATGATGAATGCCATGTTAATTAGCTTAGGCTTACCCTCAAGATTGTTGGGGAAAGCCATGTTATCTACTTGTCACCCACTTAATAAAGTTCCACATAAGAAGTTAGATAAGACCCCTTACGAAATACAGAAGGGCTACACGCCTAACATGAATTACCTGAAAGTATGGGGGTTGTTTGGCTAAAGTAGGGATTTCTAAATTTAAAAGAAGTAAGATAGGTCCCAAAACTATATATATATTATCTTCATTGGTTATGCCATTAACAATGCTGCATGTAGATTCATGCTAGCTAATGACTCAAGCCCTAGGCTACGTAAGATAATAGAAGCTTGAGATGCTGAATTGTTCTAGCTTAAATTTCCCATGAAAGAATCTATGCATGCTTCATTACCTAACTCTGTGCCTGTTACATTTGCGTCATCATCTAGACGCACGCCTCCTAAACTTGAGGTTCAGAAACTTTGAATAAGTAAGAGGGCTCGAACTGAGACTAGTTTTAAACCGAACTTTATAGCTGCTTTGTTGTATGAACATCAAAATTTTGATGAACATGTTGTGAGTGCATTCATGTTAGAGAAAGATCCCAAAACATATGATGAGGCCATAAGAACAATAGATGCTCCTTTTTGGAGAGAGGCCATTAGTAATGAATTAAACTCTATAACGAGTGGCAACACTTGGGTGTTAGTGGACCTTCCTAGAGGATGCAAACCGATAGGGTGTAAATGGGTATTTAGAAAAAAATTGAGGACTAAAGTGTCCATAGAGAAGTTTAAGGCCAAGCTAGGGGCTAAATGGTACACCAAAATACAAGGAATAGACTTCTTTGATACTTACTTACCTGTAACTAAGATTGCCACTGTAAGTGCCCTAATGGATCTAGCATCTGTACATAACCTTATAGTACATCAAATGCAATAAAAACCACTTTTTGAATGGTTACCTTGAGGAAGAAATCTATACTGAACAACCTGGGGGGTTTGAGGTTCCTGGTATGGATCATAAGGTTCCTGGTATTTATCATAAGGTGTGTAAACTTGTAAAGTCCTTGTATGGCCTTAAACAAACTCTTAAACAATGGCATCAAAAATTTGATTGTTCTTTGGTCACGCATGGCTTTGTTATAAATAATGGTGATTCATGTGAATATTCAAAGCATGTTGATAATGATTGTGTGATTATTTGCTTATATGTTGATAACATGCTTATCTTTGGCATAAGTCTGAATATTGTGAATGATACAAAGTCTTTCTTGAGTAAATGTTTTAATAAGAAAGATCCCGAAGCCGCCAATGTGATACTTGCGGTTAAATTACTAGAACACCTGAGGATTTGACTTTAAATCAATCCCATTACATGGAGAAATATTGAGAAAGTTTGGTCACGTTGATGACATACTTGCTAAAACTCTATAAGAACCTAGTGTTAATTTGAAAAGAAACATAGGAGATAGTGTATCACAGGCTAAAGATAATTGGTAGCTTAATGTTGTTAATTAACTACACATCCTATTATTGCGTATGTCAGTAACCCTAGAGATGAGCACTGAAGTGCATTGACAACGCTATTAAGGTATTTTAAAGGTACCAAGAATTGGGGTTTAGATTATAAAAGGTTCCCTACTGTGTTAGAGGGATATTGTGATGCTAATTGGGCGTCTAATTTTAATGAAATTAATTCTTCTAATGGCTATGTATTTGTCCTTGCTAACTGTGCTATTTCATGGAAATCAGCTAAACAAACATGTATTGCTAAATCGACCATGGAGTCCGAATTTATTGCTCTTGAGATGGCATGTTTGAAGCTGGATGGATGAGGAGTTTCCTAGGGGACATTTCACTATGCAGGGAACCAGTGCCTTCAGTGTCTTTACACTATGACTCACGAGAAGCCATTGGAGTTGCTCAAAGTGTGATATATAATAGGAAGCAGAGGCATATTTGCCTAAGGCTTAGTGTCATGAGAAATTTGATCACGAATAATGTGTTCTCACTCGAGTTTGTGAGAAAAGATAAAAATTTGGTAGATCCATTAACAGTAGGCCTTACAAGAAAATTGATAAATGAAATAGTAGAGAGAATGAGGGTAAAGCACATTTGTGAGTCCTATTCTTGATGGATACCAGTCTCGGGAGTTACTCTCAATGTTTAATGGGTCAAACGAAGTCAGATACCAAAAAATTTGTGATAGCCCCTCAAGTGCATCCCGTGATTGTTGTATGGTGGCTGTAGGATCTCTGAATACAATCATAATGAAGGTTGAGCTTAAACATCATAATGTTGTCCATAGCCCAATGTGGCGGTGTGAGGTAGCACACTTGATGGACACACCGCTACTGCCATGATGCAAGCATGAGCCTAAGGCTCTTAAAGATATCTATAGCCTTTTATGGTGGTGTGGAGTAGCACACCTGATGGACTCCTGCAAGATTATGGGGGTAGACAGTCCTCCTATCAAAAGTAAGGGCTTACTCTCTAGAGGATTCCCAAGAATACCGGGTTTTAGATTATTTTTGTAGGGACCTCATACGCCCTAATCGTAGTGCGTCTCAACCTCGAGAACTACATGAGGGGGTTAGGTGTGTGTTAGAGTTGATATCCCAGGGAATCCAATTTATGCAAACATTTTTATTAGTGAATAAAAGTTGTTTATTATCGTCTATATGTTTACAAGTTCATTTTTATGAATGTGATATTATTTTCTTTCAAAGCACGTACCATAAGATAGACGAAGTCCTTTAATGACATTTGAGATATTTGTTTGAGTGGATAATGAGATTATGTGATGGATAGACTAATAACATATTAAAATGTTACTTAATAATCAATTCATAGTCAGTGATGAGTTTGGGCTATTTATCTATAACATTTTGATAACTTCTCTTGGTTATGTTGATGGTGATTCAGAATGTTATGTCGCTGTATTATAATGAGATTGTTACTCTGAATGGACCACATGATATGCTCTTTTTTGCTTCTATCGAAAGTGAACAGCTCATATATATTTTGTTTATACAATGACCCTAAATTCTAGAAATAGTCTGGACTTGTGCATGGAATGTTAATTACTTTGACGCCCTAAAAGGACTAGGTTATTAAGTCTAACTAGGATCTTATGTTCATTGGTTGATTGCATGAAGTGTAGAGGGAACGGATATTTTATTAGGAATCTACCAGGTATAATGTCCCCTTAGTTGATTCGCAAGTATTCGAATTGATCCAGAGAAACTGGCCAGAGCATTCTATATATAAGGAAAAGTGAGAAAGAATGACAATACTAGTTTAAGTTATTTTTCCTATGGACGTTTAATAGAGGGGTCAATTGTGAGTAAACTATTACAAGAAAATTTAACTAGTAAATATATTTGTTTCTAGAGTGCAGTAAAACTTATTTAGTGGAATTAAGTTTTACTAAATAGTAATGAATTGTTATCATGAGATGATAATCAAATTTGACCCATTTGGAGTTAGGAATAAATTGTCTCTGAGATCCCTACACAAGCCTCTAAATTATGCACCTAAAGAAATCGATAGAATTCATAAAATGAATTATTTACTCAAGAGTTGAATAAATTATTTTTAAACCCAAAAATTCATGAGATGAATTTATACTGGAAAAACAAAAAAAAGGAAAAATGTGGAAAAATTGCACCGGCCAATTCATGTCGTGTTCTGGTTTGCACCCAGGGGCTGACACAGATAACCTCTGCTACCAGTGTGGCGCGTTGGGGTGCCCCTGGGTTAATCCACACCTTACCGCGTAGGCGAATCAGAGGGTGCCAGATGGCACCTAGTGATAGGAGAGTTAAGTGTGTGTTGTTTTTGCTTGTTTTGGATAATTCTTTTTGTATTTCGACTCATTAAAAATACAGTTTGTATTTTTTATTTTTATTTTAAATTTATTGAGTCAGTTTTTAACCTCCTACAAATATGAAAAATCTGGCTCATTAGGGTTTAAGAAATTTTGCTTCGCTTTGACCTAATTTATTAGAGAATTGAAAAGGCCAAAATCTCTTCCTCGATTAATTCTTAAACATAGTTTTCAAGAATTACTTGATTTCATAACACCCACACATATGGTGCTAAGAGAGACTGCAGAGAAGATATCGGAGGTTTCATTGGAGCATCTATTGCACATGCAGTCTACAATAAGGTATGACATTTCTCGACTTATGTTTTTCAATTTGTATTGAATTGTTTTTCATAGTTATGTCTTCTATGCTATGCAATATTATGTTTAATTAGAGTTGTAAACATGTAACTTTTAAAAGTGAGAATTTTAAATTATGATTCCACTGGGCTAGATACAATCAGTGTATGTAATTTTAGCTTATGAAATTAAAATTTTCCATCCAACAATAGGTATCAGAGTCGGACTCCAGTTATTCATGATGTGCATGAGGTCATTTTTATACATAATTGAAAAACCTTGTTTTAGATACGAATTTGTGATGTGATCATATAAAAGTATGTTGTAATCATTGTTGAATATGTTCGTATAAATTGTTATATGTTTAACTGATTGTTTTATATTGTTTGAAATTCAATTAGAAGGAATGTATTCATCAATGTTTACTTTGTTTTTGGTTTTTGTTCGTGAAAATTGGATTTTCATTATGAGTTAAATTCTTCGTATAATTATCTAATTAGATTAGATAACTTAATTGATATAACAAAATTGTAGTTAATTAAATACGAAGAATCAATTTTAAATCCAAAAATTGTTTATTTTATTTTATTTTAGAATAAGATTCTAAAAGGGATTATACGATAATAGTTATTTTTCTAAAAGAGTTTAGAAAATATTCGAGTCTTATATTGACTTAAATTGATGTTATTAAAAAAGAGTTTTAATAACATGTTTGATAGGAGCAAGTAATGTAAATAGTCCTAATTGGATTAGGATAGTAATTTAATTATTCTATTCATATTAAATCAAATAGTTATGAGATAACCTAAGATAATTAAATCCACTAATTTGTTTTAACAATCAAGTGGGAGCGAGGTTTAAAGGTTGAAAACTTATAGTCTCTATTACTAGTCTAACAGTGTAATGGGACTACGTTACTCCTTGAAGAGGATGTCGATCTGCAGCATAAAGGGTTAGAATTCTGTTAGGATGAACTAAAGTGCAAGCAAATGAGTGTGGCCACGCCAACGTGAAGTATTTCTTGACCTTGTATGGTTGTTCAGATAATGGTTTACACTTGACTAAAATACTACATTAGCCTCCCCAAGGGGCTCTGTTGTGATATTTTAGAGACTAAGGATAGAATGGTAAATTATTAATATCCAGTAAAAGCTTACAAGAAAATATAATAATAAAGAAACATTCTCAACCGAACTAAGAGTGTTTTGGCCTTGATGACTGGGAGTAACGAGTGGGTGGTTTGGATCATCATTGCTTTCATTATGTTTGGTGTAGTCGATACCATCTAACTTAATATCAATTAAAACCATCTACTTGCAAGCGTACAAGATCGTCATAACTTAGTCGGGAATACGAATGTCGTATCATCTGGGAATCGATATTAAGTTAGACTCAGTGATTAAAGAGTAGTTTGATTCAAGTTTTGTTGGTGAAGTGAGCAATAAATAACAACAACGCAATTAAAACAATGTAAAGGTCGTCAATTCAATTGAAGATAATTTAGGGAATGAATTCATGGTAGCTTAACTCATATCCCGTCATTATATTTTACTTATGACAACAATTTAGGAGGCCTGGGCTACAAACACTAAGTATGGGTTAATATTTAAATTAAAGCTTAGGGTAATGAACTAGTTTAAAGGCATAAGTTATCTTATCACCCTAAGTGTAGCATAGGTTATCTCATTCACACTACTTAATTCCTTTCTTTCTCCTAATTTAATATTAACTTATATAAAAGATTGTCTTCAAGGTTAGGTAGAAGCTCAACCCTAACCACGCATGAAAACATGTTATGTTATGGTCTAGGTTACAAGCTCGTAGACAAACGCTAATGAGTTGGAAATCTAAACATGGCTACAAGCACACACAAAGAAAACAAAGCAACATGAATAAATTTCCCACATGGGTACAAAAATAACGTAAGAAAATCATCGTCAAAAGCATAATGCAAATCTACGACACGGACGGCTACCCGTATTTCATCCTTGAACTAAAAAAGTCTACTCATTCATGCTAGTTTTACACATCATTAAAAATCTTAACGAGAAAAATAATGAATAAAACTAAGAATCAAGGACTCCTTCCATTGACGTTGATCCGTGCTTTGATCCCTCAGCACTACAACCACCTGCACTTCAGCTTTTGAGAGCTCTTAGATCTCGTAGCGGCTTCGAGAAGGAGAGGAAGAGAGGAGACGAGGTAAAAGATATCAAAAGGTGCATCCCCCTCTTTATATTTATTCCTGCGGCGTGACCTATGATCCACTACGGGCATTTGGCTGATCAATCGACCCTATTACGGTGCGGGCAAATCACAGGGTGCCACCCTGTGACAGGACACTTTAAGTGGATATTGTTTTTGCGTGTTTTGGATAATTATTTTGGTATTTTGACTTATCAAAAATATTATTTTTATTTTATTTTTTATTTTAATTGTAAATTTAATGAGTCAGTTTTTAGCCTCCTATAAATATGAAAAATCTAGTTCATTAGGGTTTAAGAAATTTTGCTCGAGTTTAACCTAATTAATTAGAGAATTAAAAAAGCTTAACTCTCTTCCTTGATTAATTCTTAAAATTAGTTTGTAAGAATTACTTGATTTCATGATGCCTACACATCCATTGCAAAGAGGGATTGCGGAGAAGATCTCGGAGGTTTCGTTGGAGCATCTATCACACTTGCAGTCTACAACGAGGTATGAGATTTCTTGACTTGTATTTTTATAATTCGTATTTAACTATTTTTCAGGGTTATGTCTTCTATATTATACATTGTTATGTTAATTGGAGTTGTAAACATGTAAATATTTAAAATTGAGAATTTTAAAGTATGATTCCATTGCACTAGATACAATCGCTATATATAATTTTAGTTTATGGAATTAAAATTATCCAGCCAACAATATGCTCTTCACAATTATTGCTCATGGTTCAAGACCTTATTCACTATTGGGTGGTTGTGAGACATGCTTAATCACTATGTGCTGATTCAAGTCTAAAAAACATTAGCATCATCAAGTGTGGGTCTCACTACTTGGCAATACTCTTCCTTTTCTTCTCAAAATTGAACTATATGGGGGATTATTGAAATTTGGGGGTAGTTTTCTTCGGTTTATTCTTTCCCTTCTATTGTTCATATTTTTGATTCATTTTTGCATTCCTTGGGATCAATTTATTATAATAAGAATTATATTTTGATCGCTTATTAACCCAATTCCACTAACATCCATCCCCTTTTAGTGAGCAAGTTAGCGCCATTAGTCTATGGCCTTAGTGGCCAAACCTAGAACCTGATAGCATTAGTGTAGGTTAGTGACACGACTTGGTGAGCCAGGAGAACATAGGTTTGAGTTGTTATTTTGGGGCTTAGACGTGACAAAGCCTTAAACTTGGCAGCGTTGATCCTAATCTGGTAACATAAATATGGTCCATTCCATCTTTCTCTTTCCAAGTTCAACCTCGACAACTTACTTTGAGTCAAAGTTCCATGCATAGACCTATTTACCTAGGGCTTAAGTTAGGTTGCCCAGCTCTGAACTTGTCTTCACTCCAGTTCCTAGCTCTTAAGCATACAAGATAAGGTATCTATGGGCTTTGCTCCGTTAACCCAAATTATGATTGGTCCATATCCATATCCCTTTTAATTTTATGCAAACTTATTAATAAAAATGTTAACAATAATAACTAAAAAATGCCTCAGAGTATTGGCTGAATCCACATATAAATTACAAACCAAAGTGAGATTCACCAAAATATCAACTCTCATTCAGAAATGTTGATTTCCGGTTCAAAATTGATATACTCCCAAGTCAAAGTGCACGACTGTTTCCATTTCTTTGGCGACCACAATAGTAAAAACTCAAAATAGAGTGATGAAGTTAACTTTTGATTTTCCTTCAACGTTTCTTTCCAATAGTCAAGATCTCTTTGGAGCTTCTTCAACCAGAATGTCTTATCCTTCATAGTATCTAGAATTGGCCAAATATGCCTTAGCCTTAGGAAAAAATTTGCAATCATTACCTACCTTTTTTCACTTATCTAGTGTTTGATGCATTTCAAAAATTTGAAAATGGTAGAAGCAGCAACAACATTATCATGGATCCAAGGATGTACAAGTAGCAATATGTCATTCTGCAATCAATAACATTGAATAGGATGGTTTTATCCATGTCTCCAATGGTAAGTTCTAGTTAAATCTTGTTCATATCTATTTGATTGTTGAGGTAGAAAGCTTGAATTAGAAATTGAATGTTTAAAAGTGATCAATGGAAATTCCAAGTTATTTCATGGTGGCCTTTGGCATGATGTTTATACCTGAACCACCTTCAATAAAGATAAAGTTGACTTTTTGGTAACATATGTAACAAGGAAAATACAAAGGGCGATTATGAGGATTTGGACATTACAGCAAATATTCATCCTGAGGCTAACGTTGTGTTTCATATCATGCATCTTATAGAATGGTGAAGGGAATCTCATTGTACCTCATTCTTGGGGCATATGGTGCAGGATTTTTGAGAGCTTGGACTAGGTTCACATGAAGATCCCGAGCTATAGAATTTGGCACCAACCCAATCATGCTGGCAAGGTTTCAAAAGTGGTGTAAATCTTTTTATATCTGTAAACAAGTGGGAAACCTACCGTTTCCCAAAGAGCGAATCCTACTTCTCAGTCCATTGTTTCATTTGACTCAATGATCTTTGACAACGAGATCATGTTGACCATGAAGAACCTCTTATTGTACCTGGATCAACATAGGCTCTAAATTTCGAAATTGGATCGTATGAAATTCCTCCTCTAGTTATGGTGTGCGGTAGGGTGAATGCTTTTGTTGAAAGGGATGGCGTAAAACTGGCTATTGATTGGAACATAACAGAAACATGGTTGGCTACAGCCACATCATTTAATTGTGAGATTCCCAGTGTCTACAAGCCACATTGTTCTCTCATGATAATACACTTCATGAAAGGGTGGCTAACCCCACCACGGTATTTGCAATATTTTGGTTAGAGGTACATCTACCTCATTAGAAAACTCTTCTTCAAGAAAGTTAATAAGCTTCTTTGCCAATAGATTGTCCCACATGATAGGGAGGATGAAATTCGAGAACTGACATACCTTTTGTTATAACTTTTTTAGTAGGGCCTGCTTCCTTACAATTTCTCTTAGGTTGACTTCTTTTCTGCAGCCCTATCTAGACACAGTAGAATTATTTATCGATATTGCATTTATGGCCATAGTCTTCTTCATAAATGGCTTACCTGACTTTTCTCCATCCCCTATCTCATGTCCTTCTTGATGTCAGTATCAAATGATTGGTCGGGTTTACCTCAGTGTCTTGCACCCGCGTCACCAACTCCTTGAAGGTTCTTAGCTTGCGCACTTGCAAAATTCAAAGTTCATCCCTAAGTGCACATTTCAATTACTAAGGTTTTCAGCGAAGAGAGTGATTGTTGAATGTAGTCTAGGATTGGCTCCCCATCCCATTGGATTGTGTTCATAAGCTCAAACATAGAGACCGCGGGCCACATACTAGAAAACCTATCAGGTAACTCATCTTCCATGTGTCACCGGCGATCCCAATTCCAAGTGACTGTATCAATTAATAGTAATGACTTTGACGAACTGGACAAACTACTTCATTGGAAGAATGTCATCAGCTTCCTACATTGCTGCATATTTCGACACAATGAGTGATATGTTGGTGCAGGTTACCCTTTCCATCAAATTATTTGAATTTGGGAGGCAACCAACAGCAATTCGAAGGTTTTCAATCCTTCAAGTAGTGAAAACATTCAAAAAAGCGCCACCCATTTGAACGTTAACGATGTTGGCAAACAGACAGCACGGAAAGTGATGTCGTCTCCAATGCTGGCATAAGCTTCTGGAAAATATCAACCTTGTGAGGGTTCGCTGATACTTCCTCATCGGTAGAATCAAAACATCCACTATCAACAATGACCTTTTTGATTTCCTTCCCGAACTCATGGTCCAAATATGTTTGATTTACTTTCTCATCTACAACCCCGCTATACTTGTAGCTTGACTAGTTGACACTATGGATGCCAATTAACCTATTAGATTTAACAGAATTCTTTTGCAGCAATGCACGCGAAGAACTGCCACTGTCGTCCCCATTCCAAGGATTAAACAATGGGTTGAAATGTAGGATTACTGTGACTGAGAACATCTGAAGTTAGAGATTTGGCCCTCATTCATAGATGGGTGTCTCTTGTAGGACATTGAGACCAACAAATTTTACTCAGGTGGAGAGGAGAGTGTCAACTGATTTCGATTTACTCTTTGCTGAATTCAGTGCATCAGTAGCAACGAACTAGAACAACCTTGCCAAGATTATCCGCCACTGTTTTCGAATTTTAGGATTGTTCTTCCTGTATGTCATTTGATGTTTTGATTTTAAGAAGAAAGAGACGAGGGTGTCAAATTTTGTGCACACAAAATTTGATGCAACGCATAAATGGAAATTTAAGGAATGGGAAGATTCAATAGTCTTCTTCGAAATTTTATTACAAAAATAATAAAACAAAGGAAAAAAAGTACTCAAATTCTTACACTTGAGAAAGAGAGAGAACTCTACAAAATAATTATAAAATCTGAAAATTTGAATGGATCCTAAACCTTAGATTTTCTTTTTGTTACATAGAGGAGCTAGTTGACTAAGAATAAAAAAGTAAAAGATAATTACAAGGCCACAAACGACTTTGGACGGCTCCAAGTCTCTCGGAGATCGTAGTACAAAGCGATAAACGACTTTGAACGGTGCCAAGTCTATCGGAGATCATGGTACAAAGCCATAAAAAACTTTAAATTGCGCGAAACCCGTACTCCTATTAACCGAGCTGTTGTAGGCGGACTTGGCTTTGGTGTAGCTTCGACTCCCAGCCCCTAATGTTGTCAACAACAAGACATCAGAGGAGGTTGCCTAATGAACGGTTGCTGGCCTCAATTTGCCCATCCGTTTGAGGATAATGGATTGTGCTGAAGGCGAAAGATGTGTTCACCATCTTCCATAGCGTTTTCCAAAAGTAATTGACGAACCGCACATCCCTATCAGAGATGATGCTAGCCGGTAATCCATGTAGCTTGCACACCTCTTGGAAATATAGCCCTGCCACATACACTGCGTCAGCAGCCTTCTTGCATCCTATGAAGTGCGCCATCTTCGAGAACCGGTCAACCGCAAAAAAAAATAGAGCTAATTCCGCCCCACGTCCTCGGTAACCCCAGCATGACGTCCATGCTAATGTCTTCCAATAAATCGTTCCGCCTTATGGATACCTAGCAGATGCGGCATCTCCGAATAAATCGTTCGATCTCCCTTCGCATCGTAGGCCACTAATTATTGGTACCCACTAGCTGGATCATCTTGTCTCTCCCCATATGTCCGGCATTGTGCTTTTCTTCAATAATCTTGAGCCGCAGACTCCAAACTGGAATGCAAAGTTGGTTTCCTTTAAAAAGGAACCTGTCATGAATGGAGTATCCGGGGACAAAGCCAGTTTGGACCTCCTGCCAAGTCTCACCAAAGGCGAGGTCATCCACGTACTGCTCCGCCAACTGCTCAAACCCTACCATGGAAGCTCTGCTCCGAGACAAGGCGAGACTGCGCCTACTTAGTGCATCTGCCACTTTATTCAAGACATCTAACTTGTGCTTGATTACGAACTGGAAAAGCTGAATGTAGCTCGCCCACTTGGCATGCCGCTCTGATAGCTTGTCCTGCCTATTAATGTACTTTAAAGCCACGTTGTCAGAGTACAACACAAACTCCTTGTTGGCGAGGTAAGACTTCCAGTGCCTTAATGCCCTAAGCACTACATAGAACTCTACGTCGTAAGTAGAGTAGTTTAATGTACGTCCTTCTAGCTTCTCGTTGAAGTATGCAATTGGTCTCCCCTCTTGGCTGAGCACTGCTTCAATGCCAATTTTGGAGGCATCCGTGTAAAGCTCGAACGTCTTCTGGAAATCCAGCAAGGCCAATACTGGTGTTGTGGTTAGCCTCCTCTTGATCTCTTCAAAGACATCAGTTGCCTCCGGAGTCCAAGCAAAGAAACTCCCTTTCATACAGTCCGTGATTGGTGCCATTACCGAGCTAAAGTTAGGTACGAATCACCTATAGAAAGACATCAACCCGGGAAAGCTCCTCACTTCGCTAATTGACTTCGAATATGGCCAACTGTGAATCACCTTATCTTTCCTTCATCAGCTAAAATACGATCCTTGGATACGACAAATCCAAGGAAGGTTACTCGGTTCCTCATAAACTCGCACTTGTTCAATGCGATGAATAGGTATTGCATCTACAAAATGCCCAACATGTCCCTAAGATGTGCTAAGTGTTCTACTCAGTTTTGACTATAGATCAAGATGTCGTCAAATTAGACGACAATGAACTTCCCAATGAATGAGCGAAGTACCTGGTTCATAAACCGCATGAAGGTACTTGGTGCGTTCGACAACCCAAATGGCATGACAAGCCACTAGTACAATCCTTCCCTAGTCTTGAAGGAAGTCTTCCACTCATCTCCAGGCCAGATGCGGATCTGATGATACCCATTCTTCAAGTCCAGCTTGGTGAACACCTTCGCATTTCGTAGTTGATCGAGTAGGTCATCCAATCTCGGAATAGGGAATCGATAGCGCACCGTGATCTTATTGATGGCTTTGTTGTCCTCGCACATCCACCAACTATAGTCCTTCTTTGGCGTTAACAGAGCTGTCATTGCACAAGGACTCAAGCTCTCCCTAATAAACCCCTTGGCGAGGAATTCTTCCACTTGGTATCTCAACTCCTCATGCTTTGATAGACTCATACTCTAGTGAGGCCTATTCAACAAAGCAACCCCCAGCATCAGATCAATGCGATGTTTTATGTCTCTTAATGGCGGCAGTGCTTCTAGTAACTCCTCTGGAAAGACATCTGCGAACTCCCTCAGCAAGGCGGCAACCTCACTCAGTATCTTCCCTGGATTCAACTTGCTCTCCTTCCCAATCAACACAAAAACGATCTCGATTTCACCAACCTCCTTGGCAAACATAGCTCTTCCCTATACGCTCGGGTGTTGAGTTGTTAAAGCTCGCAGCGCCTCATCCTTCTTGGGAAACAAGATAATCTTCATCCCCTCGAAGATGAAGCTATACGTGTTCTTCTGCCCATCATAGATGGCACTCTTATCGTATTGCCACAGGCGCCCCAACAATAGGTGGCAAGCATCCATGGCACGTCACACCACACTCCATCCTTGTACTTCAATCCAATCTAGAAATTTACCAAGCATAATTTAGACACGGTTACCTAGTTTCCTTTCTTAAGTTATGATAACTTGTATGGACCTGGATGGGCCTTTCTCTTCAATGCCAGCTTGGCGACAAACTCCTCGGAAATTACGTTCTCACAACTTCCCAAATCGATCACCATGCGGCATAGTCTACCGCCAATGGTGCATGTGGTCTGGAAGATGTTATTCCTCAGCCATCCATCTCCCACTTCTTCTCTTGGTGCAAAGCAAGCACACCTAATCACAAGTAGGTGACCTTCATCACCCGCCACGACGTCCTCTTCCAATCACGCCAACTCAGTCTGGGCATCTTCCTCACTCATCCCCCCCCCCCCCCCCCCCCCCCCCCCCCCCCTCCCCCCCCCAATCTTCTCTGTAGAGCTCCCCAATGTAAAGACCATTGCCTGGTCTATCACCTTTATGACACTCAGCAACATGATGTCCCATCTCTCCACACTTGAAGCAACGGGTCCTTGAAGTACCCGCCAAGTCCTGAGTAATCGGCTTACTAGTATTGGCAACTACTGGCTTGGTATGTGCGCTTTGATTTGGTGGTGCTCTCACTTAGTCACGTCAGCCAACTTGTGCTCCCTAGGCTCCGCCAACTTGGCAACTTGTGCTCCCATGGCCCTCTGGCTTTCCTCCGAGATGGAAAAGATGTCGAACGTATTCAACACCTCCTATATAGATTCCTTCAATCCACCAACATAACGATCTACCAATTGCTCCCCCGTCTCCGCTAAGTCATTCCCAGTGACCAATGAATAGAACTTCGCCATTTACTCCTCAACGTATCTAGAGCCCTGACACAACCCTTACAGACACTGGTACATCACCATGATTGTGAGGCAGCAAGGCACCTCTCATGTGTTTCTTCATCTTCTCCCATGTCTCTATCTTCGCCTTCCCCCTAACGAAGCCATGTGTGTTTCAGCTGCTGCCATTAGGCGGCGGCTGATACTTAACTTTGCATATGCTTAGCAAGTGCACTAAGTCATATCAAGTAATATAGAATGAGTAGAGTATCATTTCCATGAGGATTGTTATTGAGTAAGTACTGAAATTAGTGGCTCTAGTACTATTGGAAAGACCGAAAATTATGGTTTTTAAAATGAAATAACAGGAAATAACTAGGAACAAAAATTGTTTACAAATTCTTATGAAAAGTTTACTAATTTTTTAGTTGGTTTTTATAATTTAATAAGATCCAAGGCATCTGATTTCACCCTGTTGCATCAATACGCCTTTCTATTCTCGTTATTCAAGTTGTTATTATGTGTTGATGGTTGAAAACCCTAAGGAACATATTATTCTCTCTCGAGCAACATTTAGCATGCTCTTTTACATATTAACCCATCACTCTCGTGTATGAATTTAAATAAGAAAAGATTTTTTAAAGCTCCATGATTTTCACATAAAAATCACACAAATCGAGTTAATATCTCTCGAGCATTTGCTCAATTTGTGGTGCTTATCAGCTTAGCAATCATCATAAATATCCTCTTGGACTCATTATGAATCATTATAGGCCTTAAATAGTGATCAAGCATTTAAAACGCATGAAGAACAATGATAAACACTTCAACAACGCAATAACAAAACATTGAATACGTTAAATTAGAAATGAGCGTCTATTACAACTTAGGCTACATCAAAGCCTTGGAATAACAAAATTAGTTCATGATAAAATTGACATAAAGCATAACTAACACAAAATTCATGAACTTATTGAAGAAAAAGGATAGAAAGAACTAAAAATACAAAATTAAAAACTAAACTTTCTTCCCTCCTTCTTCTTCCTTTTTCACTCTATTCTCTTCACTCTTTTTCACTTATCACTGAGATTTTTTCTGAATTGTTGATGCTTAAACTCACCCCAAAGCTTCTATATTTATAGTAGTTGAGATAGGATAAAAAATATTGAAAAAAATTCAACAATCAATCTTCATCCCTATTTGCTCATTCATGCAGTTGGCTTCCAACTTGCTAAATTTTCATTATGTTATGTTCTTTTCAGCTTTGCGCTGCCCAAAACCTGCACAAAATTATCATTTTGATATTTTATGATCCTTATATAATGAACTTGAACATAAAATATTGAAAATAAATCTACTCCCCAAAGCAATTTGTGTGCAAAAATTGTTATTTTATGTGGTTCTTTACTTTGAACCGTGAATCATGGGTGTTTTTGTTATTTTTTTACTTTTATTTGATGTATCTTGTATTTACTTATTGATGTTAACAATAAAACCTGGCAAGATTTAATATAAAATGAGTGTTTTCACAAGAAAATAGCAATATGATTCAAAATGAGCAAAACTAAGCAAAAACAAAAAAAGTTTGATGTAAAATGGTTAAAAATATATCAAAATGATATAAATAATTATATACTACATTAGACTTATCAGCGGCCCTACCCTGTGATTGAGTAGCAACCAATGGCGCATACTTCCTCTCCGGAACCTACTTGAACTCAAGGACCTCCTCCACCGGAGCAAGCCAATCCCAAGAATCCTCGAGGCATCCTCCTCCATTGAAATCCAGAATCTCAATCTGGATACCGGACTCCCACCTTCGATCTTCCATGTCGGTGTTCCCTGTATTGGGACGATCCCTCCTCATATGCCGATTCACTAATTCACACCTTCAGAAACGGTTTGTGGAAGCCCTCGTCCGTCCCCTATCAACTCGTTCTCTATGTCTAAAGTCCCTGACTTTGTTAGACACACTTCAAGGGGTAATTTAGGAAATGTGTCCATGAATGTCTCGGTGACCAACTCTCTACTATATCAACCTTAAAACAAGAATCCATGTGAGAAGAAAATTGTATGGCATTAAAAACATTGAAGATTACATGTTCATTTTGCACCCTTAGGATAAGTTTTCCTTGTTGCACATCTATCAGGGTCCTTCCTATAGTGAGAAAGGGTCGGCCTAGAATAAGAGGTATCTCACGATCCTCTTCCATATCAAGCACTATGAAGTCAACCAGAAAGATGAATTTATCAACCTTCACTAGTACGTCTTCAATTACACCTCTAGGATACTTGATTGATCTGTCCGCAAGTTGGAGAGATATAGTGGTAGGCTTCACTTCTCCTAAGCCACGCTTCCTGAACACAGAGAGAGGCATTAAATTTATACTTGCACCTAAATCACACAAAACCTTATCAAAACTAATGGAGCCAATGGTGCAAGGTATTGTGAAACTCCCTAGATCTTTTAGCTTAGGAGGCAACTTCTTTTTGCAGTATGGCACTGCATTCTTCAATAAGTGCTACTGTTTCAAACTCTCCCAACTTCCTTTTGTTAGATAGGATTTTTTTTCATGAATTTTGCATATTTGGGCATCTGTTCTAATATGTCAGCAAAAGGGACGTTAATGTGTAATTTTTTGAAAATCTCCAAAAATTTAGCAAATTGGTCATCCGCTTTTGTCTTTCTCGGGCGTTGAGGGAATGGGACCTTTGGTTTGTAGGGTTGAGGTTCAGCCCTTTTTGGCTCATTTTCATTTTGGATTTTTGTCCCTTCCTCATTCTCCAATTCTTGATTGGTATCTTTGGACAGGTCAATTATGGGTTGTTCATCTTGCGTGGTTTTGTCTACCTGAGTTAGTTCCTTAAGAGTTTTCCCACTTCGTTTTTCTATTGCCTTTATCTACTCTCGTGGGTTAGTGACAGTATCACTGGGTAAGGAACCTTGAGACCTTTCAGAGAGGTGGTTTGAAATTTGTCCGATTTGGGTCTCAAGGTTTCTAATTGTTGCTTCTTGATTTCAAAGATTTGTTTCAGTGTCTTGCATGAAACTTCTAGTGTCTTGCATAAACTTGTTGAACAATTCCTCGAGATCAGTTTTTCTTTCTGGTGGTGGTTGAAAATGTTGTTTTTGAATCCCTTGATTATTCCACGATAAATTTGGGTGGTTTCTCCACCCAGGATTATAAGTATTGGAATAAGGATTATTTTGTTTTTGAAAATTTGAAACAAAGTTTGCTTATTCGTGGCTTGATGAGGCAAAAGGATTCCCTGTTTGGCACTCTATACTAAGATGATTCCTTGCACAAAATTCACACGTTAGCACAGGAGAATTAATGGCATTCACATTCATGTTATCTATCTATTTTTGAAGCATTAAAACCTATGCGGTTAACTTTGTTATTGTATCCAGCTCGTACATTCCCACAAGTTTCTTTTGTTCAATTGCCCTTGCATAGTTATTGCTAGACATTACTTCTAGCAATTCATATGCGTCTTCTGGGGTTTTGTGGTTTAAAGATCCTCCAGCAGCTGCTTCTACCATCGTTTGAGTGTTAGGTGCCAACCCATTGTAAAAAGTTTAGACTTGCATCCAAACTAACAAACCATGATGTGGGTACCCCTTCTCAAAAGTTCTCTGTAACGTTCCCACGCTTCATACAAAGATTTCATATTGTATTGTACAAACGAGGTAATGTCATTCCTCATCTTAGCTGATTTGGCTAGTGGAAAATATTTAGCAAGAAATTTTAGAGCAAAATCATCCCAAGTGGTGATAGTTCCTAGTGGTAATGACATTAACCACGCTTTGGCTTTATCTCTTAGTGAGAATGGGAACAACCTTAAGCGAACGGCATCATCGTTGACACCATTATACTTAAATGTATCGCATATCTCTAAGAAGTTAGTGATATGCAGGTTTGGGTCCTCACTAGGTAGACCGCCAAATTGGACAGTTTGTTGAATCATTTGTATAATAGCGGGTTTAATTTCAAAATTGTTTGCTTGTATTGTTGGACGTCGAATGCTAGAAGTGCACCCTCCAACAGTAGGTATAGCATAATCTTTTAGAGTCCTTTCGTCATCAATTCTGGTGTTATTAGCAATGGTTTCAATCCTTTTTGTTTTTCTGATTAGTCGACGAGTTCTTTCGATTTTAAGACCAAAAGGAGTTATTTCTTTTTCAATTAAATTTTTCATACAAAGTAAAAATAAACCAATATTAAGTTAAAGGCAAGGATAACAATAAAGAGAAATTTTTAAAAGTTACAAAAGTATAACACAAAATTTAACAAAGCCAAATTTTAAGGGGAAAATAGGTACAACTAAAGGTTTTGAAAAACATAGAGATAACAAATCTAGCTTTAAAAAACCTATTTGGATGATAAAATAAAATTAAAATAAAGTTAAAATTGATCAGAAAGCATAAAAATACAACAATCCAAAATAAAAGTCAAGAAAACACAAATTTTAAAGAAAAAGAGGGGGTAGTAACCCTAATTTTTTGAAAACTATAGAATAACAAATTTAACTTTTAAAACCCTAACAAAGTGAACTTAATACAAAATAAAGATGAAAAAAAATACAAAATATAAAAAAAATAACAAAATAACACTAAACTAACAAAAAAAAATTTTAAAAACACAATTTTTGGGGGGGTATGTTCTATATGAAATTTTTTTTTACCAAAAGAATTTATCTTTACAAATGAAAATTTTCTTAAACTTAAATAAAATTAAAAAATTATTAACAATTTTAAATTAGCGTCAAAACTAACTGTTATCAATATCACTCAAATAAAGACAATCCTCTGCAACGGCGCCAAAAACTTGATGCTTAACTTTGCGTATGCTTAGCAAGTGTACTAAGTCGTATCAAGTACTATAGAATGAGTAGAGTACCATTCTCATGGGGATTGTTATTGAGCGAGTACTGAAATTAATAGCTCTAGTATTATTTAAAAGACCAAAAATTATGATTTTTGAAATAAAACAACACAAAATAAAAAGGAACAAAAATTGTTTATAAATTCTTATGAAAGTTTACTGATTTTTTAGTTGGTTTTTATAATTTAATAAGATCCAAGGCGTCTGATTTCACCCAGATGCATCAATACGCTTCTCTATTCTCGTTATTCAAGTTGTTATTATGTGTTGATGGTTGAAAACCCTAATTTACTAAATATTCTATCTCGAGCAACATTTAGCATGTTCTTTTTCATATTAACCCATCACTCTCGTGCATGACTTTAAATAAGAAAAGTGTTTTTAAAGTTCTATGTTTTTCACTTAAAAACCACACAAATCGCGTTAATCTCTCTCGAGTATTTGCTCAATTTGTGGTGCTTATAACCTTAGTAATCATCATAAATTTTCTTTCGGACTCATTATGAATCATTATAGGCCTTAAATAGTGACTAAGCATTTAAAACTCACGAAGAACAATGATAAACACTTCAACAACGCAATAACAAAATATTGAATATGTCGAATTAGAAATGAACGTATATTACAACTTAGGCTACTTCGTAGCCTTGGAATAACAAAATTAGTTCATGATAAACTTGATATAAGTATAATTAACACAAAATTCTTGAACTTATTGAAGAAAAAGGATACAAAGAACTAAAAATACAAAATTACAAACCAAACTTTCTTCCCTCCTTTCTTCTTCTTTTTTCACTGATTCTCTTCACTCTATCTCACTTATCACTGAGATTTTTTCTGAATTTTTGATGCCTAAACTCACCCCAAACCTTCTCTATTTATAGTAGCTGAGATAGGATAAAAAATATTGAAAAAAATTCAACAATCTTCATCCCTATTTGCTCATTCATGCGGTTGGCTTCCAACTTGCTAAATTTTCATTATTTTATGTTCTTTTCAGCTTTGCACCGCCCAATACCTGCACAAGATGATCATTTTGATATTTTATGATACTTATACAATGAACTTAAACATAAAATATTGAAAAGAAATATACCGCCCAAAGCAATTTGTGTGCAAAAATTGTTATTTTATGTGGTTCTTTACTTTGAACGATGAATCTTGGGTGTTTTTGTGATTTTTTACTTTTATTTGATGTATCTTGCATTTACTTGTTGATGTTAACGATAAAACCTAGCAAGATTTAACATAAAATGAGTGTTTTAACAAAAAAAATAGCAATATGATTCAAAACGAGCAAAACCAAGAAAAAATAATAAAAGTTTGATGTAAAATGGTTAAAAATATATCAAAATGATATAAATAATTATATACTGCATTAGACTTATCAGCGGCCCTACCCTGTGATTGAGTAGCAACCAATGGCGCCTGCTTCCTCTCCGGAACCTACTTGAACTCAAGGACCTCCTCTACCGCAGCAAGCCAATCCCAGGAATCCTCAGGGCATCCTTCTCCATTGAAATCCAGAATCTCAATCTGGAGACCGGACTCCTACCTTCGATCTTCCACATTGGTGTTCCCGGTATTGGGCCGATCCCTCCTCATATGCCGATTCACTAATTCAACCTTCAGAAACGGGTTGTGGAAGCTCTCGTCCGTCTCTACCTCGCCACCCTTTGTCGGTGGGTTTTGAGAGTGTTTGTCGAGTTCTTGATTGGGATTTGCACCCAATTGAATCAAGCACCATTCGATACACCGAAGTTTCTCCTCCAAATCCTCAATCCTCCTCTCGTACTGCCGCTGGTCATCATGGTCATAAATGTCTCCGACGGCAGCATACCTCTGTAGCCCACAGGACATCTCAGAAGTCATTTTCAGCTCTGATACCAACTAATGCAGTGCGTAGATGGAAATTTAGAGAATGGGAAGGTTCAACAGCCTTCCCTTAAATTTTATTACAAAAATAATAAAACAAGGGAAAAAAGTATTCAAATTCTCACACCCGAGAAAGAGAGAGAACTCTGGAAAATAATTATAAAATCTGAAAAATTGAATGAATCCTAAGCCCTAAATTTCTTCTTCCTTAAATAGGGGAGTTAGTTAACTAAGAATAAAAGACTAAAAGATAATTACAAATAAATAAATGCTAATCAAAACTAATTCTACTAGATGTCGAACTTCTTAGCCGCGCCTCTCTACTGACCAGCCTCAGTACCTGCCAAGTCATACTAGCCAACCCGCCAAGCCACCAATGCCCGTTGTTCAATGGCTGCATCAAAATTTGAAAAGAGATGAAAATTACGACACAGAGTTAACAACGTGTATATCTTCGATAGAGAATGGTAACAATATCTATATACACAAATCTAGCACAAACAAACGAAGAGTCCTCTAATTTAATCTACTATATTTAATCACTTGAATTAGGGCACAAGGCTTATACTTGGTGAAATGAATTGTTCATCAATTAATACAACACCTGCTTGTTATTTAATCAAACGGCGATTCAAGTTTTGTGGTTTTAGGGAAAAGAGCTCTCTTCACTTTTCTCAAACCTCTAAACAAGGGTTAGAAACCCTTCTTATAGAGAAATTTCCTTCAAAGAAATCTCTCATAGGCCCCTTAAGCACGGCTCATGGGTTTACAAAGCCTGTAGCTTGGGGTTATATTTACCGGAGAATCTTATGGGCCCAAGCTTGAATTTATGTTCATTCTTTGAGTTTGAGTTTCGGTGAGACTTAGAAGTTTTTGACTTGGGATTGGCTAGAATGTCCCTTGGGCATTCGTTTCATATTCTTTCTCGGATTTCGGTGTTTTGGGTTGACTCGGGCTTGATCAATTTTTTGTCTAAGATTTAGTCAAACGTTGAATTTTTGTTCAAGACGCTATCTTTTCTTATCCACAATAAATTTATAAATGTCATTACATTTTCATATCTACAATAAAATTATAGCCTATTGACATGCCACTTAATGTGAAAGAAAATGATGTGCAAAATTGTATACAAGCAATTATAATCCTTTTAGGAAAGATATTATCCGCGAGTAGAATTATATTTTGTGCGAAATAAATGTGCAATTAAATTGAGTACACATATTTTTTTTCCGTTCTTAAATTAACTAAATATAAATTGAGGCGGGTGGCGGGGGGTGCCTATGTGACAGATGTGGTGGATACGAGGAGCGGTAATACTGGTATAGGGTGGGTACAACACTATACCTATAATGCTCCAAACTCGTGGCAAGTATTAATACATGTACCGTACTTGCATCCGCTACCCATCTAACCTCACATGAACTTCAAATTGACTAAACATATATCATATTTAATTTATGTAATCAAATTAATTTTGTTAAAAAATAAAATTACCAACAAATTAAATATTTATAGTTATATATAGGTAAATCTCGAAGCAATGTTGATGATGAAGGAGGAGGTGCGGATAATTTTGAAACAGATCTTCATATCCCTCAATAGAGAGAATCAAACAAAGCAGGTGGGAAAAAAATTACATTCTAGGATCTCTAACAACCAACCACCTCAAAATGGTAGGAGAGCTAAGAACTGTGAGAAGAAAAAGTTAGAAAAGAAAGCTTTCCAAGAATTTTTGAAGGACATGAAAATCAATTCTAGTTGAGAAAAGAAGGCTCGAAAGAAGCCCAAGTCGAATAAATCACAACAAAAGAGGATTGATATGGGTAGGGTCAATGGAGTTTTTTACCCCAATGGCACAGTTTCAAAAAAAATTACTAAATGGTACAATTCAAAAAATAATTATTAAAATGGCACGGTTTACTGTAGCTTCTTCAACGTAACCGACCCAAGCATGAACAATGTACGCCATTTGTAACAGCGTATGAACAATAATTTTTTTTAAGGAAGCACAGCTAATTTATATTTTAAAAATTATTACATTAAAATTATTTTACATAAATAATTTAAAATTTTAACTAAGAATAAAAATTGAGAAAATAGAAAACAACACTAAAGATTGCCTTATGGCTATTTGCATCCTTTGGCATCTGGAATTCTTCTTTACTAAGAATATTCTTTTTCTCTGGCATTGTTCTTTCTTCCTTATTTAGTTACAAAACGTGACAAAGATAATGTTGCTCACTGAAAAGTGGAGCAAAATTCTTCAACTAAGCTGTGTGATCAACTCTACTCAAAGTTTATGGCTGATTTCATAACACCAAAGTTCCAAAATTTAGGAAAAGAATGAAATTCTATCTTCTTATGGGTAATATACTGGTATTTTGAATGTTCATTTTTTCAAAAGTATCCACATCATATTGTGATACTTTTGTTTGTATAATTCTTTATACTTAAAAAGAGCGTATAAGGGAATATTGTCCTAAAGCTTATAGCTATGCCGGAAGGGAGCCATTGGGGCATTGGGAATATATGTTACTTTCTATTTATTATATTTAATATAGTGAATAATAATGATAATATATACAGGTCATTTCATCATTTAGGTACTCGTTAAATTTTTGTTGAACCAATATTATATACATGAAAATTATGCATTACTTTTTGGACGAAATCATAAATGGTAAAAGTTTTCAAAAATGATATTATACACAGTAAGGATAACATACTGTTAAGCTTCAAGATCAATCTTGCAGTTAATCTAGTGTAAGAAGAGATTAAGATGAGAGAAGAAGTGAAAAGAGATGAGAGATTAGAGAGAAAGTTAGATGAGAGAGAGAATTGATATCAAAAGATATTTTGTATTTGATTGAATGAAGATTACACTTTAAACATAGCTACTTGTACTTAAACTAGATGTATTGGACTTAAAGCAATCTAACCGACTTACACATTCAGTAGCCGCCACAATTGACTCAAACTAAGCACACCTTGACCATCAACCGTCTTAACAAGATACAATAAGGCTTTGGGGCCAAAAGCAACTAACAACCAACATTCAAGAATTTACAATCAAAATGCAACATTTCACTTAACAACAATTAACCACAAGCCTAGCAAAGCAAAGCAAATCAGACATATCAGCATCAACATAGAGCTATGAAGCAAATCATAACAATCTCCTCTTCTTGAAAACATTCTTGTCTCAAGAATGAAGGGTAGAGAATTGGCTTCTCATGAATTGCAACTCCTCCTAAGAAGCATCCTTCTTGTCCAGATTAGACCATTACACCAGAACCTCTTTTACATATCTACCTTCAAAATTATGCAATCTGGAATACAAGATGGCAGCAGGGTTCAACAGCATAGCACCATTAGAACCAACTTTCAGGGGCTGATCTGAACTATCTTGGCCTTTCTTCACCTGTTTCTTCAAAAGGAACACATGAAACACAGGGCGAATGTAAGAGTCAGGGGGCAATTCCAACTTATAAGCTACGTTCCCAATCTTCTCAATGATCTTGTATGGCCCAAAGTGTCTAGCACATAGCTTAACATTTCTTTTCACAGCCATTGAAGCTTGTCTATAGGGCTGAAGCTTCAAATAAATCATATCTCCTATTTCATAAGCTCTGTCCACACGCTTCTTGTCTGCATGATACTTCATCCTTGCTTGAGCTTGATGAAGATTATCCTTTAGAAGTTGCACCAATCGTCTTCTTAGCAGCATCAAATCAGCCACTTTAGGGATTGATGTCACTAGCTTTTGCAACATCAAGGGTGATGGAGGATCATAACCATACTTGAATGCTGTCATGGCAATTGAAGCATGAGCATGTGTATCAATACCAGTACTCAGCAAAGATAACCATCTTCCCCAAACTTTAGGATGACTGAATACCATGCTCCGGAGGTAGTGTTCTATACATTGATTAGCTCTTTCCATTTGGCCATCAGTTTGTGGATGATAAGAAAAACTCAAAGCCAAGGTTGTGCCCATGAGGATGAACAATTCCCTCCAGAAATGACTGGTGAAGAGCTTGTCCCGATCAGATGCTTTGGATTGTGGTAACCCGTGAAGCTTATAAATGGTATCAAGGAATACTCTTGCAAGCTTCTCTGCTGTCACAGGTCTAGCCAATGCAACAAAGTGACTGAACTTGGTAAATCGATCCACCACTACCCAAATAACTTTTTTTCCCTCTGATTTTGGCAAGCCTTCAATAAAATCCATGCTTATGTTCTGCCAAGCACCATCCGGAATAGGTAGAGGTTGGAAAAGTTCCTGATACCTGTGATCATCAACCTTAGTTTGCTGACAAGTCTCATAAGCTTGCACAAATTCCTTCACTTCCTTCTTCATACCAATCCAACTGAAGTAAGCTTTGAGCCTCTGATAAGTGCCATCAACACCTGAGTGGCCTCCCCAAACTAAATCATGGGAAGCACTGATGATTTGTTGTCTCAGATCAGTAAAGGATCCAATGCATAATTTCCCTTTTAGTCTGATGAGTCACTTGACAATAGATACTTCTGCCTATGGAGCAATGTTGCTAGGTCTATTGATGCTAAAAGCAGTTATACACTCTTGTGCAAAATTGTCATTCTCATAGGACTTGTATACTTCCTCAATCCAGTCTGGAAGAATCACTGATACAGCTCCACAATGACTTGCTCAGCTTCTTCCAATCTTCGAGATAAAGCATTAGCTGCTTGGTTCTCTTTCCCGTTCTTATACTCAATAGCTTAATCAAGTCCTAACATCTTCATCAAGCCTTTCTTCTAGATTCTTGTAACAATCTTTTGCTCAAGCAGGTACTTCAAGCTTTGATGGTGTGTCCCGATGATAAAGTGATGGCCATCCAGGTGGTGTCTCCACTTATCAACTGCTAGAAGGATTGCAAGATACTCCTTCTCATATGTGGAAAACTCTTGGTGCTTAGGACTTAAGGCTTGGCCAAGGTAGGCTATTGGCATTCCATTCTGAGACAATGTAGCTCCAATGCAACTCCACAAGCATCTGTTTCTAAGACAAACTCCTCTTCAAAATTTGGCATTGCCAAAATAGGTGTTGCACACATAGTTGCTTTCAAGGCTTCGAACGCCTCCTAAGCCTTATCAAACCACTTGAATGCATCCTTCTTCTATAGATCAGTTAAAGGCTTGGCAATTGCTCCATAATCAGCTACAAACTTCTTGTAGTAACCAGTCAATCCCAAGAACCCTCGCAACTACTTCAATGTAATAGGAATTGGCCATTCTTTCATTGCCTGAACTTTGGAAGGATCAGTACAAATCCCTCTATGAGAGATCGCATGACCTAAGTACCCAAGTTGAGTCTGCGCAAAACAGCACTTAGTCAATTTGGCAAACAACTTGTGACAGCGCATCACCAAGAACACTTCCCTCAAATGCTTCAAGTACTCTTCCATGGTAGGACTGTAAATCATGATATCGTCAAAGAATACCAACACAAATTTCCTCAGAAACAGCTTGAAGACATGATTCATCACTGCTTGAAAAGGAGCTGGAGCATTAGTTAGGCCAAAAGGCGTAACCATGAACTCATAATGCCCATGATGAATTCTAAAGGCAGTCTTATAAACATCTTGCTCCATCACCCTGATTGAATGATAGCCTTGCCTCAAATCAAGATGGGAAAATAAGTGTGCACCACGTAACTCATCCAACAAGTCATCAATGATAGGAATTGGAAATTTATCCTTGACTGTAAGGAAGTTAAGCTGCCTATAGTCAATGCACATTCTAGCCAAGCCATCTTTCTTCTTAACCAATATCACAGGAGAAGCAAAAAAGCTGTGGGTTTGTCAAATGAAGTAAGTCTTGAGTAAGTCATCCACTTGTTTCTCAATCTTGGGTAAGTCATCCGCTTGTTTCTCAATCTCTATCTTCTGTGAATGAGGGGACTTGCAACCCCTTAACTTCACTGGTTATGAGTTAGGCTTGAGAGGAATTGCATGATCCAAGTTCCTCTCGGGAGGTAAAATCTTTGGCTGCTCAAACAGATCCTCAAACTCATCAATCAATGCTTGTACCTTAGGATGAGATGGCTCTCCCAAATCAATATGTGAGATTGCAAATAACTGTCCGACTCTCTGATAAGCACCCTTCTTAAATCCACCTTCTAAGCTCTTACCCTTTAACAACTGTAAATGAGCTTGTTCAGCCATGCCTTGCAATGTTACATTAGATCCTTGCCTTTCAAAAGCCACTGTCAGCTTGGCAAAGTCAAAGACCACTGGACTGAAAGATCTCATCCAGTCCACACCAAGAACCATATCACAACCTCCCAATGGCACGATCCTGAAGTCATACTCAAACTTGTGATCTTGTATAGTCCATTAGAATCCCTGGCATTTGGTCTGAGTAAGACTGGAATTCCCATTAGCCACCGTCACAGCTAAGGGTTGTGTCTTGATCATATCCTTCCCAACCTTTCTCACCACCTTTGGATCAATGAAGTAGTGAGTACTGCCACTGCCAATCAGAATAACAATAGACTTCTTGCCAGCTTGTCCTTTGATCCTAACGGTATTATGAGCCCCATTTTCTGTCAAGGCTTTCATAGAGATCTCCACCTCATCTTCAAGAAGCTCCTCTTGAGATTCATGATCAGAACTGTCCAACTCAGCCTTTGTTTCATCTTCTTTAAATTGATCATCAGCATCAATTCCTCTTGCTGTCATGAGGAACTTTGGATTGCACTTGTGACCAAATTGATAAGGCTGATTGCATTTAAAACATAGTCTTTGAGCCTTCTTCTCAGCAAAATGAGTAGATTTAGATCTAACCGATCCCTTTTGTTGCTGATTAAAGCTTCCACCTCTGTACCTAGGCCCATCATTTGATGCAAGAATCGTAGCTTCAAACAGTTTAACCTTTGCATAGGCTTTGGATAAGGTTCTAAGACCAATTTCCTTGATAAGGTTCTTTATCTTTGGCTTTAAGCCACTTATAAAGCTGGATACATAGTATGATTCAATTGCTTGAGGGTAAGCTACAATCATACTAGCTCGAAGGTTCTCAATTCTCATCATGTGTTCATTTACAGATGTGATTTGCACTACTTTATTGAAGTTATCAACAATGTCACTTGAGTCCTCATCTCCATAACGTTCACAAAGTTCTTCCACGAATTCAGCCCAAGATAATGAAGGATTACTCTTCAAAAGACTGTAAAGCCATACCTCATGATCTCCATGGAGATAAACAGCCGCTAGTTCCACCCTCTCAGCTTCTTCAATGTGATAGAAATGAAAGTATTGATCACATCTTCTGATCCATGATTGTGGCTGTTTTCCATCGAAAGGCTCAATCTAAATCCTTGGCTGCTTGTAACCATTGCTCTTATTACTATATGAAGCATCATTACTTCCAAAATTTTGATGTTGCAACTGATCTGATGGACAATCTTGCTATCCCAAAGTCATACTTGAAACTGGAGCTTGTACTAGATCAGGAGGATGATCCTGCTGTCCAATAGCTACACTAGCTGCTTGAGGTTGCACTACACCTGGAGGTCGAACTTGTTAGCTATCCAGTCACAGAATTCCAGCACCAGAGGTCACATTTTTCCTATTGAGCTGATCCTGTAGTCCAACAAACTTATCCTCAATGCATTGAGTTTGCCGAATCAATCGATCAGTAAACTTTCGATCTTGTTCCAACTGTAATTGCTGCATTTGGGAGAATATTTCATCCATTTGATTCTTCAATTGAGCTGCTATAATGTACTCAGCTCCTGCTGCAGCATTAGCGCTAACAACCGAAGCATAAGTGACATTAGGATCAACATTTGCAGCAGCATTTGCAGCACCAGATCGTGCTATTACACCTCCAGCCATTGATATCTGCTTCTTGCGCCTCGCCAACTGAAATCAATCAAGAAGTAATCGATCGGCAGCAACACAACAGGCTCTGATACCAATTGTTAAGCTTCAATCAATCTTGAAGTTAACCTAGTGGAAGAAGAGACTAAGATGAGAGAAGAAGGGAAAAGAGACGAGAGATTAGAGAGAAAGTTAGATGAGAGAGATAATTGATATCAAAAGATATTTTGTATTTGATTGAATGAAGATTAAACTTGAAACATAGCTACTTATACTCAAACTAGATACATTTGACTTAAAACAATCTAACCGTCTTACACATTCAGCAGCCGCCACAATTGACTCAAACTAAGCACACCTTGACCATCAACCAACTTAACTAGATACAATAAGGCTTTGGCGCCAAAAGCAACTAACAATCAACATTCAAGAATTTACAATCAAAACGCAACACTTCACTTAACAACAATTAACCGCAAGCCTAGCAAAGCAAATCAGACATACCAGCATCAACATAGAGCTATGAAGCAGATCATAACACATACTTTGCAAAAACGACTAAGAAGAAAAATATTATAAAGAAAAGGAATAGGAAAGGTATCAACTATTTATAAGTGATCAGGACAATTACCCGAAAAAATAACATGACAATCAAAAAGAATATGTGATCGATAATGTGACAATCAAAAAAGATAACACATACAATGTTATGATGAAGTTGTAAATTATTTATGTAAAATAGTTTTAATGCAATAATTTTTAAAATACAAATTAGCTGTGCTTCGGTAAAAATATATATATATATATATATTGTTCATACACTGTTACAAACAGCATAGGAACAAGGAACATACCCAGTGCCTCAAGGGCTCCCGCCTACGCAGGGTCTGGGGGGGTGGATGTACGCAGCCTTCCCCCTTCAGGGTGTTAACCTGAAGAGAGGCCGTTTCAAATTTTAGTGTACGCCATTTGTAGCGGCGTACGTTGAAGAAGCTACAGTAAACCGTGTCATTTTGGTAAATATTTTTTTGAACCTTGCCATTTTGGTAATTTTTTTTGAAACCGTGCCATTGGGGTAAAAAACTCAGGGCCAATGAGGAACCTCACGATTTCACTGAGGGGGACTTGGTGTATGTTGTAGAAACGTGGGAGATAGGCAAGAAACTTAGACTAAGTATTGATGAAGATGACTTTATCATGATGAAATGATTCACGAAGACAAAGAAGAAGAATGGAAAGAATTTTTCATAAAAAGGATCAAAGAGGATTAAGAAAAGTAAGCCGTCAATTAAGGTAAGTTGAAGGTATCTTATTAAGTAAATCGTCATTGTCGTGTTGTGGTCAGTATCGGGTGTTTTGAGCCTTTTTGGCCGGGTTGCTTTGTTTGTCACTAGGGTAGGCCCTCTTGAGTGTGTTTTTTTCATGTAACTCATTTCCATTGTCTTTTGGTGTTTAATGTTGTTGTCTTTAGCTTTAGGCTGGTTCTTGTAAAGGCGTTCGTTTTGTTAAGGTGTCCTGATTGTGGGCACCTATTGCCTTGGATTCAATCCCTATCCTACATTAATTGTGTTTTTCTCGGACTTGTATTTAAATTATTGAAAAAAAAATGTATAGGCAAATCTGTCAAAATCATTCGAGGTGAAGTATTTTCGGAGAAGGAAATGATCTTTCCTCCAACGAACAAAATAAATGTCATATTTTAACTTCCCATTGAATTTAAAATAATTAGATATTGCCAACGTATTAAGGTGATTTTGGTCATTTCAAGTTCAAGTTTTTCAAGTCCGGTGATTTCAAGGTTCAGGTCAAATTTTAGGTTGTATCTAAATCTTTGCAAATTTTGGTCATTTCAAGTTCAAGTCTTTCGAGTTGGGTGATTTTGAGGTTCGGGTCAAATTTTATGTTGTGTCTAAATCTTTGGATTTTGAGTCTTCTTGGAATTGGGTTAATCAAGTTGGGTCGTTTTGAGTTTTTGGTCAATTGAGTTAATATGGAACTGTAATTCCTTACCCCCACCCTAAGGAATTGGAAATTATGATTTTTAGTTAAAATCTAATTCCATAGAACCAGGCAGTTGAATTATAATTATAATTCCAATAGATGACCAAACAACAGAATTGAAATTTCGGGCTCTAATTTTGATCTCAGCCCCACTTCTAGCCTCCACTTTTATACTCCAAGCACAACATAAATTACTTCTTGGATTTAAAAAGACTAGAGATGATAATATTTGACTCAATAGTGCTCAAAATAAAAAAAATAAAAAAATAAAAGACCTAGAAGTATTAAGGTCTTCGTCAACCATCGAATGGAAACTTCAAAGAAGGAAACTTTTGTTACCTTCCATGTGGTTAGCGTATAATTGATTGACTCAAATGGGTAGCCACTTGCTTAAACTATTTACAATGAGTTTGAGTCGAGTTGATTATCAAGTCAAGTTGTTTCAGGTATTAACTATTACAATTTAGGGGTAATATGCTTTAATTTTGATGTCTTGTTAAAGTACCTCAATCCTATATAAAAAATCTGGAGGAAGGGAGCCTTATTTATATACCCTTTGTTATTGTACTTGGTAAAGTCTTATTGGCCTAGAGTGGGCTTGGTGAACCATATCCCCCCCCCCCCCCCCCCCCCCCCCAGTGTGAACTTTTTCTAACCCGAACTTTTATTTTTTATGAACTCGATGTGAGTCCTTGTCTTGGATAGCGCTCGAGCTTGAGTTGTCGTTCTTGAGTAGACCTCGAGGGTGTTGCCTTGAGGTATTGTTCTGTGACCAATCTTGAGGCTCGAGGCTACAAGCTCGAGCCCGAGTACGCATTTGATCGTGTCAATTCCCGCTCTTTCCATAAACCGTTTTTATCTATAACTGAAGCCGGAATTTTAGGCTCTCCGCCACTTTCCTTGTTTGAGGTGGATTCTAAGCCATGATTTTTTCCTTAACTTACAAGAATTTTTCTCTATAAATACCATCCCTTAGGGTTTTTTGAACACACAATTTACAATGAATTACAGAAATTAATCTTCCTTCTTCAAGGCTTTCTTTGTCCAAATTTCATTCTCTTCTCTCCTCCATTACTGAGCAAGTTAGGACGTACTCCAACCCATCTCCCCGAAGTACACTGCAGAGGTGGGTGTCGTGTTAACCTAGGGGTCGGAGTGTTGTTCATCCAAATCAAGGATGAAATACCAAGTAATGTCCCAATTTTTAGCCGGGTCCAGTCTTAGATTGAATTGTCTTATCTAGTCCAGCTTTGGTCTATGTTCATCAACTAAAGATGACTAAACCTAATCAAATATAGAACCATATAGTGATCATTCAAGTTGATTCTAAAACCAAATTCTTCAATCCAGTACAATTCCATTTCAGGATGTTATTTCACATTTTTAAATGTGCTCTTTAATTCAAACTCAGGCTAGACCTGTCAAGAGATTCAACCACATAATAATTAGTATGATCAATAATTAGACTTAATTTTCAATAACGTTCAATTTCCTTATACACCAACATTTGAAGATTTTAACATTGTTTATCAATTAAAATTCATACCAAACTTGGATAAGGACCAATAAAGGTCTAAATTTTAAAGATCAAGAATTTGGTTGTATAATAACAAGTATGGCTTCGAGTTCTTGAACTAAATGGATAATTGGACACTCCTAGTCGAATTCTTTCTTCCTAATATCAACTTATAGCTTGATTTTTGATAGCTCTACTTCACAATCTCCCTCTTTTCTTCTTTTTTATAATATTCCCTTAAAACATTCCTTTTCTTCCAACCAAAGGTAATACAATTGAGTACCCCTTTTCTAATTGAACTTGTTAAGATTTTTGAGTCTGCTCATACTTATTGATTTACTTATTAATAAATGCGATACAAATAACCTTTAGTTCATTTTAAATATGAATAATTAATAGTTAGTTATGGCCGTGGCAGTGTATCATAATTCAGTTTACAAGTATGGTGATGGTTGTAAGTGTTTACATTTTGAAGTCTTGATCCTCCGTCGGGCACTAATGAAGTCACATTTGCTGATTGGTTTTGAAAAAAATGAGATTTTATGGTAGCACATGTCACCTGCAATTTATTTTTTATGACAACGATAATATTAGAAATTTGAAAATAATATTAAAATTATTAACATAACATGAGATTGATTTTGCATTGCATAAATATAAAAAGGTCTTTATAGAGTAAAGTGACTCTGTTATGAGGTTTGAAAAGAAAATATTTCTCTACTAAAAAAGAGTTGATATAACAACACCACAATTACTTCTTAATAATGGGAGAAAAAACAACCATACATAAATCTTGGAAGAGAAATGATCTAAGGTGATTTTAAAACTCTCGAGCTCTACGGAACTAATGTCAACCTCTAAAGGATAATTTTCATGACATTCTGCACAATGGTTCCCTTCTATATACCTGTGTTTTAATTTAACCGCTCAATTCTAGACGAATAATTCAAGATAGCCAAAATCGAGGAGAAAAAAGCAAGAGAACGAGGACATCTCTTGTTGGAAAAATAGCTAATATTGCAATAGCTAGGAATCAAACACAACAACAAGAAGGAATCCAAAAGATCTTACAGAAGGTCATATCGTGCCATGGGGAAGCCATTGTCCTAAGAGATTATTTCACTACTGCTTGGGTATACAAAGAATTATTGGCAATGCAATCCAACTTCTAACATACACTAGTTAGTCGCTCGGTAGGAGTGCCAGTGAACATTTGTCCAAATCATTGAGAGAAATTGAAATATAGAGAGAGAAAGAACAATTGCTGACTTTTGGATGCTCAAAACACTCCGCCAAAGCAAGTTTATATGAGGATTAAGGTGACTCTTGGGAAAAGATGCCTCAAATCCCAACAGTCACTTCTAGCACTAAAATCAACTACTTTATAGGGAAGAGAAGAAGCAATAAAGGTGGCATTAGAAAGAGTCACCGGGAAGCTTGTGAAGAGACAACATTCAAACATCTAACCTTTTTTGAAAACTTAAAATATACATTAGGAAAAGGATACCCACGCCCACCTCTTCGCTCAAGCCTGGCTCGATAGGCAGGCAGCGCACACACGCATGTGTGGTTCCCATCCACTTCTTACCCTTAACTTAATTCAAGAGGTTAAGTCCCACTGTCATTGTTGGTGAAATAGGGTGAATGAGTGATCAAAATATAACTATTTATTACAATGAACAAGACTTTGAGATTACAAGAACAATGAAAGAAACAACTTTAAGCAAAATAAAAGAAGGGAAGAATTAACTGAAGAAATTGCCGCGCAGTGAAAAATCCACTACCCTAAGTCGTTTATGCCCCCACAGAGGTACAGTGGGATGAATGAGACTCTGACCTCCAGGGTTAACATAGCACCCAATTCAGCAGTGTATTCCGGGGAGTTGAGTTGGAGCATGCCCCAACTTGCTCTGTAATAGAGGAGAGAATTATTTGAGAGAAAGAGAAAGAAAACCGTATAGGAGAAGAAGAGATTATTTTAATTTAGTGTTAATCATGTTAATTGCATATTTTACAAAACCTTAAGGCATTGTATTTATAAAGTAAATTCCTTGCAAGTTAAGGAAAAGGTCAGGGCAAAGAATTAGCCTCAAATAAGGAAAGTGGAGGATACTGGAGAGCCTAAAAATTCGGTCAAATATGGGAAAAATCAGTTAAGAAAAGAGTGGAAATTGACTCAATCAAAACATGTGCACGAGCTTAAGCTTATAGCCTCAAGCCTCCAGAGTGGAGTATGGACAACTCCTTGAGGTAGCACCCTCGAGGTCAATTAAAGAAGACACCTTGATTTGGCTCGAGCACTACTTAGGACAAAGACTCACTTCGAGTTTGTTTACGACAACTTAAACGATTACAATGATCGTAAAAATAAAAATCGAGGTTAGAAAAAGGCCACACCACACCACACAGCAATGCAATGCGATACGCCGGTCGGCTCCATGAGGCATGTTTGGTTCACCAAGCCCACTCAATACCTTACCAAGTACAATAACAAGAGGGTATATAAACTAGACTCTCTTCCTCTAGAATTTCTATGTGGGATTGAGGGGTTTTCACAAGACAGGAAAATTGAAGCACACTAACCCCCAATTCCAACAATCCCCCGACATGGTTCAATTTTGATAAAGGAAGGAAAGAAAGAATGTTACTACGCACTGAGACCCACACTGGACGATATTAATGTCTTTTGGATTTGAAACAACACCTAGTGACTAAGCATGTCCCACAACCATCCATTGGTGAACAAGGTCTTGAACTATGAGCAGTTATTGTGAGGAGCATGCCTAACCCCTTCATGTGGTTCTTGAGGTTAAGACGCACTCCGCGATCAGAACGTATGGGGTCCCTCAAAAATAATCTGAAACCTAGTATCAAAATTGCTTTAGAGAGTAAGCCTTTACTCTCGACATGAGAACTTTCTACCCCCACAGATGTATAGGTGAGTCCATCAGGTGCGCTGCCCTGCAACACCATAAAGGCTATAGACATCATTAAGAGCCATAAGCTCATCCTCACATCAGTAGTAGTGGTGTGTCCATCAGGTATGGTGCCCCATACCACCACAAAGGGCTATGGACAACATTAAGAGTATTAAGCTCAACCTCTATCATGGCAAATTCAACATATCCTAGAGCCACTGACACAACAAAAATGGGAATCACAAATTTCCTGGTCTTTGACTTCATTTGACCCATTGAACATCGAGACTAACTCCTGAAACGGGTATCCACTAGGATTAGGACACAAATAGGTGCTTTAGACCCATTCCTCTACTGTTTCATTTATCAATTTTTCTTGCAAGGCCTTTTTTCAGAGGATTTGCCAGATTTTTGTCACTCCTCACAAATTCGATTGAGATTACATTGTTTTTTTATCAAATTTCTCACGACACCATGCCTGAGACGAATATGCCTTTGCTTATCATTATAAATCTCACTTTAAGCAACTCCAATGGCTGCTTGTGAGTCATAGTGTCACTGAAGGCACGAGTTTCCCCCCATAATGGAATGTCTCCTAGGACACTCCTCAGCCATTCAGCTTCCAGACCTGCTATCTTAAGAGCAATAAATTCTGACTTCATAGTTATTTAGCAATACAAGAACCGAAGTATACTAGGAGGAGCCAATTCCTTCTCGACCTCAACCTCAACTTCCCAAACGCTCTCCTCTCGACACTGACACAACCTTAACTTGCTCATGAGTGAGTAAGCTAGGGTTAAAACTAGTCGACTCTGCCAGATTTGTGAATGGTTGAGAGGGTATTCTCCTTTCCTCTCTCCTATTCAATGCTTAGGAGAACTTTCCTATCTATTTCTCTAATTTGGCAATGGACTAAGAGTGAGACCGAGCCAGTTCTGTAGTGTCCTCCATAAAGCAGAGCATGGAGCTCCTTGAACTGTGAAGTATATCCTAGAGGTGAGGAATGGGGTTTAGCATGAGTAACAGTAAAGCGAGGTTGAGCATCACAACTTTGCCCTCCCTAAAAAACAAAAGTGTGTGCGTTACCTACAAACCTAGGTGTCTGATGTCTCATAGGTTGGTTATGATCGTTGTTTTGTCTCCACGAGAAGTAAGGATGATTTTGCCATCCTAGGTTGCACATGCTTGAGTATGGTTATTGGTTTTCAAGTGTCCCTATGCCACCTAAACTTGTTCCTGCACAAATTTAGGGTATTGAGGGGCAAATGGACATTCCATCATGACACGATTAGTGCTAGAGCAAATACCACAAGGGTTGCCATCATTCAATGACTTAACGGCATTAACTGCACAAACATCAGTAGGATTTTCTTGAAAAAATTAATATTTGGTCAATTTTCCTACTAAGTGCTTCAATTTTCAACATTAAGTTATCGTACGGTGCCACCTCATAGACACCACGTGTGTTCCTTTTAACTACCCTAGCCGAAGAGGCATGGTCTAGGGAGTGTTCACTAAAGCGCTCAAATAGCGTCCACACCTCATCCTCGTCTTGTTGGCTAAATGCTCCATATAAAGCATTAACCATTTGTTTGTTGGGCGCAATCAGACCATCATAGAAGTTCTAAACTAGAGCCCACTTGGGAGTTCCATGGTGGGGACAGCTTCAAAGGATGTCATTGAATCTATCCCAACTCTCGTGAAATTGTTCTTGATCTTTTTGTTCAAAACTGTTTATAGCTCGCCTAATAGCCATAGTTTTTGCTTTAGTGTAAAACTTGATAAAAAAAAAAAAAAAAGAAAACTTATGTTGTAGATCTGCCCAAGTTGTAACTTCACCCCTGGGCAAGGACCGAAGCCACTGTTTAGCACTGTCTTTTAGTGAGAATGGAAAAAGACGTAGCCAAACTACATGGTGCGAAAAACCTTGACAATGACATGTTTTGCAAATTTTGAGAAAAGCGCCAAGGTGCTCGTATGGGCTCTCATTCAGCTTTCCATAGAAAGTGGGAAGCATGTTGATGATCTCAGGATTTATCTCAAAGTTTGCATTACCCACGGTAGGTAACACAACTCCGGCTTGCGCAATGTAACTGTGGGGAACAAAATGATCCCCAATCGTACGTGGAAAGGCGTGCGCTATCTATTGAAGGGGATTGTTGGCCATGGTTGTAGTCGAATAGAAAATTTAATACAACTCGCTAGCCAATCAATAAGGAAAGAAAAAAAATGAAGAAAAGGAAAAAAAATCAAATTATTTAAGAAATAAATAAATAAAGTACAGTAAAATAAATTAAATTAAACTAAAATTAGTTTTTTTGTAAATTTTTTAAAAAAATACTAAAATAAAAGATTGACTTATTTTATAAAAAATAAATAAATAATTTAAAAAAAAAAACTCGAACTTCACTGATTCTAACTTTGACTATCGACTCCTCGGCAACGGCGCCAAAAACTTTCTATCGTTTTAAAGAGTGTTTAAAATTGTCTACTTGCAAGCTTACAAGTTTTTCATAGCAAAGTTGGGTATATGGGTGTCGTATCCATAGAGAATTAGTATAAGATTTAATTCAGTAACTAATACAACAACAACAACAACAGGCCCAGTGCCACAAGAGCTCCCGCGTGAGCAGGGTCTAGGAGGGTAGGATGTACGCAGCCTTACCCCATCAAAGGGATACCCTAATGAGAGGCTGTTTCCGAGGACCCCCATCCTGAAAAACGAGAGGGTATAAAAAGCACGGAGAGCATGACAAGCATGGAAGCATCTAAGTAAGAGCAAAACACGAAAGCACCAAGCATCTATGGAAGGGAGCCTATCTAACGACAACATGAAAGCATGTAAATGATGTAAGCAACAAGAAGCAAGGCAGAAATGCGTAAAATAGACAAGCATGAAAGACGCCTGGTGGCGCTAGTACTAGCCTAGAAGTGCTCGATGTTCCTACCCCGCTATATTTGTTACCCATATACTAATACTCCATTGGGTTCTATTTGTTACCCCTATACTAATTCAGTAACTAATGAGCAATTTAATTTTGGAGTTTTTGTTGGAACGCTGTGCAACTAATGAAATGTTAATTAAAGTGTCGAATTAATCAAGGGCAGTTTAGAGAATAAATTCGAGGTAGCCTAAATGGGATCCCACCGTTATACTTTACTACGACAATGACTTTATTGGCTTAGGCTACAAGCTCTAAGCTTGGGTTAACACTTAAATTAGGCCTTAGAGTAATGAATTAGTTTAAGGGTATAACTCATCTTATCACTCTAGGTGTAGCATAGGTAATCTTAATAGTATTACTTAATTCCTTTTCACTCCTAATTTATTGTTAACTTATTTAAAAGATTGTGTTCATGGTTGAGTACAACCTCAATCCCGACTACTCGTGAAAAGCGGTTATGCTATGGTCCAGGGTACAAGTGCAAGATGAAACGGAATTAAATTAGAGATCTAGCCATGGAGAAAAGCAAATAAATAGAAAACCAATCACAATAAATAACTCCCCACAGGGGTGCAAAATAACAAAACACAAGTCATTATCAACAACAAAGTATAAATCTGGGATCCAGACGGCTATCCATCATTCACTTCTAAACTATAAGTCTATTCCTCATAGAAGTTTTATACATCATAAAATCTAAAGAGAAAGGTGAAGAAAACCTCATGAACGAAGACTCCCTCGATTGTCATTTGACGTGACCCTTGCTTTGATCACCAGTACTCTGATCACTTGCACTTCGGCCTTCGAGAAAATCTCGGTCTCTCCTGGCGGCTGGGGAAGGAGGAGAAGAGAAAAATAGGCACAAAGTGCAAAAAAAAAATAAATATATCCCAACCTTATTTATAGGTGCGGGGTACCTTTTGGGCACGCCACGGCCATGACCGATCAATCGGCCACGTTCCGTGGCAATTGAGATAGATAGATTGGATGCCTTTTTGATAGTTTGCGTACTTAACTTAAAACGAACGTAACTTTTGGTCTGTAAGTAGTTATGGGTCAAATTACACACCAAAACGAAGCTCTCAAACAGATCTACATGATCCTGGTGGTATTGTCAGTGGAATTTGATATTCTTGGGTCTTAAATACTCTTCTTTTAACATTTTACTCATTTTAAGCATGGAAAATTATCAAAATGTGTGGTTGATCGACCTGTACGCTCAAGGAAAGAATCTTTTCGACCGAATCTTGACCCGATGGGTACTTCTTTTGCACACTTCGTCAAATTTATCAATGTACGCTCCAAATTTGTCCATTTGAGCCCGTTTTCCAAGATGTCTTTGCTTCAATGCGTTCCAATCCTAAATACACATAAATTATGCAATACCATACATGTAATAGCCAAAAGAAAATGATCACTTAGGTACCTTGAGATTTGAGCATTCATCACTTAGGTACCTGACATTTCAATATATACAATGAGGTACTCTGTGTTTTAGACATTTTATCACTTAGGTGCTGTGCAGTTTTAAAATTTTATCAATCAGGTACCCTTTTGTTAAAAATTCGATAGATTTTAGTTAAAAAAACGCTAAATTAAATAAGATTTCAACAATATATAAGCATTTTCTTTAGAATTTGATAATTTTTTTCCAAAAATGCAAATATGACACTTAATTATGGTAATTTTTTGGTGGTCTACATCAACATTCGGTGAATATTTATTCCCAATTCGTTGAATTTTTGATGAAAAATCTAGTTAATTGCTTATATATATATATATATATATATATATATATATATATATATATATATATATATATATATATATCATATTCATGTATTATTTAAACATTTTTTGCATGAAAATGATCAAATTCATATAAAATTGATCAAATTTCATCATAAAGTACCTAAGTCATAAAATATTAAAATCTTAGGGTACCCCATTGTATATATTGAAATGTCAGGGTACTGATGTGTTTTTCTACGTCTATTAAAATTTAATACAAAACCCTATCTATTAAACACACCTAAATTGAAGTGTAGGGCGAGAGGGTGTTGAACCATAGGGACTAAGAGTGCGTGAATTTATTCTATGACTTAAATTGATTTGAATGAAATTGAGCGGTTATTGTATTAATTAACCCAAGCAAACAACAATTAAACTAAATTAATCTACTTCTAATCGGAAAAGTACATTAAATTGGAACCAAGGGTTTCGAATCCATCGTTAGCCAATTACTTTTGCGTTAACTTTTAACTTGGGATTATTAATTGTCACACGGGCAGTGGTTTAGGCTACAAGCTTCAACCTACTAAGGTGATGTTGTCAGTATAGCGTATTGACCCTATCTAACTAAAGCATAAGAAAAATAGGCTTTACCTAACGTATTGTTAATTATTACGTATTGACCCTATTTAACTAAAGCATAGGGAAGATAGGCTTTAATTAACAATTCGGTTAATACTATTACTTGATTAATTAATCCTAAGGCTACAAGTACAAAGAATTAATTTATAAATATCAATATCACAATCAAATGTTACAATCTCAATAACCATATCAATTGAATAAACAATAAAAATATAACGCTTCAGAGTATTTATCTCAAGCAAGCAATTCAAGTAAACAATCAAATTAACCCGAATTAAAAGTAAACAAAAGTAACGAAACCCTAAGTCAGTGCTGGTGGTGGGCATTTAATGAAAAAAAGAAAAATAAAATTTAATGAGAGAGAGAGAGAGCTGAGAGAAGAGAGAGAAAGAGAGAGGCGGTCCTCCTAAACTCCAAAACCAGAGACCGAACAGAGACCCCCCCAAAACCAGAGACCCCCAGCTCCGTTCGTCCTCCTCTTCTTATAATCGAACCTAACGAAACCCTAAGTCGGTGCTGGTGGTGGGCCGGAGGTCTGGTCGGTGATGCACGAGTATGGGCTAGTGTTGAACAAGGCCTGCGTTGCTATTGGGCCGAGGTTGAAGATGGCAGGGGTCACGGGTTGGTGGTCGATCTGGGTCGGAGTTGATGTTGTTGACGTGCTGGGCCTGGGTCGGTGACGGTGGTGTCGTGGGCTGGCTGTTGGTGTTGTCGGGCCGGACAAAGGACTCGGGCTGGAACAGGGCACCGGGCTGAGGACGAGCTGGAGGTTGTGGATGATAGGGATGATGGGCTGTGCGTTTGGGCTGGAAGTGTAAAAGGGAGCTGTTTGGGCTGGGATGCTGCTGGTGTTGTCATGGGCTGGTCGTGGCTGGTGGTGTTGGGCCGTAGGTAGGGGATGATGAACATTAGCGGGCTGCATTTTTGGGCTGTGACAGGGTGTTGGGCCAGCGGTTGGGCTTTAATTGGTTTTGGTGGGTCCGTGACGTGCCAGTAGCTGGTGCCGGGCTCGATGATCTCATCCCAATCTCCGATTGACTTGATTTAATTGCTTAAGCATCCAATTTCGACTCGTTTGCACTAAAATTTGACAATTTATGGAACTTTAATTTCAAACCTATGAAACATAAAAATTGCCAAAATAAGAATAAAACTATTATTAATCAGGTGTAAAATAATTAAAATAACAATTGAAATATGCGTAAATATGAGACGCATCAACACTCCCACACCTAATCTTTGCTAGTCCTCGAGCAAAGCATGGAATAGACATAACGACTTGAGTGACCAGCTACCCCAACCATCCCAACCTTCACCTAGTTTTCTAAGATTAACTCCTATATTATAATTCAAGATAAGATTAAATTATTTAGAGCATTCTCTAATTCCATAAATTCAGATGATTAAACTTCAAAACTCGTCATAGAACTTCATTGACCTTGTATCAACTAATAGGAATTAGTCAAGCAATTTAAGCGCACAAGTGAAATGATTAGGATTTCATGCCACGGAATCTCCTCAAATTCTTGCTCCCAACCAAATATATAAAGATTTTATGCACCCGCACCATTGAATCACCTAAATACATGCCTGTACATAGAGAAAGCTTAAGTGGCATATGAGTGACCACTTTACAACATTTTGACCTTGACATAACACAAAAGAAACTTTATCACGAACGTACATCAATTTTTAATTTTTCTTTTTCTTTTGGAGGAAGCCCCTTTTTTTTCCTTTTCATTTTTTTCTTTTTTGTCCATTTTTGGACTTGTTTTTTTTTTTTTAAACACGTACTTTATCATTGCAATTGACATGGACCAACCAGTGCTTTACATAACATCAAGGGCAAGGATTAGGATAAGCCAATAGGGCAGGCTTGCAAAACTCAAGATATATAAGGTTGTTTACTCAAATTCTTCAGATTTTCCTCAACATGAAAGTCCTGTGCTCAATGAATATATGAGCGGCATGAGTAGAACCCATTAATATCAACAATACTCATTAGCAAGTATCAAATAGAATCATTTAATTTCATGGAATTAAGAGAACGAAATAAACAACTAATCCCACTGTCATCATAACATACGCGTCGATCAAGGGAAACTTGGCTAAACTGTTATAATGCACGCTCAAAATGCACAAAAAGATGTTCAAAATTTTAAAAATTTGACCAAAAATGAGCATATGCAAATGAGCCTCACCCCCACACCTAAATCATGCATTGTCCTCAATGCAACAACATCAATCATTAAAGCACAAGAGATAGGTGAGATGGAGCAATACAGCCTGACGAGACGGCGTGGACATGTATATATGACTCCTTCAACCTGGCACAAGCACCCGAAAAGAGAAAAAACAAGCCTCGAAGCAACTAATTAGTTCAAAAACAAAATTAAAAACAAGAAATAACGAACCTAGGTTGCCTCCTAGGAGCGCTAAGTTTTACGCCATCAGCCGGGCGTAATGGGTTCAGCGAAGATCAAGTAATGGCATCAACCAAAGAAACAACTTCATCGAGCTCACCTAAGACAACATCTCCAGCATAATCAGAAGTGTCACACATGATTTCAGAAGGGAGAGAGTAGTCGGGTGGATGCCTAACGGGAGCAGCAAAAATTGTAGATCGAAGCTTATAAACAGCTTGCAACCAAGACTTATCGAGCTCAACTAATATGTCCTTAGATAGTACACTAGTCAATGGTCTAGTCAACTTCCCACGGTCCTTAAGGAATCCCTTATAGAAACTCGCATGACCTAGAAAGTCTCTAACTTGCTTCACATTTAAGGGAGGAGGCGAGTTCACATTCAATTCTATCGCAGCTCTATCAACCTCAATACCCTCCTTAGACAACCTATGGCCTAGTACAATTTTCTCTTGAACCATAACATCATGATTCTTCTCCCAACCCAAGACTTCTTTCATGTCCGGGTTCAACCTTCGTTGCATCTCTTTAGAAGGTTTTGCATTCTCATCATGGGGGTCGCTAACTAGGGTAGAGGAGAGTGTTTGGTCCACCAAATCATCAGCAATATCCACACAAAAACACTCTGACTCATCCTCACTAGTGGGTGACGTTGAAGCCTTAAAAATATTTAACCTGATAGTCATGTTTGCAAAGCTAGCATCCATTACCCCAGATCTACAATTAATCGTGGCATTGGCCGTCGCTAAGAAAGGCTGACCTAGAATGACAGGGATATAGTCTTTCGGATGACTAGAAGGTTCCATGTCAAGCACAAGGAAATCAGCTGGAAACATGGCTTTGTCTACCTTCACCAGTACGTTAGTAAGCTCACCAAGGGGGGATCCTAGTTGATCTGTCCGCTAACTACAAGGTTACCGTGGTGGGTTGCAACTCCCCTAAGCCTAAGTCCTCATAAACCGAGTAAGCAATAATGTTGACACTGGCTCTTAAGTCTAGTAAAGCTTTATCAATCGGGTAGTCTCCAAGTGAACAAGAGATGGTGGGGACACTAGGGTCTTTGTACTTAATTGGAGTGTCGCACTTCAGAATAGAGCTTACTTGCTCGGCCAAAAACACTTTTTTAGGTAGATGTGCTCTAGATTGCCTCTTTTGGTTCAGTAGATCCTTAAGGAACTTCACATAGGCCGAGATCTGTTTAATCGCATCAAGAAGGGGAATGTTTATCTTTACTTGCCTAAATGCCTCCAAAATGTCTTCCCACTTCTTGTCCTTCCCATTTGGATGTGGTGCAACTAAAGCCTGGGGGAAGAGTACTCTAGGTACATATGAGGAAGGTAGATCAGAGGTCTTGGGAGTGGGAGAAGGGTGCATGACCTCATCGGTCGCCTTCTCTCCTTCCTTGCTCTTCTCTTCTCCCTCACCACTTATGGGTACTTCACTCTCAACACTCACTCCATCGTCAACTTCTGTCCCACTTCTTAACACTGTAATGGACTTTGCTTGTTCTTGATGGGGAGGATAGTTGTCTTGCCTTACACAGTTCCTAGGGTTCTCTATAGCCTGGCTAGGGAGTCTTCCCTCATCTCTCCTACACGGAGTGTTAGCTAGTTGACCTATTTGGGTTTCTAGCTTTGCAATCGATTGTGTATGGGAGTGGAGGAGTTGGGAATTAGCTTCCAAACCTTTCAGCGCACTCAAAACCTTCTCTTTAAAATTCGAATTAGAGCTCAAATTAGGAGGTTGAGAGTAGTTGGAAGCATACCCTTGCGGTTGAAAACCGATGGGTCGTGTCATACCAGGTGAGTGAGGTTGTGGGTGAGATTGCTGTGGCACAAATTGTCCTTCTCCTCCTTGCCTCCAGGAGAAGTTAGGATGGTTTCTCCAGCCCAAATTGTACGAGTTAGAGTATGGGTTGTTACGTGAGAATCCTTGGGCTGCATCGACTTGTTCCTCCGGCCACTCCACATAAGGTGAAGTAGAGGGGCAGTCATGTGTAGAATGAGAGACACTAGAGCATGAAGAGCAAGCATTATGCACGTTTGAAACATGAGACATATTAGGTACAGTAGAGGGGGCCAATGTCATTTTAAATAGGGAAGTTAACTGCTCTACGGAAGAGCCAAGAGAGTCTACTTTCTTATCTAAGATGGAGGTGTGAGCAATCTCATTTACTCCTCTATTTAACCTAGTAGCATTAAGACGTGCATGTGCAGCAGATTGTTGTGAATTGTCATTCAAAAGTTCGAATAGTTCCCATGCCTCGTCCTCATTCTTTCTAAGGAACTGACCACCGCATGAGACATCAACAGTTTGTTGACCCTTCTCGTTTAACCCATAATAGAAGTTTTGGACTAGTTGCCATTTAGGGATAGCATGATGTGGATAAGCTCGTACGAGTTCTCTAAACCTATCCCAACTCTCATGAAACTCCTCAGTAGGGAGTTAGGCGAAGGTGTTAATGGCTCTCCTAGCGGTGTTAGTCTTACTAATGGGATAGAGTTTCTTAAGAAATTCTTGTTGCATTTGAGTCCAAGTACTAATCATGCCACTAGGTAAGGTGCCTAACCAATATTTAGCCTTTTCCTTTAAAGAGAAAGGAAAGAGGCGAAGCAAGATGGCGTCATCACTGACGTCAGAAATCCTAAAGGTTGAGAAAACCTCCATGAAACTGTCCAAGTGTGTGTATGGGTTCTCATTACCTAAGCCATGGAATGAAGAAAGCATTTTTATAGTATGTGGCTTAAGCTCGAACTGATGGGCTATCGGTGGCAACCTAATGCAAGACTGTGAGGCGTATGTGGTGGGAGTAAAGTAGTTCATAAGTGTACATGGTTGTTGTTCGTCAGCCATTACGGTTTGTGCTTGGTGTTGTGCTCTAAGGTCTTTTAAAGTTCTTTCAATTTTAGGGTCGAATCTAGTAAGGTCCAGAGACAAAAAGCGACGACCGTGCATGAACAATTAACCACACGAAGCAAGTACATTAAAAATTAAATAAGCAAAACAGATAAAACAGACGAAACAAATACTAAAAAAAAGACAGATAACAGAATACTCTAAAATCTACTTATGCGCGAAAATCACAAGAAAAATAATGCTAATAAAAAGAATTTTTTATTTTTTTTTAAAGAAAAGAGACAATGACAATTAAAGAGAATTAAAAATTAAAAATTCTAAATTAAGAATCAAATTAAATTAAGATGTCAAATCTTGGGTTGAAAAATAAAATAAATTAATTTAAAATTAAACAAGAAATAGAAAGTTAAAAATCAAAGAAAATCACAAAAATAAAATCACGAACGTTGCCTAGTCCCCGGCAACGGCGCCAAAATCTTGATGTGTTTTTCTACGTCTATCAAAATTTAATATAAAACCTTATCTAATAAACGCACCTAAATTGAAGTGTAGGGCGAGAGGGTGTCGAACCATGGGAACTAAGAATGCGTGATTTATTCTATGACTTAAATTGATTTGAATAAAATTGAGAGGTTTTTGTATTAATTAACCTAAGGAAACAACAATTAAACTAAAGTAATCTACTTCTAATCGGAAAAGTGTATTAAATTGGAGCCTAGGGTTTCGAATCCATCGTTAGCCAATTACTTTTGTGTTAACTTTTAACTTGGGATTATTAATTGTCACACGGGTAGTGGTTTAGGCTACAAGCTTCAACCTACTAATGTGATGTTGTCAGTATCGCATATTAACCCTATCTAACTAGAGCATAAGAAAAATAGGCTTTACCTAACGTATTGTTAATTATTATGTATTGACCCTATCTAACTAAAGTATAGGGAAGATAGACTTTAATTAACAATTCGGTTAATACTATTGCTTGATTAATTAATCCTAAGGCTACAAGCACAAAGAATTAATTTATAAATATCAGTATCAACAATCAAAGGTTACAAACTCAATAATCATATCAATTGAATAAACAATAAAAATATAATACTTCAAAGTATTTATCTCAACCAAGCAATTCATGAAAACAATCAAATTAACCCGAATTAAAAGTAAACAAAAGTAAAGGCTAAGATTTCATCTAACCCCAGAGAGCAAGCTAGCTCTCCATCAAGAATGATCCGGTGAAGGAGGAGATGAACGAACTCATGTCGGTCTTCATGCTAATTTTGCTCTCGTTCTAATTTAACGAAAAAAAGAAAAATAAAATTTAATGAGAGAGAGAAAGCTGAGAGAAGAGAGAGAAAGAGAGAGGTGGTCCCCCCAAACCAGAGACCGAACAGAGACCCCCCCAAAACCAGAGACCCCCAGCTCCGTTCGTCCTCCTCTTCTTATAATCGAACCTAACGAAACCCTAAGTCGGTGCTGGTGGTGGGCCAGAGGTCTGGTCGGTGATGCGCGAGTATGGGCTAGTGTTGAACAAGGCCTGCGTTGCTGTTGGGCCGAGGTTGAAGATGGCAGGGGTCACGGGTTGGTGGTCGATCTGGGTCGGAGTTGATGCTGTTGACGTGCTGGGCCTGGGTCGGTGACGGTGGTGTCGTAGGCTGGCTGTTGGTGTTGTCGGGCCGGACAAAGGACACGGGCTGGAACAGGGCACCGGGCTGAGGACGAGCTGGAGGTTGTGGACGACAGGGATGATGGGCTGTGCGTTTGGGCTGGAAGTGTAAAAGGGAGCTGTTTGGGCTGGGATGCTGCTGGTGTTGTCATGGGCTGGTCGTGGCTGGTGGTGTTGGGCCGTAGGTAGGGGATGATGAACATTAGCGGGCTGCGTTTTTGGGCTGTGACAGGGTGTTGGACCAGCGGTTGGGCTTTAATTGGTTTTGGTGGGTCCGTGACGTGCCAGTAGCTGGTGTCGGGCTCAATGATCTCATCCCAATCTCCTATGAACTTGATTTAATTGCTTAAGCATCCAATTTCAACTCGTTTGCACTAAAATTTGACAATTTTTGAAACTTTAATTTCAAACCTATGAAACATAAAAATTACCAAAATGAGAATAAAACTTTTATTAATCAGGTGCAAAATAATTAAAATAACAATTGAAAGATGCGTAAATATGAGACGCATCAGGTACCTAAGTGATAAATACTCAAAACCTTAAGGTATCTAAGTGATAATTTTTCTAGCAAAAACATATTGTGGGAATATGTTATAAAACATATAAAATACAAGGCACATCACGTGTTAACCTGAAATTGAGATGGTTCGAACCTGAAATGATTCGCCACTAGCTGAGTCCAACCCTAGTAGATCCAAAAAAAATAGAATCATCCAATATAGTTGACTCAAACTCGAGATGATTTGAATTTTTATAAATTACAATTTCAACATGTGATTTCTTTGGTTATTAAAATAATGAAATTCCAGCCAGTTCTAAGAGTGGAATTAAAATTTCAAATTTTCATTTCACGTTCCAAACATGTCTTAAAAGATTTCACATTTACTCAAAAGTCTTTGTACTTTGTCCAGCATGTCAAATTATCAATTAAGTCAGTTTACTCTTCATTTTTTCAATTTACCGATGTATAAGTTATGTTAAATTAGTCTTGTATAATTTACATTTTATTAATTTAGTCGTACAATAAAATTGTAGTTAAATTCACAATGTAATTTTCAACGACTCAATAATATCAAAAGTAAGTGAACCAATACAAACCAAATTATTAACTCAATGCAAACTCATTAATAGCTTGTCTACTGAAAATTTCCTCGCCGACTTTATACCATAAATTCACAAGAATATAAATTACACAAATGATTTAATAGAATGAATATAATAAAGGGAGTTGTCATTCTTGAAATGAAAATTAATATTGCTAGAATAATAATATAAATTATAAACAATAAAAATTATAAAACTGTTTTAAAAACTAAAATTTTAGTCTAATAATAATAATTTTGCTAATTTTATTTATTTATTTTTTTTGACAGTACAAAGTGGGGGAGGGGGGTTATGCTGCCTCGAACTATCAACCCCAGGGTGGGGTATGATCACCCCACCACTGGGGCAACGAAGTTCTTGGCATAATTTTGCTAATTATACAGAATAAAAAGGATCTATGCTGTGCACTGAGTCACTCAAAAAAACAATATCCCGTTTACAAATGGAAGACATGTTCACAAAATCAAGACTTACAACTCTTTTGCTTCCGTCTTTTACTTTTCTCTCTCTTCCTGAAAAATGGACAAAAAGAGTGGCCCGGATTTCCGCCACTGAAACTCAAATTACAATTTCTCAATTGTTTTCAAACGTTTCACTCAGGAGTGGGACAACATCCACTCGCCCCGCGATGCTTCGGTGGTGCCCGGCCCTGCTACTTCTCGCGCCCCTGCTAGTCCTCGGTGGTTCACCGGCGAGTCTCTTGCATCTTGAGAGAGCTTTTCCGGTGAACCAGAGGGTGGAGCTTGAGGTTCTCAGAGCCCGTGACAGTGCTCGCCACTCCCGAATCTTGCAAGGTTTTCGTGGTGGCGGTGCCGGTGCCGGTGCCGGTGCCGGTGTCGGTGTTGGTGGTGTGGTGGATTTGGTCGTTGAGGGAAGTTCCGATCCGTACCTAGTCGGGTAATTTTTCTTGAATGTTAAAAATTTGTTTTAGTGTGTGTATTGTCTTTTATTGATGTAATTATGTGTTCTTTTTAGTGTTGTGGCACCAGAAGTTGCTCAAGGGTAACTCCCCTACTCCCTAAAATTTTGCTTGAAATCAAAATAGTCACTTTAATTTTTAATTGGGTTATCCACGTCGAAGGTGGCTGTACTTTGATATTGATATTGATATTCTCGGAGGCCATACAAAATTTTCAAATGCAGTCTTTCATATATAATAATATTCTCTTTTAAAAGCTATTAATATTAATAATTATTACTTCAAAAATTACAATTTCCAAAATTTTGGAGGCCCCAAGCGATTGGCTGGGTGGCTTGTGATTATGCCTGGCCCCTGTGTCAATTTATGATACATCCCACAATGTTACACTGCTTGGGAATAGAAGAGACTCTAGTGCAAAGCCACCTCCATTACGAGGTGGTGATGTCGGAATTGCGGTGTTTGTCTGAGACTAGATATTAGTGCAAAGCCAATCCCTAAAGCGCTGATGGTGATGTTAGAATCACAATGTTTGCCCGGGACTTGTATCTAGTGCAAAGCTAATTTGCGCGTGGACGCAAAGCATGGTGGATTGATACATCCCATATCAATGGGATTGAGCAAAAAATGCCAAAATATATACTAAGGGAATTATACCATCCATTGTCAATGAGTTTTGAGATGGAACCTCCTTTGGTGTATATCAACTTCATTTTTTTTTTTTTTCACTTTTAACTTTAAACTTAGCCCTTTTAATAATTAAGGACTAAATTGGCATACATAGACTAATTATGATTAAAAGTATAAGGATTAAATTGACATATAAGACAAAGAATAGAAACCTATGGTGTAAATAATCCTTTTAATTTCGTCAAATTACATTTCAAACTATCAAAGTGTACAACAACAACAACAACAACAACAAACCCAGTGCCATACCCATAAGGGCTCCCACCAGATCAGGGTCTTTTGGTTTTTTTTTTTTTGGGGGGGGGAGGGGGGGAGGAGTTGTACGCAACCTTACCCTTTCAGGGTGTTACCTTAAAGGAAGGTTGTGTCTCGAGGACTCCCAACCCTAAAAAGCAAGAAAAGCAAGCAAGCAAAAAAAAAAAAAAAACAAAAAGTAACAATACAACAATAAAACAACAAGCATTAAAGCAAAAAGCAACAATAAAACACACAAACAACAAGCACAATAGCAAACATGTGAGTCTAGGAGCGATATGGACCAACTTAGTTGTGCTTCTCTATCCTAAACCATTATGTTAGCTACACATATTCTAAACCGTGACTCAACTCTATCTAAGCCATCTCCTCATTTAGGTTTAGTTGAGTGAGGTCATTTCTAATCGTGTCCATGTAGTTCTTGTTTGGCCTACCTCTATCTCTCCTTCCATGCATAGCATGAAGTTGTTTGCATCTCCTGACAGGGTAGTGATTGGTCTCCTCCTAAAATGCCTGACCATTACAAACGTTGCTCCCTCAACTTATCCACAGTTGAGGTGGTGCCTAATTTGTTTCTTATAATGTCATTTCTGATCCTATCCTTCCTTGTATGTCCACACATCCACCGTAACATCCTCATCTCTGCCACCTTCAACTTCTGCGTGTGTTGTCGTTTAACTGGCCAACGTGCTGCACTGCAACACATAGTCATTCTCCCTACCTCCCTTCAACTTTAGCGGAAACTTTCTATTGCATAGTACTGCAAAAGCCAACTTCCACTTATGTCATCCTACTTTAATCCGGTTGTTGACATACTTGTCAACTCCGCCGTCCTACTGCACATGGACCTAAAACGTTTGAAACAGTCTCTTTTCAGTATGGATTCCGATCCAATCTTCACATCTTCTATGCTTGTGGTTTCAATATATAATTTAAATTCCATATACTAGGTTTTGGATCTACTGAGTTGTAAGCCTTTCGAATCCAAGGCCCTTCTCCAAAGTTCCAGCTTCTCATTTCCCTCTTCTCTTGACTCGTTCATTGGGACTATATCATCTGCAAAAAGCATGCACCAAGGCATACCCGCTGCGCCTAGTGAGCTCGTCCATGGTCAAGATGAACAAGAAGGGGCTCAAGGCTGATTCTTGATGTAACCCAACTGTAATTGGGAAGACATTTGTCTCTCCTTCCGCTATATGCACATTGGTCAATGCGTCCTCATACGTGTCTTTAATGGGTCAAATGTAAGATACGGGGATGCTTTTCTTCTCCAAGACCCTCCATAAGACCTCTCTTGGCACTCTATCATACGCCTTTTCTAAATCGATGAAAACCGTGTGTAGATCCTTTTGTCTATCTCCATTGTACTCTATAGTATGCCTTAGGAGATGAATGGCATTTGTTCGTAGATCTACTCGGCATAAATTCAAATTGATTACCTGGGACACCTTTTTGTTGCCGTAGCCTTCTTTTGATGACCTGCTCCCAAACTTCATAGTGTGGCTTATTAGTTTGATACCCCTTATAGTTGGCACAACTGTGAATGTCCCCTTTGTTCTTATAAATTGGTATCAACGTGCTCTTCCTCCACTCATCAGACATCTTCTTACCTTGAAGAATTTGGTTGAATAGTTTAGTCAACCAACTTATGCACTTCCCTCCAATGCATTTTCATGCCGCAATGGGTATTTTCGTTTGTTGCTTTACCCTTACCCATCTTCTTTAAAGCTTCTCTGACTTCCTCAAGTCTAATTCACCTATAATACCAGTAGTTCTGATGCTCCTTAAATGATCAGAGTTCTCCTAGGCATATATTTGTATTCCCATTTTCATTGAAAAAATCATAGAAGTAGGCTTTCCACCTTGCATTAATTTGTTACTCATCCACGAGCACTTGTCCATCCTCGCCTTTGATGCACTTTATCCGATCCAGGTCTCTAGTCCTCCTTTCTCTCGCTTTAGTGATTTTGTATGGGTCCCTTGCTTCCTCTTCGGTATCCAACCCCTTGTCGAAAACCTCGTAAGCCTTGGATTGTGTCTCTCTGACTGCTATCTTTACTTATTTCTTAGCTTGTTTATATTGTTGTTTCTTGTCCTTGTCTCCATTTCGATCCCATTCGTTGTAGTCTTGTTTGGCCTTAATTTTCTCTTGGACTTCCCTGCACCACCACAAGGATTCTTTGTGATTTGGTGCCCCACCCTTTGACTCACCTAGTAGTTTGGGTGTTGAGCCTCTGATCTTTTGTGTTGTTTGGTTTTAAATGTGCTTTATATCCCCCTCCAAGTCCCAGTCAGGCTCAAACTCTACTCTTTGCTTAGAAGTTTGATACTTGTGTCCCTTCAAGTCTCGCCAGCTAGTGCGTGGGTGCACGGGTTTCCTAGTTCTCTTGCCCCTTCTCTTGGCCTTGACATAAGCACACAAAAACTATCAATTGTATTCATTGGATATTCTAACGTACTTTTGTCATTTTTTTCAAAAACAACATATAACCGTCAAGATTGTGTGAATATCATGTCATGTGATGTAAAGGGTTTAATCTAAACCAAGTGATGTATACCTGATCATGAGCTTTAATGGGGCCGATATTTGGATAAAATTGCAATGTTGAGTTACAAACTAACAGCTAGGGGATGTAAAGGGTCTCTCTTATTTCAAGTAACAGTTCATGGGTCTCAGTGATATTTATCAATTGTTACATTGTTTTATATTTTATGCACATAATGATTTTTGTCAATCAAGTGGAATAAAAATTTTGGCTAACATCGTAGTTGCAGGAAACTCCTAAAATGCTAATGTTTCATGCTCAGAAATGTGATTCAGTGTTTCAAAGTCAGATTCACGTTTCCAACACATATCAATCTCGATGGGAACACTGTTCAAATGATCATTGAATCATTTTGATAACAAAATATTTATTAGATGATTTGTTGGCTTAGTATATTACTCGATTTAAAGAACTATTGATTTTTGTGGACTTGTTGGAGTCAATTTTCTTGATTTTATTCATTTGAGTACTTGGCTTTCTTGGTTATTTCTTAACATCGACTTTGTTTTGATATTTATGCTTGAAAGGCTCAATTGATGACATGCTATTAATTTTCGTACATTATATATATGATATATACTCTATGAGGCACTGGGTTGTTGTTGTATATGATATATAGTAATATAAGTTCTCTCTCCACACTCACAATCTTAGAAACTTCCATGATTGCCTGCTTCCCATTCCTTGCTTCCGTTTCTGCTCCTGTTCTTGCTCCCGCTTTGTGCAACTATGGCTAAAATTGCAACGTGTTGCTGAAGTTTTTGTCATTTGCCAGGAGAAACGAAATCTAATGTGTCTGTTTTCTTCTACAGTTTATACAATTTGGTAGGAAATTTCTATTTTTTGGCTCCATCCTGTTGATCTCATTCCTAAATTATTCAGAATCAGATTTTCTATGGCTTTGAATGAATGTATTGCTAGTGGTCTATTGGTAAAAACATTATCAATGTTGGGAACATAGGACGAGAACTAGTGTTCAATGTTTGAAAGACAAGATAACATGGCATGAAATTTGGCTTGGAAAGAAAAGCACTTTTTCCTGGGTTTGAGGGTGTTTGGCTTGGAAAAATGGTGCTTTTAAATAGAAGATGAAGTTGGTATTTTAGTTTTAAACAAAAAAAAAAAAAATAGTATATCTCCTTTAAAGCGAATACAAAATCATAAGCAAAAACTGAAAACCTTCTAGACAAAAATACCCCCATTGTAAAAGTGATTATGCAAAAAGTGCTTCTGAAAAGAGCAGTTTTTTCATAGTTTGGCCAAATGGACTTGGACACAACACGTATGACCTAATGTGACTCAAATTTGATAGTTTGCTATTTTAATATATTAAAAAAATTTAACTAATTGGCATGGTTGCTATGTTTTATCACTTTTTAAGGGAAACATAACTTCAACATTGTTTACTTATTGAAATGACTAGGCATGATATGTTTGTCACTCCTTGGCCTCACACCAACCTTACCAAAAAAAAATTATGAATATGTTGGATTGTTTCTATTTCCTTATTTAATTTAATAAATTTCTGTCTATTTCCTTGTTTAATTTAATAAATTTCTCTGCCTTGTGTTATTGATACAAGTTAGGCTATATTTCACAAGAGTAAAACTGGGTACTCCACCGAGGGAATACAATGTGCAGATTGATACAGGAAGCGACATTTTGTGGGTCACTTGCAATTCGTGCAGCGATTGCCCGCAAACTAGTGGACTTGGGGTAATATATCTACATTCATAGTAGTTCCTTTTTGAATAGTGTCCAGTGCAGTGAGTATTTCCTTTGTGTTAAGCCTTCATATGCGAGTCTAGTAACAAGTCCACATTTTAGCTATAGAAGAGATCAACATATAAACCTTGTGTAAATTGGGGCTCTCTGCTAGGCTTGTAGGCCCAACTTCTCCTATATGACTTGGGAACGCTTCAAAGTGGGTGCTGCGTACAATCTGGAGATCAGCCTTAGTGTCCATACATTGACCAAGACAACGCCGGTTACCAGAAAAAACATATAAATATTGTGGGTTACTCCTCCTAAAGCCAATTGGTTTTTGGGATGGAATTTCACTTGGGCTTATATGTGGATCTTAAATGTCAACTCTATGTGCTTGACCTCACCTTGACAAAACTTGTCACATTGTCTATGTATACTACATTGAAGTGGAACTAAATTTAACCTTCAAAATGTGATTGTTACATATATTTTTCTCTGCTCAACTATTACCATATAACTTAGTGTACATGCACCGGGGAATCCTTAGTTTAAACATATCACTGCTCTGTCCTTAATGTTGGCATACTTATAAACCTTCTGAAGCGTTCTTTCCAAATTTGCTGATTTCTGTGACAGATCGAGCTTAATTTCTTCAATAGTGCTAGCTCGTCAACAGCTTCAATAGTAACATGTTCGGACCCCATGTGTTCTGCCATCATTCAAACGACATCTTCCCAGTGTTCTCAGGGAACTCACTGTAGTTATACTTTCCAATATGGAGATGGAAGTGGGACATCTGGTTTCTATGTGTCTGATTTGTTTTACTTTGACATGATATTGGGGAACTCTATGGTTGCTAACTCATCTGCTTCTGTCGTTTTTGGGTGAGCTTCCCTTTACAAGTTTTTCTCTTTTACTTAGTTGTTTTGATGAGTGTACATTTATTCACTTCTACCTGGATTTTCATAAGATAGTAAATTGTGGCTGTTATAGATGTCACTAAGGCCTTGGTCTTGTGGTAAAATTTTCAAGGCTGGGGCTTAAGACAAGAGGTTTTATGTTCGAATCCTCCTAACCCGTTTACCTACCAAGAAAAGGTTGTTAGAGATTGTATCATGGCCTTGAACTTGGCAATACAAGTGTGTGTTTATTTGTTGAAATATTTCATAATTTTCTATGTATATTTTTCCAAGATGTAATCTATGGAAAATGGAATACAGTAGAACACTTGAAAATTTTGGAAAACACGGAGAAAAGAACCTGAAAACTTGCTTTCCTGGAAATTTGGAGAGAAGGATCCTATTTTTCTCGGAAAATGTGCTTTTTTTTTTTTGGAAACCTTTTCATTATGTAGTGGCTCAAATGGCCCAAAGCACTTCCAAGGAACAATCCCAGGCCCTTTCTACAATATTTGTAAGAAAAAAAAAGAAATTTTCTCCAACTGGAAATGTGCTTAAAGTCCAGTCTGTGGACATGTTTGATCCGTTGGTGTTTTCGGTTTTTCCTCTGAGCAGGTGTAGCACTTATCAGTCAGGGGACTTGACCAAGTCAGATAGAGCGATAGACGGGATTTTTGGTTTTGGTCAACAGAGTTTATCCGTCATTTCCCAGTTATCTTCCCGAGGAATAACACCCAAAGTGTTCTCCCACTGCTTGAAAGGAGAGGGAAGTGGTGGAGGCATACTGGTTCTTGGTGAGATTATGGACCCGAGAATTGTCTATACTCCGCTTGTGGCATCACAGTACGTTCTCATTCTATTATCTTAAATTCTAATTTTGATACGCTTTCTGTGGCATTTCATCGTTTGTTTTTTGTGGTAATAGGAGTATTTGGGCCAACTTACGCACAACTTGACTAATCCCCAGGTGCACACACCACCCACATTAGAAGCGTTTTGGAAATTTTCCATAAAACCACCTTACTTTTCTAGGCGGCCCCATAAAACCACCTTAATTTTTTTTCTTTGCAGGAAACCACCTTACTTTTGCAACAAATTTGCAATGTCACACCTTATGACAGATTCCGTTAGCTCCGTTAACTCTGTTAGTTCAAGTGCTCTGTATTCGGCTTCTTTTAACCAAAAAGACGTGTTTAAGCATTATTAATCTGATAACATTTATCAAATTACCATTATATGCTTCAAAATTAAAAATATAGGAAAATTCAGAAAAAAAAAATTTAAGATTTGAATTTAAAAAAAAATTGAAACAAATTTTGGAAAAATTTAAATTATAATAATATTTGTTAACTTTTAGAAAAAATTAGATTAATAAATTTAAAATTAAAAAATCTATCAAATTAAAAATAAGGAATTTTCTACTTTTATTTAAAAGATAGAGATTTTATATTTTTAGTTGAAAGATAGGAGCTTTTTGTTTTTAAGCAAAATATAAGAAGATTTTTTAATATTTACACAAAATAATCTTTTAGTTAATTATAGTAATAACCTTATAAATTTAAACGATAATAAATATTTTTTAAGATTTTCATAAAAAATGCTATAAGATAAAAATACTAATTTATTTTTAAAAATATAAAATTTAAAATTAGATTTATAAATTTAAAATTTAAAAACAGTCAAAACTAAAAATTTGAAAAAAAATTCGAAAAAATAATTTTTTAAAAATTTGAAAAACCAAAGTTAAAAAATATTTTTCCAAAAATTATTTTTTCATTATTTTATTTTTTAAATTTTGTACATTTTTTTAATTTCAAATTTATTAATGTCTAAAGAGTGTGTTATATTTAGTGACAAAGTTTGGGGAGTGAGTTGTGTGTAATAAAAAAGTTAAAGGGCTAAATTTAAAGTGTAGGGAATGTATTATATTTAATTGCAAAGTTAAAGGGATTATTATATGAAATTGAAAGTACAAAAAGTGAATTTGTTTTTAAGCCAAGGGTACAATGGTCATTTGATAATTGTTTTTGAATTAATAATGCCTAAACACGTCGTTTTGGTCAAAAGAAGCCCAATACACAACACTTGAACTAAAGGAAACTGTCATAAGGTGTGACATTGCAATTTTTTTGCAAAAGTAAGGTGGTTTCCTGCAAAGAAAAAAAAAATTAAGGTGGTTTTATTGGACTGCACAAAAAAGTAAGGTGGTTTTGTGGAAAATTTTCAAGGTTTTTTAAGTGTAATAGGGTAAGTTGGGGGTTATAGACTCAACGGATGGCCCGTAGGAATTACTTGCACTCATCTATAGGATTTGAACCTTAAATCTAATGCTTCGTCAAGCACCGAGCCCAAGTGCCTTACCATTTGAGCGAAACCCCTTGAGGTTGTTTCACTGTTCCTTTTTCCACCATTTGAGCATCTTCACTGCTAAGCAGTTTGGCAAATCAGTATCACTTCTCTTTGAGTTCTTTTATTATTGATCATTTGTGTACATGCTAATTGTTTAATTTTTATTTGAAGGTTTGTTCATTGCAATCCAATTTGTTAAGTGTGTTTTTTTTCTCTTTTCGTTAGGCGAACTAACATGGGTTGGTGACTTGGGCAAGCCAAATTAGCAAATTTAGGGTTGTTTAGAAACAAAGAATTTTTTCTTTTTGGAAAATTTTCCAATAAAATTGGCTAATTCAAAAAGCTGTTTAGAGTCCTGTTTTCCAATTGGACAAGTTGAAAAGCAGTTTGCTAATTTTGCCTATTCTTTTGAAAATTTGGAAAACAATTTAAAATAATGTCTAAAATTCTCTAGCTCCGTGTTTCCCAATTTGCCTATGTTTTCCACGCGTTTTTTCTTGTTCGCTTTTGTTCTTAACGAGAACAGCATTGCCATAGTACAAGAGGTCATAAAGGACGATATGTCCCAACAAATGCAAATGATAGAGGTCAAACTAGCAATTATACTCATTGTTCAGATTTGGTTCAGATCGTATTATCGGGTTTTCAAATTTACGAGTTTACTTATGCCTATAATTTTCAATTTTTAGAAAATTGAAAAAAGTAAGATCACTTGAGCATATTTTATAATTTTCTATATTGAAACATTATAACAATTTTTCATTCCGAAACATATTTTTCCAATTAGAAAATGACAAAAACAAAATTAGAAGATGAAAAGGAAAAAAGAAAATGAAAAATAAAAGTTATTTTATGTTTCTAAAAAGGGTTACAAGATGTTTCCTATCATTTTTTTTTTCTTTTTTAATAACAAGTTATGGGCATAATAATACCCATAATTCTAGAAATTCCATAATATAATCCGGACATGATCCGATCAACTAAGATAACGATATGAAAATGACAAGTTTGTGTACATTCAATACCTAAAACTTTGGATATCGATTTGGATACAAATACCATGTTGGAATTTTTTCCGGGTGACAAATTTAGATATTAGAAATTGTCTACATATTTGTATGACTTTACTAGATATTGATTTAGATATTAAATAAACGTATTGTTATGACCCAACACTTAATCTTGGATCATAACTTGTAAACCCTAGTGAATTGTAGAGAAAGAGGGAGGAGGAGAAGGGAATTAAGGGAGAAATTTAGAAATTGAAGAAGAGAATAAGGGAGAAAGAGAGAGAGAGAATGAATTGTAAATTCTATTGAACATTCAAAAGTCTCTCATATAATGGCAATACCTTCCTTATACTAAGGAAATAAGGGAAAGGGGAAGAACAGCAAAATTAGGCCAAAAATCAGTAAAACCCCCCCAAAAAAAAAAAAAAAAAAAAAAAAGCTAACGCGCCAATTTGCTAGCTAACAGCTATTTAAACGCAATTCCGGCCAAAATGCCATTTAAAAGTTAGCTAAGAGTTCCGACATCCAAATCCATTTTATTGGGAATTTAGGTAATTTAAGATATTAATTCCAATAATTTATGCTCAATTTAACAGATTAGAACTAGGAATTAATAGAACTAACAATTTAAACCCTAGGTACATGACACCTATAGGTTACACAAAGTACAAATCGTATACTCGTAATGTTAATCATGCACAAAGAAAAGGAGTAATCCATTGTTAGAATATGAAAAACATGGGATGCCCATGCCTTCCATTAGGAAAATTGATTTCCAACTTCTTTAATAGAATGTGTAAAACTGGGAATCTGTCCAACTTCCCCAGTTGGAAAACGAATGTTAGAAGAGAAATGTATGGACACTCTCCCATTCGCACAGTCGCTGGGCACTCACGCTTATACATCCCCCATTTGTTTCAATTTCCTCTTTTCTTCCCTTTCAGCCTTCCTATTTTCTTTTTTTATTTCACTTTCAATTTTATAATAATTTTATTGGACAACAGCATAATTATTGAAATACATGTACTTTTTATTATTTTTAGGGTTATTTACTCTTTAATAACCATCTTCTTTAACAAATTAACTGAAAAGAGGTAGTTTCTACATATTATAACATCTATAATTTTGTGCTAATAACGAAAGAATAAGAGTATTGAAGGGTAACTTTTGTCATTTTATTGTAGCACAGATAAAAAAAGTTATGGAAAATGACATTATCATGTTAGAGAGTGGCCTTTTTATTAATACAATAAAAATTTAGAGGTCTTTTTAATAATTTAATAAGGTCAGGGTCTTTTTTATTATTTCTAAAAATATCGGGTATTAAAATATAAATAATCCTAAAAATAATACAAAAATACATGTATTTCAACAATTACGCTATTGTCCAATAAAATTATTATAAAATTCAAAGAGGAAATTGAAACAAATGGGGAATGTATGGGCGCGAGCGCCCAGCGACTGTGTGAATGGGAGAGTGTCCATAGCATTTCCCATGTTAGAATAATGTCTCCAGTTTTCCGTTTTCCATGAAAAATTGGAAAATTTTCTATTTCTAAACCAGCTCTTAACATTTCATTAGCGTTTGTATTTTTAGGAGAACTTAATCAATACTTGCTGAGCTCTGCCCAACATTATTCGCTCCTTTTTACATGTCTTTACATGACTCGGGGTCTTAAAACGCTGCCCGTGATTCTGACTGCGTAAAATCTCAAAATTTCCAGGCCTCATTATAATTTGAACCTGCAGAGCATTGCTGTGAATGGCCAGTTACTGCAAATTGACCATGATGTGTTTTCAACTTCGAATGGTCGTGGTACTATTGTTGATTCAGGGACAACACTCGCATACCTCGTTCAAGAAGCATTGGATCCTCTTGTCAACACGGTAAGTCTTCTTTGTTGTGTGATCATTTCTATAACTTCTCAATATTCCTTTTCTTGTTGTGAGCGGAAATAAACAATATACTCGGATCTCAATCGAATCAAATACCACGACAATGACGAGAAACAATCGGACTAAAAGAGAATCGAAACAATAGACACAGCGATTTACGTGGAAACCCCTTTACAATCGAAAGGGGAGAAAACCACGGGCGAAGATCGGAGCTTTTATTATTGAAACAAAAGAAGAAGAAGAATTACAGTATTCTCTCACACTTAATTTTATTGGTTGCGGCGCCGCAATAGGGAAACCTCTCTTTTGACTTGGACAATTAATATGACGTACCCTACGTCCGTATTTATAGATGCGCGTAAACCCTGTTTCCCGATCGATCGGGGGGTCCCGATCGATCGGCCCGCTCGCTGTAAGCGTCCCTACTTTACGTAACATTCCCGATCGATCGGGCTCTCCACGGCCCTTCTCCTTAATGCGTCAAGTAATTTTGAGACATATACCTAACAAATCTTCACCTTGGCTCAAAATAAAACAACTCCACCTTCTCCACAAACGCCCCCTCAACCGGGGCTAACATACATCAAACTGAAAGACCCACTAAATTTGAGCAATGCTTGAACTTGCTTCCTGGTAGAACTTTTGTGAACATGTCAGCTGGGTTATCTTCAGTCCCAATCTTCCTCAACTCCACCTTCCGCTCGTCAATCAGATCTCTAATAAAGTGATGCTTCACATCAATATGTTTCGTTCGGTCATGATGAGTCATCTGATCTTTCGCTAGGTGAATAGCGGACTGACTATCACAGTAAACTTTAACTGTCCCCTGCTCGACACTGATTTCACTGATCAATCCTCTCAACCAGACGGCTTCTTTGAACGCTTCTGTTACTGCCATGTACTCGGCCTCGGTAGTAGACTGTGCTGTAACAGGCTGCAAACACGCTCTCCAACTGATAGCTGTGTCACCTAAACAAAACACATACCCTGAAGTGGACTTCCTCTTATCAAGGTCTCCCCCATAGTCAGAATCTACATACCCAACCAAACAGCACTTACTTTTCCCATATTCCAAACATAAATCAGATGTTCCACGAAGATACCTGAGAATCCACTTTACTGCATGCCAATGTTCTCTGCCCGGATTCGCCATGTACCTACTAACTCTGCTCACTGCAAAAGCAATATCTGGACACGTGCAAACCATCGCATACATAATACTGCCCATTGCACTAGAATAAGGAATCTGAGACATGTACCTGACGTCTTCCTCAGTCTGAGGCGAATCTAACGCTGAGAGTCTGAAATGAGCTGCTAAGGGCGTGCTAACGGGGTTAGCATCCTTCATATGAAACCTGTCTAACACCTTCTCAATATACTTCTCCTGAGACAAGTATAATTTTCCAGCTTCTCGGTCTCTATGAATTTCCATGCCTAATATCTTCTTAGCTGCTCCAAGATCCTTCATCTCAAATTCACTCTTCAGCATTGATTTCAAATCATCGACATCTTTCATATCTCATGCTGCAATCAACATATCATCAACGTATAGAAGCAAATAAACAAAGCCTGAATCTGTCTTTCTGAAGTACACACAACTGTCGTACTTACTCCTGATGTAATCATGACTTGTCATGAACTAATCAAATCTCCTATACCACTGTCTAGGAGATTGCTTTAAACCATATAAAGACCGTCTAAGCAAACACACATGATCTTCTTTTCCTTCAACAACAAAACCCTCGAGCTGATGCATAAAGATACTCTCTTCTAGTTCACCATGCAAGAATGCAGTTTTTACATCCAATTGTTCAAGTTCAAAGTCATGCATGGCAACCAAAGACAATAATGCACGAATCGAAGTGTGTCTAACTACAGGTGAGAAAATATCATGAAAATCAATACCTTGTACCTGACTGTAGCCTTTAGCTACCAAACGTGCCTTGTACCTCGCATCTTCCACTCCAGGAATGCCCTCTTTTCTCTTGAAGACCCATTTGCATCCAACCAGTCTTTTCCCTGTAGGAGGCTTCACCAGTTCCCAAGTCTCATTCTTATGAAGAGACTGCATCTCTTCACTTATAGCAACGAGCCACTTTTCAGCATCTAATCTCGATACAGCCTCTGTATACGAAGTCGGCTCACTGTCATCTAACGTTTCAGTAGTAGAGAGGGCATAGGCAATCATCTCCTCATACCCATATCTCTCAGGAGGCCTGATTTGTCGCCTAGTAATATTCTCCACCTGCTGACCTGTTTCTGCATTATCAGTAACAACATCAGAAACCCGTACCTGAGGTGCTGGAATACTCTCTAGCTGAACAATCTGCTGATCTGACTGTATCTCTGTATCATCAGGTGTCTCAACCTGAACAGTATCTCTGTCAATGGAGGGTGTGTGTGGCGGATTAAGTAGAGCAGACTCATCAAAAGTAACATCTCTACTAGTCAGAAACTTCTGAACACATGGATCCCACAATCTATATCCCTTCACACCTGACGTATAACCAAGAAAGATGCACTTCTTGGCCCTAGGCTCCAGCTTTCCATCATTAACATATTCATATGCAGGACAACCAAAAACTTTGATCTGAGAATAATCAGAAGTTGAACCAGACCATACCTCTTCAGGAGTCTTCATCTGTAATGAAGAATGCGGTGTCTTGTTCACAAGGTAGCAAGCCATGCTAATTGCTTCTGCACACCATTCTCTCTTTAAACCTGCATTTGAAAGCATACAACGAGTCTTCTCAAGTAACGTCCTGTTTAACCTTTCAGCCACTCCATTTTGCTGAGGTCGACCTGTACATGTCCTGTGTCTAACTATGCCCTGATCTTCACAAAATTTAGTGAAGTCCCCTTCGACAAACTCAAGACCATTATCAGTCCTCAACCTCTTGATCGGCTTCCCTGTCTGTTTTTTGAGTAGAAATTTCCACTTCTTGAAGATATCATACACTTCATTTTTCTGCTTAAGAAAATAGACCCAAACTTTACGTGAGTAGTCATCAGTGAACGTTAGAAGATACCTGGACCCACCTTTAGAAGCCACTTTGGAAGGTCCCCATAGATCAGAATGTATGTAGTCTAACGTTCCCTTGGTCTGATGCACTGCTTCCTTGAAGCTGACTCTCTTCTGCTTCCCATAAATACAGTGCTCACAGAATTCCATCAGTCCTGTTGACTGACCACAAAGAAGTCCCCTCTTACTCAGCTCAGACAATGCTTTGTCACCAATATGACCCATTCTCATGTGCCATAGTCTTGTGATTTCTGCATCTGTCATAGCAGATGTGGAAACAGCAACTGCACCTGTCACGGTTGTACTTGCAAGCTCATACAAAGTACCAACCCTATTTCCTTTTATCACAATTAAAGCACCCTTACTGACCCGCATGACTCCACCTTCAGCAGTGTACTTGTACCCATTAGATTCAAGGGTACCTAGAGAAATCAAGTTCTTTTTCAAATCCGGGACGTGACGAACATCACTCAAGGTTCTAATAGTTCCATCATACATTCTCACACGGACTGTTCCAACACCCACTACCTTACAAGCAGCATCATTACCCATCAAGACAACTCCACCTTGTATAAACTTATATGTGGAGAACCAGTCTCTGTTTGGAGTAACATGAAACGAACAACCCGAATCCATAACCCACTTATCTATGGACCTGGACTGAGAATCAGCAACTAATAGAAACTCCCCCTCACTATCCTCCTCTACAACACTAGCCTCAGCGGACTTGTCTTGACCCTGGTCACCCCTGTTACCCTCTTTTGATTTATTCTTATATCTGTAACAGTCTTTTTTTTGTGCCCTTTCTTGTGACAATAGTGACACGAAAGGTTCTTATGTCTAGATTTGGACCTAGACTTATTCCCACCATTGGATCCCCTATGTTCTGATCTACCTCTCACATGTAAGCCACTACCCGCGTCATTCACTGAGTCAGATAATTCTTTATCTACCCGTTCTTTACTCACAAGGTTTCTTTTTACCTCATCTACAGTAATGGTTGGCCTACCCCCGTATATCATGCTTTCTACGAAGCCCTTATACGCATTAGAGAGCGAACACAGTATTATCATAGCTTGATCCTCGTCCTTAGGAACATCATCCAAAGCCTTTAATTCATGTATAATTGAGGTAAATTCGCTAAGATGATTCTTAAGAGATGTACCTTCTGTCATACGAAAAGTGTACAACCGCCGTTTCACTGCGAGTTTGTTAGAGACTGACTTGTGGCAAAACATGTCTAACAATTTCTCCCATAACTCCTTTGCGGTTTTAATCTCCAATACCTCTGACAAAACATCGTCAGCCAAACACATCTATATAGCCGTGAGAGCCTTCTCATCCAACTCTTCCCATTGTGCCTCGGTCAACGTTTCTGGTTTCTTCTCTTTCCCCTCCAGTGCTTTCTTCAAGCCGTTATGAGTCAGGAGTCCTTTCACACGGACTTGCCATAAGCTAAAGCTTCCCTGACCATTGAATTTCTCAACCTCGGTTTTGATACCTGATGCCATTGTATCAATTCGAAGAATCAAGCTCTGATACCAATTTGTGCGGAAATAAACAATATACTCGGATCTCAATCAAATCAAATACCACGACAATGACGAGAAACAATCGGACTAAAAGAGAAACGAAACAATAGACACAGCGATTTACGTGGAAACCCCTTTACAATCGAAAGGGGAGAAAACCACGGGCGAAGATCGGAGCTTTTATTATTGAAACAAAAGAAGAAGAAGAATTACAGTATTCTCTCACACTCAATTTTATTGGTTGCGGCGCCGCAATAGGGAAACCTCTCTTTTGACTTGGATAATTAATATGACGTACCCTACGTCCGTATTTATAGATGCGCGTAAACCCTGTTTCCCGATCGATCGGGGGGTCCCGATCGATCGGCCCGCTCGCTGTAAGCGTCCCTATTTTACGTAACATTCCCGATCGATCGAGCTCCACCCGATCGATCGGGCTCTCCACGGCCCTTCTCCTTAATGCGTCAAGTAATTTTGAGACATATACCTAACATGTTGTCCTTGGAGAACACTCTTTTAAAGGGTTTGCATTAAGCTAGGAAAATTTGACAGTATACAATAACACACTTGAACATGATATGATGATGGAGGATCCAGGTTACATGTTTAAGCTTAATAAATATTTGAGTTGAACTTGGATTTTTGTTGTGTTGGTCTGTTTCAAGCATGTTTAGACGCAATTTAAAACGACATATGTTAATGTCAGGTTGATTTGCTTCCCCTTCAATGTAACGTCAGCTACGTTCACTTACGTGAGATATTTGAGTTGGCATATTGCTATACTATATACGTTATTGTAGCCGTTGGCATGAAATTAATCAAAACGTTTGGTTATGTTGAGTAGATATATGTCATGTGTTGAGTAGATATATGTCATGTATTAATTACTAATATGAAATTAAGCATTTTGTCTTATTTGCATGTTGATGAATTAGCAGTAATAAGAAGTCGCCATATAATCATACTGGTAACCAACATGTTAGCCATTTCTTAATTAGGTTTTGTTAGGGACCAGGGTCCGGAGACATTTAACAAACGGGTAGGGTTTTTGTCGACCCTCTTGACTAGAATATCTTATACCACATTAACACAAACGGAACGCACAAGTCACATTTGCGGACCCCCACTTAGCATATGAAAGTGCTACAAAACGTCTACTAGCAATTGTTGTGTGAAGCTATACTGCTGAGATCAAGGGAGAAGGATTATGTGCAGGTATGGTTTTGAGGGTCAGATATGGTTCTTTTTAGGAATTTCGTCTGTTTGGTACAATTTGAAGTCTCTTAAGTGTATTATATCTAGGTGTCTAAGAGTTGGGCTATAAGCACTTTGAAGTGGAACAAAGGGTTCGAATGATATAAGATGTTAAGGTATTTGGTTTGCTGTGCCTCTGCTTCTGTTATGTAGGCTAAATGAGACTATCAACTTTCTGGAAGAGGTTTAAAAATTTATTTGCTATGAAGGAGCTTGCGTGTTTTGTAATTTGTTCCGAAATCGTTGTCACCTTCAAAAACTACAAGTTGTGAAATTCGTTGCACGAATTATGTTTTATTGTCAAAATTAAGAAAGGAAAATATAGAATAGACAACTTTAATATCAGAGTTGTAAGTTTGTGATATATATATAAATATAGAAAATAAACAAATAGGATACCCTGGGATAAATAGGACTATCCTAATAGAATTAATATATGATAATTTGCTTTTCAATCAATACTGATGGCAATAAGGACATATTGTCGCGAAGATAAACAAACCAATTTCGTGAAACTTGAAAAAACCCCTAGTGAAGATGTCAGCTAACTAATCTGTTAACTACCAAACCTAATTGATAGTTAAATTTGTGAAGGAAAGAGGTAAGATGAGAGAGAAAAGTGAAAGGGATGAGAATTTAGAGAAGGAGATGAGAACAAGAGGGAAACCCTAGAGGGATTCAGATTTTTATTAATTGGATAACAAGAATACAAGCTCTTAGATCTATTTATAATAGATCTCAATACATGGAATCAAAAGATTCAATGAACAGAACCCCAAAACCAGCAAACATAGAAAAAGGCGCCAAATGCAGTTAACCCGCTTGAACTGGTACTGCAGCACTAACTACCCTTGGCGCGCGACTTCCTAATTCAAAAATTACAACCCATACACGAGCTTATTACATCCCTTACAAGACTATTAATATTTTTTTTATGAATTTTAAACATTTATAACAATCCCCTCCCCTTGAAGGACTCCTTGTCCTCAAGGACAAAAACTCGGAAATTGGCTCTTCAAGAACTTTGGATGCTCCCAAGTGAGGAAATTGTTGTCTAAGTTCATCCACTTCACCAAAATCTGTTGTGTAGTCCTTGATCCTGCTGCAGTCATCCCGGTTCTCTTGGCTGGACAGGGTCCCAACAGCAGCCGTCCATCGGAACTGGTTTCGGGAGGTGCCTTGGAGCTTTTTTCACCCCTTGTGACCTTTTTTTTTAAGTAACGAAACATGAAATACAGGGTGAATTGTTGAATGTGATGGTAAATCAAGTTCGTAAGCCACGTTGCCAATCTTCTTTTTGATCCGGTATGGACCAAAATATCGGGCACTCAGCTTGACATTCCGTCACACCGCCAATGACGATTGCGTATACGGCTGCAATTTCAAATAAACCAGGTCACCAACTTCAAAAGACTTGTCCACTCTCTTTTTGTCAGCATAGAACTTCATACGGGCACGAGCTTGTTGCAAATTGTCTCTAAGAAGCTGAGTTAACTCCCGTCTTTGCTGCACGACATCCGCTGCTGCAGAAACTGATCCTCCCCGTGGCTGCAGCAACATCGGTGTTGGAGGAGTGTAGCCATACAACGCATGAAAAGGGGTTGTACCTAAGGAATCATGGAAGTGTGTGTTGAACCAATATTCCGCCAACGACAACCACTGATTCCATTTATCAAGTTCGTAAGCCACGTTGCCAATCTTCTTTTTGATCCGGTATGGACCAAAATATCGGGTACTCAGCTTGACATTCCTTCGCACCGCCAATGACGATTGCCTATACGGCTGCAATTTCAAATAAACTAGGTCACCAACTTCAAAAGACTTGTCCACTCTCTTTTTGTCAGCATAGAACTTCATACGGGCACGAGCTTGTTGCAAATTGTCTCTAAGAAGCTGAGTTAACTCCCGTCTTTGCTGCACGACATCCGCTGCTGCAGAAACTGATCCTCCCTGTGGCTGCAGCAACATTGGGGTCGGAGGAGTGTAGCCATACAACGCATGAAAAGGGGTTGTACCTAAGGAAGCATGGAAGTGTGTGTTGAACCAATATTCCGCCAACGACAACCACTGATTCCATTCTCTAGGCTTTGCAAAAACCATACTACGCAAATATTGCTCGACACACTGGTTTACCCTTTCCATTTGACCATCCGATTGAGGATGGTATGATGAGCTAAGAGCCAAAGTTGTACCCAGCAATCTGAATAATTCTCCCCAAAATTACTCGTGAAGATCTTGTCCCTATCCGAGAGAATCGTTTGCGGCAATCCGTGCAACTTATATATGTTGTCTAAGAAGCTCTTAGCCAACCTTTCAGCTGTAACAGGACGAATCAGGCTGATAAAATGGCTATATTTCATGAATCGGTCGACCACAACCCATATTACTTTTCGGCCATCGGACTTGGGAAGCCCCTCGATGAAATCCATGCTAATATTAATCCAAGGGCCCTCGGGAATAGGAAGTGGTTGCAAAAGTCCCTGATATCGGTGATCCCCCAACTTAGTTCGTTGGCACACCTCACATGACCTCACAAAATTAGAAACTGACTTCTTCAACTCGGGCCAATGGAAGTATGCCTTAACTCGTTGATAAGTGCCTTCGACCCTGGAGCGACCTCCCCAAGCTGTATCATGGGATGCTCTTACGATCTGATCCCTCAAATCAGTTGAGGAACCAATATATATTCTCCTCTGCACACGCACAATTCCACTCTGCACAGATATCTGTTTTTCTGCAGTAAGGCTGTTCGGGTTCCCGGTTTTAGCCACTGCTGCAGCTGTTGCTTCTTGAGCAAATGCGTCCCCGTCATACGATTTGTAAATTTCATCCATCCATGAAGGCACAACAATGGATAGAGCCCCACAAGAGCCCCGCTCGTGATCCTCAAATCTCCGGGAAAGTGCATCGGCAGCCACATTCTCTTTTCCTTTTCGGTACTCAATTGCATAATCCAACCCAAGCAACTTCATCAATCCTTTCTTCTGGATGCGAGTGGCTATCTTTTGCTCCAAAAGATACTTGAGACTCTGATGGTCTGTTCGTATGATAAAATGATGTCCCTCCAGATAATGCCGCCACTTCTCCACCGCAAGGAGAATTGCTAAGTACTCCTTTTCTTAGGTGGACATAGCTTGATGTTTTGGGCTAAGGGCTTGACTCAAATAGGCAATCGACCTCCCATTTTGAGAGAGAACAGCCCCACAACCCGTACCGCTCGCATCAGTCTCCAAAATGAAGTCTTCCGCAAAATTCGGCATTGGTAAAACCGGTGCCTTACACATAGCGGACTTAAGCTCATCAAAAGCTTCTTGTGCTCTATCACTCCATTTGAATGCATCCTTCTTGAGCAACTCGGTTAGGGGTTTAGCAATGGACCCATAACCATACACGAACTTCCTATAGTATCCGGTCAACCCCAAAAATCCTCGCAATTGCTTCAAAGTAACGGGAGTTGGCCAATCTTGCATCGCCTTGACCTTGGAAGGATCGGTTGATACACCCTCGGAAGAGATTATGTGTCCTAAATACTCAAGTTTAGATTGAGCAAAGGAGCACTTTGACAGCTTGGCATAAAATTTGTGTTGTCACATCACAACAAATACCTCCCTGAGATGCTTGAGATGATCTTCATAAGTCGGGCTGTAGACTAATATGTCATCGAAGAAGACCAAGACCGATCTCCTCAAGTAGGACTTGAATATGTCATTCATAGCGGCTTGGAACGTGGCCGGAGCATTCGTTAAGCCGAACGGCATTACCACGAACTCAAAGTGTCCATGGTGAGTCTGAAAAGCGGTTTTGTATATGTCCGGCTCGAGCACTCTAATCTGATGGTACCCTTGCCGTAGGTCCAATTTAGAGAAAAAACGAGCACCAAACAGTTCATCAAGCAAATCGTCGATAACAGGGATAGGAAATTTGTCCTTCACCGTTAATGAGTTTAATTGTCGATAATCGATACACATTCGGGCAGTGCCGTCCTTCTTCTTAACAAGTATCACGGGTGAAGCGAACGGACTATGACTTGGTCGGATAAAACTCATTTGCAGCAACTCCTCCACCTGTTTTTCAATTTCAGATTTTTGAGCATGGGCATATCGATACGGCTTGATTTTCACGGGATCCGAATTAGCTCGAAGTGGAATAGCATGATCAACATTTCTTTGAGGAGGGAGGCTTTTAGGGGCCTCAAACACATCCTCAAACTCCTTAAGCAAGGCCAAAACAGCTTCGGTTACAGGTTGCTGCAGATCAACCGAAGAAAGCATAAAAATCTGCCCAAACCACCGAACAGCCTTCTTCTTGAAATCCCCTTGCAACCGCTTGCCGTTGATCAATTTCAACTGTGCTTGATCCGAAATCCCATGCAAAGTGACCTTCTTACCATGGACCTCAAACGCCACAGTCATCTTGTCAAAATCGAAAAGCACCGGGTTAAAAGACCTCATCCAATCAACTCCGAGTACCATGTCACATCCGCCCAAAGGAAATACTCGGAAGTCAAATGTGAATTTATGGTCTTGCATAGACCATTGAAACGATTGACACTTGTTTTGAATGGTAATGGAGTTACCATCCGCCACCATTACGGCCAAAGGATGAGTTTTGATGATCTCGTGCTTCACCTTCTTCACCAACTTGGGATCAATGAAGCTATGCGTGCTTCCACTATCCACAAGGATGGTGATAGAATATTTGCCCACCTTTCCACCAATGCGTATGGTGTTATGAGCACCATTTCCCGTAAGAGCCTTCATCGAAATTTCCGCCTCATCTTCTAACTGCTCTACACCCGAATCTTCTGCAGAATCATCATCAACCGACTGTGAGCTCTCGGATTCAGATGCCAAGGACACATGGGAACCTCTTGTTGTCATCAAGAACTTCGGATTGCACTTGTGACCCGGTTGATATGGCTGATTGCATCTGAAACATGGTCGAGCAGGTCTCCTGTCACCAAACCGGCCTGACTTGCCGCTATTAGCTTCTCTTGGATGAGTCTTATTATTGTTACTCTTGAATCTACTTTTATCACTTGAAGATACAAGAGTAGTTTCATATAACTTCGCCTTGTTGTAGGCTTTGGAAAGGGTCTTTGGCTCAATGGCTTTAACCAAGCTTTTAAGTCTTGGTTTCAAACCACTAATGAAGCTTGAGACATAATAAGCTTCACTTGAATGTGGATTAATGGCTATCATATTGGCACGCAAGTTCTCGAATCTGGTCATGTACTCCTTCACCGAAGAAGTTTGATAAACTTTGTTGAAACTATCCACAACGTCACTAACATCCTCTTCTCCATACCTCTCGCACAATTCCTCCACAAATTGGTCCCAAGAAAGACAAGGAGTCATTCTTAGCACGCTATAGAACCAAACTTCGTGGTCTCCATGAAGATGCACAGCAGCGAGCTCAAATTTTTCTGCATCACTGATGTTATAGAAATGGAAATACCGTTCACAACCTCTTATCCATGACTCCGGCTATTTTCCTTCGAAAGGCTCGATTTGAACCCTCGGTTGGCGATATCCTCTACCACCAGAAGTAACCTCATGACTCTCAGACCTGTGGTGCACATCAGGTGGCCTATTTTGATGCTCACAACCATCGGATGACAGCCTAGGACGATCATTCCCATCAGGAGGTCGTTGATGGCGATCAATATGCAGTCCACCATATCGGTTATGTCCAGAATCCATGCTTCGAACAAATGCTCCGGCCACTTCTACATCAGGAGGACGCACTTCTGCTGATCTAATATGAGCGGATGGACCAGCCTCCAGCACAATTTCAGGTGCCTTTCCTCGATCCTTCCCTGCATTCGGACCTGCATTATTTAGACCTGCATTTTGATGTGGCTGCGGTGGAATTATATTATTTGGTGGAACAAGCTGGCTTGCAGGCTTTAGAATTGCATTCACTGATGGTTCTCCCTGATTCTTGAGCTGATCCTGCAATTTATCCAACCTATCCTCCAATTTGGACATTCTTTCATCATTCTTGTGCTGACTGTCCAAATGCATCTGCTGCATCTTTACCATCCAATGTTCTTCGAATTGCTTCTGTGATTGATCAAGAGATTGATCGAGCACTTCCTTCAACATTTCAATTGTGACATACGGTGAGGAAGTGCGCATATCAACTGAGGTGCCACCAGATCCATCTGCTGCAACTGCAGGTGCAACAAATCCACCACCCGCACCAGATCGGGTCCTAACACCTTCAGCCATGACTTGATCGTATTTCCTTGATTTTGCCAGATCAATCCAAGCATAAGACCACTAGAATCTGGCTCTGATACCAAATGTTAACTACCAAACCTAATTGATAGTTAAATTTGTGAAGGAAAGAGGTAAGATGAGAGAGAGAAGTGAAAGGGATGAGAATTTAGAGAAGGAGATGAGAACAAGAGGGAAACCCTAGAGGGATTCAGATTTTTATTAATTGGATAACAAGAATACAAGCTCTTAGATCTATTTATAATAGATCTCAATACATGGAATCAAAAGATTCAATGAACCGAACCCCAAAACCAGCAAACACAGAAAAAGGCGCCAAATGCAGTTAACCCGCTTGAACTGGTACTGCAGCACTAACTACCCTTGGCGCGCGGCTTCCTAATTCAAAAATTACAACCCATACACGAGCTTATTACATCCCTTGCAAGACTATTAATATTTTTTTTATGAATTTTAAACATTTATAACATAATCCTTGGTTGGGACATATATTTACAAAGACTAATGAGGTTTCCATCATTTGCAGATCACAGCTGCAGTTTCACAAACTGCTAGACCTGTTCTTTCTAGAGGAAACCAATGTTACTTGGTCTCCACAAGGTAGAGATTCAGTTTTGTCATCTTTCTCTTTTTTCCAATTATTCTTTAAAATCTTTGAAACAATCGTTTTTGCTTCGTTACAGCGTGAATGCTATGTTTCCTTCTGTGAGCCTGAACTTTTTGGGTGGCGCATCCATGGTTTTGAAACCCGAAGAGTATCTAGTACATATGGGCTTTGTGGTGAGTTCCACTACTTATCCTGATGTAATATTGGAATCAAATAACGTGATACATCCCACATCTACAAAGGGAGCTACTCCACCGATTACTAATTGGTATTGGGATGAAACCTCCTTTGGTGTGTATCATAATGGTTGTTACATAATATAATACAGCTTCCCTGTTACATGATTGAATGTGACGATGCAACACTTTTGTAATGGAATCGCAGTCTTTCCTTATGATCTTATGTAATGGATGTCATGTAGCGGATGTGAGTTAGTGATTACATGATTGAATGTTACAAAGCAACAATTTTGTACTGGTCTTTATAATGCATGTAATGTATTTTATATGTTGAAGACATTTATAGTATAGTTACATTTTAAAAACTGTCAAAGAGTTACAAAAATAAATGATTGTACGATCTAAAAGCAACTTATGTTTTCTTAAGAAATCCAACAGAATTGTTGTGACGCATCAAACTGAAGCATCAGTTGTTTGAATGCACTATAACAGGATGGCGCTCAGATGTGGTGCATGGGCTTTCAGAAGGATCAGGATCAAGGAGTTACAATTTTGGGAGGTCAGTTTTGTTGGGTCCTACCCATACTTTTAGTTTTCTTTTGATGAGTTTAAAATAAAAATAGAAAAAGGAAAAAAAAAAGATATTAGTGAGATTTGCTTATTTGATATTTTGGTAAGATTTAGAATATTAGCTTAGATAAATTTGATTTGGAGTTAATTCTATTTGTTTTTAAGTTGAGTACGACTTTTTTGATCAAAAAAAAAAAAAAAAAAAAAAAAAAGAAAATTTTGAGTTTGACTTTATACATGAGAAGGTAAGAATTATAAAAGGTATTAGTAAGATTGATTAAGAGAGAGTTGGAAATTTGGGTGTATTGTGTCTTGGGTACAATTAGAGATTGTGATTCCTAGAGAAAGTTTGACGCTTACTGGGATTGTGGCTTTTTTCCCTCTAGTTGAGAAAGGGTTTTCACTTTAATTTTGGTGTTCTTTTTTTGCAATTTTTCACTGCCTTTGTAATCTTGTTTGATTTTTCCCACCAAGTTTTTCGGGAATTGGTTGTTAAATCGTGAAATCGTTTTATAAGATGAATAAGCCGTTCTTTGAACACGAATCATGTCATGATGCAACATGCATCATTGTCGGCTTAAGTCGAGCTTAATTGTATCCTATGAGTATAAATTTTGACAAGTATACTCTAGCACTTATGTGCAGCCTTACCGTTTTGAAATTACTACAACCATTTTGTGCCTACCCCTTGAGCTCTACGCAATGTATTTTGAGTTACCTATTATGTTATTAGCAATAATTTGATAATGCATTTGATGGTATTAAAGTTTAGGGTAATTTACATATTGATACCTTGATTTTTTTGTATTGGCCACAAATTTGTTAAAATAAGTTTCAAGCTCTAAAGGTATATGTATTTAATAGTATAGTCAAAGTAGTAGTGTGTAAGGGTGTAAAATAGACCTTTCATCCAATTCTTCTTCATTAGAAATGTCACAACATTGTGATTCATGCATTGGATGAGAGAAATAGCAAGGGGATAGTGGTGACAAATAGCGACAAATTTTACTCCCCTTTTACACTGTTGTTTGGACTATTTTATTAAATATATGTAACCTTTGGGCTAAAAAAATTGTTTTGAAAAGTTATGGACCCAAAAATTAATACATCAAACTTCAAATTACGAATACGTAATTTACCGTAAATTTTATTGATTGCATAATTTTTTCATTAGAATTTTCTTTTGAAAAACAAGAGTTAAAAACAATTTATGTTTCCTAAAAGAAGAACGAATGTGGATGGGATGCTATTTGTTACGTGACATTTGTGGCACCCCGCTGCCATCACCATGGACTAAGCTTTAATTCTATGCTCTTTTGATTAAGCCGATGTTGACAGTGTCTTTTATGATAATGCAGACCTTGTCCTTAAGGACAAGATCTTCGTCTATGACCTAGCTCGTCAACGGATTGGGTGGGCCAGCTACGACTGTAAGTTCTAACCCAAAATAATTCTTTCTGAAAAACTTAAGTTTTGAAAGAAAATAAAAATGGCAATAATGTTTACTATATATAAAAAAAGAACATGTTTTGGATAAGACCAAGAAAGGCAGCGGTTTCATTGCTATGTTACATAACATCATTCAAATCTCTGCCATGAAAACGATGCTCTTCTTGTTAATATCCCATGACTTTTGCCCTTGTTAACAATATTCTTAGTATATAGCACAAGTTTTTGTGACATGATTGAAATTTCTTAATCCTCATGTCATGTTAGCTAGTGTACGACAGGAGCAGAAGGCAATTAAAGCACCTCTATCACACCACCTTTCATTTTGTGGTACATTAACAATTTTGTTGATGTATTTATAATTATCCGTTTAGCTTGTCTGTAAATTGTCGTGTGGTCATGCAGTCACCAGCTTTGAAAAAGACACTCTTCTCATTATTATTCCAAAAACGAAAATGTCCTTTTAAGGTAAAAATTCCAATTTGGTCACTCCGCTAACGTTGTCTGAGTTTTTCTGTTCTAGGTTCGCTGTCTGTGAACGTCTCCATAACATTTGACAAGGGCAAGTTCATCAACGAGGGGCAGCTGAGCATAAGCAGCTATTCAAGAAGCTCGTCCCTTGGCCTTGTACCCCTGATCCTTGAGGCGGTAATCGTGTTCATTTGCTATTGATTGGTCGCAATTTAACTTGATTGACAAGACCAGATTCTGAGAAAGCATTTACTGGGGAACTGTAAATTATTCATGTACCACTTGTTGTAGATTTAGGGACAGAGAGTTGCATTCAAATTGGGCTAGCGTTTTCTTTTTCTTTTTCCCTTGGGGATACTGGGGTGACACCACACAGAGGAAAGAATGTAATTTTTCTTCTCAACTGCAAGGTGGATTTTGGTATTTGTAACTCGTGATCTAGCAATGGATATGATCATATATTTCTCCTTTTTCTGATAAATTATTATTCGTCCCGAATTCTTTTCAATTATGAAATTCTGTTTGAATAATACGAGCATGGTTCTCCGGCTACCTCTGGTCGTGTGAGCCAAACAAGGCAGGGCCTCACTAAGGGGTTATGGCCTCAGAGGTTCCTATGGCATTCAAGTTTGTGTCGATTTGAGGGTACGAGTGATGAAGCAGCAGAATAAAGGCAATCAGGAAAAAGAAAAAAAAAAACAGTTTTACCTTAGGATTCAATTTATGGATTTTGGGGGTACTCGTTGTATTTTCAAAATGAAGTGTTTTGAATGAGTTTCGGCTCGAGAGTGGTGTGTGTCCACACATGTAATGGTGTTGTCGACATACATACACTTGAAACTCTCACCGGAAGGGGTGTGTCGACATATAGGCTTTGTGTCAATACAGTCTTACAGAAACTGTAGTACCAAAAATAAGGGGCATTGTGTTGACACATAGTTTCAATACTTTCTTGTGTGGACACACAGGGTCTGTGTATTGACACAAATGGTATTTTTGGCCGATTTCTTGTGCCTTTTTTTTGTGATGTTTGGAAAATGTTTAAGGCTTTTTTGAAGGGTTGTGTCCATTCAAAGGGACACCTATTAATTTATATAAAATCTCACCAAATCCAGTTTGAATACACTTGAAAAAAAAAATGTGCTTGTAAATTGGCTTGAAAAATATTTGAAAATTCATATCATTCTCTACCTTTTTCATCTCAAAATCCATCCTTTTTATATTCATTCTTTCTTTGTGTGAGGTTATCATTATATCACCAAGACTATTTTAATAAGTTCAAAATAAGTCTTAAGGAAAGTGATTCGCTACATGCCTTAAAACCAATTGAAAAGTACCTTTTTGGTGGTATTTCCTTAACAGTCATTAACCACTAATATTTATAATTAGTGTTACTATTACTAATTGTCCAAAATGATCATTACATGGTATTTTCGACATTTCTTGGAAAAGATACCACACTTCAACTATTTTTTGCTCAACATAAAATTTCCACAACACAGTTACAACTTAAGCTACAATATATCATAGTAATGCAAGTTATTATCCTTTGTTCTCCTTATCCCTAATATCTATACTGTAATGCATTCAGTTCAAGTTCACTTTTCTATAGGTTATGATTGGAGAGGAATATGAGCACCAAAAGTGTACAAAAGAGAATCAAATTTATCTGATTTGTTCCTATGATTTTCTATGAACTTTATTTTAAAAAAAACTTCAAAAGTATATCGTTTCCGGTGGTGGTTGTAATCATGTAGCACCTATTCATTGTTGCTTGTAATTGTCCTGTAATCCTATTTTTTTAGTCTGCTATATTGTTTTTATCACAATTTTGATCTATGTTTTTATACGGGTTGACTCATGTCTTATTTGTTCGAGGTGCATGTTTTGTATTGCGACTTTGTCATTAATTATTGGAAAAAAAAAGCGTAATATACTCGGAAAGAGAGGTAAGGACATTAATCTTTTTGAGCACTAGCTAAGGACATGTTTGATATATACAAAAAAAAAAATGTATTTGAAAAAAGAATACCAAGAAGACAATATATTTAAGGGAAGAGAAGAGCCTTAGACATGTCACTGGGTATCGACATAATTTCTTTTTTTTTTTTTTAATAATTAACCGACATGATAACATGTGGCATTATAATGTGGCAAAGATCTCTAGGACATTACCTTGCTCTCAAAATCAAAATACCACGTGGAAAAATTCCGGATGGGCTTCCTTGAAACTACAGGTGGCCCAATGCGGTCAACTCGTCAACTGAGAAGTCCAAATCACGAAATGAAAACAATTTAGTTTTACCAAGCTTGACCCGACCGCATGTTAACCTGCGACTCGCAAAGACCTGATGTGGTTTTAGAAGAGTGTTAAAACCGCAAACTCATGAGCTAATGAACAAGTCGTAGCTATGACAGTTATATAAATCTCGTATTTACAGGAAATCAATATAAAATTAATTTCAGCGATTAAAGAGTAGTTTAAATTAGGTTTTTAGGTTGAGTGAATGGTTAATTAAATTACCAGTCAATTAAAATAGTTTAGTGAAGTGAATTCAAGTCAGCCTATCTTGGATCTTATCATTATATGTCATCACAACAATAACTTTATAATTTAGGCTACAAGCTCTAAACGTAAAACACTTAATGATGTGGCCCGTATCTTGGCGAGAAAGAGGGTGGGCGAGTTGGGACATGAACAAGGAAAAGGAGTTTAACTTCAAGGAGGAGTGCTTAATATAGATTAATAGATATTATCATTTATCTATTTTAATTTTTAATATCTTATTCTAGGTCAATTAACTCCTCTATTTGAGGAAGAGGTAGTAGGGCTTTCATTCATTTAATTTTCATAGACTTTATCTCTTGTTTTATGTGTTTCTCTCTATTCTCGGACTGTAACACTTATGGTTAAACTTTTCCCCTTTACTCTTAATTGTTTTAGCAATAAAAATTTAAAGGAAGGCTGTTGAACCTTCCGTTCTCAATTTCCTTCTTATTTACGATGCATCACTTGGTATCAAATTTCAGAACATTTTCTGAGATGGCCCATGGGTGACAGGGGTATGTCGCCACTGGTAACGTTTGTGAAGGAGATCTACAACACCAATTCGAGAGGAGATTCGAGGAGATGGAGGAAAAATTTCGGGCCTGTGTTTGGTTCAATTGGGAGCAAATCCCAACCAAACACCTACAGGTCAGCCTCGACAACCATCGGAGGTGGGAGGAGAGGATGAATAAGAAGAAACCTTCCACAATCCAGTTCTGGAGGTTGATAATCAAGGATGAAACATTAGGACAACTCGACCAAATTTTGGCATTTCGATTAATCAAAAGATCGGAGGTGGGAATCTAGGCTTCGAATTGAAATCCTAGAGTTCACTGACGAAAGACAACCTAAGAAGTCCGATCTTAATTTATCTTCTCCACCTATCTTTGATGAGTCCACCTATGATGAGCCCATCTATGATGAGGAGAAAATCAAAGATATTGAGATCTTAGACCTAAATCAGCATCAATGACCGCACTACCACTGCACCCATCAGCACCAACTTTATCATTGGTACAACCTCAACCACCATCGTTAGCGCCACAAAAAATAGCATTCATCCAACCGAAATCACAAGCACCACCTAAGGCACCTCTACATCGAAAAAACTTTAGGTTATAAATTGAGAGCCTTTGATTTTCCCAGCAGACATCTTCATTTGCCAACAAGACTAGCATGTCGAATTTGAGGCCGAATTCTCTATAGGTCGGGGAGGATGATGCAACCCGTATCTTGGCGAGATAAAGGGCGGGCGAGTTAGGACATGACCAGAGAAAAGGAATTTAACTTCAAGGAGAAGAGTTTAATGTAGATTAATAGATGTTATTTATTTATTTATTTTAATTTTTAGTCTTCTATTCTAAGTTAATTAGCTTCTCTATTTAAGGAATGAGAAATATAGGATTTTCATTCATTCAATTTTCATAGACTAGATCTCTTATTTTATGTGTTTCTCTCTATTTTCAAGTTGTGAGAATTATGGTTAAACTTTTCCTATTTGTTCTTAATTGTTTAGTAATAAGAATTTAAAGGAAGGCTATTGAACCTTCCGTTTTCAATTTCCTTCTTATCTGTGCTGCATCACTTAGAGTTTTGGGTAATGAACCTATCTAATTACTCTATGTGTTGCATAAATTACCTCAATAACACTACTTAATTCCTTTGTTACACCTAATTTAGTACTAATTTATTTAAAAGATTATATTAAGGGTTAGATATAGCCTCAACCCTGACCACCCATGAAAACTTGTTACACTGTAATCTAGGCTACAAGCACACGATAATCACAAATAATTTAGAAATCAAATCATGGCTACGAAAACATAAAAGGAAATCCAATCTTAACTATAAAACTCTCCGCAAGGTGCAGAAAACAGTGTAAATATAGTCATTATCGCGAATGAAAATAAAATCCGAGAGTCGAACGTTCTTCACCCTTAAACTAATGGTCTACTCATTGGAAGTTTTACAAAACACCAATTAAGAAAGAAAAGGGAAAAGAAGACTCAAGGATTGTTGACTCCTTTGATTGATGCTAACGTGAATCTAGCTTTGATCCCCCCAATACTTCCACCACTTGCACTTTGGCTTGCGTGAAGAAGTCGATCGCTTGGGGTGGCTCGGGTGTGGAGGAACATGATGAAAGAGCAAAAAGTACCAAAAATATGACTCGCTTCCCTATCTATACCTACGCACCCTAGGGGGTGGTCCGCAGGTACGGTCGATCGATCAATCAAGTGAAGACAGTGCACACATATACAACTTAAAACGCACATAAATTTTAATCTGTAAGGAGTTACAAGCAAGTTACATACCAAAATGAAACTTTCGAAGATATCTATGTGATCACAATTCTATCATCAATGGCATTGGTTAATATTGGGTTGGATACTCTTCTTTTAACCTTTTGGTCGCTTTAAGCTTGAGTGGTTACCAGAATGCTTAGTCGATCGATCCGCCCACCCAAAGGGAGACTTTTCTTACCCTAATTTTTACCCGATTGATCTTTTTCTCACATGTGGCTGGGTTTCTCAACATAGCTTCAAATATGGGGGGGTTCCCCTTCAAGGATAGGCGATACGTAGGCAGGACAACTGCCTTAAGATCATCGGCACTACTTGCCTTACATGACTCTCCTGTGGGGGCCCACCCAAGCATTAATGAACATGCATGCAAGCGAAGCAATACTTCTTCTGGCCTCACATGAAGCAAGACTTGCGGCGAATGGTTGAAAACTGTGACACTTATCAGTGGGTTATGGGGGAGAATCCAAGAACTCATGAAATTCCCACGACGAATCCTCAAGTTACTTTTCACTTGTCTTCTGCGAGTTTAAGACCTTAGTTTTATGATTACTCTTCAGGGGATTATGTGGAAAGAGTAGTTCACGCTAGTGGGCACTAAGTTGAACTAGAGTACAACCTACCACCTGCAATCGAATTGGCAGACAGAACAGGTGAAGTAGCGTTTAGAGAATTACCTGCAGGACATGTTTTTTCAAGTTCTAAACGATAGGCTAAGAGGTTGTCCCTTGCAAAATTTGGTATAACAAGAACTACACTAGGATGCTCAAAATGACCCCCTTTCAGGCCCCATACGACTATGTTGCCAGGTGTCACAGCTATTTTATGAACTAACTGTGATGGCGATGAGATTCGCTCACCCAGCCTATAAGAACATCAATATGAAATAAAAACGAGAGGCTTTACAACAAAAACACAAGAGGAAAGTCTCACACGAAACAAAGGCTATTTTTTTCATTAATAATTCTGAGATTACCAGATATCTAAAATGAATGCCCATTACACATATTTATAGCCGTGGTCAACTCCATGAACAAGGAGTAACCGTTCCCGCCTTTTTTTCCTCTTTCTTCAAGCCGTGCCCCACTCTCCCTTGCATGCCTTGGCGGTTACAAGTCAAGCTGGTCAAAGCACATGTTATATTTATTTAGGCGCCTGATTTGAACTGGCGGTTACCTCACTTCAGCCCACTCTTCCATTTTCCCGCACTTTCCTCGTTTGAACTAGTCAACGGTCATTCCCGCTTCTTTTCCTTTAGTAACCGTCACCAATATGTGCCACGTGCTCTTTCTTACCATTCTTTAAGGTCGGGCTTCATTGGGCCTCATTGGGCCTACTTGGGCCCGGGCCGGGCCAGTGCCCTGCACTAGGCCCGTGCCTATCGCTACTCGTCTGTGCCCTTGGGCCGGCCCAGTGCCGTGCTCTGGGCCTTGTCATGACACCGTCTAGGTCGCGCCCTGTCTATGTCCTGACATTGTCTAGGACCGAGCCAGGTCCTTGTCAAGACATTGCCTGGGGCCGAGCCAGAACTTGTCACGACATTGTCCTGGGTCGTGCCTGGCCCTTGTCACGACACTGTCCTGGGCCGTGCCTGGCCCTTGTCACGACACTGTCCTGGGCCGTGCCGCGCCCTTGTCACGACCCTGTCCTGGGCCGTGCCGCGCCCTTGTCATGACACTGTCTTGGGCCCGTGTCCGTCTCGATTCCCACTTTGTCCATCACTTAGGCCTAGGTTCGTGGAGGCCTAATGCACTCTTAACTGAGTGCGCACCTTGTCCACACAATGCCAACCATTGGCAGCCCATTTGACACGGCACAGGCGCAAGACACACACCTGTGCCCCGATCCTTGGTGTCACGGGTCTTACAAACCTCCCCCACCCGAAAGACCTGACGTCCTCGGAAGGGTATTAAGATACTCCGCAACTTTGTCCTCAAATAGCCACAAAGTTACGTCTCGTTCCCACGTAGCCTCCGTTAAAGGAGTGCCTTTCCAAAGAACCAAGAAGTCTCGTCTCTTGTTCCAAACACCCTATGGTCAAGGAGTGCCATATGACGCCTAGGTGAAGGTCCATTGTCACGCTAGCATAGCGCATCCACACGTGCGTCCTTGCTTGTGCACCTAATGCTCCTGACCCGCGCGCCTTGGTTCAGTGCCGTGCAACAAGCGCGTGGCCCTCAGTTCGTTGATGCCATGCTCAGGCTCATCTCCGTTAGGCCCGGTTCATCCTTACAAAGGATGCGCATTGCGTATATACTTGTGCCTTATTGATGTCCGTCTCATTTTTTCACAACGCATGCGTTTGCACTTAGTCATGGGTCCATCCTTAACTAGTGCGGCACAACTAACGTGTGCCCGTTTGAGCATAATTGTGCGCTTGACTGGTGGTCCTTTACTATGTCAATGCGCTGCTTCAAGCGTGCATGCCCTCCCCGGGTCATGTTTGGGTCAAGATCCGTTATGTCCCCTATCGCAGCCAAGACATAGGCGCTAACATCCCTTCAAACACTAGAGGTTTGTGCGTCAAGTGCCTATGTCGGAGCACTGATTGAGTCATGATGTGCTTAACGCCAGGCATCACCCTGTGCGTGGTATCCCAATGTCAAGGGTCTTACAAACCTTCCTACCAGAAGAATTGACATTCTCGGCAGAAAGAGTAAGTACCCTAAGAACTAACTTAGGCCATCCAGTTCCTTTAGTCGTTCATGGGTACCGACAACATCTCGTTCCCATCATGCTTCGCAATAGGCCACGGTTTGCACATACCAACTAGGCTTTGGCAAAATTTCTTATGCACATAAGTCCGTTGTGTTTTGACATCGTCTCATCCAAACTATTGTCCACAAATCCTTAATGCACTCAAGTCCTTTAGGTGCTTTGAATATTGTTTAATTCATCCCTTTTAACACATAGGTCACATTCCGTTAGTTGTATCATTCATCATTCATTCTTTTCAATGCTCAATCTTGTTAATAAGGTGCGTTCAAGTCTCATTAGACGCCCCACATTCGATAATCCATCATGCATGTATAATTAACATATATAGGTATGGCACACAATACCATGATAAACAATCATCGAAACAACATAAATGAAAGCCATCGAAATAAAATGAAAATTACATCCAAAAACCTCCAAAACAACGGAGCCCAAAACAAAACATATGACCATAGAAACATGCATAAATCATAGACATAAACAGCAGCCCACGAGTCTACCTGGATGACCAGCCACTTGCGCATCATCCGAAACCTGTTTTGTCCATCAGCTTTAATTAACTCATCCTTACGTGAGATGGAGATGGCTCAAGATCCTCATCCTCATCATCGTCCTGCTGAACTACAGCACTTAAGGATTGTTTGTTAGGACAATTCCTTGCAAAGTGAGGACCATCACATATGAAACAAGCAATAGACTTATGACCCATTCCTTTGTTATTCCCATCATTTTTGAATGAGACTTTAATGTTGTTGGGTTCAGTGGCAGGACCCTTCTCCTTTTTAAAGGACTTAAGCCATGTTTCTTTTCCTTCTTAAAGTGATCTTTCTTATTAAAGTCATGTCCAACATTAAAGTCCATTAATGATTCAGCCGCAACCAAAGCAGAGGCAAGGTCATGGACCTTTTGGCGCCTCAACTCTAGTTGAGCCCATGGTTTAAGACCCGAAATAAAGTTAAAGAGTTTGTCCTCATCCGACATATCTTTAATTTCTAAAATGACGGAACTAAAAGCATTTACATACGCACGAACCGAACCACTTTGTTTGAGGTCCTTCAGGGCCTCCCGGGCCAACCAAGAAGCATTGGTTGGGAAGAATTGTTCACGAAGGTCTTTCTTCAAGGCCTCCCATGAGCCAGTTCCAGCACGACCAGCAGCACGGTCCTCGGACGCATGAGTTCACCACAACTTTGCATCACCCATCAAGTGCATAGATGCCATGACAACCTTGTCTTCCTCACGGACATGGGCAACCATAAAGTATTGTTCCATGTCCCAAAGGAAGTTCTCCAAGGTTTTGGCATCACGTTCACCCCAAAAGGCTTTCGGAGTAGGAACTTTAATGTTATTCTTGTTAAGTCCAAACGTACCAGCATCAATTGTCTTACGCAGTACCAAAATTTCTTTTTGTAAACTTTCCACCGTAGGAATGGAGGTCTCACTGACATGAGGTACATTTGGGGAACTACTACCCACCCCGTTAGGGTTCAACCTACGAAATACATTAGGAGGAGTGGGGGCTGGAGATGGAGTTCTTTGGGCAGCAATTAGAGATTTGATCATTTCTTTAAGGGACCCAATTTCACTAGACAAAGAATTCATGGCACCCAACACTGTTCCCGGGGGAAGGTCATCGACATTATACTCGGAACCTAAGATTTCTTCAATCCGGTCTAAGCGCTCGTTAGTCTTAGGACGTTTTGCATGTTCTTGATGATTTTGAGTCATGGTGACCACAAATACAACAATTCAATTAACCAACGAAAAGCAGTCACACAAGGCCAAAGCCACGCAATCCAACCAATTTTTAGTATAAGGAGGCTCAAAATTAACCCAATCCCACACAATAACCAGCACGCACAAGATCTCACACAATCCACACCCAGGTCACATGCGCTTAGTCCAACAAAGCTTAGAACAAGCGATAGGGACAAGGTCCACCAGCCAAGCAATGCCACAACCGATACTATGACAAGCCCACAAGTACCAGCCAAAGAGAAAATTCGAAAATTATATCTTGACTAGAATTCCGAAATCAAAATTCGAAAACAATAGGCAAACCTGATTTTAGACTCAGTCACAAAGCCAACTACAAGCACGCAGGCACTGGGCAGCACATACGCAAGTTCTGGACCGCAAGCAAGCAGCGTCTGGAAACACGGTTCAAGCGAACCTAAGCTCTGATACCACAATTGTCACAGCTATTTTACGAACTAACTGTGATGGCGATGAGATTCGCTCACCCAGCCTATAAGAACATCAATATGAAATAAAAACGAGAGGCTTTACAACAAAAACACAAGAGGAAAGTCTCACACGAAACAAAGGCTATTCTTTTCATTAATAATTCTGAGATTACCAGATATCTAAAATGAATGCCCATTACACATATTTATAGCCGTGGTCAACTCCATGAACAAGGAGTAACCGTTCCCGCCTTTTTTTCCTCTTTCTTCAAGCCGTGCCCCACTCTCCCTTGCATGCCTTGGCGGTTACAAGTCAAGCTGGTCAAAGCACATGTTATATTCATTTAGGCGCCTGATTTGAACTGGCGGTTACCTCACTTCAGCCCACTCTTCCATTTTCCCGCACTTTCCTCGTTTGAACTAGTCAACGGTCATTCCCGCTTCTTTTCCTTTGGTAACCGTCACCAATATGTGTCACGTGCTCTTTCTTACCATTCTTTAAGGTCGGGCTTCATTGGGCCTCATTGGGCCTACTTGGGCCTGGGCCGGGCCAGTGCCCTGCACTGGGCCCGTGCCTATCGCTACTCGTCTGTGCCCTTGGGCCGGCCCAGTGCCGTGCCCTGGGCCTTGTCATGACACCGTCTAGGTCGCGCCCTATCTATGTCCTGACATTGTCTAGGACCGAGCCAGGTCCTTGTCAAGACATTGCCTGGGGCCGAGCCAGAACTTGTCACGACGCTGTCCTGGGCCGTGCCGCGCCCTTGTCACGACGCTGTCCTGGGCCGTGCCGCGCCCTTGTCATGACGCTGTCTTGGGCCCGTGTCCGTCTCGATTCCCACTTTGTCCATCACTTAGGCCTAGGTCCGTGGAGGCCTAATGCACTCTTAACTGAGTGCGCACCTTGTCCACACAATGCCAACCATTGGCAGCCCATTTGACACGGCACAGGCGCAAGACACACACCTGTGCCCCGATCCTTGGTGTCACGGGTCTTACACCAGGCAACTAGCACTGGATTTTCCTATTACTATCCTAGTCATTTTGGTTGAGGAGATGATGCAGGAGAGGTAGATCACATTAACCTTCTTGAAGGACAACTTAGAGATGGCCCAACAGAGGTACATGCACTATTCGAACCAACATAAGTCCGAGCAGGAAATTTTGGCAAGAGATCTCGTCTACTTGCGGTTATAACCCTACAGACACACCTGCTTAGCTGTATGGAGGCATCTCAAGTTAGCGAATAAATATTATGATCTAATCTTTGTTTTAGCTCGGTTTATCAAGGTTTCCAACAGGCTCGACCTCCCTTCACACTCTTGTATTCACCAGGTTTTTCATGTTTCCATACTCAAAAAGAAGTTTGGGCAATCAGGACATCGTCACCACAACACTCCCCCACATTAGATGGTGAAGGACAACTGAAGGTAGAACCAGTTGTGATCTTGAAGTGCAGGACAATCAAGGGCAGCAATGGGACAGTAAAGCAGGCATTAGTGCAATGCACTAACATCACAGAACGTTGCTACTTGGGAAGACAAGTTCTTCAATGAAGAACAATTTCCCAAATTTGCGTCCTTGAGAACAGTGATTGTTTCAAATGGGAGGGAACTTGTCATGATATGTGTGTAGCTGGGAATCTATTGATTAAAATTTGTTAACTAAACAGGGGATGTTGTTACAGGTTGTTGCAGGCAGTTATAGTGGGGACTAGTTTGTTTGTTGGTTGTTGTATTGTTGCCTTTGTTTTTTCTCTTCAGGAAGAACATATAAACAGCGGCATCTCCTGCTCTCCCTGAATAATGGGAGCCTCTCTAATGCAAACCGGTGGCGCATGAGGTTTCTTAGTTGCCCAGATCCTAGAGCTATCATACTTGTTAATGCATGGGATTGACCCAGAATTGTAATAGAGAGGGATGTAAGAGATAGAAAGTAAAGCTCAATAAAGAAAGTGTGCTCATTGTTGCATTGTGTTCGTGCTCATAATATGCTTATATTCCACAACCAATATCACTGAATTCGTGCATAGTTAGGTTGAGTGATTTATCGTTCACTGCCATCGCAGGCAGTCGAAAAATTATCTGTGACAATTTTGGTCTATATTTGTTTAGACTTTGCAGTGATATATATCTTTAGAGAGGGGAACAAAGTTGCATATTATGCTGCTAGGTTGGCTACACAATCTTTGGTCATGCAATTGGGATAATTTTCATCAGGTTAAGCTTTAAGCACTCCTTGATGATGCATTGTGCTACTCCTTAAGAAAGGACAACTAATGCCTTTTCTTTATGTGGTAAGAGAATAAAGGCTAAATGTATACTCACAATCATATTTTACAAGCAATGTGTTTCAAGGAAAGTGAGAAATCTTTACTTAACAAAGAACAATATAACTGAGAACTTCACATTTTCAATTCATTCGACAAAAATGTTTGGATAAATATTGTAGAATTTTAATAATTATTGTTAAATTTGAAGTGACTCAAATCAAATTTCAACTACATCACACACTTTAACCATCAATTTGTATTGATTAGACCTTTTATTGTAACATATTTCTAAACTTTAACTTCATCAATAGTCGTAATAACATTTATACCACTCGGTTTGTTTTGAATCTCAATGGCATATCATGTGATGTGCACATAATTTAGGTTATTGACAAATTCAAAAATTGCAATGGATTTGTCATAAAGGATTTACCTCGATTGATAGCTTGAGGGGTGGGTTTGATTAAATTGAAAATGAGAAGAATTACCTCAATTTTAAGCAACAGTCTACGAGATCTCCAAGATATTTGCCCAAAATATTTTACATAAAGTTATTGAGAGACAAAATCACGTCATCCTTCTACAACTTTCACAGGTGACCTGCATAGATGATATGGGCAATAAGAGCAAATTCCAAGAATACATACATTTATACACACACAATATATATATATATATATATATATATATATATATATATATATATATATATATATATATATATATAAAACTCTTATGAAAGGGTAAATTATGGACCATACATATGGTTGAAGAGGAGAAAGAGGGTGATGTCAGGTAAAATGGGAATGATGTCAACAATCAAATGAGTTGTGAAAATCCATCCTCTCATGAAAGTAATGCCATACATATATATATGTATGTGTGTATATATATATATATGACATGAGGTTTTAGGGATTGAGGTAGCGACAACTACAAGGCTAACTCGGGTATAGGTTGGGTTCAAACCTCATCACCCCTATCGATGTCGAATGTCTTAGGTTGCTCTTTTCTTAAAAACCGATCTCTAAGGTCTTTCTTCTGCATTGTAAATTAGATTTAATACATATTATTTATGTAAGAATATTTGATATGACAGTACATACCCAAAAGGGCTTTGCTTGATTGCCAGTAACTCCACATCCAGCTGCATGTGAGAATAAGAATGTGAGCTGAGTTTATTTGATGGTAAAGGAGAAGCTTGTTTATGAGAAGGCAAACATACTTTTACGTATTATTATACTAGAGAAAAGAAATAAGGACATAGTATTTACAATATATGGAAAAAAAAAAAAAAGAAACACAATATGTACTATATAGGCAAACGAAACTTATTGAAGAAGAATAAGAAGGGTATTAACTAAATTGCTGACAACTAAAAAGACAACATTTCCTTATGCCATGTTATCTTCCGGCTACCATGTTCCAATTGCCCTGTTATTCAAATCGCCTGTGACCAAACTGATGCCTCACTTATTCGTTTTTCAAACATTTTTTCCCTTTATGTGTGCATAGCAAACATTATGCATTTGTCCCCTTTTTTCAAACACAGTGACCCTTTTTAGTGTACTTTTGCCCTCATAAAAACGAAACTATATTCTAAATAAAACAATACAGTAAGACAAAAAAAAATGCATATGATCACATATTGGACATAATTTTATTTATAATTACAATATATCTGGAATCTTTGGTTAGCATACTTCTGTAAATGGAGAGCTAATGAGTGCTCAGGCAAAAATACTTGAAAAATCTGAAGAAGCTTTAACACTTTGTTTGAAGGGAAGTCTTCTTAAGTTCTATTTTTGTTATTTCCTTACATTAATTAGTAAGCAACAATTGAACACGAAAATAGTTTCCTTCATGAAGGTCAAGTTGATTTCTCATAACAAGAGAAGAAGACATTTTCCTTTATGGGGGGAAAAAAAAAAAAAACAATTTCCACCCCAAGCTCGAATCCTTAATCTCATCTCAACTTAAGAGGGCTCAACGTCAACCCATTAACCCATTAAAACCTCATACAGTGGAAATTATTTTACAAAAAGATTTTTAAGAAAAAATATTTACCTCAACGTAACTACATTAGTTTACCTCAATTGTCGCATTTGGTGGAATTTCTTGGACTCCTTTGCTTCCATATGCCAATTGAGGAGGAACTATTAGCAACCTCTGAAAAATCATAGCAAATAAACATCAGAATTTTACGGGATCAGGGAAAAGAGCCCCAAAAAGAAAGAGAAAACGAAAGAAGAGCTGTAATACTACATTGTCACGATCCTTGACCGTGACCTTGTCCTAAGCAACATATTAGGATGCATATTAGTATTTTACTATATCTTAAGTTCTACCCGAAATATTCTAGAATGCTATAGAAGCTTCTTGAATAGTCCCTTATGTAAAAATGGTAGTTGCTTGGTTTAGCCCAACCGCTTGCCTTGGCCCGTGTCATTGCCTTGCCAACGCTCGGCCCAATTCCTTGTTGTCTTGGCCCAAGCCCATTAATGGCCCATTTTGATCATACGGTTCTTGGCCCCAGACTAAGGAATGCTTCTAGAATATTACTTAAGAAATATCTTAGACATTTGAAGGGTTTTCCCTCCAAATTTTCCCTCTTTTCTCCTTGTTCTTATCCACACATCTTGGGACTTGGATGAGCAATTAATTAGGTTCACGAATTTGGTTATGTATTAGTTGATATATATATGTATGAGTTCTAAGTTGTAATCAATCTATCAATCAATGAAATATCAATGAATTCAATGAAAAGAAGGGAATTGAGACTTGATAAACCTCCAGCTTTCCCAACTAGTACCGTCAGGACCCAAGTTTGCCCATTGCACCAGAACTTGCTTGCCCAGATTCTGCACTGTCCTGCTGTCCACAATGGCTATAGGCTCAAGAACTGCCCATTGGAAGCTTGTAAGACAGCTACTGCTCCTTTCTCTGGATCTGGAACATGCTTCTTAAGTAAGGAAACATGGAAGACCGGATGCACTAAACTGTCCTCTGGCATTTCTAATCGATAAGCCACCTTACCAATTCTCTCAAGATTCTTGTAAGGTCCATAAAACCTTGCAGATAGCTTGATATTTGCGGACAGCCACAAAGCTCTATAAGGCAAAAATTTGAGGTAAACGAGATCTCCCACATTGAAGTTTCTATCAATCCTCTTCTTGTCTGCATAGAATTTCATTCTAGCCTGTGCCAAGTGAAGATTATCCTTAAGCTGTCTTGCCAACTGAACTCTCTGCTGCAGCATTTCATTAACACCTTCAACCTGAGATACTGCCCCTTGTTGAAGCATTGGTGAAGGAGCATCGTAGCCATACAAAGCTGTGAAAGGTGTAGCACCCAAGGAAGAATGGAAGTGAGTATTATACCAATACTCAGCGAGAGATAAATATATGTTCCATTGCTTTGGGTGTGTGAATGTCATTCAACGGAGGTATTGCTCAATACACTGATTAACTCTCTGAGTTTGGCCATCAGACTGAGGATGATATGAGGAGCTCATAGCCAATGTTGTCCCTAGCAGCAAGAACAACTCACGCCAAAAGGAGCTGGTGAATAATCTGTCACGGTCAGAAACAATGGACTGAGGTAGCCCATCAAGCTTGTACACTTGATCTAAGAATATCCTGGCTAGCTTCTGTGCGGTAATGGGGTGATGGAGTGCTACAAAGTGACCAAATTTGGTAAAACGATCCACAATCACCCAAATGACCTCCTTCCCTTCTGATTTGGGTAGCCCCTCAATAAAATCCATGCTAATATGACTCCAAGCACCTTCCGGAATAGGAAGTGGCTGTAATAATCCCTTGTAAGGGGTGTGCTCTACCTTGGTTTGTTGACAGACTTCACATTGCTGCACAAAATCTTGTACTTCTCTTTTCATACCGGCCCACTGAAAATACTGCTTGAGTCTCTTGTAAGTTCCTTCTATACCTGAATGTCCTCCCCATGGTGAGTCGTGTGAAGCTTTAATGACTTGCTTCCTCAGCCCTTGCCCATCCCCAATGTATATCTTCCCTCTAATTCTGATAATTCCCTGGTTTACAGTCACATCAGCATGATCTGTAGGAGAACCAGGTTGTAGACAGTCAGGAATAATGTAGGCTTGCGCAAAGGCATCATGTTCATATGAATTGATCACTTCAGTCATCCAAGAAGGCACCACTCGAGTAATTGCTGCACAAGAGCCCTCAGCTGCAGGGTCCTCAAACCGTCTAGATAAGGCATCAGCTACTCCATTCTCAACCCCCTTCCGGTATTGAATGTTGTACTCCAAACCTTACATCTTCATTAAGCCTTTCCTCTGAACTCTTGCTGTGATTCTTTGCTCAAGAAGATACTTGAGACTTTGGTGATCTGTTTTGATCACAAACAAGTGCCCTTCAAGGTAATGCCGCCACTTTTGCATGGCTAGAAGAATAGCCATGTATTCTTTTTCATAAATCGACAATCCTTGATTCTTTGGGCCTAAGGCTTGACTAAGAAAGGCCACAAGCCTCCCCTCTTGGGAAAGAACAGCTCCAATTCCAGTGTTGTAGGCATCAGTTTCTAACATGAAGGGTAGCTTGAAATCTGGCATCACAAGAACAGGGGACATGGTCATAGCCTGTTTAAGCCTTTCAAAGGCTTCAGTTGCTTGCTCACTCCAGTGGAAACCATCTTTCTTTAACATATTTGTCAATGGCCTAGCAATGATTCCATATCCAGCAATGAACCTGCGGTAGTACCCTGTTAAGCCTAAGAATCCTCTTAGTTGCTTTAGTGTCGTGGGCATAGGCCAATCCTTCATGGCTTGCACCTTGCTAGGGTCTGTTGCCACGCCTTCACCAGAGATAATATGCCCAAGATACTCAACTTGTCTCTTAGCAAAGATACACTTGGAGAGTTTAGCATACAATCTATGCTACTGCATTGTTTGGAATACCTGCTCCAGATGAGTGTAATGCTGCTGTAAAGAGGTGCTGTAGACAAGAATGTCATCAAAAAACACTAGCACAAACTTCCTGAGGTCAGGCTTAAACACAAGGTTCATCAATGCTTGAAATGTCGAGGGTGCATTGGACGAGCCAAAGGGCATGACCACAAACTCGTAATGGCCTTGATGAGTTCTAAAAGCAGTCTTGTGGATGTCTTGCTCTTGAACTCCAATTTGATAATACCCTTGCCTCAAATCAAGTGTAGAGAAATACCAAGCACCGTGCAATTCATCAAGTAAGTCATCAATAATAGGTATCGGAAACTTATCCTTGATGGTAATGGAGTTCAACTGTCGATAATCAATACACATCCTCGAGGTCCCATCCTTTTTCTTCACCAAGATCACCGGGGAAGCAAAGGGACTATGGCTATGTCTTATGAACTTAATCTTCAAAAGCTCTTCAATCTGCCGCTCCATCTCATCTTTCTGAGAATGTGGATATCTGTAAGGCCTCAAGTTCACCGGGTTTGCTCCCTCTTTTAAGGGAATTGCATGATCCAGTTCTCTTTGAGGTGGTAAAGAATCTGGCTGCTTAAACAACACTTCATACCTCTTGAGTAAAGCTTGTAATTCAGCATCGGTTTCAGTTGCATCAGTTCCTGCCTCTGCTGAGATCGAGTACAAGTGACCAACCCAACTGTAATCACCTTTCTGAAGTACCCTCTTTAAGCTTTTGCCTGTCATCAACCGTAGATGGCCCTGGTCTACTATGCCTTGCAGCTGGATCTTTCTTCCTTCTTTCTCAAAAGACACATTTAACTGGGAGAAATCAAAGAGTATTGGACTATAACTCTTCATCCAATCTACTCCCAAGACTATATCGCAGCCCCCCAGCCTTAGAACTCTGAAATCATATGCAAACTTGTGTCCTTGCATCTTCCACACGAAATTCTTACATTTAGTGTGAGTCAAGATGGTATTTCCATCAGCAACGGTGACAGCCAAAGGACTAGTTTGAATGAGCTCCTGGTCCACTGCTCGCATCACCTTAGGATCCACAAAACTGTGAGTTGAACCACTATCAATTAAGATCAACAGCTCTCGTTGTCCTGCAGTGCCTTTGATGCATATTGTGTTATGGGAACCACTCCCTGTCAAGGCTTTAACAGAGATTTCTACATCGTTCTCTTCATCTGATTCTACTGATGCTTCAATTCCAGCTCCTGAACCATCTTTTTCTTCATCTGACTCAACTTCCCGTGCTTCTTCACCAGACACTGTCATGAGAAACTTAGGATCACACTTGTGGCCAAAGAAATATCGTTGGTTGCATTTAAAACAAAGCTTCTGTGGCCTCCTGTCATCACTAGCTGCATTCTTGCTGCTGGTTTGTGTGACTTTAGTGGCAGGTGATCCAAAAATATTGCCTCTGGGCTTGAATGAATCAGAGGACAAAATTAAACTCTCAACTTTGCCTTTGAATAAGCTTGAGACAAGTTGCAAGGATCAAAAGCTTTCACCAAACTTTTAATTCATGGCTTAAGACCACTCACAAAGCTGGACACATAATAGGATTCATGAGCCTCAGGGTAAACCGACAGCATTCTGGCCCTTAAACCTTCAAACCGTGTCATATATTCTTTCACTGAGGTAGTTTAGACAACCTTGTTGAAGTTATACACCACTTCACTAACATCCTGGTCTCCATATCTATCACACAACTCATTAGCAAATTTAGTCCAAGTAGTGGAAGGCTTAGTACGCAAGAGCCCATAGCACCAAGTCTCCATTTCACCTCGCAAGTACACAGATGCCACTTCTACCTTTTCATTCTCACTAATGTTATAAAAACGAAAGTGTTTTTCACACTTCCTTACCCAAGATTGAGGGAAGGTGCCATCAAATACCTCCAGATCGACTCGAGGTTGTCGATATCCATTGATCCTTGCACTGGATGCACTATCAGTACTGCCAGAGGGAGCTATGGCAAGGTCCGGGGGCCTAACTTGTTGATTGGCTGGAAAGAACCTTCCATCACCGGTAGAAGATTGCTGCCGATCCATCCTCTGCTAGAGACTAGAGAATTGCTGAGTAAATTGCATCGATTGTGATTCAAACCTACGGTTCATGTCTTGCTGCATCATCTGCATCATATTTTGCATCTGGAGTAATACTTGCTCCACACGATCAACCTGTTGGTTAGCACTATCACCGGCAACAGCTTCAGCATAGGTCGAGGTTCCTCCACTGGCATTGTTAACATTGTTACCAGCTGCAGCAGCAGCAGCAGCAGCAGCAGCATTGGCTCTTGTCGTTGGTGCCATGGCTGATCTCTTCTTCCTAGCCAGATTGCAATGATCAATGCCGCAGTACCTCGAACTAAATCACACAATGCAATCGAATTGAATCTTGAATTCAATCCAGTTGAGTGTAAATTCAAGCTCTAATACCACTTGTTAGGCTCAAGATAGTTCTTGAGCTTAACCTAGATAGAACAAAAGGAAATTGAACTAAATTGGAAATGAACAAAGGAAAGAATTGTATTTTTCATTGAATGAGCAATATCTTACAATCCAATGCTTACTTATAGCTAAAGAACAAGGAAACAAATATCTAGACAAAATATCTAGATATTAACCGACTTATTACAACCAACCAAACAAGAATAATACGACTAACTGAATTTTGGCGCCAAACCGCAAGAACTAACATTTGAAAGTGAAACACCCAGGAAAAGGGACTTGAACTAATTCCGATCATGACACACCCAATGCCTGAAGGGCTCCCGCCTACGCAGGGTCGGGGGGGGCGCGGATGTAAGCAGCCTTCCCCCTTCAGGGTGTTAACCTGGAGAGAGGCTGTTTCCCAGTGGCCCCAACCTGAGGGTGAGGACTTCCCAGGAGGTCACCCATCCTGGTACTACTCTCGCCCAAGCACGCTTAACTTCGGAGTTCTAATGGGATCCGGTGACGGCGTGTTGGTGCCCTCTTTGGTTCTTACTTTTAATTCCCTCATCTCCAATTATCTTTAATTCTACTTTCTCATCTAAATTCATGAGCCCATGCTCAATTCTAACTTCTTTTCTCATCTAAATTCTAAATCATTCTCTTCTCATCTCAAATTCTGAAATTATCTTTCAAATTCCTATCCAAAACAAAGTCACGAATCTTAGGATTGTGACAAAGTGGTATCAAAGCTAGCTTTCGATCGGAGGCTAGTTTTATCAACCAAAAAAAAAAAAAAAAAAATTTCTGCTGCATTTTCATTCACCTTGAGATCGAAGGATCTCATTACCATATCAAAAAAAAAAAAATTCAGACCGATCATATGAGCTGAACAATTCAAAATTGGTGAGATGGTCGCAATAATTGCTCAAGACTCCACGCTCCTTGTTACGGTCCGGAAGGTTCTCTATCCCATCACCGAAGACGTTCTACACCAAGTCTTCTCTCCCTTTGGTGGTATTAAGGAAATTAAGTACACCTTCGTGACTTCCTTAAGAGTTGAAATTCAAGTGACTTACACCTCAAGGAAGGATGCCGAAAATGCTTGCAAGTGTTTGCATGGAAGGGACATCTTCAACTATTGTTGTAAGATGGATATGCAAATCTCCATGCCATACAAAGAAGACATAGCCAAGGGACAAGCCGGTGCAACCATGTGTTCATTCAAGAAGAAGCAAGATGAGGAGCGCAATGAGTTCAACTCTATCCTTAGGCACTTCATGGCAACCGTGGACTCCTTGTTCGAAGATTTGAAGGAATGTGAAAAGAACACTAGCGATGACATCATAACCCTTGAAGGCACGGGAGGAAACAATGTGGAGCTCGAAGATGGCCTTGATGAGGAAGTAGACATAATAACCGTTGAGGAGGGTAAATTGGTTGAAGAATCCGTGTTTGAGGAAACAACCAAGCCTTATCCAGCTGCTACATTGGAACCTGAAGATGACTTCGATGTTGACATCATAACTATTGAAGACAAATTGGCAAAAATGCAGATCTCGAAGACGCAATTAATGTTGACATGGAAATCATGACCGTTGGGGAGGCAGTGGCAATTGGTGAAAAGGGCGAAAAGGACATTAACATGAACATCAGAGACCGCGGTCGAGACAAAGGCAGCGCCGCAAATGAGTGACAACCCTCTTGATGCAAGACAGCCCAAAGTTCCGCAGCAAACAAGGGCAAAACTGTGTCAAGCTCACCATCTCAAGCCTAAGATCACATGGAGAGACATCAAGAAGATCAAGGTCAAGGCCAGAGTATGGAAGCGATTTCCTCGAACTGGGATCGAAACAAAAATCACAACATAACGACATCCCATCCTTGAGGACAAGGATGACTTCAAGGGGAAGGGTTTGTCACGGCCCTAGCCGTGACCTTGTCATGTCACCGACGCATATCAATCTTTTTACTATATTGTTCTAGGGCTTGTAATTCTACGAATATTCCAGAACGCTCTAGTACTTCCAAGCTCTTCCTCACATGGTAGAGTAATAGTAATTAATTTAGGAGCTTGTAAAGGACAAATCAATTGGAGAAGTGCTTGATTGCACGGTTGCCAAGGGGCATGTCTTTAGGAAAGTAAGAACACATGTGCAATCAATCTAGCCACTTAGTTAGCTATGTTCAACCGTGGAGCATGAAGGGGCACGGTTGGGAATTGGTTATAATTAAGTTTTTTAAGCTTATGTCCTAGCTCTATAAATAGTGGCTCTTAGATTGAATCTTCATCCAGCTAAAATCATATGAATGAAGTTCCTACTTTTCTCATCTTAACTTTTCTCTCTTTCTCATCTAAACTTTCAAATTCTCTCTCATCTAATTCTATCTCTCATCTATCTATTCCACCATCACGAGCCTTGGTTCGTGAACATCCTATCACCAACTCTCGGGTTTGTGACATACACATACACAAAATAAGAGCGACTGAAGTGAATAATTGAGCAAAACAAAGAACTCACATCTGAAGAATGTTTTATCCATAGAATGAAATAAAAGTTATTACATAACGCTTGAATTTTGAGCTAACTATCATATTATTAGAAGTTATGTAACAATACTTTTGTAATAGCTAGCACAATCTATATACATTATAGTTTACTTGCTAAAACACATTTGGGAATGAATTTATATCTTAAGAACTATAACTCGGGTATAAAAAATAAAGTTTGTATGATTACTAAATATTAATCTAATTTGCAATCATGAAGCTTAAAAGCAGCTCATAGTCTCTTAGAAACCTAACATATCACCATGAGTCTGTGACCCACTACATATTGTCTACAACACCTAGATTCTGCAGAAACAATTTGAATTTGTAGTTCTATCAAACACTTCAATTTGACAAGCCAAATAGCAATTTCTATTAGTAGATCTAAGCTTATGCTTTCCATTGTCTCACTCGGGTAAATCTTCTCTCACATTTGTAAAGATGCAAAAATAGTAATAATCATTCCATATTTGTAAATCTTATTTGTAGGCTGTCACAATCCTAAGATTCGTGACTTGGTTTTGGATAGGAATTTGAAAGATAATTTCAGAATTTGAGATGAGAAGAGAATGATTTAGAATTTAGATGAGAAAAGAAGTTAGAGTTGAGCATGGGTTCATGAATTTAGATGAGAAAGTAGAATTAGAGATAATTGGAGACGAGGGAATTAAAGAGTTAGAACTCTTGAATTCACTGATATTTCATTGATTGATAGATTGATTACAACTTAGAACTCATACATATATATATATAGCAACTAATACATAACCAAATTCATGAACCTAATTAATTGCTCATCCAAGTCCCAAGCCGTGTGGATAAGAACAAGGAGAAAAGGAGGGAAAACCCTTCAAATGCCTAAGATATTTCTTAAGGAATATTCTAGAAGCATTCCTTAGTCTTGGGCCAAGAACCGTATGGTCAAAATGGGCCATTAATGGGCTTGGGCCAAGACAATAAAAATGGGCCAAGACAACAAGGAATTGGGCCGGGCATTGGCAAGGCAATGACACGGGCCAAGGCAAGTGGTTGGGCTAAACCAAGCAACTACCATTTTTACATAAGGGACAATTCAAGAAGCTACTATAGCATTCTAAACTATTTCGGGTAGAACTTAAGATATAGTAAAATACTAATATGCGTCCTAATGTGTTGCTTAGGACAAGGTCACGGTCAAGGATTGTGACCTACCCTTCCTCTTGAAAGCATCCTTGTCCTCAAGGATGTGTTGTGAGTGCAACCTCCAGCCTTCGGTCCCTCTGTCCCTACCCCTCGGGTCGTAGGGATAATTCTTGTCCTCAAGGTCCCTTTGCCAAAGTTGAGCTTGGTGGGTTGATCTTCTCGTGCCAATTCCGGTTCTAGGAAAATATCCCCGAACCAGCATTTTCTCGTTCCCCTTGCTCATGTCATGGTTTGTCCTTCCCAGCGCACCATGTTGATGCTACGCTGGTCCTGGCTGTGCAAACCCACCACGCTGTTGCTGCGCCGCTAGTTGCTGTGCCCATGTCATGTGTTGCATCATTGGGTCCCAGCTTGAAGCTCTGTTGGCACTGGTATGCGCACGTGATGTGCACTCCAGTGCAAGTGGTGCGCACTGACATGCACCCTTAGTGAGCTCAGGCGCTTTTGGACCCGACTCAAGCTGCTCTTCCCGGTGCGGTATGTCAGGCACTTGCAGCGCTTCCTCCTGCTCCGGAAGGATCTGGAAGGTGGGCGTGATGACTTGGCCTGGTTGGGAACCAAGGCTGTTAGGGACATTGTCTAGGGCACTCTTCAGGTCCGTTCAATTGTGCGTTCCCATGTTCCTGACTTACCTCAAAGTGCGCACCCTTGGTGCTGTCATGCTCATCCTAAGGCTGCTCGGTCCATGATTCGAGTGAGTTCTCCGCAATAGATGACTCATCCATCTCCACCATAACATCACACCCCGGTTGATGTTGCGGTGGAAGTTCAAGCTTCACACCACGGCTAGCACAAAGTCGTGCAACAGCTTCGGTTAAGGCGTTAATGGAGGCTTCTAGTCTTACGGTTGGGCTCATTTCTTTGCCCGTCATTACCCTCAGTCTCTCCTCAAGTCCCCCCTTAACATCATTTGCTTCAAGGCCACGGTAATCTTCAAGTGAGACTTGAAGAGTTGGATTGTGGGCTTGGATGTTCATCACACAACATTCGTCGTAGATGCACCTTCCGTGTAGCCTCTTTCATGCAATTTCAGCATCTTCCTTTGAGGTCAAGACCACTTGGGCTTCAACCCTTAAGGTAGATGATGAAGTGATCTTGATTTCTTCAAGGCAACCATAAGAGAGAAGACTTGGTAAAGGATGTCTTCAGTGATGGGATGGAGAACCTCCCAAACCTTAACAAGGAGGGTAGCCTTGTTGGAGACTTGAAGAGATTGAGCATACATACATACATACATACATATATATATATATATATATATATATATATATATATATATATATATTTTTTTTTTTTTTTTTTAAATTTCAGTAAGAACGTAGAGGATTTTTTTTTTTTTTTTTTTTAATTCGAAAATGAGATGAATGAAAACATAAAGGATAGTTTGAGACTCCGATCGAAAGATGGCTCTGATACCACTTTGTCACAAACCCGAGAGTTGGTGACGGAATGTTCACGAACCAAGGTTCGTGATGGTGGAATAGATTTAGATGAGAGATAGAATTAGAGATAGAATTAGATGAGAAAGAGAATTTGAAAGTTTAGATGAGAAAGAGAGAAAAGTTAAGATGAGAAAAGTAGGAACGTCATTCATATGATTTTATTTGGATGAAGATTACAATCAAAGAGCCACTATTTATAGAGCTAGGACATAAGCTTAATGAACTTAATTACATAACCAATTCCCAACCGTGCCCCTTCATGCTCCACGGTTGAACATAGCTAACTAAGTGACTAGATTCATTGTACATGTGTTCTTACTTCCCTAGGGACACGCCCCTTGGCAACCGTGCAATCAAGCACTTCCCCAAGTGATTTGTCCTTTACAAGCTCCTAGATATTTCTTAATTAATTACTATTACTCTACCGCGTGAGGAAGACCCTAGAAGCACTAGAGCGTTCTAGAATATTCCGCGTAGAATTACAAGCCCTAGAAAAATATAGTAAAAATACTGATATGCGTCGGTGACATGACAAGCTCACGGCTAGGGTTGTGACATAGGCTACGTTTTAGACATTAGATCCCTGATTTGCAGGGATTTTCGATTTCTATACTTCCTTCCTAGATAATTACTTTACTGTATAACACAATGTATAGATCTGAATGAATTTGCTTCCTGGTATTGGATCCATTTTTCTCTAAACATTCCTCTGTATACATGAGACCTTTATTGCCAAATCTCTAACTCTGGAAAATCAATCCACCTTTACTACAAGACAGGACAAAAATGGCAAAAGTCTCTAGTAACTCCTAAAATCTCACTGAAATCAGCCTCCAGCCCTCAAACCAAGAAGGTACTTGGTGCACACTGAAGAGAAATTCAACTAAACAAACAAAGGCAGCAACGGTAACCAACACATGTCACAAATGCTGAGAGAACAAGCTACAATGCCACAGAAAGTGAGAACCTCAAAAGAAAGAGATTGAGGGTAAGAAATCTATTTCATTCCCTTAAACAAAACCTAATGAATCGCGTTCTCAAACACGTAAGTTTTCTAGTTGTCGTGCTCTTAGTGCCTCTAATACACTTCAAGATAACTCTTAAGGTTATAGAGACAAGAGTTATTGAACATATGACCTTTTCCCATCATTCATTTGACACTTGCAACTCTATCCTAGTAACAAAAAGGCCAAAATTATAAATGTCTCTTACTAATGTTGCAGGTCAAGGAATCGTGACCCTATTTCTAAATCTTCCTTTGAAAGATGTGTTGCATTCGTCAGGCGTAAAATGGTTGGTTACATTCATGGAAGATTGTGCACAAGGGTAAGGTGATTCTTTCTTCAACAAATCTGAAGTCGGGGAAGTCCTTCCCAATTTCTTTAGAATGGGGGAAAAAAAAAAAAAACCAACATGGAGCGAGCATTAAAGGCCTAAGAAGTGACAATAGGAGGGAATATTTCAACCAAATTTATCACCATTCCTCCAAAAAGAAGGGACCGTTTACTACTCTTGGATACTCCTCAACAAAATGGGGTTGTTGAAAAAAAACGGATGCTTAATTGAGGTGACTAGAACTCCCTTGTTTCAAATGCACGTTCCAAAGACCAATTGAAGGGAAGCAGTTCTAATTGTTGCTCATTTGATAAATAAGACGCCATCAACAGTTCTACAGTTCAAAGGACCTACAGAAGTACTCCTAACCATTTTCCAACTTACATATAACCTCCAAACTTCCTCTAAATGTTTTTGTGTTAGGTTTGTTCATATCTAGAATAGAGGGAAACTTGACCCAGAAATCCTAAAGTGGATATTTGTTTGCCATTCTCCCATACAAATGGAAATATTATAAATGTTTCCATTCTTCTATAAGAAAATTTTTCTGTCTCCATGGATGTAACTTGTTGAGAGGATCATTCTTTTATGGTACTCAAAGGGGAGAAAAACATTATGGTAAGACAAGTTTGAAGGTAAGGACATGTTGTTTGTCCGATTTTTCTGGAGGTTTTCCATCTTTGGAACCTAAAAAACCGCCTCAAACAACCCAATTCACCCAAGCTTAGAACCACAAAACATCGCCCAAATTACCTCCAAAGCATCCTGCTACGTCTGAGAGCTCATCCAAGCCAATATCAGCCTCTGAGAAACCATCCAAGCCAACACACTTACTGAAAACTCATTCTTGGAAAAGCCAAACCCCTATGATTCCATTTATGATTTGAATATTCCCATAGCTATTAGACAAAGGAATTCAAAGTTGCAATCAATACCCAATATCTCACTTCATTTCATTTGAAAATGTTCCTCACTCGCATAAATTGCATTCCTATTCCACAAACTGTCCACAAGGCACATAGGGATAAGAATTCGAAAAATACCATGAATGAGGAATTGAATGCATTTTGAACAAAATCAATCTAGGGCAGTGGTAGATTCACCAAAAGGGAAGAAACTTAAAGGATGCAAATGAGTGTTCACTACAAAGACTAAGCGGATGGTACCTTATAAAAGTACAAGGGAAGATTAGTTGCAAAAGGGTACACTCAAACTTATTAAGAAACCTTTGTTGCAGGGGCAAAAACGGATACAATTCGTATACTTTGATCTCTAGCCGCTAACCTCGATTGGAGCTGGTAGCAATCTGATGCAACATTAGTTTTATACATGGTCATGTGGACAAAGAGGTGTACATGGAACTTCCACCTAATTTTGAAAAATACTTTGATCAAAATAAGTGTGGAGGTTGCAGAAGGCTATGGGCAAAAACAATCTCCTCGAGCTTTGTTTAGAAGTTTCGCTAAGGCAATGCTTGGAATGAAATACATACAGGGTCAAGCAGAGAAAAACTTGTTTATCAAACACTCAAGCACCGAGAAAATGGATGTTTGGTTGTGTATGTTGATGACATATTTTTTTTATGACTGATGGCCTAGAGGTGATATAAGCGCTCAAATGCAAATCGGCACAAGAATTTGAAATCAATGACCTCAAGAGACTCAGGTGGCTCTTTGGAATAGAAGTACCTCCAGAAAAAGGAGGAATATTTGTATCTCAACAGAAATATATTCTAGAGCTTCTGCCAGAAACACAAAATTTTACAGTGCAAGCTAGCTGATACACTCGTAAAACCAAACCACAAACTGAGTGAGGCCAAGGAAGAACCTTTTGACCAAGGAACACACTAGAACTTAGTAGTCAACCTCAACTACTTGTCACACATACAGCATGATATAGCCTTTTCGTGAGTGTGATTAGTCATTCATGCATGATTCGAAGAATATCCACCCTCAAGCATTCTATAATCTATTGATGTACCTTAACGCTACCCCTGGGAAAGGAAAGATGTTTAACAAGAATGCAGAGAAGACAGTCAAGGCTTCTACAGATGTAGATTGGGAAAAGTTCAATCATGGATAGGTGGTCAACCACTAGCTATTGTATCCCACTTTGGGGAAGCTTAGTAACCTAGTGGAGCAAGAAACAGATTGTGGTGACAAGATCGAGTGCGGGAATAGAATTTCGAGCTATGGTTCAAGGCATTTGCGAACTTTTGTAGATAAAAATCATTCTGGATGACTTTAGGATTGAACAGTATGATAAAACCAAATACATTGTAATGGATTGACATTTTATCAAGCTAGAGATTAGATTAAATAGCACATCTTATGTTCCTACCCAAGGATGAATACAGATACCAAACAAGGGACTGATCAAAGCACTATTTCACAAGATAACAAGCAAGTTAGGAATGGATAATGTATATTCATCAACTTTAGGGGGAGTGTTGAAGAATCTCCCCATATTTGTAGAAGTGCACAAATAGTAGAAATCCTTCCATGCTCGTAAATCTAATTTGTCGGCTGATGTAGGGTATTTTTTATGGATAAGATCCCTAATTTGGATTTTTGATTCATTGCTTCCTTGCCTGATTAGTTACTTTGGCGTATAAAAGATGAACGCATGGATTGAATGGTATAAAAAAGTCACATTTTCTTCAATAAAGCCAATCACATAATAACTAGTTTCAAATCCACTACTTAAGTTATACATCTATTATACTATTCAAATCCATTGTATCATTTGCTTTTTGCTTCTTGCTTTTTAGAGTTGGGGGCACTCGAACATAGCTTCTCCTTAGGGTAATACCCTAAAGAGGTAAGGTTGCATACTCGCCTCCCACCCCCCCCCCCCCCCCCCCCCCCCCCCCCCCCCCCCCAATGTGCGACCCTGCTTCAACAGGAGCCCTTGCAGCACTGGGATCGTCGTCGTTGTTGTTGTTGTACTTAAGTTATACATCCATTATACTATTCAATGACTTCTATTTAGTTTAATGGTTTAGATTCTTTTCAAACCACACAGGCAACAGTGGTTCACTTTCCAATAGACTATCAAAGTTAGAGGTATTCATGAGACATAGAACAGGGAGCTGATACAAGTGGTAAATCATTTATACCTAGCGCTAGGTCTGACAAATATGCCATGTCATGTTTGTATCTGTGTTATGCTAAGGGTCTTAGAAAATGAGTCAACCAGGACCCCACTTGTCTATTAAACAGGTTATGAAGTCTCAACCCTAACCCAACACAATCAATAACTAGGTAACCCACGGGTTACCCAAATAATTTGATAGGTGACCTTTTCTTTTAAATGTTAGTTTGTCAAATTATAAAAATATCAATGATATGTCTCATGGTTGATAGGGCTGATGGATACATAGCATACTTATAATTATTAAAATAAACTACCAAATTAACAATGATTAAATATCATTCAAATTGTCTTATATGACATAGGATACCAAAAACTTATATATAATAGAAGTAGCATATCATTCAAATAACTATATAAACAAGTTAAATGTGTTGAAGGTAGGTTGCCCAATTGAAAACCAAATTCAACCCGATTGCCTAAATATGTTAAATGTGTCAACACAAATTTAACCCGGCTCCAAAACCCAAACTCAAACCCGCTATCTTTTTATCATGTCCATATCCTATTACGGTGTCATGTCAAATTTTGCCAGCTCCACCTAGAATCTTATGAAACTCTAGCCCTGAAGTTACATCCTTCTATTATGTACAAACAATTTCCCACTCACTGGGTCTTTGGTCCTAGTTACGCACGTACGGAAGCGTTGGAGTAGATAGTGCATATAACCTAGGGATTAATCTAGGCGCACATACATTGGCATGGACACCCCGATTAACAAAGAAAAGAAACTTCATAGCATAAATAGTCTCACCTGGCCCCCTACTCGCATGCCTTGAACCCCAAGGTCCAATCCCTTAAGAACTGTTCCTCTCTCTGACTGGCCCACATCAAACCCATAAGGCTATCACAACAGAGAAATTACAAGAGAACAACTGAATTAGTCCAGAAATCGCATTGAAATTGTTGTGCAAAATAGTCATGAGAAACAATAAAAGATCAAAAAAGAGCCCACGCAAAATACAGGACAAGAGACTTATGTGGTTCGACTTCGAGATTAAACCAACTCTCATGGAAGCAGTAAGATCAATCTACTAATTCAAATAGGTGAGTACAATTACAACAGTTGTTGCCGCCATAAACAGGCACGGATCAACGATACCACTAGGCAAATATTGACAAACTAAAGACCAATAACAGAAAATAATTTATGGGTCCCTTCATTAGAGAGAAGATTTATAAGGAAGACATAATGGAAGACTTTTCATTGATTGTTCGATGTAAATGATCCTCAAGAGTAACATAAAAATCCAAGGTGACTGTTCATGCAAAGGCATGTTCCAATGATATACTACAATGATGTATGGTGATATCCCTTGCAATCATTTTCCTTTCACTACACTCAAAAGTGTAATTGAGCATGAATGGAACTCCTTGGTTCAGTTTAGTATCCACTTTGTTCTCCCTGCAGCAGATGCTCAGAGTGGATTGTGGCTAAGGGAAAATATTTACAGCCGAAAGAGTTGAGTAGCTGGTGGTTGCAGCTATAACAGAAACAAATTGGGACAACCAGAGCGTGTTCAATTTGTGAAAATTCGCAATTTTCCAAGGTAACTTTCCAACCTTGTGCTTCCCTTGGAAAACATGTCCAAAGATCCGACTCTTGGTTTTTCAACTTTCTTTCCTTATACTAAAACAGAAAAACACAATTTCATTGTTTTCAAAATTCTCCTTTGGACTTGATAGACAACTAGGTTGATCTAGATAGTAGGACCTAGGACTGACCAACATGGAGTTCACCTAGTCTGACACAGAACCAAGAAGACACAATGACCTCGACCGGTTTATTTTTACCCCTAGTGAATGCTGTTAGAGTGGAAAGAACCACCCCTTTTAAAGTTGAAATACAACAACAACAATAGACCCAGTGCCTCAAGAGCTCCTACACAAGCAGGGTTTGGGAGGAGTGGGATGTACACAGCCTTACCCCTTCAAGGTGATACCCTAACGAGAGGTTGTTTCCGAAGATCCGAAACCCTTTCAAAGTTGAAATCATATATTCAAAATTTTATATTCATCTCTCTCTTCTTTAAGTAAAGGCAAACTTACCGTTCCACCACCAACTCCCATTCCTTGCCGGCTGGTCATAAAAGTGATGCCCTTCCATTTAGCAACATAGTGTACCTACAGATGGCATCTACAAACGATCAGCACATTACGCACATACAAAGAGTTGTGCGCGTAAGGGCGTAGATTGAACCAAGCGCTCGACAATACTAGTCTTCAAAACTGATAAAGGTTTGTTCATGTTTGATTTGGAGCTCAATAAGTAAACAAGCTCGGTTTGAGTAGGCTTAATGAATTTAACAAGCTGTGTTTGAGCATGACAATGCTTACCATGTTAAATATTCATAAACAATTAGTTAAAGACTACTTAGGAACTTGTTAATTGCTCATTAGAAGTTGATAAATGCGTGGCATTACCTCAATAATAACTTATTAGTAACTAAAATGTTTGGCTAAAATAGTAGCCCAAGTAGCAAGTTCAATAAGCTTGACTTTGCTCCATTAGATTACTTGGCTGGGCATTGAGCATGCTAGTACTTATTGAAGCAAAGTCAAACAAAGGTTCAGAAACTAGTAAGGCCCGGCTCCAACTAGAGCTTGATAATACATATCTGAGTTTCCAATATGGATTGTTTGGGACAACTCAATTTCTTGTCAAAAAACAATCGAACTGGTGTCAACTCTCAACTATCAACAAGCATATGGTATACTGTGGAACTCTTTAAAGTGCATTAGTATAGGCCATGCAACTAAGGGCGCAAACGAACCGAACATTCGATGAACTACTTATGAACTACAAGATGCGGAACTCCTTAAAGTGCATTTTGAAATCAATAATGAATCTTTCGTGTTAGTTATTGGGGCTTGATAAGCTTTACGAGCCAAGTTCGAACAGAGGGATTCTAGGCATGATAACGTTCATAAACAATTTAGTAAGGGCTCGTTAAGGGCTAGATAAGAGTTCATTAAAAGCTTGTTAAGGAATTGCTAAGAGCTCTTAATGGTCAGTATTAGCCCGAAATTGGCTCGATAATAACTCGAAGAGCTTAGCTTGATAACAAGCTCAACTTGGTTATGAGCTCGATTCAGCTCAATTAATGAGCTCGGTTGCCCTCAATAACGAGTTTGAATCGACTCAATTAGGCCTATGAGCCAAGCCAAGACGAGTTTCAAACATACTAAAATCTCATCGAACTATGCTCCAATAAGGGTTCGAAAGCTAGGTAAGTGCTCCACTCGTTTGCTCCCCTATATGCTACTAATGGTACCTTGGTATTTCTAATTGCATGCGTAAAACTAGTTTCTATTTCTAATTGCAACTACTGCAGAGAAGAGTTCAAATACACAACAGAAATTTGAGGGTCTATTCGATTCCGAAAACATTTTCTAGTTTTTCTTAGGGCATATTTTGCACGGTTTTTTTTTTTTTTTTTTTTTTTTTTTTTTGGGAAACGAAAAATTAGGTCTTGAAAACACTTATCCTAGTATTGGATTTCTATCTTTTGTTTTCTGTTTTCAGTTTTCAGTTTTCAATCACACTAGGAAAAAAGTGAAAATAAGAAATCAAAACCTGTTCAAGTTACGACATATTGGAAATGGTTCTCTATTTTCCTAGACTTTAACCTAACATTTAGAGAACTGTTTTTCCTTTCTGTTACAATTTTCATTGGCATAGAGTCCAGTTTCCACCAATCCCAGCACTACTCACAAATGAACAATTTTGAATATGTACAATTTTTGAAGCACTCTATAGAGAACGAAAGCTGAAAAAAAAAAAAAAAAAAAAAAAAGTTGAAAAATTGGAACTGGAAAATCAGAAAACATTTTCACAAACTAAACACATACTCGAAATGCATAAATTTTCATGCAATGGAAATAAAAATTTAACCAAGTCACAACCGTACTGCAACACGAGATCCCTTTAACGCCGCCGGCCCACCTCCAACCTTTAAGTCATAATACCTAAAGCATATTTCCATCGAAATTGAATCAAATCCCAATCCAAATCAAATTTGGAATTTCATTAAGATGATCTATACACGAAAGCCAGCCAGCAGTATAAATATAGAAATAGATAGGCAGCCAAGAGTTCAAATTTTAAGAGAGAGAAAACTGCGTTGATGTAACAAGGATAAATGAGGTACAAACCCATTATTACTCAAAAAGTGACACTCAACCATAAAAATGAATAAAGGCCACTACATGATGTGAGGGTTCGAACGCAAAATTTACAGCTAGTCATTACATAATTTGCTATTATGGAACAATTCTTTTGTATCGGCCTCCATATATACATACATATATAGATATGAATATACATATATACACATGAATGTAAGCACATACATGCATACTCATGCAAATGTGACATGCACCTGCATCAAATTGGTCCCTCATCTTTTTTTTTTTTTTTTGGTTCAAAATAGTCCTCTATATTTTCTTTTGACCAGAATATTTCCCCATCCATTTATCCAAACAAGATAAAAACGAAAAAACAAAAGATGGATTATAGTCAGAAAGAAAAAATCAAGATGGATTATTTTAAACAAAAAAAGAGATTAGGGACCAATTTGAACAAACTCACAACATTATGGACCAACGGAGAAAATGACTTTGTTAAAAACTATCATGAGAGTATAAAATTAATGACTTAGAGCAACTTATATTCCCTAAACATAATTTCTGCAACCCATTTCATAACATTTGTGACATCCCACTTCCACCACACCCAATTGCACTATCATGTGATCGCGAACTACTTTTCAATTTCAGGCTCTCAACTTTCAGTTTTCATCAAACAAACTCCTAAACTATGAATTCATATTAATTAAGCTCTCAATTTGAGTCACGCAATTTCTTTTAATTCATAAACAATCAAAATAACATGAACGTCATATGACGTGATGTGGAGCGTCGTAGTTAAACTAATCGAAAGTGTACATGTGATTTGGTTGCCGTCAGAGTTAAAACTTTGGATGGATTAGCAACAATGGCCCTAAATAATATGAAGTGATTGATGACATTGAAATCAAAAGGTTACTTTGAATATTATGCAATAGCTCAGGCATCATCATAGTATAAACCCAGATAACAAATGTCTTTCCCACAATAAATATGAAATTCAATATAGAAAAGATGGGCAAATTCACAATGACATGAAGTTTGACTAACTATATCACAATGATTGAAGATGAGGTGCAGCAGTAACCATACTCACTTTAGTCCATTTGGAAGGGTTTTGTATTCACTCTCAGGAATTTTTGCTCCTCTAAGCTGCCAAAAAAGGAAAGAAAATTTAAGAATTCCGGGAATATTGTATCCAAAAATGAATTCCAACAATTGTATTGGTGGATAGGGATCATGATTGGTCCCAACTAGACTGGTTCGGTCCACACCAAATACCAATATGATCAGAAATCAATATTGAGCATCAGACCCTCCTAAACTATGTTGCTCCAAGACTGGTAGAAAAACAACTAGATTGGACTGGACCAGTCCGATCGGTATGGCAGCAAGTAAATGTAAACAGGCAGTTAGTAAACATTTATGTGCAAGTTGTCCTCAGAAGTGAATACAAAAATTTGTTTCACTGGGGGCGGTGGTAAGAAGAGACGACAAATGACATACTCTATCATACAAGGGGGCATATACAAAAACATGAATAAAAGAAACAAAGAGTATTGAAATATGGTGATGTAAGAAAAAACCACCAGACTTAGATACATAGAGAAACCATTTCAATACAATCAGTGGAAAACATCACATAATATTTTGTCTTTCAAAAAAATATCATAAAAATCAATGGATGTAATCTTACAAAAATCTAAAACAAGGGGTCAATATGCGTACTACATTTCAAAAATATTCCCGTTAAACAACAGTACCCCCACCACTGGCCGTCGTAGTGCAAGTCCTACGCCCATGGTTTAGTGTAATTAGACCAGTTCTCGGTTCGCTCTCTTGTTTCTACAGTCTTAGAAGACCAAAAGCCCAGTTCCATCCACATAGTAGATTGCCAGTCCGGTCCAGAACAAAAAATGCTGGACCGGTTTATGTTCACACCTACTGATGATAAAAGAGAAAACCTCACAGCTCTTCTACTCGTGCTTACAGCCCCAGCAACGTCAGAGATACACAATCCAGCAGCTGTTTCATAGAAGTTAATTAAAACAATCCATTAGAACCTGATCAGTGAACTTATATTCACCTATGTGAAAGAGATGAATGATAACAAACATTCAAGAAACGACAAAAGAAAATGATTTTACAAAGAAAGATGAAACAGCACACTTGAAATTCGACTGGGATAAGACACATACTGGGTGGTAAATCTCATACAATTAAATATGTCTCACATCAACAGTCCTCAAGCAGAAATACTAAGATATATGTTAAGTAAGTTACTCTGTGGATGATTAATTGATTTTGAGATAAAACCTCACTTGACATGTATCAATTCATATGAGCGAGGGTGACACTGTTCATTGATCTTAAATAGAGAGATGTCCTTGGACATCTTATGGGCCTTTTGTGGCACGTTACAACTACAAGTGGAGAACGTAACTATTCATTCCGACATCCCAAGTCTTCAATGGTGAGACTAATATTATAGTGTTCACCTGGGACTATGCAAATCCATGCCTATTTTTTAATAATGATGCCGAATCGTAGTGTCCCACCAAGAGTAAATATCTATTGCAAAACGAGACTGTAAAATGTAGATGGTACGTTGGAATCACCTAGGACTACAATATCTAGTGCAAAGCTATGGAATATAGAGCATAGGGGTATGATATTATCCAAAAGATCCCACATCAATGATTCTAAAGGAAAATATATCAAGGTGTTTACAAAGTGAGCTATTCCCCAAGCAACTGATTTTGGCATGGAACCTCACTAGTTATATATTGATAACATAGGGAAGAAAGGGAAATGACTACATGAAACAATTCTTAAGATATCAAGTGGCAGTCTCCATCTTTTTAAATTGTTCAATATCTTAACGGAACCTAAAGTATCTGGACTTTTATTGGATTGGTCAGCAAAATCAAAGAACAACACATAGGCAAGAACACCATCCCTGCAAACATGATGAATACTTCCAGAGTTTATTCTGAAACAGCAACTGCTTAGGGAGTTACCTACATAGGGAGAACTTCTACAACAATAATGGAGTCTTCTCATTGGATTATATTGAGCAACTCTTGACAATGATTTCCATACAGCCATTTTGTTAATAAAGTGAAGCAATAAGCCTTCTTTCTGATTATCAAAGAATATTAACTTTATCCACACCCTACAAGTTAAAACATATCACCATTTCTATAAGATGTTGGACTCTAAGATCCCAGATGTAGCATCACGCACTCCCAAGTGTTCAAAGAATGTTACTTCGACAATCATCATTCTTAACCGGTTGGTCTCAAACACCTTCAATCTTAACTATATTGGATGCATCCCAAATTGCTAGTGCCAAAATTTGTAGTCACCGTTACCTTTAGCTGACTAGATTATTTGAATTAATGATTCCACCAATTGACCAACAAAATCTACAGCTACATTACATACCAAGAATCCCTGAAATTTACAAAAACATAGATCATTTTGTTTTGCTCAAGAATCCCAAGGTCAAGCTCAATTCCTCCCCACCCAGGACCAGTTTTTCGAGGACCACGGTCCAAGTTTGTCTGGGATTAAGGTCAATTCAACCTAGAGAAGTTATCAGACACATGTCATGCGAAAAAAAAGTGTACGAAAGGCTCAAAAGGACACATGACCTGCACATCAGGCCACAATATAAGGTAAAGGGTGAAGAGGGAAGGAGGGTTCTTAGAACTCACATGCTTCTCAAACTCATAACTTCTTTATCACACCTAGGCACGTATTAACCTAGGCATTGGAGGGTCCTCATGGGCAAAGCACGCAAGCCCCTTAATGGTTTGCGCCTCTTGCAGGCTCACGAGGTTTGACTCAGGACAATGTCATAATAAGCTTCTCGCTTTCCTCTTCTAACTCACTCGCTTTTTGCGCAAAACATTGATTATTGATACATCCCATAGCAATCCCACATCGAAACTTCACAAGAAAGAATATCAAAACATACATGAATGAGTTGCTCCACGCGTTTCAGTTGATTTTTGGATGAAATTGTTTCACGCAAACTAAATGGTGCCAAATTTGAGGTCTATAAATACTTGCACTCGAGTATCATAAGAATAATAACATTGAAAACAAATTTCATCATCTTCTTCAATTCTCTCCCTATATCTCTAGCTACTTCTTAATTCTCTCTATCTGCTTTGCCATCTTCCCTAATTCTTCTCTCTAATTCTCTTATATTCCTTCTCCTTTAACTTTCCATTCAAAATCACTAAAAATTTAGATAACACGAATTGATCTCGTTTAGTAATTGTATTTTACATATTGATGAGCTATCATTATGTCACTACCCTAGCCGTGACAAGGTCCTACGCAGCAACCAAGAGCACCAAGGACAGAGGTTCGGGTGTCAGGGTCGGATGTCAAAGGCTCACAGCCGGGTTCAAGTCCAGTTCACAGCCGAGCAGCGCCTGGGCCGCAACCTGCAGCGTCCATTGCCAGGATAGGATGCACCCGATATTGTCAAGGGCATACCTTTCAGCCCTAACCGCCGCAACCGGTCATCCAGTCAGCACCTTGAGGCGTGCCTTATCCTAGAATGATCTAGAAGCATCTAGATTATCATGAGGGACGCTCCTCCAACCATATTTCCCCTCCAATATTTGAATAGGTAGTTATTTCCCTCCAATATTTGAATAGGTAGTTATTTCCCGCTCTTATTTGAACTCAAATAACTTTCCCGCATTTATGTTTCCCGCCATTTTGATGTAATTCGGTTATTGGAAGAGTTCTAGGAAGTTCTAGATCTTTCTTAGCTTTTCCTATAAATAGAAAAGCTTACACTTGTAATTGTCATCCAATGAAATATGAATGAAATTAAGAGTTCAACTCTTAACTCTCTCATCTAATACTTTCTTTATTTCTTTCTCTCACCTAAACTCTAATTCTTTTCTCATCTAAAACCTATCTCAACTTCTATCTCTCTAAATTCTATCCTTCTTAACTCAATTACTCAATTCACGTTCCAAGTCCTATCCGAAATGAAGTTACGAATTCAAGGAACGTGACAAGTGGTATCAGAGCCATCTTCGATGGGAGGCTCGTTATCAAAAAAAACAAAAAAAATCCGCTGCACTCGTTTTTCATTCATCCTGAGATCAAGGATCTCATCACCAAAAAAAACAAATAATTCAGAAAACCGTGGCTGAGACAAGTCACTGAGCTAGTGATTGCAAACAAGGAACTGCGCAGACGGGAAGCCAGAATTATTTCAAGTAGTTGATCCGATTGAAGTTGAGCAAGATCTGGATATTGTTGGTGCCTTGTCCTCGCTGATTTAATCAAAAAGTTGCCGCATAATGACTGATCAGAACTGATCCGGTTCTGATCTGAATTCAGATCAGTCGTTGGAGCTAAATTCACTCCAAGGTTGGTTGGAAGATCAGAAGTTAACAAGCAGCAACGAAATTTCAAGGAGAGCAACGATTCTTGTTGATTTAGCTGGAGCTAGTTGATACTACGGAGTACTCGAGTAAATTGATTCAGATTGCAGATTAAAGGGAAGTGAACTTAGTTTGGTTGTTGCTTCGGTCAGCTGTGCAAACACCATTGCTTCGGTTAGTTACTTCGAAGCTTGGCCTGAGCTGGAACTTGTGATCTCTGGCAACAATTTGAGCTGCAACATTCAGTTGATAGAGCCACTGTCCTGATCAAAATCTAACATTCAGTGCAACAAGTCTGTGATTTAAGCTGCTGCGAAGATCAAGTGCTGATCAGATTTAATAGATCAAGTTCAGTACAATAAATTGCTCAAACCGTGCTTCGAATCTTGTAGAGGAGAGAGCTGAATTGATAAAAGCTGTCCTGGAATCATACCTGTTTGTTTGGCCTTAGATCGAGCTATATTGAAGATCAGATTCAGCTTGAATCAGCATCCTGTTATTCCGGATCAAAGTAAGCAGGGAGCAGTGCAGAAGAATCAAGATCTTAGCTGCTATTAACGCGGTTAGCTGCAGCATTGGATCGTGCTGAAATTTGGTCTAGCTGGTCTTTTTCCAGTTAGCTGCGAATTGAGGAAACAACGAAAGAAGTTACAGAGTTCTCTTGGCAATTTCTGTGGACTTAAGCATTGATCGGGCGAACCAATACTCGATTGAGATACATCAGATCGGGAGTTGGATTTTTGAGATTAAGCCGCGTGTGGAGAGGATCCTAACTTCACAATCCTCATCCGGTTCTATTGGGCTCGAAGGATAGCAACGATCAAGAGACCAATAACAGAGTTAGCTGCTACTTGTATCAATCTAGAAATTGGAGGTACTGCTGTACAAAACAAGACAAGTCGGATTCCGTTGCTAAAGGTCGCACTCAACCTGTTCGAATTAAGGCCGGCTGAACTTAGCTCAGATCTGGAGCTGAAATTCTGTGATCTGAAAGTATTGGTACTGCAGAACAGATCAAGTCTGATCTGGTTCTGTTCGGGTTCCAGGAACGATCAGCCGAGGAGGACATTAGTTCGGGCTCGGGTGAGCACCTGCGCTGGGAACCGGAAGCTGTCAAGCAGCAAGCTGTCGTGAGCCGGGTGCCTGCACTGAGAGCCAGTGGCTGTCACGCAGCAGCGCAAGTTCGGATCTGTTGAAATCTATCCGAGATTATTATTAAAAAAAAAAAAAAAAAAATCTGTGTGAGTACTTCATTGACAAACGCTTCACATTTTGATCAGCTGGAATTTACCAATTAATTAAGGATCAAAAGTACTCAAGAAGTAGAGTTGAAGTTGAAATTGAAGTTGAAGAAAAAGATTAGTAGTAGCAGCGCATCAAGGCTGTGAGCTTAACCGTGTGACGTAGGAAGCTGTTCGTCACTAAACTTGACCGATTGTGTGTGTTAAGGCCTAGCCGCGTGTGATCTGCGCAGCGCAGCCCAGTGTGGAGGACAGCGCAGTTGGCAAAATGGCAACGAGAGTTGTTCGGGGAACTACACTCCTTGTCAAGATATGGGACCTCCTCTATCCTATCACCGAAGACGTACTCCACCAAGTCTTCTCTCCTTACGGTTGCATCGAAGAAATCCGCATCCACTCAACGACTTCTTTAGAGGTTGAAGCTCAAGTGACCTTCACTTCAAGGAGGGACGCTGAAAATGTACAGAAGAGGTTACACGGAAGAAACATCTACAACAATTGTTGTGTGATGAACATCCAAGTCTCACCCGGAGACCACCGTGGCCTCGATACAAATGAAGATAGGGAAGGACTTGAGAAATGGTTGGAGGAGACCTCCGGTTCTCAAGTTCAATAGAGATTCGACTTAGTGGAGAAACGATTGGAGAGATTGGAAATGATCTCGGAGAATCAGATTAAGATCAATAATAATCTGAAGTCTAAGATGGATTTCCAGGCTCGGATCAACGAGGGTCTAAGATCCATGTTGGAATCGCTGAATGAAACGATAAGGAGATTCGCAATCAAACAGGGAGAGTTGCAAGCTACAATGCCCGTGATGACAAGGCAACTTGAATGCACTCAAAAAGTGGCAACCGGAGGGAATCAAGACAACACTCTTGATGATGAGGCTAAGACAATGAGTTCAAAATTAGAGGAAGAGGTCGACAATTCAGGTTGTAATGTTGCTGAGGAAAAACTCAAAAATGACCTTGATATTGACATAATAACTATTGAAGACTTAGTGCCAGAAAATGCCGAGCATGAAGACGACCTTGATGGGGACATGAATGTTGACATCAAGGTAGTGGCTATGGGCGAGATAGTGGCCGCGCCACAAGTAAGTGACAGCCCTCAGCAGGGCCTTAGCACCGCCGTGACTAGAACCAAGCCAACAACACAACAACAACGTAGTAGTGCCCAATGCAACCATGCTTATGTTCAGCGGAAGCAACCAGTGCAGCGGCTGAGATAGTCGGGTAGTACTACCAAGACATCAACCCCGCAAAAGCGTCAAGGTCCGCAACAAACGGAAGCAAGACCATGTTGAGACCACCGAAGAGGCTTCAAGAAAGCAGTGCAAGCATGGGTGCACTTCCCTCGTACGGGGATTGGCACATTCAAGAAGAAGACACTAGCAAGGGTACACTTCGCTTGGACCGGGTTTGGCACAAGAAGTGCCACTCGCATCAACCTACCTAGTTTCCACTTAATTGTAAGGGAAGGGATTGGGTAGGAAACGAATTGTATAGAAAGTACTTAGTAGTAGAAATGATGTAATAGAACTAAGTACTTAGCATATGATACTAGTAGTACATGTATTAGGAAAAATATATTGTAATAGCTAGAAAGATAAAAACGTCCTTGAGGACAAGGACAAATTGAAGGGGAAGGGATTGTCACGACCCTAGCCGTGACAAGGTCCTACGCAGCAACCAAGAGCACCAAGGACAGAGGTTCGGGTGTCAGGGTCGGATGTCAAAGGCTCACAGCCAGGTTCAAGTCCAGTTCGCAGCCAGGACAATGTCATGACACAGCCGAGCAGCGCCTGGGCCGCAACCTGCAGCGTCCATTGCCAGGATAGGATGCACCCGATATTGTCAAGGGCATAACTTTCAGCCCTAACCGCCGCAACCGGTCATCCAGTCAGCACCTTGAGGCGTGCCTTATCCTAGAATGATCTAGAAGCATCTAGATTATCATGAGGGACGCTCCTCCAACCATATTTCCCTCCAATATTTGAATAGGTAGTTATTTCCCGCTCTTATTTGAACTCAAATAACTTTCCCACATTTATGTTTCCCGCCATTTTGATGTAATTCAGTTATTGGAAGAGTTCTAGGAAGTTCTAGATCTTTCTTAGCTTTTCCTATAAATAGAAAAGCTTATACTTGTAATTGTCATCCAATGAAATATGAATGAAATTAAGAGTTCAACTCTTAACTCTCTCATCTAATACTTTCTTTATTTCTTTCTCACACCTAAACTCTAATTCTTTTCTCATCTAAAACCTATCTCAACTTCTATCTCTCTAAATTCTATCCTTCTCAACTCAATTAATCAATTCACGTTCAAGTCCTATCCGAAATGAAGTCACGAATTCAAGGAACGTGACACATTACGGTAAAATAAGAGCAGTAAAAATACACAGACCTGCTACAAGAAGACAACCCATTAATGCCCTTCTGCTCTGATTGTCATTGGGTGAACTAAAAGCACAGCGACATGGAAAACTTGCAAAGTTTCTGCTTGATGATGGTGTCTTCCCTGCACGTTCCTCAGTAAGTAATTAAACAATTAATATGTATATATAAGTAGAACTGATAGTAGAGAAGTAGCCGCACTTACATGTGTACTTGAGAAGAACTGAGGGTTTGCGAAGGAGTGTTGGGCCCTGGAGCCGGTAAGGGGAAACGGTTAGTTCCATGGAGAGAGGGAAAGGATAGACAGGAGAAGGATAATAAAAAATTCTGAAATATCGTCCACATTTTTTGGGAATCGCTCCTTCAACATCAGCCTCTCAAGACCAAGAGGATTGATGACAAGAAGGAAACAAACTTGTCAGGCATCCCAACTAGTAAAAGTATTTTCTTTTTTTTTTTGGAACAACACTAGTAAAAGTATTTGATATGTAGAAAAAAAAAAATTTTGAACATTATACGTGGAAAATTTAAAGATTGAATTCCACTTAAGGTTGAAGGATATTTGAGGACCAAGACTTACTATTTTATCTATCTTATACATTATTTTCAAGTTGTTAAATCCCTAACATCCCTTCCCTCTCCTAATTCTCCAATTTTAAAGCATGTGTCATTTAATTGGCTTTGCAACAATAAAAGAAAAAAATCATTGAAAATCAAAAGGTATGTTTATACTCATATTAACAATAAATAAATAATTTTCCTCAACAAAAAAAAGAAAAATTATGAATGAAAATTCTTACTCTTAAATGTAGTATAATATTGGGGATTTGATAATTAGGAGAGGGAAGGGATGCTGGGGATTTGATAACTTGACAATAATGTATACTAGTATTATTCCGTACGTTGCACGGTTGGTGTTTATATTGTGAAAATATTTTTGTAGTGTAATATTAAAAAAGATTTAAATGAACTGATTAAAATATAGTAGCCATTTTTGAAAAATACTATAATTTTTGTCAATTATGTTTTACAATGTCTAACTTTATGTCTATAGAATTGTATCCAGCATACATGATATAATTTGTCCTTTTAAATTAAAATATTGTTGTGCACATAGCAGTGTAATTTCTAATTCTTCATAACAATTGTAATAAAAAATATACAATTTGCATAAATGCTTACAATTGTAACTAAAAAAGGTTGAAATAAACTTGAAGAAAAATTAAATACTTTTTTACAAAAAATGCATAACCCAATCTCAGTTTAAAATATAGAATAAAAATTTAGATAAATTTAAGGAAGCAAATAATTTCTTAAATATTTTGTACTTTTGGATGTATAATGTCAATAGTTTTGAAGATTTGAGAAAATTTAGTTAAGACATATGAGGTTTAATAATGTATTTTTTTTAAATGCTTAAAGTTTTAAAATATTTGTTTTAAGTATCATAAAGTTTGGCAACTTGTTTTCTAGTATCCTCATCATAATTATGTTAAGGTTCCATGAAATTATACTGATATGATAATTGATAAAAATATCTAAAAACTAATTTAACTGGGGGTAAAAAGATCATTTACATTCAAAATAAATTTAAAAATTTTTAAATACTCTAGAAAATTTTAAATATTTTGAAAAATATTTTAAGATATTGCAAATATCTAAAAAAATATTTAAACATTTTAACTATCTAAAATATATTTTAAATATTTTCAAGCGTATTCTAAGTATTTAAATAAATATTACAATCTTAAAAAAATATCGTGAATGTTTAAAAAATTATTGTATTCTTATGGTAAAATAGTGGAATGTTTAACTTTATGTTTATAGAGTTGATATATGGTATATATGATATAGTCTTTTGTTTTAAATTAAAACACCATATACCAGTGTAATTTATGATTCTTCATAATATTGTATCAAAAAAAAAAAATACACCATTCGTAAATATACTTCCAATTGTAACCAAATAAAGGCTGAAATAAAATTGAAGTAAAATATTTTTTTTTTTTTTGACAAAAATGGTTAACCTGCCTCAATTCAAAATATAGAATAAAATTTATATAGATTTAAGAAATTAAATAATATCTTAAATATTTTGTACCTTTAGATATATAAATAGTCTTTGAATTCTTTAGAAATTTTATTGTAATATCTGAAGTTTAGTAATGAATTTTTCAAATATTTGGAGATTTTGAAATATTGTTTAGGTATCATAAATTTGATAACTTTTTATTATATTTTCAATCTATCTTTTATATTCTTTAAGAGTAAGAATTTTCATTCATAATTTTTTTTTTTTTTGTTGAGGAAAATTATTTATTTATTGTTACTATGAGTATAAACATACCTTTTGATTTTCAATTATTTTTTTCTCTTTTTTTTATTGTTGCAAAGCCAATTAAATGACACATGTTTTAAAATTTGAGAATTAGGAGAGGGAAGGAATGTTGGGGATTTGATAACTTGACAATAATGTATAAGATATTATACTACAAAAATATTTTCACAATATAAATACCAACCGTGCAACGTACGGGAGAAGACTAGTAATATATGAATAGAGAAGTTCATGAGTTGTATTTTAAAAATCTTAATTTAAATATTCAGAAGTTTTATGTTAAAAATTTATTAGTTTATTATATTAGTATTATATGTTGAGTAAACAGTAAGTAAAAGAGTAACCAATCAAACTCAGCAACGAAAACGACTAAATGATTAAGTGAGGAAAGATCTTACAAATGAGTAACCACATCGTGGTATAAGCCACTGTCCTAAAAGATGATTTTGTGCTGTTAGGGTGCATACAGTTCAACCGGTGGCCGTCCTCCAGGATTAACGCGATCCGACCTTTAACGTGTACTCGTTAGAAGCTGGGTGGGATGCTAAGCGAACTTGCCCAGACTTAGAAAGAGTTTTAGAGAAGAAGGCAGGACAGAGCTTAGACAAAGGGGAGGAGAAGTTGTTCTGAATTTTGGATGATCGAAAATGGCTGACAAGAGGCTGTATTTATAGTTATAATGGTGGCTATTAGGAGCAGCTATGATCTCCCAACGGTCAACCCTAAAGGGTTGCGACCCTTGGGAAAAACTAGTAATAAAGGAGGTCCAGTTGTCAGCTTTGAAGGAGTGCTTCCCTAAGCAGTAATGGAGGTTCTTCTTGGGAGAGACGGGTGCGTTTTTACGAGGCGCATTGATGGCCGACAAAATAAAATATTTCCGATAAAATAAAAAGGACACCCACACCCTAGCCCGAGCACAGCACGGCCAGCGGGCGGTGTGCGCGAGCGTGTAGTTCCCACCATTCTTTCACCCATTACTTAGTTCAAGTACTCCTTGTTACAAGGTCATATATAAACTACCCCTCCCTTCACTAAATTATCCATGTGGGATGTGGGTTTTAGCTTAGGACTTCAATATTCAATTTGGCTAATCTTTGTTACATTTCCAACAATCCCCCACAAATGTCACAAAGCTAAAGAAAGGAGATTAGTCTGGGCAAAAGGACGAGCTTAGTTTCAATGTCGATGTCTCGTGACTTGAATCGACAGCTAGTACATTATAAGTTTAAGACCAACAGCTTGTCAGGTAACTTTCGTTTTGAATTTGACAAGAGGTTGTATAGTCTTTCACCTAAGCACATACCAATCTCAAAATATCTTAGCAAATCTCGCAGTTTAACGCCTTTATCAGCCACGTGTCCATCCTGGATTCTCATAGGGGCTCTAGAAGGCAAGTCTCTAACCTTCATAGGGGAGCGGCCACACCCCCACTCCTACATAGGTGGATCCCGTCAAGTGCGTATTGTTAGGAACAGTGTCCTGAATCCAGATTTATTCTTGATATATTATTTTAATTAATAAATAAAATTGAAGTCTCAGTTATTTTCTAGTTAAATTTGTGTAAGAGAGCATTTATACTGCATGTGATTTTCTTTTGGGAGACATCCATGAGATGGGTGTAGTCCTCAGACTGCAATTTATATGTTTGTTCTAAGTGGTTTATGAGACTAAGCCACAGATAGACTTGGAACAAATGGTATGGATTATTGTTTGAAAGACTCATAGTCAAAGACAAGTTTGAACCACTTGTATGTTAAGACTATAACATGACACTTTAGATGACTTGTCTTGGTCATGTGAATGGAGATCCAAAATTGTTACATTAGTGTGTTTAATAAGATTGAGACACTGAGTTGGACCATGTGGGTTACTTATTTCTAAACTACTATCAGAGATGAGTGATTCAGGTTATACTGTTTGAACGATGACTCTAAATCCTTAGGGTATTCTGAACTTGTGCATAGAGCGTTAATTACTTTGGTGTACTATAAGTAAGGTCTAAACAAATGACTGAAATCCTACGTACACTGGGTAGCAGTGTGAAGTGTGATAAGGATCAGATATGCAATAGGGAATCTACAGTCTTTTATGAGATACAGATGTTCCCTTAGTTGATTAGCAAATATTTGAATAGTTTGAAAACTTTGGCCAAAGTATTCTAAATGTTTGACATTTGGAATTTATATTGTGAATATATTCAAGTATAAATGAATTATTTAGTGAAGGACGAGTCAGTAGCTAAAGAAGAAGCTGTGAGAAGGATAATGGTAGTGGTTATATTTATCCTTTGTCATGGACATCTAGTGGAGGGGTTGTTGTCATCATTACAGTCTATTAGGGATATATCGAATAAATAATTTAAGTCTGGAGTGCAGTGAGATTTGTTTAGTGGAATTAAATCTCATTAAATGGTAATTAAATTATTTCATGAGATGATTAATTTAACCCATTTGGAGCTATATTTAAATTGTCCCTGAGGTCCTTGCGCAAGCCTCTGTATTTATTACCATTGAAAAAATATTAAAGAATTCATGAGTTGAATTATTTATCCATAAGATGGGTAAAGTTAATTTTGCCAAACATTATTCATGAGATGAATAAATCAAAAATTATAAAATAAAATAATTTTGAAAAATTAAAATTTATAAGATGAATTTTTACATGTGGGAAACAAAAAAAAAAATCGCACAGGACTACGATCCGTGTATAAACGCAGCAGCCAATCAGCGCGTGACACGTGTCATGGGCTGCGGCTACCCAAGGCATGCATCCGCGCCTTTGGGCGCAGATGAATCATCACGTGCCACGTGGCACATGGTGACAGGCGAGAGCACGCGTGAGATAGACGATGAAACGCAGCGTTTTAATTGCTTTTTAAATTGATACGACGCGTTTTGATTTTAAAGATTGAATTCCACTTGAGATTCAAGGATATTTGGGGACCAAGACTTACTATTCTATCTATCTTATACATTATTTTCAAGTTGTCAAATGCCCAACATCCCTTCCCTCTTCTAATTCTCAAATTTTAAAGCATGTGTCATTTAATTGGCTTTGCAACAATAAAAAAAAGAGAAAAAAATCATTGAAAATCAAAAGGTATGTTTATACTCATATTAACAATAAATAAATAATTTTTCTCAACAAAAAAAAATATATATGAATGAAAATTCTTACACTTAAAGAATATAGAAGATAGATTGAAAATATAATATAATCTTACACATTATTGTCAAGTTGTCAAATCCCTAACATCCCTTTCCTCTCCTAATTCTCAAATTTTAAAGCATGTGTCATTTAATTGGCGTTATAACAATAAAAAAAAAAGGAAAGAGAAAAAATCATTGAAAATCAAAAGGTATGTTTATACTCATATTAACAATGAATAAATAATTTTCTTCAACAAAAAAAAAATTATGAATGAAAATTCTTACACTTAAAGAATATAGAAGATAGATTGAAAATATAATAAAAAGTTATCAATTTTATGATACATAGAAAACATTTCAAAACCTTCAGATATTTGAAAAATTCATTGCTAAACCTCAGATATTACAATTAAATTTTCTAAAAAATTCAAAGACTATTTATATATCTAAAGGTACAAAATAGTTAAGATATTATTCTATATTTTGAATTGAAGCAGGTTAACCATTTTTGTCAAAAAAAAATTTATTTTCCTTCAATTTTATTTCAACTTTTATTTGGTTATAATTGGAAGTATATTTACGAATTGTGTATTTTCTTTTTGATACAATGTTATGAAGAATCAGAAATTACAGTGGTATATGGTGTCTTAATTTAAAACGAAAGACTATATCATATATACCATATATCAACTCTATAAACATAAAGTTAAACATTCCACTATTTTACCATAAGAATACAATAATTTTTTAAACATTCACAATATTTTTTAAGATTGTAATATTTATTTAAATACTTAGAATATGCTTGAAAATATTTAAAATATATTTTAGATAGTTAAAATGTTTAAATATTTTTTTAGATATTTGCAATATCTTAAAATATTTTTCAAAATATTTAAACTTTTCTAGAGTATTTAAAAATTTTCAAATTTATTTTGAATGTAAATGATCTTTTTACCCCCAGTTAAATTAGTTTTTAGATATTTTTATCAATTATTATATTAGTATAATTTCATGGAACCTTAACATAATTATGGTGAGGATACTAGAAAACAAGTTGCCAAACTTTATGATACATAAAAAAATATTTTAAAATTTAAGCATTTAAAAAATACATTATTAAACCTCATATGTCTTAATGAATTTTCTCAAATCTTCAAAACTATTGATATTATACATCCAAAAGTACAAAATATTTAAGAAATTATTTACTTCCTCAAATTTCTTTAAATTTTTATTCTATATTTTAAACTGAGATTGGGTTATGCATTTTTTGTAAAAAAGGTATATAATTTTTCTTCAAGTTTATTTCAACCTTTTTTAGTTACAATTGTAAGCATATATGCAAATTGTATATTTTTTTGTTACAATTGTTATGAAGAATTAGAAATTACATTGCTATGTGCACAATAATATTTTAATTTAAAAGATAAATTATATCATGTATGCTGGATATAATTCTATAGACATAAAGTTAGACATTCTACAACATAATTGACAAAAATTATAGTATTTTTCAAAAATGGCTACTATATTTTAATCAGTTCATTTAAATCATTTTTAATACTATACTTCAAAAATATTTTCACAATATAAACACCAACCGTGCAACGCATGGAAGAAGACTAGTAATATATGAATAGAGAAGTTTAGGAGTTGTATTTTAAAAATCTTAATTTAAATATTCAGAAGTTTTATGTTAAAAATTTATTAGTTTATTATATTAGTATTATATTGTTGAGACAAAATAGGACATAACAAATTTACAACAATTCTAGTCAGAAAATACATAAATTCTGTTTCTTTAAAGCTTATTTGGCTCCAAATAGTACATAAGCAAATTAAAGCAAATCCAACCCGAAAATCCATAAATAATATCTTTTGAAATGTAATTGCCTCCATATAACACAAGGCATCCATATACCGCAAGGCATAACTCTAATTTAGGAACTGAAATATAGAAAAATAAATCATAAAGTAGCCATTAATAATTTGCAAATGAAAAGGTATTCCCTATAAGCATATAAGATTGATATCAACAAAACAAATTAAAAGAAATAAAAGAAATGAAAAGTGAAATAATGATTACTGCCTTGATTGTAATTAAAAAAAATATATAAGTCATTATATCATCAATTAAGGTATTTAATTATGCATTTACCGTGCAATTGGAACAACATTAAAATATGAAAAAAAAATAGGTTAAATCTAAAAAGAAAAAATAGATTAAATCTAAAAATTTAACTGTGTAAAAGTTAATTAAAATACATACAAATAAAGAGAATGAAATGTCAAGAAAAAGAAAAAAAGCTCCCGAAATACAAAAAAAAAAAACCACACTCACACACGCACACACACAAAGCAACCATTAATAATTTATAACTGAAAAGAGTATTCACTTAACCTTATAAAGTGGAATCAACAAAATATTAAGAGTAAAATAATGACTATCTTCATTGTAAATAAAAATTATCAATTCAGGTATTCAATGATATATTTAACGCCGTAAAAGTTAATTTAAATATTTAAAAAAAAGGAGCCTAAAATGTAAAAGAAAAGAAAAGTCACTCCCTAAAAAGCTAAAAGAAAAATAACAAAGTAGCCCTTACTAATTTTTAAATGACAAAAGTAATCTCTTAAGCCTATAAAATGACAACAACAAAGGCAACAAAAGGTGCTCAAAATTAAAAGCAAAACAACAAATGTCTATATTATAAATAGAAAAATAAGGTTTTTTTTTGAGGTAAAAAAAAAAAAAAAGACAGGGTTATCTTCTCATCATTTAAGATATTCATATACGCATAATTTAAAGTCATAAGCATAAACTAATTCTAAAAGTTTAAATGTTACAAAAGTTAAGTACAATAATTAAAAATCAAGAAAATTAACGTCAAAGAAAGGAAAATAAACTTTCTAAATACTGAAAAAACACAAATACTCATTACTAATATGTACATATAAAAAAAGTATTCATTTAAGCCTATAAAGTAAAATCAATAAAGAAAAATAAAAACTCATAAAAATTTAAAATCAATATAATGAATGTCTTAATTGTAAATAGAAAAAAAATGGTTATTTACCCATCAACTAAGGTCTAGAATTACGCAGGCTAGCTACCATTATGGCTACCATCGAAAAATTAGATAAAAAAACATACCGCATGTATATCGGACATTATAACCAGCATTTGAGATTAAGTATAGCAAATAACAATAAAAATCACTATATATAGGAAATACAAAAAATACATGAACTATATATAACAATATACAATACACAAAAGTATAGAATTAGCTTAATCATTTGTGTCATTAAATAAATTAAAATAATATATAATTAGTAAATTAATAGAAGTATAATGTATAAATACAAAAAAGTAACAATAAATGCCACTTAAAAAGAAAAATGATAATATTTTGATAATTAAAAGGCAACCAACGTGCACTAAAATAATAAAAGATAAACATAAATTATGAGTTCTCTTTATTTATGGAAGAAAAAATAAAATATTAGTTCATGCAAGTAAAGAATCAAATGCTAATAAATTTTACAATTATCTTTAGAAAAATTTATAGTAAATATTAAAATGCTTCGTTTCATTGCAGAGAATCAAACTAAATCACTTATGCAAGATCATAAAAGCAATAATACAAGCATTTGGAGCGCCATATATAATTATAGTTTCATCAAAGAACGTTATATACGGAAAACAATATTTTTGGGATCATGAATCGACATATGCAAAATATTATGTGAGATAAAACACAACCCGTGCATCGCACAGGAAAAACCTAGTAGTACTATTATATATAAGTAATTATAATTACATTTTTTTTTAATGTCTGGTGGAGGGGATCAACTTCGTCCCTAATGGAAATTGAGTCTAGACAACGTCTTTAGCCTCTGTAATTTGCAACCTCCCCATTTGGGCAATTGTAATTTACATTGTCATGAAAATATTGGAGCATATGTGGTTATATTATTTGGATAATTTATTTGCACATTTATATATGATATATATATGGTTCATTTACCAGGCACTAAGGTACCAGATTCCATTAGAACTCCAAAGTTAAGTGTGCTTGGGCGAGAGTAGTACTAGGATGGGTGACCTCCTGGGAAGTCCTCGTGTTGCCAACTCTATAAAGTTGGGGATTCTCGGAAACAACTTCTCGGCAGGGTTGCACCCTGAAGAGGTAAGGCTGTGTGCGTCTACCCCTTCTACACCCCGCTTATGCAGGAGCCCTTAAGGCACTGGGTCTGTTGTTGTTGTATAATATGATATGTATTCGTCATTTTTGTTAACTGAAATGCACATTGTTGACATATTTATAAGTTAGTAGACTCATGTAACAAAAAGTTGTTCATATAATAAATGAGTTAAGAGTCACATTGACCCATTTGCCAAACTTTCCGATACAAATGTCACATAACATAGCACATGTGGCATTGAAGGCCTAAAGAGCAACCTAAGAGGTAAATGAATTATATTCTTTTACAAATAGTTGAAAACTTAAACTTTTTAAGCTAATAATTAAAATAAAAAGCAGAAAATATCAAGCTAATAATTAAAATAAAGAGCAGAAACTATCAAACAAATATGTCTGCAAGAAATAAACTAAAGAGACGAAGAGGATAATATATCATGAACTTTATAGTGGAATTTAATTCCAACTTGAAAGGTAGTCCACTCCCCAAGTGACTATTGTTTGTTGCTTGAGCATTTCACCAGCTTGATGGAAATGACGCTGTCTAGATTAATGAAGCATGTTTCGTTCACGTGATGAAACCATGGTTTTACCTTGTAAGCTCAAGGGAATGGCCGTAATGGCGCCATTTTTTGGTCAAATGAGACACATTCTTATCATGGAAAAAGAATTGATTCTTCAAGGCCAGTATTGAAAATTACAACTAAGAAGCTATTGGTGATGACCAAGAGTGCTGTAAGATAAGGAAGATGTGGGAATTAAAGATTTCCCCGGAGAAGTGAGTGAATGCGGAGAAGGAAGACTATTGACCACAATATATGGTTTTCATCGAAAATTACAACTAAGAAGCTATTGGTGATGAGCAACAATGCTGCAAGATAAGCTTTTCAGGTTGGAGGTCCTCAGAAACAGCCTCCCTTCTGGGCAACCCACAGAAGGTGGAAGGCTGCGTACATCTACCCCCCAGACCCCTATTTTGAGGGAGCCCTTGAGGCACTGGGTTGTTGTTGTATTGAAAATTCGCCCTATTAAAGCTCGGAAGTTCAAAGCTTGGCATGGGGAGCAACTAGCATGATTTTAGGGGTGACAATTAAATTCATTAGGCTATAAATAAGGGGAAATAAAATTGAACAGCCTGGCTGCCTTAATTGTCTGCTGCGGTAGAAGGCCTTTGCTGGCGTCCGATCCGTTTCATGAGCGGGAGATCTAGTAAAAGGTCCCCACAACATAAACAAAAATCTATTGCCATTAACCGCCGGGGGGGGGGGGGGGGGGGGGGTGTTTGAGATGTACACAACTTTACCCTTTTAGTGTGCTACCCTAAATGGAGGTTGTGTTCGAGGGCCCCAACTCTAAAAAAACAAGATCCAAGCAATAAAGCAACAATAGTAACAATAAGGCGGCAACAGTAGTAAACATGTAATCCTAGAAGCGCTATGAACTACCTTCGTTATGCTTATTTATCCTAAACTACTATGTCAACTACACGCATTTTAACCTGCCACTCAGTTATACCTAAGGTCATCTTTTCATTTAGGGCATGTTTGGTTTGAGGTTAAAAAAACAGAGTAATCTTTAATGGTATAATTGTTAATGAGGTAACCATTACCCCATGAAAAATTTTTCCTTTCACCTTGTTTAGTTGTACACTTTTACAGGAATAAATATTAACCCATGAATCTTTCAATATGTATGGTTCTAATGTAACATATTTCTTTTATCTTTTATATGCTAATTTATTTCTTATATTATTTTATAAGTTTAATTATAATAAAATATAACTATTTATTAAAACAACGGACAAAAATCATCCTTATATAATTAACGATGCTTTAAATATCTAAAAAATAATTTAAAATTAAAAAAATATCAAATAATCCCTATTACAACGCCGCTGACCAATCCGCACCGACATTGTTATTGTTGCCAACCTCTATTCACCACCAGCACCGCTACAGTAGATCTCTCCTACTTTCTATTCACTTTTTTGAATATTTAATATATATTTTTTTTAAATCTTTGAAATATTTTTTTAAGTATTTAAAGTATTTTCATAAACAAATAAAATATTTTTTAATATTTAAATATTTTTAAGCATTTTTAATATTTAAATATTATTACATATTTTTAACCATTGAATTTTTATAAAAATTTTTATATTTAATATTTAAAATAGTTTTTTAATATATAAAAATTATAATAATATTCAAAATATTTTGTATATACTTCAAATATTTTCTAAATTTTTAAAATATTTTTAATATTAAATATTTTTAAAATGTTTAAAATATTTTATTGAATATTTAAATAATTTTTTAAGTTTATAAAATATATTTTTGTAATATTCAAATTTCTCAAGCCAATGAACAAGTTCAAAAAATTTTTACCCCTTTCCTTGTTATGGATGTTGCACTAGGGGAGAGTGGTGCAAAGGTTTTAACCCTTTTTGGGGGTAAATTTTTTAATGGAGTAAATATTAATGGTAAACCAAATAGGTTAAAAGGGGTATAATGATTACTCCTGTAACCATTAACTCCTATTAACCCCATACCAAACATGCCTAGGTTACTCCATCCAACTTTTCTTTAGCCTACCTCTACCTCCTTCCATGTGTAATATAAAATTTTCACATCTTCTAATAGGAGTAGTGGTTGGTCTTCTCGTAACATACCCAAACCATTGCAGACGTTACTCCCTCAATTTATCCTCAATTGGAGCTATGCCTAATTTACTTCTTGTAACGTTATTTCTGACCATATCCTTCCTTGTGTGTCCACATATCCACCACAACATCCTTATCTTCGCCACCTTCAACTTCTGCATGTGTTGCTATGTAACTGGCCAACATTTTGCACTGTATGACTTAGCTGGTCTTGTAACCGTCTTATAATATTTCCACATCAACTTTAGCAGAAACTTTAAATTGCATAATACCGCAGAAGCCATCTTCCACTTATGTCATTATACTTTAATTCGGTTGTTGATATCCTCATTAACTCTGCCATCTTGCTGTACCATAGAGCCCAGATATTTGAAACATTGTTTTTGGTATGTATTCTAACCTAATCTTCATGTCTTCTACGTTTTGGTGTGTAGGTGGTACAGAACTTAGATTTCATATACTCGGTTTCTGATCTACTGAGCCGTAAGCCTTTGGATTTCAAGGCCCTTCTCCGAAGTTTCAGCTTCTCTTTTAACTCTTCTATTGACTCCTTATTGACTCATCTGCCAGGACTATATCATTCGCAAAAAGCATGCACCATAGTACAAAACTCTTCACTTTTTATATAACAAACTTGTGCTTTTTCTTTCTTTCTTTCATAGGAGTAGGTGTATTGTATTCTCCATTTGTAAATACAACAATGTGTTGGCACTAGTGTTCGAGAAGGTAATCCCTTCTACCATATTTTTGTCCCCATCCCCTTTAAAGGAAGTAAGTTAGCATCATTAGTTTAAGGCTTTGACGGCCAAACCTCCAGCTTGATAGCATTGGTCTTAGGTTGGTGTCACGGCTTGGTTAGCCAGATGAATTTATGTTTAAGCCACCCGTTTAAGGCTTTGATGCCCAAGCCTTGAGCTCACTAAAGTTGGTCCTAGATTGGTGGCCAAAAAAAGTTCACTCCCTCCAATTGTTGTTAAGCTTGACCTCGAATAGTTACTTGAGTTACGGGTGTCGGGTTTAGACCTAATTGACTCGAGTTCAAGATAGGCTATCGAGCGCTTACCCTTATCTCCACCCCAATGTCAACACTTAAGCTTACAAGGTAAGCTATCTGTTGACTTTGTTATGTTACCCCACTTTCCGCTTCGGTTGAGTATATAATTTTAAATATCTCAAATAATGCACAGATAAAAAAAAAACTCGTAAAAAACATACAAGACTTACCATAATTGGAGCATTGGTTAAATCCACAAAAGAGTTACAAAGTGAAGTTAGATTCATCAAAAGTATTGACACTTATAAGCAGTGATTGGTTAAGGTCAATCATGTGCGGTTGAACTTCAAGTTACCCTTAAGTCATGATAGGTTCTTGAGTAAGTTTGTTTCCTTAAATTCATGGCGATTGCACTAATAACAAAACTAACGGGAACAATAGGAATCCACCTCCCTCTCTCTATGTACATAAAAAAAAATAAAAAAATCATTACACACATATATGAAGTATAATTGATATTGTTACATGATACCGTAAATAATCACTTTGCGTCTTGCCACACTTTGAACAACAATTTTTGAAGGAGTTATCTAGCCACACTCTGATGTATTTCCCATAGCATAGCATCACTATAATGTATAGTTAAAGCTGCAACACTTTGTAATGTGGTTAAGTGGAACCTTCAAACATAATCTTCTAGGCACTTGAGCGTGACTTCCTAGGATCAACAAACACCTCCATTGCTCCATCAAAGGCAAATTGCCTCCTAAGGCACTTTGATTCATGTTTCCCCTTCTCCCATTTTCCTCCTTCAACCCATTTCTTAAACTTTTGAACGAACTTTTTTCTTTTCGAAACACAATCTTGACATTGAGTACTTTCATCCAAACAAGCCTCATCATGAGACAAATGAGTTCCATTCTCCTCCCATTCATGGCCAGTGCCACTCCCATTCCCTTCTAATTCCATTTTCGTTTGCGAGTTGTTCTCTTTTTGGCTCTTCTCTTGATGTTGCCTCTGCAGCTCATGCCTTAAGCACGCATTGCTCCATCTCAAGTATATTAACTCCTTCTCTTCTGATGCTCGTTCCTTCCGAATTTGTTCTAGTTCCTTCAGGAGCTTGTCGTACTCCTTGTCTTTCATCACACTCTCTTGTTCAACCTATATCAATGAAAGAACATTAGAAGCCAAAAGACAATTTATAATCAATATTATTATACCTCTATTGAATGGAGCTCAATGAAATTCTAGTTCAGTTAGTATAATGTTATAATTCCATTAGTTCATTTGATTTTTTTTTTATGTAATACCGTGGGGGTTAACACTTTGTAATAATTTGAATTGTAGTTGCTATCGGGTGGCGCCAAAAGCTGTTAACAGCATTGAGCTCAAATGGCCGGTTATCTGTATTTGGCGCCAAAAGCTATTTAGCTCGGTTTTAGGAGGAGTCTTGATACAATGTACTAAGATCTATTATAAATAGATCTAAAGCTTGTAATCTTGGTATTCAATCAATAAAATTCATATTACCTTTTGGTTATTCTCTCAATTCTCATCTCCTTCTCCATTTTCTCATCTCCCTTCACTTCTATTTCTCATCTTACCTCTATCCTTCACAAGGTTAGCTATCAATTTAGGGTTGGTAGTTAACAATTGGTATCAGAGCTTCGTTCAAGTGGTCTTGTGCTTGAATTGAGCTGGCAAAATCAAAGAAACACGATCAAGGAATGGCTGAAGGTGTAAGGACTCGATCGGGTGCTGGAGGTGGCTTTGTTGCACCTGCAGTTCAAACTGATGGATCAGATGATGCTGAAGCTGGTGCAAACAATCCAAAGGAGTATGTCACGCTTGATCAGTTGAAGGAATTGCTCAATCATTCACAAGTACAATCAGAGGAACGCTGGTTCGTGAGGTTTCAGCAAATGAACCTGGAAAATTAGCAAAGGAATGATGATCGATTGTCCAAATTGGAGGACCGGATTGAGAAATTGTAGGATCAAGTCAAGAAACAAGGAGAATCATCCGTCAATGCCATCCTTAAACCTGCAAGTCAGTTGGTTCCCCCTTCTAATGTGACTCAACCGCAGGTTCATTTGGACAGTGATGTGAATGTGGATAGAAATCGAGGCAAATCTCCTGTGATTCAGGCAGAAGCAGGTCCCTCAGTTCACATCCGATCAGCAGAAGATCGACCTTCAGTAGCTGAGGTTGCTGCAGGAACCTTTGATCGAAATGCAGGTCATGGACGGTTCAAAAGTGGTGGTCTGGGTTCTGGATTGCATTGTAGGCCTCCTGATTTGAATGAGCATCCAAGGCCTTCATTCGATGAGTTGGAACAACATAATAGACCTCCTGATTTGTATCAACAGCAGAGATCTTTGAGTAATGAGGTTACATCTGGTGGCAGAGGTTATTCTCATAGACAGCTGAGAGTACAAATCGAACCATTTGATGGAAAACAGCCTGAATCTTGGCTGAGGGGATGTGAAAGGTATTTTCACTTTTATAACATCGATGAGGTGGAAAGAGTTGAGCTAGCTGCTGTGCATCTTCATGGAGACCATGAGGTATGGTTCTATAGTGTCTTGAGGACTAATCCATGTCTTTCTTGGGACCAATTTGTGGAGGAGCTTTGTGAGAGGTATGGTGAAGAGGATTCAAGTGATGTTGTTGATAGCTTTAATAAAGTCTATCAAACATCTACGGTGAAGGAATACATGACCAGATTTGAGAATTTGCGTGCTAACATGATAGCCATTAATCCACATTCCACCAAAGCTTATTATGTTTCAAGTTTTATTAGTGGATTGAGGCCAAGAATTAAGAGCTTGGTTAAGGCCATAGAGCCAAAGACTCTCTCCAAAGCCTATAACATGGCTAAATTGATTGAGGCTACACTTGTGTCTTCAAGTGACAAAAGCAAATTCAAGAGTAGTAATTACAAGACTCATCTAAGGGAAGCATCTAGCAACAAATCTGGCCGGTTTGTGGACAGGAGGTCTGCACGGTTGTGTTATAGATGCAATCAGCCATATCAGCCTGGACATAAGTGCAATCCGAAGTCCTTGATGACAGCAAGGGGTTCTCTGGTGGAGCTTGCATCAAAAACCGAGAGCTCAGGTTCTGCAGAGGACAAATCCGAGACTTATTCACAGGATGAGATGCTTGAGGACGAGGTAGAAATTTCTATTAAGGCTCTTACCGGTAGTGGAGCACATAACACTATACGCATTGGGGGTAAAGCAGGGAAATTTTCCATTACCATTCTTGTGGATAGTGGGAGCACTCATAGCTTCGTTGATCCAAAGTTGGTAAAGAAGGTGAAGCACGAAATCATCAAAACTCATCCTTTGACCGTAATGGTAGCTGATGGTAATTCAATTATGATTCAAAACAAGTGCCAATCATTCCAATGGTTTATGCAAGACCATAAATTCACTTTTGATTTTAGAGTACTTCCTTTGGGGGTTGTGATACGGTACTTGGTGTTGATTGGATGAGGACTTTTAACCCGGTGCTATTTGACTTTGATAAAATGACCATGTCTTTTGAAGTTCATGGCTAGAGAGTCACATTACATGGAATTTCAGACCATGCTCAGCTGAAATTTATTAATGGAAAACGCTTACAAGATAGCTTCAAGAAGAGGACAATACAATGGTTTGGCCAATTGTTTTTGATCGCCCCTACAGATCTGCCGCTTAACTTGCAGCCTGAGGGTCATGCTTTGCTAGTGGAATTTGATGATATTTTTGAGGCACCAAAGAGCCTCCCTCCTCAGAGAAGTGTTGATCATGCCATTCCACTTCGAGCCAACTTCGATCCGGTGAAAATCAGGCCATACCGTTATGCACATGCTCAAAAATCAGAAATTGAAAAGCAGGTAGAGGAGCTGCTATAGATGAGCTTTATTCGTCCAAGTCATAGTCCTTTCGCTTCACCCGTGATCCTTGTAAAGAAGAAGGATGGCACGGCTCGAATGTGCATAGATTATCGTCAATTAAATTTGTTGACAGTGAAGGATAAATTTCCTATCCCTGTCGTAGACGACTTGCTTGATGAATTGTATGGAGCTCGTTTTTTCTCTAAGCTAGATTTAAGGCAAGGGTACCATCAGATTAGAGTTCTCGAGCCGGACATATACAAGACCGCTTTTTAGACTCACCATGGACACTTTGAGTTCGTTGTGATGCCTTTCGGTTTAACTAATGCTCCGGCCACATTCCAAGCAGCTATGAACGACATTTTCAAGCCTTATTTGAGGAGATCGGTGCTGGTTTTCTTCGATGATATACTGATTTATAGTTCATCCTATGAAGATCACCTTAGTCATCTCAAGGAGGTGTTCATTGTGTTGCGGCAACACAGGTTCTATGCCAAGCTATCGAAGTGCACCTTTGCTCAGTCTAAGCTTGAATACTTGGGCCACATAATCTCTCACGAAGGTGTCTCAACCGATCCTTCTAAGGTGCAAGTGATGCAAGATTGGCCAACTCCCATGACATTGAAGAAATTGAGAGGGTTCTTGGGGTTGACCGGTTACTATAGGAAGTTTATAAATGGTTATGGGTCCAATGCAAAGCCCTTAATCGAGCTGCTTAAAAAGGATGCATTCAAGTGGAGTGATAAGGCACAAGAAGCATTTGATGACCTCAAGTCCGCTATGTGTAAGGCACCGGTATTAGCAATGCCGAATTTTGCGGAAGACTTCATTTTGGAGACCGATGCTAGCGGGACTGGGTGTGGGGCTGTTCTTTCACAAAATGGAAGACCGATTGCTTATTTGAGTCAAGCCCTTAGTCCTAAACATCAGGCCATGTCCACCTACGAGAAAGAATATTTGGCAATCCTTCTTGCAATCGAGAAATGAAGGCATTATTTGGATGGACATAGGTTCATCATACGAACGGATCATCAGAGTCTCAAGTATCTTTTGGAGCAAAAGATAGTCACTTGAATCCAGAAGAAGGGGTTGATGAAGTTGCTCGGGTTGGACTATGCTATCGAGTACAAGAAAGGAAAAGAGAACCTGGCCTTAGATGCACTTTCCAGGAAATTTGAGGACTTCGAGCAAGGTTCTTGTGGAGCTTTATCCATTGTTTTACCTTCTTGGATGGATGAAGTTTACAAATCATATGAAGGCGACTCATTTCCTCAAGACGTCGTGGCTGTAGAAGTGACTAAACACAGCTTCGCGAGTGACAGTGCAGCTGGAGTATCTGTGTAGAATGGGATTATCCGTGTGCAGAGCAGGATATACATTGGTTCCTCGATAGATTTGAGGGATCAGATACTGAAGGCATCGCATGATTCAGCTTGGGGTGGTCATTCAGGGGTTGATGGTACTTATCAACGAGTCAAGGCATATTTTAGTTGGCCCAGTTTGAAGAGGTCTGTTTTAGATTTTGTGAAGTCTTATGAGGTGTGCCAACAAACAAAGCTGGGGGATCATCGTTACCAAGGACTCTTGCAGCCACTTCCCATTCCGGAGGGGGCTTGGATCAACATTAGTATGGATTTTATTGAAGGGCTTCCCAAGTCCGATGGCAGGGAAGTAATTTGGGTCGTGGTGGACCGATTCACGAAGTATAGTCATTTTATAGCCTTGGTTCGACCTGTTACAGCTAAAAGGTTGGCTAAGAGTTTCTTAGACAACATATATAAATTGCACGGATTGCCCCAATCCATTGTCTAAGATAGGGACAAGATCTTTACAAGCAACTTTTGGCGAGAGTTGTTCAAATTGTTGGGAACAACTTTGGCACTCAGTTCATCTTACCATCCTCAATCGGATGGACGAATAGAGAGAGTCAATCAGTGTGTTGAGCAATATCTTCGAAGTACGGTATTTTCCCGGCCTCGAGAGTGGAATCAGTGGCTTTCTTTGGCGGAGTATTGGTTCAATACACACTTCCATGCTTCTCTAAGCATTTCTCCCTTTCACGCATTGTATGGTTACACTCCTTCGACTCCTATGTTGCTGCAGCCTCGTAATTCATCTGATTCTGCAGCTAAGGATCTGGTATAGCAGAGGAGAGAAATGACTCAGCTTCTCAAGGACAATTTGCAACAAGCTCGTGCTCGAATGAAGTTTTATGCTGACAAGAAAAGGGTAGACAAAGCTTTTGAAGTTGGAGACATGGTCTACCTAAAATTACAACCCTATAGACAGTCCTCATTGGCTGTCCGAAGAAACGTCAAGCTAAGTGCACGTTACTTTGGTCCATACCGAATTTTTGGAGAGGATCGGCAATGTTGCTTATAAACTTGATTTACCATCACATTCATGCATTCACCCCGTGTTTCATGTTTCATTACTTAAAAAACAGGTTAAGAAGGGTGTTAAAAGTTCCAAAACACCACCAGAAATAGAATCTGACGGCCGTTTACTGCTGGGACCGGTTGCTGTCAAGAGATCTGGCCTGACTGCAGCAGGAACAGGTTCATCGCATCAGATCTTGGTGAGATGGCTGAACTTGGATAAAGATATCTTCACATGGGAGAATCCAACGTTCTTGAAGAGTCAATTCCCGAGCTTTTCTCCTTGAGGACAAGGAGCTTCTCAAGGGGGAGGGAATGTTATAATTCCATTAGTTCATTTGATTTTTTTTGATGTAATAGAGTGGGGGTTAACACTTTGTAATAATTTGAATTTTAGTTGCTATCGGGTGGCGCCAAAAGCTGTTAACAGCATTGAGTTCAAATGGCCGGTTATCTGTATTTGGGGCCAAAAGCTGTTTAGCTCGGTTTTAGGAGGAGTCTTGATACAATGTACTAAGATCTATTATAAATAGATCTAAAGCTTGTAATCTTGATATTCAATCAATAAAATCCAGATTACCTTTTGGTTATTCTCTCAATTCTCATCTCCTTCTCTATTTTCTCGTCTCCCTTCACTTCTATTTCTCATCTTACCTCTATCCATCACAAGGTTAGCTATCAATTTAGGGTTGGTAGTTAACAATATTCTCTAAACCAAATACAATCAAATTATATATAATTTGAATATATAAAAAGGACATTAAATCCCAAAAGGACAATTATTTGATGTTTATGTTTCATCCAATCAATTGTACCAAAACTTTATATGTGAAGCACTTTGCTTTTTAAATTTGTGATCATTTTTCATTAATTTTTACTTTAGAAAGTCAAAAATGACATTTATTTTGGGTCTTACACTATAAGGAAAAAGACCTGACCTTTAATTCTGAAGAAGCTGATGTTTCCGCTACCTCTTTGTTGCTAGCAACCTCAAATTTCTCATGCTGCAACTGCTCCACAACCCCTTTCAACGAGGAGATTTCATCATTCAACTCTTGAATAACATTAGCCTTCATCTCTAACTCCATCAAATTCTTTGATAGCTGTCTTTCCATTGCATTAATCTTCGAATTCAGCTCCTTTATAACGTGCAATTTCCACTTGACTTTCGTACAAAGCCTCCTATTTTCCTTCTTAATACCTTCCACCAACTTCAAAACTTTCAAGTACTCCATGATCAAAGAGACCTCCTGACCTAAAAACTCAGCGCGTTTTTTCTCAACCGATAACGCGCTCCCTATTTCGATAACCTTGGATTCTTTCTCTTTCATGTCCATGTACTTTAGAAAATGGGTTTCCAGTTCTCTTCCCTTAATTCTAAGATCATCAACTTTGCCTCTTAGTAGTGATAATTCGACCTCAAAATCTTGGATTTGTTGATCAGCACATTCAGTGCAAGTATCTGAGTTAGAGTTGAAGCTGTGGAAGCTCTCTTCATCCGTAGAATCCTGATGCACATTGATCATACTAGAATCAAAATGGGGGCCCCTTTTTGATAACATTCGAGCAAGAATGTAACCTGCAGCTGAAAGGGCTAAAGGGATCCCTGCTTTTAGAAAGAAAGGTTTCATTGCCTCTGTCCTGGTTTCCATTTCTCCAAACTCCTGTGATTTCTCAGTGATTTTTCAGTTTCGGGTTCTAGTGATCAAATGTAGAAGATTCAATCTCAAAGAGAAAGGGTTTTGGGTTTCAAGTTTTGGATAACGAAATGAAGAAAATTACATCTAGGGAGAAAGGTTTTCTTTTTCCGGGTTCCAATGATCAAACTCGTTGTGGTTTCAATGGGCTTCTGGTTTCGGATTTTAGTGATAAAATGCAGCAGATTTAATCTACATGACAAAAGGTTTTAGGTTTGGTGTTTTAGGTTTCAAATTCCTTGGATGATCAGATGCAGGAAATTCATGAGGGAGGAAAAGAAAACTTGGGAAACAGTTCACTTGATGTGTTTGATATTATTGATGATGGTATTTATTTGAAAGGGTGTTTGATTAATTAAAATTCTTTGCCTTACCATGCATATTTCATGTTTTATGTTAATTTTTTTGGGTTTACTTTCTTTGTAGGGAAAATATTATGCCTTTTTTTTTTTTTTGCTTGCTTTTGACCACTCTATGGATTCCTTTTAAGCCATGTCCATTGCAGTTTCCTCTTGCACTTTGGAATCTGATTCTTTTTCTGTTAATATGGGATTTTCTAGAGCGTTGATGCCCTTTAATTTGTCACTATTCAGTTTGCACATGTGATTAATCATTTTGGCCTAGACGCGCACTGCCCTTTAAAAAATATGCTAATTTATACATTTGTTTTGACTATTTTTAGGAATCCTATGCCAGATTCAATTATTTTGTCCCATGCAATACACAAGTGTTGTTTAAATTTTAAATAATATGATTTATATATCAAGTGCAAATTAAAATAGATTAGATATATTAATCTTGGCGAATTTTGTATTATACAATATAATCGTTACAAATTGACATTAATATAATGATAATCAACTCATGGATAGATAAATCATGATCAAATGATCTACTAAAATGGAAAAGTACCCTACCGAGTGGCTTATCATTCGTATTATCCCTCGATTTCTTTTGAAAAATATATTGCTTTGTATTTTGCATTTTGTATCTATCTTGTATTTTGTAATTGTTGTATTTAAGACAGACAATGACTCTAGGTGTTAATAGGGCATTTAGTTGGGGGCTCTTTCCCTTCCTATAACTGACCATCCTCACCATCGCTCTACCATCGATGGTGTCTTTACTCTTCTTATTCATTAGCAACAAGGCATCCTATATAAGGCCTTTTAGTTTTCATTGATGTATTATAAAAGAGTTGGTTTTGTAATGAGAAACACATCAGATTTCATACTCTAAATTTATTTTTCTTTTGTCTTCAAACTCTTGTTTTCTCTTGTTCGCGGTATTGATGCTAGACGCCGCATGAGGTTCTACCTCGGCATCAATAATAGGAGGAGTTGTTGATGCACGATCTCTGTATTGTTTTCATAGTTCGAATCATCCTAAGATGAACTTTGCTGCTAATTTCTTCACAGGGACCGAGACCTCGTGAAAGGCAGCTGCAGCAGTGACGTTTGCTTGATCGTTGTATGACACTCGCCGTTGCTTAGGGAGAACCCTATTGCAGGTTCATCGGCCTCTCAGTACTAGAAATTATTGTCTCTACTTTGTTAGATGACGGGTCTTCAAGTCTGAATTTAACATGTCAGGTTTCTGTTTGTCATTGTGTTTGCTCTTTTAGTTTATTTTAGTACGTGTGTGTGTGGTCACCATAAGAAAATCAATCAAATAAACAGGCAAATAGGCACTTGCTTTGATCTAGGAGCAATTCTAAATTTCAAACCATATATGTTTGACCCCAACCAATCACTTTGAGGAAAGGGTTGATATTTTTGTTGAATACAACTTCAGTTTGCATTTAATACATGGATTCTACTCATGCTCCCATTAATGAGACTTGAATTGTATTTTTTGGTATTTTTCCTTAATCTATTGCAAGAAATTTAGAGTTGATATGGACTCGTCCCAAGTGGAAATTGGGGTAACGAAGCAAAGTCCACCAACACCTTACCTCGTACACTTAAGAGCTAGGAACTGCAGTGGAAAAAAGTTCAAAAGCTTAACAGTACACTCCCAAGCCCGAGTCAATCCAGTTTTTAAGTCTAGCACTCTTGACTTGTGATAACTCGAACGAGTTAGAACTTGATAACAACTAAATGGAGCGAATCGTACTTAGGTCACTAGATTAGGACCAACGCAATCAAGGTTTAAGACTTGGGCGTCAAATTCCTAAAAAAGTGGCTCAAAGCTAAATTAACCCGGTGCATTAAGCTGTGTCACCAACCTAATACCAACACAATCAAGTTCTAGGCTTGGCCGTCAAAGCTTTAGATTAATGGTGCTAAACTTACCTTGTTGAGAGAATTGGGGACAAGAACTATGGCAGAAGGGACGTACCTTCTTGTACATCATAACTGAGCACCTAGTTGTATAGCTTCAATAAGAAAAACAAAGATACAATTACATCTACTCATATGGAAGAAGGAAAAGGTAGAACATAAGTGTGTTGTAAATAACTAAAGGACAAAAATTTTGAGAAGTTTTGTAAGGTTGCTGGGACCCATTCTAACGTATAAGAACCCTTTATTTATAGACTAAAAATCTAATTGTTGCATTCTGAATTGGTAGCATATATGTCCCATGTCTAGCTTTCATGCTTCCATAACCCTGAACTGGTGCTTGAACATGCTTTGACACATGTGCTCGAGGTCAAATTTAGTGTTCCCATGTTCGTACAATCTTTCTTGAATTTTGGGAGGCCCATGTTCTTGATACATGCTTTGAACAACAACCTTAATCTCTAGTGGTTACCTTTCCTACAAAGTTCCTAGTAATTCCCTCAAGCTTGAGCTTGCAATGCCCAGTCAGCCACCTAAGAGGCTATTATATCTGGGCTTTAGTTAGTGGCGCTACTAAAATTTGGACAATGCCGTGTCCAATCTTCTACCCTTTCAAGTCTGGAGCAGGATCTCACGTATTGAGCACGTGTCCTTTTATTACAAGACAACGTCGTTCCTGTTTACACCCTAAACTTGAGGGAGTTGGAACACCATTGTTTGGAGATAAAAAGACACATGGCACAACAAGTGGAGCCATGATTGAGGCATAATTTGCTTTGTTAATAGAAATAATGGCGTCTCGAGTACATCTACTCGATAACTTAAAGGCTTTTCGTAATAACATCTCGAGATGGCTGAAGAGGTTTAAGAAGCTCGAGCTCAAGGTAGTTACCATAAATGCTGCAAGAAGGGTGATTGCCAAGTTCAAGACAGTTATTTGGAGAGCATATCAAGGAACTTGGGCCTCAAGTATATCTAAAGGAGAGTGGATGAACGTGGGAAGGCTAAGGAGGCCTCGAGCATGTGGGTTAAAGCACGTTCAACACTATTTCATCATTTTGGAAAGCATTAAGGCTAAAATTGGGACATATATTCCACATTTTAAGGACGCAATAGTTATATTTGTAGGCTATAAATAAAGGGCTATGTTTATGTTGTAAAGAATCCAACACAACCATACAAAACTTATTGAAATTTTTCTATAGCACACTTGTGCTTTATTTTTTTTCCCTTTCTTAAGAGTAGCGTCACTTGTAATCTTTATTTTGTCGGCTGCAAGAAACTCAAATTCAAGTTTTAGCGATGGCATCCTTGTTCTAAATCTTTTCCCACAATCGACAAGTTAAGTTTAGCGTCATTAGTTGAAGGCTTTGACGACCAAGCCCTTGAGCTTGATTGTGTTGGTCTTAAATTAGTGTCACGGCTTAGTAAATCGGGTAAATTTAGGTTGGAGGCATAGTTTTAGGGCTTTGATGGCCGAGGCTTTGGCCTTGATTGCGTTGGTCCTAATCCAGTGAGCTGAATACGATTTGCTTCACCTTAATCTTGTTAAGTTCTAACTCATTCGAGTTATCACAAGTCAATGGTGCAAAACCTGAAAATCTGTAGACTCAAACTTGTGACCAGACACACACTAAAATAAATAAAAGGAGTAAACAATTCCAACTCCCTTAAGTTAGGAATGTAAACAAATACCCCTTTTATTCATTGCTATTTTTAGGTTGCAACATATAAAAAGGCTTTGTTGGACTGCTAATGCCCATAGAAGGCTCGAAACGCCAATATTAGAGCTTGAGGTTGTTTCGATTTCATGGGTCTATAAATACCCAAACTGTAGGGGTGAACTCCCTCACCGCGCCTTCCCTTTGAATCCCTTCCAATTCATTGGCATTTAAACTCTTACTAAGACATTTCTATTCTTACTTTTTCATAAGCTTTCAATTCCTCCCCTTGGGTATTCTTATCTTTTCCATAATGGCTTAAATTACCCATTGTGTTTCCATTGTTGGGTCTAAGGCTAATAGCCTTGGGGAATACCTTACTCGCCTTGTTCAATCAAGAGTTCCCCTCTAAGGCCAACTCTTCCAGGTAATCATCCTAGTATGTCTTAAGTGTTGACCCTACTACGCTTAAACACTTTTCTTACCTTGAAAGCATTTGGGTGATATAAAGACTCATCGAGCCACCAGGAACTTTACAAGACTACTATTGGAAGAGTCACAGAGGCCACAGTATCTCTGCCTCTTGTGGCCAGTAGCTTAAGGAAATGGAGCAAGAGAGCAACGCTTGTCCCTCAGGTGGCCACAACATAAGCAAAGGCTCCTGTCGTTGAGGAAGGAAAACAAGAAGAAACTCCTGTCGGAATTGGTGTACTAAAAAACTCAATTAGTTAAATTTTAAATATTAAATAAATAAAATTGTTTTATTTATTTATTGTCTGATTATATTTTAGGAGTCAAACACGGGTGTGATTGTTTTCTAAAAGTTTTATGAGATGGACGTAGCCCAAGATGACATGTTATGTTTGTTTTAAGTGGTCAATGAGATTGAACCGCATATAGACTTAGATCAAACTAATGATATGTTGTCAAAATATGTTTGTAGTTGGTGATAAATTTGGACAACCTATCTGATAACACTATAATATGACACTTTTGATAACTTGGCCTAGTCATGTGGATAGGCATCTTAGAGTATCATATTAGGATTGTCAATAAGATTGGCGGATCACTGAGTATGACCATCTGAATTAGTTGTTTCTGTAACTGCTATCAAACATAATTAATTCAGAGGATAACTCTAAATTTAGAAATAGTCTAAACTCGTTTGTGGATTGTTTGTTGTTTTGATGTGGCAAAAGGATTAGTCAAAGTGCATTGACTTGAATCTTACGTGCATTGGATAACGGCATAAAGTATGGTGGGAATTGATGTGTTACGTGGAATTTATAGCCTCTAATGAGATAAAGATGTCCCCTTAGTTGATTGTCGAATATATGAATAGATTCTAGAATCTTTGCCCAGAGTATTCCATATGTTTGACATTTAGAATTAATGCGAGAATTGTTTATGTATTATTGAATTGTTCAAGAAGGGCGAGTTGGGAACTAATGCCAAAGATGTGAGAAAAGTAATGATAGTAATTAAAGTTATTAATGCTCATGGACACCCACTAGAGGGATTAATTACCGCAATAATAGTTATTGGAAAATTCTTGAGTGAATATATTTAATTCTAAAGTGTAGTAAAATTTATTTAGTGGAATTATAGTATTACTAAATGGTAATCAATTGTTATTATGAGATGATAATTAGGTTTGACCAATTTGGAGCTAGAGTTAGATTGTTCCTGAGATTCCTTCACAAGTCTCAATTTAAGCACTGTTTAAAAATATTTAGAAAATAAATTCATGAGATAATTTATTTATTTATGAGATAAACAAATTTTTATGCTAAATAAATATTCATGAGATGAATATATAATATGATAAATAGCGTGTTTTAAACTAAAACAAAAAAAAAAAAAAGAAAATTCAAAAAGCAAAAGGTGCGCACAGCTCAAATTCTTGTATATATATATATACACTTAAGCAGTTGGGTTTTTCACATGAAGATACGATATTTATCGTGAGAATTAAGAATTAGTCCTACAATGAAATTTCTAAAATTGTTTAGGGGTTTTCTAAATTATGGTTTTGCATAATTTTTCTCAAAAATTATTTTTTAGGAAGATTAAATGAAAAATTTTGTTCCAAAATATTTTGAGTTCACATTCCAGGGCTAAAATAGGTCATTGCGAATAAGACCTTAAGGTGTCAAGAAAGTTTATTCCAATTTTAGATCTTTAAGTCAGAGTTGGGATTCGTGCTTTAGGTATTTCTAAATTAAGTATTTAATATTTAATTTATTTTCTTTATTTTGTTTATTCTACATACTACATTTATATATGTTTTATTCGATGTTTTGTTTGTCATATTATGAACCTATTAGAGTAATATCTAGACCTAATTAAATAATTTAATTAGGTTAGAGCTTTAGATTTAAAATTGAGAATTTTAAATCCGTACGGAATGCCTATAGAGGCATAGAAATGCCTTGGACAAAAGGGCATCAGTTGGCTGGCTAAATTATTTAACCAAATCCTCTGGGGGAAAAAGATGCCTGACAAATGGAGGAAGAGCACAGCGATCCCGATCTATAAGAACAAAGGTGACATCCAGAGTTGCGCCAACTATCGGGGTATTAAATTAATGTGCCACAATATGAAGGTGTGGGAGCGGATGATAGAGAGGAGGATACGTCAATAGATAGAAATGTTCGAGAACCAATTCAGATTTATGCCCGGGAGATCTACAATAGAAGCCATCCACCTCCTAAGGCGGACGATAGAGTGATACAGGGAGAGACAAAAGGATCTCCACATTGTTTTCATTGATTGGGAAAAGGCTTATGATAGAGTGTCAGGAGGGGTCCTATGGAGTGTTTTGGACAGGAAAGGCATCCTAGGGGCTTATATTCGAGCAATTAGAGATATGTATGATGATGCACAAACAAATGTGCATACAGTGGAAGGAGAAACAAAAGCTTTTTCGATAATAGTCCGGGTACACTAAGGATCTGTCTTAAGTCCCTTTCTGTTCATTTTGGTTATGGATGAGCTCACTAGGCACATTCAAAGAGAAGTGCCTTGGTGCATGCTTTTTGCATATGACATTGTTTTGGTGGAGGAGTTGCAAGAAGAGGTAAACGAGAAGCTAGAATTGTGAAGAAGGGCTTTGGAATCGAAGGGCTTACAAATCAGCAGATCTAAGACCGAGTACATGGAACTTAAGTTCGATCCCTCCACCACTCCTAGCATAGAAGTCGTCAAAATAGAATTTGAGACTATATAGAGAAAAGAGAGCTTCAGATACTTAGGTTTTATGGTTAAGTAGAACAGCGAAGTTGACGAGGATGTCAACAACCGGATTAACGTAGGCTAGCATAAATGGAGGATGGCCTCCGCGGTACTTTGTGACAGAAAGTTCCCATTAAAGGGGAAGGGGAAATACTACAAGATGGTAGTGAGACCGGCTATGTCTTATGGGGTGGAGTGTTGGCCAATGAAACAACAACATACACAAAAAATGAAAGTGGCGGAGATGAGGGTGCTGTGGAGGATGTGCGGACATACAAGGAAGGATAGGAGTAGGAACGACGTCATAAGAAGCAAATGGGGCATGGCCTCAATTGAGGATAAATTAAGGGAGCAACGTTTGAGGTGGTTCGGTCATGTTAGTAGGAGACTGTCCACTGTCCCAGTCAAGAGATGTGAACAGCCCCATACTATGCTAGGGAGGAGAGGGAGAGGCAGGCCGAAGAAGAAATAATTGGAGATGATTCGACATGACCTCGCCCTCCTAAACCTATGGGAGGAGATGGCCTTAGATAGAGCTTGATAGAGGGCTAGCATAGGGATAGCAGATGTAGCGGCTTAGACTAGGACATCTAATTATTGCTTGCACTGGCACTTCTAGGTGTCTTGACTTCCGCGTCGGCGCACGTATGAGGGCACTTACTTGCCTAGCTGTGTACTTGATCACTTACGCATTTGCGAACTTGCCGATTATTTTCCTGTAGTACCGTCCATTGAGTTTTGCTTTGTTATACTTGGCTTGTGCTATGTGTTGCTCTAATACTATATTGCTCTCATGCTTACAGGCTATTATGCTTCCATGATGACATGCTTCTCAGGTTGGGGGGTCCTCGCAAATAGCCTCCCTTCAAGGTAGCACCATAAAGGGGGAAGGCTGTGTATATCCATCTCCCCAAAGACCCTGCTTACGCGGGAACTCTTGTGGCACTGGGATTGTTGTTGTTGTTGTTGTATTCTGCTACGCTTGATACCATAGTTGTATGTAATTTTGGTTTGAGAAATTAAAATTGCCATCTCAACAATTGGTATCAGAGCCAACTATGAATATGTTCATGATTGACATTAAAAATATCATATTTGATAAAATAAGAGTATGTAGAATTACAAAAAATATGAAATTGGGAATTTTAATTAACGAAAAAAGGTAAACCTTAAGATAGTTGTTAAAGAGTTTAATAAGATTGAATGATCATTAAAATTTTAAATTGTTTAAAATTTTAGATGAGTCATGATTCAATCAAAGAGCGAAATTCAAAATCAAGTCTAATGAGATTAGATATTCAAAGAGTTGAACAATTTAGATCACTAATCTAATGAGATTAGATTTTGAACTAAGGTATGAAATATTCAGTTGTTTAATATTTTACGACGATCCAAAACTAAGAATATCTAATAGGATTAGATGTTCAGTTTACGATCTAATGAGATTAAGATTGGATTTAATTAATTAATTATTTATTTAAATAATAATAAAAATAAAAAAAATTAAAGTGGGAAGATGCACGGCGCGGGGCACTGGGCACCTCTGCTTCTGAATAAAAAAAATTAAAATTGTTTTATTTAAATAATTTGAATAAATAATTAATTAATTATGATGAGATCCTAATTAAGATTATGCGATAATCATTTGTAAAAGTGTTTTAGAAAAATCTTTAATTAATCCAACCTTTGTTGGGCCTTAAGTAATATTATACAAAAACAGTTTGACAACATGATACTTATTAAATTTTATTCACCCTTATAATATTACTTAAAGAGTTAAATATTATGTATATTGTGAATAAAGTTAGAAGTCCATGTAAATATGTAGCTTGGTCAAATATTTGATTTCATCGAGTGGGAGGATTATTTCAAACAGATCTAATACGATTAGATAATTCAATAGTTGAATTATTTGAAAAGAAAATTCTCATAAAGGATCTAATGAGATTATATTACATAGGTTGAATAATTATTGGATAATTAAACGAACTAATTGGATTAGAGTTTTATTTAGTGGTTAAATAAAAATTTAGAATGTGATTTTAATACTGATTATGAGATAATTAAATTTAAAAGAAAGATCCGCCATAGTAAATTTCAAGCGGGAGCTAGGATTATGAGTTTGATTCCTCATTATCTCCATTGCCAGTCTGATAGTATAGTGGATAGGCGCAACTCTCCGAGGAGGGCGGTCGTTTGTGAATACAAGGTTAGACTTCTTAATGATAGATAGAGGTACGGGAAAAATGAGTGTGGCCACGCTGACGTGGAGTATCTTGTTCACTTGTACTAATGTCTGCGTAATGGTATATACTTGACTATGATAGTATGACAGTCTCTGAGGGAGCATTGTGATACTGTCTTAGAGACCAAGGAAGAAATGGTAAGTTTAATATGTTTACGAAATATATCAATTAAGAATAGTTATTACTTGACTAATAACTCGTTACACCCCTCTCTCATGGAGTAGTGTGTAGATTGGTTAGCTCATTGTTGCACACATACATAGAATGGTTAGGTGGATTCCATGCTTTGTTTTGTTTGCTAAAGTTATTATAGAAGTTCACAAGACTCAAAATATAAAGTGGGAGCGAGCTTCTAAGTGGATGCTCATGGCCTCTGTTACTGGTTTAGCAGTATATATTAGTTGGGTGCCACTCCCCGAGGAAACCGTTCATTTGCAGAATATAAGGTTAGATCTCTTAAGATAGACTGAAGTGCTAGAAAAGCGGGCGTGGCCACGCCAACTTGGAGTACTTCGTGGACTTGTATCGATGTCGAGGTAGCTATGTATAATTGACTAAGGTCTACATTAGCCTCTCTGAGGAGCTTTGTTGTAGGACCTTAGAGGCTGAGGAAAAAGTGGTAGTTAAATATATTTAATAAAGAGTTTATAATAAAACATATATATTGAGAAATGTTCTCCCCCTTCTGATATCTCAATTCGGCCTCGCCGACGGGGAATTTTGGGTAGTTCGGTTGGGTCGCCACGGCATACATGTAAGTGTTGAATTGTGAACTCTGAACTTTGATTGTCTTCTAAAAGTAAGAAAAGTAAACTTGTATGTTATATGACTTGTTTTATAGTTTTCGATTTCAGACTGGTTGTTATACTTTTGCATTGCGATCATTATTGGTATGTCTTACTTGTCAATTTTGTTATGCTCATTATGATGTGATTTATCTTAGTACATGAAGAGAACTAGGAAATTCTCATAATTCTCTAGATTGCTTCTAGTATATCTACTAAGTTGATCTAGATTGCTCCTAGTATATCTACTAAGTTGAAAAGAACTTTCGGAATGTTAAGCTAGAATAAATAGTTTGTTAAATGCAAGATTTGGACATTAGACGTCGAACTTATTCTAGTATTAGATACTTGAATTGTCAATTGTAGTAGAGATGATAAGATATTTGAAAGAAGTGTTTGGTTAGAGAACTAGTGGCATGAGAACGACTAATGAGAAAGGCAGTAAACACAAGATTGTGTTAAAAAAATTCAGTTCAAGAGCACGTGATATGATAATGGCTCATTTAATTGAACTAGATTTCTTGATGCAAATTTTGATAGCCAATCTCAATAGGATATTATCCCGACTTTCTTATCAAGGTCTTTCAATCTATTTAGCTTGGATACATTGACTAATAAAGATTGCTCATTTCTGAACTAATGAAAGTACAATTTGAGAAATTGTGTCAGGAGAACTAAGGGAAGAGTCCACTTAGGGTAAGCATCTATCTCAGGAATTAAGAACCTCAAGAGGGTGAAATAAAAATGAGTTAAAATAGTTTATCTCTTTTACAAAAGCACTGAACTTTAAAAGGAATGGCAAAGGTACTTAGATACTATTGTTGCCAAGTCGGCAAGCCAACATGGCAGGATATTTGATATCTGGTCTCCTCTAGTTATAACTAGTAGGTAGTTCATTAATGTTCTGATGAATGGGTATTCAATAAGGGCACCAAGAGACAACAGTTTAAGTTGAGGAATGTAGTTCATGATTTTAGTAACCATCGTAATGTACCAATTTGTTTAAAAATTTGATTTCTATATACTATTTGTTTCAAAATAGTCTTTCAGTTATTTTTCTAAAAAACAAAGACTAATAATCAAGTAAATAAAATGTTTATTTAAAAGGTACATTGGTAGATAGTTGACGTAGTTTACTCAGAACTATGTTAATGGAAATTTATTAGCTTAATACAAGTTAGGGTGTGCAACCATATAAAAAGAGGAATTTCCTAAAGCCTATAAGTTTTTAAGTGGAACTTGATCTTAAATCATAATAATTTAATATGATTCAAAACTGGTTTGATTTGTCTTATGGATCATTAAGTACTAAAATGATAATCAGTATGTGAATCATGTTCAAATTAATGGTGACTGAAAGAGTCATTAACAGGAAAGGGAGTAGAGCCACTAAACTGTTAGAACTTGATCATAAAATGTTTATGGACTGCTAAAAGTTCAAGTGAGTGGAAGCGAAGAGTATTTCATAAAATGTTTATGAACGATTACTCAATTAGCTGATGTATGGAGATACCTATGAAGACTGAAGTCTTGAATCCTTTGAAAAATTCAAAGAATTCGAGACTAAAGTTGCGATCATCTAGGTAATTTTATCAAGTCACTTCGATTAGATCGAAGTGGTGGTTCCAGGAGAATTTTTATTTTCCTTATTACAAAAAGTTGTAGAAAGGATTAATAATGCTTTATTAAACATGATACGATTCATGTGATGAGTCACACATATATATCAAAAGGTTTGTTATGTAATAGGTTTTAGAAAGTGTTCTAAGAGTACAACAGATCGCTTGTGTTGGATAGATTGACAGTATGAGATACTGTGTCTCAACAGCATGATACAACTTATAATGTAAATGATATATTATATATATCTTCAATCAGGTTACTGTCACATTAAGTACATGAGAGCTTTGGCATAGTGGAAGGATGGTCAAGGTCCCCTGATGGATTTATGTCTTCCGTCTTAATGATTAAGCGTGATGGTGAATCTGATCCTTTGAACTATAATGAAAACTTTTAAGTATAAATATGCAGACCAATAGGTCTGGGCAATAAAATTTAAATTAAAGTAATTGTATTGTAAGTAAGTTTGGGAACTTGTAGAGGCGTAGAAAGGAATTAAGTCTATTAGATTGGATCTGAATGGATCTACTAAGGTTGAGACCTTCTAGGCTAGATTAATAACTATGGCTTATACCCCAAATGAAGGAATCATCTTTAATGGACCTTCTAGCCAGATGCTATGCTTAAGGCCATAAGGATACTCTCATCCATTGTATTTCATATGATGAGATACGGAAGATGTAAGTCAAGACAGCATTTTCTAAATGGCCATCTTGAAGAACTTATATTTATTATACAACTAGACATGTTTGTTGCCAAGAGTCAGGACCATATAGTATGCAAACTAAGAAAGTCTATTTGTAGACTTAGATAAGCATTTTGTTTATTGAATAACTAATTCGATGATGACGAATCAAGTCATAGGGATTTGAATCAATAGTTAGTGAACCATGAGTGTGCGAGTGACATGACAACAAAGCAGAGACTTTCTATGTGTTATATATAGTTGGGATTCTACTCATCGAGAATGGTGTAGAATTGTAATGAGCTGTTAAGATTCAATTATCCATTTAGTTTAAAATGAAAGAACAAAGACGAGCACAATATATTCTTAAGGTCAAGCGTTATCGAGATTCTAAGAAAGGGTATTGAGTTTATCATGGGTTGTTTATTTTAAAAGGGAGTTTAGATATTTGACGTCAGAAATCCATATTTTCCCTTGTAGTCGGAGTCATTAGATGGTGAATAGTAAAGTAGTCCTGTATTGCTTACTTCACTAAGAAAGTTAGGTACTTGACAACTATGAAGTTGTTGAGTAGATTAGTTAACTCGGAAGGTTCCTGTTAGATCAAAGTTTGACAGATCGATACTGATTAAAGTTTACAGTCAAATAATTGATAGATCCCTAGGGGATAGTTATACAATGCAGAGCTAATTGTGTTTGGGATAAGTGGGAGATTGTTGGAATTGGTGTTCTGAAAAACTCAATTAGTTTGATTTTAAAAATTAAATAAATAAAATTATTTTATTTATTTATTGTCTGATTATGTTTTAGGAGTCAAACATGCATGTGATTGTTGTCTAAAACGTTCCATGAGATAGACGTAGTCCAAGATGACATGTTAGGTTTGGTTTAAGTGGTTAATGAGATTGAACCACAGATAGACTTGGATCAAACTAATGATATGTTATCAAAGTATGTTCATAGTCGGTGATAAGTTTGGACAACTTCTCTGGTAAGACTATAATATGATACTTTTGATAACTTGTCTGAGTCATATGAATAGGGATCTAAGAGTATCATGTTGGTGTTGTCAATAAGATTGAAACACTGAGTGGGACCATTTGAATTAGTTGTTTCTTTAACTACTATTAGAAATAATTAATTTTGACGTTAATCTAAATCCAAGAAATAGTCTGAACTAGTGCATGGATTGTTCGTTGCTTTGACGTGCCAAAAGGATTAGTCAAGTGTGTCAGACTTGAATCTTACGTACGTTGGGTAGCAGCATTAAGTGTGGCGGGAACAATTATTTTACATGGAATCTATAGTCTCTAACAGGATAAAAATGTCCCCTTAGTTGATTCGCAAATATACGAACATATTCTAAAATCTTTGACTAGAGTATTTCATATATTTGACATTTGAAATAAATACGGAAATTGTTGTGTATTATTAAATTATTCGAGAAGGGCGAGATGGGAATTACGGTCAAAGATGTGAGAAAAGTAATAATAGTAGTTAAAGTTACTTTTGCTTACGGATATCCACTAAAGGGGCTAATAATAATAGTTATTTAGAAAATTCTTAAGTGAACATATTTAATTCTAGAGTGCAGTAAAACTTATTTAGTGAAATTAAATTTTACTAAATGATAATCAATTATTATCATGAGATAATAATCAGATTTGACTCATTTGGAGCTAGAGTTAGATTGTCCTTCAGGTCTCTTCGCAAGCCTCAACTTAAGCACGTCTTGAAAATATAATAATTTCATGAGATGAATTATTTATTCATAAGATAAACAAATTTTTATACTAAATAAATATTTATAAGATGAATATATAATATGATAAATACCGTGTTTTAAGCTAAAACGAAAAAAAGGAAAATGCAAAAACGAAAAGGCGTGCACAGCTCAAATTGTCTTATGAAGATACGATATTTATCGCGAGAATTAAGAATTAGGTTTCACAACTTGGTTTTTCCATATGACGAAAATCCTAAAATTGTTTTAGGGGTTTTCTAAATTATGGTTTAGCATAATTTTTCTGAAAAATTATTTTTTGAGAAGATTAAAGGAGAACTTTTATTCCAAAATTTTTCCAAAGTTAAATATTTTGGGAGCCCGCACTCTGGTGTTAAAATTAGTCATTGCGAAGAAGACCTTGAGGTGTCAAGAAACTTTCTTCCAATTTCAGATCTTCAAGTTAGAGTTGGGATTCGCACTTCAGGTATGTCTAGATTAAGTATTTGATATTTAATTTGTTTTCTTTTATTTTATTTATTCTACGTACTAAGTTTATATATGTTTTACTTGGTATTTTGTTTGTAATATTATGAATCTATTAAAGTAAGATCTAGATCTAATTAAATAGTGTAATTAGGTCAGGGCTTTAGATTTAAAATTAAAAATTCTAAATTGTGATTCCACTGTGCTTGATGCCATAGTTGTATGTAATTTTAGTTTGAGAAATTAAAATTGTTCGAACAAAATGTCAAAATACTTGCAAAATACTTGCAACCGGGTATCCAAAAGATCTCAGGTATTGAGACCGTGTAATCACTTTCCTTAAAGCTTATTTCGGTATACGAAATATCCTCGGGGATACAACAACAACCAAAAATGGAGTGAAGATGTGTATGGGGAGATATTGAAAGAGATGACTAGAGATTGATAAGATTTAAATCAACACACACTTGTAAACTCACACAAGAACACAAGAACACTTTGAATGCAAAGTTCTTTCACACTTGATTTCCCTTGTGTTTTTGATTCATTCTTTTTCCATCAAAAGAGGGGAGTAATATATATGTATTGTATGTACAAGGACGTCCCAAAACAAAGAGCCATTAATGTATAAAAGAACCGGGAAGAAACTGCGCAGACAAACCGTCAAAACCGACCTGTGTGTCGAAGCTGTGTGTCGACACACTGGTCGACACATGGACTTACTGTAAGTCTGTGTGTCGACACACATTTTCTATGTGTCGACACACAGATCCCCTCCGTGCGCTTCTGTAAAGAGCTGTGTGTCGACACACGGGCCATGTGTGTCGACACACAGCTGTCTCCCCACCGTTCTGTAAGATTGTGTGTCGACACACATGGCCCATATGTCGACACACACCCCCAACAAGCTCTTAAACAATCAAACAAGTATCGGGACATTCTCAAATACATCTTATACATACATAAACAACCTTTAACATATATGTACACGTATTATACCACATATATTTTGAAAATACACTAACAATCCCCCATCATTTTCAAAATACAATCAATCTCACTATTGCATCTCGAATAAAGGACGCCATGTCGTGCATCAACATGGGTGTCTCCCGATTGAACCCCTGGCTAGTGAAAGGACCATACAGTTAATCGGATCGAAAATGGTAGACCAAGCTTTGAACCATACAACCTATTTGACTAACCGACTATCCAATCACGCACTAGGCGTACTCCCCGTACACACCTTACACCTCCCAGATCGACACATTTGTGGCCTTGTGTCCTGTACCCTTCATGAGTGTTTCAGGGCCAAACCCTTAGTCAAAAATCACCCCTTTGAAGCGGCCAAACTTCAACACACACTAAGGTAGACCTCATTGATCATGTCCCTACGACGTGACATTCAATAAGTTCTAGAATCAGGTCCATTAAGAGCAAATGCTCATCCTTTTAGTATCTCTAATGCAGGTACCAAGCACATCACACTCGGGATGGTAATTTTCAATTTGTGCTTGCAGTCACACAGATGACAAGTCTTTCTCATTGAACCCGAGACCTAGCGTCATACTAGGCGTCGAGTTGAAGGCCTATCATGGGCGACTAAAAATGACAGGTTTCACACCAATCCCCTCACTTATTTTCAAAACCAAATCTCTAGCTAGGCCTTTTGTAAACGGATCCGCTAGATTTTGACTGGTCCTCATGAAGTCCACGGTGATGACACCCTCTCGAATGAGGTGTCTCACCATACTATGTCTTACACCAATGTGTCTGGACTTCCCGTTGTATACCTCGCTATACGCTTTAGACAACGTAGTCTGACTATCACAATGGATAGAAATCGGTGAGATCGGCTTAGGCCACAAAGGTATCTCATACAAGAGATCCTTTAACCACTCGGCTTCTTTAGCCGCAGATGCGAGAGCTATAAACTCCGCTGCCATCGTTGAATCAGTTATGCAAGACTGTTTCTTGGAACCCGAAGAAACCGCACCCCCACCAAGTAGGAATACCCACCCACTTGTGGATGCATGATCCTCCACATCGGAGATCCAACTTGCATCAGAGTATCCCTCCAAAATTTGAGGATACCCTACATAAGAAAGACCATAACTCATAGTTTTCTTTAGGTACTTTAGTACACGTTCCACAGCTTTCCAATGGCTCTTACTAGGATTGCTAGTATATCTACTTAGCTTTTCAACAGCAAAGGCTATATTTGGCCTTATGCTCGTCATGGCATACATAAGACTACCAATGACCTGGGCATATCTCAGTTGTGACACTGGAGCGCCCTCATTTGGTACTAGTTTTACACTAGGGTCCAACGGAACGGACGCCGGAGCACACTCATCAAAGTGAAACCTTCTTAAGACGTTTTCAACGTAGTGAGACTGTGTCAAGGAAATGGAATCACCACTTCTTACAATTCTAATACCGAGGATCACCTCTGCCTCACCCATGTCTTTCATAGCAAAGTTTTCAGAGAGAAATTGTTTTGTCCTCTCTACTTGTTCCACATCAGTACCGAATATCAGCATGTCATCGACATACAAACATGTAATGACCCCTTTGCCTTTATCAAACTTGCTATAGACACATTTATTCGATTCGTTTATAACGAATCCGTTATTTAGAACAACTTGGTCAAATTTCTAGTGCCATTGCTTTGGGGCTTGCTTCAACCCATACAGAGAACGTATGAGTTTACATACTTTTCTCTCTTGGCCTGGAACAACAAAACCTTCCGGTTGCTCCATGTGCACTCCCTCCTCTAGCTCACCATTCAGGAAAGCCGGTTTGACATCCATTTGGTGTATCACTAGTTTATAAATGGGGGCAAGGGCAATCAATACCCTTATTGTCGATATCCTTGCCACGGGGGCATACGTGTCAAAGTAGTCCAACCCATGCTTCTGGGTGAACCCTTTAACCACCAATCGGGCTTTCAACTTGTCAATCGTTCCATCGACTTTCATCTTCTTTTTGAAAATCCACTTACATCCGATGGGCTTACTTCCTTGTGGAAGGTCCACAAGGATCCAGGTATTATTACCTAAGATGGAATCCATCTCATCATTTACAGCCTCTTTCCAAAACGAGGCATCATGAGACCTCATCGCCTCATTAAACGTCATGGGGTCAGCTTCCATGACACAACAATATGGAGCCACTTGGTCCACATCGTTTCTCGAACCTTCTACCAAATACGTGTAGAAGTCCGAACCGAAAGATTTCTCTCTCCTTGCTCTCTTACTCCTTCGGAGTTCTAGAGCACTTTCAGGGACATCTTCCTTATCATGACGAACATCGTCATACGACACTTGAGTGTCACTTTCAACCGGTACATAATCCCTCGGTCTAGGGATGGAAGTAAACCGATTCTCATCAAATATCGCGTCTCTTGATTCTATTATTGTGTTCACACTGATATAATCGTTAGGTTCGACTACATAGAACTGATATGCCTTGCTATGAGACGCATAACCCACAAAGATGCAATCAATGCCTCTTTCACCTAATTTTTTCCGTTTAGGTTCAGGGACTTTAACAACTGCCCTACACCCCCACACTTTCAAATAATTCAAATTAGGGGCTTGTTTGTTCTACAACTCATATGGGGTTATTTTATTTCTTTTGTTCGGAACTCTATTTAATATATGACAGGCCGTTAACATAGCCTCACCCCAAAACCCATCGCTGAGACCAGAATAAGATAACATGGAATTAACCATCTCAGTTAAAGTCCGGTTTTTCCTCTCAGCCACACCCTTTTGTTGTGGCGTATATGGTGCAATTATTTCATGTATTATTCCTGTGGATTCAAAATATTTAGGATCGTAGTACTCCCCACCACGATCCGACCTTAAGCGTTTGAGGAAGGTTTCACAGTGTAACTCAGTTTTTGCTCTATATGCTTTAAATCTATCAAGCGAGTCGTCTTTGTTACTTATCAAATATACATAACAAAATCTTGAACAATCGTCGATAAATGTAACAAAGTAATTCTTTCCACCTAAACTCGGTGTGCGCTTGAAATCACATAAGTCACTATGTACTAGGTCAAGTAGATTAGTCTCTCTTTGCACTGACGGAAATGGTAATTTCATTATCTTAGTTAGCATGCACTTTTTGCATTTGTCATCAACTTTATCTATGTGAGGAGTCAAGAAAGAATTAACCATTTCACGTAATCTACGAAAATTCACATGACCTAGTCTATGATGCCATAAAAACGACGAATCAAGCATATAAATAGAATCTGCAATTTTATTATTGATATTCATCTTAAACATTCTGTTACATAGGTACCCTTTGCCAACAAATACTCCACCCTTTGACAATATGAACTTGTCGGCCTCGAAGACCAACTTGAACCCAAACCTATTTAACAAGCCACCGGACACGAGGTTCTTTTTAACGTCAGGAGCGAAGCATACATCGGTTAAAGTAAAGGTTTTTTCCAGATGTGAAAAGTAAATCAACTTTTCCCTTTCCTTTAACCGGTACCGACGCCCCATTTCCCATGAACAACTCAGTTCCGTTGTCCATGGGCTCAAAAATTGTGAAGAACCCGCTGTTCTTACATACATGTCTCGTGGCCCCCGAGTCAATCCACCAAGAGTTGTCACTCTCGACCAGATTGACTTCCGATATCATCGCCACGAAACTCTCGTTCGAATTTTTAGTGCGATGATCAAGCCCCTTGCCTTTGTTCTTTTTAAGGCGGTAACAGTCTTTATGCATATGACCGGGCTTCTGACACTCCCAACAGACCACTTTCGGCCTCTTGTCATGCTTCTTCTTTTGGAAGTGTCCGGCTCTCTTGGGTCCCCTACTCGATTGGCCTTCTTCAGTGAAGTTAATTTTACCAACATCACTAGGGCGGTCTTTATTGTCATCCTGTACCCTGTAACCTTCCTCAACATGTAAATGGTTAGCCAGTTCCTCAATTGACATATCCTCCTTCTTGTGTTTTAGACTTTTCTTTACATCTTTCCAAGAGGGAGGAAGTTTGTCAATTAAGGAAGAAACAACAATTGTATCGTCCATGTTCATGTTGTGTTGTTTAAAATTATTTAATATTCATTCAATCTCATGGAATTGTTCCATGACAGGACGATCATCAACCATCTTATAATTGTTAAATTGACTAACCAGGAATTTTTTGCTTGTAGCATCCTCGGCCATGTATCGCGCCTCAAGTGCGTCCCAAAGTTCCTTCGCGGTCGCCATGTTAGAGTAAATGTCAAATAGGGCATCAGTCATACCATTCAAAATATGCCCTCTGCAGATATAGTCGTCATTCTCCCACTTCAATCTGGCCCTCTGCTCGGCCAGCGTTTCTTCCTCCTCGGAGACGGGAAATGGGCATGGTGTATTCAAGACATACACCACGTTCAGCGTTGTGATGAGGAAGTGCATCTTCCTCTGCCATCGGCGGAAATTCCCGCCATCAAATCGGTCCAATTTCACAAAATTGGCTGTCATTTCCCTTAGTGATGAAGCCATAACCCAAACCAGAAAATTAAGCCTTAAGATTGTTAGAACAAAATGTCAAAATACTTGCAAAATACTTGCAACCGGGTATCCAAAAGATCTCAGGTATTGAGGCCGTGTAATCACTTTCCTTAAGTCTTATTTCGGTATACGAAATATCCTCGGGGATACAGCAGCAACCAAAAATAGAGTGAAGATGTGTATGGGGAGAGATTGAAAGAGATGACTAGAGATTGATCAGATTTAAATCAACACACACTTGTAAACTCACACAAGAACACAAGAACACTTTGAATTCAAAGTTCTTTCACACTTGATTTCCCTTGTGTTTTTGATTCATTCTTTTTCCATCAAAAGAGGGGAGTAATATATATGTATTGTATGTACAAGGACGTCCCAAAACAAAGAGCCATTAATGTATAAAAGAACTGGGAAGAAACCGCGCAGATAAACCGTCAAAAACCGACCTGTGTGTCGACACACAGGTCGACACATGGACTTACTGTAAGTCTGTGTGTTGACACACATTTTCTATGTGTCGACACACAGATCCCCTCCGTGCGTTTCTGTAAAGAGCTGTGTGTCGACACACGGGGCATGTGTGTCAACACACAGCTGTCTCCCCACCGTTCTGTAAGATTGTGTGTCGACACACATGGCCCATGTGTCGACACACACCCCCAACAAGCTCTTAAACATTCAAACAAGTATCGGGACATTCTCAAATACATCTTATACATACATAAACAACCTTTAACATATATATACACGTATTATACCACATATATTTTGAAAATACACTAACAAAAATTGCTCTCTCAACGGTACCAATCTCTCAATTTGTCAAGGAAAGGACTAGTTAAGGAGAAGTAGTCAATCTTCATGTTGATTGCCTATATAACTCGCTCTCTTTCAAACTTTGTTGACTATTGCTTTCTGTATGGAGGCTGCTCTATCAGCCTAGACAATCTTAGTGATTGTTGAGATTCCTGTCTCTCCATCAAGGAATCAGTCCCAAGCGTGTCCTACCAACACAGTGCCTTTGGATATCATCGTGGAAGAAGTCGAAAGCTCCATCTCCTTCATTCTCAGGGTTTTGTTTTTGATAAGTCAGTTGTATATATCAAAAAAAGAGTCGTATGTGAGTACGAGGGGTATACCCCAATACACAGCCGAGGCCTGCAAAGCATTGCACCTAAATCCCTCAAGGTAAAGTCTAATTCACGCACCATATCACCTACATTGGGAACCCTTGTCTACCTCTAGAGAAGTGCTTAAAGGAAAAGGTATTCTGCTATAATCCTTGAGTTAATTTCTTATCAAACCATAGACTTGCTTTTACTCATGTATCTTAGTAGAGACACCAGATGCAACCACCTCAGTTATGGAGGAGTCAAAAGACACCAGCCCAAAGTAAGCACTTGATTCACCATTACCAGGGACTCTAAGGGTAAGAAAGTCTCCCTTTCATTTTTGGCATGAACTTTTCTCCAGTGATGGACTTCTGACTCTGTATTCTCTTATCTCAGACCACCAATCCTACACCAATCTCACTTGAGGTGCTTTCTTGTTTAGAGCATCTTGAGGTGAGTGGTAGGTTTATTAATCAAAATTTGGATCCCGAAGCATCTCCTGTGTCGAAAAGGCTAAGTAATCTGGTCCAGGTTTCCATCAGAGAATTGGCTTCATTCGGAAACAACAAAGAAGCTTTCGCTCTCGCAAGAGTGCTAAAAGAAGGTCTAAGGACCATCCCATTCAATTACCAAGGAATTGGAGGCCCTACAAAGTCATGATTATTTCCAGTGTTGAGGAGGTTCCCCTTGCTTTTAACCAGAAGTATTCCTGCCTATCTAAAATCAAAGAACTCATCCACTCACGAGGACTGAGAGATCAAATCTCTTTAGAAATCAGTCACTCTCTAGACTGAGAGATCAAACCTTACACACAGAATTCAATGTGGTAGGGAGACTGAAGCCCTATAAGCCTCAGAGACCCTGTTTACTAAATACCAAATTCAGTTGTTGGAGTAGCAACTCAGCCAGCCAGGCGAAAGGCTTGAGTGGCTTAGATAGCAAGATGAGGCTAATATTTCAAGGATTCACGAGCTCGAGCATGCTGAAGCTAAAGCACGTCAGGAGAAACAGGTCTTTGAGGAGCAGGTCATCAATGCTAATAACCAACTAACTCAAGTTGTAACTAGGTTAGCCACCCTAGAGGGGTCCCTAGCTAGAATTAGGGCATTTCTTTTCTAGCCCTTAGAATTGTAATTGAGTAGACCACTGTAAAGTTTGTAAGCTTTTATTTCGCAAATGTATGAACTTTATCTGTTCTATCAATGACTATACACGTTGTTCATATAGCAACATGTCTCTCAGATGTGATTTTTATCACCTTGAGGATCCTAACTCTACTCCTGATACTTGAATTGAGCCCACAATTCTTGGAATTTGAACTTGATAACCTCTTTATTAGAATACCAATTTAAGGTACATACTTTTTCAAGAATGCGCATTAACGACCCTTAGATGGACACTTTCATGTAGGTCTTAAAGCAAGTCAGCACTGCATGCAAAGATCTCAACAACCTTTAATGGTCCAGACGGAACCACTGCCATAAATGCAAGCCTTTTGATCAATAGGTAGGACAACTTTTCAAACCAAATCCCATACGTCAATGGACCTTGGCTTAACCGCCTCATTATAGGCTTTATCCACCCTACTTTTCTGTTTCTCAAGCTTGTGGTGAGCATTAAGCCTATCATGATGAAGGTCATTGGGCTCATTCATTATTGTGTGTTCGTAGTCAAGCCCAGAAAAACCCCTTGGCGAGCCACCCTTATGGATTGAACTGTTATCTCTATTGAGAGTGTAGCATCATGACCATATGTTAAGTGAAATGGAGTGGTCCCAGTAGCATCTCTTTTAGAAGTTATGTAAGCCCACAAAGCATCCATTATCAACTCATGCCATCTCTTAGGATTGTTATCAATCATTTTCTAAATATTTACTTTCAGACTTTTGTCTGTTTATTCTACTTGACCATTAGCATGAGCCATAGTAAGGAGCAGGGTTTAGAATCTCAATGTTGAAACTCTTGGTAAACTCCTTGACTTCAGATCCATTAACCACTCGAACTTGATCCATAGTGATGGTCTTAGGGATCCTAATCTGCTGATGATGTCACATTGCTAATTGATACTTTTATACAATTTGTGTCAACCCACTTAATAAAGTAGTCTATGGCTAATAGGACATGTTAGTGTTGTTTACTTGATGGAGGATTGACCTCTCCAATTATGTCTTTTTCCCCATCCTCGCAAGGGCCACTGTTTAACTATTGCATACATCTTAGATGCAAGAACTCTAGGAACATGCCCATGTTGTTGACATGCTCTACATCATCTGCCATATTTGATGCAATCATTCATCATTGATCGTCAATAATAGCCATAATATCTTATTAACTAATGCATCTTTTTTATGATTCAAGGTAATTCTTGAATCATAACCTTTGATTGAAGAGAAATTGAGATGAGAATCAAGATAAGAATAAAGAGAAGAGATGAAAATTGAGAGAATTAGGGTTGAGAAAAGGGGAAAATGAGTTCATTCATATCATGAATCTTATTCCAAGAGATAATAAGAAAACTAACTCAAGATACAAAGCACTTGGACAAACAACCATCGACTGCACAGCTGCCAAAAAAAAGGAACCCGAGCCAACTAACAACATCCTTTCCCGCCAAAACCCAACTTCAAACCCTTACATGAGATTTTATAAGAAAGAAGAATTAAAAATAGCTCCAATCATGACAATACCTCTCCTCAACAACATTCTTGTATCAAGAATGAAAGTAAGGAAATTGTGTCTTGAGAAAATTCAATTCTTCCCATGAAGTATGACATGAATCCAAGTTAGCCCATTGAACGAGCACCTCTTGACCCTTCCTATGTTGTTGCTGCAATTCTCGTGACTCCAATACAGCTAAGGGACCTTGCATTAGAATGCCATTGGAAGCACCTGCTGGTGGTGCTGCAGAACAAGTTACCCCTTCAGCCAAATGTTTCTTTAGGAGGGAGACATAGAACACTGGTTGGACGCTTGAATCTACAGGAAAGTCCAGTCTATAAGCCACCGAACCAAGCTTCTCCAAGACCTTATAAGGACCAAAGTAACATGCACAAAGCTTGATATTCTTGCAAATAACAATTGAAGATTGCCTATATGGTTGCAGTTTTAAGTAAATCTGATCACCAACATCAAAAACTTTATCAGAACGTTTCTTATCAACAAAAAAATTTCATTTGTGCTTGAGCCACTTGCAAGTTGCCCTTGAGCTGCTATATAAGTTGTCTTCTCTGCTCCAAGAACTCACTGACTTCTGCCACTATAGCCACAGCTCCTTGAAGGCTTGTAGGAGATGGAGGATCATAGCCATAGAGCGCCTTCAAGGGAGTTGTCTCTAAGGATGAGTGAGCGTGAGTATTATACCAAAATTCAGCCAAGGAAAGCCATCTATGCCATTGCTTTGGATTGGAAAAGGTCTTCCCTCTCTAGTATTGTTCCTCACATTGATTAACTCTCTCAGTTTGTCCATCCGTTTGTGGATGATAAGAGGAATTAAGAGCAACCGTAGAGCTCAGCAACAAGAATAACTCCTGCCAAAAATTGCTTGTCAACAACCTATCTCGATCTAATATGATAGATTGGGGCAACCCATGAAACAATAGATGTGATCCAAAAACAATCTTGCTAATCTTGCAGTTGTAATGGGATGGTTGAGGCCAATGAAATGCCAACGATCAACCACAACCCAAATTAACTCCTTCCCCTCAGACTTGGTAATCCCTCTATGAAATTCATACTAATATGTTGCCAACCACTATTAGGAATAGGCAAAGGTTGAAGTAGTCCTTGATAAGGAACATGATCACTCTTTGTTTGTTGACATACCTCACAAGTCTACACCAATTTCACCACATCTCCCTTCATACCAATCCAATGAAAGTAAGTCTTCAATTTTTGATGAGTACCTTCAATACCTGAATGACCTCCGTAAGATAAAGAATGGAAAGCAAGAATAACCTACTTCCTCATATCAGTAGCTGTTCCAATATACACCATGCCCCTGATTCTGATAATTCCATTGCAAACCACCACACCTGAATCTTCCTTTGTAGCAGACTTCACACTTAAAGCTGTAATACAATCTTGTGCAAATCTGTCCCCTACATATGAATCTTGTACCTCCTGCATCCAAAAAGGCAAGGTTACTGATATGTAATTACAAGCTGTAGCATTTCCTTCCCCATGACTTCGAGATAGAGCATCTGCTACAATGTTTTCCCTTCCACTTCTATATTCAATCAAATATTCCAATCCCAATGTTTTCATAAGTCCCTTGCGTTGCACTCGAGTAGGAATCTTCTGTTCAAGCAAGTATTTTAGATTCTAATAATCAGTCTTGATTATAAAGTGATGACCTTCCAAGTAGTGCCTCCATTTTTGCACAGCCAATAAGATTGCAAGATACTCCTTTTTATATATCGACAAACTTGAATTTCTGGGACACAAGGCCTAGCTGAGGAAGGCTACTGGCCTTCTTGCTTGTGAGAGAACAACTCCTACTCCTGTGCTGCTAGCATCTGTATCCAATATAAAAGGTAGCTTGAAGTTAGGCATAACCAACATAGGAGTTGCATACACGGTTGCCTTAAAGTTATGAAAAGCCTCCTGAGCTGCTTCTAACCATCCAAAGGCATCTTTCTTCAATAGATCTATCACAGGCTTGGTTATCATGGCATATCCTGATATAAACTTGCGGTAATAGCCAATAAGACCTAAGAATCCCTGCAATTGTTTGAGTGCAACAGGAAATGGCCAATTCCTCATTGCTTGAACCTTGGCTGGGCCAGTAGCAACACCATCACTTGATATAATATGACACAGGTATTCAACTTGAGCCCGAGCAAACGAACACTTAGACAATTTGGCGAACAATTTATTCTGCCTCATGATATCAAATAGCAGCCTCAGATGCTCCACACGAGTCTCCATAGAAGGACTATAAGCCAAAATGTCATAAAAAAACACAAGAACAAACTTCCTCAAGTAAGGTTTGAACACTGCATTCATAAGGGTTTGAAAGGTTGCCCGAGCATTGGTTAGCACAAAAGGCATAACCACAAACTCATAATGTCCATGGTGTATGCGAAAAGCCGTCTTATGCATATCCTAATCCTTTACTTGAATCTGATGACAACCCTGTCTCGAGTCTAACTTTGAGTAACACTGAGAGCCATATAGTTCATCCAATAGATCATCAATGATAGGTATTGGGAACTTGTCCTTAATTGTATGTGAATTCAGTTGCCTGTAATCAACACACATGCGAGAGGTTCCACCCTTTTTCTTAACCAAGATCACAAGCGATGCGAAAGGACTGTGCCTATGTCAAATGAAGTTTGTCTTCAAGACTTCATCTATTTGTCTCTCAATCTCACTCTTTTGAGAATGTGGATATTTGTAAGGTCTCAGGTTAACTAGATTAGAATATATTTTCAATGGAATAGCATGATCTAATGTTCATTCTGGGGAAAGAATAGTTGGTTGTTAAAAAAGATCCTTGTAATCTAGGATAAGTTTTTCAATTAAAGGGTTCGATTTCACCTGAGCATCCACAGGTCGAGCATCAACAGAGAAAAAGATGACCTATCCATTGATAGCCTCCTTTCTTGATTACTCCCTCCAATCTTTTACTTGACATCATATGTAATTGTCCTTGTTCAATAATGCCCAACTGTATTCCTTAGAAACTGTCAGTTGGTTGAAATCAGACACTATTGGGCTAATTGTCTTCATCCAGTCCACTCCTAGAACCATATCACACCCTCTTAATCTAAGAACTCAAAAATCATACGTGAAATCATGTCCTTGCATCACCCAATTGAACTGTTTGCATTTCGTTTATGTCAAAATAGAATTTCCATCTGCCACTATAACGACTAAATGATTGGTCTTGATCGTCTCATGTCCCACTGCTGTCACTATCTTAGGATCCACACAACTATGCGTGCTACCACTATCAATCAAAAACAATAATGGCTTATGTCCAGCTAATTGTCTTCCTCTGATTCGAATTGTATTGTGTGAACTATTACCAGTCAAAGCTTGAACTGATATTTCCATTTCATCATCATTAGATTCCTCCACATATGTCTGATCTTGCACTTCATGTAACGCTCCCAAATGCTTGTGCCGAATAGGCTTAAGTTGAAAGGGCGCCACACGGCCATACTATAATGAAGTCCCACATCATAGTATGAAGCCCCAAAAACTTACAAACTATAATTCCTTAAAATTCCATAATAAATGGTAGCTAGTCCAAAATACATCAATACTAATCAATAAAAAAAAAGTAGTGCGGAAGCTCAAAATTACAATGTCTCATATACTCTATAATATCCTACTACAAAATTCATTTACTACTTAAACTACCAAGATAACTAATTCTCGAGATAGTGAGCTGCTCCATCTTTTCTTCCTTCAGAAAGTGCCATGAACTACTAATCTGGAAAATAAATTAATTGGGTGAGCAAACAACGAGCTCAGCAAGTATACCATACGCCCTACTCGGATCAGGCATATTATTTAAAACGGATAAAAACTCAACGAAAACAAGTAAACCAATTCATCTTCACAAATCATATTTAAGTGGCACAAACCACTAGTTTATAATTTAACTTATTTTACAAGAGCTCTTTTGGAAAAACTCACAGACGAAACGGAAACTACGGCCGGTATTATTCCCGCGATAGGGTCACAATCGACGTTGACATTTCACATATTCAAATTGGTTCTAAGTCGACAGATCTGCTAGGATCGAATGTAGATCTACGTGTCGGTATTATTCCCGCGACAGGGCCACAGATCGACTTTCACATTTCAAATTCTATCGTCAATAATCATGACTTTGTAGGGCCTCCAATTCCTTGGTAATTGAATGGGATGGTCCTTAGACCTTCTTTTAGCGCTCTTGCGAGAGCGAAAGCTTCTTTGTTGTTTCTAAATGAAGCCAATTCTCGGATGGAAAGCTGGACCAGATTACTTAGCCTTTTCGACACAAGAGATGCTCCGGGATCCAAATTTGGACTAATAAACCCGCCACTCACCTCAAGATGCTCTAAACAAGAAAGCACCTCAAGTGAGAATGGTGTAGGATTGGTGGTCTGAGATAATAGAATACAGAGTCAGAAGTCCATCATTGGAGAAAAGTTCATGCCAAAAATGAAAGGAAGACTTTCTTACCCTTAGAGTCCCTGGCAATGGTGAATCAATTGCTTACTCTAGGTTGATGTCTTTTGACTCCTCTATAACTGGGGTGGTTGGTTCAGGTGTCTCTACTAAGATACGTGAGTTAGAGCAAATCTACGGTTTGATAAGAATTTAATTCATTAAGTTATTTATAATCCCATCGAAATAATAGCGAATTTTAATTGTATTATAATACGGAGCCTAATTTAATTAGGTTGGGCATTACATCCTTACCCCCTTAGACAAAAGTTTCATCCTCGAAACTCGCCTTCGTTTTTGAATAATTTTGGGTATTTGCTTCTCATCTTTTCTTCTGTCTCCCATGTTGCTTCTTTAAGAGTATGATTGCTCCATTGGATCTTGACATATGGGATCATTCTATGCCTTAACTTTTGTTCTTGTCGGTCGACTATGCGAACTGGATGTTCTACATGAGTCAGATCTTCTCGTACTTGCAATGGTTCATGTCGTATCACGTGACAAGGATCAGAGATATACTTCCTCAATTGAGAAACATGAAACACATTATGTATTCTGGACAGTTTCGGCGGTAAGGCTACTCTATAAGCCACGTCCCCAACTTTCGCTAAAATTTCAAAGGGTCCTACAAATCGAGGACTTAATTTACCCCTTTTTCATCACACCTCTAGTTGGGGATACCTTTAGATAGACGTGCTCACCTACTGAAAACTCCAATTTCTTCTATTCTTATCCGCCTAACTCTTTTGCCAATCTTGACTTGTCTTCATTCTCTCTCTAATCAACTTGACCTTTTCTTCAACAACTTGTGACCTAACAGTTTTCTTTCTCCAACATCATTCCAAAATAAGAAAGTTTTGCATCTTCGTCCATACAAAGCCTCATACGGTGCTATCCCAATACAAGAATTTTAACTGTTATTATAGGCAAACTCTACCAAACTCATGTAACTATCCCAACTACCCCCAAGGTCTATAACACAGGCACGCAGCATGTCCTCCAATGTCTAAATAGTCCTCTCAGTCTGCCCATATCTCTGAGGATGGTAAGCGATACTAAAACTCAGTTTAGTTCCCAACGCTTTTGAAGACTCTCCCTAAATCTAGACACAAACCTCGGGTCTCTGTTAGAAACAATTTCACTTGGCACACCATGCAACCGTAACACAACATCAATGTATTGTCCTGCCAACTTATCTAATGGAGTTCCAAATCTAATAGGAAGAAAATGCGCACTCTTCGTAAGTCTATCGACAATGACCCAAATCACATCATTCTTCCTAATTGTCCTCGGTAGGCCAACATCCCACTTCCATTCAGGCACTTCTAATGACTGTAGCAATCCACTAGGCTTTTGGTGTTCGACCTTCACTTGTTGAAAGATCAAGCACTTAGCCACAAACTCAGCAATATCTCGCTTCATGTCTCTCTACCAAAAGTAGCTTCTCAGGTCTCCATACATCTTCCTGCCTCCATAATGCACCAAAAAACGGGAACTGTATGCTTCTTCCATGATATCCCTCTTAACGTCTGGATTATCAGGCATGGATAATCTATCTCCGAAGTAAAATGCTCCATCATCACGTAGCATAAAGTCTGAAGATTCTCCACTGGTCACTTTACTTTTCATCTTCATAAAAAATGGGTCATGTTGCTGCGCAGCCTTGATCTTTTCTACCAATGGCGGTTGTGTAACCAGACTGGCTAAAACACCGCCCTTATTATCATGAATGCACACTTCAATCCGCATTTCCTCCAAGTCTCTAAGTAGCTTAGGGTAAGAAGTGATCAGGGCAGCTAAGTTGCCCACTAACTTCCTGCTTAGTGCATTTGTACCTACATTTGCTTTTTCAGGATGGTAATTAATTGTCACATCATAATCCTTGATCAATTCCAACCATCTCCTCTACCTCAAGTTCAACTCTTTTTGAGTAAGCTGATATTTCAAGCTTTTGTGGTCTGTATAAATCTGGCAAGGTCAACCATAGAGGTAATTTCTCCAAATCTTCAAAGCGAGTATCACTGTTTCCAACTCCAGGTCATGCGTTGGATAATTCTTTTCATGAAGCTTTAATTGTCGGGACGCATAGGCTATCACCTTCTTATTCTGCATTGGCTCACAACCTAGCCCTTTCTTTGAAGCATCGCTGGCATCAGTAGGTAACGCAAGTACAGGAGCAGATACTAACTTCTTCTTCAACTCTTGAAAGCTTCTGTCACATTCATATGTCCACACGAACTTCACTCCTTTTTGAGCCAAACGGGTGAGAGGAAGTGCAATTTACGGAAATCCCTCAATGAATTTTCTATAGTAACCAGCCAGTTCTAAGAAGCTTGTAATCTCTATTGTAGTTGTGGGCGGATTCCACTCCAATACCACTTCAACCTTCCTTGGATTCGCTGAGATCTCATCTTTAGATATCACATGGCTTAAGAATGCCACTTTGTCAAGCCAAAAATCACACTTACTCAACTTGGCATACAACTAATGCTCTTGTAGGGTTTGCAATACCATCTTCAGATGTTCTTCATGCTCCTCCCTACTCTTAGAGTAGATTAGTATGTTATCGATGCAGACAACTACAAATCGATCCAGGTATTGTCGAGACACCCTGTTAATCAAATCCATGAAGGCAGAAGGTGAATTTGTTAGCCTAAATGGCATAACTAAAAATTCATAATGGCCATACTTGGTTCGAAAAGCAGTCTTAGCCACATCCTTCTCCTTGACCTTTAGCTAATGATAACCAGATCGTAGGTCAATCTTAGAAAAGACCTTAGCACCTTGAAGCTGATCAAACAAGTCATCAATTCAGGGCAAGGGATACTTATTCTTAACAGTCACCTTATTCAACTCTCTATAGTCAATGCATAACCTCATACTGCCATCCTTCCTCTTGACAAACAATACTGGAGCGCCCCATGGTGAGACACTAGGTCAGATGAAGCCTTTATCTAACAATTCCTGGAGTTGCACCTTCAATTCTCGTAGTTGAGAAGGAGCCATTCTATAAGGGGCTTTAGATATGGGTCTACTGCTAGGTACTAGATCAATTTCGAACTCGATTTCCCTCGTTGGAGGCAAACCAAGCAAGTCTTCTGGAAAGACCTCAGGAAATTCCCTGACAATGGGAATGTCATCTGACTTTACATTGTCCCTCCTACTGTCAAATACATGGCAAAGGAATCCTCGACACCCCTTCCTCAGGGACCTTCTAGCATTTAGGACTGAAATCAGCCTACTAGAAGTCTTAGAGTCGTTACTTTCTATCGGAGGATTTAACCCATTCCCATGATAAGCAAACTCTGGTAGGTTAGGAATCTGAAATGCAACCCTTTTTCCAAAACAGCATAAATGCACGTGATAAGAAGACAACCAATTGATATCTAGAATCACATCAAAACCTTCATATCTAGGAGTATTAGACATGCCACTAACTCCACATCACCTATTCTAATCACACAATTCTTACACACAAGATCAGCAAGCACGTCATACCCCAGCGGGATTGCCACACAAAAGGGCTCATTGAGCAGTTTCGGCTCACAAGTTAACTTAGAAGCAAATTTCTTAGCCACAAAACAATGAGAGGCCCCGGTGTCAAATAATAGATACACACTAGTAGAATTGATAGGAAGGGTACCTGTCACCACACGGTCACTAGCAGTCTCGTCCTTCCGGATCATAGCAAACATTTTGGCGTTACCCTGAGGTCCCTGTCTGTCATCACTGGCTTTGTTCTTGGAACCATTCTTGAGGGGACAATCACGAGCTATGTGTCCTTTCTCTTTACACTCAAAGCGCACCCCTAACTTTCTGTAGCATTCACCAGAATGGTCCTTACCACAGCGCTTGCACTTCTTGAATCTAGTGTTAGAGCTCCCTGGGTTCTTCGTATGAAATGTTTTGCCTTTGCCACCAGATTGGTTAGGCTTCCCTCCCTGAAACTTGCCATCTGATGACCTTTTCTTGGCAACATGTCCCTGTTCTTCCAACATCAGATCTGCTTCGACCTTCAATGCACGTTCAAGGACCTCCTTGTATTTCTTGAAAATGACACTTGACAGGGGCGTCCTAGTGCGAGGAAGCAATTCCCTTTCGACTCGATTTGCTTGACTAATCTCAGGTGCCATGATGCTTGGGCTGAAACGCCCCAATTCATGAAATTTATTGGCATACTCTAATACCATCATCTGTTCTCCCTGTCTTAGCTCATAGAATTCGTTCTCTTTCATCATTCTGAGTGCTTTAGAGAAAAACTGGTTGTAGAAGATCTCCTTAAATTCTTTCCAATCCAAAGGCTCAGTAGCGTTCTGGTACACTATCTTGACTGAAGCCCACCAGAACTCCGCATTTCCCTTAAGATAAGGGGTGGCTTCTCCAACCTTATCATCATCGGCAATCGACATTGCCTCGAACAAGGTCTCCATCTCTCGTATCCATTTTTCAGCTTCTAGAGGGTCAGCTGCTCCTTCAAAACTTGGGGCCCTCAGCTTTGACAACCTTTAAAAGGATGCCTCTTCAACGCATCGAGTGAGAGGGGGTACAGCTTGGACTTGTTGTTAATGTTGCAAGAGGTTAGCCATGAGCTGGTGCATTATTGCAACATCAAACTGATTAGAGGAACCACCTTAGCTTTGGCCGTTTTGACCATTGGGCCTATTTAGCAGCTGAACACGTTCTTCATTAAGGTGCTCCTCGTCTATATCCTTCTCCGATTCACTAAGGTGTTCCTCGACCTGGGGTGGAACCCTGTTCTTTCCTTTTAGGGTTCTCTTTCTCCTTAAGGATGCCGGTATTTTACTCTTATCACCCATCTTCACCTGAATCCAAATCACATAAGAAACAAATTATTATTATTATTATTAATTTTTTTTTAGTTGAAGCTACCAATTCAAATAGCCAATTATATTTCCTCAGCATCGAAAATGTTGTTCCTCAATAATTAATAACCTAAGTCCTCATCTTATCACTTAAATTTCTCAAGATTCATGACCTAAGGCTCTCACTTTAACACTTAAATTTTCTCCAAAATTCGTAACCTAGCGCTCTCAACTTAACACCTAAATTTTTTTCAAAATCCATAACTTAGTGCTTTTAACACAACCAAGCTCTGATACCACTTTATGCAAAGCCTCCAAACGTTTGTGCCGAACAATCTTAAGTTAAAAGGGCGCCACACGACCGTACTATAATGAAGTCTGACATCATAGTACGAAGCCCCAAAAACTTACAACCTATAATCCCTAAAAATTCTATAATAAATGGCTGCTAGTCCAAAATACATCAATACTAACCAATAAAAAAAAAAAAAAGTAGTGCGGAAGCTCAAAATTACAATGTCTCGTATAGTCTATAATATCCTGCTACAAAATTCATTTACTACTTAAACTATGCAAGATAACTAATTCTCGAGATAGTGAGCTGCTCCATCTTCTCTTCCTTCAGGAACATGCCATGAACTACTAATCTGGAAAATAAATTAACTGGGTGAGCAAACAACAAGCTCAACAAGTATACCATACATCCTACTCGAATCAGGCATATTATTTAAAACGGATAAAAACTCAACGAAAACAAGTAAACCAATTTATCTTCGCAAATCATATTTAAGTGGCGCAAACCCCTAGTTCATAATTTAACTTATTTTACAAGAGCTCTTTTGGTAAAACTCACAGACGAAACGGAAACTACAGCCGGTATTATTCCCGCGATAGGGTCACAATCGACGTTCAAATTTCACATATTCGAACTGGTTCTAAGTCGACAGATCCGCTAGGATCGAATGTAGATCTACGTGCTGATATTATTCCAGCGACAGGGTCACAGATCGACTTTCACATTTCAAATTTTATCGTCGATAAACCCCGGAGGGTCAAGGGAGTTATCTATAAGTTCTTCCCATAAAACCTTCCAATTCAAGTCACAAGTTCAAAATAATTTCTTTCACATAATCACAAATACAAATTCTTTCAAATTTCACATATTTAAATATCAATTCAACATATAAGTCAATATAATTCAAACTACATATTAAAACATCAAATCATAAAAGTAGAAATCACATATTTGAACTCCAAATTAACGTATAAATTAGTATAATTCAAATCAAAAGAGTAAGAATCATATAATCAATCAAGTACATATGCCTGAACCTATTTAACAAACTAATAAACTATTCAAATATAAATTCTTATATATCAAACCCTGTAAAGCAAATTTTTGTATTTTACAAACACGTAGGGGGAGTGGTATACTTACCTTCTCTATCTTCTAATCTAATATTCAAACTCCTATTATGAATTAGCTTCGAAAACTAAGAGCGGAATCGAAAATTGAGGATAAAGAGAGACGAGAGAGCGGGGCGTGAGCTAGAGAGGCTTGAGGGAGAGCGGCTGAGAGTGGGGGGTCTTAGGGATTTGGGGTTTTCTTTTTATACTTTTTTTTTTTTTCCCTTTATATATATATATATACACACACACACATACATACAGACATATACATACATACATATACCTATTTTAATCACTTTAGTATTACTAATGGACCCCTTTCTAATAATTAATTCATTAATTTATTTATAATCCCATCGAAATAATAGCGAATTTTAATTTTATTATAATACCGAGCCTAATTTAATTAGGCTGGGTATTACATCCTCACCCCCTTAGACAAAAGTTTCGTCCTTGAAACTCACCTTCGTTTTTGAATAATTCTTGGCGTTAGCTTCTCATCTCTTCTTCTATCTCCCATTTTGCTTCTCTAGAAGTACGATTACTCCATTGGATCTTGACATATGGGATCATTTTATGCCTTAATTTTTGTTCTTTTCGGTCGTCTATGCGAACTGGATATTCTAAATAAGTCAGATCTTCTCGTACTTGCAATGGTTCATGTCGTATCACGTGACAAGGATCAGAGATATATTTCCTCAATTGAGAAACATGAAACATATTATGTATTCTGGACAGTTCCGGTGGTAAGGCTACTCTATAAGCCATGTCCCCAACTTTCACCAAAATTTCAAAGGGTTCGAGGACTTAATTTACCCCTTTTTCCAAATCTCCTCACACCTCTAGTTGGGGATACCTTTAGATGAACGTGTTCACCTACTGAAAACTCCAATGGTCTTCTATACTTATCTGCCCAACTTTTCTGCCTATCTTGACTTGTCTTCATTCTCTCTCTAATCATCTTGACCTTTTCTTCAGCATCTTGTATAATCTCCGGACCTAACTATTTTCTTTCTCCAACATCGATCCAAAATAAGGGAGTTCTGCATCTTCGTCCATACAAAGCCTCATATGGTGCCATCCCAATACTAGAATGGTAATCGTTATTATAGGCAAACTTTACCAAACTCATGTACTATCCCAACTACCCCCAAGGTCTATAACACAAGCACGCAGCATGTCCTCCAATGTCTGAACAGTCCTCTCAGTTTTCCCATCTGTCTGAGGATGGTAAGCGGTACTCAAACTCAGTTTAGTTAACAATAATTTCTACAGACTCTCCCAAAATCTAGACACAAACCTCGGGTCTCTGTCAGAAACAATTTCACTTGGCACACCATGCAACTGTAACACAACATCAATGTATAATTCTGGCAACTTATCTAATGGAGTACCAAATCTAATAAGAAGAAAATGCGCACTCTTTGTAAGTCTATCTATAATGACCCAAATCGCATCATTCTTCCTAACTGTCCTCGGTAGGCCAACAACAAAATCCATGGAAATTTGATCCCACTTCCATTCAGGCACTTCTAATGACTGTAGCAATCCACCAGGCTTTTGGTGTTTGGCCTTCACTTGTTGAAAGATCAAGCACTTAGCCACAAACTCAGCAATATCTCACTTCATGTCTCTCCACCAAAAGTAGCTTCTCAGGTCTCGATACATCTTCGTGCCTCCAGGATGTACAGAAAAACGAGAATTGTTTACTTCTTCCATGATATCCCTCTTAATGGCTGGATCATCAGGCACGCATAATCTATCTCCGAAGTAAAATGCTTCTTCATCACGCAGCATAAAGTCTGAAGATTCTTCACTGATCACTTTACTTTTCATCTTCATCAAAAATGGGTTATGTTGCTGCGCAGCCTTGATCTTTTCTACCAATGGCGGTTGTGCAACCAGACTGGCTAAAACACCGCCCTTCTTATCATGAACGCACACTTCAATCCACATTTCCTCCAAGTCTCTAAGTAGCTTAGGCTGAGAAGTGATCAGTGCAGCTAAGTTGCCCACTAACTTCCTGCTTAGTGCATATGCAACTACATTTGCTTTTTCAGGATGGTAATTAATGGTCATATCATAATCCTTGATCAATTCCAACCATCTCCTCTACCTCAAGTTCAACTCTTTTTGAGTAAACAAATACTTCAAGTTTCTGTGGTATGTATAAATCTGGCAAGGTCCTCCATAGAGGTAATTTCTCCAAATCTTCAAAGCGAATATCACTGCTGCCAACTCCAGGCCATGCGTTGGATAATTCTTTTAATGAAGCTTTAATTGTCAGGACGCATAGGCTATCACCTTCTCATTCTGCATTAGCACACAACATAGCCCTTTCTTTGAATCGTCATTGTAAATAACAAAGTAACCCTCATCAGTAGGTAACGCAAGTACAAGAGCAGATACTAACTTCTTCTTCAACTCTTGAAAGCTTCTTTCACATTCATCTGTCCACACGAACTTCACTCCTTTTTGAGTCAAACGGGTGAGAGGAAGTGCAATTTACGTAAATCCCTCAATGAATCTTCTATAGCGACCAGCCAGTCCCAAGAAGCTTCTAATATTTGTTGCAGTTGTGGGCGGATTGCACTCCAATACCGCTTCAACCTTCCTTGGATCCACTGAGATCCCATCTTTGGATATCACATGGCCTAAGAAGGCCACTCTGTCATGCCAAAACTCACACTTACTCAACTTGGCATACAACTGATGCTCTTGTAGGGTTTGCAATACCGTCTTCAGATGTTCTTCGTGCTTCTCCCTACTCTTAGAGTAGATTAGTATGTCATCGATGAATACAACTACAAATCGATCCAGGCATTGTCGAGACACCCTGGTCATCAAATCCATGAAGGCAGTAGGTGAATTCGTTGGCCCAAATGGCATAACTAAAAATTCGTAACGGCCATACCTGGCTCGAAAAGCAGTCTTAGCCACATCCTTCTCGTTGATCTTTAGCTGATGATAACCAGATCGTAGGTCAATCTTAGAAAAGACCTTAGCACCTTGAAGCTGATCAAACAAGTCATCAATTCAGGGCAAGGGATACTTATTCTTAATAGCTGCCTTATTCAACTCTCTGTAGTCAATGCATAACCTCATACTGCCATCCTTCTTCTTCACAAACAATACTGGAGTGCCAAATGGTGAGACACTAGGTCGCATGAAGCCTTTATCTAACAATTCCTAGAGTTGCACCTTCAATTCTCGTATTTAAGAAGGAGCCATTCTATAAGGGGCTTTGGATATGGGTCCACTGCTAGGTACTACATCAATTTCGAACTCGATTTCCTTCCTTGGAGGCAAACCATGCAAGTCCTCTGGAAAGACCTCAGGAAATTCCCTGACAATGGGAATGTCATCTAACTTCACGTCGTCCCTCCTACTGTCAAATACATGGCAAAGAAATCCTCGACATCCCTTTCTCAGGGACCTTCTAGCATTTAGGGCTGAAATCACCCTACGAGAAGTCTTAGAGTTTTTACTTTTCATCGGAGGATTTAACCCGTTCCCATGATAAGCAAACTCTGGTTGGTTAGGAATCTGAAATACAACCCTTTTTTCCAAAATAGTATAAATGTGCGTGATAAGAAGACATCCAATTGATCCCTAGAATAACATCAAAATCCTCCATATCTAGGAGTACTAGATCTGCCACTAACTCCATATCACCTATTCTAATCACACAATTCTTACACACAAGATCAACAAGCGCATCATACCCCAGCAGTGTTGCCACACAAAAGGGCTCATATGGCAGTTTCGGCTCACAAGTTAACTTACAGGCAAATTTCTTAGCCACAAAACAGTGAGAGGCCCCGGTGTCAAATAACACATACATGCTAGTAGAATTGATAGGAAGGGTACCTGTCACCACACGGTCACTAGCAGTCTCGTCCTTCTGGATCATAGCAAACATTCTGGTGTTACGCCGGGGTCCCTGTCTATCATCACTGGCTTTGTTCTTGGAACCATTCTTGAGGGGAAAATCACGAGCTATGTGTCCTTTCTCTTTACACTCAAAGCGCACCCCTAACTTTCTGTAACATTCACCGGAATGGTCCTTGCCACAGTGCTTGCATTTCTTGAATCTAGTGTTAGAGCTCCTTGGATTATTCATATGAAATGTTTTGCCTTTGCCACCAGATCGGTTAGGCTTCCCTCCCTGAAACTGGCCATCTGATAACCTTTTCCTGGCAACATGTTTGTGTTCTTCCAACTTCAGATCTGCTTCGACCTTCAATGCATATTCAAGGACCTCCTTGTATTTCTTGAAATGACACTTGACAGGGGCCTCCTAATGCGAGGAAGCAATCCCCTTTCAAACCGGCTTGCTTTACTAATCTTAGATGCCATGATGCTCGAGCTGAAACGCCCCAATTCATGAAATTTCTTGGCATACTACAATACCGTCATCTGTTCTCCCTGTCTTAGCTCGTGGAATTCGTTCTCTTTTGTCATTCTGAGTGATTTAGGGAAAAACTGGTTGTAGAAGATCACCTTAAACTCATTACAATTCAAAGGCTTAGTAGCGTTCTGGTACACTACCTTGACTGTAGCCCACCAGAACTCCGCATTCCCCTTAAGAAAAGGGGTGGCTACTTGAACCTTACCATCATCGGCAATTGATATTGCCTCGAACGAGGTCTCCATCTCTCGTATCCATTTTTTAGCTTCTAGAGGGTCAATTGCTCCTTCAAAACTATTACGCTCGGGCTTGAACCTCGAATGTAAACTAATATAAAATGCGGAAAGATTGAGAATATGAGATGAGAAAGAATTGAAATTGAGATGAGGAAGTAGAGTTTAGAGTTTAGAGTTGAGATGAGAGAAAGAAGGGAAATTAGATAAGAAATAGAGAGAGTTAGATGAGAGAGAGAATTAATAGCTCAATTGAGATAAATGTTCAGATATCTTTGATTGAATGAAAATCAATTACAGCAGAAAGCAACTACTTATAGGCAAGATCAAGCTTGCTAATACATTGCAACAAGACATAAGCTCCTAACCAACTACTAAAATATCTAAGCCTTAAGAAAATATCTTCTAACTACCCCTTTAAATCCTAATTTGGCGCCAAGGACCAGCTAACAGCAACCTAATGCAGCAACTAACAGCACTTACAGCACTTAACAGCTCAAGCCTTGCTGCAGAATATTAACACGCAGAGATAATGCAACTTATTACATTACAATACCAAGCTAACTAATGCTATTATATTTTTATTAAACTAATCAACTATCTAACAGCAACAATAGACACCCGCAGCAACATATCAGTAGCAGCAGCATATCAGAATCAGCAACATCAACACAGCTACTCAGCAACAACAGAATTAAACCGACACGGCTCGAATCCTTGGATTCTCGAATCATAACAAAAACTTGGGGCCCTCAACTTTTACAACCTTTCAAAGGGTGTCTCTTCAATGCGTCGAGTGAGAGGAGGTACAGCCTGGACTTGTTGTTGATGTTGCAAGAGGTTAACCATGAGCTAGGACATTGTTGCAACATCGAACTGATTAGAAGAACCATCTGAGCTCTTGCCGTTTTGACCTTGAGGCCTATTTAGCAGTTAAACACGTTCTTCATTAAGGTGCTCCTCGTCTATATCCTTCTCCGATTCACTAAGGTGTTCCTCGACCAGGGGTGGAACCCTGTTCTTTCCCTTTAGGGTTCTTTTTCTTTTTAAGAATGCCGGTATTTTACTCTTGTCACACATCTTCACCTGAACCCAGATCACATAAGAAACAAATTATTATTATTATTAATTTTTTTTTTTTAGTTGAAGCTACCAATTAATATAGCCAATTATATTTCCTCGGCATCGAAAATTTTGTTCCTCAATAATTAATAACCTAAGTTCTCTTCTTATCACTTAAATTTCTCAAGGTTCATAATCTATGGCTCTCACTTTAACACTTAAATTTGCTCCGAAAATTCGTAACCTTAACACCTAAATTTTCTCCAAAATTCATAACCTAGTGCTTTCAACACAACCAGGCTCTAATACCACTTCATGTAACGCCCCAAACGTTTGTGCCAAATAGGCTTAAGTTAAAAGGGCGTCACGTGGCCGTACTATAATGTAGTCCCACATCATAGTACGAAGCCTAAAAAACTTACAAACTATAATTCCTCAAAATTTCATAATAAATGGCAGCTAGTCCAAAATACATCAATACTAATAAATTAAAAAAAAAAATAGTAGTGCGGAAGCATAAAATTACAATGTCACATATAGTCTATAATATCCTACTACAAAATTCATTTACTACTTAAACTATGCAAGATAACTAATTTTCGAGATAGTGAGCTACTCCATCTTTTCTTCCTTCAGGAACGTACCATGAACTACTAATCTGGAAAATAAATTAATTGGGTGGGCAAACAACCAGCTCAGCAAGTATACCATACACCCTACTCGGATCAGGCATATTATTTAAAACAGATAAAAACTCAACGAAAACAAGTAAACCAATTTATCTTCAAAAATCATATTTAAGTGGCACAAACCACTACTTTATAATTTAACTTATTTTACAAGAACTCTTTTGGTAAAACGCACAGACAAAACGGAAACTACGGCCGGTATTATTCCCACGACATGGTCACTATCGTCGATCACATTTCACATATTCAAACTGGTTCTAAGTCGACAGAACCACTAGGATCGAATGTAGATCTACGTGCCGGTATTATTCCCGCGACAAGGTCATAGATCAACTTTCACATTTCAAATTCTATCGTCGATAAATCCTGGAGGGTCAAGGTAGTTATCTGTAAGTGCTCCGTATAAAACCTTTCAATTCAAGTCACAAGTTCACAATAACTTCTTTCACATAATCACAAATACAAATTCTTTCAAAATTCACATATTTAAATATCAATTCAACATATAAGTCAATATAATTCAAACTACATATTAAAACATCAAATCATAAAAGTAGAAATCACATATTTGAACACCAAATTAACGTATAAATCAGTATAACTCAAATCAAAAGAGTAAGAATCACATAATCAACCAAGTACATATGTCTGAACCTATTTAACAAACTAATAAACTATTCAAATATAAAGTCTTATATATCAAACCCTGTAAGGCAAATTTTGTATTTTACAAACAAGTAGGGGGAGTGGTATACTTACCTTCACTATCTTCTAATCCAATATTCAAACTTCTATTATGAATTAGATTCAAAAACTAAGGGCGGAATCAAAAATTGAGGATAAAGAGAGACAAGAGAGAAAGAGCCGAGAGAGCCGGGCGTCAGCGAGAAAGGCGTGAGGGGGAGTGGCTGAGAGTGCAGGTCTTGGAGGTTTGGGGTTTTCTTTTTATACATATACATACATACATACATACATACATACATACATACATACATATATATATATATATATATATATACATACATACACACACACACACACACATATATATATATATATATATATATATGTATGTGCCTATTTTAATCACTTTAGTATTACTAATGGACCCCTTTTTGATAATTAATTCATTAATTTATTTATAATCCCATCGAAATAATAGCGAATTTTAATTGTATTATAATACCGAGTCTAATTTAATTAGGCTGGATATTACACTTCATAACCTTCCTCACCTACTGTTATCTTAAAATCTTCTTGTGTTTCAGCTCCAGTTATAGTCATTAGAAACTTTGGATTCCACTTATGACCAAAGAAATATTTCTGATTGCATTTAAAGTACAACTTCTGAGCCTTCTTCTCCTCCATACTCAAAGGTCTATTAGCTGCAGGAGCTGCTGTTTGTAAGGGTGTTGCCCCCTGAACAATCCTGGAATGTTGGCCCTCTGGTGCAACCAAAATTGTGTTCTTAAAGAGCCCGGCCTTATAATATGCTTAAGACAATGTAAGAAGATTCCACGCTTTAACTAAATTCTTGATTTTGGGCTTCAATTCACTAATAAAACTAGAAACGTAGTAGGCCTTAGTGGCCCCTGGATTCATTGTCATCATTTGAGCCTCCAAGTTTTCAAACCTTGTCATGTAATCTTTAACAGATGTTACTTGTGCCAATTTGTTTAAATTATCCACCACATCACTAAGATTTTCATCACTATATTGCTTACACATTTCAGTCACCAATTCAGACCATGAGATAGATGGATTGCTGTGAATCAAACTATAAAACTACACCTCTTGATCACCATGCAAATAAACAGCAGCCAGCTCAACCTTCTCAACTTTAGCTATTTGGTAGAAACGAAAATATCTCTCACATTTCCTGATCCAGGACTGAAGTTGTGTACCATGAAAGGCTCTGATACCAATTGTTATGATTTAAGCTAAACTTAAATCATAAACTAGGGTTTTAAGAGTTTTAAGTTGGAATCGAGTGAATTTAGATGAGGAAATAGAAAAATAAGATGCGATTAAGAGAGATTTAGAAGAGAATTAGATGAGATTAGAAGAGATCAAAGATGAGCAATAGAGAAGAAGTAAGAGATAGAAAGAATCTAGAGAGAATTTAGAGAGAAAGAGAACCATTCACTCCACTCGCGGTTGCCTAAATCCACTGCTTCTAGGCCCTACCACACCTTCTCTACTTTAACCAGAAACATGAGAATTTGAAGGATTTGGTGGGCTGGCCTACTGATTAGCAGCTGAAAGCACTCCAGCTGCCATAGGCAAATTTTGTCTATGTATGTGTTCCTGTAAACCACTGAGTTGTTGAGATTGCCTCTCAAATTTTTGATCCATACTTCTCTGCATCATAGCCATCATCTGCTACATCTGATTCATAAATTGTTCAAAGTGATCTCCTTGTTGAGGTACTGCAGTAACTCCAGCATTGGCTCCAGCAGTTGTAGTCGCAGCATAAGTCACAGCATTAGTGGTAGCATTAGCTCGAGTAGTTACTCCTCCAACTATTTGAACTATCCTCTTTCATCTGGCCAGATTGTGCACATAGATCACAAGAGCATGAGCAAGACTGATCCAAGCTAAACAACTGAATCAGGAACGAAAGAAGCTTGTCCAGCTGCTAAATCAATCAAATTGAAGACAAGTTCAACTCAATCGGAAGCAATTGTTGAAGGTCTGATACCAATTATTATGATTCAAGGTAATTCTCGAATCATAACCTTTGACTTATCAGAAAGACAAATTGTTAGCACTAACCATATCGCCTTGAATGAGTGTTTCTTTATCTCATACTGTTGTGTTTAGGTAATGTTGTTGAAGCAGATGTTTTGACATATTGTATGGTTGCCACTAGAATCATAAATGATGAGGTACCATGGGAGCGTGGCATCTTGAAATTAATTTGTTGTCCGTGATGGATGTAGCAATAGTGTGGCTTGTGAGTTTGTACTTGGGCGAGCATCAAAGACTGTTTAGTGCCAATGATACAAGGAAGCGATGACAAACCTATTTTGTTTGTAAAAGTGAAGGATGTATCACATTGGATTCTCTTGTGCCACTACAATCAAATATGATTGGAAGAGTGTATGATATTTACCAGAAGAATGGTAGATCCAGATCGAATGCTAATGGCGCCTATAATTATATCATATGATTGGAGGATATAAAAACTCTAACTAGAGTTGAGATTTGGATGGCATTGCGGGGGATGAGACTGAGCCTAAATAAGAAATTGGTCACATATGAAGATACCCTGAAAAGGACAAACAAATCATAGAGTGATTTTTTTTTTGGGGGGGGGGGGGGGGGGTGTTGAGCATGCATTTCATTTATTTTATTTTAGTTCATCCCTATGGTGCGGCATGCTTACTTGTGGCGATGTTGTAGTTGAGCTAGTTATGCTCTTAATAAGCTCGGACAATGCTCTGAACACGAAAGTGTGCAGTTCCGCCCTCTTACCCCATGCAGAGTCACAGGCAACGCCTCGGAAAGCACGGACGAGCCACATGCAGGGCAACTTGCACGTGTGGTTTTGGAATGAAGAAGAAGAAAAATCTGCTCTGTTCCAATTCATTCTCTTCCCCTATTTTATGCAGAAAAATTTTTGAGATCTGATTTTTCTAATAGAACTAGGGGAAAAGGGATTAAGTTTGACCGAGGTGATTTATCATTCTTGGCATATTGCGAATACTAATTTAGGAAGAATTAATCGGATTGAAGCTATAGTCTATTAGCTCCTATGTTGGGATGGGGTGTAAGGCCACAAGTACACTCCTGATAGACCCACCTATATGAGTGTGGGAGTAAGGCTGCTCCCTATGAGAGTTCGTGCTAACTCTCTAGAGTGCTCATGAATCCAAGATGATGCTTAGGGCCGTAATGTGCAAGCTTTAGAGAGTCTATGGGGACACCTTGGATACCATATGTGTGAAAAACTCTACATGTCTTCAAGCAACTAAGGTTTAAAGGCTAACTCCACCGTGATTCTAGTATGGGAGTGCTGAAACACTAATGGTTTAAAGGCATTGACATTGTTATGATGCATGGGGTCCTCATTTAGCTGAAGTTCTTTTTGAAAAAAAATTATTTTATTTTTATTTAAATAAGTGGAAAAATTTTGGATATTTTTATAAATTATATCTTTTATGATTTTGAAAGTTGACATGGTCTTATTGACGTTCATGTCCTTTAAATTGTTGGAACATTTTCATTAAATATTAACAATTAAATCTCTTTTAAGTATTGATAAGATAAAATTTAAAATTTGAACTTTAATTATATGATAAATATTTTCATTAACAATACTTATAAAGCTTTGACCATATAAAACCTTCGGTTACAAAAAAAATGAAATAAATCTCTCCTAACTGCTTGGCAACGCCAATTTCATGGTAAGTGAAATAAATGCATGAAGGTTGTTATTGTGTGTATAAAAAGTCTCTGAAGCCAAGCTTGAGATATCATCTCAAAAATATAAAAGCATTTATATTGAAAGAATTCAATCTCATTCTTCATTTTTCTTTCCAAGTTGGATTATTGTTACTTTGGCTAAGTAAGGTGTTATAGAGGTTCTAACTTTTAAGGTTGTGCAGACCTTGTAAATGTCAACTGTGGTTGGGGGTTGTATCCTAGAGGCAGTGCTTCGGGTCCTACTGCACTGGCTTAGATCCAAGAGGGGTGTGAAACCGTCTTAAAGAGAGCATGAACCGCACCTTGCTCAACTGTTATATTATTAGTATTTTGTTATGTCCCGCGCATTCCAGGTATTATCGTTCTACTCTATAGGTTTTATATAATATTTTTTCATTTGGTTTCAACATATTTGGGCTTAAAATATGCAGAAACACTTTCAGGGGTTGTGTGTCGACACACAGAGCAGTTATGGTTGTTATTTTTGGCGCTCTAGTTTTTCTATTTTGGAAATTGATTTATTAATTAAAAGGGATATGTCCTTTGATATTAAGCATGTGTTTATAGTATTTAATTATGTGTCTCTTTTGAAGAGACACATTGATATCTATATAAACCCCTATTGGCATTTGCAAAGTACTAAGGCTGCTTTTGGTTCAGCTTTTTAACAGCTTAAAATCTAGTTGATTGAAAGGCATGTATTTGGTTGGCAGAAAAGATCTTTTAATAATTTTTTAACATCTCAAATAGAGAGATAAAGAAGCTGTTTTATGACTAAGGAAATAAAGATGCAAAACTGGATCTTTTCGCAGCTTATTTTAGAAATATGTTTTAAAAGGCTATATTGACATTAAACCTTCATTACCATGGCTTACTTTTACTTGTTATCACCACCCCCACCTACCACCACCATTTTTATGCCTGTGAGACCCTATACTCACCACTCTCTACAACTATAACCAACTAGTACCATGACTTTATCTTACCTACTATTATTAATAGATTTGTATTATTAAATTATTTTTATTATTATAATAGATAATTTATTTAAAAATTGTATCCAAATACTTTATTATGTAAAAAGAACTTTTTGCGCTACATAATCAAACACTCCATCGTAAAAGGATACAAATCTTAAATGGACAGATCTTATTGAAACAGATAAGCTGAAATAAGCTGAACCAAAAGCACTTTAAGGACAAAATCATTATCCCTTATCTCTCAAATAAGTCTTAGTCATATTCCTCTCTCTATGCTCTTGTTCTCACTTTGTTGTTGGGCTTCATTGTATCCCTTAGACTATTTCGGTATTCAAGAAATAAGTCTTAAGGAAAACAGTTCACTACGCCTTGAAGCTGGTGACTAATTTAGATACATATTCTATTGTTTTCATAACAATTTTCGGTGTTTTCTATAAATTGTTCCAACATTTGTCATGATTACTCCTATTCATTGAGTGAAATTGTTAATAAATGTAAACGAACGAGTTATGAGAAAGTAGTTAGAGGACGTTGGTTACAAGGTTCGTTAAGTGGTTATTCTAACATATAAAGGATAGTATTGTTGTTGGAAATAGTTCATGATATTTATTAAATAATACCTTATTAACATGAAATATATATTAACTTATATCAACCAAGAAATAGTACCAATACATCGATAGTTGTAGAACCAAAAAATATAATATAGCATCATCGAAATTTCATAAGGTCATGAATCGACAACTTAATACAAACAACAATTATGCATACGGAAAACAAAGTAAATAGAGAAAGGGTTTAGAAAAACATATTTTTGGGTTGAGGCACGTGAGAACGCTCTCCTTGGAAAGGAAACGCCCCTTCTGCACGAGTATTGCTATTAAGCTTAAAAGCGCTCCTTTCCCAGGATTCAACAACCCGTCAGTCCTCTATCAGTGCAGCAATGAAAGATCCTCGAACTATAACTACCAAGCTCTCTATTTTTCAAAGACTATAGGGGATTGAAAGAATAAACTATTTTTATATCTCATATATTTTCTCTATCATACTCAAGATTATATAGACAAAAATATATATTCTAAATTTAATTGAATCAACCGTTTAGTCAAACACCATGCATAACATATGTATTCTTACATTGATTATAGTAAGTGATCAACATAATGTTATGCAACGGCTTGTACTACAATAATGCTAATGATTTTAATGGCATACTAAAATCGAGTCATAAACATTTTTCTAAAGGAATAAATAATATAAAAATAAATAATTTTTAAATCAATAAAATGCATAATTTTCCAACAATTGTATCTTGTAAGGATATTGTGAATTGTATAAACATCAAAGATTACATTCTCTCTCTGATCTTATCTTCTTCAGTTTTCTCATCTCCTTCTCAATTAATCCAATCTTATCTTGTTATGATCTAAGATCATAACATATTGATTATGATTGCAATACAGTGCGGGCGATGGTGGTGGATATGCTCCTAGGAATGAAAGTCGGCCCACACATACAGTTTGAAGATAGAACGGGAATTCTATACCTATCATTCGACCGAATGCAACTCCACCATCATATATTATATGATTTTTGGATTGTGATTACTCGAGATTTTTCCAAGTAGCGGGATTTTTTCAACTTTGTATAAAGATGTTTTGGTGGTAGGAATTATTTAGTGATTGCAAGACCAATCAAAGTTTTCTTTCAGATTAATAATTTCCAACAAAGTATCATTCCAAATTTTCTCATATAATTTAAGTAATAACTTGAACTTTTTTTTAATTTTTTTTGGGCAGTGAAGTACTACAAAGGTAAAGGTTGTGATGTGAAGAAGTTGAATGTGGCAGGTGATTATAGGATATATTCTCAGTCTTTTGTTTTCGTTTTCCTAAATGAAAATTTAGATGTTAACGTTGAATGAAACTTCATATTGAATGGATGTATAGCTGTTGGAGCTTTGACCTTTTTTGTAGGAAAATTACCATTTGTATTGACAAAATTGACATAAAATGAAAATAAAGCCTTTAGAGCTTAGAATTTGTTTTGTAGGAAAATTACTTTTTGTGTCGTATGTATAGAATTGACATTGAATGAATGTAAGACCTTTGGAGCTTTGAATTAATTTTGTAGGGAAGTTGCCTTGTGTGGCATATATAGAATTATTCATGGATCAACATGAATTTTTATAATCTCGCCTTTTTTATTTGTTTGAAACTAACTATATTAGGAAAGGAATTCACTAAAGAATTGTTACCTTTGTGGAGCAAAAAAAGATGCCACAATAGTTGCTAACATACATACAGTGGCAAAAATAAAATGGACATATAACTATGTGTTTGTATAGCGAAATATTTGGCCACAGAAAATGCTCTTTTTGTGGCGAAATATTTTTGCTTCAAAAGCCAGATATTTTGTGGCCAACCTAAAGTCACCACTAAAAGCCCATCTTCATGGTGAGCAGAAAAAAGGCACAAAAGGCTTTTCTGACATGGCTAATATGGCAACCTTGTGGTCAATAAACGATTTGCAATGAAAGGCTTTTGTGGCGAGTTTTGGACTTCCTGCGGAAAGCATTTTCTCCTAAAAAACCAATTTTTTTTAGCGTACCTTAGAATTTTTTTTATAGAATTCAAGAAATTCTTAAAAAATTCATTAAATCTGGCATACAGTACCTAACTGATAAAATATTCAAATCTCAAAGTAAATCATTGCATATAACGAAATACCATAGTACATAAATGATAAATACTCAAATCTCATAGTATCTAAATAAATTTTCCTAAAAAGAACAAAGTTATATACATTTAAATAATATATCCAATCTGTGTACTCATATATGATAAGTGATCATTAACTTATAAAAGGTAATTACTTTAATATTATTTTTTATAATTTTGACAAATCATTGAGGGTAAAAATTTAGTATCTAAATAACACGAGTTTAGCTTTTTTAAAATTAACATTAATTATACGCCAAAAAAACTTATGCGGAGGGCAGCAGCGGCACTACCTAAAATGCAAACTATCAAAAATCTAGAGCCATTGCCTGAAATGGCTTGGAAAAAAAAAATATTGCTCAAAATAGCATATTCTAAAAAATATTGCCTGGGATAGCTCCCACGTGGCATTTTTCATATTTTAAATTTTTTTAATTTTTTTTAAATTAAATACCTCCCCCCTGAGGGGAGGTCTGACAAAGCCCTGCAAATTGTAGGGCTTGTTACCCTTTTATATATTTTTTAAATAAAAAAAAATTTATATATATATATATTTTGACCAAAAAAAATTAAATATATTAATTATAATTTTATTAGTAAATTATGTTTAGCTTTATAATATACGTTTTAGTTAAATTATGTATATAATTTATAATAAAATAAATATATTTAATTTATTTAATAATTTTATTTAAAAAATATATAAAAGCGTAAAAAGCCTAACAATTTGGACCAAAAAATAAAAAAAAAAGTAAAAAGCCCTGCAAATTGCAGGGCTTTGTTAGACCTTCCCTTAGGGGAAGGTATTTAATTTTTAAAAAAAATTTAAAAAATTTTAAATATGAAAATTGCCACGTGGGAGCTATCCCAGGCAATATTTTTTAGAATATACTATTTTAAGCAATATTTTTTTTTTTCAAGCCATTTCAGGCAACGGCTCAAAAATCTAGCATGGAAACTTAAATTGCAAACTTCCACCAAATTCATATTCTCGTATATACCTAGCATGTTAGTTGATAAACATCATGACCATGATGTTTTAATTTTTAAAACATTATATTACAACAAATAGTTGCTTAATTTTTTTGTAAATAATTGTTATTTCATATTTGAAAACTTTTATGCAAGTTGTTGGGTTCATATTTTGAATATAATGATTTTCTAGTTGTTGTATCTATTAGATTGTATGCACAGGTGGTCATAATAACATGTATATGGGCTAGTTGTGCTTAGCCTTGTATTTATGTAAGCCTGCATTAGTCTATTATAAATATATGAGAGGACACCCTAAATTGTCAGGTTGCTCATTATTTTATATGGTATCAAAGCCAAATTAGCCCTATTGTATTTTCCCTCTTCCAAAGACAAACCCTAGCCATTCTAATTCCCACCACCCAAGTTCAGCTGCTGCGGTCTAACGTCACCATCACAAGTTGCTATTTTCTGTGACTACCGTCCTCCTTTTGGTCTTAGAATTCATAGTCTTACCCATAAAACCAAATTTCAATTAATCCTACAGCAATTACGCACTCGATCACACATAGAGAAGAGGGAGAAGAAAGAAAGAAGAGAAGGGGGGGGGGGGGGGGGGGGGATTATAGAAAATTCCAAAGAGGGCACCAACATGCCGTCACCCCGGATCCCATTAGAACACCGAAGTTAAGCGTGCTTGGGCGAGAGTAGTACCAGGATGGGTGACCTCCTGGGAAGTCCTCACCCTCAGGTTGGTGGCACTGGGAAACAGCCTCTCGTCAGGTTAACACCCTGAAGGGGGAAGGCTGCGTAAATCCGCCCCCCCCCTGCGGACCCTGCGTAGGCGGGAGCCCTTGAGGCACTAGGTATGTTCCTTTTGGGTATTGGTTTGTGTAATGAATCTTAACAAATCTAATATGCTCTGATACCAATTTGTGTGGATAAATCTGGAACAAACTGATATACTTTGATACTAATTTGTTAGGAAAATCTTGATCCGGAAGCGTAAACCCTAATCTCTTGATTCGATTCAAATAATATGACTCACACAAACAAGAAATAAACAAATATATGGAGAAAGAAAGAACAAACGAGAACATACAATATTTACGTGGAAACTTCTCTACAATCGAGAGGGGAGAAAACCACGGGTAGAGATGGAGATTCTTTATTGATACTGAATGTAAGAATTACAACAACACTTCCTCTGAATAAGATCTATGAAAGAATTACAATCACTTTCTCTTAACTCTCGTAACACTCGAAATCGGAATTGGAGGAATTATGAAATCACCTCACTCTTAGCTGCGGCGGCGCCTTACACTTTAATTGGATCACACTTGATGCAAACCCTACATCTAATTTATAGGCACAGGTCTGGGAGGACCCGATCGATCGGAACCGGGCCGATCGATCGGCTCTCTTACCGCCTAAAATCCCGAAAATTCTCTTAAATCACCCGATTGATCGGACTTCCCTCCGGATTGATCGGTGACCCCATGGCAACCCCATAAATTTAAAACCAATAATTTGAGATATAATCCTAACAGTTTGCTTGTGAAGAATTAGAGAGAGAGAGTATCAAATTCTCCCTAATTTTGTATTAATTTCATTAAATTTCGTAAGAGCAAACCCTAACCTCTTTCATCCAATTTTTTCAAATCAACTTCCAATTTGCTACTATATTTTCCTTTCCATGTCCAACGCAACATGAATGGTAACATTGAATGGTTATGAAAATTGGGGATCACGAAATGCTTTGGGAAGTACTTATTAAGGTTCATGGCCCATTGCTCTAGTGTTTCAACACTAGCCACTCTATTTTGGGACATCTTCCTATGGCGATAATATGTTTTCTGGTTCACATTTTCATCCTGGAAATAATACTTATGCTACTAGTTATAGTTTCTATTTGGGATTTACGTCTTCTCAGTGTTTTCCTCAATCCTTAACAGCCTACTCCACTCTTATGCTTGATTTTTCCTCGATAATGGATAATGGTGCATCGTCTTATATGACTAATAACCTAAGTCTTCTCACTTGTCTTACCCCTTATCAATGTCTTATTAAAATTTTGGTCGATAATGGTGCTTCCTTACCTATCGCCGAGGTTGGTTCTAGTTTCTTTACTGCTTCTATTGGTCATTTCAATTTACTTAATGTTCTTTATGTTCCTGGTCTTTCCACTAATTTAGTGCATGTTCATCAATTTTGTCAAGACAACCATTGTCTTTTAGAATTTGACTCAAATGGCTTTTCTACTAAGAATATTAAGACGATGTCTGCTATAATATGTTGTGTTAGTACGGGCCTCTTTTCTCAATTTTGTGGTCGTCCTCAGCACATATTACACTTGTTACTTCCAAAGTCATGCCTTCCCTCTAGCATTGTCATCTTGGTCATACAGTGAAACCGGTTTTGTCATCTTTGGTTAAACACAAATTTATTTCTTGTCCCAATTTTACTTCGGAGGCTAGTCTTTGTCATGCGTGCCAAATAGGCAAGCATAGTCGTTTACCTTTTCAGAAGTCGATGTTAAGTACTTCTAAGCCTTTTGGTACCATCCATTCAGATGTATGGACATCTCCTGTTTTAAGTTTTAGTAGTCATAAGTATTATTTGCTTCTCTTGAATTATTGCTCTCATTATGTGTAGATTTTTCTAGTGCGCACCAAGTCTAAGGTGTTTGTTCTATTTGTTCAATTTTGAAACATTATTTTGAATCAGTTTGGAACAGAGATTAAGCAATTTCAGTGTGATAACAGGATGAATATATCAATCATGATTTCAATGCTCTTTTTGTTGCACGGGGCATTCCTAGTTGGGTATCATGTTCACATACTTCCCAACATAATGGGAAAGCCGAACACATGCACAAGACAGTTGGTGACGCTCTTTTGTTTAAGGCTTGTATGCCTTTTGAATTTTGGGTCGAGGCAGTTCATGTTGCTTCTCACATACTTAATCTCTTACCTTCTTGATGCGTCTCAAATTTATGCATCTTTTAATTGTTATTTTAATTATTTACCTATTTAATTATAATTCTACACTCATTTTTGCAATTTTTATGTTTAGCAGGTTTGAAATTAAAGTTCCCAAAATTGTCAAATGCTGGTGCAAATAAGACAAATTCGATGCGTAAATAATTAAATCAAGTCAATTGGAGATTGGAACGAGATAATATGAGTCCGGAACATGGGCCCAACAAACGCAGGCCCAGCCCAACAGCCCCTGTTCACCAGCCCACGACACCACCAACAGCAGCCAACTGCAGCACCGTTACCCCTTATTCCGACCCGCACCAGTTCGGCCAAACCACGACCCGCACCTATCCCGGCCCAGACCCACACCTCCAAACCCGAAACACCAAGCCCAGCTCCCTATGGCTGTGAGGCATCGCTATAAATCGGGATTTGGGTGATAGTTCAACTGTGGTTTTTGGGATTTGGAGAATTTGGCTCTCTGATTCCTCACCATAGCTCTCTCTCTCTCTCTCTTAGATTTTTATTTTTCTTTCTTTATCGTTAAATTGGAACGGGAGCGAAATTAGCGGGAATACCGACATGAGTTCGTACATCTCCTTCTTCACCAGGTTATCCTTGATGGAGAGCTAACTTGCTCTCCAGGGTTAAATGAAGTTTTAGCCTTTTACTTTTGTTTACTTTTAATTCGGGTTAATTTGATTGTTTACATGAACTGCTTGATTGAGATACATACTTTGAAGTATCATATTTTTATCGATTATTCAATTGATATGATTCTTGAGTTTGTAACATTTTATCGTTGATGTTGATATTTATAAATTAATTATTTGTGCTTGTAGCCTTAGGCTTAATTAATCAAGCAATAGTATTAACCGAATTATTAATTAAAGCCTATTTTTCCTATGCTTTAGTTAGATAAAGTCAATATGTAATAATTAATAATATGTTAGGTAGAGTCTATTTTCCTTATACTTTAGTTAGATAGGGTCAATACGCGATACTAAAAATATCTCCTTAGTAGGTTAAAACTTGTAGTCTAAACCACTGCCAATATGACAATCAATAATCCCAACTTAAAAATTAATGCAAGAGTAATTGGCTAATGATGGATTCGAAACCCTAGGTTCCAATTTAATACATTTTTCCGATTAGAAGTAGATTACCTTAGTTTAATTGTTGTTTTCTTATATTAATTAACACAAAAACCTCCCAATTTTATTCAAATCAATTTAAGTCATAGAATAATTTCACGTACACCTAGCCCCTATGGTTCGACACCCTCTCGCCCTACACTTTAATTTAGATGTGTTTAGTAGATAGGGCTAAATATTAAATTCTGATAAACGTAGAAAAAGCACATCAAGATTTTGGCGCCGTTGCCGGGGACTAGGCAACGTTCGTGATTTTATTTTTGTGACTTTCTTTGATTTTTAACCCAAGATTTGAAATCTTAATTTGATTCTTAATTTAGAATTTAGAATTTTTTATTCTTTTTAATTATTATTGTCTCTTTTCTTAAAAATAAAAAAAATTAATTTTCTTTTTATTAGCATTATTTTTCTTGTGATTTTCTTGCATAAGTAGATTTTAGGGTATCTTATTATTTGTCTTTTTTTTTTAGTGTTTGTTTTGTCTGTTTTATTTGTTATGCATGTTTAATTTTTAATTTACTTGCTTCCTGTGGTTAATTGTTCATGCACGGTCGTCGCTCTTTGTCTCTTGGCCTTACCGTATTCGATCTTGAAATTGAAAGAACTTTAAGAGACCTTAGAGCCCAACACCGAGCAAAATCCGTTAGTGCTAACTCTAATTTAGTAATAGCTGACGAACAACAATCACGTGCGCTCATGGAGTATTTTGCTCCCACTACATACGCCTCACCGTCTTGCATTAGGTTGCCACTCGTAGCCCATTAGTTCGAGCTTAAGCCACATACTATACAGGTGCTTCCTTTGTTCCATGGCTTAAGCAATGAGAACCTGTATAGTCACTTGGAAAGTTTCATGGAGGTTTGCTCAACCTTTAGGATTCCTAATGTTAGTGATGACGCCATCTTACTTCGTCTTTTTCCTTTCCCTTTTAAGGATAAGACTAAGTATTGGTTAGGCACCTTACTTAGTGGGACGATTAGCACCTGGACTCAAATGCAACAAGCATTTCTTAAGAAATTTTATCCCATTAGTAAGACTAGCACTGCTACGCGAGCCATTAACACCTTTGCCCAACTTTCTATTGAGGAGTTTCACGAGAGTTGGGATAGGTTTAGGGAACTCTTACGAGCTTGTCCACATCATGCTATCCCTAAATGGCAACTAGTCCAAAACTTTTGTTATGGGATGAATGAAAAGGGTAAACAAACTGTTGATGCCTCGTGTGGTGGTCAGTTCCTTAGAAAGAATAAGAATGAGGTGTGGGAATTGTTCGAACTTTTGAATGAGAATTCACAACAATCTGCCGCACATGCACGTCTTAATTCTACTAGGTTAAATAGAGGAGTAAATGAGATTGCTCGCACCTCCATTTTAGATAAGAAAGTAGACTCTCTTACTTCTTTCGTAGAGCAGTTAACTTCCGTATTTAAGATGACATTGGCCCTCTCTACTATACATGATGTGTCTCATGTTTCAAATATGCATAGTGTTTGCTCTTCATGCTCTAGTGTCTCTCATTCTACACATGACTGCCTTTCAGCTTCACCTTATGTGGAGCGGTCGGAGGAACAAGTCAATGCAGCTGAAGGATTCTCCTGAAACGACCCATACTCTAACACGTACAATCCGAGCTAGAGAAACCATCCTAACTTCTCCTGGGGGCAAGGAGGAGAAGGACAGTTTATGCCACAACAACAGAACCCATGACCTCAACAATCTGGTATGCCCTGGCCTGTCGGTTTTCAACTACAAGGGTATGCTTCTATCTACTCTCAACCTCCTAATTTGTGCTCTAATTCAAATTTTGAAGAGAAGGTTTTGAGTGAGCTGAAAGGTTTAGAAGTTAATTCCCAACTCTTCCACTCCCATACACAATCGATTTCAAAGCTAGAAACCCAAATAAGTCAACTAGCTAACACTCTGAGTAGGAGAGATAAGGGAAGACTCCCTAGCTAGGTTGTAGAGAACCCTAGGAACTGTGTAAGACAAGACAACTATCCTTCCCAGCAAAAACAAGCAAAATCCATTACAGTGTTGAGAAATGGGAAGGAGGTTGACAATGGGGTGAGTGCTAAAAGTGAAGTATCCATGAGTGGTGAGGGAGAAGAGAAAAGCAAGGAAAGAGAGAAGGCGACCGATGAGGTCATGCACCTTTCTCCCACTCCTAAGACCTCTGATCTTCCTTCCTCATATGTACCTAGAGTACTCTTCCCCCAAGTTTTAGTTGCACCACATCCAAATGGGAAGGACAAGAAGTGGGAAGACATTTTGGAGACGTTTAGGCAAGTCAAGATAAATATTCCCCTTCTTGATGCGATTAAATAGATCCCGGCCTATGCGAAGTTCATTAAGGATCTATTGAACCAAAAGAGGCGATCTAGAGCACATCTACCTAAAAAAGTATTTTTAGCCGAGCAAGTGAGCTCTATTCTGAAGTGTGACACTCCAATTAAGTACAAAGACCCCGGTGTCCCCACCATCTCTTGTTCACTTGGAGACTACCCGAACGATAAAGCTTTACTGGACTTAGAAGCGAGTGTCAACATTATTCCTTACTCGGTTTATGAGAAGTTAGGTCTGGGAGAGTTGCAACCCATCATGGTGACCTTGCAATTAGCCGATAGATCAACTAGGATTCCCCGTGGTGAGCTGATTAACGTGCTAATGAGAGTAGAAAAAGCCTTGTTTCCTGTTGATTTCCTCGTACTTGATATGGAACCTTCTAGTCATTCAAAAAACCATATCCTTGTCATTCTAGGTCGGCCTTTCTTAGCGATGACCAATGCTACCATCAATTGTAGATCTGGGGTAATGGATGTTAGCTTTGCCAATATGACTATTACGTTGAATATCTTTAAGGCTCCATTGTCACCCACTAGTGAGGATGCGTCGGAGTGTTTCTGGGTGGATATTATTGATGATTTGGTGGACCAAACACTTCCTTCTATCCTAGCTAGTGATTCCCTTGAGCGAGCACTAGTATACGATTGTTCTGATGATTTTGAGATTGAAAATGACATTAGAGAGATGAATGATTTGCTTGAGTTGTGTTCCCCTTTAGAGACTTGTCATTGGTTGTCAAAAGTAGAAGCTTGACCTACGCTTTCGGATTCCCCTGCCTTGCCTTCCATAGTTTCACCACCCAAACTTGAACTTAAGTCATTGCCATCTACTCCTAAGTATGCTTTTTTAGGACCCGATGAGACTTTACCTGTGATTATCTCTACTTAGTTGTCTAGGAAACAGGAGGATGCATTGATGATAGTGCTTAGTGATCATAAGAGTGCCATTGGGTGGTCCGTGGCTGATTTGAAGGGTATAGACCCTTCCATTTGTATGCATAGGATTTTTCTTGATGATAATGCTAGACCCACTAGAGAGATGCAAAGGAGGTTGAACCCTAACATGAAGGAAGTGGTAAAGAAAGAGATTGTGAAGTTGCTTGCGGTTATCATTTACCCAATTTCTGATAGTAGGTGGGTTAGCCCTATTCAGGTAGTCCCAAAGAAGTCTGGCGTTACTGTGGTTAGGAGTAGTGATGGAGAGTTAGTGCCTACTAGAGAGACCACAGGGTGGATAGTGTGTATTGACTATAGGAAGCTTAACTCTGTCATTAGGAAGGACCATTTTCCTCTACCATTCATTGACCAAAGTTTGGAAAGGCTAGCTGGTTAGAGCTTTTACTATTTTCTTGATGGATATTCATGATATAACCAGGTAGCAGTTTACCCAGAGGATCAGGAAAAAACTACTTTTACGTGCCCCTTTGGCATATTTGCCTACCATAGGATGCCATTTGGTTTATGTAATGCGCCCGCCACATTCCAGAGATGCATGATGGCTATCTTCTCTGACATGGTAGACAGATTTCTTGAGGTTTTCATGGATGATTTCTCTGTTTGTGGACCTTGGTTTGATGAATGTTTGCATAATTTAAGGCTTGTGCTAAAAAGATGTGAAGAGACCAATCTTGTTTGGAGTTGGGAAAAGAGTTACTTTATAGTTCAAGAGGGGATTGTATTGGGTCATAGAGTGTCCAAGAAGTGTATTGAGGTTGATAAGGCTAAGGTAGATCTGATTGCAAACTTACCCCCTCCCTTAAACGTGAAGCAAGTTAGATCCTTTCTAGGTCATGAAGGTTTCTATAGGAGATTCATTAAGGACTTTGGGAAGTTAGCCAGACCATTAACTAACTTGCTAGTTAAGGAAATATCATTTGAGTTTGATGAGTCTAGCTTAGAAGCTTTCCCAAAGCTTAGATCATTACTTGTGTCGGCCCCTATCATGCAGCCACGTGATTACTCTCTCCCTTTTGAAATTATGTGTGATGCTTCTGATTTTGCTATAGGTGTCGTCCTAGGTCAAAGAGTGAACAAAGTGCCTCACGTCATTTACTATACTAGTAAAACTCTTAATGCTGCCCAATGCCATTACACCACCACTGAAAAGGAGTTGCTAGCTGTTGTGTTTGCTCTTGACAAGATTCATTCCTATCTTTTGAGGTCAAAAGTCATTATTTATTTTGACCATGCTGCATTGAAATATTTGTTCTCAAACAAAGAAATGAAACCTAGGCTCAGTAGATGGATTCTCCTACTTCAAGAGTTTGACACTGAGATTAGAGATAAGAAAGGTGCAGAGAATGTGGTGGCTGACCATCTCTCTAGGATTTTCTTTGAGCATCATGATCCATCTATTTCAATGCATGACTCTTTTTCCAATGAGCAACTTTTAGTTGTCTCCCATTCACGTGGCCCTTGGTTTGCAGATATAGTTAACTTCCTCATTATAGGTGCGATTCCATCTACTTGGTCTAAGCAAGAAAAGGGTAGGTTTTACTCTCAAGTAAAGCACTTTTACTGGGATGACCCTGACTTGTTTAAACATTGTGCGGGCCAAGTAATTCATAGATGTGTTCCAGAGTGTGAGTATCATAGCATTTTATCTTTTTGTCACTCATATGCATGTGGAGGACACTTTGGAGGTCGTAGGACTGCTGCAAAAGTCCTACAGTGTGGTTTTTATTGGCCTGCCCTGTTCAAGGATGCTCACAGGTTTTGTCTTGCATGTGAGCATTGTCAACGCACAGGCGCAATGACGCGTTGAGATATGATGCCTTTGAACCACAGTTTAATTGTGGAAATATTTGATGTTTGGGGTATTGACTTTATGTGTCTATTTCCCCCCATCTTTTGGGTTTGTTTACATACTTTTTGGGTCGACTATGTGTCTAAATGGGTTGAGGCTATACCTACTAGGACCAATGACCACAAAGTGGTTATGCAATTTGTCAAGGACCACATTTTTAACCGCTTTGGTACCCCTAGAGCACTCATTAGTGATGGTGGTAGTCATTTCATTCATAGGTCATTTGAGGCACTTTTTAGGAAGTACTCAGTGCATCATAAGATTGCTGCCTCCTATCATCCCCAAACTAGTGGTTAAGTAGAGCTTTCAAACCGTGAGATCAAGTCTATACTTGAGAAAATGGCTCGTCCTGATAGGAAAGATTGGTCCCTTAAGCTGAATGATGCTCTTTGGGCATACCGTACCGCCTATAAGACCCCACTTGGTATGTCACCCTATAGGTTGGTCTTTGGTAAAGCATGTCATTTACCAGTTGAGTTAGAACACCATGCTTATTGGGCCACTAGGGCTTTGAATTTTGACTTAGACCAAGCTGAATCTAACTGAAAGCTCCAATTGAGTGAACTTAAGGAGTTGAGAAATAAAGCTTATGAGAATGCAAATATTTATAAAGCTAAAACCAAGGCTTTTCATGATAAACATATTTTGAGGAAAACATTTGCTCCTGATCAAAAGATTTGGCTTTTTAATTCTAAATTGCATCTTTTTCCTGGTAAGTTGAGGTCTAGGTGGGATGGTCATTTTGTGGTTAAGCAGGTATACCCCTCGGGTGCTATTGAGATATGCCACCCAAAAGATGGTCGTGCATTCACTGTAAATGGTCAAAGGCTTAAACCTGTAGTTGAGTTGGATGGCATTGTTGATCAACAGGTTATTGAAGTCGTCTCTTTGGTGGACAGCATGATTGATATTTGATCTTTGCTGGATTCATTGGGCCGGGCTGAAGGTGTAAAACTTAGCGCTCCTAGGAGGCAGCCTAGGTTTTGTTAATTCTTGTTTTTAGTTTAGTTTTTAAACTAATTAGTTTTTTGGAGACTTGTTTTATCTCTTTTCAGGTTCTTGTCCCGGGTTGAAGAAGTCATATATAAATGTTCACACCGCCTTGTCAGGTTGTATTGCTCTATATCACCTATTTCTTGTGCTTTAATGATTTTTGTTATCGCATTGAGGACAATGCATGATTTAGGTGTGGGGGTGAGGCTCATTTGCATGTGCTCATTTTTTTTGGTCAAATTTTTAAAATTTTGGCATCTTTTGTGCACTTGGAGTGTGCATTATAACTGTTTAACCAAGTTTTCCTTGATCGACGCATATGTTATGATGACAATGGGATTAGTTGTTTATTTCGTTATCTTAATTCCATGAAGTTAAATGATTCTACTTCATATTTGTTATTGAGTATTGTTGATCATTGTTGATATTAATGGGTTCTACTCATGCCGCTCACATATTCACTAAGCACAGGACTTTTGTGTTTTGGAAAATCTGAAGAATTTGAGTAAACAACCCTATATATCTTGAGTTTTGCAAGCTTGCCCTATTGGATTATCCTAATCCTCGCCTCTTGTTACGATGTAAAGTACTTGTTGATCAATGTCAATTGTAAAGTTGAGGTACTTGTAATGCAAAAGTCCAAAACTTGGACAAGAAAGAAAGAGGAAACAAAAAAAAAAAAAAGAACGAAAAGAAAAAAAAATAAAAAAAAAGAGAGAGAGAGAGAGAAAGAAAAAAAAAGTTTCCTCCAAAAAAAGAAAAAAAAAGGGGGGCAAAAGAAAAAGAAAAATTAAAAATTGATGTACGTTTGTGATAAAGTTTCTTTTGTGCTATATCAAGGTCAAAATATTGTAAAATGGTCACTCATATGCCACTTAGAATTTGTCTATATATAGGCATGTGTTTAGGTGATTCAATGGTGTGGGTGCACAAAATCTTTATATATTTGGCTGGGAAGCGAGAATTTGAGGAGATTCTGTGACATGAAATCCTATTCACTTTCACTTGTGCGTTGCTTGAGTAATTCCTATTAGTTAATATAAGGTTAATGAAATTCTATGACGAGTTTTGAAGTTTAATCATCTAAAGTCATGGAATTGGAGAATGCTCTAGATGATTTAATCTTGCCTTGAATTGTAATATAGGTGTTAATCTTGAAAAACTTGGCGAAGGTTGGGTTAGTTGGGGTAGTTGGTCATTGAAGTTTTTATGTTAAATCATATGCTTTGCTCGAGGACTAGCAAATGTTAGGTGTGGGGGTGTTGATGCGTCTCAGATTTACACATCTTTTAATTGTTATTTTAATTATTTTGCATCTATTTAATTATAATTCTACACTCATTTTGACAATTTTTATGTTTAGCAGGTTTGAAATTAAAGTTCTAGAAATTGTCAAATGTTGGTGCAAATAAGACAAATTCGATGTATAAATAATTAAATCAAGTCAATAAGAGATTGGAACGATATAATATAAGTCCGGAACTTGGGACCAACAAACGCAGGCCCAGCCCAACAGCCCCTGTTCAACAGCCCATGACACCACCAACACCAGCTAGCCGCAGCACCGTCACCCCCTATCCCAACCCGCACCAGTTCAGCCAACCATGACCCGCACCTATCCCAGCCCAAACCCACACCTCCAGACCCGAAACACCAAGCCCAGCTCCCTAGGGCTGTGAGGCATCGCTATAAATCGGGATTTGGGTGATAGTTTGACTGTGGCTTTTGGGATTTAGAGAATTTGGCTCTCTGTTTTGGGTTTCTAATTCCTCACCGCAGCTCTCTCTCTCTCTCTCTCTCTCTCTCTCTCTTCGATTTTTATTTTTCTTTCTTTGTCATTAAATTGGAACGGGAGCAAAATTAGCGGGAAGACCGACATGAGTTCGTACATCTCCTTCTTCATCGGGTCATCCTTGATGGAGAGCTAACTTGCTCTCTGGGGTTAGATGAAGTCTTAGCCTTTACTTTTGTTTACTTTTAATTCGGGTTAATTTGATTGTTTACATGAATTGCTTGATTGAGATAAATACTTTAAAGTATTATATATTTATCATTTATTCAATTGATATGATTATTGAGTTTGTAACCTTTTATCGTTGATGTTGATATTTATAAATTAATTCTTAGTGCTTGTAGCCTTAGGATTAATTAATCAAGCAATAGTATGAACCGAATTGTTAATTAAAGCCTATTTTCCCTATGCTTTAGTTAGATAGGGTCAATACGTAATAATTAACAATACGTTAGGTAGAGCCTATTTTCCTTATGCTTTAGTTAGATAGGGTCAATACGCGATACTAACAATATCTCCTTAGTAGGTTAAAGCTTGTTGCCTCAACTACTACCCGTGTGACAATCAATAATCCTAACTTAAAAATTAACGCAAGAGTAATTTGCTAATGATGGATTCGAAACCCTAAGTTCCAATTTAATCATTTTTTCGATTAAAAGTAGATTACCTTAGTTTAATTGTAGTCTTCTTAGATTAATTAACACAAAAACCTCCCAATTTTATTCAAATCAATTTAAGTCATAGAATAATTTCAAGTACTCTTAGTCCCTGTGGTTCGACGCCCTCTCGTCATACACTTCAATTTAGATGTGTTTAGTAGATAGAGTTAAATATTAAATTCTAATAGACGCAGAAAAAGCACATCACTTCTACTGTGATTAAGAAAGATATTCTCTTCCAATGTCTGTATAAGAAGAGCGCCATTTTTGATCATTACGCTTTTTTGAGTATATTTGCTATCCTAATTTGAGTGCCAAGGCACCACATAAATTGGCACCTCAGCCATCTTTATGTGTGTTTTTAGGATATCCTTCTCATCATAAGGGATACAAATGTCTTGACTTCTCTGAAGGCCCAAACAGCAACCTAACAGGGGGAATGAATTAGGTTCTTTCGAGATAAAATAAAAATTTAAACTTTAAAAACCAAAAAATAAATTAAAAGCTAAGCAATAAATATGAAATATAAAAAATAATGGAAAAAAGAAAAACAATGCACAAGAATTTTTATAGTGGTTTACTTCCAACCCGGAAGCTAGTCCACTCCTCAAGTGACTATTTTTCATCACTTGTGCCTTTAACTAAGTTTGACGATCCTTTTTAAAATTAGGCACAAGATCAAACCTTTATAACTGATCTTTTTGTACGTAGGCTCAAGACCCAACCTTTGTAACCGGCCCTTTTGTAACCGTGAACCTTTACAATAAAATGAATTAAAGTAATGAAAGAATTAAAGCACTGAAATTCTTCACTCTTTCAAGAGTGAATTGACACTAAATCAAGCTTAGCCAAAGCTAAGGATATGCCAATTAAGCTCAATGATCAACAATAAAAAGAACTAGTGATGCTCAAGAAAACTCTGAAAGAAACTCAAAATTAAAATGTTAAAGTACATGAAAAGGATGAATTAAACTAAAGCATTCAAGCCCTATTTATAGGCAAATGAGGGCCTAAGGGACGTTCAAAAATTTAGGAAGAAGATTAGGAAAGAAATCAAATTAAAAGTAGGCCTTTAGAGCATTTTCTAGGTTTTGTATCGACACACTGCAACTCCAGGTGGCTACTGTATGTCTTTGTTTTAACACATCCCTTCTATGTATCGACACTCAACATACCTAGGTGGATTTTGAATATTTTTGACCATTTAGCTTGATTGATTGATTACCATATTAGCTTAATTTTTTGAATTAGCTTCCATGTCTGCCTTGATCATTTGAACGGTTGATTAATTCAATCAAGCTAAAATATCAACTTATTAAAATTTGATTTTGTTATTTTTGGGCATGCTTTTCATAATACCAATATGAAAAATATTTTTATTGACAAACTAGATTGGCTTAAATTTGACTTGAATTTTTTCAAATAATATTTAGAAATCAAAATTTAAAAATATTTCAAAAATATTTTTGTTAGAGCATTACATATCAATACTGAGATTTGACATAATTGATATATCTCAATCCTAATTCCTAAAAAAAGTCAAAAATAAATGATTTAAAGCACTTGGACTTCGATTTCGTTCTCTTCATAATGGATGAATCTTCTCTTCAACTTTGATCTCTTTTCCTCTTGATCGATCGTCTTAAAAAGCTTGGTATCAACATGATTAGCCTTGATTTTTCTTAGCTTTCTTACGAGTCACTTTCAAACAAGATTAGAATAATTTAAACATAATGACTCATTAAATGATTGTTATCATCCTAATTACAATGTAAATGACTTTTAGGGCAACATTCTCCACTAATAAAGTTATTATCCCTGACGGATTTTCCATTTACTCTGCTAGGAACAACTTCTCAACATAACATGAAGAGGCTTCTTGACGTGTTCCGCAGTCCACTAGATCTATCTTCGTTCTCCAGCCCAGCTACACCTCCCGCCGCTCCGTCATTCGTATCAGCTGGCCACCGACTATAGCTCCTACGGCATCCACGGCAGCACCTGTGGCACCTCTTATGTTGCCATTGCCCAGCCTGAGTATGTCATACTGCCCTAGCCCGGTTGTTTCTTGTCTGCCTCATCCGATCCCTACTTCACAACATCCTATGATGACATGCTTACAAGTTGGTATTGTTAAGCCTTTGTTTAAGCCCTCTAAGCTTGCTCATTTTATTTTTCCCGATATTCCATATTCTTATAAGCAAGCTCTTGGTGATGAAAATTGGCGTGGTGTTTTGATCGATGAGTATAATGCGCTCCTACTTAATAATATGTGGACTCTTGTTCCATGACCTGATCATGCTAATGGTATTGGTCGAGGTGGGTGTTTCGTCTTAAGCAAACTCTCACAGGTGAAGTTGAAGGCTATAAAGCCTATTTGGTGGCTCAGGGATTCACTCAAAGGTATGATGTTGATTATGATGAGACTTTCAGTCCTATTGTTAACCTTACTACTGTTCGTACCACTTTATCTATTGCTACTTCACGATGTTGGCCTATTCACCAACTGGTTGTAAAGAATGCTTTTCTAAATGGATACTTGATCAAGGAAGTTAATATGAAGCAACAAGCAGGTTTTGTTGATTTTAGATTTCCTAATAATATCTGCAGGCTTAATTGGCATTATATGGGCTTAAGCAGGCATCCTGGGCATTGTATAATCGATTTGCATCTTTTTTTTTTCGACTTAATTTTGCTAGTTGCAAATTAGACTCATCGCTGTTTATGTTATGCAAAGGAGCTGACATGGCCATATTGCTTGTATATGTGGATGATATTGTTCTAATAGCTTCTTCATTTGCTTTGCTTTATGATTTGTTGGGTGCTTTACAGTGTGAGCTCCATATGATAGATTTGGGCCGTCTTAACTATTTTCTTGGGATTTCTATTACTCACTCTTCGCATGGATTGTTTTTTTCTCAAGCTAAGTATGCTCATTACTTGCTCGATAAGTGTAATATGCTTGGATGTAGACTTGTGGCAACAATGACGAATTCTAAATCCAAGTTATCTAGTGAAGATGGTGTATCTATGTCTAATCCTTCTCTATATCGCAATGTTGTTGGTGTATTGCAGTATCTCACTTTCACACGCCCCAATATCTCTTATGCAATTCAACAGGTGTGTCTTTTTATGCATGCTCTGCGAGACTCTCATTGGGTAGCTGTCAAATGCATTTCTTCGCTACTTTAAAGGTACCTTAGATCATGGTTTGTTCATTTCCTATTCTAGTACTTATCGACTTATGGCATATTTGGATGCTAACTGGGCTGGTTGTCCCCATACCTGTTGCTCTACATTGGGTTTCTGTTTCTTGGCGATAATATCATTTCATGGTCTTCGAAACGACAACTGACCATTTCACATTCTAGTGCAGAGGCTGAATAACGTGCTGTTGTAAATGTTGTTTCAGAGTGTTGCTGGTTGCGCTCTCTTCGTGTTGAGTTGGGTATCTCTCTTCCTAAAGCTACCTTGATATATTGTGTTAATATTTTTTCCACTTATTTGTCTACCAACCTGGTTCAAATGTACGCCCCAAGCATGTGTAGATTGATATTCATTTTGTTCATGAGCGTGTCCATGTGGGCCTTATCTGTGTTCTTCACATCCCTTCATCTCAACAGATTGCAAATATCTTCACGAAGAGTCTTCTCCGGCATTTATTTCTACAGTTCAAGAACGATGTTGGCATCTAGTTCCCTCATGTTGGTATTGAGGGTGAGTGTTAAAATATATATACAGGTGGTCATAATAACAAAGATATGGGCTCGTTGAGCTTGGCCTTGTATTTATGTAAGCCTGCATTAGTCTATTGTAAATATATGAAAGAGCATCCTAGGTTGTTAGGTTGCTCATTAATTTACAATATCTTGCTAGAAATGTAATATAATTACAAAACCATATACTAGAATTGACCAAAGGGCAAGAAGTGGCGATTTCATGTTGATGGATTTAGCATAAATGATATTAAATCTTAATATTACATCATATTTGATATGGGTATTATCACGTGATTTCATATTGATGAAATTAACAATTTCATGTTGAAGGTATGAGAAATTTGGACTTATTTGATATTTAAATTAAAGATAAGAAAAACAGAGAAGTTTATGTCAGCTTGTCTTGCCTTTAGCTAACTCTGATAGTATGCTTTCTTTTTAAACTTGTATAATAAAAAATTTGTACTTATTTAAAATTCAAATTAAAGAAATAAAAAACAGAGAAGTTTATGTCATGTTACTATTCTTTTGTAATGGTGTATTCTCTTGGGTTTTCACAACATCTTTTTATCAAAAATTATTGTTCTAACTTAACGAATAGTGGGTATAATTGAAGAGAGAGAAAAGCTCTTATAGAGATGGAGGGAAGATTTCTCTCAAAGCTAAAGAGAAGATACTATAAGACGGTGGTGAGGCTGGCCATGTCTTATGGGGCGGAGTGTAGGGCGATAAAACAACATCATACACAAAAGATGAAGGTGGCGGAGATGAGGATGCTGCGGTGGATGTGCAGACACACAACAAAAGATAGGATTAGGAACGACGTCATAAGAGGCGAATTGGGCGTGGCCTCCATTGGGGATAAATTAAGGGAGCAACGTTTGAGGTGGTTTGGACATGTTAGGAGGAGACCCTGCACCGCTCTGGTTAGAAAATGCGAGCAGCCACATACTACGCTAGGCAGGACAGGGAGAGGCAGGCCAACGAAGAGATGGCTAAAAACGATCAGACAAGACTTCACCCACCTAAACCTTCAGAAGGAGATGGCCTTAGATAGAATCCAATGGAGTGCTAGCATAGGAGTAGCAAATGTAGCGGAGTAGAGTAGGGTAGTCTAGCTTTTTGTGCTAGCTCTAGTGTTCGAGGCCTTTAGGGTAGTCTAGATTCGGCACGCTTATGTGCAATCTGAGCTCTTGATTGACTAGCTGTTTATTGGCTTATTTGCGATCTGCTATGTCTTTGCTTTCATTTGCCTAGCGTTGCCCTGATTATATGCCTATTTGCTCTTGTGCTACCAGGCTGTCAGACTTCATTACTGCTGACAAGCTTTTCAAGTTGGGGGTCCTTGGAAACAGCCTCCCTTCTGGGCAGCCCTCCAAAGGGGGAAGGTTGTGTACATCTACCGCCCCGACCCTGCTTATGCGAGAGCCCTTGAGGCATTGGGTTGTTGTTGTAGAGATGGAGGGAAGAGCATTAGGTGAAACAAAGAAGGCAGAAGGTAAAAGAAATTTCAATATGAAGTTAAAAAGTAGAGAAAAAAAGGATTGCATTTCTCAGGTAGGTGGAAGAAGAAAGAGAAAAAAAGAGAGAGGAAACTCAACAAGGAAAACAAATTAAATCAACCCTTGTTTAGGGGTGATTTTGTCTTTTTACAAGGAAAAAACCACAATTGCCCTACCATTTTTAAATTAGGATAAATTGTCAGAAAATTTCTATTCAGGTAAATTAGAATGGTATTTTGTGGTTTAGCTACTCATGTGGTTTAGGCTCGTAGTGGTAAACTTGGGTAATTATATTCTAATTAAGAATAGAAACTGTGGATATTTTTGTAATCGGTTTTAAATCAGAATTTTCTCAAATATCGTATAAAAATATTTAGGTAATTTCTTTTTTGGTAATTGAATCAACTTGATTTATTTTTTTGCACGTTAAAATTATTCTTGCCCGAATACAATCTCACGCCCAGATTTTATGCCGTTGATATGCTCAAACTATTTAGTATTTAAAACCCTTTTATGGGCTAGGGCCTCTGCAACAGATATAAATAGAGCATTACGGACCAAAGAAAAAAAAAAGCTTGAGAGAGAGAGAGAGAGATTTGCAGTGGGAGAGAGCAAACAAGCAAACACGAAGAAAGCCGGCGAGGGGCTCGGTTGAAGGCCAGTGAGAGCTCAGTCGTTTTGAGTTCCGGTTTGGGGATTTCTGGTTCTGCCTTTAGTTCATCTTCATCTTCTTGGTTTGGTTAGGTTTCCCTGTTTGTTTTCTATTCTCTCACGAAATCTCTAAGGGCTTCAATTTTAGTATTGTTGCTCGTTAATGATTGTAAAACCTAAATTACTAATAGTGAAGAGACTCCTCTGAAAATCGAGGCTCGTGGAGCAGGTTCATTTTGGAATCAAACCATATATATTGCATTTGTTGTTCTAATTTTCTTTTTTGTTTTTTTTTGGTTGTTTTTCGATCATTTAGGTATTTTTTGTTTTTATAGATGTTGGTTTGTTTTCACTGCTGTCAGATCCAATTTTTCAAGGGATTCGGGTCCGATTGTTGGGACCCGAAGCTTAACAGCAAGTATATAAAATAAATAGTTTTAGGGCTTTAATTATTAAAATTATTTAATAATTAAAATTATTTAATAATTAAAATTATATAGACTATCTATATTTTTCTTTACATATGTGGTGATGTATGCTGCTTGATTTGATACATGTTGATGTATGCCATTTAAAGTGATGCATGTGATGCATATGTTTATTTAGCCTTTAAAGCAAGCTATAGTATTGATCCTTAGACTCATATGATTGTTGTATTATTATTGCATTTAGTTTTCCTGCTGTCTTGGGTTAATGCAGCTTGTGTGCCTCACCCGTTCTCTAATATTTCTATATATGATTTTTGTTCTTTTTTCACATGTACCTCTTCCCCTTCATAGGATTTATCTTTTGAAGAATTAGATACAGTGAAAGAATAGATGGAAATTATTAAGATAGGATATTTAGAGATATAATGATATGTTGTGAAAGATGTGCCGCATACTTAGGCTTGACCAAGTGATTTTCTATATAGCTCAAGCGAATCATACATAGTATAGGCTCATAATTGTAAAGCAGACATGCTTAATATTTATAATACGTATAGTGTTATAAATTGTTTATGATTGTTGCATGAGATGTAGTACTGTACATATCTACCATGTACTTTGACACCCTGCATGGATGAGACCAATTTATTAATAGGATTAATGAAAGATATTTAAAAGGAAATATTCCCTTTGATAATATAAAGTTAAGAGATGTCAATATTACAATATATCTTTCCACTGTGGTAGATAATGCATTCAATCTAAGGGATATTGGTGCAGTCTGCCATCCAGATGGTCTATGTTCCAAGGATTAAAATTGCATATTAGATAACCAAGAAAGTGATTACCTGCCTCAACCTTGTTTTGTCAACCAGAAGGGAAGAGACATTTGGTCACTCTCGGACAACAGTTATATCTTAATTATACGTCATAAGAAGTGACCTGCCAACTTGGTGTTTATGACGCTATATAGGCTGAATAAGTTGGGAGCTGCATAGGGATGCAATTGACAAGTATTGTCTACCTCTTTATTGTATATGGGTTGTGCTGCCAACTAGGAGCCAATGTATCTTTAAATTGGATCCCAACCCCACTAGGAATTCCTTGTAGAGTGTTTCCTAGCGGCTCTCGAGAATTGTGCAGTTAGATAGAATAGTTGGAGGATTTCATAGAAATAAAAGTACATGTCTCAATGATTTCTATTAAATTTCATATTATGCTTTTTGTTCATTTCTATGTCTATTAATATAGATTATGATGACTAGTCTCTTGCAGTGTACTCTATTATACATACGAACAATCTCACGGGTGCCAATACTAATGATTGGTACCATGACTTGAGAATTGTTCTCGCACAAGAAAAGCTTCTCTAGGCTCCTAAAGCCTCACAAGAAACATCATGTCCTGAATTTGATGCTTATCAAAAGTATCAAGATGATAGCTTGAAGGTACGGCGTGTTATGCTTGCAAGGATGGCTCTTGAGTTGCCAAGGTGACATGAAAAATTGACCCCCAAAGGACCTGATTTTGCACTTACAAGAGCTATTTGGTGCACAAAGTCATTTAGCTAGATATGAGGTATCTAAGACTCTATTTCAGATGAGAATGACTTTTAAGTACCCAAGTGAGTGTCCATGCTCTCAAGATGATCGATTTGATCGAACAACTTGCAAGCATGGGGTTCATCATGGATGGTGAATATTCACAAGATTTAGTCCTTTAGTCCTTACTTGAGTCATTTTCTCGTTTTATTATGAACGTCCATATGAATATGATTGATGTTACCCTTTTAGAGCTATTGAACATACTTAAGAGCCATGAGGCTCAAATGAAGCAACAAAGGTCATGTGCTAGTGTCTGGTTGCTCAAAGAAGAAGCGCAAATGTTCCTCGAAGAACAAAAAGAAGAAAGAGTTCTTTAAGCCTAAGGATGGTGTGACAAATTCCCTTAATAAGGCAAACAATTCATATGTCGAGTGTTTCCATTGCAAGAAGAGCTACATTGGAAAAGGAATTGCAAGGAGTATCTCACTGCTTTGAAGAAAAAGAAGCAAGGAGGTTCTGAGGAAAAAGTTATTTATATGGTTGATGTAAATTGTTTCCTTTTGGCTATTGATTCTGTTACTTGGGTATTAAATATCAGTAGTAGCTATCATATCTACAATATGTTGCAAGGACTACAGGTATATAAAAGATTAAAAAAAGGAGAGATGAATGTACAATTGGGTAAGGGAGAAATGTTGGTGCCTTAGCTGAAAGGACATATTCTTTATTTATGCTTAGTGAAAGCACTTTGACAAAAAGAATTGTTATTATGTTTCGAGTTTTGTTAAGACATTATTTTGGTTTTTGCATTAGATGGAGATGGTTATACTATTTCTATTAAGAACATTTCATGTTCATTTTTTTTTAAATAACAATGACTATATTTTGATTGGGCAGTTATCTTTTGGAGTCTATATTTACCACTTATTAAACCAACCTTGCATGTTTCTAATGTCTATAAGAGGAAGAGGGATGACAAAAGTAAGAAATCATATCTTCTATAGACTTGTTTATATTAACAAGACTATGATAAGCAAGTTCGTCAATGATGGATATCTCGACTTTAATGAATATAAATCATATCTTACTAGAAAATTTTGTCTCCTAAGTAAAATGACTCAAGATCCATTTACAGAGAGTGGAGAAAGGGTTGTAGATTTGTTGGCATTGGTACATAATGATATATGTGGACCTTTGTCCTTAGTAACTAGAGGAGGATTTTCATATTTATTACCTTTATTGATGATATGCCTAGATATGAGTTTGTGTGTCTCTTGAAACAAAAATATGAAACTTTAGAAATGTTTAAGAGCTTCCGCAGTGAAGTAGAGAAACAAACTAGCAAGTGTATTAAAGCCCTTCGACTAGATCGAGGAGGTGAATACCTTAGTTAAGAGTTTGTTTGTCATCTTGAAGAAAATGGTATTCTTTCTCAATGGACTCTTCCTGGAACTCCTCAACATAATGGGGTATCAAAAAGGAGGAATTGAACCCAATTTAATATGGTAAGATCCATAATGGGTTTCACTGATGTTTCTGTTTCTTTCTAGGGCTATGCCATTGAGACTTTTTATTTATTGAACAAGGTACCCACGAAAGTAGTCTCTAAGACACCATATAAGATATGAAAGGGACGTAGGTTTAACCTGGCTCATGATAGGGTATGGGGATGCCCAACATATGACAAGAGATTGGAGTCAGACAAACTTGGAGCTACATATGAAAATTGTAGGTTCCCAGTATATCCGAAGAAACATGGGAATATTAGTTCTACCATTCAACTTAACTAGGAAGTGTTTGTGGCCAAGACGAGTGTCTTCTTGGAGAAAAAGTTCTTACAAGAAGGTAGAGAAGGATGCAAGGTAGAACTTGACAAGATTCAAGAGACCTAGGAATTTACAACGGGTTAGGTGCAAGAGTTGGAACTTGAACATGAGGTATACAAGTCTTTGAGAAGGTCCCATATGGCACCACATAAACCTCAAAGGTACTATGGCATGATAGCACAAGATGGCGGAGTAGATGAGGTAGATCACAGAGATGATGACCCCACTACTTATCGAGAGGCGTTATAGGGTTCTGACTCTAAGAAGTAGCTAGATGCCATGGAATCTGAAATGGAAACCATGAGAGTTAACAATGTGTGGACTTTGGTTGAACCCTCGTTGAATATAAAACCCATTAGGTGCAAGGTGTTGTTAAGAAGAAAAGAGAAGCGGACAACCAAGTAGAAACCTATAAGGCTAGTCTTGTTGCTGAAGGGTGTCATCATAGACAAGGTGTTGACTATGACGAAATATTTTCCCCTGTAGCAATGCTGAAGTCCATTTGGATTATGCTTGGTTTCACCGCATACTATGATTCTGAGATTTGAAAAATGAATGTCAAAACTGCCTGTCTAAATGGTGAATCAGAAGAGGATGTGTACATTACACGCTTTACTACACCTAATAATCATCATCGAGTGTGCAAGCTCCAAAAGTCTATTTATGGACTAAAACAAACTTCAAGGAGTTGGAATATTCACTTTGATTAGACTATTGAAAGGTTTGATTTTCTCAGAAGTGAAGAACTATGTGTGTACAAAAGAGTAAGTGGGAGCACTGTCACATTCTTAGTAGTATTGTTTGCGGATGACATTTTTAAGATATGACATCCCTACACTACATTTTGTGAAAGTTTGACTATCTAATAGTTTCTCCGTGAAGGATTTGAGAGAAGCATCCTATATCTAGGGCATAAAACTCTATAGAGACAGAGTGAGAAGGATGCTTAGATTGTCCCAGTCTATGTATATAGATACCATACTTAAGTGGTATGGGATGGAAAATTCTAAGAAAGGTTTCCTACCTGTTGGAACTGGAATTATTCTCAGTTGGGAGGTTGTCCTCATACCACCGAAAAAAAGCGCGCATGAGTGGGATTCCTTGTGCATCTATAGTGGAAACCATCATGTACACCATGACATGTAGGGGTGTTCATGAGTATAGCTATACCCATGACCCACCCAATCCAAAGAGATTAGGTTGGGCTGGTTTTGGTTCTTTTTAGAATTTGGTTCCCGATGGGCCTAATGATAAATAACCATGGGTATTTGGGTGGGTTTTGGGTTACCCATGGGTGATCCTTGATCATTAAAAGTGTTTTTGATACATTACCTTCTAATGTAAAATTCTATAAATTAAAATTTAAAAAGTAAAATTATCATTTAGGTATCCTCAAGTTTGAGCATTTATTGACATTTCAATATGTACAATGAAGTACCATGAGATTTAAATATTTTATCACCCGGGTATCCTATGTCCGAATGTAATGAATTTTTGTAAGAATTTGACTAACTTTATACAAAAATTATGATGCAATAAATATGATAACATGTAGAAGTCATGCCAATTTTTAAACAAAAACTTAACAAATTGCGATAAAGAATTCCTTGAATTTGATGTAAACTGTCTAAATATTGTCAAAATTATTAGCATTTTTGACAAAATATCATCAAATTTTAATAAAGATTGTAATATATTATTGGAATCATGTTTTATTTTAGCATTTTTCAATAAAAATCTATCAAGTTTTGACAAAAGGGTACCTGATTAATAAAATTTTAAATCTTAAGGTATCTAACTGGTAAATTGTTGATACCTCAATACCTCGTTGTATATTTTGAAACGTCAGGGTACGACCAAACCTCAGGGTACCTAATTGATATTTTATATTTTTAAAATTTAGAACTCTTGTTTCTTTATTTGGTTTAGAATATTTGAACACGAGTTAGAACAATAACTAACGTTAGTAGTGGATGGAAAATTTTCATGTCAACCACACTCATTATCACAAAACAACCAACTCATCCTAAATATGAACCATATGCAAACTAGTCATGAATTTGTGAAAATATTAGCTGTGTTTGCTCACTTTCAAAATAACTTGTGTGTTAATCTAACCAGAATCAGTACATCATGGCCACTCTAGGATTGGCCGGCATGAGTATGACAATGGTGGCATATCGATTAAGCCCGATTACAAGTTGAATTTTTTTGGACAATAAAATCCCAAAACATATCGTATTTAATTTAAATCCATAGGAAAATAAATATGTATGTTAAATATTAGAATTAAGAAACTCGGATCTCAATCACATAGTTATATCATGTTTTGAAATCTAAAACATTCTAAAACCAACTCAATAGCATGCTGAAGCTAAATAAGTCTTATTGGTTATCGGTTTATGGGTTGACCCAACAAGACTCAAAACCAACCCAACCCGAACCTAGAATGCCATTGGTTTGTGGGTCTAGGTTGGGTATTAAATGTGTCTCATGGATTATTACCCATATCCAACCTGATGCACCCAATGCTCACCCCTAACGACTTGTATGAGACCTGATGTGGCTTATACACTTGGAGTGACAAGTAAAAGTCAGGTTGACCCTAGTGAAGCTCACTGAAAAGTGGTCAAGTCCATAATTAAGTATTTAAGAAAAATTAAAGACCAATTTCTAGTGTTTGGAGATTATGAGTTGAACTTGAAGGCATCACATATGCTATCTTCAATCTAATAAACATGATAGCAAATCAACCTCATGCTATGTTTCAACCTTAAATGGTGGAGCTGTTAGTTGGAAAAGCTCTAAACAAGGTACGGTTGATTCAGTAATAGAGGCTAAGTACATTGCAACTAGTGAGGATGCCAAGGAAGCAGTTTGGATAAAGAAGTTTATCACAGAGTTAGGAGCTGCGCTTTCTATTGAGAGACCTATACTTCTATTTTGCGATAACACTAGTGCCATAGCATAGTCAAAAGAACCAAGGTCTCATCAAAAGTCCAGAAATGTTTGTGTTGCTACCACCTCATTTGAGAAATCATTAACATAGGTGATGTTATGATAATGAAGGTGGATGGAAAGGACAATGTAGCAGATCAAATCACTAGGGCCGTGGAATTAAAGAAGTTTGATCACTACAAGTATAAATTAGGCGTAAGAAACATGTCTATATGGCTTCAAAGTGCAACTGAGAGACTAAAGGAATTGTACGCCCTTTAGAGTCAATTGCCTAGGATTTATAATTGGATTTTGTCATATGAACTTGTGCTTTTGGATTATTTAATGGATTATTCTTTTTTTTTTTTTTTTGGCATTATGTTAGTTATCGTGTTTATTTTATTATTGCTTTATTAGTGCATTAACATGGGTAAGCACATAGGATATGTGCAATGGGAATGACATTGTTAGGTTAGTCACGATAATGAGAGCAAATGCCCTGATAGCATTGTCCTTAAATGTTCTTGGTCATATGATCCCTGAGAATGGGCATCTGTGGATCTGGATAGACCAACACACAGTGTGACTAAGTTTATTTGATAGAGAGAAATTAATCTTATGATGCTCGTGTGGATACACCAAGGCACATGTATGGATACACATGGACAATATGTTCACTTAATAAGACCACTTGAGAACACCTACATGGATTGACCAAACCAAGCTGTTAATAGGTAGTTCTTGGGATGACCATCGTGTAAACATGTTCCTTAGACCTAAATTCACTATAGTGGCTTGTGACCAACTCATTGTACTTTGACTATGGGCTTCTTGCTCTTAAGAGGGCTTAAAGAACTAAGATTGGGTATAGTCAAGTACTCACAAAATCAGTAAGTTAAGCTTGAGGGATCTATAACTACTAGTGGTAAGAGAGATTCTCTATTAATCATTATACATGAAAACTCATAAAGCCCTTGGCCAAGGCAGATGAACAATAAGAGATGAGTCTCTTTATTGGTCTTAAGAGTATAGTTGAGATAGCACGAGTCATAGTGGAAACCTGTTAGGAATGGTGTCCTAAAAATTCAAATTTGTCCTATAAATGTTATTTTATTAATGAATAAAATTGAAATTCCAATCGTTTCTTTGTTAAATTTGTGTAAGCAAGCATTTATACTGCATGTGATTTTCTTTTTAGTAACATCTATGAGGTGGGTCTAGTTCTTATATTATAATTCACATGTTTGTTCTAAGTGGTTTATGAGATTAACCCACTGATAGACTTGGAACAAATAGTATGGATTGTTGTTTGAAAAACCCGTAGTCAAAGTCAAGTTTGCACCACTTGTATGCTAAGACTATAATGTGACACTTTAGATAACTTGTTTTGGTCATGTGGATGGTGATCCAAAAATGTTATGTTAGTGTGTTTAATAATATTGACACACTGAGTTGGACCATGTGAGTTGCTTGTTTCTAAACTACTATCGGAGATGAGTGATTCATGTTATACTGTTTGAATGATGACTCTAAATCCTGAGAGTATTCTGGACTTGTGCATGGAATGTTAGTTGCTTTGGTGTACTATGAGTAAGGTCTAGATAAATGAATAAATTCCCACGTACACTGGATAGCGGCGTGAAGGGTGACAAGGATTAGATATTCAATATGGAATCTACAATCTCTTATGAGGTACAGATGTACCCTTAGTTGATTCGCAAATATTTGAATTATTCGAAATCTTTGGCAAAAGTATTCCATGTGTTTGACATTTGGAATTTATACTATGAATATGTTCAAGTATAAATGAATTCTTCAGTGAAGGGCAAGTCGGTAACTAATGGAGAAGCTGTGAGAAGAATAATGAAAGTAGTTATATTTATTATTTTTCATAGACATCTAGTAAAGGGGTTGTTGTCATCAATATAGTTTATTTGGGAGATATCGAATAAATGGTTTAAGTCTGGAGTGTAATGCGATTTATTTAGTATAATTAAGTCTCATTAAATGGTAATTAAATTTTATCATAAGATGGTAATTAATTTAACCCATTTAGAGCTAGATTTAAATTGTCCCTGTGGTTCTTGCCCAAGCCTCTATATTTATTGCTGTCAGAAAAGTATTAAAGAATTCATGAAGTGAATTATTTATTCATGAGATGAGTAAATTTAATTTTGCCAAATATCATTAATGGGATGAATAAAAATTAAAAATTATAAAATAAAATACTTTTTGAAAATTAAAATTCATGACATAAATTTTTACATATGGGAAAAAAAAAAGCAAAAAAAAAGGAAAATTGTGTGTTACAGATCGCAATCTGCGTGTAGCGGAATGGACTAACTAGTGCACACGCTGATGATCTGTCCCATTGGCGATCGATGCCTTCGGGCACATACCAACCAAAGTGTGCCACGTCGCACACTCTGGTAAACCCCTAACGGGCGCAAGCCAATAGAAATCCAATGCGTAGGGAATAAACAAAAGAACACAGTTTGAGCTTTGGCGAAAACGCTGAATTTTAATTTTTTTTTCTAAATAAAATGAAGCGTTTTGTTTTAAAGCAGCGAATCCCACATCAAGAATTTGGTATATTTTTGCTTGAGTAAGCTACTATAAATGGAGGTACCTATTTTAAGGTTTGGCATTCAATTTAGAATTAAAAATTAAAGGTTCTAAAAGTGTTGACTTTCGAAGACCTAGTGGAAGAGAAAATTTTCTCTTGAAATTTTTCTTTCCTCATGATTAATATTTTTTGGAGCTTACTCTCCATGCGATTTGAGGTTATTGCGTAGAAGGCCGCCTAGTCTCATTTTTCTTGGTTTCTTGGAGTTTATCTTTCTAGTATTCTTTATTTTGGAAGCTATTCCAGGTATGTCTTTCTTTCCCTCTTTTTTAATTTTTGTTTTTCTATTTATTTACAGTTTTTCTTATCATACTTGTTTTAAGTTCATGTTATTGTTAATGTATTAGGGTAGAGGCCTGTAGATTTAAATTGGTACATTTAAAAGTAGGAATCTTAAATCAACTTTACGTTTAAAATTAAGAATTTTAAACCCTTTCACTGTGTTAATTTAACTAAATTAGGAAAAATTTTTGAAATTCATCCCAACAATTGGTATCACAGTCAGTCTCTGATTACATTCATAATTAGGTATAATAAGATCAAAATAAATAGATTTGTGAATTAATAAAATAGAGATTTTATTAAGAATGACAGATTGTTTACGGTAACGATTTAAATTGTTTATATCGTTAATAAATTAATAGTTAATTAGATTACTTAAGTTACCGGTTTAAATTATTTAAATTGATAATGAACTTTGAGTTAATTCATGAAATTACATTCACATTATTCGCACGATGAGATAGTGCATATTTAATCATGATTTACGAAATCGGATAAAATTGATGTAATGAGATTAGATTCAATTAATTTTTACAAAATTGGATAAAATTTATCTAATGAGATTAGATTCAATTATTTTTTAAGAAATCAGATAAAATTGATCTAATAAGATTAGATTTATTTTTTTTACAAAATCGAATAAAATTGATCTAGTGAGATTATATTCAGGTATTTTTTTTAAAGTAATTATTTTATTTTTTTTTAAAAAAAGGAGGAAATCTAACACTAGTGTCAGCAATTAAAAAAAATTATTTAAATTTTTTTTGGGGACATGTAGACGTCAGTGCTTATTTAGATTATAATTACAAAAATTTTTTTGTTAATTAATTTAGTTTTTTAGAATGAGATTCTAAAATAAATTATAAGATAATCTAAGATGTAGATCGATGCTGTTTTAAATAAAATAAAAAAAGTAATGTAATTTTTAGAATAAGATTATAAAGTAGATTATAAGATAGTCTAAATTATAAGCTAGTGCTGTTTAGAATGAGAATCTAAAATTGATTATGAGGTAATTTAAAAAATGAGACGTTACTATTTTAAATAAAAATAATTAATTAATTAATTTTACGAATTAGATTCTAAATAGATTATGAGATAATCGAAATAGTAAGACAGTGCTATTTTAAATAAAAATAAATAATTAATTAATTTTGGAATGAGATTCTAAATAGATTATGAGATAATCTAAGTAGTAAGACATTTAAATTTAAAAAATTAATTAATTAATTAATTTTGTTGATTAACTTAATTTTAGAATGAGATTCTAAAGGGGATTATGAGATAATCCAAATTGTAAATGCAAGATATTTCAAAACCACTAGTTTATAAAAATCAAGTGCGAGCGAGGTTTAATTGTTGAAACCTCATGGTCTTCATTACCGGTCTAGCAGTATAGTAGGTTGATAGACCTCCTCGCGGAGGATATCAGTTTGGAGATTACAGGGTTAGACTTCTGTTAGGATAAACCAAAGTGCAAAGAAGCGATGCGACCACACTACCGTGGAGTGTTACGTGTATTTGTATGGAGGTTTAGGTAATGGTTTACAGTTGACTAGCATGATACATTAGCCTCCTCGAAGAGCTCTGTTGTGTTATATTAGAGACTAAGGTAAATTGGTGAATTAATCATGTTTAGCAAGAGTTATAAGAAAACATGTTAATTAAGAATAGTTCTCACCCAAACTAGCTTCATGCGACCCCGCTGCCGGGAAGTAAGGAGTGGTGTGTTTGGGTTATCATTGCATGCATGATATTATAGTTTAATGGATACCTAACTTATTGTGTATGCTAAAATAAAAGAATAGATATCATTGTATTATACATGACTCTTTTTAGATAGTTACACAAATGCTTACATTTACAGTATATTGAAATGGATACAGCTGGTGAACTTCACTCGATTCCAATGCATAATGTACTTATAGAACCAAATTACTTTGCCTAAAAAATCAAGTTGGACTTAGTTATTACTAACAAGGGACCTACTAGAAAAAAAAGAAAGGGCAAAGTTGCTAGGGTAGAAACTAAATTCATAAAGAGGTCAGCAAAAGAAAAGTGTTTCTTTTGCGGGAAGACTGGCGACTAGAGGGAAAAAAAAAAAAAAACTATACTGAGTACTTAGCTTCTCTTCTTACAAAGACTACTAAACCATCTGGTAAAGATATGTTGATATCTCACTTAGTTAAGTCATGCACAGTTGAGAGTCCACCAGGTTCATGGTGTGTGGACTCAGGTTCAACTGACTGGGTCTGTAATACGTTACAGGGGCTCAGGCTAACGAGGAGGTTGCATGATAGGAAGCTATACCTGACGGTTGGAAATGGTACAAGAGTAGATGTCTTTGTAGTAGGAGATCTTAGCTTAGTATTTCGTGTTAGAGTTTTGATTTATAGTTTTGATTTTAAAGGATTGTTTATTTGTACCTGCACTACGCAAGAATTTGATTTATATGTTTTATTTAATGGATAATTTTTATTAAGTTGATTTTGGTTGTAAACCTTTTATTACAAGAAATAAATTATTTATTTGCAAAATTACATGTATAAATGGTTTATTCATATTATTTCTTGATCAAAACTCTTGCCTAAATGAATCTAACTCAAGCTCACTTGTTCAATCTCCTAAACGAAAACACCCTAAATGGGATAATGCCTATACATGCACCAAAGTTTAGGTCATATTATTTCGAACAGGCCAAAGACCGGTGAAAGATGGACTGATAAAGGCTTTGGATTTGATGTCATTACCGGTCTGCGAGTCATAGGGCTGAACATCGGTCCAAGACCTGATCGGACCGGACCTGACCAAGGACCGAATAACACTAAAATGGCGGACCGTTGACCGGACCGATTTGAATCAGGTTGGTCCGGTCCAAGACCGATTTAAACCGGTCCGGAGCGGACCGACCCGATTATGGACCGAATTGAAAGAAATCTATTTTAATTTGTTGAAATCTGAAAATTACATTAACCATACACTCAATTAAATTAAGCATTCAAAATATTTTTTTACTCCATTCACATCCATATATATTATATTTTTCTTAGAAGAATATTACCTAGCAAAGAAATAAACAGATAGATCTGATATCATATGATAAGTTCCTACATAATCAATAGTACATGATGAGAAAAAATAACATACATATCAGAAAATAAATATAAAACTTCAAATAAAACTAACAAACATTAGCAAAAAAGAAATGCATCTTATCCATTATATAAATCTTAAATGGCCATGACAAAAACTAATATCATAAATGGTTTCTCCTTAATTCTTCTCACAATTCGCTAGTTATATCCAACTTGAACAAACATAATTAAACATCAATAAAGTTATCTTGAAATAAAAAATTAAAATAAGGAAAGGAATTTGAAAAGGTAAGAAAAGGGCTGGCCATTATCATCATAAATAAGTCATTAATGTTAACTAATTTTTTTTCCTTAATACTTTGCATTTAAATATTTTTTAAAATTTTTTTAATATTTGAATTTAAATTATATTATTATTGTAAATATTTTATCAGTCTTCGGTCCGGTCCTCGGGTTTTTCGGTTTTGGACCGGACTGGACCAAAGACTGAATATCTACTAAAATATGGACCGTGGACCGGACCGAACTTCACTTGGCCTGGTCCAGTCCGTGACCCAAACACCTGGTTCGTCCGGTCCGGTTCATCGGTCCAGACCGATTTTTGTTCACCCCTTGCAAATCCTGCTTAAAAGGAAAGATGACCAAGTATGTTTTTAAAAGTAAAGGCAACAGGGTTGGTGACTTGCCTGAGTTGGTTAACAGAGATGTATGTGGACTAATGAATGTTCAAGCAAGAGGTGGGTATGAGATTTTTTTTTTTTTTTTTTTTTTTTTGAACAAAGAAACGGCCAACGGCCAGTGGGTATGAGTATTTCATTACATTGATTAATGATTACTCAAGGAATGGATATGTTTACCTAGTGAGACAATAGTCAAACTCTTTTGAAAAGTTCAAAGAGTACAAGGCTGAAATTGAAAAGTAATTAGATAAACGAGTTAAGTCACTTCGATTAGATCTAGGTAGTGAATGTATTTCGGGTGAATTTCTGGATTTTCGAACTGCAAATGGGATAAGATCTCAACTTTCCGCTCTCAGTATACCGCAGTAGAATAGTGTTGCAAAAAGAAGGAATATGACATTGTTAGAGATGGTAAGGTCCATGGTGAGTCATGCTACTTTACCTATCTTTTTTGGGGTTATCCCAAGGGAACAAGGGTGGTCTTTTCTACAGTTCTTTTGATCAAAAGGTTTTTGTAAAAGCAAATGCGAAATGTTTAAAGGATGATTTTTGTAGTAGACCACAAAAGTAAACACAAAATAGTGTTAGATAAATTAAAAGAAAATGATGCTGATTTTGAATAGTTAAACACAATTCGGGATACAATGGATGTAGTAGATGCACCTATTGTAGGGTTGAGAATGTTCTAAATACACGAGAGCCTAGGCATAGTGGGAGGATTGTCAATGGTCTTCTTAGCTACAATGAGGCAGTTAAAGACAAGGATGCTGACCAGGGGGTCTTAGCAATGAAATTTGAAATATGCTCTATGTATTCTAATTAGGTCTGAGATCTTATAGAGGTTCCTGCTGGCATTAAGCCCATTGGTTGTAAATTGGTTTACAAGAGAAAAAGAGAAGTGGATGGGAAGGTAGAGACCTTCAAGGCAAGATTGGTTGGTAAGAGTTTTACCCAAAGGGAAGGAATTCATTATGATGAGACCTTCTGATAAGTAGCCATGCTAAAGTCCATAAGGATACTCCTATCTATTATAGCTCATTATGAGATCTGGCAAATTGAAGTCAAAACGGCCCTTTTCGAATGGTCATCTTAAAGAAGACATCTATATAGTGCAACTAGACAGTTTCATTGGCAAAAATCAGGAGCATACGGTATGCAAACTGAAGAAGTTCATGTATGGACTGAAGCATCATGCTCATCGAATATTAGATTCAATGAAGCGATTAAGTCTTAAGGTTTTGAGCAATTGGTTGACGAATCATCCGTGTACAAACGACATCAAGAGAAAGTAGTGACTTTTTTAGTATTGTATCTTGACGTTATACTACTCATTGGGAATGATGTAGGGATGTTATCAGCTGTAAAGTTTTGGTGAGCTAGTTCTAGTTGGCTCTTCGGATTCAGACTTCTAGTCATATAGAGATGCCAGACATTCGACGTCTGGGCATTTCTTTACCCTTAGAGTAGGAGCCATTAGTGGGAGGAATGTCAAGCAGCATTGTATTGCTGACTTCACCATAGAGCCTGAATACGTTGCAGCTTCAAAAGTCGCAAAGAGGGCATGTTGGTTCAGATAGAGTCGATTTGGACTCAGTAGACCTTTATAGAAGTGATGGGTAGAAAGTGTATAGTAGTTTGGATTTAAACCAAGTGGGAGATTGCTAGGAATGGTGTTCTAAAAATCCAAACTTGTCCTGTAAATGTTATTTTATTAATGAATAAAATTAAAGTTCCAGTCATTTTCCTGTTAAATTTGTATAAGCGAGCATTTATAGTGCATGCGATTTTCTTTTTAGTAACATCCATGAGATGGGTGTAGTCCTAAGATTACAATTTACATGTTTGTTCTAAGTGATTTATGAGATTAACCCATAGATAGACTTAGAACAAATGGTATGGATTGTTGTTTGAAAAACTCATAGTCAAAGACAAGTTTGAACCAGTTGTATGCTAAGATTATAACATGACACTTTAGATGACTTGTCTTGGTCATGTAAATAGTGATACAAAAGTGTTATTTTAGTGGGTTTAATAAGATTGACACACTAAGTTGAACAATGTGAGTTGCTTGTTTCTAAACTACTATCGGAGATGAGTGATTCATATTGTACTGTTTGAACGATGACTCTAAATCCTGATAGTATTTTCGACTTATGCATTGAACGTTAGTTGCTTTGGTATACTATAAGCAAGGTCTAGACAAATGACTAAAATCCCACGTACACTGGATAGCGGCATGAAATGTGACAAGGATCAGGTATTCAATATGGAATCTACAATCTCTTATGAGGTACATATGTCCCCTTAGTTGATTCGCAACTATTTGAATAATTCGGAATCTTTGGCAAAAATATTACAAGTGTTTGATACTTGGAATTATAATATAAATATGTTCAAGTATAAATGAATTATTCAGTGAAGGGCGAGTTGGTAACTAATGGAGAAGTATGAGAAGGATAATGGCAATATTTATATTTATTTTTTGTCATGAACATCTAGTAGAGGGGTTGTTGTCATAATACAGTCTATTTGGGAGATATTGAATAAATGGTTTAAGTCTAGAGTATAGTGAGATTTATTTAGTGGAATTAAGTTCTATTAAATGGTAATTAAATTTTATTATGAGATGGAAGTTAATTCAACCAATTTTGAGCTAGATTTAAATTGTCCATTAGGTCCCTACGCAAGCCTCTGTATTTATTACCATTGAAAAACTATTAAGGAATTAATGAGATGAATTATTTATTCATAAGATGAGTAAATTTAATTTTGCCAAACATTACTCATGAGAAAAATAAAAAATAAAATAATTTTTGACAATTAAACTTCATAAGAAGAATTTTTATATTTGGGAAGCAAAAAAAAAAAAAAAAAAAAAAATCATGTGTTACAGATCGCAATCCGTGTGCTGCGGAATAGAGCAATGAGCGTGCGACACTTGCTAGTGATCTGTGGCTTCAAGCACGGACCAACCAGAGTGTGCCATGGCACACTCTAGTAAACCCCTAACAGTTGCGATCCATGCCAAACGGCACAGGCCAATAGAAATTCAACACGTGGCACGCGTAGGGAATAAACAAAATGACGCTGTTTGAGCTAAGGTGAAAACAATGCGTTTTGATTTTTTTTTTAAATAAAACGAAGCATTTTGCATTAAACCAGCGAATCCCACATCGGGAATTGGCATTTTTTTGCTTGGGTAACCTATTATAAATAAAGGTACCTATTTCAAGATTTGGCTTTCAATTTAGAATTAAAAATTAAATGTTTCTGAAAGTGTTAACTTTCGGAGACCTAGTGGGAGAGAAAATTTTCTCTTGAAAATTTTATTTCCTCAAGTTAATTATTTTTCGGAGCCCACTCTCTAGACGATTTGAGGTCATTGTGCATAAGGCCGCCGGGTCTCATTTTTCTCGGGTTTCTCGGAGTTTATCTTTTTGGTTTTCTTTATTTTTTGAGCTATATCGGGTATGTCTCTTTTAGTTTTCGCTTTTCTATTTATTTATAGTTTTTCTTATTATGCCTGTTTTAAGTTAATGTTATTGTTATGAATGTAATAGAGTAGAGTTATGTAGATTTAAATTAGGAATTTAAATCTATAGATTTAAAATTAAAAATTTTAAATCAATATTGGGTTTAAAATTAAAATTTTAGACCCTTTCATTGCGTTAATTTAATTAAATTAAGAAAATTTTTTGAAATCCGTCCCAATAAAACCTACTAGGGATTTGGTAGTAATCCATGCCCTAGGGTTACCCAGAGCATATTGTTATGGAAGGAATGATCTTGCATGGTTGCTATCCTACAGTTGATATAATGGCATTGGTTTATTCATGTCATCTGATCGTTAGGATGTGTTGCAAGAGGCCAATTTTAATTAGTGGATGCTCATGACTTATAATTCCATTTGAACAAATTTGTTCAAAGAAGTTTGACTAGGTGCCGTTGATAAGGGATCGCTCTAGTCATATAACCACTACCTGCATGACATTGTACCTATTGGTCTTGTGCATACAACGATATCAATGTAATCTAGTGGAGTTGGTATTTAAGTTAGAATAGAGATTCTACTTGAAATAAATAGATTAGTAATCCTAACTCTACATGGAGGTAAATTTAAGATAGTCTTTCTAGCACTGAATTATGGTTGATTCGTCTACAGGAAAAACGAAAAACAAGTATGGCTTATGAAGTCAGAAGGATAATTTTGAAATATTGACAATTATAGTAATTGTTGATTAATTGTTAATTCTTAATTACATTTAGAAAGAATGGGTTTAAGTCAAATTAGATAAGATTTAAATTATCAAATGAGATAATGTTAGGATAAAGCTATCCTAATCTCTCTCTCCCTCTCTCTTATATATATATATATATATATATATTGCCATGTTATAGGGTGAATGATCATCTTGGGAATTTTAAGAAAAAACTTCAAAGAGAGAAAAGGAGAGAGAAGAGGCTGATCACCTATTTAAAGAAGAGTACGCAATTGGCCACCCAAGCTAGTTTTTATTTGTGAGTTTTCTTTTTCATTACATTGTCAAGATCTAAGGCATTAGATTGGATTCGTTGGTGCATTGGTGCATTAACCCTTAGAGATTTCTTACTTTCGAAACTCACTTGTGTCTACATTCTAAAGGCTCGCATCACCTGGTAACATTCTAGATTTGCTTTTATGTAATTTGTTTATTCATGAATTAATCCATTAGGGAGTGAAATTTTAATATTTTCGCTGCATTTTTGTTTCAAAATTTTTTAAAGCTCTGATTCGATTCCTTTGGTTTATGCCCCAGCATCTATACAAATCTGATAACTGGCACTTCAACTTCTAGGGCTAACACGACGCACACCATAAGAGTGTATTCTTGAGGTCCAAATGCTGAATGAGAAGGAGTTAGAGTTTTTATACTTGAGAGCAGCACCAGCCAAGATGGAGGACTTGAGAGCTAAGGTACAAGATCCTCTCTTTGAAGTCAACTTGGGTTCAATAGAAAACCCCGGACCCATGTATGCGAGTGCTTTGCTTTTTGAAGAACCGAGGAAGCAATATGTGTTTACTCCTTGAGTTAAAGGACTCCTTTGCCTAGGATCACATACGATGCCTGACTTAGAGAGAAGCTGGTTGAGAATAGGCTACCTAGTAAGCCAGGCTCAAGGCCCATTATCCAGGCCCAGGGAACGATGTCCCAGGAAGTCACAAATTTGGTTAAAGAGGAAATTGAGAGACTCTTGAAATCCAAGTCTATTAGTTGGCAAAAATCAGAGTCTATACTAGTTTCAGAGATCTGAATGCAGCCACAAAAGGATGATTATATTCCTCGCTAATGTTCTTATCGATTCAACCTCGAGGCATGAGGTATTTCTTTTATGGATGGTTATTGTGGGTATCATCAAATCATGATAGCTTCAGAGGTTATCCCCAAGATTATGTTTAGATGTCTAGGGTCAATAGGGACCTTCAAATGGGTGGCCATGCCTTTTGGTTTAAAGAATGTTGGTGCCACCTATCAAAGAGCCAAGAACATAATTTTTCATGATCTCACTTACAAGACCTTGGAAGTCTATATAGACGACATTGTGGTCAAATTAAAGGCCCAAGTTGAGCACTTGGAAGATTTAAGAAATGCATTCTTAAAAATGAGGAGCTACAATCTCAATATGAACCCTCTGAAGTGTGCTTTTAGGGTAAGAGCTAGAAATTTTCTAGGTTTCCATGTGCACTAGAGAGGGATTAAGGTTGACATGAATAAGGCTAAAGCCATTCAAGGAGCTACTACCATTGAGCAAGAAGGAATTTCAATGCTTCTTAGGACAGGTCAATTTCCTAAGACTTTTTATTTCAAATGATGCAGAAAAGACCAAAGTCTTCTCACCATTGCTGAGATTCAAGTCTGAGAAAGACTTTAGGTGGGAGAAGAAACACCAAGCAGCCTTTGAGGTCATCAAAGATTATTTTATTAGGCCACCAGTGTTGATTCAACCCAAGCAAGGGAAACCAATGAAGATTTATGTTTTTGCCTCTGCTGAGTCAAGAGGCCATTTTCTTGTACAAAATAATGAGCAATGATTTGAATAAGCTTTGTTCTACCTGAATCGTTGTTTAAATGAGTGTGAAATAAAATATACTTCCATTAAGAAATTGTGTCTATCATTATACTATGTGTCTATAAAGGCGAGACATTACTTTCTTGCATTCACTATTTACATGGTTCCTCAAACAAATGTTCTCAAGCACATGTTAGGCAGACCTTTGATGAGAGGTCGGTTAAATAAATGGAGCGCTGCTCTGCTCAGTTTGAATTCATTTATGTGTCACAAAAGTCAGGAAAACGCACGGCCTTGGAAGACTTTCTAGCTAACCATTTTAAAATTCAAGTAGAGTCCACCCATGAGCTAGAGGAGCTCTTAGTGGTGGAAGTGGCCTCTTGGAAACTATACTCCGATTGATTAAGGACCAAGTCATGCACTGGAGTGGGAGTTGTTATTGAATGTCCTTTTGGGGTTATCACGAAGCTCGCCGTCACCCTTATAGGTAAACGCTCCAACAATGGAGCCGAGGCATTGATTATCTGCCGAGTCAAAGGGGAATTCCAATGTTTAAGTGATACCTCAAACAAATACATTTCAAAAGTGCATGAGCTGTTGAAGAAGTTTTACAAGGTTGTATTCAAGTTTATGCCTCGAGAGCAAAATAAGGTAGGAAATGACTTTGTGCAGCTAGCCTTTGGGTACAAACTACTTAAAACATGTTGTCAGGAATCCATGGTCATCAAGACCAAGGTTCTGGACCACAACTTAGAGATCACCAAGTCCTTTACCAATGAGAGAAAAGTTGCGATAAATGATCACTTTTACTGCTTTGAGGCACATCAACCTACCAGCCTTGGGGATGGGGATGGAAAGGTAATGAGTTATTTGGGCTATTTCTATAGTATAAAGGATCTAAAGCCCTAAAAATAGTTAAAGAAATCAGTGAGAAAAACAAGAGGTTCAGAGATGAGAGCAAGTGACAAAGTACTTGATTGCAACGAAAAGCGAGAGAGCATAGAGCAAATGGTGAAGAATTCTGAAGCCCTGACTATCATATTTATACACACAGAGGAATGAAGGCAAATTAAGCATCTAACTATGCCCTCTCGAGCTTTTTGTAGCTATTGAAGGTCAAATCAAATGGATGTCTACCCGTTGGAAATTTGAAATTACCAATAGCTAAAAAGTGGCATTTGTTTACACCCCAAACTCGAAGGAGTTGGGATGATACTGTTTTAGGATAAAAGGCACATTTTTGCCACATGGGGCCATCCTCGAGGCATGCATGGCATTTGGATATAGAAATAGCAGTGTCTTGAGCCTAGTTACCTGATAAGTTAGCATCCCTTAAGACATAACAACATCTCATGATGGCTGATGGGGAAAAGGGGGCTTAAGCTCAAGGGATCTCCTAGAAGGCTGCAAGAAAGGCAGTTCTAAGGCTTAAGGTAGTTACTTGGAGTGCGTATCTGGAAGCGTGAGTCTTAAGTGTATCCAAACAAACACGGGGCATCTAGAAGAGTCTCAAGTGAAATAAACGAATAGGGGGCTTCCAGAAAAGGCTCAAGCATACGTTTTCAAGGCACGATCAACACCCATTTAACACAGGAAAGAAGAGTTGAAGTAGACATGGAGCAGATATACCAAAATTTTAGGATGCCACAATTATTTTGTTTTTCTATAAATAAGAGGCATTATTGTTCTTGTAAAATGTCCAGCACCACCATACAAAACTTTTTCAAGTTTTCTTTACAGCACAAGTGTGCTTTTATCCTAGGAGTAGCGTAACTTAGTCTAGTTTAGCTTAGCATAGTATATCATAGTTTGTACTTGCTTTCCTTCAAAGCAATACAATTTCTAGATTTGAGGAATGAACTCTATGTTTTAATCTGTTCCCAAAAATCGATGAGTTAAGATTTCAGTCATTAGTTTAAGGCTTTGACAGCCAAGCCTTGAGCTTGAATTGTGTTGGTTTAACATCGGCGTCACTGCTTGATAAGTCAAGTAAATTTAGGCTTGAGTCACCATTTAAGGGCTTTGATGGCCAAGGCTTAACCTTGATTGCAATGGTCCTAATCCAGTAACCAAAATACTATTCGCTCCACCTAAATCTTGTCAAAATCTAACTCATTTGAGTTATTACAAGTCAAGAGTAACAAGGTTGAAAACATGATTGACTCGGATTTGTAAGTGGACTGCTAAGCTTTTAAGTTTGTCTCCATTCCAATAGCTAACTTTCAAGTGGACGCGGTAAAATGTCTGTGAGCTCAACTCTGTCACCTAGACTGCCACTTCAGCTAGGTCCATATTTATTTACTTTTCTATCAAAATATTAAAACTCTAAAACTCTAAAAATATAATTAAAGTCCCCTTAATTGGAGCAAGTGTAGAATCTACATTATATTGCAAACCGAAGTCAGATTCACCAAAATCATCAACCCTTTTAGAGGTTATTGATTGAGGTCAAACACGTGTAGTTCGCAAATTAGGCGCGCTTCCAAGTTGCTGCGAGTCCCATTTGTACATGTTTGTTTGATGTTGTACTTATGGTGACCCCACACACACACTAAATAGACAAAAGGAGCAAACACACCTATTGCCAGATTAGATATGATTAGACTCTTGTGTGCCTTTAGTTCATTTAGCAATTTTAAATGGATGTAAAAAGCGCATTTTTGAATGATTTTACCAAAGAAGAAGTTTATGTTGAACAACCACTCGGTTTTGAGGATAACAAATTTTCTGATCATGTTTTTAAATGCTCTTTATGTTTTTAAATCCAAATTTTCTAACTTCAAAAGTTGATGTTGGCAATGCTTTTGTAAACAAATTTGCCAGATTCACACTTGAGTGAACTTGTTGAACATCTATTTTACCCATCTTCTGAAGTTAATGTGTAAAGAAGAATTTTGATGAGATATGTTTAGTTTTGTCACCTTTCTGATAATATGTGTGGGACATAACACTCTTGAAAGTGTATAGTATCCGAGTTATATAAGCTTCTTGAACTGCCTCGCTAAAAAACCTTTGCTAGGAAAAAATCCCGTGGGAAAAACCATAGTGGTGGAAAAAGAGTATAGTGCATAGTTAGCTCCTTTTTGGGGGCGCACATTAATCAAGATGTCTCGAAGTTGGCGAATACCAATCTTGTGCCAGTTTCACAAAAATTTGTTTTGGATAACCCTTTCAGGTTCTTGAGCGAACATGCATTTCATCTTTCTTTAGGAAGCTTGAGAGTGTAAAGAACTTCTTTGGAGTGCACTTGGTTCCGCCAACTTTCTTTAGTTTGAACAATGCAAACATGTCTTCACATGGTACTGTTGAACTTCCCCTGATCATTGAAGGCTTACAAAATGTGTTGGATCAAGGGCCTTGATAATGCCCATTCTTTATTTTTCTCATAAAGTGCAAACATCTTAGTAGTAGCTGCAATTGTTAGTAAACTACCAAAATATAGCAATATAGCTATATAAAGAAATATCTCGCTTTGTCACTTATCTTGTGTGGTTCAAATAAATAACCAGTACTTGTATACAAAATCAACAGTGAGTTTGATACAAGATAATAATGTACAATGGTTAATTCATTAGAATAAACATTTACCACATGCTTATACCTTCATATTGGTGTCATATTCTTTACTAATGACAAGTTGAAAAGGCTATACCTGGTATATTGACAACTATATCATTGCGTCACTTACACCAAGGTATAATACTTTAGGGTCAATAATTCATTCGTTGCCTCATTGAGGACCGAAAGAGGTCTTTGCTTTTATCAAGGAGTTAAACAAAAATTGAGGTACTAAACAATATATTTAAAACATTTAAGTACCAACAACAACAACAAACCCAGTGCCTCCGAGGCCTCCTGCATAAGCAGGGTCTCATGGGGTAGGTGTACGCGGCCTTCCCCCTTCAGGGGGCTACCCTGAAGAGAGGCTATTTCTGAGGACCCCCAACCTCAAATGCTGGTCGGCAGCATAGAGTATGTGACCTGGCAATAGATGAGCAACAAAGCATGAGTAGGAAAAAATATACGACGAGCAAAAAACAATACACTCGAAGCAAGCCATATCAAGCAGAAAAGATAAGATAAAGATAAGGATAGAGATAGAGGCAAGTAGGCAAGTAGCAGCACATGAGAGCAAGTACACAACCTACGTGCGCCAAGAGGATGCCAAGGCCTAACACTAGAAAGCTCGACTACCCTACTCCAACTGAAGCATCTATTACCCCTATGCTAGCCCTCCATTGGGCCCTATCTAAGGCCATCTCCTCCCGAAGGTTTAGGTGGGTGAGATCTTGTCGGATCATCTCCAGCCACCTCTTTTTTGGCCTGCCTCTTCCTCTTTAATGGCTCAAGGAAAAAACATTTAAGTACCATACACATATAAATTGACCAATAGAATAATACTCTATCATATTAGTGCTCGATCTATAGGTCGAGACAAAATCTTTCCTTTTCTGAGATCCTCAATCTCGAGTTCTCAGTTTAGGTTTATAACAGCTTCTTTAAACTCTTCAAGAGTGATGATGATATTAACATATCTCTCTTTTAGTAGATATGTACCGTGGTTTTGAACTACATGCTTCTGGCATGTTTGGTCCTTCTGGGACTTTCATATAAATATCATCTTACAAATAAGCTGTTACCATATCCATAAGACACATACAGAGACCACCAGACTAATTGCATCCATTTCTTATGTATGTCCCATCTATTGCTGGTCTCTATGATAAACCTTGGGCTACAAATTGTGCTTTTCACCACCTCATTATATTCTCACCAACATTCATATGTAGCTTATAGGTTTTATTCTTTGAGCATTTGGACTTTAGGTCCAAAAATTACACATGGCTAATTCAGCCTGAATTGCGTCTTTCTATTTTAGCCAATCATTTCTTTGTTGGCATTCATGAACAAATACTAGTTCATGATTTGCAATTTCTTTAATCAGGGAGTAGCTATTGTATATACAAACATCTGATCAATTTTTATTTCAGTTCCATTATATCCCATATTTCATAGAGATCTCTTTTTCATCATAATTTTAATAATTTGACTATTTCAGTAGTCTCAGTTTCAGGTAGCTTCGGGTATCTGATAATCTTGAAGGATTTTTATTTACACACATTATTATCTCTGCAGATTTTAACTCCTCAAGAATTTCATAATAGAGGGACCAATCTTTTCTATTGCTCCATTTTCTTTTCAAATTCAAAGCTTTGGAACCGATACATTTGCTATGCTTCTGGCGTGCAATCAAGCATTAGATAATCGCTCGATTGGGGTATTATTTCGAGCAGGAGCATCTATAATGGGGACATATTATTTGGTCACCCTTTTTCCATTAGTGAATATATCTATGAATTGGCTGGCAATAATTTACAAGAGAACAATTCATTTGAACTTCTGGTCTAATGATGTATTCCACATGAATTCTCATTTTCCAACTTTCGTTTTTCTCTTCCCGTGATTCTGGAAATCTTATTTTGTCAAATTGACAATCAGCAAATGATGCTTGTAAAATATTTCCAATTAATTTCTCTAGATAAATTTTAAGTCCCCTTATTTAGACCCATGTTTTAGTATTGAGGTGGAGTAATTGAGACATACAGTATATAACCAAATTCATAGATGGGATATATATCTGGACCTTGTCAGAGATAAGTTATACTGGGGGCATCCATAATTAGTGCTGCAACATGTATCACAACATGTACCCATGTAAAATTTGGAAATAATAATAGTTTAACAATTCGCTGCAAGCATTTAATCATAAGACCATTTTGTATCTGTACGCGGGCCATATGGCAATTCATCCCATATAATTATCATTAAATTCTTGGGATGTAATTTCTCTTGCAATATCATACAATCCATGACTTGAGCTCATAGTCGGATCATTTATGCAAGAAATTTCACAAATGCCACATCACAAGTGTATTATCCAGACTTACGAAACCAATGAGTAGAGGCCTCTATTAGTATCATACCAAATTGGTCCATGTGATAAAATGATTGGCCCACATATATCCCATTTAGTACTCTTCCAAATACATGGGACTCAAACTCAATTTCAATTAAGTATGATATAGTAATCACTTTTGCCTTGAGCATAGGCAGCACATGAAATCTCACTAAGATGAAGACTCTTCAGGTTCTTTAATGAGTGCCCATAAGCACTTTCAATTATTTTTCTCATCATCGTTACACCTGGATGGCCCAAATGGTCATGCCACAGGGTGAACGATTTGCAATTAGTTAACTTCTGGTTAACCACTATATTTGATTAAATAGGGTTTATGTAAGTATAATATAACCCAGAAGAAAGTGCTGACAATTTTTTCCGTTATTTTCTTTCTTCCTGAAGTAAGCGATGTAATGTAAAGATATTCTTTATCGCCCTTATTTATTGTCCCAATGTGATAACTATTGCGACGAATATCACGAAAATTGATCAAGTTTCTCTGTCATCTACTAGAAAACAGAGCATCACTTATGTTTAGTTTCGTCTCTTCAGGAAATATAGCATGTGCTCTTCCAGAGTCTTCAACCAAATTTGAAATACCCGATATAAGAATCTTTTAGTTCTTTATTGGGTGCGAAAATTTCAATGATTCTCTTAACCATATTTATACCCGGATGACTCAAATAGTCATGTCATAAAATAAGTCTTTTGGGTCTGTTAACTTCTGGTTAACTATCCCAATGGGTATCTCGGAATTAAATATTGTTTCTTTGAAAAATATGATATATGCTCTTCTGGAGCCTTTAATAAAGTATCAAATATATTAGTTGAGTAATAGCCATATGAATAACTGATAATAAGTAGGCGGCAAAGCCGACCATATAAATAATGAACCAGTAATAAAAAAATAGGCGGTTTAACTAGCCTTGAATATGCAAAATAGAAAATATGTAAAACTAAAGTTTTCTCTTTCCTTCATCTCCTCGTCAGTGGACTTCTTAAATTTTGGTCCATTCAGGGTACCATAATGCCAGTTATTATAACCGCGACTATAACCTTGTCCACTACCCTAACCACGTCCACGTTTATGACTACCTTTACAACCTCGACCACGTCCATGATGGTCATATGTGGAAACATTCACTTCAGGGAATGGTTCAAATGCAGTTGGTCGTGTCTGATGATTTTTCATCAACAATTCATTGCTTTGTTCAGTAATGAGGAGAATTTATATTAACTCTGAGTATTTTTAAATCCTCGTTCTCGATATTGCTACTATAGGAGCATATTCGAGACATGAAAAGTAGAGAATATTTTCTCTAACATATCCTTTTCAGTAATATTTTTACCGCATAATTGCAGCTGAGAGGTAATACTAACCACTGCAGAGTTATAGTCTCTGATGGTTTTAAAATCCTGCAGCAGCAACAGGTGAATCCATTTATAACCAGTTTTAAGGGGGATCATAGACATTTGATGATCAAACCTATCCTTTAAATTCAGTCAAAGGACAGGTCCTTTACTGTAATATACTCAGCTTTTAATCCTTCAGGGATATGATGCCTAAGAAATATCATTGCTTGAACGCGATCCTGCAAGAATGCGCTATTTTTCCCTTTTAATTGTATCTCTGGGATTCATAACCTCCAGGTGAATCTCAATAAGAGTCCAGGGCAAATAATTTTTGCTAAATATATCAAGAGCAGTAAACTCAAGATTAATAAAATTATAAATCACAAAAATTAGAGAATGAAAACATACCTCAAGTATTGAACAATCATCAGCTGGCTAGAGACTCGTACTGATAACGTATTATAAAACTATAGGGATATTATACTCTATTGGAAGTAATAAAAAGACAAACCCAACTATAATTAACGAAAAATAGCAAGTATTTTACAACAGAACGAGATTATTTTATTCAAATTTTTTCTTTTCCTTCACTTTGCTTTTTCCCTTTTTCCTTTCTTTTTAATTTTTTTTTATTTTTTGTTCTTCTCTTTTTTTTCTTGTTGCAGTATGTGAATATATATACAAAATGAGGGAGGGGGATGAGTCCTCAAGAGGGGGTTTAGGATTGTGAAAAGTGTCACAATTTTATTCGTGTTTAAATACTCATATATATATATATATATATGTATATGTATATATACTTAAATAGGTATTTTGCATAATTTTTAATTTTTTATGATATTTAATAATATCCAAACTCGACTCTAAAATTTGTACCTGAAAAATATCTAATATTTATAACCAGTAATTCAATATTTAAAAATTTTAAAACTCCTCTTGTTCTAATTATAAAGAAAAATATTAAAATATATTATCCAAATTTTAGAATAAAAGTAGAAAAATTTAAAAACTATTGTAAATATTGGATATTTTTTAGGTACAATTTTAGACTCAAGTTTGGATATTATTAGATAATATAGAAAATTAAAAATTATATAAAATACCTATTTACGTATATACATATACATAAATAGGTATTTAGGTAAACTGTGATAAATATCACAATTTGGGGTCATTAAGGAATGACTCATCACCCTATTTCTTTTGTATATGAATACCCTGCAAACCAACATAAAAAAGAGAGAAAGAAAATAAGAAAAGGAAGAAAAAAAAAAGAAAAAGAAAAAGAAAAGAAAGAGAAAGGGAAAACAAAAAAAATAACGAGAGAAAGAGGGAGCGAAATATTTTAATAAAATAATCATGTTATGATATAAAATACTTGCTATTTTTCTTCAAGTATATTTGGGTTTATCTTTTTATTCTCTTCTTTTTGAGTATAATATGTCTATAGTTTTATAACACGTTATCAGCACGAGTCTCTAGCCAAATAAGGATTATCATAAACTTGAGATAAAGGTTTTTTTTTTTTTTTATCCTAACCTTTTTATTTCTAATGGCTAATCTAGCAAAGCTTGACTTTACTGCTCTTGATATTAGTGGCAAGAATTATTTGCCCTGGACCCTTGATGCTGAGATTCACCTTGATATTATGAATCTCGGAGATACGATTAAAAGGGGTAATAGCGCAACCGTGCAGGGTCGAGCAAAAGCAATGATATTTCTAAGGCATCATATCCACGAAGGATATAAAGCCGAGAATCTTACTGTAAAGGCCCCGTTTGTCCTTTGGTTTAATTTAAAGGAGAGGTTTGATCACCAAAAATGCGTGATCCTCCCTAAAGCTAGCTATTAATGGATTCACCTAAGGGTGCAGGATTTTAAAACTTTAAGCGCGTATAACTCTGCGGCGTTTAGTATTACCTCCCGATTGCAAATATTACTGAGGAGGATATATTGGAAAAAAAATATTTTCAACTTTCCATGTCTTGAACATGCTCTGCAGCAGCAATATCGAGAAAGAAATTTTAAAAAAATACTTAGAGTTAATTCAATGCCTTTTTGTTTCTGAACAAAATAATGAATTGTTAATAAAAAATCATTAATTACGACCAACTGGGTCAGAGCCATTCTCTGAAGTGAATGCTGCTTCTCATGAAAATAATACATATAACCGTGGCCGTGGTCATAGTCGCGGACATGGCTGTAGTCGTGGACGTGGTCGTGGTCGTGGATGAGGTAATCAACATGGACCAAAACTTAAGCGGTCCGGCAACAATGAAGAGAAAAATAAAAGGGAGAAAACCAATCAGCCAAATTCGTCGAAAGACGCTAAAACAAGTTGTTACCACTTTGGTACAAAAGGCAACTGGTCGCGTACCTGTCATATGTTTAACCATCTGGTGAAGCTATATCAAGCACCATTGAAAGGAAAAGAAAAACTCCTAGAAACAAATTTCGCTGAAGATTATTCTCCACTTGATGTGACACATCTTGATGTCTCTGATTTCTTTGAGGATCATAGTGAGAGAATCGATCACCTGATAGGTGATGGAAGTGTTAAACTGGAATAAAATTTTATGTTTGCTGTTATATCTTTTTTATTAAGTTTGTCCTTCTTTTGATGTAATAATATAGTTTAGGGTGTGTGTAATAAAATAATATGCTTTGATGTTTTATCTTAATGGGTTATTTCGAATAAAACTTTAAATGGAATCCCACTAATACATATGTATTTTATAGAAACATAGATTTGATCAAAGATGGAGATTTATTTCTAGCAGACAGTGCAACGACACACACTATCCTCAAAAGTAAAATATATTTCTCTCAACTATGATTAGCTGAAGCGAATGTTAATACAATATCGGCTGTTTCAAATTTGGTTGAAGGCTCCGGAATAGCACATATTACGTTCCCTGAAGGGACAAAACTAAATATAAGCGATGCTCTGTTTTCCAGTTGATCACAGAGAAACCTGATCAGTTTTCGAGATATTCGTCACAACGGTTATCATATTGAGACAATAAATGAGGGTGATAAAGAATATCTTCATATTACGTCGCTTACTTCAGGAAGAAAGAAAATAGTGGAAAAATTATTAGCACTTTCTTTCGGGTTATATTATACTTACATAAACCCGATTGAATCAAATACTGTGGTTAACCAAAAGTTAACTGATTGCAAAACGTTTACCCTGTGGCATGACCGTTTGGGCCATCCAGGTGTAACAACGATGAGAAAAATTATTGAAATTTCTTATGGGCAACTATTAAAGAACCTGAAGATTTTTTCTCCTGATGAGATTTCATGTGCTGCTTGTGCTTAAGGCAAAATGATTACTAGGCCATCCCCAACCAAAATTGGGATTGAATCTCTTAACTTTCTGGAAAGAATACAAGGAGACATATGTGGGCCTATTATTCCATCATGTGGACTATTTCGATAATTTATGGTGTTGATAGACGCCTCAACACGTTGGTCACATGTTTGCTTATTATCTACTCGCAACGTGACATTTGCGAGATTCCTTGCACGAATAATCTGATTACAAGCTCAATTTTCAGATTACGCGATCCAGACGATCCGTCTTGGTAATGCAAGAGAATTTACGTCCTAAGCTTTTAATGACTATTTTATGTCAATTGGGATTATAGTTGAGCACCCTGTGGCTCACCAGCATACACAAAATGGTCTTACAGAATCTCTGATTAAACGTCTACAGCTAATTGATAGACCATTGCTCATAAAAACAAAGCTGCCTAGTTCTGCATAGGGACACGCTATATTGCACGCTGTAGCACTTAATCGTGCTAGGCTAGTTATTTATCATAAATACCCGCCATTGCAGCTTGTGTCTAGTCAAGAACCAGATATATCTTATCTACGAACTTTTAGTTGCACGGTATATGTTCCAATTGCTCCACCCCAGCGCACAAAGATGGGTCCCTAACGGAGACTGGGAATTTATGTTGGGTTTGAGTCCCCGTCAATTATAAAATATCTTGAACCATTGACTGGAGATGTTTGTACTGCACGGTTTGCAGATTGTAAATTTGACGAAATAATGTTCCCAGAATTAGGGGAGAAAAGTTAAAGATGGAAAAGAGTCAAATTATGTGGAATGCATCATCTATATCACATTTTAATTCACGTACAAATCAATTTGAAATGGAAGTCCAGAAGATTATCCATTTACAAAATCTTGTGAATCAATTACCAGATGCATTCGTTGACACGAAAAGGGTGACCAAGGCACATGTCCCAACTATGAATGCCCCCGTTTAAATTGATATTCCGAACGAATAGTCTTCTAAGACTTTGGCAAATACATCTACTGCACGCCAGAAGCATGGTAGACCTATTGGTTCTAAAGATAAGAATCCAAGAAAGAAAAGAGAGTCAAATGAACAAGTTGGCTCCATTATTAAAACTCCTGAAGAGAAAACCCCTGAAATGGTACAAATGCAAATCCAAGAAAAAGAAATTGAGGGCGAAAGGGCCCCTCGAGGGTATCAAATACCTGAGAATTGTAAAAGTGATGAAAATGTCGAGAATAAAGAAATCTCGATAAACTATGCTATTACTGGCATACAATGGGATTGAAATGAAACGATTCTCGATCAAGTGTTCGCATACAATGTGGCCGCTAATTTGACCACATAAGGTGAAGATTTTGATCCTAAATCTCTTCAATAATGTCAAAGAAGAGATGACTGGCCAAAATGGAAAGAAGCAATACAGGCGGAGCTAAACTCACTTGCGAAACGTGCAGTTTTTGGACCTGTAGTCCAAACATCTAAAAACACGAAACCCATAGGCTACAAATGGGTTTTTGTGCGAAAAAGAAATGAAAATAATGAAGTCGTGAGATATAAAGCACGATTTGTAGCTCAAAGCTTCTCACAAAGGCCAGGAATTGACTATGAAGAGACATATTCACCTATAATGGATGCAATTACATTCAGAGTTTTAATAAGCCTGGTAGTCTCTGAAAGACTCCACATGTATCTTATGGACGTAATAACGGCTTACCTATATGGATCACTTGATAATGATATCTATATGAAAGTCCCTAAAGGGCTACAAATGCCAGAAGCATATAGCTCAAAACCTCGAGAGTTGTGTTCAATTAAATTACAGAGATCACTGTATGGATTGAAACAATCAGGGCGAATGTGGTACAATCGTCTTAGTACATACCTTGTGGAAGAAGGATATGTGAACAATCCAGTTAGCCCATCGGTTCCCAAAATAATGCTAAAAAATAAAATATTACAAAAAATAATGCTGAAAAAAAAATATTTCCCAATCTACTGTTGAACCGCGTTTACTAAACGAGTTTAAATTTCAATAAAACCGGATGAAATAATACGGTTTATATCAGTATAAACCCCGTTTACTAAACGCGGTTTATATCACTGAAAACCGCGTTTACTAAACACGGTTTATAGCTAAACCGCGTTTACAAAACGCGGTTTAATGTCAGTAATCCAAAAGCCCCTTTTTTTTCACTTATACTTACCATTATGCTGCAATTCTCCAATTTTTTGTTCGTTTATAGTTTTTATTATGCCGCAATTTATGATGATTATGATATTGATCCCATATCTCTCTTAATGAAGCTCCAACATCATAAGTGGAGGTCAAATAACTCCAATAATAGTACTTGAAAGATCTCCAATGTATAAACAAAAGAAAGGAGAAGGCGAACGACGTGACTGGTGGTGGGTTAACGAGAAAGAGGCAGAGAGATGGTGAAAGCAGCAGATAGAACACGCGTGAATTAGGTAAACCTTGTAAATCGGGTCATAAAGACGCGGTTATAACAACATAAAACCGCGTCATTAAGACTCGGTTTTGTTTAGCATAAACCGCATCTTTAAGACGCGGTTTACTTAACTGAACCGCGTCTTTAAGACGCGGTTTAATATATATAACCAGTCTTTAAGACGCGGTTTATTCTAATAATAAACGCTATTTTTGCACGCGGTTTATCAAAGCCGCGTTTAGTAAACGCGGTTCAACAGTAGATTGGGAAATATTTTTTTTTCAGCATTATTTTTTGTATTTTTGTATTTTTTAGCATTATTTTGGGAACCGACTCTGTGTTTTTGTTTAGAAATCAAATTGTGGATTTGCTTTAATTGCAGTCTATGTTGATGATTTAAATATCATAGGAATGCCTGAAGTGATTAAACAAGCTGTTGCATATCTAAATAAAGAATTCGAAATGAAAGATCTCGGAAAGACAAAATATTGTCTTAGCCTGCAAATAGAGCACTTATCTTATGGAATTTTAATCCATCAATCTACTTATACCGAAAAAGTGCTTAAACATTTTTATATGGACAAGGCACATCCGTTGAGCACCCCGATGGTCGTCCGATCACTTGTTGTGAATAAGGATCCGTTTCAACCTCGAGGGGATGATAAAGAAATTCTTGGCCCTGAAGTGCAATATTTAAGTGCAATAGGTGCACTGATGTATCTTGTTAACTATACGAGACCAAATATAGCCTTTCCAATTAATTTATTGGCAAGATATAGCTCAATGCCTACCCGGAGACATTGGAATGGAATTAAACATATCTTTCGATATCTCCGTGGTACATCTGATATGGCATTATTCTATCAAAGACAATCAAGTTCGAGATTGGTTGGATATGCAGATGCAAGATATTTGTCTGATCCACATAGAGGCCATTTACAGACAGAATATTTATTCACCTATGGTGATACTGCTATATCTTGGCGATCTACCAAGCAGACAACAGTAGCAACTTCTTCAAATTATGCCGAAATACTTGCACTTCATGAAGCAAATAGGGAATGCTTATGGCTGAGATCCCTAATTCAACATGTTCAAGAAGAATACAGTCTTCCAACGATCAGGGGGAGTCCAACAATACTATATGAAGATAATGCTGCATGTACTGTTCAGATCAAAGGTGGATACATTAAAGGCGTAACTAAGCATATCTCACCGAAGTTCTTCTTTACACACGAACTTCAGAAAATGGGTAAAATAGATGTTCAACAAGTTTGCTCAAGTGAGAACCTGGCGGATCTGTTCACGAAAGCATTGCCAACAACATTTGAGAAATTAGTTCATAAGGTTGGTATACGTCGACTTAGAAATGCCCCTTAATAATATGTTCAAATGAGGAGGAGTTAAATATGAGCTGTACTCTTTTTCCCTTCGCTATGGTTTCTCTCACTGGGTTTTCCCTAGCAAGGCTTTTAAAGAGGCAGGCGTATTTAGCTTGGACATTGTATCCCATTATAACGAAAAATATCCAAAAGGGGAAGTGTTAAATATTGGATATTTTACGGGTACAATTTTAGGTTCGAGTTTGGATATTATTAAATATCATAAAAAATTTAAAATTATGTAAAATACCTATTTACATATATATACATATACATAAATAGATATTTGGGTAAACTGTGACAAGTGTCACAATTTGGGGTCATTTAGGAATGACTCACCACCCTATTTCTTTTGTATATAAATACCCCAACACACCCTGCAAATCAACAGAAAAAAGAGAGAAAGAAAACTAGAAAAGAAAAAAAAGAAAAAGAAAAGAAAGAGAATGGAAAAAAAAAGAATAGCGAGAGAAAGAGGGAAAGAAATATTTTAATAAAATAATCTCGTTCTGATATAAAATACTTACTATTTTTCTTTAAGTATATTTGGGTTTATCTTTTTATTTTCTTCCTTTTGAGTATAATATGTCTATAATTTTATAACAAAAAATATATTTTATATAAAATTTGAATGACCTTTTGTCTAGCCATTGTAATTACACGCGCCAAAAAAAAAAGCCATTGTAATTACACTTTCCACAAAACAATGAGTTACCTTCATATATTAAGTAGAAGTCTTTCATGCTCTCAAAACACTCCAATTTCAAATACTAATACTGTTCAAAAGTGCTTTTTAGACTTCCAATACAATGAAAACGAGAGGAGGAGCAAGAGAAAAGTAGAAATTGAAATATGCCCAGCATTCAATGGATTCAAATGTGTTAAATGTTGCACTATGCTGAATCATGAATCAAAATGTAATTATAATATTCATGGGCTTGCATTATATTTAATTTAATATAATCGTTTTAGGGCCTGAAAGTAATTAATCTGGGTGATGTGTTTTAAATGTGTGCTTTAAAACCGTCTACTCGCAAGCGTACGAGATCATTGTAGCTAAATCGGGTATATGGGTCGTATCCACAGGGAATCGGAATTAAGTTTGATTTTGTTATTAACGGGCGGTTGAAATCGAGTTTTGAGTTGGTTTAAATGATTTGTTAACTAAAATAGCAAAATTGACTATAAACTAAAAATGTCAATTCAATTGAGGTTAGTTCAAGGAATGAATTTAAGGTAGTATTACTCGTATTCCGTCATTATATTCTACTATAACAATGGTTTAGGAAGCTTAGGCTACAAGCACTAAGCCTGGGTTAGTATTTAAATTAGGCTTAGGGTGATGAACTAATCTAAAGGTATAACCTATCATATCACCCCTACATGAGCATTGGTTATCTCATTAGCACTACTGAATTCATTTGTCACTCCTAACCAAATATTAATTTGTATAAAAATTGTGTTTAGGGTTGGGTACAACCTCAACCCTAACCATGCGTGAAAACCAATTATGCTATGGTCTAGGCTACAAGCTCGTAGACTAACGCTAATAATTTGAAAATCTTAACATGGCCACAAGCTCACACTAAGAAAACCAAACAACGATCATAAATTCCCCACAAGTAGGGGTGTAAACGAACCGAACATTCAATGAACTACTCGTGTTCGAAATCGATTATGGCTCGTTCGTGTTCATAATTAGGGCTCGATAACTTATCGAGCTGAGTTTGAGCAGGCTCGATAAGCTTAACGAGCTGAGTTCGAACAAGGGAATGCTCGGCTCGTTAATGTTCGTGAACAGCTCGACAAGGGCTCGTTAAGGGCTCGTTAAGAACTCGTTAAAAGCTCGTTAAAAAACTCATTAAGAGCTGGTTAAAGGCTCGCTAGCAGTTAATATTAACTCCAAAATAGTTTGATAATAGCTCGATAGTAACTCGAATAACTCAGCTCGATAGGGAGCTCGACTCAATAACAAGCTCGTGTTTGTTATGAGCTCGATTTCATTTGATAACGAACTTGGCTCGGCTTGATAAGGAGCTTGAATTGGTTCAATCAGCTTAACGAGCCGAGCCGAGCCGAACTTCGAGCACAACAAAATCTTAACGAACCGAGCTCGAATAAGGGGTTGGAAAGCTCGATAAGAGCTCGGCTCGAACTCGAGCTCTATAAATCTTAATGAACCAAGTTTGAACAAGGAGATGCTCGGCTCGACTCAGCTCGTTTACACTCCTACCCATAGGGGTGCGTATATAATATAACAAAACCATTGTTTACAATAAAATATAAATCTGGGATACGGACGGCTACCCGTCCTTATCCCTAACTAAAAGTCTACTCCTCCATAGGAGTTCTAAATATCATGAAATCCAAGAAAGAAAACAATAATGATAAAACTAAGGATTTAAAGACTCCCCCAATTGATATTAATGTTGATCCTTACTTTGATTCCCCAGCACTCCGACCACCTGCGCTTCGGCGTTTGAGAACCCTTTGGATCTCGTAGCGGCTTCGGGAAGGAGAGGAGGAGAAGTGATGTGGCAAAACATGTAAAATTAGGTCTTCCCCTCTTTATTGTAGTTGTGCCGCAAAAGCGACTCCGATGGATCGGTATATTGCCGATCAATGGGCACAGGTGCGGGGTACTTCCCCCAAATCTCGCCCCACTCCCTCTCGTAACATATACATATAAATGTTATATTTTACATAATATTTTACATAATATATAAGTATAATATAATATATAATATTATATAAATATTATATAATATATAATATTATAAAATATATATATTAACTATCTACGAAACCTATTTGGGTTACCAAATTACAACCCGATTGGTTATTCTTTTCCATATGTGGTTGGGTTTCTTAAAGTAGTCTTCAATTATACCTCGATTACGTTTGATTCTGCCACTTGTCAACCTTTGTTTACTCCGTTGCATTCTAAGCCAAAATTTACCTAGATTACAACAAAACATACATGTAAAAGCCAAATATATTGCAGGAATAAGGAATAAAATATGTAAATATATGGCACATCAACATTCCCAAACTCACTCCTTACTTGTCCTCAAGCAAGATTTGGCTCAAACTAGCTAAAGATGGAAAGTTTACTCAGGCATTTAATCGCAAATGTCACTTGTAAAAATTATTGTTCAGTCATATTTGAGAGTGTACTTAAGAGTAGCGAATCCTTATGTGATGTTATTATTGCACTAGTTATAACTTAAGTCTTCGTCATTAAGGTCTTTTTACTAGTGAGTGATCTTAGAACTTCTCTTATCTTCATCTTACTTCAAAACCCTCCCACTTTAAGAAAACATAAAGATAATAAGTAAAGGAATAAGTTATCCTAACCCTTCACTGCTAATCAATAATGAAATCGAAAGGCTTCTTTTTTCTCTCTTACTTTCCCCTCCTTTTTTTTTTTTTTTAACTCAGTTAGGCATGTCTTCCTTAGACCCATATAGTGAGTTTTCGGCCGATAGCTCCCGATCCAATTGGCTCAAGATACCAAGTTTTAAGAGACCGCTACGAACCTAATGGCTCGAGTCTTAAGGATCCACAACCTAATCTGTTAGCACACACCTTTTTTTAGGTATTAGTGCTTATTTTAGTAACTACAAAGTTGATTCTTCTTAAACTTTCCCTGTGACACATGTAGCGAGCTTTCGACCGGCAGCTCTCGACCTAGTTGGCTCAAGGTACCAGGCTTTAAGATACCCCTATGGGCTTACTTGCTCGAGACACAAGGGTTACAAGAACCAACAAGTCACTTTTGTTTAAGGGGTTACTCAAGATAAAGAAATGTACAATTGATTTCAACATTGTTAGCAGTAGAATAGTGGATTCATATTCCTAAAGTTATTACCATTATTTCGACCCAAACAGTAGGATATGTCATAAGATTAAGGGTGAAAAGTAATAATCTCACTAACTAGTTAAAAGACAAAAATATGGATTCAAAAGTTTGATACAGCAATAATCTCATCTCATAAACATTCTAATCATCAAAGTACATCTCAGAACTGGTCTACAATAAGGATCACAAACAACCTCATACTCATTTACGCCTTCAAAAGTGTAGCTAATTTAGGCATTAAGCTTAAAGGACAAACAAAATTGACTCTCATCTGCCATCCCCAAACCCAAACCTTGCATTGTCCTCATTGCAAATCAACAACAGTAAATACAAGCAAGGAAAGGAAAAAGACGACTTGAGGTATGGCATATTCAGCTATGCGTGGCGAGCAAATCCAAAAAAGGAAGACAGAAATAGCAAGTTGCAATCGAAAACATAGAAGACAGAATACTAAACAGACTTGTTAGTAGTGTTAGAAATAAGGATTATACAAGTATTTAGTAAAAGAGAAACAAAGTTAGCATGGTAGGGATAATAAAAGGACCTACAATAGAAAGTTCATGTTGAAAAACAAATGAAAAAAAACTTAAAAGTAGGTTGGGTTGCCTCCTAAGAGTGCCAAGTTTAACGTCTTCAGTCGGACACCATTTAGAGCATAATGTCAACCAAAATCCGAGGCAGTGTCTGCCATAGAACTCATGTTAACCCAGTAGGGACAATCCCCAAACCCAACAGTGTTTCGAGACCCATGACTATCAAGGGGGGAAACATCACCAGCATCAAGGTAGCAAATCTCTATCCTACCAGGTGTAGGTAATGAAGCACAGTTATCGACACAGGCAGGGATATTATTACAATCATCACTTTTAGTAGAATCAGGCTTACCCAACTCTACCAAGGGGTCAATATCATCAACCATATAGCATTCCAACTCGTCCTTAGTCATCGGGTGTCGAACAAAGTTTGAGGCCTTTAATTTGCCCTTGAGATTTCTAAAGGAAACCTCCAACACTTCAGTCCTACAGTGAATCACAGCGTTGGTCGTTGCTAGGAGCGGTCAACCTAGAATAATGGGTGCGTTCTGCTTTTGCCTAGGAGTAGGGTCTATATGTAAGACGCGAAAATCAACAGGGAAGACAAACTTGTCAACCTTGACAAGTACATCTTCCACTACCGCACAAGATACTCGCTCTGTCCTATCAGCCAACTGAAGTGTAACATTCATTGGCTTAAGGTCTCCTATACCTAATTCCCGAAACACTGAGTAAGGGATGAGGTTTACACTCGCTCCTAGATCTAGCAAGGCTCTGCTAGTGTAACGCTCTCCTAAGATGCATGGAACCGTAAAAGTCCCGAGGTCTCGAAACTTGAGTGGGGCGCCTGATACTAAAATACTGCTCACCTTCTCGGTGAGCCGGACCTTATTCGGGATATGTGCTTGTGCATGCTTCTTTTTGGTGTAGAGGTCCTTGAGGAACTTGGCATACATAGGAATGTGTTTAATGGCTTCAATCAACAGCAAGTTGCTCTTCACGTCCTTAAACACATTTATGAGCTCAGCCCTCTTTGGCTCGTCCTTCTTCTTTGGTCCTATAAGGGTCGAAAGAAAAGGGACAACGGGTTCAAAAACCCTTTCTCGTGATCCCTCCCTATCAGCAGTGGGAGGGGGAGTCACATCCTTCTCAGTTTCAACCTCAACTTCCCTAAGGTTCTCCTCTCCTGAAACCGACACAATCTGAGCTTGCTCGTGAATGAGCAAGCTAGGGTTAGAACTATTTGATCCTGTGGGTTTTGTGAGTGGTTGGGAAGGTAACCTCCCTTTCTCTGTCCTATTCAATGCATGGGTCAACTGTCTTATCTGGGTCTCTAATTTGGCGATAGATAGCAAGTGAGACCGAACCAGTTGTGTGTTATACTCCATAAAGTGGAGCATACGCTCCTCGAACTGTGACATAAATCCTAGAGGTGGAGGATGAGGGTCATTATGAGTAACATTGGAGTGAGGTCAAACATCATACCTATGCCCTCCCTGAAAAACGGGAGGGTGCACTTGTTTCATGGGTTGATATTGATTGGCGTCCTACTTCCACAAGAAGTTCGGATGATCGTGCCACTCAGAATTGTAGGTGTTTGAGAATGGGTCTCTATTTCCTGAATATCCTTGAGCTACATGAACCTGTTCCTGCACGTATTCGAGGAATTATGATGCATATAAACAATTAAGCACAGAATGGTCCTCACCCGAACAAATGTCACACGGAGTAATACCACATGATGACTCAACTACGTTGACCATGCGCACATTAATAGGATTAGAATCTGATCCATCTTCCTACTCAGGGCGTCTAGTCTACGGTTGACATTATCGGTGGGTGGTACTTCGTAGACACTATGTGTACCCCCTCTAGCCACCCTCATAGAAGAGGCTTGGTCGAGAGAGTGTTCGCTGAGGCGCTCAAATAGCATCCATGCCTCGTCATCGTATTGTTGGTTAAATGCTCTTAAGAAGCTCCTTGAATCTACCCCAAATCTTGTGAAATTGTTCTTGATCCTTTTGTTCAAAACTATTAATTGCCCGCCTAACAGCAATAGTTCTGGCTGTAGGATAAAATTTGATCAGGACCTTATACAGGAGGTCAGCCCTAGTGGTGATTTCAGCTCTTAAAAGAGACTGAAAGCACCTTTTGGCTACATTTTTTAGCGAGAATGGAAAAAGTTGTAGTCGAATAGCATTAGTTGAGACATCTTGAAAATAGGAAGTTTTGCAAATTTCTATAAATGCATCAAGGTACTCATATGGGCTCTTTATCGGCTTCCCATAGAAAGTGGGAAGCATGTTGATGATCTCAGGCTCAATTTCAAAGTTTGCATTACCCACGGCATGTAACATAACTCCAGTGGGTGCGACGGACATGTGGGGAATGAAGTGGTCCCCAATCGTAAGCAGTGCAAAGTTAGGCATTCTAAATAAATATAACTAAAACAAAAAGAAAAGTAAAAATAAATGAACAAAGAAAAATAAATAGAAAAGTAACTAATGAAAAATAAGTTTTTTAAACGAAGAAAAAAATTAAAATTAAAATAAAAAAATAAAAATACTAAAATAAAAATACTAAAAATAAACGGAAAAAACAGAAAAAAAAAGTAAAGTAATTTTTATTTATTTATTTAAATTTCTTTCTTAAACAAAAAATAAATAAATATTCAAATAAATAAAAGAAAATAACTTATTAATTTCAAAATCAACTTAGCTTACCGATTCACCGGCAACGGCTCCAAAAACTTGATGTGTTTTAAATGTGTGTTTCAAAGCCGTGTACTCGAAAGCGTACCAGATCATTGTAGCTAAATCGGGTATATGGGTCTTATCCGCAATCGAAGTTAAGTTGGATTTTGTTATTAAAGAGCGGTTGAAATCGAGTTTTGAGTTTGTTTAAATGATTTGTTAACTAAAATAGCAAAACTGATGATAAACTAAAAGTGTCAATTCAATTGATGTTAGTTCAAGGAATGAATTCAAGGTAGTATTACTCATATTTCGTCATTATATTCTACTATAACATTGGTTTAGGAAGCTTAGGCTACAAGCACTAAGCCTGGGTTAGTATTTAAATTGGGCTTAGGGTTATGCACTAGTCCAAAGGCATAATCTATTATATCACCCCTACACATAGCATAGGTTATCTCATTAGCACTAATTAATTCCTTTGTCACTCCTAACCAAATATTAATTTGTATAAAGATAGTGTTTAGGATTGGGTACAACTTCGACCCTAACCATACGTGAAAACCAGTTATGCTATGGTCTAGGCTACAAGCTCGTAGACTAACGCTAATAATTTGAAAATCTTAACATGGCTACAAGCTCATACAAAGAAAACCAAACAACGATAAAAAATTCCCCACAGGGGTGCGTATATAACATAACAAAACCATTGTTTACAATAAAATATAAATCTGGGATACGGACGGCTACCCGTCCTTCATCCCTAAACTAAAAGTCTACTCCTCCATAGGAGTTCTAAATATCATGAAATCCAAGAAAGAAAATAATAATGATAAAACTAAGGATTTGAAGACTCCCCCAATTGATGTTAACGTTGATCCTTGCTTTGATTCCGCCAGCACATCGACCACCTGCGCTTCAGCGTTTGAGAACCCTTTAGATCCCATAGCGGCTTCGGGAAGGAGAGGAGGAGAGGGGATGTGGCAAACGATGTAAGATTAGGTCTTCCCCTCTTTATTTTTAGTTGCGCTGCCAAAGCGACTCCAATGGATCGATATATTGCCAATCGATCGGCACAGGTGCAGGGTTCTTCCCCCAAATGTCGCCCCACTCCCTCTCGTAACATATATATATATATATATATTATATTTTATGTTACATATAATATAATATATAATATTATAAAATATATATTAACTATCGACGAAACCTATTAGGGTTATTGAATTACAATCCGATTGGTTATTCTTTTCCACATGTGGTTGAGTTTCTCAATGTAGTCTTCAATTATGCCTCGATAACATTTGATTCTGCCACTTTTCAACCTTTGTTTGCTCCGTTGCACTCTAAGCCAAAATGTACCTAGATTACAACAAAACATACATGTAAAAGCCAAATATATTGGGGGAATGAAGAATAAAATATGTAAATATAAGGCACATCAATGGGTAATTTAGAAAAAGAAAAAATCTATTTATTAATCACCCATATTAAATTACCCATTAATAAACAAAGAGTTACAATTGGAATTGCGTATGATTTGTTGAATTAACCAATTGATTTTCTCAATTAGTGAATTGGATTCGTTCCATTTAGATAAAGATTAGTTCTTGTTCTCTAATTGGATTAATTGGTCTTTAACTTTTTGTAGTCAGCCATGAGTTTCAAATTTATAATTGATGATTCAATTAAGGGTTATTTACATTTTAGTACCCCAACATTTTTGGAAATAATAAAAAGGACCCTGGCCTTTTTAAATTATTAAAAAGGCCCCTAATTTTTTCTTGTATTAATGAAAAGACCACTCTTAAGCGTGATGACATTATTTTTCATCAATAGAACTGACGTGGAAACTGTATTTTTATTAATGCTATAATAAAATGCCCCAAAGTATGCTTCAACATCCTTATATTTACTCTATGAGCATAAAATTCAAGATATTGTATTATGTAGAAGCCATCTATTTTCGCTTAATTTGTTTCTAAATATGGTTATTAAAGGGTATTTTTTTCATTTACTATAGCATTAATAAATCGCAGCCGTCACGCTAGCTCTGTCGGCTAAAAATGACATCGTGACGTCGGAAATGAGCCTTTTTATTATTGTGACAAAAGTTTAGGGGCCTTTTTATTCATACGACAAAAACATAGGGGTCTTTTTAATAATTCAAAAAGGTCAGGGTCCTTTTTATTATTTTTAAAAACGTTAGGGTACTAAAAGGTAAATAACTCTTCAATTAACATATAGGATTGATTTTGATAAATAAATAGATTTGTTCTTTTATTTAAATTGAATCAATTTAGTACAGATTTAGTAGTACCACATGAGTGGTTAAATTAATCAAATGGTTATGTCATTTCAAGAAATTGATTTTTTCATTCTCTTGAATAAATTACTATTGACTTTTGTAGTCATAACATCAGTTCTTAAAGTCGAAATAAGTTGCTATTGACCATTGTGGTCATAACATCAGTTGCTAAAGCCGAAATAAATTACTATTGACTTTTGTGGTCATAACATTAGTTGTTAAAGTCAAAATAAATTGCTATTTACTTTTATGGTCATAACATCAGGTGTTATAATCATGAACTATTGTTTAATTACTAAGCAAGATTGGTTCCTTGTTTGAATTTAGTAATTCTTGTGGACTTTTGTTGTCCTTTTTGAGTTATTGAAATGGATTTGTTCCTTATTGAGTTGAATGATTGATTCAATTTCACATTATAAGTTATGTTGTTTGAGATGATTATGAGCTAGGCAAAATTGTCGATCTAATGGCCTCAGATGTAATGTGATAATGTAGTTAATTGAAAATTAAAAGTATGAGCCTTAGTTTAATGTGCTTATTTTTGCTATTTAAGTGATTATGAAATGTGGCACAAGAAGATAACCTATCTATTATTTAGAAGAGCTTTGAGAGACTCTATACAGTAACTATGTCCGCAACAAAACTCAGTGAGCCCTAGCAAATGGAATATGGTAACCATAATTGTTGTTTAAAAAAAAATGCAGTGCACATTATACTATGTTGTGTTATATGTACGATAGCCTTAGTGGCATTTGAGAACTATAGCAATGCTAGGCCTACATGAAACTAAGTTAAGGATCACTTATGTTTTAAAAAAAAAAATTTTTTTTTTCTTCTTTTTTTCTTTTTAAAAAAAATAAAAATAAAGGAGATTAAAAGATTCAAATAAACTTTAGGCGATCACCTCTTGGTGATGTAAGCCATTATCTGGTGAATTATGAGATTCTAGAAATGAGAATTACCTAAGCTATAGGCTCTAGTAGTGATATATTCACTATACATGACCCTAGGTGGAGCCAAATGGAGCCACTAATGATCATGGATGAGTAAATTAAGATATTTTTTATCTTGAGTTGGAATTAAAGTATCGAGAAGCCAATTGAGTCACTTCTAATTGCTTGGTCTGTGAGACCTAAGCATGAAGGTTTTGTGCCTAAGCCTAGCTAATTTTCTCAAAAATCATCTACCTTAGTGGATTGTCTTAGTAAACGGCATATTTTCATAGAATGGTTAGCCATGCTCTTATATGTCTTGAGCTAAAAAAGGTACCTTTCTCTACCAACATTAAAATTATGCTTGTGTTTTCATTTAGCTTTAGTAGCTCCTTTTTATATTTGGATATAGTCTTTTGAGTAAAGTTAGTTAGACTTGGATTATTATAACGCCTAAAGAGTATTTGTTACTTTTATATTTGCTAAGTGAACTATTAAGTGGCATGCTTGTTTTTGTTGTATTCATCCGAAAAAAAATAAATCGATTAGTTCGGAAAGGCTAATTGGAGTCTATCTCTAAGGTACACTTCTCTTTGTGAGTTGTGTTTAGTAGAAAAGGCAATTACCAAAGGCTTAGTAGAAAAGGCAATTACCAAAGGCTTTTTAGTCAAGCTTTAATAAGAACCCGCTAATTGGAGTTTGATCTATTCAAACACTTGTATACTTGTGAATGTAAAGGTAGGAAAATAGTGCGCTACACTTTGTTACATTCATAGACTACCATTTACATTATTGATATGTTTACCTTTTACTTTGTCATTTTGAAGTATTGATTTGTTCAAGTGCTTCATATAGGATGTTGAAATTCAAATATGAGATTTGTGTAAACTCTTCGTAACTATAAAGTAGTTAATATTTGTCTGATTTGTTCAAGGCATTTGTAGAATAAGGGTGTTCCTAGTAGTCAATAGAAGATTCCTAAAATGTCATAACAAAATGTTGTTGTAGATCAAAGGACTTGAAACCTTATTGATATGGTTTGGTCAACGACAGCAGAAGCAACTCTACCTAAAAATTGTTTGGGAGATTTGTTTTTGTCTACTGAGTATATGCTTGACACTATTTACTGTAAGTCTATCAATAGTGAACACTACACCTTATAAGTTAAGGAATAGTGTCAAACTTGTCATAGGCCATGTTCATCTAAATTGACGTTGTAGTTATGTCCATAACTAATTGCACAATTAGGGGAACTTGATCTACCATATGTGTGATTTTGTTGACAAGCATCCTTGTAGAGGTATAACATGAGTAAAGTCATGTGTGTTGACTTCTTGGAGGATGTGTTCCTTAGTGTGTGAAGTTAAATTAAAAGAGAATTTTCGAGTTCTCAAATGAGGATTCCACCATTGCTTGGCAAAGGTGGGGAAGTTTAAGTTTTCTCAAACTCAAGGGTTCACCAAGGATAGTGGGAGTGCGATGAGTTGTAATTAGGTTACACTCATATATTGGGATAAACCTAAACTGCGTAACACTGATCATAGTCTCATTATGTGGTGCTATTTTCATATCAAAAGTAATTGTTTTCTACACTCTTTGTTGAAATAGGAAACTGCTTCATATGTAAAAGCATATGAAGCAAGTAGGTCTTGTTTATATCTTAAAAACAGGCGTTTCTTGTTTAAGCGCAAAGTAAATGAATCAATTAATAAAAATGAGACCATTTAGTAAGTGGGTGTTTATACTAAATTGAGGGTATAGACTATAATGATGTATTTCTTTCGTAGTGAGAATTGCCTTGATAAACCTAGCATTTTGTTGTAGTTGCTCAATTGGACTTAGTGTTCTTCAAAATGAATGTCAAAATGATTATTCAAAATAGATAGTTTGAATGCAAAGACTTTTATAGGTCAACCCTTTTTGTTTCATCAAAAATGTCTCCTAAACGATCTATTTATAGTCTTCAGCGGTCATCATGCAGCGGAAGTGGTATTCCATACTATTTTTGGTTTGTCCATAATTGATGGGGACTATTTTCATTATGTAAAAAAAAAAGATAATAAAAAGATGAAAAGAGAGAATCTTGTTTCTCTCCTCGTGTGTTAATGACATCCGTTGGAAGAAAGCAATATGGAAATGACTTAAGCTACTTAATGGTGATTGTCTTTATTTTTGAATGAAAGAAAAGAGTAATGCAAACTATGTGTTCATGGATGAGTTCCTAATAAGTCATTCTAAAGGTCTCTTAGTTAGTCTTGAGTGACCTTTATTAAGAAATCCCATATGATTTTAGATGTATTGCTAAAACTCATGGATAGTCCTATCGTGCAGTGTCGCAAGTAAAGATTTTAGCATTGCCTCAAAACAAACGAGAAAGGGAATAGATGAGCAACGTTCCTTATTCAAGCATTATAGGAGTTTAATGTACACTATGTTGTGTACACTCTTGAATATTTGTTTTACTGTTGAGATGGTATGTCCATGCTCAAGTTGTCAAACCAATTAATTAATAGATAAGAAAATCTTCAATTACCTTCGTGGTATTGTAGTTTTGGTCCATTGTTACCTAGGTGGTGATATAAGACTAATTAGACTATTAGTTCAAATTGGATGGTGACCGAGATGAGCGTAGATAACTTGACAATGTGTTTGTTCTTAAAGATGGTGTTGTTTCTTTCTCTTAAATGTGACAAGAAGGCATTACCCTATCCATGTCAAAATCCAAGTATGAAGATTGTGCAGTAGCCTAAAGACCTATGTGGTTGAGAAAGTTTAACTATGGTTGAATGTAACAACTATTTCTAGGCACCTGTTTTGGTGCAAGTCGACGACATCACTACAATGCAAATGTGCAAAAGGACGGAACTTATTTCTCATGCAATTTTGTGAATGGCTTCTATGTTATTCAGTCTTGTTCGTATGAGTGACCTAAGACACATCAATGTAAAGATGTCACTAGGCTATGATCAGTCCACTCATACGGATGATCACCTTGATGCTAAATGCATGGGAGATGAGTCCACATGAGGTCATGTTTTGAGTCAACATGGATCTCATCATGCCTTTATGCATGAGTTGTATGAGAGGCATAGGAAACAATGTTGCCTCAGCTAGTCTGAGATGAGATTCAAAAGAGTCGAACATGGATTTCATTAACTTGTTCCATATCATGCCTGTTAGATAGCTGAATTTTAGCGGTATATTGTGTATTGCCTATGAGGAAATTCGTGTGCTATAAATGATATAGTGACATGCCAAGTTAAGTGGGAGCTATGCATAACATACATATCATACTGTATGTTCCATGAGACGACCGGACTTGAGAGTGATTGAGTAGATTCCCTCTTCTTTATTGTGTGAGCTTTTGGACCTAATAGTCCATGTTGGTACCCTTTGGGACTTGGAACCATGTCATGAAATTGGAAACTGGTGCTGCTACTTTATTGTGCAATCCAAGGGCCATGATAGATATGGTCCAGCGGAACACATCTATGAAAGCGAGTAGGCCAAGATGGATTGGTGTGTGTGTCCAAGGAAAAGCTATTTTGGCGTGAGGGATCAATGGTGCTAGACTCTTGGTGATGCCAAATGGTTTGGGGTATTATGAACTTACTTATGTGTTCTTAAGGTATTATGTTGGTTAGATGGTGACTTAATATAATATGCTCGTTTATTCTTTGTATCGTTTGGTTTCACGTCCCATTACTTGTATGAAGTGAGAAAGTAGCCTTAGTGGCTGAGTGGGAGATGTTGGATATGACTTGGCCAGCCAATAAAGTTGAGCATATCTCAATTATTAAGATATATTGATTATTTATTCCACGAAAGTAGTGGGGTTCTTCTCTCTTAAAATGAGGGAGTAATGGTTTAGAGGAGAATTAAGGTTTAGTGCCTATAAATGGAGTCTCTCCTCTTCCCATGATAATTAATTCACTTATTCACTCACCTCTCTCTAGAGTCACCATCGTCAACTCTTGGTTTTGTAATGTGGAAAACATAGAAGACTTCGGTAGCCCTCTAAGTCAATACTTCAAGTTCCTAAGGCGATCTAGTAAAGCAAAATAGTAAGGCAAGTCTCGATCCTGTTCACAATTGTGGTATTTTGTAAACTTAGTTCTTGTGCATTTACCTATATTTCCCTTCAGTCTTAGCCCAACTAACTAAAATCCTAAATAAGTTAATCCATTAGGTTACAAATAGAAAACCCCATACAAGCTTAAAACTGCATATTTCCACTCTCAAGCCGTCGGAAAAACGCTGCAATCACTGCCATCGGCAAACAATAATATATGCTACAACACAACTAATATTTAAGTAAGGAAAGAGGAAAGTCCAATAGACTGTAATGGCCTCCATGGTTGGTGATCGGGTCAAATCTATTATTATATTTATGGCTAATATCAAACGTTGGGGAGAACGACAACAGTTAGCGAAGGGGAGAGGCCGCGTTGAGCAATGAGAAGTAGTGTCACGGTGTGGCATTAGTCAATTTACGTGTTTATTTTCTCAACAAATGGAAAAAAAACTAAAAGGAAATTATTCATCCGGAAAATAAGGAAAAAATAAAATGAATAAAGATAATTTTTGTGGTACAAAAAATTTTTGAACAAAATAAAAAAATTTCAAAAAAAAAAAAAATTCAAAAACAGAAAAAAAGAATTCATTTATATATTCTACTAAATTTTTTTCCCCCCAAAAATGACTACTACTTCGAAATAAAGTAGGTAACAGAAAAACTTTATAAAATTTTTAAAGTCATTTGATGAAAATAATTTAATAATTATTGCCTAAATAAGTAACAAAATAAGGCATCTAACTATTTGTGCACTATATTTATGCCATATTATAAAGACATCACAATGGACATTGAATATGTATTACGCAAAAAAAACTCATCATCAAATATTTAGTTTCAAGTAAGAAACTATGACTTAGAGTTTTTTAAATTACAAACATCTTCCATGTATCATATGAAAAGCAACAAATTTATATATTGATCAAATATTTACAGATATAATAAGTCAAAAAAAAAAAAGCGTCGGATGGGGATTCGCTACTACCTTATTATTTTTCCTCAATACTAATACCATTTTATTTAAAAAATCAATTGTTATGCACATGAATTTTATCCGAGGAGCACAAAATAAGGGAAATCATAACAAATAGACCCCCACCCCCACCTTTAATCTTTTTCCAACGCCTATTTCCTAAAAGCAACCCTTTTGGACTATTTTGCCCTTTTCACTCAAGTCCCTGCCATTCACTCTCTCTCTTCTCTGCAAGACCCTCTCATTTAATGCAAAAGTAACTTTTTGACTTTTTGGTTTTCATTCTCTCATTCCCATTCTCTTCCCGCTCAGTTGTCTTCCTTTTTTCATATCTCATTCTCTCTTCTTTCTTCTTCTTCTATCATTTTCGAATTTTCGAGCTCTATTCTCCGCATCCTGCGTGCTTCCTCGTCCTACTTGGGCCCTTGGGTAGTTGTATGTGGCGGCTTTGGAAGAAGAAGAAGACTTTGTAAGAACGGATTTGAAGCATTGTAGCATTACGATAGGTTCAAGGTTGAGTCATTACACATTTCACGGTTTTTAGATCCGACATTGACAGTAAAATAATCATTTCATGCATTGGTCGTTAATAGATCTCTATCAAATGAGGTTGATGTGTTACAAGTCATTTATGGTGTATGATTGATGTAAATGGTGTATAATAATTTTGTTTTGGCATGTTTCAACTCATTAATGGTGTATGATTAATCATACACCGTGTATGATTGGTTTAAATGGTGTATTATCATGTTGTGTTGGTGTTTTTCAAGTCGTTAATGGTGTATGATTAATCATACACCGTGTATGATTGATTTAAATTGTGTATTATCATGTTATGTTGGTGTTTTTCAAGTAATTAGTAGTGTGTTAATCATACACTGTGTATGATTGGTTGTAATGGTGTGAAATCAAATTGTGTTAGTGTGTTTCAAGTAACTAGTGGCGTATGATCAATCATACACCATGTATGATAGGTTTTAATGGTGTAAAATCAACTAGTGTAGCCATGTTTCAAGTATTAAGTGCATGATAGGTTTTAATGATGTGAAATCAACATGTTTAGGTTTGTTTTAAGTCATTATTGGTGTACGATTAATCATACACCGTGTATGATTAGTTTAAATGGTGTGAAATCAACTTGTTTAGGTATGTTTCAAGTAATTAGTGGTGTATGATCAATCATACACCGTGTATGATAGGTTTTAATGGTGTGAAATCAACTTGTTTAAATGTGCTTCCAGTAATTAATGGTGTATGATTACTCATACACCGTGTATGATTGGTTTAAATGGAGTGAAATCAACTTGTGTTAGTGTGTTTTAAGTAATTAGTGGTGTATGATCAATCATACACCATGTATGATAGGTTTTAATGGTGTGAAATCAACTTGTTTAGGTGTGTTTCAAGTAATTAGTGGTGTATGATCAATCATACACAGTGTATGATAGGTTTTAATGGTGTAAAATCAACTTGTTTAGGTGTGTTTCAAGTCATTAATGGTGTATGCTTGATTATACACCGTGTATTATAGGTTTCAATGGTGTGAAATCAAGTTGTTTAGGAGTGTTTAAAGTCATTAATGGTGTACGATTAATCATACACCGTGTATGATAGGTTTTAAATGGTGTGAAATCAACTTGCGTCAGTGTGTTTAAAGTAATAAGTGGTGTATAATCAAGCATACACCATGTTTGAAAGGTTTTAATAGTGTGAAATTAACTTGTTTAGGTGTGTTTCAAGTCACTAATGGCGTATGATTAATCGTAAACCGTGTATGATTGGTTCAAATAGTGTGAAATCAACCCGTGTTAGTGTGTTTAAAGTTATTAGAGGTGTATGATTAACCAAACACCATGTATGATTGGTTTTAATAGTGTGAAATCAACTTGTCTGCATGTGCTTAAAGTAATTAGTGGTGTATGATCAATCATACACTGTGTATGATAGGTTTTAATGGTGTAAAATGAACTTGTTTAGGTGTTTTTCAAGTCATTAATGGTGTATGATTAATCATAAACCATGTATGATTGGTATGAATGGGGTGGAATCAACTTGTGGTAGTGTGTTTTAAGTAATTAGCGGTATATGATTAATCATACACCGTGTATGACACGATTTAACGGTTGAAATCAATTTGTTTAGGAGTGTTTCAAGTCATTAATGGTGTATGATTAATTATACACAGTGCATGACTAGTTTAAATGGTGTGAAATCAACTTGTGTTAGTGTGTTTTAAGTTATTAGTAGTGTATGACAGGTTTTAATGGTGTGAAATCAACTTGCTTAGGCGTGTTTCAAGTAACTATTGGTGTATGATCAACCATACACCGTGTACGATAGGTTTTAATGGTCTGAAATCAACTTGTTTAGGCATGTTTCAAGTCACTAATGGCACATGATTGATCATACACCGCGTATAATTGGTTTAAATTGTGTGAAATCAACTTGTGTTAGTGGGTTTTAAGCAATTAGTGGTCTAGGATCAATCATACACCGAATATGATAGGTTTTATTGGTGTGAAATCAACTTGTTTTGGTGTGTTTCAAGTAATTAGTCGTGTATGATCAATCATACACCGTGTATGATAGGTTTTAACGGTGTGAAATCAACTTGTGCTCATGTGTTTTAAGTAATTAGTCGTGTATGATCAATCATACACCGTGTATGATATGTTTTAATGGTGTGAAATCAACTTGTGTTAGTGTGTTTTATGTAATTATTGGTGTATGGTCAATCATACCCCTTTATGATAGGTTTTAATAGTGTGAAATCAACTTGTTTAAGTGTGTTTCATATAATTAGTGGTGTATGATTAATCATACACCTTGCATGATAGGTTTTAATGGTGCAAAATCAATTATTGTAGGTGTGTTTCAAGTAATTAGTGGTGTTTGATCAATCTTACACAGTGTATGATAATTTTTAATGGTGTGAAATCAGCTTGTTTTGGTGTGTTTCAAGTAATTAAGGGTGTATGATTAATCAGACACCGTGTATGATTGGTTTAAAGGGTGTGAAATCAACTTGTGTTAGTGTGTTTTAAGTAATTAGTGGTGTAAAATCAATCTTACACCATGTATGATAGGTTTTAATGGTGTGAAATCAACTTGTTTAGGTGTGTATCAAGTAATTAGTTGCGTATGATCAATCATACACCGTGTATGATAGGTTTTAATGGTGTGAAATCAACTTGTTTATGTGTGTTTCAAGTCATTAATGGTGTACGATTAATCATACACCGTGTGTGATTGGTTTAAATGGTATGAAGTCAACTTGTGTTAGTGTGTTTTACGAAATTAGTGGTGATTATAGGTTTTAATGGAGCAAAATCAAGTTGTTTAGGTGTGTTTCAAGTCATTAATGGTGTATGATTTATCATACACCGTGAATGATTGGTTCAAATAGCGTGAAATCAACTTGTGTTAGTGTGTCTTAAGTAATTAGTGGTGTATGATCAATCGTACACAGTGTATAATTGGTTTTAATGGTTTGAAATCAACTTGTTTAGGTGTGTTTCAAGTAATTAGTGGCGTGTTATAAATCCTACACCGTGTATGGTAGGTTTTAATGGTGTGAAATCAACGTGTTTAGGTGTGTATCAAGTAATTAGTGGTGTATGATCAATCACACACCGTGTATGATAGGTTTTAATGGTGTGAAATCAACTTGTTTAGGTATGTTTCAAGTCATTAATGGCATATGATTAATCATATACCGTGTATGATTGCTATAAACGATGTGAAATCAACTAGTGTTAGTGTGTTTTAAGTAATTAGTGGTGTATGATCCATTATACACCGTGTATGATAGGTTTTAATGGTGTGAAACCAACTTGTTTAGGTGTGTTTCAAGTAACTAATGGTATATGATCAACCACACACTTTGTATGATAGGTTTTAATGGTGCGAAATTAACTTGTTTAGGCATATTTCAAGTCATTAATGGTGTATTATTGGTTTAAATGGTGTGAAATCAACTTGTGGTAGTGAGTTTTAAGTAATTAGTGGTATATGATTAATCACATACTATGTATGATTGGTTTCAATTGTGTGAAATCAGCTTGTTTAGATGTGTGTCAAGTAATTAGTGGTGTATGATCAATTATACACCGTATATTATAGGTTTTAATGCAGTAAAATCAACTAGTGTAGGTGTGTTTTAACTAATTAGTGGTGTATGAACAATCGTACACCACTAATGATAGGTTTTAATGGTGTAAAATCAACCTGTTTAGGTGTGTTTCAAGCCATTAATGGTATATATGAATAATTATACACCGTGTATGATTGTTTTAAATGGTGTGAAATCAACTTGCTTAGGTGTGTTTCAAGTAATTAGTGGTGTATGATCAATCATACACCGTGTATAATAGGTTTTAATAGTGTGAAATCAACTTGTTTAGGTGTGTTTCAAGTCATTAATGGTGTATGATTAATCATACACCGTGTATGATTTATTTTATTGTGTGAAATCAACTTGTTTTGGTGTGTTTCAAGTAATTAATGGTGTATAATTGATCATACAACTTGTATGAAGGTTTTAATGGTGTGAAATCAACTTGTTTAGGTGTGTTCAAGTCATTAAAGGGGTATGATTGATCATAAACTGTGTATGATTGGTTTAAATGGTGTGAAATCAACTTGTGTTAGTGTTTTAAGTAATTAGTGGTGTACGATCAATCATACACCGTGTAGGATAGGTTTTAATGGTGTGAAATCAACTTGTTTAGGTATGTTTCAAGTAATTAGTAGTGTATGATCAATCATACACCGTGTATGATTTATTTTATCATGTGAAATCAACTTGTTTTGGTGTGTTTCAAGTAATTAATGGTGTATAATTGATCATACAACATGTATGAAGGTTTTAATGGTGTGAAATCAACTTGTTTAGGTGTGTTCAAGTCATTAAAGGGGTATGATTGATCATAAACTGTGTATGATTAGTTTAAATGGTTTGAAATCAACTTGTGTTAGTGTTTAAAGTAATTAGTGGTGTATAATCAATCATACACCGTTTATGATAGGTTTTAGTAGTGTGAAATCAACTTGTTTAGGTATGTTTCAAGTCACTAATGGTATATGATTAAGCATAAACCGTGTATGATTGGTTCAAATAGTGTGAAATCAACTTGTGTTAGTGTGTTTTAAGTAATTAGTTGTGTATAATTAACCATACACCGTGTACGATCAGTTTTAATGGTGTAAAATCAACTTGTCTAGTTGTGTCTCAAGTAACTTGTGGTGTATGATCAATCATACACCGTGTATGATAGGTTTTGATGGTGTGAAATCAATTCGTTTAGGTGTGTTTCAAATAATTAGTGGTGTATGATTAATCATACACCGTGTATGATATGTTTTAATGGTTTAAAATCAACTAGTGTAGGTGTGTTTCAAGTAATTAGTGGTGTATGATCAATCATACACCGTATATGATAGGTTTTAATGGTGTGAAATCAACTTGTTTAGGTGTGTTTCAAGTCATTAATGGTGTGTGATGAATCATACACCGTGTAAGATTGGTTTGAATGGTGTGAAATCAACTTGTGTTAGTGTGTTTTAATTAATTAGTTGTGTTTAATCAATCGTACACCGTGTATGATAGGTTTTAATGGTGTGAAATCAACTTGTTTAGATGCGTTTCAAGTAATTAGCGGTGTGTGATCAATTATACACCGTGTATGATAAGTTTTAATGGTGTATTATCAACTTGTTTAGGTGTATTTCAAGTGATTAATGGTGTAAGATTAATCATACACCGTGTTTTTAAATGGTGTGAAATCAACTTGTGTTAGTGTATTTTAAGTAATTAGTAGTGTATGATTAATCATACACCGTGTATTATAGGTTTTAATGGTGTGAAATCAACTAGTTTAGGTGTGTTTCAAGTACTTGGTGGTGCATGATCAATCATAAACCATTTATAACTGGTTTAAATGGTATGAAATCAACCTGTGTTAGTGTGTTTTATGTAACTTGTGGTGTATGATCAATCATACACCGTGTATAATAGGTTTTAATGGTGTGAAATCAACTTGTCTAGGTGTGTTTCAAGTAATTAGTGGTGTATGATCAATCATAAACCGTGTATGATTGGTTTAAATGGTGTATTTTCATGTTGTGTTGGTAGTTTTCAATTAATTAGTGGTGTATGATTAATCATACACCGTGTATGATAGGTTTCAATGGTGTGAAATCAACTTATCTGGACAAGTTGTGGATAAATACTTGTTTATTCTTGTACGTCCAAAGGATATCGTTTGAAGAAGGAAGCGGTGTTGAGACACTATAAGAAGCAAAAGCAGCTCTTCAGTAACTAATAGACAAGGGCAAAGTGTGCAATTTATAGCAATGAAAGTCACAGCGCTTTCAAAAATCCATCTGACGATGGCTGCAACCTTAACCGATTAGTGCTTTTTGTCTTAGTAAGGTTATAACTAATGTTGTGGGTGTTTTGGTATACAAATAGTATGTCGCGGGTGGCAGCTAAAGGGGGCTTGTTTATCATCTCTTACTAATTCTGGTTTTTGGTTTTTGAGAAACTATGAATCTTGGCTTTTAAAACTGTCCCTTCCTATTTATGGTTTGTCGATATCTGTTTTTATTCAAATTAGAAAAAATTTGAAAGTAAACCTAGATGAGAAAAATCTTTTTCAAGATATGGCTTGAAAATCCAAAAAAGCTAAATAAAAGATGACATAAAACAATCCCTAAATTACAAAGTGTAACTTGATATAAATAAGTAAATGTACGAAACAAATGAGGTGGTTTTGATGTACATGACTCCTAATAAGTTAACTGGTGCATATGCTGTTACCATTATAAAATTAAAGAGCGGGTTGACTTTATTCAAGTATTTGGTTGTTTATAAATTTAATTAATTTAAATTGAACGTAATCTATTTTTATAAGGGAAGTAACAAAAAAGAAACTTTTCCTAAGAAATTGAAAGCAAAAGTTAAAAAATTTCTAGTCAATATCTCATTACCTTGTTGTCATGTAAATAGTCGCAAAAATCGATACACAATGAACAAATTTTTGATTCTAAAACAGAACATATGAATACAAGAAAATAAAGAGACGCAGGATCCATATTTTCTTTCAGTTCCCTCTTCCTATATATCATTTTCCCTTTCTATTTGAATAAAATGAATATATAGCTATATTATCGGCTGATTAAATCTTACACTGCCCTACAAAAAAAAAAAAACAAAAAAAAAACAAAAACACTAGAAAGAACATGTGCCATTCGGAAAAAACTTGAAACAACAACTTCACCCATTGCTGCGAACATGAAAATAACACATTAGGTTAAACATAAAAGCCCTTAAGGAATCAGAAAATAAAGTATCTATTGCTACACACCAACAGAAAGTGAGATTACACCATTTAAACCAATCATACGCGAATAATTACTTGAAACACAATAACACAATCTGATTTCACACCATTAAAACCAATCATACACTGTGTATGATTAATTATACAACACAAATTACTTGAAAAACACCGACATAACATGATAATACACCATTTAAACCAATCATACACGGTGTATGATAAATCATACTCCATTAAAGACTTGAAAAACACCAATACAACTTGATTTCACACCATTAAAACCTATCATACACCACTAATTACTTAAAACACACTAACACAAGTTGATTTCACACCATTTAAACCAATCATAAATGGTGCACGATTAATCATACACCATTAATGATTTCAAACACACCTAAACAAGTTGATTTCACACCATTAAAACCTATCATACACGGTGCATGATTGATCATACACCACCAATTACTTGATACACACCTAAACAAGTTGATTTCACAACATTAAAACCTATCATACATGGTGTATGATTTATCATATACCACTAATTACCTGAAACAAACCTAAACAAGTTGATTTCACACCATTAAAACCTATCAGACACGGTGTATAATTGATCATACACCACTAATTCCTTAAAACACACTAACACAAGTTGATTTCATACCATTTAAACCAATCATACACGGTGTATGATAAATCATACACCATTAATAACTTGAAACACACCTAAACAACTTGATTTCACACCATTAAAACCTATCATACACCACTAATTACTTAAAACACACTAACACAAGTTGATTTCACACCATTTAAACCAATTATACACGGTGTATGGTTAATCATACGACATTAATGACTTGAAACATTCCTAAACAAGTTGATTTCACACTATTAAAACTGAACATATACGGTGTATGATTGATTATACACCACTAATTACTTAATACACACCTAAGCAAGTTGATTTCACCCCATTAAAACCTAGCATACAAGGTGTATGACTTATCATACACCACTAATTACTTGAAACACACCTAAAAAAGTTGACTTCACAACATTAAAACCTATCATACACGGTGTATAATTGATCATACACTACTAATTACTTAAAACACACTAACACAAGTTGATTTCACACCATTTAAACCAATCATACGCGGTGTATAATAAATCATACACCATGAGTGACTTGAAACACACCTAAACAACTTGATTTCACACCATTAAAACCTATCATGCACCACTAATTACTTAAAACACACTAACAAAAGTTGATTTCACACCATTTAAACCAATTATACACAGTGTATGATTAATCATATGCCATTATTGACTTGAAACACACCTAAACAAGTCACACCATTAAAACCTATCATACACAGTGTATGATTGATCCTATACTACTAATTACTTGATACACACCAAAACAAGTTGATTTCACACCATCAAAACCTATCATACACGGTGTGTGATTGATCATACGCCACTAATTACTTGAAACACACCAAAACAAGTTGATTTCACACCATTAGAACTAATCATACACGGTGTATGATTAACCATACATGGTGTATGATTAATCATACACCAATATTTACTTGAAACTCACTAAGACAAGTTAATTTCACACCATTTAAACCAATCAAACGCGGTGCATGATTAATCGTACACCATTCATGACTTGAAACGCACCTAAACAAGTTGATTTCACACCATTAAAACCTATTATACACGGTGTATGAATGATCATACACCACTGATTACTTGAAATACACCTAAACAAGTTGATTTCACACCAATTAAACCAATCATACACTGTGTATGATTAATCATATATACTATTAATTGCTTGAAACACACCTAAATAAGTTGATTTCACACCATTAAAACCTATTATACACGGTGTATGATGGATTATACACCACTAATTACGTAAAACACACTAACACAAGTTGATTTCACACACTTTAAACCAAACATACACGGTGTATGAATAATCATTCACCATTAATGGCTTGAAACACATCTCAAGAAGTTGATTTCACACAATTAAAACCTATCAAACACGGTATATGATTGATCATACATCACTAATTACTTGAAACACACCTACACTAATTGCTTTTACACCATTAAAACCTATCACACACGGAGTATGATTAATCATATACCACTAATTATTTGACACACGCCTAAACAAGTTGATTTCACACTATTAAAAGCTACCATAAAGGTGTATTATTGATTATACACCACTAATTACTTAAAATTATACACCACTAATTGCTTAAAACACACTAACACAAGTTGATTCACACCATTAAACCCTATCATACACGGTGTATGATTGATCATACACGACTAATTACATAAAACACACTAAAACAAGTTGATTTCACACCATTTAAACCAATCATACACAGTATATGGTTAATCATATACCATTAATGACTTGAAACACACCTAAACAAGTTGATTGCACACCATTAAAACCTATCATGCACGGTGTATGGTGAATCATACACCACTAATTACTTAAAACGCAAAAACACAAGTTGATTTAACACCATTTAAACCAATTATATACGGTGTATGATTAATCATACACCATTAATGACTTGAAACACACCTAATTAAGTTGATTTCACACCATTAAAATCTATCATACACTGTTTATGATTGATCATACACCACCACTTACTTGATACACACCTAAACAAGTTGATTTCACACCATCAAAACCTATCATTCACAGTGTATAATTGATCATACACCACTAATTGCTTAAAACTCACTAACTCAAATTGATTTCACACCATTTAAACCACTCATACATGTATGATCAATCATACACCATTAATGACTTGAAACACGCCTAAACAAGTTGATTTTACACCATTAAAACCGATCATACGCGGTGTATGGTTGATCATACACCACTAGTTACTTGAAACACACCTAAACAAGTTGATTTCAAAGCATTAAAACCGATCATACACGGTGTACGATCGATCATACACCACTAATTACTTAAAACACACTAACACAAGTTGATTTTACACTATTTAAACCAATCATACACGGTGTATGATTAATTATACACCATTAATGGCCTGAAACACACCTAAACAAGTTGATTTCACACTATCAAAACCTATCATACACGGTGTATGATTGATCATACGCCACTAATTACTTAAAACACACTACCACAAATTTATTTCACACTATTTAAACCAATCATACACGGTATATGGTTAATCATACACCACTAATAACTTAAAACACACCAACACGTGTTGATTTCACACTATTTGAACCAATCATACACGGTTTATGATTAACCTTACACTACTAATGTCTTGAAACACACCTAAACAAGGTGATTTCACAGCATTACAACCTATTGTACATTGTGTATGATTGATTATACACCACTAATTACTTTAAACACACTGACATAAGTTGATTTCACACCATTTAAAACTTATCACACCCAGTGTATGATTAATCATACACTATTATTGACTTGAAACACACATAAACAACTTGATTTTACCCCATTAAAACCTTTCATACACGGTGTATGATCAAGCATACACCATTAATGACTTGAAACACACCTAAACAAGTTGATTTTACACCATTAAAACCTATCATACACAGTGTATGACTGATCATACACCCCTAATTACTTGAAACACACCTAAACAAGTTAATTTCACACCATTAGAACATGTCATACATGGTGTATGATTGATCATACACTACTAATTACTTAAAACACACTAACACAAGTTGATTTCACCCCATTTAAACCAATCATACATGGTGTATGAGTAATCATACTCCGTTAATGACTTGAAGCACATTTAAACAAGTTGATTTCACACCATTAAAACCTATAATACACGGTGTATGATAAATCACACACCACTAATTACTTAAAACTCACTAACACAAGTTGATTTCACACAATTTAAACCAATCATACGTGGTGTATGATCAATCATGTGCCATTAATGACTTGAAACATGCCTAAACAAGTTGATTTCACACCATTAAAACCTATCGTACACGGTGTATGGTTGATCATACACCAATAGTTACTTGAAACACGCCTAAACGAGTTGATTTCACACCATTAAAACCTGTCATACACCACTAATTGCTTAAAACACACTAACACAAGTTGATTTCACACCATTTAAACTAGTCATACACGGTGTATAATTAATCATACACCATTAATGACTTGAAACACTACTAAACAAATTGATTTCACACCGTTAAATCGTGTCATACACGGTGTACGATTAACCATATACCGCTAATTATACCAATCATACACGGTTTATGATTAAGTATACACCATTAATGACTTGAAAAACACCTAAACAAGTTGATTTTACACCATCAAATCCTATCATACACAGTGTATGATTGATCATACACCAATAATTACTTGAAACACATATAGACAAGTTGATTTCACACCATTAAAACCAATCATTCATGGTGTTTGGTTAATCATACACCTCTAATAACTTAAAACACACTAACACAAGTTGATTTCACACTATTTGAACCAATCATACACGGTTTATGATTAATCATACGCCATTAGTGACTTGAAACATACCTAAACAAGTTGATTTCACACCATTTAAAACCTCTCATACACGGTGTATGATTAATCATACACCATTAATGACTTTAAACACTCCTAAACAACTTGATTTCACACCATTAAAACCTATAATACACGGTGTATAATCAAGCATACACCATTAACGACTTGAAACACTCCTAAACAAGTTGATTTTACACCATTAAAACCTATCATACGCTGTGTATGATTGATCATACACCACTAATTACTTGAAACACACCTAAACAAGTTGATTTCACACCATTAAAACCTATCATACACGGTGTATGATTGATGATACACCACTAATTACTTAAAACACACTAACCCAAGTTGATTTCACTCCATTTAAACCAATCATACACGGTGTATGAGTAATCATACACCATTAATGACTGGAAGCACATTTAAACAAGTTGATTTCACACCATTAAAGCCTATCATACACGGTGCATGATTGATCATACACCACTAATTACTTGAAACATACATAAACAAGTTGATTTCACACCATTTAAACCAATCATACACGGTGTATAATTAATCGTACACCAATAATGACTTAAAACAAACCTAAACAAGTTAATTTCACACCATTAAAACCTATCATACACGGTGTATGATATATCATACACCACTTAATACTTGAAACATGGCTACACTAGTTGATTTTACACCATTAAAACCTATCATACACGGTGTATGATTGATCATACGCCACTAATTACTTGAAACACACTAACACAATTTGATTTCACACCATTAAAACTAATCATGCACAGTGTATAATTAACACACTACTAATTACTTAAAAACACCAACGTAACATGATAATACACCATTTAAATCAATCATACATGGTGTATGATTAATCATACACCATTAACGACTTGAAAAACACCAACATAACATGATAATACATCATTTAAACCAATGATACATGGTGTATGATTAATCATACACCATTAATGAGTTGGAACATACCAAAACAAAATTTTAATACACTATTTACATCAATCATACACCATAAATGACTTGTAACACACCAACCTCATATGATAGAGATCTATTAACGACCAATTCATGAAATGATTTTTTACCGTCAATGTTTTATCTGAAAACCGTGAAATGTATAATCACTCAACCTTGAACCTACCGTAATGCTACAATGCTTCAAACCCATTCTTACAAAGCCTTCTTCTTCTTCCAAAGCCACCACAAACAACTATCCAAGGGCCCAAGTAGGATGAGGAAACACGCAGGATGCTGAGTATGGAGCTCGAAAATTCGAAAATGATAGAAGAAAAATAAGAAAGAAGAAGAAGAAAGAAAAGAGAATGAGATATGAAAAAGGAAGACAAATGGGCGGGAAGAGAATGGAAAAGAGAGAATGAAAAGCAAAAAGTCAAAAAGTTACTTTTGCATTAACTAAGAGGGTCTTGCAGAGGAGAGAGAGAGTGAATGGCAAGGACTTGAGTGAAAAGGGAAAAATGATCCAAAAGGGTTGCTTTTAGGAAATAGGGGTTGGAAAAAGATTAAAGGTGGTGGTGGGGGTCTATTTGGTACGATTTCCCACAAAATAAAGACAATTTTAAGAGATGGAAATACCTAAATTTAAGTTCAAGCCATATGAATGCAAACTATCTTGGCTTAATTCAATACTATAAGCTATTTTTAGCTCAATCATTAGTTATTTTCATCATCTGGTGTTGAAATTATAATTGCTAGTCTTTTTGTATTTTACTTTGTGTTTTGGGTACGGGTTCTACCTTTATTTTATTGATGAATGGATTTGATACAAGAGTAGTTTGTGATTATTTACAATAGTAGTAGAAGAAAAGAGAGAAGTGCATGACTTGTCCCATTCCCGTGGACTGGGTGGTATTTATAATTTTTATGAGAGGACGTTTTGCATCCTATAGAGTATGAGGGGGTATTTTGGTAGGTATGGTAATCCGAGGTGAGATGCCCCCGAGATTCCTGATTCTTGGTCTCGGATTGCTGTTCTCCTGTGCGCTGTGATGAGTAGTTGACGCGGTTTGGTGCAGGGGTGGATCTCGCAACCCGGAGCGAGATCCTTCTCGAAGTTGGGGCCTATGTCTCAGGCCTCCGATGTTCGGCAAGGGCTCATACTTTTATTTAAGTAGAGGGATGGATTCATAGATGGCAGAAATGAAGCCGTCGGTGGCTATGGTTTGGGAGGCATCTTGAGGCGAGATGCTGTATCGACAGTCATCTCGGCCCAAGATGCATACAAGGCTTCCGAAGGACTTTTTGTAGTTCCTTTACTCGATAATCATTAATGAGTTGTCATCAGTTAGTCCCCCGCCACTACGCAAATGATTTTCATTTGCTGTCCGTCTTATGGCTTGTTATAAATGTGGGTGAAGAGGAGGAAAATCTGTTCACTTGATCTTCCCTACTTCAAATTCACATCTCTTAACTTCCCACCAATTTTTTGGTTTAACAAACGGATGGCTGAGTCCATAGATGTTACTTTCGAAATTTTTTCCTATTTCCTCGCGAAGTCTCTTTTAAGGTTCCAAACTTTGTCTCGTTCCCACACCCAACTTATTAGTACCCGCCCTTTTATAGAGGCTTATGCTTCTTGCTCCCTAGATCATTATGCTGAAGGGTTTCTTGCTCAATCTCAATGTTACATTATCCTAGACGACATCTCGGTCTTCCCTGGTGCCCCTACTGATGGGACAATCCTTCCTCCCTCACTCTTCTGTGGAGTTTCTTTCAGGTCATAGGAGGATCATGGGATGTCATGGAGGGCTAGTCTTACGCCAAGAGTTCAATCTGGTTGGTCCTTCTCGCCTTTTTATCTTTAATCCAGCGACCCGTTTATACTTTCCTTTGGGGTCCTTTAAATAAGGGAGTACTATCCCCATTCATTCAATGTCCTATAACGGCCATCCTTGGGTGTCAAGATTCTGTTGTGCCATTCGGCATTTTTTTTCATGTGTTGGTTTATGATCATACCTTGGGGTTTAATGGGGGAGAGTGGTCTAACACCCACAAGGTGTTTTCTCTTGAAGACGGCTGGGTTTATAAGGGCAAGCTCAACGCTGGAGGGTAGAATTTGCTATTTCATGTCCTGGCTTATATTGATGACACAATCTTCCTAATGTTAGACTGGGGTCCTTATATTTCGGACCAGTCCCCCTTCTCTCGCACCTACATTGTGCATTAGAGCATTGTCTTGAACACGGCGGAATTCCTATTCTTTTCGTTGGGGATCCATCGAAGCATGACTGGAAGTGACAACGCGGGATTATTTTGTTGGGATGGTCCTTTGGTCTCGGGTAATTCCTTGTGTCTAGTCCTGCTTTGCAGTACGCTTTTTGGGGTGTCGTTGTTACGTGACTTTCTCCACCTGGTTCTTTTATAAGAGCATCCAATATTGGTTCCCAATTCCTCATGAGTTTGGCGATTCTTACGTTGCTAGTTTCACCATTTTGGGCTGATATATGATCTTGGCCTATGCACGTGGGACATACCGATGTTGTATATATGGGCCTAAGTATGGACTCTTGGAATGTCTAGGGCGGTACTCTTACCGATGACTCCTTTTGCTGTACCCATATACGGGAACTCTTTACCTCGAGTTGTCGGGTCCTGCCTTACCTTTTCAGAATGATGTATTAGTCTTTTATTTCTGTCGTTGTAAGGTATCTTTCGATTGTAGTAGTTTTTTGGTTGTTTCGGGGAATTTTAGGTGCTTGTTTTTTGATAACGTATTTGTATTCGAATTTAGAAGCTTTTAATGGAATCATTTGCCTATTTGCGGCCGGAGTTGCATTCTCTGACTTAACGTGATTTTCATTTTGGATTGATTTTTCGGATGTTATACACACAAACACACACACACACACACACACATACACATATATATACATACATACATATATATATACATACATATATATATATATATGTATGTATGTATGTATGTATGTATATATATATATATGTATGTATATGTATGTATATATATATAAGTGTGTGTGTGTGTCGGTGCTTTCCTTTGAGTGTTTTTCTTTTTTCATCGACTTTTCTCTAATCCTTGGGATGGGTCTTCTGCATTTTGCCCGATGTTCCATGCTCGATTGAGGGGTCCCCTTAATTAATAGATTTGTACCTTCTCATATCTACTTTTCCTCCTTCCTCCTCTCTCTTCGCTTCTTCTTCTTTCGACAAACAACACCAAGGGCTAGAGCCAATATATATATATATATATGTATGTATGTATGTATGTATGTATGTATGTATATATATATATATGTATGTATATGTATTTATATATATATAAGTGTGTGTGTGTGTCGGTGCTTTCCTTTGAGTGTTTTTCTTTTTTCATCGACTTTTCTCTAATCCTTGGGATGGGTCTTCTGCATTTTGCCCGATGTTCCATGCTCGATTGAGGGGTCCCCTTAATTAATAGATTTGTACCTTCTCATATCTACTTTTCCTCCTTCCTCCTCTCTCTTCGCTTCTTCTTCTTTCGACAAACAACACCAAGGGCTAGAGCCAATATATATATATATATATGTATGTATGTATGTATGTATGTATGTATATATATATATATGTATGTATATGTATTTATATATATATAAGTGTGTGTGTGTGTCGGTGCTTTCCTTTGAGTGTTTTTCTTTTTTCATCGACTTTTCTCTAATCCTTGGGATGGGTCTTCTGCATTTTGCCCGATGTTCCATGCTCGATTGAGGGGTCCCCTTAATTAATAGATTTGTACCTTCTCATATCTACTTTTCCTCCTTCCTCCTCTCTCTTCGCTTCTTCTTCTTTCGACAAACAACACCAAGGGCTAGAGCCAATATATATATATATATATGTATGTATGTATGTATGTATGTATGTATGTATATATATATATATGTATGTATATGTATTTATATATATATAAGTGTGTGTGTGTGTCGGTGCTTTCCTTTGAGTGTTTTTCTTTTTTCATCGACTTTTCTCTAATCCTTGGGATGGGTCTTCTGCATTTTGCCCGATGTTCCATGCTCGATTGAGGGGTCCCCTTAATTAATAGATTTGTACCTTCTCATATCTACTTTTCCTCCTTCCTCCTCTCTCTTCGCTTCTTCTTCTTTCGACAAACAACACCAAGGGCTAGAGCCAATTTTTTCGTTTGATTGGGGAGGGCTTTTGCTTCCCAACGCTTCCCGAGTAAGTCTTCTTCCTTTCTCATTGTTTTTCTCCTCCCGTGGTGGCGAGACTGAATTTAAATTGGTGATTTTCGCTTTTTGGTCAAAATTGAGTCCTAATTCTCTTCTTTCTCTAAGTCGGGCATCATTGGTGCTAATTGGAATGGGTTTTTGCTACCCAGTGCTTTGGGGGTCATCCTGGCCTAGTTGACATCGAGGCTTTTGCTAATCGAGGGTGAGATAGGGGGTTATTTTTATTGGGAAAGAATAACTCAGATGCCGACTGTTGGGTTCACAGTTCTCAATGTTGGTCACAACAAAAGGCACCTATTAGAGCACTTAGAGTAAGAGACTCTTCTCTTTACCTAAGCCCCCAGTAAGAGAGTCATGCTTCGTGACACCTCACGTGCGAGAGTTCCTAGGAATAGGGTTATCTCTATAAATATCTTTGCTCTGATACCGGATGTTGGGACGAATTTCAAAAATTCTTCCTAATTTTATAAAGTTGATGCAGTGGAAAGGGTTTAGAATTCATAATTCTAAACCTAAGGTCGATTTAAAATTCCTAATTTTAAATCTACATATTTAAATTCATAATTCAAATCTACAAATCTAAATTATTAACTTAGATCTACAAGCCTTTTACTCTAATACATTCATAATAATACATAAACTTAAATAGGCATAATAACGAATACTGTAAATAAATAGAAAAGCGAAAACTAAAAGAAGAATGAAAGAAGACATACCTGGAATTGCTCCAAAAATTGAATACCGGAAAGAATAATAATCTTAAGAATAATACCAAAATCGCCGACCCCGCAATCTTCTATGCAATGACCTCGAGTTGCCTAGAGGGTGGGCTCCGAAAAATATTAAACTAGGAAAGAAAAATTGCGACGGAAATTTTTCTCCCCAATTAGGTTCCCCGAAAGTCAATACTTTCTAGAACCGTTAATTTAGAACTAATGCCAAACCTTTGGAATAGATACCTTTATTTTGTAGTAGGCTACCAAAGCGAAAAACTCTCAATATTTCGATGTGGGAATCGCCTAGTTTAAAACAAAATGCATCGTATAGTTTAAAAAACAACTAATATGCTGCGTTTCATTGCTCAGCTCACGCGTGCTCTCGCCTGTCACCGCATGCCACGTGGCATGCGATGATTCGTCTGCTTACGCGGACGTAGATCACCCAGGGGGACAACCCAGCGCGATGGTTCGTCAAGTCCGAAGCACACGGATCATGCCCTGGGATTTTTGCGATACATTTTTTTTAAATTTAGTTTGCTTTCTTTTCCACATGTAAAAATTCATCTTACGAGTTTTTATTTTCAAAATTATTTTATTCTTTAATTTTTATCATTTATTTATCTCATTAATTTATGGATAAATAATTCATCTCAAGAATTCTTTAATATTTTTTCGATTGCAATAAATAAAAGGGCTTGCACAAGGACCTCGGGAATAATTTAAATCTAGCTCCAAATGGGTTAAATTAATCATCTCATGAAATAATTTAATTATCATTTAATGAGACTTAAGTCCACTATATAAATATCACTGCACTCCAGACTTAAACCATTTATTCGATATCTCTCTAATAGACTGTATTGATGACAATAATCCCTTCACTAGATGTCCATGACGAGGAATAAATAATACTACTACCATTATTCTTCTCACAGCTTCTTCATTAGTTACTGACTCGCCCTTCACTAAATAATTTATTTATACTTGAACATATTCATGGTATAAATTCCAAATGTCAAACACTTGAAATACTTTGGCCAAAGATTCCGAACTATTCAAAAATTTGTGAATCAACTAAGGGGATATATGTATCTCATAAGAGACTGTAGATTCCTTATTGAATATCTGATCCTTATCACACTCCACGCCGCTACCCAGTGTAGGTTGGAATTCAGTTGTGCGTTTAGACCTTACTTATAGTATACCAAAGTAACTAAAGCTCCATGCACAAGTCCAGAATACTCTCAGGATTTAGAGTCGTCCTTCAAACAGTACAATATGAATCACCTACCTCCGATAATAGTCTAGAAACAAGCAACTCACATGGTCCAACTCAGTGTGTCAATCTTATTAAACACACCAACCTAACACTTTTGGATCATCATCCACATAACTAAGACAAGTCATCTAAAGTGTCACGTTATAATCTTAGCATATAAGTGGTCCAAACTTGTCTTCGACTACAAGTCTTTCAAAAAACAATCCATACCATTTGCTCCAAGCCTATATGCAGGTTAATCTCATAAACCACTTAGAAAAAACATGCATATTGTAGTCTGACGGCTACATCTATCTCATAAATGTTTCCAAAAAGAAAATCACATGCAGTATCAATGCTCGCTTACACAAATTTAACAAGAAAACGACTAGAACTTCAGTTTTATTCTTTAATAAAATAATATTAACAGATTAAATCTGGATTTTAGGACACCATTCTTAACAATCCAATTTATTATAAACTTCATATTCATCCTTTCTATATATGAACCAAAGGTCTAGTGAAGTCAAGGTCTTACTAAAGTCAACTATTTTATCTGAACCTACATGCCCCTCTTTGCATTCTAAGCTACAACGTATTTAGCCCTTATGGTAAAGTCGACAATACAATATTGCTTCACATTCCTCCCACTAATGACTCCTACTCCAAGGGAAGAGACTTACACAGACGTTGTACGTCTAGCATATCTATCTGAATGGAAGTTTGAATCCGTATAGCCAACTGGAACTAGGTCACCAAATCTTTATAGCTGATGACACCCCTACATCATTCTCAATGAGTAGTATAATGTCGAGATACAATACTAAGAAAGTCACTACTTTCTCTTGATATCGTTTGTACATGGATGATTCGTCAACCAATTGCTCAAAACATTAAGACTTAATCGCTTCATTGAATCTAATATTCGATGAGCATGATGCTTGCTTCAGTCCATACATGGACTTCTTCTGTTTGCATACCGTGTGCTTCTGATTTTTTCCAATGAAACTATCTGGTTGCACCATATAGATGTCTTCTTTAAGACGACCATTCAAAATGGGGCGTTTTGACTTTCATTTTCCAGATCTCATAATAAGCTACAATGGATAGGAGTATCCTTTCGGGCTTTAGCATGGCTACATGTGAGAATGTCTCATCATAATGAATTCCTTCCTTTTGGGTAAAACACTTACCAACCAGTCTTGCCTTGAAGGCGTCTACCTTCCCATCCACTCCTCTTTTTCTCTTGTAGACCTATTCACACCCAATGGGCTTAATGCCAACAGGTGCCTCTACAAGATTCCAAACTTGATTAAAATAACATAGATCCTAACTCATATTTCATTGCTAAGACCTATTGGTCAACATCCTTGTCTTTAACTGCCTCATTATAGCTGAGAGGATTGGATTTAATGTTATGGTCAACCATTAAAGCTCCCACCATGAACCTGTCAGGTGCTCTGACAATCCACCCACTACACCTAGGTTCTCATGTACTTAAAACATTCTCAACCTTAACAGTAGGTACATCTAATGCATCCACTGTATGCCGAGTTGTGCCTAATTGTTTAGAATTAGCATCATTTTCTTTTAAGTCCTCTAACACTACTTTGTTTTTCTCTTTTGTAGCCTACTATAAAATCCTCCTTTAAAAATTTCGCACTTACATTTACCAAAAACTTTTTATTCAAAAAAACTATAGAAAAGACCATCCTTATTTTTTTGGGATAATCTTAAAAAGAGATTGGCAAAGCAACATGACACATCATGGACCCTACCCTTTCTAACAATGTCATAGTCCTTCTTTCTGCAACACTATTCTACTATGGTATACCCGAAGTAGAAAGCTAAGATCTTATCCCATTTGCAATTAGGAAATCTAGAAACTCACCTGAAAGATATTCACCACCTCGATCTAATTGAAGTGACTTAATTTGTTTACCTAATTGCTTTTGAGCTTCAGCTTTATACTCTTTGAACCTTTTAAAAGAGTCTGACTAATGTCTCATTAGGTAAATATATCTATACCTTGAGTAATCATCATCAAATGTGATGAAGTACACACATCTACCACTTGCTTGAACATTCATTGGTCCACATGCATATGTGTGAACCAGCTCAAGCAAGCCACAAACCTTGTTGCCTTTACTCTTAAAGATAGACTTGGTCACCTTTCATTCTATACAGAATTCACAAACTAGTAATGACCTCAAGTCCAAAGCCTCTATCAGTCTATCTTTCACCTGTCTTTAGATCCTGTTCGAAGTAGTGTGACCTAAACATTGGTGCCATATGTAGGCAATATCCCTTTCAAGGTGTTTTCTTTTAGGAGATCAAACAAGTGAGCTTGTGTTAGATTCTTTTAAACAAATATGAGAGTTTTAATCAATAAACAACATGAATGAACTATTTATACATGTATATTTTGTAAATTTATTTCTTGTATTAAAAGATTTATAATAAAAATCAACTGAATAGTAATTATTCATAAAACGAGATACGGAAATAAAATTCCTGTGTAGAGTAGCTACAAATAAACAATCTTTTAAAATCAAAAACTCTAGCGCTAAAGACTGAGCTAACATCTCCTACACTTAAGATGACTACTCTTATACTGTCCCTGACTATCAAGTACAGCTCCCCATCATGCAACCTTTTAGTTAGCCTGAGCCCCTTAACATATTATAGACATGGTTAGTTGAACCTGAGTCCACACACCAAGAACCTGGTAGACTCTGAACTGTGCATGGCTCAACTAAGTGAGATATTAACAGATTTTCACCAGATGGCTTAACAGTCTTTACAGGAAGAGAAGCTAAGTACTTAGTGCAGTTTTTTTTCCTTTTTTTTTTGTGGCCAATTTTCCTGCAAAAGAAACACCTTCCTTTTGCTTTCTTTATGGAGTTCATTGCTACAATAACAAACTTGCCCTTTCCTTTTTTTTCAATAGGTCCCTTGTGAGTAATAACTAAGTCCAACGTAGTTTTTCTAGTCTAAGTAATTTGGTCCAATGAGTATATTATGCATTAGTAATCAAGTGAAGTTCATCAGTTGGGTCCATTTCAAAATATTGTAAATGCAAACATTCGCATAACTGTTTAACAAGAGTCATGTATAATGCAGTGATATTTGGTCTTTCAATTTAGCATACATAATAAGTCAGATATCCACCAAACTATACTATCACGCATACAATGATGACCCAAACACACTACTCCTTACTCCCCGGCAGCGGGGTTGCACGAAACTAGTTTGGGTGAGAACTATTCTCAATTGATATGCTTTCTTGTAACTCTTACTAAACATGATTAACTCACCACTTTACCTTAGTCTCTAACATAACACAACAAAGCTCCTCAGGGAGGCTAATGCATCACGCTAATCAAGTGTAAGCTATAACTAAACCTCCATACAAATACACATAATACTCCAGGGCAGCGTGGTCGCATCGGTTCTTTGCACTTTGGTTTATCCCAATAGAAGTCTAACCCTGTAATCTGCAAACTTACATCCTCCGCAGGGAGCTCCATCGATCTACTATACTGCTAGACCGGTAATAAAGACCGTGAGGTTTCAACAATTGAAAACTCGCTCCCACTTGATTTTTACAAACTAGTGGTTTTCAATAAACTTGCATTTACAACCTAGATTATCTCATAACCCCCTTTAGAATCTTATTCTAAAATTAACCAAAATTAATTAATTAATTATTAAAAATATTATCGTTTTACAACATCGATTATCTCATAATCTTGCTTTAGAATTTTATTCTAAATTTATTCAATAAAATTAATTAATTAATTTTACTTTTAAAAATTGGTACCATAGATTATCTCATAACATATTCTTTAGAATCCCATTCTAAAACTAAATAACTTAATATAAATAAATTTAATAGTTTTTTTAATTTAAAACAATATCGAGATTTATCTCATAATCTATTTTTAGAATCTAATTCTAAAATTAAGTTAATTAATAAAATTAATTTTATTTAAAATCAGCAGTGATTTATAGCTTAGACTATTTGATAGTCTGGATTTAAAATCTCATTCCGAAAAATTAAATAAGCTTAGACTATCTCATAATCTATTTTAGAATCTTATTCTAAAATTAAATTAATTAGTATAATTACTTTTTATTTTTTAAAATAATATTGACATTGACTATCTAATAGTCAATTTAGAATCTTATTCTAAAAATAATATAAAATTAACTTTTATTTAAAATAACGCTTATTCACAACTTAGATTATCTCATTCTAATTTAGAATCTTATTCTAAAAAGAAATTAATTAATAAAAAAATTAATTTAATTATTATGTAAACCAGTACTAACGTCTACACGTCCCCAAAAATAAATAATAAAATAATTTTTTTTATAAAATCTGATGCTGAACTCAACCTTTTTTTTATTTTTATTTGTTTGAATTAAAATAATTAGTTTAAAAATTAATTGAATTTAATTCAATTAGATCAATTTTATCCAATTTTGCAAATCTTAATTAAACATGCATAATCTCATTATACAAATAACATAATCGCTTGTTTATAAATTGATATACCCTAGTTAATGATTAATTCATTAATGATTTAAACAATTTAAATTGTTATTTAAACAACCTAGTTAATATTAACTCTTATAACGATTTAAACTATTTAAATCGCTACTTTAAGAGAACATTTCATCTTAATAAAATCTCTATTTTATTAAACCGTAAATCTGTTTATTTCAATCTTATTATACCAATTCATGTATTATGAATGTAATTAGAGGCGGGCTCCGATACAAATTGTTGGGAAAGAATAACTTTGATGTCGGCTATTAGGTTCACATTTCTCAACTATGGTGAAAACAAAAGGCACATATTAAAGCACTTAGAGTAGAAGACTGTTCTCTTTACCTAAGCCCCCGGTCGGAGAGTCACACTTCGTGACACCTCACGTGCGAGAGTTCCCGGGAAGAGGGTTATCTCTATAAATCCCTTTGCTCTAATACCAATTGTTGGGACGATTTTCAAAAATTCTTCATAGTTTTATAAAGTTTACGCAGCGGAAGGGGCTTAGAATTCATAATTCTAAACCTAGGATCGATTTAAAATTCCTAATTTTAAATCTACAGATTTAAATTTATAATTTAGATCTACAGATCTAAATTCTTAACTTAGATCTACAGACCTTTTACTCTAATACATTCATAACAACACATAAATTTAAACAGGCATAATAACGAATACTATAAATAAATAGAAAAGCAAAAACTGAAAAAAGAAGGAAAGAACACAAACCTGGAATTGCTTCAAAAATTGAATATCAGAAAGAATAATACCAAAATCGTGACCCCGCGATCTTCTACGCAATGACTTTGAGTTGTCCGGAGGGTGGGCTCCGAAAAATATTAAACTAGGAAAGAAAAACTTCAACGAAAATTTTTCTCCCCAAATAGCGTCCCTAAAAGTCAATACTTTCTAGAACCCTTAATTTAGAACTAATGCGAAACCTTTGGAATAGGTACTTCTAATTATAGTAGGCTACCAGAGCGAAAAATTCTTAATTTTTCGATGTGAGAATTGCCCAATTCAAAACAAAACGCATCGTATCATTTAAGAAACAACTAAAACGCTATGTTTCATTGCTCAGCTAACGCTTGCTCTCGCTTGTCACCGCGTGCCACATGGCACACGATGATTTGTCCTCTAACGCGGATGCGGATCGCCCAGGGGGACAACCCAATGCACTTGTTTCTTCATATCCGAAGCACACGGATCGTGCCTTGGGATTTTTGTGATATTTTTTTTAAATTATTTTGCTTTTTTCATATGTAAAAATTCATCTTATGAAGTTTTATTTTCAAAATTATTTTATTTTATATTTTTTCAACTTTTATTAATCTCATGAATAATATTTGGCAAAATTAAATTTGCCCACCTTATGGATAAATAATTCATCTCATGAATTCTTTATTTTTTTCGATGGCAATAAATACAGAGGCTTGCACAGGGACCTCGAGGATAATTTAAATTTAGCTCCAAATGGGTTAAATTAATCATCTCATGAAATAATTTAATTACCATCTAATGGGACTTAACTCCGCTAAATAAATCTCACTTCACTCCAGATTTAAACTATTTATTCGATATCTCCCTAATAGATTGTATTGATGACAACAACCTCTCCACTAGATATCCATGACAAAAAATAAATATAACCACTACCATTAATCTTCTCACAGCTTCTCCATTAGTTACCGACTCGCCCTTCACTGAATAATTTATTTATACTTGACCATAGTCAGAGTATAAATTCCAAATGTCAAACACTTAGAAAACTTTGGCAAAAGATTCCGAACTATTCAAATATTTGTGAATCATCTAAGGGGACATTTGTATCTCATAAGAGACTGTAGATTCCCTATTGTACCTGATTCTTATCACACTTCACGCCGCTACTGAATGTACGTGGGAATTCAATCGTGCATTTAGACCTTACTTATAGTTCACCAAAGTAACTAACGCTCCATGCAAAGGTCCAGAATACTCTCAGGATTTAGAGTCGTCGTTCAAACAGTATAACACGAATCACTTATCTCTGATAGTAGTCTAGAAACAAGAAACTCACATGGCCCAACTCAGTGTGCCAATCTAATTAAACACACCGACCTAACACTTTTGGATCACCATCCACATAACCAAGACAAGTTATCTACAGTATTACGTTATAGTCTTGGCATACAAGTGGTCCAAACTTGTCTTCTTCTACGAGTCTTTCAAACAACAATCCATTCCATTTGTTCCATGTCTATCTGTAGAACAAACATTCAAAATGTAGTTTGAGGACTACACCCATCTCATGAATGTTTCCAAAAGGAAAATCACATGTAATATAAATGGTCGCTTGCACAAATTTAACAAGAAAATGACTGAAAAATTTTATTCTTTAATAAAATAATATTAACAGATTAAATCTGGATTTTAAGACACTATTCCTAACAATTTTTCCCTTTGTGGGTGTTGCACGGTTATCCTTAACCTCCCCCCCCCCCCCCCCTCCCCCCCCCCCCAAGGTTTTCTGGGCATGGTTTGCTTGTTATTTTTTTCGCACTTCCCAGGTGAGTCTTCGAACCTTGGTTTTTTTGAATGTTTCTTTGTATGAAGATGGGTTTTGGGCCGAAATTGATCGACTATCCTTTTTCCTTGTTTTACTTGGTCTCTTGTCATTAGTACGCTGCCCAGTTTTTTCCCTCTTAGATGCTTAAAGAGGAGCTGAGCAAGAAGGTGCTCAGCAAAATCCTCTTGCTGGTAGAGGGTTCTCTGATAACTGTTGAGAACGATGGGATTTCAAGAGTTGGATTCTCCTCTCTAACAGCAAAGTTCGCTGTTAACTACACACACAACGTGGTCTTGGGAGCAAGTAAGATCTTTTTTAATCTTCATGTTATCTCTCTCTCTCTCTCTCTAGTTTTCTCTCTGCCTTCTTGATGGCACCTAAGCGGAGCCGTGTTGAGGCCTCTTCTTCTGAGGCTTGAATGAGGATGGATCGTCTCTCGAGTTTGAGGGTATTGCCGCAGATTTGTTAAAGCGATGTTCCCCGGATAAGAACTCTCCCTTATCATTTAGATTTCCCGAGGTTTCCCGGATTCGTCCCCGAGGAAGCTTTATGTTGAGTATTTTGGGTGACGGTGGCGTTGTTCAAAGTACTTCTTCCAAGATGACTATGAGGTATGGGGGCCTCAATCGGATAATTTTCCTTTGTTCCCACCCAAGGAAGGGAGTTTTTCAATCCCTGTAGATTCCTTAGAGGCGGGCGTTCATTTTGCCTTTCCTCTTTTCGTGGAGCAGTTGCTTCAACTTTGTAACATTTGTCCGGGCATGTTACTCCGAACGGGTTTAGGAATGTATACGGCTTTCTGCTTACATGTTATGTGAATAGCTTTACTCCTTCCTTTAGGATTTCTGATGTTAGTTTTAAGATTAGATATTTCAAGCATATAGTAGCTTTCGAGAGTCGAGGGGGTTTGTCTTTATAAACCATAACTCTTCTAACGTAAAGAACTGGGAGAATAAGTTCGTTAGGTGAAGCCTCCCTCTCCTTCTTCGTTTCTGACTTCATGGGGTATAATTCAACCTTCTTGTCCTATAAAAAGGAGTCTTTTAGCTTCTAGGGAGAAATGGGTCATCCGTTATTTCAACAAGAATTTTGTGGGTGAAAGGTTCTTAGCTTCTAAGGAGCTGCTTGAGCAAGAAATAGCGCCCGTTAAAGCTGGCCTTTCTCAGGAAATAGTTGCCTGCTTTCATGTTTGATTGGCCGTTTGGGTGTTTGGTGATTATTTCACTTATCCACTTGTCGAATTTTAATGACTTCCTCTTTTTTTTAGCTGATGAATTGGGAGGTGTTGATATTGCCAATTTGCCCATCCCAGCAGAGTCCTGAGGGGACCGAGACTCTCGGCATGTCCCGATTGTGATTGCATCCCCAGCCAGAGTGCAGAAGGACTTAACTCGGGATGCTGGGCTATCTGTGGCTGTACCCACCACGAGGCTTTTAGTGGATTCCTCACCGGAGAAAGCTTTGAAGTGTCCTCGGTGGTGTCCTGTTACTCAGAAGTCGGCAGGAGAAGCTTTTGGTGCACTGAAGTCCTTGGGTTCTTCGGGTTCGAATTTGATGGAGCCTTTTTCATCCGTTCTCGAGGGCCTTCCTCTACATCGGCATCCTTCCCCGATGCCTGGTTCCGAAGGGATTTTCGATGCCTCCCTAGATTAGGGCAAGGCTCCTTCCCCGGGTTCCAAGTAGGGAAACACGGCAGATGTGGCAGGTTCTTCTGCTATAGCAGAAGGTTTTGGCTCATACGTCTCTATTCCGAGAAGAGCTGGTACCTCGGTAGTTAACTATCATTCTGCAGTTATAGACAATGTTGATTCCTGCTCGAATATGTGTGTGTGCCATTTTTTTTTTCGGACGACTCTGCTCATTTGGACGAGATTTCCCTAGAAAACGCATCTATTCATCTATCTCAGGTGATGTTTTATGCTATTAGTATTGTGCTTTTGGGGTTGCTTATTTGAAAGAGAATCCTTTTTCTAACTTTTCTTCCTTCTTTGTTTGCTTTTGGTGACAGTTCTTTGCACGGTCGGAGTCTGTCTATCTTCGTTGGCGGCAATGTTATTGGGAGTTGGGGGAGCTGTAGCGGCTGAATGGTGAACTCAAGTCGTAACTATCACAGTTGGATCTTATCACCTCAGAGCAAAATGCTCACATTTCGGCCCAAGATGCCCACATTTGAGAACAGGAAACCCTTATCTCGGCTCGGGATGCCCCTATTTTTGGATTGGAGGTGCTTATTTCTACACAAAATGCCCACATCTCGGAACAAGAGGTCCTTATTTTGAGATCTCTGATTTTAAGGAAGGTCCCGAGTTTCGAGGTCACTATTGGAAAGGCTTCGTTACCGTGGTGGGTCTTGCCGTGAAGAAGGCAAAACATTTGGATCCCGCTCTTGGAGTTTCCTTCCTTCCTACGTCTACTAGTCTGTTTTGCGTGATGCAAAGGAGGGGAAACTTAATGTGGCCAACTCCTTCGACTCTACCCACCCTGCCCCTCGTCAGTGAGGGTTGTTTCATTTATGCTTTTACTGTCCCTGTTTTATGTTTTCTGTTGGCTTGGGGATCCTTTTGGCTCCTTTTTGTATATGTTATCCTCCTGTTTTATGTACCTGGCAAATAATACTTTGTGACGGAATGGATTGTACCCACTTTTTTGTATGTTTGTCTTTGATGATATCGTAATCCACAAATTGATGGTTTGTGAATGTGTTCTTTTATTTTGTTTATTGTTGCTCATCATTGATATTTGTTTTAGCATTTATTTGCGGGAATTACAATTTACATGGATGGCACCTACTTCGAAAGGGCTTATGGCTTTAGACGATGTACCTCGCCTACCTCGAAAAGGCTTATGGCAAAACGTATTTTGTCTGCATTGGAAGGGCTTATGGCTTAACATATTTTGCCTACATCGGAAGGGCTTATGGCTTAATGTATTTTTCCTGCATCGAAAGGGCTTATGGCTTAACATATTTCGCCTACCTCAGAAGGGCTTATGGCTCAATATATTCCACCTGCCTCGGAAGGGCTTATGGCTCAACATATTTCACCTACTTCGAGAGGGCTTATGGCTCAACTTATTTCACCTGCCTCGAAGGGCTTATTGCTTTACCTATTTCGCCTGCCTTGTGGCTTAACGTATCTCGCCTGCCTCGGAAGGGCTTATGGCCAAACGTATTTAGCCTGCCTCACAAGGGCTTGTGGCCAAACATATTCTGCCTGCTTCATAAAGGCTTATGGCTTAACGTATCTCGCCTACCTCGGAAGGGCTTATGGCTTAACGTGAGTCTTAACTTTCCTATTTGCAATGGAGAGAGAGTTCTTGCAAAAATGTAGAGCGCGTTCATATTCTTCTTATCACTTCATACATAGTACTTTCTTAAATTTAGAATGTTCCAAGTTCTTAGGATTGGGGTTCCATCTAGCAGCTATAGACGGTAGGCTCCATCTCTGGTTGCCCAAGAGGCTCTGTAGGGTCCTTCCCAATTAGCAGATAGCTTGCCATGGTGATGACCAGAGGATTCTGTTCGTCTTAGCACTAGTTCTCCTTCCTGAAAACTTCCCCATTTTACCTTAGAATTAAAGTACTTGGCCATCCTTTTTGGGTGATCATTCTGATTAATGCGTTCTCGCGTGTCTCTTCCTGCTCGTCTAATGACTGCCTTAACGCTCTCTCATTTTGCTCTTGGTTATAATCCCGGACTCGGAGACTAGGTTCACCTACTTCTACTGGCAATACTGCTTTTGTTTTGTATACAAGGTTGTAGGGCTCTCTCCTGTGGTGTTTCATACCGTTGTCTTGTAAGCCCATAATACTCTGGGAAGTTCTTCTGCCCAGTTTCCTTTGACTTGGTCTAACCGACATTTTAATCCTAAAAGGATGTGTTTATTGGTAGATTTCGTCAGGCCATTACTCTGCAGGTGCAGTACTGAGGCATAATTTACTTTAATTCCCATGTTCCCGCATTAATCTCGTAATCTTTGTGAACTGAATTGGGTACCACTATCGGTAACTAAAATTTGTAGGATCCCGAACCTGGTGATGATCCCTTTCCAAAGGAAGTGCTGAACAGCGTGATTTGTAATTTAGGCAATGGGTTCCATATCTATCCATTTACTGAAGTAGTCTATGGCTATGATAATGTACTTTCTTTGCCCAGTTGCCTTTGGGTATGGTCCCGAGATATCCAACCCCCATTACGCAAATGGGATCAGGTTAAGTCTAGGCTGGAGTAAAGATGTCGGCATGTGAATTATCGAGGCATGTTTCTGGCACTTTTCACATTTTTGTAAGGTTCTGAGCTTTTTTCATGGTTGGCCAGTAATATCCAAATCGCAAGGCCTTCTTCGTTAGTGCTCAGCTATCGAGATGCTATCCGCAAATACCTTCGTGGATCTCACGCAAGACATACTGCCCCTCTTCCTTGCTCACACATTTTAACAATGGCTTGATGAAAGATCTTTTATATAGGTCTTCGTCGATTAACATGAATCAGGGATCCCATTTTCGAAATTTTTTTGCCACTATCTGGTGGTCCGGAAGGTTGCTGTTTTTTATAAATTCTATGAGAGGGCGTCGCCAATTGTCAGTGGTCTGTACTTGTACAACTTTTCCCGGAGAGGATGGGTCCCTGCATGAGGTCTGAATATTTTCTATCAGGATGGCGAGTTTCGAGCATTTCTCTTCTAGTTCCGAGCTGGCTATTTGGCTCAGCTCATCAGCTTTGGCGTTTTAATTTCGTGGTACAAGGTGGATCTTGAAGTTGGAAAATGCTTTTGCTACTTCCATCACTATCTTCAGATATTCGATCATGATAGTGCTTCGCGCCCCCTAAATCCCTCGGACTTGTTTGACGACCAGTTGAGAGTCACTGAACACCTCGATCTATCGTACTCCAACTTTTTGTGCTATATTTAGTTTGTGGAAGAGTGCCTCATATTCAGCCTCGTTATTGCTGGCTTTGAACTTAAACCTTATGGTGTACTAGAAATGCTAGCCTTCAAGCGAGATGAGTAGGATTCCTGCTCCGCTTCCCCAATTGTAGGAGGATCCATCAATGTATAATTTTCATGACTTTTCTGAGATGTCAACCAGCTACAAGCTTGGTAGCGCATCGTTAGTGAATGAGCATTAAGCTAAGAAGTCGGCCAATGCCTGTTCCTTGATTATTGTTCGTGATTCAAATTGAATATCATATTCAGACGGCTTGATTACCCGGGCCAACATTCTTCTTGAACACTCTAACAGTTGCAGCAATTTCTGGAGGGGCCAGTTAGATTTTACTCGGATACGATGTGCCTAGAAGTACGGACAGAGCTTTTGGGCGGCCATGATGACGGCGTACGCAAGTTTTTCAATATGGGGATAATGACTCTAGGTGTCTCATAATATGTGGCTTACGAAGTAAACTAGCTTCTAAGTGTTTTCTTCATCGGATATTAGCGCGTCGCTTCTTGTATTGTTGGATGCTGTAGTGTAGAGGATCAATTCTTCTCCTGTAGTAAGTTTAGATATGGTGGGGATTTTCTCTAGGTGTTCTTTGAGTTCTTGGGAGGCTAGTTCGCAAGATTCATCCCATTTGAAACTTTCTCTTCTGCGTAAAATTTTGAAGAAAGGAAGGGATCAATCAGCTAGCCGACTGATGAACCAGTTGAGTGCGGTTAAGCAGCCTGTTAGCCTTTGGATATCATTTGGCGTCTTTGGGGTTTCCATCTTTAGTATCGCGTTTTCCTTGGTTGGATTAGCTTCTATCCCTCTTGAGCTTACGATAAAGCCTGGGAATTTCCCCTCTAGGATGGCGAAGATGCATTTGTTTGGGTTTGATCGCATCCCACCCATTCGAAGTGTCTCCAAGTTTTCCTTTAGGTCGTCAAGGTGATTTGAAGCTTCTATGGTATTCACTATCATATTGTCAACGTAAACCTCCATGTTCTTCCTTATTTGTTGCCGAAATACATGGTTCACCAGCTGTTGGTACATAGTGCCTGCGTTTTTAGTCCGAATGGCATGACGCGGAAGCAGTATGTGCCCTCATGAGTGATGAAAGATCTCTTTTCTTCATCATCTGGGTTCATTGCGATCTGATGGTATCTTGAGAATGCATCTAGGAAACTAAATACTTCATTTCTAGCCGTTGAGTCGACTAGTTGGACTATCTTGGGCAGAGGAAATGATTCTTTGGGATAAGCTTTATTTAGGTCGGTGAAGTCGATGCACATTTGCCAACTGCCATTCTACTTTTTTACCAAAACCATATTTTCCAACCTTTAAGGTATAAGACTTCTCGTATGAAATTTGCTTTTAGTAGTTTTCGAACTTCCTCGCTTATGGCCTGATTACATTCTGTGCAAAAGTTATGCTCTTTCTGTTTTACCGGCTTTCATCCAAGTTGGAAATTCAAGTGATGGAAAATGATTTCTCTATTTATTCCTGGCATTTCATCCACTAAGTATGCAAAGACTTCCCGGTATTTCCAGAGCACCTGTAAGATTTGATTTCGTGCATCGGGATTTAGTTGTGCTCCAATTTGGACCGACTTCCCGGGCTCAAACTCGGCTTCGACGTTGTCTTGGGGATCTTGCTAGGCATAACATTAGCTGGGGGCAGTTTGCTGACACCCTCTGATGGTCAAAACGTTCCCTTCATCTGTTTCAAATTTCATGGCTAGGTGGTAGGTTGATACTACCGCTTTTAAAGAATTCAGCACAGGTCGTCCTAGAATGGCATTAAATGTTGAGTATGGTGCTACCACATAGAATTTGGCCTTGGGCGCATGCCCTTGTTTTTTGTCTTTTAAGAGGATGTTAAGGTTTATAGTTCCTAGTGGGTTAACAACTTCTACAGAGAAACCAGCGAGGGTCCCCATTGTAGGGATCAGCTTTTGGTGCAAGATTCCCATTTTCTCAAAACAATGGAGGAAAAGGATGTTGACCGAGCTTCCTTGATCCACTAGGGCCCTCCAGATGGAGAAATCATTAATTTCCATAGTAAGGACCATGGGATCCTCATGTGGGACCCTTAAAGTTTTTGAGGTCGTCTTGTGTGAAGGTCAAAGGCTGACATCTTCTGATCTTTCTCTCGCCCCTCAAGGAGATTTCATTGCCCATGTTTACCCGCTTTTGTTTGACCGTGGCTATCACATGCTTTGGGGCACTTGCTGAAGCTTTGTGTTCTTCACGAGAAGGTCCTAAGGCTCCAGGTCTAATTTTGTTTATATCTAAAAATTTCCCAAGATCACCCTTTTTCTCTAGCTCGTCCATCCAGTATTTGAGTGCTCGACAATCTTTGGTGTCGTGCCCGGCTGCCTCATGACATTAAGACCATTTCTTCAAGTTTGTTCTTGACTTCGGATTGGTCGGGGCTTTAGTCCTGGGTGTATCGGGCTTTTTTTACTTCCAAAAGCAATCGGGGCGATTTCTGCTGCTCATAATTGTGGCGCTTCTTGGGTTTCTCAATATATGCTCCCTCTTCGGGTGAGAATCGCATATATTCACTCCGCCCCTCATAAGCTTCCGATTAGGTTGCTCAGATTTGGTCATCACATCTTCCGCAATGATATATTTGTTGGCTTTTTCCCATATTGCTTCCACTGTTGTCGGGAGGGCCTTCGCAAGGGCGAACTTGGAGTCGCCATTCCGTAATCCGTTGATAAAAGTGGTTATTGTCGTTTCGTTGATGAGGTTTGGGATATCCATCATGGCCTTGGAGAAGCACCGAATGAATCCCCTCAAAGATTCGTCCTTAGTTTGTTAAACTGGGCGGCAACTTTCTGCCTCCACTTATTGCTTAGAAAGTGGCAGGTGAAGTTTTTCGAAAGTTCTGAGAAACTATAATTCGAGCCATTAGTGAGGGAAGCAAACCGAGCTTGAGTCATGCCTTTAAGTGTGGCTGAGAAACACTTGCACCAAACATCCTCTGGGGCGTCTTGGATGTACATTCGAGGGGCAAATCCCGAGATATGGTGGTTCGGGTCTTGGGTCCCGTTAAACAGTTCTAAATTCGGCATTTTTACCTTTCACAAGGGGGGAAGATAGTATAGGTGCCGAGAGCGGCGAATGGGCGTTGGCGATTCTCCCTAATGCCCTGGACATCATTTTATTGAGGCTAGTGTTTGTGTGTGATTCGGGCAGGAGTTGCGTCTCTCCTGCAGTGCCTTCTTATTCCCAAAGGCATCGGTTTGCTTTGTTCTTTCCAAGTTTTCGTTTGCTTCTCTTACCGCCATGTTTGGTGGAGGCTAGGGATTCAACAACCACATTCGGATTTTACTTCGGAGATCGGGGCGAAGATTTGCCTGATGGACTTTGATCAACGAGTTGCATGATTAGTGTTTGAAGTTGATGGAGCTGACTTTAAGTGACACATTGGTCTCCCGATTTTTCAGTGAAGGGGGAGATTCTACTTATTTGTTAGGGGGAAAGTTTTCTATTTACCACAGACGGCGCCAACTGTTTTGTACAGGTTCTTTTTAATGGAAGGTCAATCTCAAACCTTTATTTTATTTATGAATGGATTTGATACAAGAGTATTTTGTGATTTTGTACAAGTAGAAGAAAAGAGAGAAGTAACTTGTCCCATTCCCAGGGGATTGGGTTGTATTTATAATTTTTCTAAGAGAACTTTTTGCGTTTTATGGAGTATGAGGGGGTATTACACCGGGTATGGTAATCCAGGGTGAGATGCCCCCAAGATTCCTAATTCTTGGTCTCAGATTGTTGTTCTCATATGCGCTGTGATGACTAGTTGATGCAGTTTGGCACTGGGGTGGATCTCGCAACTCAGGGCGAGATCCTTCTCACGGTTGGGGCCTACGTCTCGGGCCTCTGGTGTTCGACAAGGGCTCGTACTTTTATTTGAGTAGCGGGATGGAGTCATAGATGGAGGAAATGAAATCGTTGGTGGCTGTGGCTTGGGAGGCATCTCAGGGCGAGATGCTGTATTGATAGTTATCTCGGCCCAAGATGCATACAAGGCTTCTGAAGGCCTTTTCGTCATTCCTTTACTCGAGAATCATTAATGGGTTGTCATCACTTTATATTTTATATGTTATATTTATTATTATTGTTTTTATTTTCTTTTGTAAGTCATCATGTAATTAGTGTTAGCATTATGTTATGATTCTTTAGTTCTAGTTGTAATTTTTGGTTATATTTTGGGTAATGTCTTCATTGTTGTGTTGCCTTGTATTCAAATATCTGTTAGTAGGTTTTGGTATTGAGGAGAGTTGGTTAGTTGGTCTTAGCAAGTCAAATCAGGCGGCTAATTGATTTTGGCGCCAAATTCGGTTAAGAGGTGGTTAGAGTTAGTTGCCTTGATTCAATGTTTCCGATCATGTATAAATAAGCTCTAAACATGTAATTTCATCATTCAATCAATAACAATCATATTTTCCTCTGGAATTTCTCTCCCCATCTCTCATCTCCTTCTCTATTTCTCATCCCTTTCACTTCTCTTCTCTTCTCATCTCAACTCTTTCTTCTACAAGGTTAACTTTCAATCTTTGAATAGGAAGCTAACAATTGGTATCAGAGCCGGTTCAAGCAATCAATTGATTGATTGAGGCTAGCAAAACAAAAGAAAAACATGACTGATGGTGTAAGAACTAGATCGGGAGCTGGTGGTACAATTGTGCCTGGTGTGGATGTGTCTTATGCAACTGCGGTTGCTGGTGCAGATGCAACGATCGGTCCACAGTACATTACTACTGGTCATCTTCAAGATCTGCAGAACAAGTTCAATCAAAAGCTTGATATCAATGACAGCAATATAGCAAAGCTCGATCAAAAGGTAGAGCAAATGTTAACAATGCAGCAGACACTTCTGGAGAGAGATATGAATAAAGAAGATCGGTTGCAACAAATTGAGACAAAGCTTGTGCAATTGCAGGATCAGGTTAATAAGCAAGGAGAATCCTCAGTTAATGCAATCCTTAAGCCGACTAGTCAGATTTTTCCACCTGTTGAAGTGGATCAGCAGCGAATTAACATTGACAGAACTGAAAGTTTGGTTAGGACTCGAGGAAAATCTCCGATGTTATAACCTAAGGCAGGACCTTCAATTCAGATCAGATCAACTGAGAATCAACCTTCACAGCCTGAAATTGCTGCAGAACATCAGGATCGTGCCGCAGAACAAGCTCATTCCAGATTGAATGGCTTTAATTCAGATCAGAATTCAAGGCAGCCGAATTCTGTTTTGCATCACAGGATCGTAGATGATGATTTCAAGCATCCAGATAGACCTCCTGATCGACAATGTCAGCAAAGATCAGTGAGTAATGACAATTCATTTGGTGGCAGGAGTGGTTCTCATGGGCAGCAGAGAGTGGAGATAGATCCTTTTGATGGTAAACAACCGGAATCTTGGTTAAGAAGGTGTGATCGGTATTTTCAATATTATAACATACATGAATATGAAAAGGTCGAGCTAGCTTCCGTACATTTATATGGTGATCATGAGGTATGGTATTATAGTTTGTTGAAGAGCAAGCCCAATCTTCCTTGGGGCCAATTCGTAGAAGAAATGTGTGAACGATATGGAGAGGAAGAGATAACTGATGTCGTGGACAGCTTTAATAAGGTGTGCCAAACCTCTACCGTGAGGGAGTATATGATCAGATTTGAGAATCTATAAGCTAACTTGTTGTCAATAATATCCATTGCTCCGAAGGATACAGAGGCCTATTATGTCTCTTGTTTTGTTTGTGGATTGAAGCCTAGGATCAAGAATATGGTGAAAGCCATTGGTCCTAAGACTTTGTCTAATGCGTACAACAAGGCTAAGTTGATTGAAGCTACCTTAGCCCATTCAAGTGACAAGAACAAGTTCAAAGGTAGTAATTACAGACCGCAGCAGAAGGAGAATTCTGGTTCCAGATTTAAGTGCGCTGTTGATAAGAGCTCAGTGAGGCTATGCTTTCGTTGTAATCAGCCCTATCAGCCTGGTCATTTTTTGTTTTTTTTGGTAAGTCGGCGAAATATATAGATGAAAGAAAAGAAAACAATCTACAACGGGCATACCCCAGGACACGGCCGAAGCCTAAAAGTATGAGGCAACGTCAAAAAAAATAGACAGAGTCCATACAACATACAACCAAAAGACAAACTAAGGGAACAAAAAGAAACTAAGTCTCAAAATCCCAGGGCCAGAGCAACGAGTTGTGACGGTGAGCTCCTCCGAACAAAGAAGCAGCAAGTAAGCGGCTCCTGACCAAATTCGTAATCTCCTCTCGAACGGCCGCAACCGATCTGGACTGAGAACGCTGAAACCGAAGGTTGCTCTCATACCAGATAGTTTACACAGTCGCAGAGAGGCAGAGTCGAGCTATGATACTGCCAATCTCCCGCCCCCTGAGATGCTAAGCAGCCCAAGCGACAAGAGCGTCCCAAGGAAGGGTAGGCCAAGCGATAGATGTACTCGGAGTGACAGAGTTCTAGACCGAGGCAGAAAAGGAACAGGCGAAGAAGAGGTGCTCCTGAGTCTCATCAGCAGAACCACAGAGAACACAAGCACTCTGAACCTTTCATGCTCCGAAATGCCGAAGTCAGTCCCGGGTCCAAAGTTGCTGCAGATAAGTGAGCCAGAGAATGAAGGAGTGTCGCGGTACATGCATCTGAAACCAAAGAAGGTGATGCACAGTGTCCTTCGTTCTCCTACTCCACAGCATCTCCCAAGCGGACTTGGTGGTGAAGTTCCCCGAGGGGTCCCCTAACCACCGGATGGAGTCCGCTACACCAGCCCGAGGGCTAAAATCAATCATGTCCCAAATGGGTCAGAGCTCCAGGCAACCTTGTGGAAATCTCCACTAACCACCCTCAATAATGGATGAGACTCGAGCATCCCAATGCAATCCAGAAGAGGTGAGCAATCGAGCAAGGAAGGGTTCCGAAAGACGACCACATGGCAGCCAGTAATCTGTCCAAAGAGCAGTGTCAAGTCCGTCACCTATGACATGATAAATCACTCCAGAGCAAAGGCGGCGAACCGATAGAATCTGACGCCAGCACCAAGAAGCAGAGCTCGTCGCCCGGATAGTCCAGAAGCTGCTCCCTCGAAATCGGTTCAGATGAACCCAATGCGGCCAAATCGAAGAGGATTCAGATAGAAGGAACCAAATATGCTTCATAATCGAAGCCTGATTCCACTCAGCAAGACGGCGAAGTCCAAGACCACCCTCCCGCCGAGGGTAGTACAAATGCCTCCAAGGGACCTTCACCCTTCCCGGGGCCAACGAAGATCCTCTCCAAAGGAATGCCGCAAGAGTCAACTCGATCCTCCTGATCATCATCTTCGAGAGCATGAAGATCGACGACCAGTAGACCTGAGTGGCAAAAAGAACAGACCGAATAAGCTGCAGGCGACAAGCATATGAAAGTGAGCGGGAGGTCCAGAGCCGTATACGAGAGAGGATGTGATCCAGCAGTGGCTTACGGTTGATGTACCGTAGCTGAGAAGTGATAAGAGGTACTCCCAGATAGGGAACTGGGCACTGCCCAAGGCTGAAACCTGGAACACCTAAAATGTCCCGCTGAGTCGCAGAGTCCACCCCCGCGAGAAAAACTGAGCTCTTTGCTGCATTCGAGGAGAGCCTCGGGAGTACAGCAAAGTGGTCCAAAACCTCACGAATAACAGAGACCCTACCCATATCACCTCGACAGAAGATCATCAAGTCATCAGCAAAACACAGGTGTGTCAACCCAGTACGAAGGCAGCACGGATGATAACGAAAGCGCGGGTCATCAATGGCATGGCGGAGCAGCCCTCGAAGACCCTCCATAGCGATAACAAACAGGTAAGGAGAGAGAGGGTCACCCTGACGGACACCCCGACTGGAGCGAAAGAACCCCTAAAGTTCGCCATTGATGGCGACAGAAAAGCGGGCGGTAGAGAGGCACTCACGGATCCAACCAATCATGACCTCGGGTATCCCCATACTCCTCATCCCAGCTAGAATGAAATCCCACCGAATAGTATCAAAAGCCTTACGGATATCGACCTTCAGTGCACAACGGGGCGAGACCTAAAGGTGGTAACCGCGCATCAACTCCTGTGTCAAAAGGATGCTGTCAGAGATCCGACGACTCGAAACAAATGCTGTCTGAGCATCACCAATCAACCCGGGAAGAACACCCTTCAACCTGTTTGCAATGATCTTAGTGATACACTTGTAGATCACATTGCAACAGGAGATAGGGCGGAAGTCGCCAAAGGTGGAAGGAGACTCTACTTTAATGTCTGCAAGAGGGTCCCGTGCTGGTGTTGTTTCTGACAGTGAAGATTCAGACGCTGAGGAAGACAATTATGATCCTTCTTCACAAGATGAGTTGTTGGATGATGAAGTTGAGATATCCATGAAGGCATTGACCGGGAGTGGAGCTCATAGTACTATTCGCATCAAAGGCAAGGCTGGTAAAACCTCTATCATTATTCTTATTGATAGTGGGAGCACGCATAGTTTTGTTGATCCCAAATTGATTAAGAAGGTGAGGCATGAAGTGACAAAAACTCATCCGTTGGCGGTTATGGTGGCTGATGGAAACTCCATAACTACTCAAAATAAGTGCCTAGCATTTCCATGGTCTATGCAAGATCATCAATTCACCTTTGATTTTAGAGTTCTTCTCTTGGGAGGTTGTGATATGGTGCTAGGTGTGGATTGGATGAGAACTTTCAATCCGGTGGTGTTCGATTTTGATAAAATGAACTAAAGTCTCATTGCAAGGCATTTCTGAGGAGGCACAGCTTCGGTTGATTGATGGCAAATGATTACAAGGAGGAATCAAGAAGAAAGCAATTCAATGGCTCGGGCACCTGCTTGTTATTTCTTCTGTTGAGCTGCAGCAGGACATTAAGCCAGAGGTTCATGCCTTGGTTGAGGAGTTTGAGGATGTTTTTGAGCAATCAAAGATCCTTCCTCCTCAAAGGAGTGTGGACCATGCCATTCCACTTCGTGCAAATGCTAATCCAGTTAAGATCAGGCCATACCGTTATGCTCATGCCCAAAAATCAGAAATTGAGAGACAAGTTGAAGAGTTACTTCACATGAGCTTCATTAGACCAAGCCATAGTCCTTTTGCTTCACCTATGATCCTTGTGAAGAAGAAGGATGGATCGGCTAGAATGTTTATTGATTATCGATAATTCTTTGACAGTGAAAGATAAGTTTCCCATTCCTGTCATAGATGATTTGCTTGATGAGTTATATGGAGCATGTTTCTTCTCTAAGCTTGATTTGAGACAGGGGTATCATCAAACCAGAGTTCTTGAGCCGGATATATACAAGACTGCTTTTCAGACTCATCATGGGCATTTCGAGTTTGTTGTTATGCCTTTTGGCCTAACAAATGCTCCGGCCACTTTTCAAGCTGCAATGAATGATGTTTTCAAGCCTTTCTTGAGAAGATCAGTGCTAGTTTTCTTCGATGACATATTGATTTATAGCTCCTCTTTTGAAGATCACCTCATTCACCTTAGACAAGTCTTTGTGGTTTTGCAGCAGCACAAGTTCTTTGCTAAGCTGTCCAAATGCTCGTTTGCTCAGACAAAGGTTGAATATTTGGGCCATGTCTTCTCTTAAGAAAAAGTTTCCACTAATCCTACTAAGGACCAAGCAATGCAAGATTGGCCAATTCCAATAACCTTGAAGCAATTGAGAGGTTTTTTGGGTTTGACCAGGTATTATAGGAAGTTCATTAAAGGATATGGTTCCATTGCAAAACCTTTAACTGAACTCCTAAAGAAAGATGCATTCTTATGGTCGGAGAAGGAGCAGGCTGCTTTTGAGGCCTCAAGTCAGCTATGTGTGCGGCACCCGTGTTGGCAATGCCCAATTTTGCTGAAAGCTTTATGCTGGAGACAGATGCAAGCGATTTGGGTATAGGGGTTGTTCTTTCCCAACAAGGAAGGCCAATTGCTTATTTGAGTCAAGCTCTTAGTCCCAAGCATCAAGCTAGGTCAACATATGAGAAGGAATATGTTAAGATTCAAAGATATTCTCTTGAATCTTAACCTTGATTGGGATAGAGAAAGTATGAGATGAGAAAGAATATAGAGTTTAGATGAGAGAAAGAAGGGAAAGGAGATGAGAAAATAGAGAGGATATCAAAGATATCAAATCATTCATCAAAGCTCTAAGATTACAAGCCTAAGCCTTCCTATTTATACTACTTACATGGTATGACCTATTACATTGCATCTAACTCACTTATTACACGACTTCACCAAAGCTTAAGCTACTAATTACAATATCACTAGCTATTACAACTCAATAGGCTCGATTCCACGCCTTATTACATTTATACTTTATTTCATATGCCCTCTATTATAAGAATCATAACAATACTGCCCCCTTTAAAAGATTCTTGTCCCCAAGAATCAAGAAGAAATTTGAAGCTTGAAGAACCAATGCCACAATAGGAAACACGAGCTAAAGATGAACCAAATTTGGATGTAGAGCTGCAGCTACAGAAATGTAGCAGCATACCAACAATTCAGCAGCAGGACAATACTCAACTACCATGATTTCCATGCCTCGGATTCTCGAATCATAACATTCCCTTCCCCTTGAAAATATTCTTGTCCTCAAGAATGGAAGAGAGTTGAGACAATGAAGAACTCTAATTGCATAGGAAAAGGTGACTGAAATGATGATTGCTAGCTGAAACTTATTGCAAATGAAACGAACCAAGGCTGCACTGACTTCTGTAACGCAGCAAATCCATGAAGAAGACATCTTGTTTCGACATAAAGTTGCCTTTGAATGCACAATGCCCGTCAGGAGGTCTGCACTGATCAAACCAAACATCACAACACCTCAGGAAGCAGCTAACACAGCCCAAACTTCTATCTTGCTGCAGAGAATCACCCCACGCAACAGAACTTCTGAATTTCCACTTGTAGGATGCTGCACAACAGGTTTTGTATGTCATTAACCCCATAAAAATGCATTTGAAGTCCTTTAACACCTCGGGAGGCCTTCCCAACTCAAACCAAGAAAACCAAACATCAAAATCCGCTTGTAGGCATTTTCCATTGCAGCTCAAACAGCCCTATTTCTTTATCATGGTAACCGAACACAATGCAGGTCCATAAGGATGCAGCTGTAACCCCAAAACTTCAATGGTTTCTTTGTCCTCAGCTGAAACCATGGAGACAAACGACTTGCAAATGTCCTCCCAATAGCATAACTTCATGTAGGAGACCCTACACTCAAAAGAAGAATTATATCATCCCGAACTTGCCGATCGGCATGCCGTAAGTGCATATTAGCTACTGGATCCTGATTCCTTGCTGAGTTAAGGTGCTCTGCCACCAATATGTCCAACATATTCAGCTTACACAACCACCTACTAACCCAGCTCATGCCATGTTCAATAAATCCTAGATTGCTTCCCAATTTCACCCAAGCTGCTGCAGAAACCAGAAGCTCAGCAAAACCAACCTGATGCAGTTCATAACAATATATTGCAGCTCGGTGTATGTCCATGTGGAAGCTACTTGAAGTGAACAAGTTATTACATCTTCTAAAAGACATAATAGCACCAATAAAACCAAATCTGAACAGCCCATTCACAACTGACAGTGAAGAATCTCCCCAAGAATGTTCCACATTTTCCAAACCCGGTAATTTATTCTTTCCTGGATCAAACGGTCTGCCAGCACCAATTACATCACCTAAATCACCCCTTGAACTGATGTGGATCAGATCAAAAGTCTGTCTTCCCACATTACAACATGTATACACATCCCTCAGCTCAATTGTTTGCATACGAACCAGATTTTGGGTGCCATGAACCTTGAAACACAGCCTTGCAGCTCGAGTGCTTCTTTTCAACAAAAATTCGACTCCCCTTAGCTTCATATAGTCTTGAGAGTCTTCTCCCGGATCAGGAGGCAACTTATCACAAAAATTTGCACTTGGATAAGTCACAATTCTACTCAAAAGAAGGAATAGATCATGCCGAACTTGCCGATCAGCATGCCGATAGTACATTTCAGCCACTATACACTCGTAATCTCTCACCCAACACAAGAGACCTTGCTCAACCTCCAAGATGATGTTGTTCTGGTCCCAAGTTAACACTCCATCATGCCCAAAAGTGAACTTAGACACGCCCTGCTCTGCATTTGATGATACTGCCGCAGCAACAACTGTCTTTTTAACAGAATGACATTGCTCAACAGAGAAAGTGCCTCCATTCTACATATAAGCTTGCCATGGGATAATACTTAACAGGTTTGGAGATGTTTGCAATGAAATCTCAGCAGTGACATCAATTATTTTGGTTGGAATCACAACATTTGCAACAACTAACCCTTGTACACCAGCATACATAACTGAAGGTTGTGTACCAGCATATACATCAGTAGAAGCAGCATCTTGAGTTAACTTTTGTTGATCATCAAACCTCACAGGTTGCAACACAACTTTATGCTTCAATTTCTTCTTTGTAATCTTCTTTGTTTTCCAAAATTCTTTCAATGCGTCGTTAAGATGATTCCTCTTTACTTTATACTTTGCACTCTTTATCAATCCCATGACATGAAAATCATAATCCCAGTCCTGAAGCATGTCATACTGTGGCTCATCCTCTTCAAAATACTCTAACTCTAGCAAAGAGTCTTCATAAAGATCATCACGTTCAACCTCAGGTTCATCCAACTCGTGTTCATCAATTATGGCATTACCTTGATCCAATTCTTCTTCAACTACATTAAGTGGCTCCACAATGTGCACTTCAGCTACTGCGGAAGAGTTTGGCCTTCGACATTGTTCTTGAATCTCAGTTGATTTCACTTCCAATTGCTCCTTTTGCTGATCCCAGCACATGTTAATCCTATCCACCAATTCTTGTGATGGACAAATGACCTGATCAGATCTCTCCATTACAATTGGCCGAGCTTGCTGTTCAATCTTCACATTGTTTTGCTGGTTCATTTGATGTATCCATTCAGCATTAGATTTCTGGAGTTGATCAAACATTGTCTTCAACCAATCCGGAATTGTTGCATCACCACCATCCATAATCGCTTTTTAAACTTCACACTGAATGATTTTCGAGTTAACTGCAGCACCAAGTATTGTTAAGATCGACAATTATCTGGATTTCAAGATCGAGTTTAAGAATCACCTCAGATTCCAACCCCAACTGACGCGATTCGAACAGAGGAACTCGAGCAAACCCTAACCGCAATGTTAGTTGAGTAATTGGACCTATAATTCTGACTTAAGCTGGCAATCAACTCCTCAACTCAATACCTAAAGCGAACTTCACGAACGAAATCAGATTTCAGCAATTTTTTTCGTTTCTCTTTTCCACTGTCAGATTTTCGCCTATGTTATCAGAGTTTTGCCTAAGCAAATCGCGACTCGATAACCTAATATTATTAAGAATCAACTCAAATTCTGATGGATCCTCACCACTTCTAAGCTTATCAACACAATTTCATCACAATCCAGCAAGAAGAACATATTTGAATCGAGTTTGAACTTGTTGTTCAGAACAGTTACCTCAACTTTAATTTCTGAGTTGTAGAATCTGATTAAACCTCTATTCAGCTTGTTTTGTGATCTTTTGATGATGATCAAGTGCAATGTGGATCAATTAGCTCACTTGTAACTTCTTCTAAGCAGATTCAGGTGAAGGCTCGATCAAGGATAGCTAGCTCAGCACCAAACTTCAGCAGCTGATTTTGCTTGCTCTCAACTTCTGCACTAACACTCAGCTGCTAATGCTGGATTGATTCTACTGAATTCACTATGAATCAGCTTAAATGTTGATTGTACTCCACTAATACTGATCAATTGAACTTAATCCAATGCAATTCAATCACTTTAATTCCCAACTGAAACACCTCTTAGGCACTTGCTGAAAACTAGTGCAATAACCGCCAAATCCACTTCAAAATTTAGATTTGAATTCTGATCACAAAATCTAAATTAAATTAGTGACACAATTGTTTTTATTGATTAATTGAAATACACTTAATCGTATTTTGTAATTTCTTTCTAGACATGAGCTTGATTCGGAAGCCAAATCAAGGCTCTGATACCAATTGTTAAGATTCAAAGATATTCTCTTGAATCTTAACCTTGATTGGGATAGAGAGAGTATGAGATGAGAAAGAATACAGAGTTTAGATGAGAGAAAGAAGGGAAAGGAGATGAGAAAATAGAGAGGATATCAAAGATATCAAATCATTCATCAAAGTTCTAAGATTACAAGCCTAATCCTTCCTATTTATACTACTTACATGATATGATCTATTACATTGCATCTAGCTCACTTATTACATGACTTCACCAAAGCTTAAGCTACTAATTACAATATCACTAGCTATTACAACTCAATAGGCTCGATTCCATGCCTTATTACATTTATATTTTATTTCATATGCCCTCTATTATGAGAATCATAACAGAATATTTAGCAATTCTTTTAGCCGTTGAGAAATGGAGGCATTACTTGGATGGTCACAAGTTCATTATTCGAACGGATCACCAAAGCCTCAAGCACCTTCTTGAGCAAAAGATTGTAACAAGGATTCAAAAGAAGGGTCTAATGAAGATGCTTGGCCTTGATTATGTCATTGAGTACAGAAAAGGCAAGGAAAATGCTGCAGCCGATGCTTTATCTAGAAAATTTGAGGATGCTGAACAAGGTTTCTGCAGTGCAACAATCGTGGTGATTCCTTCATGGATGGAAGAAGTTTATAAGTCATATGAAGGTGATTCTTTTGCCTAAGAGTGTGTGGCTGCTAACCTTGTAAAAGATGCAGGAAGAATCGACAATGAAGCTGGTATTTCAGTGCAAAGGGGTCAGATCAGAATTCATGGCAGATTGTATATTGGCTCTGCAACTGAGTTGAGGAATCAGATTATTCAAGCCTCTCATGATGCAGCTTGGGGAGGTCATGCCGGTGTAGAAGGTACTTATCAAAGGATTAAAGCTTATTTTAGTTGGCCAAGCCTGAAGAAGGCAGTGAGTGAGTATGTTAAGGCTTGTGAGGTATGTCAACAAACCAAGCTGGGAGATCATCATTACAAGGGTCTTCTTCATCCCCTTCCCATTCCGGAGGGAGCATGGATCAACATTTGCATGGATTCACTGAGGGATTGCCAAGGTCCGAAGGCAAGAAAGTCATATGGGTGGCAGTGGATCGTTTCACCAAATATAGCCACTTCATTGCACTTACCCGACCTGTTACAGCTGAAAGATTAGCAAGGATCTTCCTTGGCAACATAAACAAGTTACATGGGTTGCCTCAATCCATTGTTTCGGATCGGGACAAGATTTTCACAAGCAATTTTTGGAGGGAGTTGTTCAAGTTATTGGGCACTCCGTTGGCACTTAGCTCATCTTATCATCCACTAACGGATGGGAAAACTGAACGTGTTAACCAATGTAATGAGCACTATCTTCGAAGTATGGTTTTCACTCAGCCTAGAGAATGGAACCGATGGCTCCCTCTAGCTGAATTTTGGTTCAACACACATGTACATGCATCTATTGGCATCACTCCTTTCCAAGCATTGTATGGTTATAGTTCTCCTACTTCATTCATGATGCAACAACCCATGCCAACCGCTTCTGCAGCAGCTGATTACTTGCAGCAGAGGAAGCAAATGTCACAGCTACTTAAAGACAATCTCTTACAAGCTCAAGTAAGGATGAAGTTTTATGCCGATAAAAAGAGGGTAGACAAAAACTATGAAGTTGGTGATATGGTCTACCTCGTTTACCTGGTTCAGCACGAAATCATGAATAAGCTCTACCAAAGATTGGCAAGCATTTGGTACTGAGTTTCCTCCTCCATTTTTAGTAACAAAATGAACAGTCTTCATTGGCTGTCAGGAAAAATGTCAAGCTAAGTGCTCGCTTCTTTGGCCCATATAAGATTTTGGAGAAAATTGGCAAAGTTGCATACAAAGAAGCAGGTCAAGAAGGGAGCTGAGATCTCACAGGAGCCACCAGAAGCAGGAATTAATGGCACTCTGCTGCTGCAACCTGCTGCTGTCAAGGCTCGGAGAGCATTGCAGATGGAACATGGTGCTTTGCAAGAAGTTTTGGTGCAATGGCATAATTTGGATAAAAGCTTCATGACTTGGGAAAATCTCACATTTTTGAAGAGCCAATTCACTAATTTTACACCTTGAGGACAAGAAGCTTCTCAAGAGGGAGGGAATGTTATGATTCTTTAGTTCTAGTTGTAATTTTTGGTTGTATTTTGGGTAATGTCTTCATTGTTGTGTTGCCTTGTATTCAAATATCTGTTAGCAGGTCTTGGTATTGAGGAGAGTCGGTTAGTTGGTCTTAGCAAGTCAAATCTGGCGGCTAACTGGTTTTGGTGCCAAATTCGGTTAAGAGGTGATTAGAGTTAGTTGTCTTGATTCAATGTTTCCGATCATGTATAAACAAGCTCTAAACATGTAATTTCATCATTCAATCAATAACAATCAGATTTTCCTTTGGAATTTCTCTCTCTATCTCTCATCTCCTTCTCTATTTCTTATCCCTTTCACTTCTCTTCTCATCTCAACTCTTTCTTCTACAAGGTTAACTTTTAATCTTTGAATAGGAAGCTAATGCATTATTAAGATTTGACAAGTAAATTGTAGTTATTCAATGGGTCTCTTGATTACCCAGAGCCGGCCAAGGTAGGCTTTTATTTCATTGTCTTAATTTTTATTTTCTAGTGTAGTATCCAAGACTTTTATTCTTCCTCTATGTAATATAAACGGGTGTGGTATCTTTATTAATAAAATCATCCAAATTTTCCCTATTTTCTTGTGTTCATGTTTCAATTTTAGACATGTTTGATATTGCTGTAGAAAACTATTTTTTACATAAGTATTTTTTATAAAAGCATTTTTGAAAAAATTATTGTTTAAAATAAGCAGTTAATGTTTAACCAAACAGTAAAGAAGCGCTCATTATATTATTATGAGTGTTTGGTCAATGCTAAAAAAATATTTTTCTAAAACATTATTAGAATTGACACTAACAGAAACTTTTTATAATTAAAAAAATTACTCTTGAGCCATTCTAAATATTTAATATATTTTTTACATATTTAAATATTTTTTTCATAATTTAAAATATTTTTTAAATATGTAAAATAGTTTTATATATTTAAACTAGATTTTAATATTTATAAATTTTAACAATATTTTTAAAAATATTTAATTTTTTAGAAAAATATTTTTTTTCAAATATTTAAAATATTTTCTAAATAGTAGAAGTATATTATTAATTATTAAAATAATTTTTTCTATTTAATATATTTTATATATAAACTATTTGTGAAATATATAAATTAGTTTTCAAATATCTTAACAAAATTTTGAGATACCTAAAACAAGCTTTGTTAATTATTTAGAATTTGCTTTTATTTAAAAGAAAAAGCACCAAATTTTTGCTTCTCCTTAAAAGCAGAATAATAGCTTCTATTTTTAATAAAAAATGTTATTTTCACAATTGTTAAACACCCTTTAAATTTTAGAATAAGTAAATCCCGAACAAGCCCTTAATCCTGTTTAGTTCATATTAATTTTTACATTTGGCAGCTTAGGAGCACATCAAGTGAAAATTTTAACAGAATGCTAACTATATTAAACCGGAAGCTATCAATTAAGAATTTAAATTACAACGGTTGCATTTTCAACAAAGATAAAATTTGCACCAAAAATAACCTCAAACCCTTTTCTATGAGAACATGAGAGATTTGAGAATTTTCTTTTTTTTATAAAAAGTAATTTGGTAAATTCAGACACAAAAAGAACGAGGCAACCAACTCAATAAATTGGAAGACTGCATTAAAATCGTAAAATTTATTCGACCTTGGAAAACTCACTCGCTGACCAGCCAACACTGTAGAGCCTGCAAAGCTTCTGTAGCGCTAGGGCACCATTACTTACACAAGCCAGATGCCTGCACCATTAATTACACACCATGCACAAACCAAAATAGAATTGGGAGTATTGATATAGATATTTTCGGGTCCAATTTTAAGGCTGCTGAGATATCTTCCACGTGTCCTGATGCGGTGACATGTTTATCCATCTCACTTAGTTTTTAATATAAATAAGAGGTAGGGTTTAGGGAAAAGACTATGTTGAGAATTATGTAATGTAAGTGCTCTCTCTCTCCCCCTAGTTCATCTATGTCCTCTGTTATGATCGGGATGGATTCCCAAACATAAGCTAAGTAAAATATGATAGACTGAGAATTTGAGATGAGAAAGTAGAGATTTTAGACTTAGATGAGATAAGAAGAGAAAGGAGATGAGAAATAGAGAGAATTAGTTAAGAGAGAGAAACTTTGATCTCAAATGAGATATTTTTCAGATATTTGATTGAATGCTCATATTATTACAAGAGGTTACTACTTAAGCAAGATCAAGCAAGCTAATACAATGAATCTAGACAAATCCTAGTAACCGACTTAGGAACTAACTAGAAGCATCTAGAATTAAGCTAACTAACATTTAAATCCTAATTTTGGCGCCAAGCACCACAACTAACAGAACTCATGCATCCGACTTGCTGTTAACCGGCACATGCTACTGCAGAATGCTATAATGCAGGATATTCTAACAGCTTATTACAATGTAACTAACTAAGACTAACTAACCACACACACAACACTTACTAACTAATGCTATTACATTTTATTAGCTAACAAACACGCCTAACAGCAACATATCAGCAATATCAGGAACAAAATGCAGCATAACAGCAAGCCGTAGCAGCCCAACTGAACCATTAGCAACACAGCCCAAATACTTGAATTCTCGAATCATAACATCCTCCCCTTTCATTTATGTCTTCTCCCCTTTCTTTACTATCAATATAATACTATTTTTATACTTTCATACTCGGATACCCTGATCCAATTATGAATCGAAACACACAATCTTAAAAAACAAGAACGCCATGGCCAAATACAACCACTAATTGTGTTTAAAAAACAAAAAAAAAAGCTGCAACCACTAATTAAGAACACCAAAATAAACTACCCTAGACTTATATAAAGGATGACAACAAGCTAAAGGAAACTGACTTAGTATGACAAAATACCTATTGAAAATAAAGATAGCAATATTTTATATTTTACAAATATTTTTCTTGTATTTCTACTAATTAATTGTGTATTTAGATCTGATGCAGCGCCAATCTAGAGATTAGTGGTTGAATGCTGATGAAGAGATGACGCCATGGATGACAGCAAATTAGCCGACATTGATGGCATGATTTGGGGGATTTTAGCCATGATTTGAGGAATCTGAATTTATCTCTTTCCTTAATTGCATTTTTTGAATATGAATTTTGAATTTGTAACATCTTCATTATATAAATGAGACTAAGGCTATGTTTAGAGTTAGTTGATTATTTAGAATTTAAAATTGTATTTATGGTTTCTTCTATTCTCTGACGTGAGATAGAATGAATATTATCTTCCTCTCTTTGTTATTTTATCATCAGTTTTAATAAAATTCAAAGGGAAGATCGCTGAACCTTCTTGTACCCCTTATTTCCATTACGCACGCTGCATCAGTTAGTATCAGAGCTCAGAACATTTTCTGAGATGCCCGTAAGTGACCGAGGTACGCCTCCGTCAGAGATGTTCTTGACCGTGATGATCAACAGCAGACAGAAAGGAGAAAAGAGGAATTGGAAGAGACATTCCGGCGAATCGATCGATGCTAAATTCAACTAGGGGCAAACCTTGACTTGGAGCCAGGAACCTTGCCCCAATGCCCATTCACACCAGGCACTAAAGAAGAAGCAGAAGGAGAGGAATGGCATCGGCACAACATCTTCCGGACGATGTGCACAATTGGCGGAAGGGTATGCCGCCTAGCCATCAATTCCGGGAGTTGTGAGAACGCCATGTCCAAAGGCGCTGTCCAGATGCTAGGGTTGAAGATGGAGGATATCCGAACCCTTGCAATATGTCATGGCTCGAGAAAGACGATCAGGTATCCACATCTAAATGTTGCCTGGTCAATTTCTCAATTGGGGCAAGATATCGGGAGTTGGTTTGGTGCGATATAGTAACCATGGATGCATGCCACCTGTTATTGGGACATCCTTGGCAATATGATCGAAGAGCCGTTCATGATGGAAGAAAGAATACTTATAGCTTCCTTTCAGAGGGGGTTAAGACTGTGTTGCTGCCAAAGAAGGTTGAGGCGCCATGCGTGACAAAGTCCGAAAACCCAAAACCGAAGGAGAGAGCCGTGTGTAATAACGCAGTTGGCGAGCCTGAGTTGGTGCCTGAACCAATAGGCGTCATCAGTGTAGAGCCACCCATACACGACGAGAAGGAGTTGACAGCGCAAGTAGGGAATTCCTCACCAGAAGTTCGACCAGAGAGGTTGGCGTATACTATATCGCCAACTAGACAAGCACAGTTCTAGTTGGAGTGGGTTACGTGAAACGCCTTACTGAGGTGGAAGGTTCCCTACCGAGTAGACCTCACGGTGCATGTGGATATCAGACACCAATTGAGGAAGCTACTTTTTAGGAGTCACATTCGGGCGAGAAAGAAAGTTGGGTCTACTATATTCGCACCGACGACGGATGGGACTTGGCGGGGTACCCCGATGGCTAACAGAACATGTTCATAGGTTGGAAGAGTGGGCGAAGGTGAGGAGTCCGCCGTGGAAGATCCCTTGGCTAATTCAAGGACGAATTCTCTCCAAGCCGGAGAGAGTGGTGCTGCGCCAATCTAGGGATTGGAGATTGAATGCTGATGACGAGATGACGCCATGGATGGAAGCAAATCAGCCGAGATTGATGGCGTGATTTGGGGAATTTTAGCCGTGATTTTAGGATCTGAATTTATCTCTTTCTTCAATTGCATTTTTTTTGAATTTGAATTTTAAATTTGTAACATCTCCCCTATATAAACAAGACTAAGGCTAGGTTTAGAGTTAGTTGATTATTTAAAATTTAAAATTGTATTTGTGGTTTCTTCTATTCTTTGGTGTGAGATAGAATGAATACTATCTTCCCTTTTTTTTTATTTTATTATCAGTTTTAATAAAATTCAAAAGGAAGGCTATTGACCCTTCGCGTACCCCTTATTTCCATTACGCGCGCTGCATCAAGATCTAGAGATGTTACATTTGACTAGGAAAAATTTATTGCTCCCATGTGATCTCTTTGCTACCCATAACCGGCCACCATTGAAGTAGGGGAGGAGAATTAGCTTTTGTTTATGACTTTGTCTCTTGGTATTAACTTCATGCTTGGGATTTCATTTTGCTAGTCTTTAGTTAGTCTTTTGGTTTGCCATTCGTATATTATAATTGAGGGCCTCTCTTATGAATAAAGCATTCAAGAAATTCCAAAGTATTCTAGTTTTCTGCTTTTGTTATAGTTTATTTTAGTAATTAAATTTTTACATGGTCTTAGAGTTAGGTTTAGATCCAAAAGTTGTGTTCTTGTTTTCTGCCTCGGCTGTTGCACCTCCTTTGTAGGCCGTGCCCCTCTTCTCTCTTGTTGCTTGTTTTACTCGTGTTAGTTTTGCATATCTTATAATGATGGGAGAAAATACTAGTCAAACTGTTGTGCCAATTATTGTTTCAGTGGGAGTTCCTTGTTAGGAGTAGTGTCCTAAAATCCAGATTTATTCTATTAATATTATTTTATTAAATAATAAAATTGAAGTTCCACTCATATCATTTCCTTGTTAAATTTGTGTAAGCGAGCATCTATACTGCACGTGATCAGAGTCCTCGGATTACATTTTACATGTTTATTCTAAGTGGTTAATGAGATTAAGTCATAGATAGACTTAGAACAAATGGTATGGAATGTTATTTGAATAACTCGGGGTCGATGATGAGCTTGGGCTATTTGTTTGTTAAGACCATGACTTAACACTTTAGATAACTTGTCTTAGTCATGTGGATGTTGATCCAAAAGTATTAGGTTGTTGTGTTTAATAAGATTGACACACTGAGTTGGACTATGTGAGTTGCTTGTTTCTGGACTACTATTGGAGATGGGTGATTCATGTTGTACTATTTGAACTGCGACTCTTAATCCTAAGAGTATTCTGGACTAGTATATGGAGTGTTAGTTACCTTGGTGTACTATAAGTAAGGTCTAAACATAAGACTAAATTCCCACGTACACTGGGTGGCGGCATGAAGTGTGACAAGGATCAGGCATTCAATATAGAATCTGCAATCTCTTATGAGGTACAAATGTCCCCGTAATTGATTCACAAGTATGTGAATAGTTTGAAAACGTTGGCCAAAGTATTTCAAGTGTTTGATATTTTCATATCCTGAAGGGGGAAAGCTGCATACATCAACCCCCCCAGACCCCGCTTTTGCGGGAGCCCTTGAGGCACTAGGTTTGTTGTTGTTGTTTTATTCCAAGTGTTTGATAACTGAAATTTATACTGTGAAATATGTTCAAGTATTAAATTATTCAATGAAGTCGGTAACTAATGGAGAAGTTGTAAGAAGGATAATAGCAGTGGTTATATTTATTCTTTGTCATGGATGTCTAGGTCGAGGGGTTGTTGTCTTCAATACAGTCTATTTGAATATTATTAAATAAATAATTTAAGTCTAGAGTGCAGTGAGATTTATTTAGTAGAATTAAGTCTTATTAAATAATAATTAAATTATATCATGAGAAGGTTAATTTAACCCATTTGGAGCTAGATTTAAATTGTTCCTGAGGTTTCTATGCAAGCCTCTGTATTTATTGCCATCAAAAAAGTATTAAAGATGAGTACATTCAATTTTGCCAAACATTATATATGAGATGAATAAAAGTTAAAAATTATAAAATAAAATAATTTTTTTAGAAATTAAATATTCATAAGATAAATTTTTATATGTGGCATACAAAGCAAAATAATAAATATATATATATACCCAAGCGTTATCTGCGTAAAACGCTTGCAGCCAATTAGCGCGTGACACGTCGTGTTGCTGGGCTACCTAAGGTGACGATCTGTGCCTTTGGTCGGGGACCAATCAGGGCATGGCTGGCTATCCAGGACAACGGGTGTGGACGAATTCGGTGCTACCACGTGTCACACAATTTGAAATTTAAATCACGCGGTTTTTGTACTGAATTTAAACGCTGCGTTCGACGTTTTTAATATTGACGCACTGCGTTTTGTTTTAATAGCTGCGAATCCCACATCAATTTGTTTGCTTGTTTTCGTTCGGTATACTACTATAAATAAGGGTATCCACTTCAAAGGTTTCGCATCAGTTTAATTTTAAGGGTTTCTGAAAATATGGATTTTGGAGATCCAATTGGAGAGAAAAATTTCCATTAAAATTTTTCTTTCCTTAGTTTACTATTTTTCAGAGCCCCCTCTCTGGGCATTTCGAGGTCATTGTGTAGAAGACCGATCGGTCTTGGTTTCTCGACTTTCTGAGGAGATGTTATTATTCTTTGGATATTCTCAATTTGGAGTAAATCCGGATAGTTCTTCTTTCATTCTCTTATAAGTTTTTTACTTTTCTATTTATTTACAGCTTCTCTTATTATGCCTAATATAAGTTCATGTTATTGTTATGAATGTATTAGAGTAGAGGCCTATAGATTTAAATTAGAAACTTAAATATTTAGATTTAAAATTAGAAATTTTAAATCAACTTTAGATTTGAAATTAAGAATTTTAAACCCTTCCACTGCACTAGTTTAATAAACTAAGGAAAAATTTTTGAAATTCGCCCCAACAATAGGTATTAGTGCAAAGGGATCTATACAGATAACCATATTCCTGGGAATTCTCGCGTGTGAGGTGTCACGAAGCGTAACTCTCTGACCGGGGACTTAGGTACCGAGAAGAGTCTTTTACACTGAGTGCTCTGGTAGGTGCACTTTGTTGTGACCACAGTTGGAGAACTGTGAACCCAACAATTGGCATCAGAGTTAGAGTAATTAATAACTAGGTTAGTTATTTCCAACATTCCTAATGTGAATTTTCCCAAGTATTTGCATCCCTCGGATCATCCGAGGCTTGTGCAAGATGTTTTAACTAGCCCCAATTTTCTGGCTTTGAGGCATTCTATTTTTAAAGTGTTTAAGGCAAAAAGAAAAATCGGTTTTCTTGATTGGACAGTTAAGAAATCGGATGAGGATTCGCTGGATTTCAAAAATTGGAGCACATGTGACTCTATGGTCTCTTCATGGCTCACTAATTCTATTTCTAAGGAATCGCTCAACATTTGGCTAAATTTGAGTCAACATTTCTCTCAAGGACACGTTTCACGTGTTTATGAAATCAAATGCGAAATTTCACATTTAAAACAAGAGAACTTGCCCATTTTTTATTACTTCACAAAATTGAGGGCTTTATGGGATGACCTCTATACTTTAGTAGCCGTTCCTCCATGTACTTGTGGATCCACCCATGCCTTTGCGGCAATTGGGGACATGGAGAGGCTACTTGGTTTGTTGATGGGTTTAGATCCATCTTTTTCCACAGTTCACTCCTAATTAATGAACACAAAGCTTCTTCCTTCAATTTCTAGTGCTTGTTAGTCTCTTTGTCAAGAGGTGAAGCAATAGAGTGCTGCATCCCGTGGCATTGTTGTTCCAAAAGCCACGGCCCTTATTGATAAAGGGAATAACGTGGAAATCGAAGGTGGTTCACCCCTTTCTAATGGGCCACCTGCTAAAATGTAATAACCATTTGTTTTGTTCTCATTGCAAAAGGCAGGGTCACCCCTTTCCGAAAGCAACGCACTTTAGCAGCCGCATAGCTCACTCATGGTGGTGGTCCCGGAGCAGGCAAGCAGAGCGACAGCTTGCTTGTTAGGCTCTCTGCTTCACAAATTAGCAACCGTTGGCTCTTCTCAGTCCCGAAAGTAGCGCTCCATGTGTAATTTGATAGGCCATGCATTATTTGGTAATAATTTTTGGATTATTGGTATCGGTGCCACTGATCATACGGTTTCATCGGAATTTGTTTTGGATGACGTTCATGTCAATACTAAGCTCAAACCTGTTAGACTTCCAATTGGCTCTTGCTTACCCGTTTTACATGTCGGATGTGTCATGATCTCTAGTTATATTGCCCTTGAGAATGTATTACAAATTCCCAAGTTCTATTGTAATTTACTTTTTGTAAACAAATTGGCTTGAGATGGAAATTGTGCATTGACCTTTTTTCTTTTCTAAATTTATGTCATAGAGGACCTTCCATCAAGGAGGCTGATTGGAGCGAGTAAGGAATGAGATGGGTGTTGGGAATTACTAACCTAGTTATTAATTAATCTAACTCCGATGCCAATTATTGGGTTCGCATTTCTCCAATTTTGGTCACAATAAAGTACACCTATCAGAGCACTCAGCATAGGAGACTCTTCTCGCTACCAAAGCCCCCGGTCGGAGACTCTTGCTTGTGTGTGTGTTCCCGATAATAGGATTACCTCTATAGATCCCTTTACTCTGATATCAGTAGTTGGGACGAATTTCAAAAATGTTCCCTTAGTTTATTAAACTAGCATAACGAAAGGGTTTAAAATTTTTAATTTTAAACCTAAGGCTGATTTAAAATTTATAATTTTTAATCGACAGATTTAAATTCCTAATTTAAATCTATAGGCCTCTATTTTAATAAATTCATAACAATAACATGAACTTATATTAGGCATAATAAGAGAAGCTGTAAATTAATACAAAAGCGAAAAACTTAAAAGAGAAGGAAAGAAAAGTATACCTGAATTTGCTCCAAATTAAGTATACCAGAAGAATAATAATATCTCCTCAGAAAGCTGAGAAACCGAGACCGAGCAGCCTTCTACGCAATGACCTCGAAACGCTCAGAGAGTGGGCTCTGAAAAACATTAAACTAAGGAAACAAAAATTTCAATGGAAATTTTTCTCTCCAATTGGGTCTCTGCGAGTCAACACTTTCAGAAATCCTTAAATTTAAACTGATGTCAAACATTTAAATTAGATAACCCTATTTATAGTAGTATATAGGAACGAAAATAAGCAAACAAATCGATGTGGGATTCGTAGCTATTAAAACAAAATGCAGCGCTTCAATATTAAAAATGGTCAAACACAAAGTTTAAACTCAATACAAAAACCACGTGATTTTAAATTTCAAATCATATGACACATGGCAACATCGCATTAGTCCGTACCCGTTGTCGCAGATAGCCAGCGTATTCTACCCCAGGTGTGCCACGTGAAACGCCTTGATTGGTCCATGCCCGAAGGCACAAATCGTCACCTTAGGCAGCCGAGCGTGTGACATGTGTAGCGGGCTAATTGGCTACGAGCTCTTTACACTGATAACGCTTGGGTTTTTGTGATTTTTCATATATATATTTTTTATTTTGCTTTATTTTTTACGTGTAAAAATTCATCTTATGAATATTTAATTTCTAAAAAATTATTTTATTTTATAATTTTTAACTTTTATTCATCTCATGAATAATGTTTGGAAAAATTAAATTTATTCATCTCATGAATAAATAATCTATCTCATGAATTCTTTAATAGTTTTTTCAATGGCAATAAATACAGAGGCTTGCAAAGGAACCTCCAAGACAATCTAAATCTAGTTTCAAATGGGTTAAATTAACCATCTCATGATGTAATTTAATTACCATTTAATAAGACTTAATTCCACTAAATAAATCTCACTGCACTCTAGACTTAAACCATTCATTCGATATTTTCCAAATAGACTGTATTGATGACAACAATCCCTCCACCTAGACGCCCATGACAAAGAATAAATATAATTATTACCATGATCCTTCTCACAGCTTCTCCATTAGTTACCGACTCGCCCTTCACTGAATAATTCATTTATACTTGAACATATTCATAGTATAAATTCAAAATGTCAAACACTTGGAATACTTTGGCCACAGTTTTCAAACTATTCAAATACTTGTAAATCAACTACGGGGGTATCTGTACCTCATAAGAGATTGCAGATTCCATATTAAATGACTGATCCTTGTCACACTTCATGCTACCACCCAGCGTACGTGGGAATTCAGTAATAATTTTAGACCTTACTTATAGTACATCAAAGTAACTAACGCTCCATGCACAAGTCCAGAATACTCTTAGGATTAAGAGTTGTCGTTCAAATAGTACAACATGAATCACCCATCTCCGATAGTAGTCCAGAAACAAGCAACTCACATAGTCCAACTCAGTGTGTCAATCTTATTAAACACACCAACCTAACACTTTTGAATCAACATCCATATGACCAAAACAAGTCATCAAAAGTGTTAAGTCATGGTCTTAACAGACAAGTAACCTAAGCTCATCATCGACCACGAGTTATTCAAATTACATTCAATATCATTTGTTCCAAGTCTATTTGTGACTTAATCTCATTATCTACTTAGAACAAATATGTAAAATATAATCTGAGGACTCTGTCCATCTCTTGGACTGGAATTAAAAGAAAATCACATGCAATATAAATGCTCGCTTACACAAATTTAACAAGGAAATGAAATGACTGGAACTTCAATTTTATTCTTTAAAAAAACAATATTAACAGAATAAATCTGGATTTTAGGACACTATTCCTAACAATGGGCTATACCTCTTGAAGAGCTTTATTGTTCCAAAAGGGGCTTACGTTGGAAGCACTACTAAAAGAGCCACCTTATGGCATCGTAGGTTAGGACACTTTCCATTTGCTAAGTTATCTAGTTTTTCGAATTTGGAAGTTGGAACTGATTTTGATATTATTTGTGATTCTTGTCATTGGGCTAAACAGGCATGGTTACCTTTCCCTGTTTCTGTTAATAGAACTACTACTTGTTTTTGAGTTGATTCATTGTGACCTTTGGGGATCTTATCGTAATTTATTAATAGCGGGTGCTCGTTTCTTTCTTACAATTGTTGATGATTATAGTAGGTGTAATTGGGTGTATTAGATGGGAGACAAGTCTCAGTCTCATAAGATTCTTATAGATTATTTTTTAGTTGGTACAAAGTCAGTACAACTTGCATGTTAAACATGTAAGAGTCATAATGGTGCAGAATTCCTTTTTGGACCATTGCTTTAGTTTTATGCAGGAAAAGGCATACATGTTCGGAATTCTTGTAACGATACACCATAACAAAATCGAGTTGTGGAGAGGAAGCACCGTCGTCTCTTGGAAGTTTTTCGCGCTATTCGTTTTGAGGCCGGCCTTCCTATTCCATTTTACGGTGAATGTGCCTTGACAGTGGCATACTTGATTAACCTCATGCCCACGCTTCATTTGCAAAATCAAATTCCTTACGAGATGTTGCTTGGTAAAACTCCTTCAAAATCATTTACGTATTTCTAGGTCTTTATGTTATGTTCATAATAAAGGCTGTAGTAAAGGCAAGTTTGGAAGTTGTGCGAATCGTTGTGTTTTTGTTGGTTATCTGCATGGAAAGAAGGGGAATAAAGTTTATGATTTAGATAATAGAAAATTTGTTATCTCTCGTGATGTAATTTTTCATGAAGACAAGTTTTCGTATCTTGAAGAAGGAGAACAAAGTATATCTTTTAATGATGTTTTTTATTTAATTCGATATGTTGATGATGGGATTGATACTCAGGCTCAAGTGGCTAAGCACCAACGAACATTGCGGCACCGCCTGACGACAATGCTGCTAAGACTGGCCAAATAGTGTTCGGTCAGAACAGTGACCAAACACTATTCAGTTAGTACAATGTTGAGCAGCGGTAGAGGGGTGGTGGCTCGGCAGGCCGAGTCCTATTCGTTTGATGCCTATTAAATATCAAGATTGAGTTGTTCATGTTTCTTCTTCTATAGCCCATCCTCGTACTTCCACTTCCTCCGTTGACTCAGGGATGGTCTATTCTTTATGAAATTTTATGTCTAATGCACGATTTACTAACTCTTAGGTGACTCTGCTTCAAGCCATTACTTCTAGTGATGAGCCACAAAATTTTGCATAGGCAGTAGGATTCCAACATTGAAGACAAGCAATGGAAAAGGAGATTTTCATGTTGGAGCAAAAGAAGACATGTACACTAGAGGAGCTACGACCGGGAAAGAGTGGTAATGATTCTAAATGGGTGTACAAAATCAAGTACAAGTTAGATTGTACCATAGAATGGTACAAGGTTCAACTAGTTGCAAAAGGCTATACTCAGGTTGAAGGTATAGATTATCATGACACTTTTGCACCTATTGCCAAACTTGTGACTGTTTGTTATATGCTTACAGTTACTGCCGCTAGAAATTGGGTAATACATCAATTGGATGTAAATAATGCTTTCCTTCATGATGATTTGGATGAGGAGTTTTATATGAAATTACCTCAAGGTTTTGAAAAAAAACATATAGGTAAAGTTTGTCGTCTCCGTAAGTCACTTTAGGGAAGGCCTCTCGGAATTGGCGCCAGAAATTTACGCATTTTCTAACAAACATGGGTTTTGCACAATATAAGTCTAAATATCCCTTGTTTACTTATAGGCATGGTGTGGTTTTCACCGCTATCATAGTCTATGTAGATATGTTATTATTACTCAAAATAACTTGGAACATATTGAGAAAGTGAAGTCCCGATTTGATAATAAGTTTGGTATCAAGAATTTAGGGCTCGTCAAATATTTCCTTGGAATTGAAGTGGCTCACTCTCAAGATAGGTTGGTACTAAGCCAACGGAAATATGCCCTCAATATTTTAAGTGAAACCAAACTTCTAGGTACTAAACCAGTTTCTACACCTATTTTTCAAAATCATCATTTAATTGATCAAGTTGGTGACCAGGTAGAGAATTTGTGTCAATATCATCGTATAGTGGGGAGATTGCTTTATCTTACTATTACCCATCTATTTATGCATGACCCTCGAGTACCACATTTAGAGGCCGCTATTCGTATCCTTCGTTATATCAAAGGAACGCTGGATCAAGGAATTTTTCTTTCACAAGATTGTGATTTTAATCTTTGTGCTTATTGTGATGTTGATTGGGTAAGTTGTCCTACTATTAAATGGTCCACTACAAGGTTTGTTGTGTTTCTAAGAGGAGCTCCCATTTCTTGGCATTCCAAGAAACAATCTATTATCTCTCGTTCCTCAGTAGAAATAGAATATCGTTCCATGGCCACTGTTACTAGCGAGTTACTATGGTTGCGCCGTTTGTTACTTGACCTAGGAGTTGATATCAAGTAGTCTACTTTTTTTTTTTTTTTGTGACAATCAAGCTGCCCTTTATATTGCTTCAAATCCAATATTTCATGAATGAACAAAGCACATCGAAATTCACTGCCATTTTGTTGTAAAAAAGTTGTTAACTAAAGAGATATCAAACTTTTTTTGTACGCTTGATTGGACAAATTACAGATATTGTTACCAAAGCTCTTGGTTCTCCATCATTTTCCTCTCTTCTCCGCAAGTTGGGTATTGTAAATTTATATGGTCCAATTTGAGGGGGAGTGTTGAAAATAAAGATACTAGGATTTTGTATTTTACTAGTATTTCTATTATTTAATTGTGTATTTAGATCTAGAGATGTTACATTTGACTAGGAAGAATTTAGCGCTCCCATATGGCCTTTTTGCTATCCATAACCGGCCACCATTGAAGTAGGGGAGGAGAATTAGCTTTTGTTTATTACTTTGTCTCTTAGTATTAAATTCATGCTTAGGATTCCATTTTGCAAGTCTTTGGTTTGCTATTCTTGTATTATAAATTGAGGGCCTATCTTTTGAATAAAACATTCAAGAAATTCTCAAGTATTCTAGTGTTCTTTTATTATTGTTTATTTTAGTACTTAAATTTTTACAATATGTGTTGTATTTGTAAAAAATAACAATTGTACTAGATCCTTGCCTCTAGTTGGTTCTTCAGGGTGAAGGTACCAACTAACTCGGCCTATAAATCCTATGATATATGATGTTTAAGATCTATGATTTAATCGGGGCATCATAATTGAGGATGAGGTTATGGTGATTTCGAGTGGGCTGTCCCCTTGGTGTAATTAGTGTGTTTTTGTTATCGTATTTAAAAAAAAGTTGGCTCATTAGGGCGGCTCGTGGTCCATCTTGTCATAAAACTTTAAGTATTTGGTTTATTTGGAGCTCAAATTGAGCCGAACTACCTAGTTAATTGAGTTGTGGGAGCCTTGTTAAGGTTATAAACGAGTTTTAACATGTATTAATGAGCCAATTATAGAAAATTTTATTAGCTTAATTTGCTCAATTGAGTGGTGTTCGAGCTTATGAGTCTAGTTTGATTTTAAATGAGTCAAATTCAATTTAGATCAAGCTTCAATGAACCTATACAAGGCGAGCTGAGCTCAAAGATACCTGAGCTAGGTTCAAGCTTAACCAAGGTAAGTCAATCGCAAGCCAATGACACACTGAGCTTGATCTAAAAGTTTTCATGCTTAACAAACATCAAGTTGAGCTTGGCCTATAGCCTGGTTCGTTAATAACTTTTGCAAAAAGCTTGATAGCGTTGGACTTCTTTACATTGAGCGAAATTCTATTGCGTAATAGGACATTGTCGAGAGTGGAGGATGGAGATTTGAGCCTAGGTCCGATTGAGGGTGTTCTCCAACATACTATGGCTTTTTATGTCTTTGTATATTCTCTCGTAGGGTTTTCAAAGCATTATGTGATAGAAGAAAAAATGTTTTGTACCCTTCCCAAACAATAATGAAATGGTTTTTGTAACTCCGTGGATGTGAATACAATTGGGTGAATCATGTAAATCTTGTGTTCTATTTTATGTTTTCTCATTGAATTTCGGTTGTTCTTTTAAATTGTTTTTGACAAATACAGATATTTTTGACTTTGAATCAAAAAGCAGTTTGCAAAGGCATTAGTGCTATAGATGTGTTAATGTGAAAATATTGTGTCATGAGTTTTTTCGTACTTAGGGGTATTCCAAAAACCCGTAATGGAAATACCGAGCTAAAATTCTGAAATAACGACCCGAAAATACAATTAACGATACCGAATAAATTTGTCATATTTCGGGACGGTAATGGTTAGTGATTTTGTTCGTTTCGGTTAACCGAATTACTGAAATGTTATATATCAAATATATGTTTTTACATTTTCATATTATATTATCCTACTAAGTATGCTTTTATAGCATGTAAGTGACTATTATTAATGCATGATCAACTTTATCTTTTTCTTCCAATTCATCTCCTATCATAGAGCAGTCGTGCCTTATTGGCACTGTTTACACCCCAAACTCGAGGGAGTTGGGACAGCGCCGTTTTCAAGAAAAGCATCATGGGTTTATCACATGAGGCTATCCTCAAAGGATATAAGGCCTTTAGATGTTAAGATAACGGCGTCTCAAGCCTAGTTGCTTGAGGAGTTTAAAACCCTTTTATGGGTATCAGTCACTCGAGGTGTTTGAAGGGGTAAAAGAGGCTCAAGCACAAAGGCCTTCTTAGAAGACTGCAAGGCAGGTTGTTCTGAAGCTCCAGGCAATTACGTGGAGCACAATTTCAGATACGCGAGCCTTAACCTGTCCAACAGAACATGGGGCATCAAGAAGGAACTCCAGCAAGATATGCGGATATGGGGCTTCCAAAAAGAAGCTGAAGTTAACAAATTCAGCGCACGTTCATTACCCATTCAATGCCAAAGAAGCTTTGAGGCAGACGTGGGAAGGAAATGCTGGAAAATTAAAATGCATTAGTTATTTCCATTTTCAATAAACAAGAGGACTTTATTGTAGTCATAAAGCGTCCAGCACCAATCATACAAACTTCTTCAAGTTTCTTTGCAATGCACTTGTACTTTTAACCTAGGAGTAGCATAACTTAGCCTAGCTTATCTTAGCGTCATTGTACTTGCTTTCTTCAAAGTAATATAGTTCTTTGGGTTTCAGGTATGAACTCTCTATTTTAATATGTTTCCACAATCGACGAGTTGGGAATTGAGGCGTTGGTTTAAGGCTTTGATGGCCACGGCTTGACCTTGACTACGTTGGTCTTAACACTAGTTTCACTGCTTAAAAAGTCAAGTGAACTTAGATTTGCACAATTGTTTAAAGGCTTTGACGGCTAAGGATTGACCTTGATTACATTGGTCCTCATCCACTAACCCAGATACGGTTTGCTCCATCTTAATCTTGTTAGACTCTAACTCATATGAGTTATTACATATTAAGTGTCCCAAGTCTAAAAATCTGATTAACTTGGGCTTGTAAGTGGACTGCTAAGCTCTTGAGTTTGTCTCCACCGCTGTTCATGACTTTTAAGTGTACGAGAAAAGGTGTGTGTGGGCCTTGCTTCGTTACTATAACTGCCACTTGACTTAGGTCCATATCCTTTTACTTTTCTGTCAAACATGTATATATAAAAATCCACAAAAAATATAGAAGTCTCCTAAATTAGAGCATAAGCAGAATTCACAAGTTAATTGCAACCCGAAGCCAGATTCACCAAAAGCACCATCCCTTTTCCTCGGAAAGGTAAGTGGTTGAGGTTAAACAAGTGTGGTCTGTAATTTAGGCTTACTCCCACGTCGCAACGAGTCCCTTTTTGCATATTTGTTTGATTTGTATTTATGGCGACCACATTCACACACTTAATAAACAAAAACAACAAACATGTATATACCAAATGCTAACTAAGCACTACTTTGCTTCAATTTAGTAATATTCGTTTGCCCACATGTTGGTTAATATGATATATTAAAAATTTAATTTTTAGAATTATAAGCTTGTAGTTTCTTGACTATTCTCACGTTCATTGTATTTTCTGGACATTTAAAAACCATTTAGGAGATGGATCATATAACATGAAAGAGGCGTATTATTTTTTCCGTTATCGGTTAACTGACATGACCGAACCGAATACCGATTTTCTGAAAGTTGGTTAACTGATCTTTTTAGTTACAATAATGGTTAAAAATTTTGTTTCCCTATAATCATGTTTCCCTAGTATGTGTTTTTTTTTTTTTTCTTGTTTTTGTTTTGTTCCGCGTTTTGCTACGGGCTAAATTAGGTCTCGTTTGTACGAGATGCATGTTGTATCACGACTTTGTCGCTAATTATCGGGAAAAAATGACATATCAAATTATAATACATTAATTATAAGCTCAATATCCAATGATAATTAATTAACTAAGCAAGAAAAAGTATGATAAAAAAATTTAATTAGGCCTCGCTTGGTTGACAATGGAATTGAATTCCTGCAGGAAGTTGTATTTCCCCTGAATTCAATTCCTGTATTAACTTCTCATGAAATAGCTAAAATATGTTTGATTTCCAGGATGAGAAATAGAACTTCCTTCGGAAGGCTAGTTTTAAAAAATTAGAACTTACCAGGGGGCTAGGTAAGTTACTTCCTCCATTTCAAAGAAAAATAATTTTTACTTCCTACATTCTGCCTACTTTCTGCCAACCAAACAAGAGTTAAAATATATATACTTTACATGAATTTCTACTTCCTACGTTTGCTTCTTATATACCAAACAGGGCCTTACATTACCCATGTTAGCTAAACCCATTATAATAAAATAAAGTTATGATATTTACGCTGTGTTTGGTTCAATTTTTTAGCAGTTTGAAACTATGAAAAAAGCTCTTTTTGACTGCAGGTCTTGCGTTTGGTTGGCAAAAAAGAATTTTTTACATCTTTTTCACAGCTTAAGTAGAAAGATGAAAAATCTGTTTTATAACTAAGCAGAAAAAGATGCAAAATTGGATCTTTTTCACAGCTTATTTCACAGAAATGCGTTAAAAATTATACTACCATTAAATTTTCACCACCATGACCTACTTTTACTTGTTATCACCACTCCCACTGACCACCGCACCTTTTACGGTCATGGGTTACTACACTCACTACTTTCCACTATCATAACCAACTATTATTATGATTCTCTCTTACTTACTATAATTAGATAATTTATATTATTAAGTTAATTTTGTGATTATAGTAGATAAGCTAACTTTTTAACTTGTATGAAAATGCTTTATTTTGTAAAAAAAATCTTTTTATACTGCACAACCAAACACTTTATTATAAAAAGATACAAATCTTAAATGGACTCCTCTTATTAAAACAAATAATTTGAAAAAAGATAAAAGGAACCAAACGCATCCTTAATGTCTGTTAGCCTAGGTCAACCATGTGCATAAAATAGGAAAGGACCAAAATTACATAAGCTTTTAATGTGGTGAGAGCATTACCTCCTCCTAGCCCCAAGTCATCTTTTCCGTGCAAGGTCGCTCTGTCCAAGAACAGCTTTTGAGCCAAGGCTTTAATAAAATGACAGAAAGATTTTGTTGGTTTTAAGTTTGAATCAAATTATGCTTAAAGGAGTCAAATTTGAGCCAAGGCTGTAAAGTTCAAGTTTAACAGTTTTTGAGTCTAAACAAGTCAACTTTAATGTCCATTATGCACCTAAATGTAATCATTTGAGTCAAGTTCATATTTAAATGAGTCAATCTAAAATCTAATCAATCACACTAAAACAAGTTTGTATCAAATTTTAATGCGTCTAAATGAGTTGAACTTAGTTTGGAGCTTAACAAGCAGCTTGAGCTTACCGAACTTAGTGTTAAATTTTACCAGCCCTTTGGCTGGACCCACGAAGTAGACTTATATCCCAAGTAAGTTTCACTCTAAAATTAATTGATGTTAGGTAGAGTAACCAACTATACTTTTATATTAATCTCTTTTCATTTAGGTTCTGTTTGGATTATGGAATTCGAATTAGACTGTGGAATTTGAAATTCCGATTCCAATTCTAGTGGAATAGGAATTGTGATGGAATTGCAATTCCAATTCCAATTATTATTGAAATTGAAATTCCATTGTTTGGTTCATCAAAGAAATTAGAGGCCAGAATTATAATTTCATAATAAATCGATTCCTCACAAGTTTTCAGTCAATCAAGTTGGAGTATTTCGAGTTTTAAATTAGTTATGATCTAATTTTGGCCAAAGCAGTTCACATTACTTTGGACTATTATCACCGGAACGATTTACTTTGAGTTCGAGTTATTCGAGTTTCAAGCCAAACCGGGTCCGTATTTCGCCCAGTGCTCAAGTTATCTTGGATTTTAGTTAATCGGGTTAGGTCTTTTCAAGACCTAGGCTATAAACGATCGGATTTGAGTTGATTTAGGTCATTTCGAGCTCAAGTCATCTTAGCTTTTGGACAAACGAGTTGTATTATTTCAAATTTTAAGTCTTTTTAGGCTGAGTTTAAGATAGGTCGGGTTATTTTGGGTTTGGGTCATAATAAATTTTGGGTCAATTTGGTCGGGTCATTTCCACTTTGGCTTAGCATGTTGTTGGATATATTTTTTTACCTCAAAATTAATTATATGTAAAATGAGAAGAAAAGAAGAAAAAGAAAAATGAGAAGTTTACTTGTATAAGTTTTAGGGTATAGGTATAGGTTGTGAAGTTTACTTTTACAAGTAAACTAGTATGTCTTGAGTCATCTTTTGTCTTGGTGTATTTTGTTATAAAATGATGTGTTGTGGAGTGTAGAGTGGAGTAGAGAAAAAAAGAGATAGAGAGAAAAATGTAGAGAAGAGTTGGGTGTTGTAAAGGGGTGCCCAGGGGGCACCCGGGTAGGAGAAGAAAATAAGTGAAAAATATATGTGAGTATTTGTGAGGTTTTGATGTTAAGTGGGTTTACCCAAACATGAAGAGAGTCATGTTCGGGTGACATGTGAGAGTGCTGCACGCGGAGTATGAAGAGAGTCATACGCAGGTGCATTGATTGAGAGTGTTGAAGAGAGTTTTTTTAGCTTCCTCTGTCCAAAGCTACATTGTGGGAGGACTGGTGGCTTGCCGTGCAAAGCTACATTGATTCGAGGCCTGGCGACTTGCCATTCAAAGCTAAATTGGGAGAGGGTTAGTTACTTACCGTGCAATAGTCACATGTACAGATGATGATTGTAATATGGGGTTGGGGGGGGGGGGGGGGGTGTTAGGATTGGAGATTGTAATTCCCAAATTTCATAGTGGATTTGTTACCCCTTTGGGTCCCCTGGTTTTACTCTCTAGTTGAGAGTGGGTTTGCACATAAAAATATCATGTGTTCATTTTTGTTATTTTTCATTTCCGTTGTGCTCGACGTGCGAATTTTTCCCAACAAGTGGTGTCAGAGCATGTTGGAAAAGCTTGTTTGGGAGAGGAAGACCCAGATCCGGTGACTTGTCACTACCGAGGATGAAGCAGAGGTTTGAAGACCAGAGATGATGGTCGGTGGTGGCTCGTGCAAGTCTGTGGTGGTGGCTCTTGGCGGTTAGCGGTGGCTTGAGCCTGGGTTGAAGAGTCCTTGGTGAATGGTTGAAAGTGGGTTGTGAGAGGTGGTCATCGACGGCGAAGCATGAGGTTCTGGTAGTGGTCGTTTCCGGTGTAGAGGTTGACGTTGGCGGTGGCCGGTGATGGGTGTTGCTGAGAAGGAGGCTGAGGTGATTGGTTGTGTTGGGGTTTTATTTTATTTTATTATTATTATTTTTTTGGTGAGGTTGAGACACGGTGAAAAGAAGAAGAAAGTGAGGAGATAAAAGAGAGAGCAAAAAAAAAAAGGTGTGATATTAAAAATAAAAAATAAAAATTGGGTGTGTGTAAAATTAATTTTTAGGTAAGGGGGAGATTTGTTGGGTATATTTTTTACCTCAAAATTAATTATATGTAAAATGAGAAGAAAAGAAGAAAAAGAAAAATAGGAAGTTCACTTGTATTGTATAAGTTTTAGGGTATAAGTATGGGTTGGGAAGTTTACTTTTACAAGTAAAATAGTATGCCTGAGTCAACTTTTATATTGGTGTATTTTGTTATAAAATGATGTGTTGTGGAGTGTAGAGTGGAGTAGAGAGAAAAAAAGATAGAGAGGAAAATGTAGAGAAGAGTTGGGTTTTGTAAAGGGGTGCCTGAGGGCACCTGGGTAGGGAAGAAAATTAGTGAAAAATGTATGTGAGTGTTTGTGAGGTTTCGATGTTAAGTGGGTTTATTCGACCATGAAGAGAGTCATGTTCGAGTGACTTGTGGGAGTGCTACACCCGGAGTATGAAAAGAGTCATACTCAGGTGCTTTGATTGAGAGTGTTGAAGAGAGTTTTTATAGTTTCCTCTGTCCAAAGTTACATTGTGGGAGGGCTGGTGGCTTGCCGTGCAAAGCTACATTGATTCGAGGACTCGTGGCTTGCCTTTCAAAGCTACATTGGGAGAGGGTTGGTAACTTATCATACAATAGTCACGTGTACAGATGATGATTGTAATATAGGGTATTAGGGGTTATGATTGGAGATTGTAATTCCTAAATTTCATAGTGGATTTGGTACCCCTGTGGGTCTCGTGGTTTTACCCTCTAGTTGAGAGTGGGATTCCACGTAAAAATATCGTGTGTTCATTTTTGTTGTTTTTCGCTTCCGTTGTGCTCGATGTGTGAATTTTTCCCAACATGTTTACATCATAATCAAGTCGAGTAGTTTTATTTTCTAGATTTGAGTCATCTCAAGTTTCGGGTCAATTGGATTGGGCCACTTCAGACTTTGAATTAAGTTGATTTTGGTAGTTTCAACTTTAAATAATTCGATATGGGTGATTTCAAGGTTCACAAAATATTTTAGGTTGTGCCTAAATCTTTCAATTTTGAGTCATCTTAGGTTTGGGTTAATCAAGTGGAATCATTTTGGATTTCAAGTCAATATAGTTAATATGGAATTGCAATTCCTTAACCCCATATCTAAAAATTGAAAAATATAATTTTCAGTTAAAATTCAATTTCATAGAATTCCAAAAAATGAACTAAGTAACAAAATTAGAGTTGTGAGCCATAATTCTAGTCTCAATCCCAATTCCAAGCTCGAATTCCATACTCTAAACAAGACTTACAATTTTAATGTCAGGTGTGGAGTTTTTGACACATGGGAGTACTTAACAATTTGACATAATTAATTCTTGAACATGTGCTTTTGAGGCATTTTTACTGCCTCCTTAAATACAGCATTACCTACCCCATACCCCATCCTAAGGCCCTCTTCTCCGCTCACCCGCCCTAAAAAAAAAAAAAAAAAACAACAAAATGTAAATGAAGCAAACCTTCTTAGTTATTTTCTAGGAGATCAAGGGAGAAAAAAGAAATGAAGTTACAAAGTTGTTTCTTGAAAATTTATTTGGTGCTTATGGTATTATTATTGGTACGTGTTGAAGGACAACCCTTAGTTCCTATGCTATGCATATTTGGAGACTCGGTGGTGGACGTGGGGAATAACAATAATCTCTACACACTAATAAAGGCCAATTTCTCCCCTTATGGCAGAGACTTTGTTACCCACCAGCCTACTGGAAGGTTTTCTAATGGCAAGCTTGCCTCTGATTTCACTGGTAACTTTTCTTTTTCCTTTTTTTCCCTCCCCATCCATAAGAAGGTAATGGGTTTTTTTTGCTATTAGTACTTACCCAAAAACAAAAGAAGTTTTTGCTAATAGTGAAATTTGAAAAAGCTTAACCTGATTAATCAAGATTTAAGATTATTTTTATATTCTAACATGCATATCATGCAAATGCTAGTTAAGTTGGAAACATGAATACTGAACGGGCTCAACTTATACCTTTTATTTAAATTATATTAATATTAAAAGTAGAGACTATTAAATTTAAATTTATAATCTTTTTAGTTAATAAGACTAATATCGCAACAAAAAATCAACTTTTCTAATAGCTTGAGTTAATAAGTAAATAGCTATGATTATTTTTTATACTCTTAACGTCTTTTTCTGGCAACTACAAACGTTTTTCAGTAATAAAAGACACTTTATTTAGTCAATGTGAGTGTCTGACTCACCTAAAAATATATTTTCTTTTTTATAATAAAATAGGGAAAATAGTGCTTTTGGTTTCAAAAAAATAGGCCAACGTTTTTGATTTCCCTATAGGTGGCCACGGGCCGGGTCGGGTTGGGCCTGGGCCAAGGCCCGTCCGCCCGGCAATGTAGCAGCTGGGCCGGGCCTGGAGGGCTCCATGGCCGGACCCAGCCTGGGCCCACTATAGTGCAGGCCTGCCCGGGAGGGCCCGGGTTGGCCCTTTTTAATCAGCTTTAAAAAAAAATACAAAATTTAAAAAATATAAAGTCGTTTTGTACTAAAATTATTATAATTTATTGATAAATAATATAAGATACAAATACATTTTATCCAAGCATTAATAATACTAAATATATGTAATAAAATAAAATATATAATAAGTAATAGTAAATAATGCTAAATAAATAACGTAACAAGTACAAATAAAACGCAGTTGGAGCCTAATATTTAAAAGTACAAATTTGTTTATCAAAAAATACAAAGTAAAAGTAATATAAAATATTTTTTTAATTAGGAGGACTCCCGGGCCCGGGCCTAGGCCCGGCCCGGTGTACATCGGGCTTGGACCGGGCCGGGTCGGGCTGGTTTCTAATTTTGTTTTCCCAGTCCATTTTTTTTTTCTTTTTTGTCCCTTCTCGTGTTTCTAATTTTGTCCTTGTTTCTTTGCATATGGTAGGTATATTATTTTGAAACTTTTTCATTTCCTGATGTTATTTTAAAAATTAAAATGTGAAAATCTCATTTTTGGAAATGACCCTTTTTAGTTTTTAGATATTTTATGTTGTACTGGATATAATTTCCATTTTTACATATTGTATTTTACAAAACAAAATAAAAATATTATTGATTAATATTTTATGCATCTCTATTTAGGGTGCGTTTAGTTTAGTTTATTTCAACTTATCTTTTTTCAACTTATTTATTTTATTAAGTTTTGTCCATTTAACGTCTGTATCTTTTTACAGTGAAGTGTTTGGTTCTACATACAGAAAAATCTTTTTTACAAAATGAAGCATTTCAAAACAAGTTAAAAAAATAACTTATCTACTATAATCATAAAAATGACTTAATAATATAAATTATCTAATTATAGTAAGTAAGAGAAAATTATAATAAAAGTCAATCATGATAGTGAAAAGTGGTGAATGTAGTAACCCATGACCATAAAATGTGTGGTGGTGGGTGGGAGTGGTGATAAAAAGTAAAAGTAGGTTATGATGGTGAAGATTTAGTGTTAATATAATATTTTTAAAACATTTCTCTAAAATAAGCTTTCAAAAAAATTTAATTTTGTATTTTTTTTATTTAGTTATAAAATAACTTTTTTACAACTAAACACAAATCCTGCAGTTAAAAAATACTTTTTTACAGCTTTAATCTGAACCAAATACAGCCTTAATATTTTTTTTTCCCAAAAGAATGTTAAAAATGTCATTCCATTTCTACTCCTTTTGGTTTGACCATACCACACGTGTCCTTCGGTCAAACACGGTCAGATTTTTCAATCAAATTGCCTGACTATACATACTGATTGGTGACTAAATTGGCAAACTGACTTATTTTGCATATTATCACAATTTCAAAAAAAATTTAGCAAAATATTATAATTTTAAAAATATTTAGTAAACTATTATATTTTACTATAGCACACTAGGTGTATGTCTTCCCATACGGCATGCAACAGTGAACAATTTTTTTTTTTAATAGTTTCACATCTTTAAAATTTAAAAAAAAAAATTAATAACATTTTTTTTCATTTAAATTATTTTTATTTTTAATTTTATAATTTAAATCACTAAATTCATATATTTTTATTTTGAATTACGGGCCTGGAAAGTCCTCACCCTCAGGTTGGGGCACTGGGAAACAGTCTCTCTTCAGGTTAACACCCTGAACGGGGGAGGCTGCGTACATCCGTCCCCCCCCCCCCCCGACCCTGCGTAAACAATCATTTCATATAGTTCAAATTAAATATGAATTTTTAAAATATATTTTATGAACTATATGAGGGACACATTTAAATGAAGAGATGTTAATGTTTCCAATAAAAAATTACAAGTTTACGCATTTGTGCATTATTATTTGAACTATTTTATTAGATATATGTAACTCAAAAGCTAAAAAATTATTTCATATAGTTTATAAACTATATTTTAAAAATTCATATATAATTTGAACTATATGAAATGATTGTTTACGCAGGGTGGGGGGGGGGGGGGGGATGTACGCAGCCTACCCCCTTCACGGTGTTAACCTGAAGACAGGCTGTTTCCCAGTGCCCCAACCTAAGGGTGAGGACTTCCCAGACTCGTAATTAAAAATAAAAAAATATATATTTAGTGATTCAAATTATAAAATTAAAAATAAAAATAATTTAAATAAAAAAATTTATTAATTTTTTTTAAATTTTAAAGATGTGAAACTTTAAAAAAAAAATGTTCACTGTTGCACGCCGTACGGGAAGGCGTGCACCTAGTGTGTTACAGTAAAATGTGATAGTTTGCTAAATATTTTTAAAATTATGATATTTTGCTAAATTTTTTTTTAAATTGTGATAATATGCAAAATAAGTCTAGCAAACTAGCACAAATTTGGAAAAAAATTAGCAAAGTGACACATTCGAAAAAATATTTAGCAAAAAGACACAATATGCTGTTCATTTATCGCTGTATGCCATTTCAAAAGTTGTGCAAAAATTTTTCAAATGTTGCATGACATTACAATGTTGCAAGCCGTTTGTAACGTCGTACAACAGAGTTAACCTGAAGACATGCTATTTCCCAGTGCCCCAACCTAAGGGTGAGGACTTCCCAGACTCGTAATTAAAAATAAAAATATATATATTTAGTGATTCAAATTATAAAATTAAAAATAAAAATAATTTAAATAAAAAAAATTTATTAATTTTTTTTAAATTTTAAAGATGTGAAACTTAAAAAAAAAAATGTTCACTGTTGCACGCCGTACGGGAAGGCGTGCACCTAGTGTGCTACAGTAAAATGTGATAGTTTGCTAAATATTTTTAAAATTATGATATTTTGCTAAATTTTTTTTTAAATTGTGATAATATGCAAAATAAGTCTAGCAAACTAGCACAAATTTGGAAAAAAATTAGCAAAGTGACACATTCGAAAAAATATTTAGCAAAAGGACATAATATGCTGTTCATTTATCGCTGTATGCCATTTCAAAAGTTGTGCAAAAATTTTTCAAATGTTGCATGACATTACAATGTTGCAAGCCGTTTGTAACGTAGTACAACAGAGTTTATAAAAGTCTGTAATTAATTATATATAAAGCTATTTGTGATATAGAATTATTAATGGGGCTGTTTGTCTAGTAGTAAGGTGTCCTTCTATAATTTATAAGGTCGTGTGTTCTAACCCCCATAACAACTTTCCAATTTTTTGTTTTATGTTAACACTATTTAAATTTTATTTTGGTCCTTTACTATCTTTTCATATAATATTTTATTTTGCTTTAAATAAATTTATTAACTTGTAAATAATAATTATTTAATATTATTTTTTATATATTAATATCTCTGCTTCTTAATTAATATTGTACTATAATTTTATTTTAGTTTTAATAATTAATATTTAATTTAATTAATTAATTAAGTAATAATAACTTATGAATATTATATAACTGTCATATATAATTATATAGCTGTCATATTATATAATTATATAATTTTAGTTAGTTATTTAATTAAGTAATAATAATCTATATGACAGTTATATAATTATATAATTTTGATTAGTTAATTAATTAATTAATAATAATATATAAGATAAAATTTAAATAAAAATCTTACCATTAGTGTTAAAAAAAAATTGTAAAGTGGTTATGGGGGCTCAAACATTGGACCTTGTAAGTAATAGGAAGAAACCTCACCACTAGGCTAGCAAGCCCATTTATGATTTCAAATCACAAATAGTTTTCTATATAATTAATTAAAGATTTTTATAAACTCCATCTTACGAAGTTACAAACGGCCTGCAACCGTTGCCCGCCGTTTGTAACGTCGTGCGATATTTGGAAAATTTTTGCATGCCTTTTGAAATGGCGTGTAATGATAAGCGAACAGTAAACTATGTCAGTTTGCTAAATATTTGTTCAAAGGTGCTACTTTGGTAATTTTTTTGCAAATTTGTGCTAATTTGCTAATTTAGTATTGGTTCTAGTTTGATTTGTTTGTGTACACTGTTTAAAAATACACCTCAAAAAATAATGAAAAATTCTATAAAAAAAAATGAGAAGCAACACATAATATTTATGTGTTTGGGCCAAATGTACTTATGTTCATGGAGTTCCAAGGATATCACCACGTCTTGGAAATTTCAAGTAGAGTTCTTTTGTCACTCTTCTTCCTTAATCCCTAAATAGGATTTATACATTGGATCACAAAGAAATCATCATCGCCTTAAATTAATTCTCCAAAATGGGGTTGTGCCTAAAACAAGCCCCCCCATCGGCCTGATCATCTGCTCCATAACTTTGGCTTATACCAGTATAAAAAATCAAACCATAACAAGAAACTCAACACACTTGTGTCCCATACATCCAGTTAGGGTTGACCCCCATGCATTGGCCACCTCGAAACCTAACTATATCATCCTACACTTAAGATCTCTTGTTTAATGTTTGTCTTTTTCAATTTTTATTTTATTTGCAGCTGAGAATCTTGGGTTCAGTTCATATCCACCAGCCTATCTCAGTGAACAGGCTAGGGGGAATAACTTGTTGAGTGGTGCCAACTTTGCTTCTGCTGGTTGTGGTTACTATGATAGAACTGCGAGTTTATATGTAAGTACAATATTAGATATATCAAATTAATATGTTTGTGCGAAAGTAAACAATATCCCGGTATGCAATCCGAATCAAATACCACGACAATAACGAGAAATATATGGACTAAAAGAGAAAAGAAACAATCAATATAATGATTTACGTGAAAACCCCTTTACAATCGAAAGAGGAGAAAACCACGGGGGAAGATCGGAGCTTTTATTATTGAATCAAAAGAAGAATTACAATGTACTCTCTCACACTCAATTTATTGGTGGCGCGCCGCTGGAAAACCTCACTTTGAATTGGATACTGTTATAATTCAGGATCAATCCTGAATTATAACCAAGTAGTGAAGAATTTGGGATGAGGGAAGAAGGGAAGTTAGATGAGGAATTAGAAGAAGATTGAGATAGGAGAAGAAAATATGTATTTCATTGTATATCTGTCTTACACTCTAAGTATCATATTTATACTATGTAATGGCCAAGTACAAGCCTAATTCCAAGTACTAACAAGTATAACATCACGTATCACAACTTATTATATTTAATCAACTATAACTTGCTATAAGAACTAGTCCGGATATGACAATTCCACCCCCCTCACGATCATTCTTGCCTCAAGAATGTTGCTACAGGGAACTGGCTGCAAATGAAGCTCAAATCCTCCCAGCTGGCTTTTGCAGGACTCAGGTTAGTCCACTGAATCAGCACCTCCTGACGCTTCTTCTCTTTACTCTACACCACTCGGGAATCCAAAACAGCAGCAGGTCCCTGTACCAGTGACCCATCAGAATGAGCTGCAGGTGGCCCTTTGGAACTTCCCTTTCTTCCACAATGTGTTTCTTAAGGAGAGAAACATGAAAGACAGGGTGAATTGAGGATGAAGCAGGTAAGTCCAACTTGTAAGCTACCTTGCCTACTCTCTCCAGAATCTTGTAAGGGCCAAAGAAGCGAGCTCCCAATTTAACATTCTTCCTTATAGCCACGGAGGATTGTCTATAGGGTTGAAGCTTGAGGTAAACGATGTCCCCAACCATAAAACATCTACCAGTCCTCTTTCTGTCAGCAAAGAACTTCATGCATGATTGAGCCCTTTGCAAATTATCCTTCAGTTGTAGCATAAGCTGTTTCCTCTGAGAAAGGAGATCATTAACTTCTGAAACATGAGAAGTCACTCCTTGTAAAACCATAGGAGCAGGGGGCTCATAACCATAGAGGGCTTTAAAGGGAGTAGTGCCAAGGGAGGAATGGAAATGGGTGTTGTACCAGTACTCAGCCAGAGCTAACCATTTCACCCAATGCTTGGGATAAGTATAAGTCATGCTGCGCAAGTATTGTTCCATGCACTGATTCACCCTTTTAGTCTGACCATCCGACTGTGGGTGATATGAAGAACTAAGAGCTAACGTGGAGCCCATCAACAAGAAGAGCTCTTGCCAAAACTGACTGGTGAATATTCTGTCACGATCAGATGTAATGGATTGAGGCAATCCATGTAGCTTGTAGATGTTGTCCAAGAACACCTTAGCCAATTTTTCAGTAGATATGGGGTGAGCAAGAGCGACGAAGTAACGGAACTTGGTGAATCGATCCACTACTACCCAGATAATCTCCTTGCCATCAGCCTTAGGTAAGCCTTCAACAAAATCCATGCTTATGTGTTGCCATGCCCCATCTGGAATTGGGAGGGGTTGCAACAAGCTAGGATATGACACACATTCTGACTTAGTCCTTTGGCATACCTCACAGCCTTGAACTAAAGCCTCCACAGCCTTCTTTGCCCCTACCCAGCTGAAATATTGCTTGAGCCTTCTATAGGTGCCATCTATACCGGAATGTCCACCCTAGGCTGAAGAATGAAAGGCCAAGATAATCTGTCTTCTCAGATCTGTGGCTGATCCCACATAAATTTTCCCTTTGATCCTCACAATGCCATGTATTACTGATATGTCACCACCCTGCTTTGAATGTGGGTTGACAGCAGTGGCTGTAATGCAATCAGATGCAAATTTATCCCCTGCATAACTTTTATAGATCTCCTCCATCCACTCAGGAAGAACACAAGAAATGGCTGCACAAAAGCCATCCATTTCAGCTCCTGATCTGCGAGATAGGGCATCTGCTACCATGTTTTCCCTCCCCTTGCGGTATTCAACAGAATAACTAAGGCCTAGCATCCTTAGGAGCCCCTTCTTCTGTATCCTAGTGGTGATCTTCTGCTCAAGGAGATGTTTGAGGCTTTGGTGGTTAGTTTTGATGATGAAGTGGTTCCCTTCCAAATAATGCCTCCATTTCTTCACTGCAAGCAGAATGGCTAGATATTCTTTCTCGTATATGGATAGCTGTTGGTGTTTGGACTCAGCCCTTGGCTGATAAAAGCAATTGGTCTGGTGTGTTATGAGAGGATTGCACCAATGCCTAAGCTGCTGGCATCAGTTTCTAAGGTAAAGGAATGTTGGAAATCAGGCATGGCAAGCACCAGGGCTGAACACATGGCTAACTTGAGTCTCTCTAAAGCCTCTTGAGCTACTACAGACCATTCAAAGCATCCTTCTTCAACAAATTAGTGAGGGGTTTAGCCATAATTCCATAGCCCACAATGAACTTCCTGTAATAACCTGTGAGGCCTAAGAATCCCCTCAATTGTTTTATGTTTTGGGGAGTAGGCCAATCTCTCATAGCTTGAACCTTGTTTGGGTCAGTCACTACTCCTTCTTTTGACACAATGTGCCCCAGGTATTCGACTTGGGTTTGAGCAAAGGAGCATTTAGCAAGTTTAGCAAATAGCTTGTTGTGGTGCAGTATCGAGAAAATCTGTCTCAGATGGGAGATGTGAGCATCCAAAGCAAGGCTGTAGACCAGAATGTCATCAAAGAAGACCAAAACAAACTTCCTTAGCTGTTCCTTAAACACCCAATTCATCACAGCACCAAAAGGCATGACTACATACTCATAGTGACCATGGTGGGTTCTGAAAGTAGTTTTAGGAATGTCCTCATCCCTTACTCGAATCTGATGGTAGCCCTGCCTCAAGTCGAGCTTAGAATAATACTGAGAACCATTAAGTTCGTCAAGCAAATCATCAATGATGGGTATGGTGAACTTGTCCTTCACTGTGAGGGAATTCAAATGTCTGTAATCCACACACATGCGAGCAGTTCCATCCTTCTTCTTCACAAGGATCACTGGAGAAGCATAAGGGCTATAACTATGCCTAATAAACTTGGAATTCAACAATGCTTCCACCTGCTCTTCAATTTCGCTCTTCTGTGAGTGAGGATATTTGTAAGGCCTCAAGTTAACAGGATCTGATTGTGCCTTCAAGGGAATAGCATGGTCAAAAGCTCTCCTGGGAGGCAGAGCTGTGGGCATATCAAACACCTCTTTTAATTCTGCCAACAATGCCTCAATTCGAGGGTCTCTAAGCTATGAATTAGTTGTAGGTGCTGTAGAAATGGCATTAAGCTGACATATCCATTGGCACCCTTCCTTTCTCAGCAACTTCTCAAGCTTGCTAACCCTCATGAGCTATAAATTTCCTTTCTCCATGATCGCTTGTAGGACCACACGCTTCCCTTTTCCATCCAAAGAGACGGATGATTGAGCAAAATCAAATACTAATGGACTGATTGTCTTCATCCAATCCACACCCAAGACCATATCACATCCTCTAAGCTTGAGCACTCTGAAATCATACCCAAATGTGTGTCCCTGCATACACCATTTGAATTGTTTACATTTCATTTAAGTGATCATGGAATTACCATCAGCCACTGTAACAGTAAGGGGACTAGTCTTGATCCTCTCATGCCCCACAGCCTTCACAATTTTCGGATCAACAAAGCTGTGTGTACTGCCACTGTCGATTAAAATCAATAACTGCTTCTGGCCAGCTTCACCTCTGATCTGGATGGTGTTGTGGGAGCCATTTCCTGTCAATGCACAAACTGAAATTTCCATCTCATCAATATCTCCATCCCCAATGTCATCCTCTCACTGCTGTTCAGTTGCATCCTCTTCAGATTCTTCTTCCTCTGGCTCAACAAATTCAATTCCAGACACAGCCATCAAGTGCTCTGATACCAATTGTTATAATTCAGGATCAATCCTGAATTATAACCAAGTATTGAAAAATTTGGGATGAGGGAAGAAGGGAAGTTAGATGAGGAATTAGAAGAAGATTGAGATAGGAGAATAAAGTATATATTTCATTGTATATCCTTCTTACACTCTAAGTATCATATTTATACTATGTAATGGCTAAGTACAAGCCTAATTCCAAGTACTAACAAGTATAACATCACGTATCACAACTTATTACATTTAATCAACTATAACTTGCTATAAGAACTAGTTCGGATGTGACAGATACCTAATGATGTAACCCGACGTCCATATTTATAGGCGTTGGGAAAACGTGGTTCCCGATTGATCGGCTTGCTCATTGGAGGCGTCCTGCTTTTACGTAACTTTCCCGATCAATCGAGCTCCACCCAGATCGATTGGCCTCCTCACAGCTTCTCTTCTTTAAATACCAAGTATATTTTGAGATATTTTCCTAACAAATCTCCACCTTAGCTCAAAATTAACATCAACAATAAAACAACTCCACCTTCTCCACAAACGCCCCCTCAACAGGGGCTAACATACATCAAACTGAAAGACCCACCAAATTTGAGTAATGCTCGCATTTGCTCCCTGGTAGAACCTTAGTGAACATGTCAGCTGGTTTGTCTTCAGTCCCAATCTTCTTCAACTCCACCTTCCGCTCATCAATCAGATCTCTAATGAAATGATGCTTCACATCTATATGCTTCGTTCTGTCATGATGTGACATCTGATCTTTCGTTAGGTGAATGGCGGACTGACTATCACAGTAGACTCTAACTGTGCCCTGCTCGACACTGATTTCACCGATTAAACCTCTCAAGCAGACGGCTTCTTTAAATGCTTCTGTGACTGCCATATACTCGGCCTTGGTAGTAGACTGTGCTGTAACAGGCTGTAAACACGCTCTCCAACTGATAGCTGTGTCACCTAAACAAAACACATACCCTAATGTGGACTTCCTCTTATCGAGGTCTCCACCATAATCAAAATCTACATACCCAACCAAGCAGCACTTACGTTTCCCATATTCCAAACACAAATCAGAAGTTCCACGAAGATACCTGAGAATCCATTTCACAGCATGCCAATGCTCTTTACCGGGATTCGCCATGTGCCTACTAACTCTGCTCACTACAAAAGCAATATCTGGACGCGTACAAACCATTGCATACATAATACTGCCCACTGCACTAGAATCGGGAATTTGAGACATGTATCTGACATCCTCCTCAGTCTGAGGCGAATCTAATGTTGAAAGTCTGAAGTGAGCTGCTAACGGCGTGCTAACCGGATTAGCATCCTTCATATGAAACATGTCTAACACCTTCTCAATATACTTCTCCTGAGACAAGCATAATTTTTTGGCTCTTCGGTCTCTACGAATTTCCATGCCTAAGATCTTCTTAGCTGCTCCAAGATCTTTCATTTCAAAGTCACTCTTCAACATAGATTTCAAATCATCAACATCTTTCATGTCTCGTGCTGCAATCAACATATCATCAACATACAAAAGCAAATAAACAAAGCCTGAATCAGTCTTTCTGAAGTACACACAACTATCGTACTTACTCCTGATGTACCCATGACCTATCAGGAACTGATCAAATCTCCTATACCACTGCCTAGGAGATAGCTTCAAACCATATAAAGACCTTTTAAGCAAACACACATGATCTTCCTTTCCTTCCATAACAAAACCCTCGGGCTGATGCATAAAAATACTCTCTTCTAGTTCACCATGCGAAAATGCAGTCTTTACATCCAACTGCTCAAATTCTAAGTCATACATAGCAACTAAAGACAAAAGTGCACAAATCGAAGTATGTCTAACTACAGGTGAGAATATATCATGAAAATCAACACCCAGTACCTGACTGTAGCCTTTAGCTACCAAACGTGCCTTGTATCTTGCATCTTCAACTCCAGGAATGCCCTCTTTTCTTTTGAAGACCCATTTGCAACCAATCAGTCTTTTCCCTGTTTGAGGCTTCACCAGTTCCCAAGTCTGATTCTTATGAAGAGACTGCATCTTTTCATTCATAGCAACGAGCCACTTCTCAGCATCAAATCTCGATACAGCCTCTGAATAAGAAGTCGGCTCACTGTCATCTAGTGACTCAGCAGTAGTGAGAGCATAGGCAATCATTTCCTCATACCCATATCTCTCAGGAGGCCTGATCTGACGCCTCGGTCTACCACCAGCTCAAGTATTATTCTCCACCCGCTAGCCTGTTCTGCATTATCAATAACATCAGAAACCAGTACCTGAGGTGCTGGAATACTCTCTAGCTGAACGACCTGCTAATCTGATTGTATCTCTGTAACGTCAGGTGTCTCAACCTGAACTGTATCACTGTCAATGGAGGGTGTGTGTGGCAGATGTAGTAGAGCAGACTCATCAAAGGTAACATCTCTACTAGTCAAAAACTTCTGAGCACTGGGATCCCACAACCTATATCCCTTCACACCTGATGAATAACCAAGAAAGATGCATTTCTTGGCCCTAGGCTTCAGCTTTCCATCATTAACATATGCATATGCAGGACAACCAAATACTTTAATATAAGAATAATCAGAAGTAGAACCAGACCATACCTCCTCGGGTGTCTTCATCTGCAATGAAGAATGCGGTGTCTTGTTCACAAGATAGCAAGCCATGCTAACTGCTTCTTCCCACCATTCTCTTTTCAAACCTGCATTTTAAAGCATACATCGAGCCTTCTCAATTAACGTCCTGTTTGATCTTTCAGCCACTCCATTTTGCTGAGGTCGACCTGTACATGTCTTGTGTCTGACTATACCCTGATCTTCACAAAATCTAGTGAAGTCACCTTCAACAAACTTAAGACCATTATCAGTTCTCAACCTCTTGATCGGCTTCCATGTCTGTTTTTCAAGCAGAATCTTCCATTTCTTGAAGATATCATAAACTTCGTTTTTCTGCTTTAGAAAATAGACCCAAAATTTACGTAAATAATCATCAGTAAATGTTAGAAGATGCCTGGACCCACCTTTAGAAGCCACTCTGGAAGGTCCCCACATATCAGAATGTATGTATTCTAACGTTCGCTTTGTGTGATGCACTGTTGACTTGAAGCTGACTCTTTTCTGCTTCCCATAAATACAGTGCTCACAGAATTTCATCAGTCCTATTGACTGACCACAAAGCAGTCCCCTCTTACTTAGCTCAGACAATGCCTTGTCACCAATGTAACCCATTCTCATGTGCCACAGTCTTGTGATCTCTACATCTGTCATAACAGATGTGAAAATAGCAACTGAACCTGTCACGGTTGTACCTGCAAGCTCATACAAAGTACCAACCCTATTTCCTTTCATCACAATTAAAGCACCCTTACTGACCCGCATGACTCCACCTTCAGTAGTGTACTTGTACCCACTAGACTCAAGGGTACCTAGAGAAATCAAGTTCTTCTTTAACTCTGGGACGTGACGTATATCACTCAGAGTTCTAATAGCCCCATCAAACATCCTTACACGGACTGTCCCAATCCCAACGACCTTACAAGCAGCATCGTTATCCATCAAGACAACTCCACCTTGTATAGACTTATACGTGGAGAACCAGTCTCTATTTGGAGTAACGTGATATGAACAACCCAAATCCATGACCCACTTATCCTTGGGCTTGGATTGAGAATCAGCAACTAATAGAAACTCCCCATCACTATCATCCTCTACAACACTAGCCTCAGCGGACTTGTCTCTGCCCTGGTCACCCCTGTTCCCTCTTTCAATTTATTTTTGTACTTGTCACATTCTTTCTTTATGTGCCCTTTCTTGTGACAATAATGGCACGAAAGGTTCTTATGTCTAGATTTAGACCTACACTTTTTCTCACCATTGGATCCCCTATGTTCTGGTCTACCTCTCACATGCAAACCACTACCTGAGTCATTCATCGAGTCAGATAACTCCTTATCTACCCGTTCTTTACTCACAAGGTTTCTTTTCACCTCATCAATAGTAATGGTCGACCTACCCCTGTATATCATGCTTTCTACGAAGCCCTTATACGAATTAGAGAGCGAACACAGTAATAACATAGCTTGATCCTCGTCCTGAGGGACATCATACAATTCCTTTAATTCTTGTATAATAGAGGTAAACTCGCTAAGATGGTTTTTAAGAGATGTACCTTCTGTCATACGGAAAGTGATTAACCGTCGCTTCACTTCGAGTTTGTTGGAGACTGACTTGTGGCAAAACAGGTCTAATAATTTCTCCCATAACTCCTTTGCGGCTTCCATCTCCAATACCTCTGACAGAACATCATCAGTCAAACACATCTGAATTGCCGTGAGAGCCTTATCATCCATCTCTTCCCATTGTCCCTCGGTCATAGTCTTGGGTTTCTTCTCTTTCCCCTCCAGTGCTTTCTTCAAGCTGTTCTGAGTCAGGAGTTCTTTCACACGGACTTGCCATAAGCTAAAGCTTCCCTGACCATTGAACTTCTCTACCTCGGTCTTAATACCTGATGCCATTGTGTCAATTCGAATAACCAGGCTCTGATACCAATTTGTGCGGAAGTAAACAATATCCCGGTATGCAATCCGAATCAAATACCACGACAATAATGAGAAATATATGGACTAAAAGAGAAAAGAAACAATTGGCACAATGATTTACGTGGAAACCCCTTTACAATCGAAAGGGGAGAAAACCATGTACGAAGATCGGAGCTTTTATTATTGAATCAAAAGAAGAATTACAATATGCTCTCTCACACTCAATTTATTGGTGGCGGCTCCGCTGGAAAACCTCACTTTGAATTGCATACCTAATGACGTAACCCTACGTCCATATTTATAGGCGCTAGGAAAACGCGGTTCCCGATTGATCGGCTTGCTCACTGGAGGCGTCCTGCTTTTACGTAACTTTTTCGATCGATCTAGCTCCACCCCGATTGATCGGCCTCCTCACAGCTTCTCTTCTTTAAATACCAAGTATATTTTGAGACATTTTTCTAACAATGTTCAATCATTTAATTATTTTTTTCTAATAAAATTGTATGTGTTGAGGAAATTTGGACAAATTTGATATACTATGATACTAATTTATGAGGAAAAATATTGAACAAACTTGATATACTCGGATATCAATTTGTTATGAAATTAATACCTCCTTAATTCGGAGCTTAACACTCCATAACTGAATTCGATTCAAATACTATAACACACACAAGAGAAGTAAACAACAGGATAAAAGAGAACAAATGAAGAACACAAAGATTTACGTGGAAAACCCTTCATCAACCGAGAAGGGAAAAACCACGGGCGGAGATGAAGATTCTTTATTGATCACAAATAATGGAACAATTACAAAGACACTTCCTCTGAACGAGATGTATGGAGAATTACTGAATCACTCCTTCTAAACTCTCGTGACGCTCTCAAACACCTTGATGACAGCTGCTCTCTTTCTTAATTGGATCACCTAAAACTGAAATCCTGAAGGTTTATTTATAACAAACGGCTAGGGCACATGTTGCGCAGCCCCTGATCGATCGGCTTCCTTTCTGCAGGCATCCTTGATCAACGAAGTGCTCAATCGAATCGGCATGCTTGCGGCTTCCCTCATAACATAAACAAGTAATTTGAGACATATCCTAACAAATCTCCACCTTGGCTCAAATTACACACATAAAAGAATTTCTCCACCTTCTCCACAAAACACCCCACACACGGGGTTGTCTTAACAAAACAGAAAACTTAACCGAGTCCGAGCGATGCTTGTACTTTCTGATAGGTAGCATTGAAGTTAACATATCTGAGAGGTTATCAATAATGCCAATTTGCTTCTTCTCTAAATTGGCTCTTGACACATCTTCTGAAACAACCACGTGCTGCTAAACTGTGTTACTTAACTGAAACTGAACTTCCTCTGGCTTATTAACCTGACCTAAATCACAACTAACTGATGACATCTTCTGTGGAAATAGCAACGAAGACTCATCAAACGTGACATCTCTATTCGTCAGTAATTGTTTGAAGCGAACTCTTTTCTGCTTCCCATAAATGCCTTGTTCACAAGATTTCAGTCCTGTAGACTGACCATACAACGAGCCCCTTTTACTGTGCTCAGACAGACCTTTATCACTTGAATGATCCAATCTCAAACGCCTTGACTTTGTGATACCTGGTTCTGTCAAAGATGATGATGAAGATATCTTAACTGATCTTGCAACTGTGGAATCGACAAGTTCATATAATGTTCCTACCCTTTTGCCTTTAATCACAGCTAAAGCACCCTTAACGACCTTCATAACTCCACCTTCAGCTGTGTACCTGTACCGATGTGACTCAAGAGTGCCTAAAGAGATGAGATTCTTCTTCAAATCAGGAATGTGACGAACATTGCTCAAAGTCCTGATAATGCCATCGAACATCTTAATACGAATCGTTCCTATACCTAAAACTTTGCATGTAGCATCTTTGCCCATCAAAGCAACTCCACCTTGAATTGACTCGTACGTGGAAAACCAATCTCGATTAGGACAAACATGATAGGAGCAACCCAAATCCAAAATTCAGCTATTTCTAAGACTGGGTTGAGGGTCAGACACATACATTATATCACCATCATTCTCATCTTCAACTACAATACTAGCTGTTGCGGATCTCTGGTTAGACATGTTATCTGCTTCTAGTTTCCTTTTAAGCTTGTAACAGTCTCTCTCAATGTGCCCTTTCTTATGACAGTAATTATAGGATAGGTCTTGATGTCTCTACTTAGACTTAGACTTGTTTCCACCATGATCAAATTCTTTATTTTCAGGTCTTTCTTACAAATAAACCACAACCTGAGTTCTGAATGGAGTCTGACAACTCCTTATCTACTCTTTCTTTACTTAGTAGGTTTCTCTTAGCCTTATCAACTGTGATAGTTGACCTGCTACCATAAATCACGCTTTTTACAAAGCCTTTATATGAAGTAGAGAGTGAACATAACAATAACATAGCTTGATCTTCATTAATATGATTCTTAAGTGACGTGCCTTATGACATATGAAACGTGAACAACCGACGCTTAATTGCAAGTTTGTTGGAGATGGACTTGAAACAAAACATATCCTGCAATTTCTCCCATAACTCCTTTGCGGTCTTCACTTCCAGAACTTCTGTCAAAATGTCATCAATAAGACACATCTGAATTGCCGTAAGAGCCCTTTTGTCTAACTCCTCCCACTGTACTTCGGATAAACTCTCAGGTTTCTTCTCTTTTCCTTTTTACGCTTTCTTCAAGCTACTCTGAGTCAAGATGCCCTTAATACAAACCTGCCATAAACTGAAACTCCCTTGACCACCAACCTTCTCAAATTTAGATTTTACTGCAGGCGTCATAGTACCAAATCAAAATAAACAGGGCTCTGATACCAATTGTTGAGGAAATCTGGACAAATTTGGTATACTATGATACCAATTTGTGAGGAAAAATCTTGAACAAACTTGATATACTCGGATATCAATTTGTTAGGAAATTAATACCTCCTTAATGCGGAACCTAACACCCCAAAACTTGATTTGATTCAAATACTATAACACACACAAGAGAAGTAAACAACAAGATAAAAGAGAACAAACGAAGAACACAGAGATTTATGTGGAAAACCCTTCTTCAATCGAGAAGGGAAAAACCACAGGCGGAGATTCTTTATTGATCACAAATAATGGAAGAATTACAAAGACACTTACTCTGAATGAGATCTATGGAGAATTACTGAATCACTTCCTATAAACTCTCGTGACGCTCTCAAACGTCTTGATGACGGCGGCTCTCTTTCTTAATTGGATTACCTAAAACTGAAACCCTAAAAGTCTATTTATAACAAACGGCTAGGGCACGTGTTGCGTGGCCCCGATTGATCGGTCCATATTGATCGATCGACTTCCTTTCTGCAGGCGTCCTTGATCAATGAAGTGCCCGATCGATCAGCTGAGTACCCCGATCGACACGCTTGCGGCTTCCCTCATAACATAAACAAGTAATTTGAAACATATCCTAACAATATGCGTTAGTCATACTATAATTCAAAATATAAATTTGATAGATTAATTTGTCATACATGTAGTGTTTTCCACTATGTAAATACTACTCCCATCTGGCCGACAATAAATGTTACGTTTTCAATTCCATGCCATCCAATAATAGATGTTATTTTTTAGGAGTAATTACTGAAAGGTCTTTTGACTTTTGCTTAAAAAATAAAAAATCTTCTCACTTTTAAAACCACTTAACCTTTGAATTTTTTTACCTAATTGGCATAGTTTTGAAAAAAAATTACCAAAATAGCACACTTTTAAAAATATTTACCAAAATGGCACCATTTACTGTATCTCGTTCAACGTACGCCGTTTGTAACGGCGTACGTCTAGTGAACAATATATATTTTTTTTAAGGAAACACAGCTAATTTGTATTCTAAAAATTATTGTATTAAAACTATTTTACATAAATAATTTAAAATTTTAATAATTTTTTAAATTTTTTAAAAAAAGTGTACTAACTTCATCGTGACATTGTATGTGTCATCTTTTTGATTGTCATGTCATCTACCACATATTCTTTTTGGTTGTCATGTTATTATTTTGACTAATTGTCCTAGTTACTTATAAATAGTTGATACCTTTCATGGTTCTTTTTCTAAATAATACTTTTCTTCTTGGTCATTTTTGCAAAGTATATTGCCCTTACTGCGTATAATATCATTTTTAAAAACTTTCACCATTTATGTTTTAATGGGATCCAGTGACGGCGTATTGGTGCCCTCTTTGGTTGAAGACTATATTTAATACAGTGAATAATAACGATAATATATACAGGTCATTTCATCATTTAGGTACTCGTTAAATTTTTGTTGAGCCAATATTATATACATGAAAATTCATTACTTTTTGGATGAAAATATAAATGATGAAAATTTTAAAAAATGATATTATACACAGTAAGAATAATATACTTTGCAAAAATGACCAAGAAGAAAAGCATTATTTAGAAAAAGGACTATGAAAGGTATCAACTATTTATAAGTGACCAGGACAATTAGTCAAAAAAATAACATGACAACAAAAAAGAATATGTGGTAGATGACGTGACAATAAAAAAGATGACACATACAATGTCATGATGAAGTTAGTATTTAAAAATTTTAAAAATTATTAAACTTTTAAATTATTTATGTAAAATAGTTTTAATGCAATAATTTTTAGAATACAAATTAGCTGTGCTTCTGTAATAAAAAAAAAAAAAAAACCCCTACTGTTCACTGGACGTACGCCATTACAAACGGCGTACGTTGAACGAGCTATAGTAAATAGTGCTATTTTGGTAAATATTTTTAGAAGTGTGCTATTTTGGTAATTTTTTTTCAAAACTATGCCAATTGGGTAAAAAATTCCTTAACCTCTTCACTTTTTAAAAGTCAATCACATTGTTCCAATTAATTTTTAATGATTATTTTGCACTTTAAAAGTGAAGGCCTAGTGTTTAATTTTATTTTAGAAGTGGGTTTTCTATTTTTAAGTAAAAGTAAAGAGTTCTTGTGTTTTTAACAAAAAATAAGAGGTTTTATATATTTATGAAAAATAATTATTTTAATTAATTATAATATTGACATTACAAATTTATAAGATGATAAGTATTTTTAGATTTCCATAAGAAAATATTACAAGATAAAGTATAATATTTTTTGTTAAAAATAAAATTTAAAATTAAAAAAATATAAGAAGCTAAAAATTTTAAAATAAATTAAAAGTGAAATCTACAGTTAAATAATATTAATATTTTCTAAAAATTTTTACAAAAAATATTTTTCCATAATTTGTTTACAAATTTTCAATTTCATACATATTTCAAATTTGAAATTATTAATCTAATTTTAAACAAAAAATATTTTCTTTTATTTTATAATATTCAATTATGAAAATTTCAAAAATAATTTGTTTTCCTCTAAACTTATAATGTTATTACTATAATTAATTAAAATAATATTTTTATAAATATATAAAACACTTTTTTTTTTTTTGCTAAACACAAAAACTTCTCACTGCCTAAAAACATAAACCTCATTCTAAAAATAAAAATCAAACACTTAACCCCTTACTTTTAAGGGGCAAAATGGTCATAAAAATTGATTGGAGGCAAAGTGATTTATTTATACCATATTTTAAAACAATTAAAAATATTTCAAACATTTTAGATGATAAGAAGATATAAAATTGCATTAATAGGTGCTACCAACACCCCCCCTCCCCCCAGGGGGGTTTCAAACCCAAGAATTCGTGCATGGGTATAGTTAGGGGTGCGCAAAGAACGGTCTAAACCGGAATCCAAACCGGACCAAACCGTAATTTACGGTTTGGTTTGGTTTATGGTTTGAAAAATTATGGTTTGGTTTTGAAAATTTTGGTTAGTAGGATTTACGATTTAGGTTTGGTTGAAAACCAAATCTAACCGTAAACCATAAAAACCATAAAGAAGGTTCAATATTTTATTTATACCGTTCGAATCATAACAAGTCACATTCTTTTGATAGCTTGATAAAAAAGTCACGGTTATTTATATTAATGGTCTTTGTACTTTTTTTTTAGTGTGTCAATTTAGTCCCTCTACAATTTATATTGTGTCAATTAAGTCCTTTGATCAAATTTAATATAAAATAAGGATTTAATTATTAACGGCATAATCATATTACATTCAAGTAATCCATTGCAAATCACCCATTTATTCCAATCAACACAATCTCTTACTAAAAGTGAAAAACCTATACAATACACTTATAAAGGAATTAAATTGACACAATAAAAAGCACATGAACCTATTTAATACAAAATGCAAAGTGCAGGGATCTTTAGAGTAAAACACCTAATAAATTATTATTATTAAAATTTTGTTACACTAATGTTTATATATAAATAATTAAGGTAGAAAATTACAGATATATTATTACCTAATTGAATGTAATAAAACCGTAATATGTATCGATGATTAATCTACATTTTATTGACAAAGTAGTAACCTACCTAATATTATGGTTTAACCGTAACCAATCCAGACCAAACCGCATTTTGATTTAAAATATAAAACGATTTGGTCTGGTTTGAAAAAATTTTCAAACCGTATTGTAACGGTTTGGTCTGGTTTTAATGCGGTTTTTATGAAAACCGGACCGTGCAGAGCCCTGGGTATAGTAGCTTAATGTCACAAATAATTATGGGGTTACCTATGATGGTAAGGGGATCTCCTCACCTACCCTTAAAACATGAATAAAAATTGCAAACAATAACAACAACAACAAACCCATAGCCACAAGGGCTCCTGCCAAAGCAGGGTTTGGGAGATGAGATGTATACAGTCTTACCTCTTCATAGTTCTACTCTAAAGGGAGGCTGTGTTTGATAACCCCAACCTAGAAAGCATAAACTTAAAGCGGGACAAGGATGGCATAAAACACAAAAGCATTAAGTACCAAAGTAACAATAATATGGCACTAGCATACACATGCAAGTTAAGCAGTGAGGGAAAAAATATAAATTTTTTTTTACAATGGAAAAGACAACCCCTTAAGGATGTATGCAGCCTTACCCCTTTAGGGTACTACTCTAAAAGGGAAGCTGTATCTGAGGACCCCTAACTAAGAAGCATAAAAGCATAAAAACATCTAAGAAAAAGCATATGAGCATAAAAACAATAGTACAGGGCAAGCATATAGAAAGCATAAGGCAATAAAGCGATAGAGGGAAAGAACATTAAGCCACAGGGCAAAAGTGCAAATAATCAAGTAGGTATGCATATAAGTCTAGGGGCGCTAGTACTAGCTTAGATGTGCTCCTCTATACCGGCTGCACCTTTGCTGACCCTCCACTCAGCTCTGTCTGGGGACATCTCCTCATTTAGGTCAAAGTGTGTGAGGTTGTGTCGAATCGTTTCCATCCAACTCATCTTTGGCCAGCCTCTCCTCTCCTCCCATTTGTGATATGGAGTTTGCTGGGAAAAGTTTCAAAAAATTTTCCCTAATTTAATAAAGTTAATACACCGGAAGGGTTTAAAATTCCTAATTTTAAACCTAAGCTTGATTTAAATTCGCAATTTTAAATCTACATGTTTCTACTCTAATACATGCATAATAATAACAGGAACTTAAAGCAAGCATAATAAGAAAACTGTAAATAAATAGAAAAAAATGAAAAGCTTAAAAGAGAAGGAAAGAAGAATACCTGGAATTGCTCCACAAAAGAAAACCTAAAGAATAATAAAGAACGCCGAGAAAGATGAAACCTTGAAGCCTTCTACGCAATGACCTCAAAAATATCCAGAGTGTGGCCTTTGAAAAATATTAAATTGAAGAAAGAAAAATTTTGACCAAAAATTTTCTCTTTAATTAGATCTCTGAAAGTCATTACTTTCAGAAGCCTTTTAATTTGAAATTGATAATTTTTGATGCCAAAACTTAAAATCAGCACTCCTATTTATAGTAAAATATCGGAGCAAAAAATATAACTTCTTTTGATGTGGGACGCGTAAAACAAAAACAAAAACAAATACTATGTAAAATAAGATTAAAACGATGTTGTATAGCCCAACACAAACCGCATTCCAGCTTTTTGTCTCCACGTGCCACATGTCGCCTTGGAAGGCACGGATCAAGGCCCTTCCCTTTTTACCAGAGCATGCCATGTGGCACACTCTGGTTGGTCTGTGCCCAAAGGCATGGATTTCCAGTATTAGCGATCCTAGCATGCAACACGTGTCTCGCGCTTGTTGGTCCGATCTGGGCGATGTTGATCGCTACCTATGCGATTTTTTTTTTGTTTCCCATATGTAAAAATTCATCTTATGAATTTTAATTTTTTAAAAATTATTTTATTTTAAAATTTTTAACTTTTATTTATCTCATTAATAATATTTGTCAAATTTAAATTTACTCATCTCATGAATTCTTTAATATTTTTCTTATAGCAATAAAAACAAAGGCTTGCGCAGGGATTTCAGGGACAGTTTAAATCTAAATCCAAATGGGTTAAATAAATTACCATCTCATGAGAAAATTTAATTACCATCTAATAGGACTTAATTCTACCAAATAAATCTCGCTGCACTCTAGACTTAAATCATTTATTCAATATTTTCCAAATAGACTATATTGATGACAACAATTCCTCCACCGGATGTCCATGACAAAAATAATTATGACTACTACTATTATTTTTCTCATAGCTTCTACATTAGTTACCGACTCACCTTTTACTGAATAATTCATTTATACTTGAACATATTTATACTGGAACACTTTGGCCAAAGATTCTGAATCATTCAAACACTTGCGAATTAGCTAAGGGGAAATCTATATCTCATAAGAGACTATAGATTTCATATTGAATACCTGATCCTTGTCACACTTCACGCCGCTACCCAGTGTACGTGGAAATTCTATCATTTGTCTAGATCTTACTTATAATACACCAAAGTAACTAATGTTCCATACACAAGTCCAAAATACTCTCAAGATTTAGAGTCGTAGTTCAAACAGTACATCATGAATCACTCATTTTCGATAGTAGTCTATAAACAAGTAACTCACATAGTTCAACTCAATCTATCAATTTATTAAACACACCAACATAACACTTTTGGATCACCATCCACATGACCAAGACAAGTCATCTAAGGTGTCATGTTATAGTCTTAGCGTATAAGTGGTCCAAACTTGTCTTTGACTACGAGTTTTTTGAGTAACAATCCATACCATTTGTTCCAAGTCTATCTATGGGTTAATCTCATAAACCACTTAGATCAAATATGTAAATTGTAGTATGAGAACTACAACCTCAGTGAAGAAATGGCCCTAGATGGAGCTCAGTGGAGGATTAGTATAGGGGTAACAGATATAGCGGGATAGGAACAACAAGCACTTCTAGGCCATTACTAGTGCCACCAGGCTTCTTGCATGCCTGTCTGTTTTTACGCTTTTCTGCCTTGCTTCTTGTGCGATTTTCAGAACACCATTCCTAACAGAGTTTACATCTCCTGACAGGGGCAGTGATTGGTCTCCTCCTAACATGCCCAAACTACATCAAATGTTACTCTCTCAACTCAATCTCGATTAGGCCACACCCAATTTACTTCTTATAGCATCATTTCTAATCTTATCCTTCCTTGTGTATCCAACACATCCGCCGCAACATCCTCATCTCAGCCACCTTCAACTTCTACGTATGATGCCGTTTAACTAGCTAGTGCTCTGCCCCGTAAAATGTAGCCGATTTCACTACGGTCTTATAGTAGTTTTTCTTTTAACTTTAATGGGATTTTTCTATCGATTTGAGCACTGAGTCCCTAGTTATAACACCCTTGATAACCTTAAGACTTAGGCTCAATCTGGAAACTACTTGTGCCACTTGTCTCTAAATATTTTTGTCTATAACCCATGTCCTACAGTATGCGCACCATTCCGGGTGCCACAACAACGATTGTTGGTCAAAGCCCTAATTAAGCCAGCTAGTCCAAGTTCCTTCCATTTTATAATGGTTGCCCAATCAAAATCTTGGTAAAGCATATTTGCGCCTCTTGTAAATTATATCAATCAGGGTCTTTGTAGACATTTTCCTCCTTTCCACTTTATAACCATTAGGTCAAATGCCTTGCCTGAACCACTTCATATGCCCGCTCTACCCACATGCACATTCCACATCGGCGCGTGTATTTGGCCCGTGTCTAGCAACAATATGATGTGCCCATTCTCTGTTCTTGTGCCCATGTTGATGGAACTTAAAGTTGAGGGTAAGGCTATGTTGTAACTTATGCCCCATATATGGAAGCAGATCAACAACAAGATCATGCATCATAGCCTCGTTTAGAGGTATGACAGACCCCTCAAAATCATCCAAAAAGTCGGAAATGTTGCTTATCGATTTATGTTGGCCCCTAGACTTAAGGTGCATTTCACATTCCACATTCCACGTGAACTCTTTAAAACCCTGCTTTGAAGACATGGCTGGTGGACATACGGGACAACTTAAGGATTTGCCAACAATATGCAAGAAATTTGTTAAGGACGTAAAGAAAATCCTTGACTGTTGTTTGTTTGGCCAAAGCATACAGAACGTGACAAGCGACTTCCTTGTTCAATGGAAAGGTGCTCCCCCAATTGCGGAGGCCATGTGGGAATGAGACATCGCTTTGTGGCAGTTTGAGGACAAAGTCATAGAGTACCCAGACACTGTTCAAAGGACGTTAGGTTCTTTAGGTGGGGATGGATTGTAAGACCCGTGACACTGCAGATAGGGGCATAGGCAAGCATACCTTGTGCTCGTGTTGTGTCACAGGGCATGCCTTGGTAGGTAGTGCGGTTACAAGGTGGGAATTGTTGGAGGGTGTAGTAGGCTAAAACGGACCTTGGCTAAGAAAAGGCTTTGTAGGGGGCAAGCGTCATGCATCCCAATAGCATAGCTTAGAAATGGGATGGAATTCGGTCACAGTGCATGAGCACGTTGTGCTGGTCATGGGCGGAGGGCATGGGAACAATGCTTAGGCATAGTGCATGAGTACAACGCATAGGTGTAATGCTCGAGTTTGGAGTGTGCGGAGGAGTACAATGCGCATATGGAGTTCATGTGACCCAACAATTATGAAGTGGAAAGGCTGGAAACCTCCTTGAAGACCCTTGACTGAGATAATTGATTAGGGGCATGAAGATCCTAAACCGAGATGTTGACTGTGTATCCATTTTCAAAAGACAAGTACTTAGACTTGAAGACTTAACTAGGACTCTGGCCTAGTATCCACTGTTAAGGCACCAAGAAAGGGATAATACCTAAGAAGAACCTGAACCAAGCAACAGAACCAATAGAGGGGCCAGGGGGCCGGGGGGGATAATACCTAAGAAGATCCTGAACCAAGCTACAGGACCAATAGTGGGGCCTCCTATAAGGGATCGAGAGGCCAAGATATGTCTTCTTGGACATGGATAAACAATCGAAGGATGAGGGAGCATTAAAGGAAAGGGAAGGAGTGTTAGTCGGGAAAGTGGGTGGGATAGGCGCAAGCATAACATATGAGGTCACCGAAGTACCCACTGTGCAACCTAGTGGACGTGCATCGGATGAGATGATTGTAAGATCAGGTATGACCACAACAAAATGACACAAGGATAGGGTGGCACAAGTTACACCCAGGACAGGAGTTGATGGGTAGCGGTGGCCGTTGGTGGAGGTGTAATTTTCACAGTGCAATCAAGAGTGCAATAGAGTAGTTTATTAGAATGCTAGTTTGGTCACTAGATCTTACTTTTTGGTATGGAGCAGCCTTCTTTCCTTTAAGAATTACTTTTTACGATTAATCCTTTTATTAAACTAGTTTATTATTTTCTTAGGAAGTGCACGCTTTCCTTACATTGTACAAAAAATGTACCGTTTCTATTCCATCTCAAATTTCTAGGACTTTGAGGTGGACCTTTTTGTCTAAAATTCTTCTATGATAAACGTTTTTGAGGCTTTTATTTTACCTTTGTTTGGTAATTCACTGGCATGCTGAATATTTGGCTTGACTTGTTTGTTTCATTGAGTTGAGTTGAGTTGAGCTATTAATAAGCCATTCTTTTGCATCAAATAGTTGTCATTTAGTGGGCTAGTTTAGCTACTAATTAGTTATTATCCATCTATTATCGAGCTTCTACAGAGCAATTAAGGGGCTCATAACGAGTCCTTGACAAATTCTTCACAAATTGTAACCAAATTACTACCCTCGTCTAAATTCTACTTGTTAAGTTAATGGAGCATGCTAAAACTAACCTCATTTCCTAATTAAGCCCCTCCAACAAATGGGTGACTCATGGTTAAAGTAATATTGGGTCCATTAACACCCCTAGTGACACATAAAAGGAGAGCAATAGCCTATTAGCTATGGTTGTTAGAATTTGCAAGGTGTTTCAATTTTGTTCAAGGCATTTTACCCTAAATAGAAAATTTGAGGGTGGGAGAGTCACTTTATATACCCCCTTCTCCTTTCACTTGGTAAACTCTTATGGGCCTACAATGTACGTTAAGAAACACATGAACGTGCTGTCACGGGATGACTTTAGACACCCTTGTCAAAGCCCGTGTGCCACTCATCTTCACTCCGAAAGTCCCTAACCCCCCACGCACAAGAACACCAATTATGCAAATGTTATATTATTACGGAATTAAACACATATGGCACGTTTTAGGGCAAGAAGCATTATTATGAGCACACAAGTATGATTCACACGTTTAACACTTAGAACAATTGAGAGGGAGTTTGGATGATAAGGGTTGATAACCCGTGGCAATAGCCATCTCTTTCTATTTATAAAGAATGAAACAATAAATCTCTTCACAAATACACACAGGCCTCAAGATTGGGACACCTCAACTGCACCTAACTAGTTCCCTAGAATTTAAGGACACATCCCCCGAAAACATGGCACAAAACATGGAAGAGACACACCCCTTCCAACCGGTACATGTTACTACCCCTAGATATATTGTACACTACTCTTAAGGATAAGGGACACATCCTCTTATCCAAAACCAGTTATAACCGCCCCCTAAAATCAGGGGACACATCACAAACTGCCTAACCGCTCATGGTAATCTCCATGACCGGTTGTAACTACTTGCAATCGCCACTCAATGGACGCGCCCCTACCCATGGACATGTCTTTATGCGCACAACCGTCTATGAGGCTTAAGGAACACGTCTCTTCACCTAAGGGACGTGTCTCTTGACGCATACTTGACCCTTAAACCCAAAAGTTACATGTAAGCTAGCTCTAAAGGCCCTGACACGTCCTATGGCCTCCTAGAGGATAACACTAACACAAAACCTACTAAAGTAAAATCCTACTAAAAAAGGCGGTGGGTGATACTCTCCCTCACCTAAGCCATTGACACCCTCGTCAATGCTAGGAGGTTTGAATGTCCCCAGGTACCTTCCTACGCTGTCAAGGGCTACTCCCATGTAGCTTCAATGTCTGGAAGGCCCTTCCAACGAACCAAGTACTTCATGCACTTAGTCCCTTTCCCGCGTCCTTGTACCTGTTCAGCAAGGTCCCATGCTGCCTAACATGCTGCGAAGCTGCGGTCCTGCAACCTTGCCCAGTCATGCATGTGGTTGGCACCCAGCAAGTGCCTCAAGATTTGTTTGCCCCAGCATTGCAGAGGTTCATACGTCCGTTGCCACTGACATGCAGCCTTTTTCACTGCCCCTGTCTTCTCGATTCCTGAATGTCCAGCTCCATCTGAGTCATGACACTTCCACATCTGATCATGTCCTCGGCTTTCCCATCCTAAAACTCTGGTGTTCATGGTCTGTGACAGTTCCCTGTTTGTCCCAAGCCTCTGCATCTTCTCGTTTAGTGCAAACTTCAACAGATCCTGCTTTGATGAGTCATGCGCTGCAATGCGCACTTCACCCATGCACATGTGCAAGCCTCGTGTAACCCAGCGCAATTCATACATGCCCCTGCGCAACTCATGCATCTTCATGTGCAACCTGTGCTCATCAAAACACAAGTCACGTGCATTCATGCACAACCCATGCCCATACATCCCCAGGCCATGCGCACTCCAGCACAAGTGATGCGCACCCTAGTGCACCCCATGCGCAACCCAAGCTCAGCCCAGTGCACCCCGTGCACAACCTTAGCCTTGCCCTTCATCCTGGGTCCCAGTTGTCCTGACAGCACCACACCTCTGTCAGCTTCAAGCCCCCCTTTCCTAAGTTCTATGGCTGAGATTATCCTTGCCCGTACCTGCTCCCGAAGTAAAGGAACTGTATAAGTCTCTTAGCCCTGCGTGATCTTCACCACGTTTTCCCTTAGCCGGTGTCAACTTGCGAAGTTGCTCCTCCATGGATGTCTTGACAATGTCGACCATACCGAGAACCTTGCCCTCCAAACCCACAACACTTTCTCCCAAACTAACAACGGTGTCAAGGGTCTCGTGGACCTCCCCCATTGTTAACTCTAATTTTGCCACACGAATGTCCAAACTAGTAAGCGCATCCTGCGTAACAGACGGGTCCTTACTCCGGTTGGATTTCTTCGCATGTGTCTTAGGCCTACCCTTATTTGTTCCTCCATGGCTTGTGAAGTACCAACATTCCCTTCTTCCATAACAACGCTTCCCACCATATTTAAAAACCTGGCTCTGATACCACTTGTCATGGGATGACTTTAGACACCCTTGTCAAAGCCCGTGTGCCACTCAACTTCACTCCGAAAGTCCCCCGTTAAGTCAGGCAACCCCCCACCCACAAGAATACCAATTATGCAAATGTTATATTACTACAGAATTAAAAACATATGGCACGTTTTAGGGTAAGAAGCATTATTATGAACACACAAGTATGATTCACACGTTTAACACTTGGAACAATTGAGAGAGACTTTGGATGATAAGTGTGGCAATAGCCATCCCTTTCCAATTATAAAGAATGAAACAATACATCTCTTCAAAAATACACATATTCCTCATGGCCGGGACACCTCAACCGCCCCTAACTAATTCCCTAGAATTTAGGGACACATCCCCTAAAAACTTGGCACAAAACATGGAAGAGACACATCCCTTCCAGCCGGTACATGTAACTACCCCTAGATACATTGTACACTACTTCTAAGGATAAGGGACACATCCCCTTATCCAAAACCAGTTATAACCGCCCCCTAAAATCAGGGGACATCACAAACTGCCCAACTGCTCATGGTAACCTCCATGACCGGTTGTAACTGCTTGCAACCGCGACTTAATGGACACGCCCCTACCCATGGGCATGTCTTTGTGCGCACAGCCGTATAAGAGGCTCAAGGAACACGTCTCTTCACCGAAGGGACGTGTCTCTTGACACACACTTGACCCTTAGATCTAAAATTTACACGCAAGCTAGCTCCAAAGGCCCTAACACGTCCTATGGCCTCCTAGAGCATAACACTAACACAAAGCCTACTAAAGTAAAATCCTACTAAAATAGGCGGTGGGTGACAGTGTGCCCTACCTCACTAGACTGGCGTGTCATACTGTGGTGTGGTGTGAACTCTTTTTTTTTCTCTCTTTTATTTTACGTACGTAGTTTTTATATTCGAAACAAAGTTGAAGATGTGGGAAATTTATTCCTTGGTTGTCACTCCATATTCGAGCTCGAGCTCAGGTTCCTAACCGTCTTGTAATGGTCCACTCCTTCCATACCTGCTCTTTCGATGACAGAGCTAGATTTTTCACTCCTTCATATATCTGACCATTACTTCACATGGGGCCCGGATTTTGCACCCCATCATTAAATGATCAGTTACATCAAAGGAAGAATCCTTAACTTATAAATAGGTTGCCTTTGAGGATTTATAAATATGCCGAGAAACACATAAATTCATTTGCTTCTCTTGTCTCATATTGTCTGACTTAGACAAGTGGTGAACTCTACATGCGGCAATTTTTTGGTTTGATCCTTTTCTTTCTGCTTTTAATCTGATGGAGCAGGGCTAGCATTCGTGGGAGTTATTGATCAAGACTTGGTGCCATCGGGCCTGGAGGACAACTTGGGCCCACCTTGGTGAAGCACAGCTTGGCGGCACCACTAAGACTCCTTCAGCGCGCGAATCTCGGGTGGATCCACGACTGATTTATCCTCATGGCAATCAAGGGGAAGTTTTGGCAAGATTTCAGGCTTAGTTAGGAAAGATTTGATTTTATCCACTTTTATCTTATTTAGTTCTGATTTGCATTTTGAATTTAAATTATGTTTTCTTTTCTTCCTCTATATAAAGGAAGACTTGGGGCTTAGTTTAGTGAGCTTCCAATAAAAATCTCAAATTGTTTTTATTTTTACTCGTTTCTCAACCTGTGAGAATTTGAGATTATCCCCTCTTTGTAATTTTTGTTAATTTCTTAATAAAAGTTCAAAGGGAAGACCGTTGAACCTTCCCGTAGCACTTATTTTCCTCTCACGCGCTGCATTAGTTGGTATCAGAGCACAGAAAAGCTTCCTTAAGAACGATGGCCCCTAGACGACAAAGGAATGCCACCGTTGAAGAAGTGACTGACCGTGACTGACATCAGCAATATGAGAGGAGATTTGAGGAACTGGAAGAGAGATTCCGGAGTGATGCTTGATCCAACTCAGGGCAAACCCCAGCCTCCCGGACAGAGTTAGGCCCCAATTCCAACCTTCACCAGGCGTTAATGGTGGAGACATGGATGATCCTTTCCTTAACCAATTTTATGACGAAGATATCCAGGAGCCAAGGTTGAGGCGCCAACCGCGTAATGGAGGTGACCCCAACGACCACAAAGACAGGAGGTGGGAATCTGGACTTCGGATTGAGATTCCGGAATTTAATGGAGGAGGAAATCCGGAAGAGTTCCTTGATTGGCTTGCTGCCGCTGAGGACGTCTTGGAGTTTCGGGAGATCCCGGAATAAAAGCAGGCGCCATTGGCTGCTACGCGCCATCGCGGAAGGGCAGCCGCCTGGTGGCACCAACAGAAGCAGATCCGGTTCAAACAAGGCAAACCTAAGATCGAATCTTAGGAGAAGATGAAGAAAAATTTGCAAGGCGCCTTCTTGCCTCACAATCACACCTGTTTGGTATACTAGCGCCTGCAGAGCCTTCGCTAAGGAACAAGAATTGTGGAGGAGTACACATCCGAGTTCCATGCCTTAGTAGCCAGGAATGACTTGGCGGAATCGAAGGAATAGTTGGCTGATAGATACATTGGCGAATTGAGGGAAAGCATACAAGACATCCTTAATATGTTTGATATCTTCACCGTGTCAGAAGCTGCTCAGAGAGTTGCGCAAGTGGAGAGACAGCAAAGGCGCCGTCCAGTTGGCGGTACGTGGACCACTGATGCAGCGCGTGATAGGAAAATAAGGGCTACGGGAAGGTTTAACAGCCTTCCCTTTGAACTTTTATTAAGAAGTTAACAAAAATTACAAAGAGGGGATAATATCGAATTCTCACAGGTTGAGAAACGAGTAAAAATAAAAACAATTTGAGCTTTTTATTGGAAGCTAACTAAATTAAGCCCCAAGTCTTCTTTTATATAGAGGAAGAAAAGAAAACATAATTTAAATTCAAAATGCAAATCAGAACCAAATAAGATAATCGGAAAAATTAAATCTTTCATAACTAAGCCTGAAATCTTGCCAAAACTTCCCCTTGATTGCCGTGAAGATGAATTAGTCGTGGATTCACCTGAGATTCGCACGCTGAAGGAGTCTTAACGATGCCGCCAACCTATGCTTCACCAAGGTGGCACCTAGTTGTCCTCCAGGCCCGATGGCACCAAGTCTTGACCAGTATCTCCCGCGAATGCTATCCCTGCTGCATCATGATCTCTATCTAGTTCTTAAGTATTTTTTGTTGTTTATTTGTTGTCATGTTTGAGGCCGGTTTGTTCGTTCTGGGGGCTGCATTACTTGAACTCGAGATTGGATTTAGCTGTCAATTAGGCATTTTTAAAGCCTCGATTTCACTCCTGGTTAAGTTGGTTGTCTTAAGTTTTGGTTGCCTGCTTTTAAGTTCAAACTTTTGTTAGTCATTACTCAATTTTCTCATCCATGGTCACAAATTAAAAATCGCGTCTCATGGTTGCCATTGTAAAAAGTTCATATACGTAATGATAAAATGGCAATTATGTAAAAACTTGCTCAAAGTATTTGATTCCATGCCGAACTTCAGCTATTAAAAAGGTACCATTACATAACAACCAATTATCTAATGGTTGACTCAAATTTTATCATTTAACAAGGGCTACTTTAGAGGTGGCCAACGGGCCGGGTTGGTCTAGGCCTGGGCCTGAGCCCAGCCCATTGGGGGCTTTTGCCCCAATTTATAGTACCCGTTTGGGTATTATAACTTATTTTATGCTTGTATTTTGTATTTATTTTGTTATAATTGTATTTTTTAATAAATTATAATATATTTAATTTTATAAAATATATTTGTAATTTTATAATGTACTATTATTTTGTTATAGTTGTATTTTTTCAACAAGTTATAATATATTTCATTTTATAAAATATATTTGTAATTTTATAAGACACTATTATGATTGTATTGTATGTTATATTATATATAGGGTGAATATCAAATGAGAGCATTTGACTATCGTGAGATATGAGAGCCTAAATCTCAGCCATTGAATTCAAAATGAAGGGCTGAGATTGCACATATAAAAATGCCATAAAAACTCTCTCTCTCGCCTCCTCTTTATATGTGCAATCTCAGCCCATTATTTTGAATTCAATGGCTGAGATTTAAGCTCTCATATCTCACCATAGTCAAATGCTCACATTTGATATTCACCCATTATATATATATATATATATATATATATATATATATATATATATATATATATATATATTTATTAATAAAAAAAAAAAAAGAGGGCCAGGCCATCCGGGCCCAGGCCGGCACAGCCCGGTTTATGGCCACCTCTAGGCTACTTGTAGTTGATTTTACAATGCAAGCATGCATAAAAGGCGAGCAGACTACCTAGTTTGTTTCGGATAAATATTTTAAACGAAGAGATCCTAATATGGTGGTGACATTCCTTCCTTGGAAAGCAATTTTCTAGGTTGCGTGATATTAGAGGTCTAGTCTCCAATGTTTGGGAACCAATATCAGTGCCCGTAGTTGCATGATACGCATTGTGCTTGAGAGGTAACATCTCATATGTCCCGGGTAATGTAGCATGAGTCGGTTTATACAGTGAGAAGATGTATCCCCTGATAAATCGGTTTTTCAGGTGCAGTTAGTCCAATATTCTCTGAAACTATACTTTTTTGAATGGTGTATGCAGAGAGCAATATCAATGACACAGCAAGTGGCATACTACAAAGAGTACCAGACAAAGTTGGAGAGGCTGGTGGGAAATGACAGGGCTAATGCCATGTTTTCTGGTGGAATTCATCTCTTGAGTGCTGGCAGTAGTGACTATCTCCAGAATTACTACATCAATCCCATCCTTTATAGACAATACTCTCCTGATCAGTTTGCTGACATTCTCACAAAATCCTTCACCAATTTTGTACAGGTATCACTCTTTCTTTTTGTTTAGAGCTTATAAAATCTGGCATAACATAATGCTATATCATTTCAGTATAAAAGAAGATAGTGGATTCCTGGTTGGGGTTTTTGGAGCAAAGTTAAATTTTGTGAACTAGTTTAAGTAATTGAGTTGAATTTGTTACAATTATCCCTCATTCTCTTCTTTTTCCATATGAGTAGTGTAATTGTAGTTTCTATTTATATCAGAAAAGTTTCCAAGGTACCCTCCTTTACCATCATTTCCGCATTCTCCAGTTACAGTTAATTTAGTTGGTTTCATTGGTTTAAGGTATTGATGCTCAAGCCCTGAGGTGCAATAAAATTGATCTTGGATCAGTGACCCTTGGTTCACTAAGTGAATTTAACCTACACCGTTGGTCCAAGGTTTTGACAGGCAAACTTTGAGCTTGGAAGAGTTGATCTTGGATTACTAACCCAATTTGTTTCATTCCACTTGTTTCTTATTGAGTTCGATTTTATTTGAGTTATCTTGGATCAAGGTTGTGGGCATACACTTGATTGAATAAGGCTCAAGATTAGCTTTCGGGCTCTCAAATTTATCTCCTTCCCAGTGCACAACTCTTAATCATTCCATATGTTTAAGGAGTGCTTTGCAAGTTGAGTGTGTATCTTTTGCAAACACCAACACACATAAAACTCTATTTGTTAGAGCATTGCTTAAAAGCACGTAAAAATTGGAAATTGGGGTTAGTTCCACCACAAACTCCGAGACAGATATCAAGCGATTGGTTGATGTCAATCATATGCAGCTCAAACTTGATTTACCCCTAAGTCGACATTAATCTTTGAGCAAGTTTGTTTCCTTAACTTCATGACCACAATGCATAGAAAAGTCAAACAAACGAAACTCATTGCGAATCTATATCTAATAACGGTGTTGATTGTCGAAAACAGACACTGTATGGGCTTGGCGTAAGGAAGATAGGAGTAACAAGTCTACCCCCAATGGGATGTTTGCCGGCGGCTATCACCCTGTTCGGTGCAGGAAGCAACCAATGCGTCTCAAGGTTAATTCTATATCCTTACATATTGTTTTCTTATTTATCCCCTTTATAATGGAATTTATCCCTTAGAAATCAGCATTTAACATTTTAGCACCATAAGGTTTTAATATGTATGACAAAGTATCTATGGTTACAGAATTGTCATCTAGGTACTTTAGATTTGAATCCATTGAATATTTGTCGTAGAAATGTTAATGTGTTACATGATTCCAGCAATTTACACATGCCACATCACATTTTCAACAAAAATTAGTTGGATTTTGATAGTATTTTACGGACTTCCGGTGAAAATTATATATATAATTTGGAATCATAGATAATTTTTACATTTTTCAGCCAAAAATCATGGTATGTTGGTAGAGGGTACATATATACTACTAAAATTATGTGTTTGGTGAGGTTTTTCCCTTTAGTGATAATCAATCACATTACAACGCAGGTAGTTGAGTGATAATTATTTAGCATTTAAGATATCTAATTATGTCTATCTGGATATCAAGGCACCAAGGTGATAAAATACTAAATCTTATCGCATTGTAATTGATAAATTCCATTTATAATATTTATATTTGACTCACCTTACTTACCCAAAAACAAGGTTAAACCGAGATGCAGTTTCCTTCAACAGCAAGCTAAATAGCACAGCACAGGGGTTGCAAAGCAGGATGGCTGATCTGAAACTGGTGGTCTTTGACATCTACCAGCCTCTCCTTGACATAATCACTAAGCCCACCGACAACGGTAAGTTTTCTACTACAAATATAAAATTTGAGCCAATCATTAATATGCGATTCGCGTTACATAATAGTAGGAGTGTATTTGAGCCAAGTTGAGTCCGAGCTTGCTAGGCTCGAGGCTCAAGGCTCGTCTTGTTCGTATTAAGCTTGACTCAAAGCTCATCATGTTTGAAAAGTTCAAGCTCGAGGTCAGCTCGTCAAAATCTGGGGCTCAGCTCGGCAAGCTTTGAATTAAGCTTGCAATATTTTGGCTCATTTAAGCCCAACTTAGGCTCGTTTGGGTTCTCTTAAGCTCGGGCTCAACTCATTTAGGCTCAAATTTGGCTTCCTGGGCATATTTAAGCAAATATATAATACTGAAAGGGAGCGCTTAGGCTTGTTTAGGTTTTCTAGCCTACAAGCTCAAGCTTCACTAGGCTCGTGCTCGGCATGAGCTCCTTTGAGCTTTATGACGAGCTACTTGGCTCATTTACGCCCCTACATAATAGTAGTTTCGTGGCTAGGTTTGTAAACCAAGTTGAATTGAGCACCACCTTGTCCAAGGTCGAACTCAATAAGCCTTGTGAGTTTCGTTCCTACATAGAGAGGTAAAATTCGTTCGGACCATGTTGCAAAGTAAGGAATCTCGAGGATATCCCCTTTATTACTTGGCTCTAATCATGGTGAGCCACTTTATTTTTTCCATGTAGGCTATTTAAATTTTCCCTGCTTTCTTGGTTTGGGTATGCGAAATAACAATAAATAGAAGAATGAAAATGATTCTATATTGAATGAGTAAAGAGTATATGGATGGTATCTATTTATGGAGAGCAATGAGGAGAATAAAGACTAAACTAGCTCTATACATTACGTTAAGGATGAATAGTAGTGATGTCATTGTAGTCAACCCTAAAATGCTTGCCATATTTTATTCCTACAATTATGCCATGATTTTCCCCTTGAGTACCCTTGCATATCCTTCAATAGGCCCCCTCAATCTGAATGGGGAGTAGCAAAGTGAAGATTGTTTTTGTGGAAATGAAAGGAGTTGGCAGGAAGATCCTTTGTGAAGATGTCAGCAATTTGGCGAGTTGTGGGAGTGTATTGAACTTAAAGGTTACCCTTGAGAACTTTTTTCCTAACATAATGAAAATCAACATCGACATGTTTGCTATGATCATTCGAAACAGGGTTAGATCCTAGGAGGATCATGTCATCAACATAAAGTAAAAGACATATTGTGTCATTATTATTTCAAAAAAGAAATCGATAAGGGTCTGCCCAAGAACAAGTGAAACCAAGATTACAGAGGACACTACTAAAGCATTGGAACCAACCCCTTGGGGCCTGCTTGAGGCCATAGAGAGCTTTGCGTAGACAACAAACATGAGTTGGAAATTTTGGGTGGATGAACCCCTTTGGTTGGCGCATATACACCTCTTTTTCTAGATGCCCATGTAGAAAAGCATTTTTCACATCCAATTGTCTGATAGGCCAGACCATAGTTGCACGAAGCGGAGAGAGGGGGCAATCATAAAAGTTTCCAAGTTAGGAGCATTTTGGGTTGAAGTAATATAAAGCATATTTAATATAAATTGTTAAATCATAACATTTTAAAACAAATTAAACCTAAACCTTCATTTTTAAAATGAGAATTAGTATAATTGATAAATAAGTTCATTACTTTTTTCAGTATTGAGGCCGAGCATCTAGGCTCATGAGTGACAAATACAAAAGTTGTAAAATTTAATATAGTTTAGGTGTCTACTGCAGAGTGATTGTGTTGGCTTAAGATTCCCAACGTAAATTTGATATACTGCATTAATAATTGACCTTTGGCATGCTTACCCAAATGAATGATAATTTAGATGCCAAAGGAAACTTCATTTTCCACATTCATTGTATATCTTTTTTTTTTTTTTTTTTCTATAAAACCTTTCGTTTCCCCTCACATGCATTCATTTTAGCTTTTGTTTTTCTCCCTCTCCGGCTCTCCAGCTTTCCCACTCCATTGCTTCTCTTTCTTCGGTCTACTATTAAATATTTGTATCTAACACTTCTTTTCTTACAAATTTATCCATCTTTTACTAATATCTCTCAAGCATTATTTTCATTGATGAAGAAATTATTCCCACTCCCACACTTCCTACTATGTACTTCTCTCAAGATCCTTTTCATTTTAAAGAAGGAATTAGTGCAAATGGTTATTGATATTTAAAGTTTATGAAGACAGAGATATTTCTGAAGACAAAAAATAAGGTAAAGCATGTCATGTATCTAAAGTTTTACTTATATCACTTTGAATTCTACAAAAAAAAAATTGTTCTTTTCTTCGTTAAAATGATTAAATTTTAGGTCAAATCGCGTTTCTTCTAAGTTTGGTGCCCGTTTTGGACATGTTTCTAACTTAGAAATGCCAAATCACGTTTCTAGGTGTGGTACGTTAGTGTTTTGGGCGTTTCTTGCAACTATAGGCCAGACATTGGTAATGGCAAGTGAAAGTATAAACCGGATGGTGGAGGGCTTGACAACAGGGCTAAAGGTTTCCTTGAAATCAACCCCTTTGTGTTGGTAAAAATCTTGAGCTACAAGGCGAGCCTTGAAGTGATCTACAGAGCCATTCGCTTTATATTTTACTTTATATTTTCAGGTGCTTCCTATAAGGTTCATGGATGGGTCATGGGGGACAAGGTCCCAAGTATTATTTTAGAGAAGCGCATTAAATTCATCTGCCATAGCTTCTTGCCACTTAGGATTTTTTACAGCTTGAGAATGGCATGTGAGAATTATAGTTATGGACAAAGGGAGAGGGGATGCTTCGTTTTGCGAATTCCACTTTTAAGTCTAGCTTGCATGTGATGAGTATTGTGGGCAAGTGTTGAGGGACCCGAGGCTGTGGGTTTGGGATCGGGGCAAGGAGGGTCGCTTCTGCTAGTGGGTTTGGTGCAGCCAACAGTGATGGTGCAGCAGGGAGAGACGGATCATACTTTGGCAGCTGCTCAATGAGCCGTTCCAGACAGTGGTCCGGGTCGTAGGCCAGAACATTGCATCCGGGTTCGGGTGAATTACAGGTCATGGGAGCAAAATAGCTCGGAGGGGCTACTGTTGGGACGAATTTAAAAAATGTTCCCTAACTTAATGAATTTAACGCAACGGAATGGTTTAAAATTCTTAATTTTAAACATAAAGTTGATTTAAAATTTATAATTTTAATTTAAATCTACAGGCCTCTGCACTAATAGATTCATAACAATTACATAAATTATTACTGGCATAATAAGAAAACTGTAAATAAATAAAAAAGCGAAAACTTAAAAGAGAAGGAAAGAAAGACATACCCGGAATTGCTCCAAAATAAGAATACCAAAAGGATAATAAATTATTCCGAGAAAGCTGAGAAACTGAGACCCAGCTGCCTTGTATGCATTGACCTCGAACCGCATGGAGAGTGGGCTTCGAAAAATATTAAACTGTAGAAAGAAAAATTTCAATGAAATATTTTCTCTCTAATTAGGTCCCGAAAGTCAACACTTTCTAAAACCCTTAATTTTTAATTGGAAGATTACAAAACCATAAAATCGGTACCTCTCTTTATAGCAATATACAAGAGCAAAAAAATCGTAAATTTTCGATGCCGGATCTGAAAATAGAACTACAAAACTATGTCTTATTAATTTAGTTAAACCGCGTGATTTTAATTTTCAAATTGTGTGACACGTGTCGCCTCCTGATTGGTTCGCACCTAACCTCTTTTACCGGTCATGGTAGGTCCACGTCCGAAGGCACGGATAGCCAACACAAGCGATCCTAGCGCGACACGTGTCATGCACTGGTTGGTCCGCTTCGCGCGACGCGGATAGTGACCTGTGCTTTCCTTTTTTTTTTTCCCTTTATTTTCTACACGTAAAAATTCATCTTACAAATTTTAATTTTCAAAAAATTATTTAATTTTATAATTTTTAATTTTTATTCATCTCATGAATAATGTTTGGCAAAATTAAATTTACTCAGCTCATGAATTCTTTGATATTTTTCTGATGGCAATAAAAATAGATGCTGGCACAGGGCCTCAGGGATAATTTAAATCTAGCTCCAAATGGATTAAATAAATTACTATATCATGATAAAATTTAATTACCATTTAATAGGACTTAATTCCACTAATTAAATTCGACTGTACTCTAAATTTAAACCATTTATTCGATAACTCCTAAATAGACTGTATTGATGACAACAACCCTCCACAAGATGTCTATGACAAAGAATAATTATAACTACTACCATTATCATTCTCATAGCTTCTCCATTAGTTACCGACTCGTCCTTCACTAAATAGTTTATTTATACTTGAACATATTCAGAGTATAAATTCCAAATGTCAAACACCTAGAAAACTTTGGCCAATGATTCCAAACTATTCAAACATTAGTGAATCAACTAAGGGGACATCTGTACCCCATAAGAGATTGTAGATTCCATATTGAATATCTGATCCTTGTCACACTTCACGCATCTACTCAGTGTGCGTTGGAATTCAGTCATTTGTCTAGACCTTTCTTATAGTACACCAAAGTAACTAATATTTCATGCACAAGTCCAGCATACTCTTAGGATTCAGAGTAATCGTTCAAACAGTACAACGTGAATCATTCATCTCCGATAGTAGTCTTGAAACAAGTAACTCACGTGGTCCAACTCAGTGTATCAATCTTATTAAACACACCAACCTAATACTTTTGGATCACTATCCACATGACCCACGCAAGTCATCCTAAGTGTCACGTTATAGTCTTAGCATACAAGTGGTCCAAACTTATCTTTGACTGCAAGTTTTTCAAACCACAATCCATACAATTTGTTCTAAGTTTATCTGTGGGTTAATCTCATAAACCACTTAGAACAAATATGCAAATTGTAGTATGAGAACTACACATATCACGGATGTTACCAAAAAGAAAATCACATGCAGTGTAAATGCTCGCTCACACAAATTTAACAAGGAAGCAATTGGAACTTCAATTTTTTTCTTTACTAAAATAACATTTAGAGGGTAAAGTTTGGATTTCTAGGACACCATTCCTAACAGCTACCGGTCTGGGTTGTCGATGATATGTCAGGAAGACAGGTGGTTGACGGAGAGGGTACTGGCCGGAATTTGGGGAGGCAGAGGTTGGTTTGGCCAAGGGGACCACTGGCAGCGACGTCCAGAGACTGTCCGTGTTGGGGTTGGTTTTGTGGGCTGCCGAGAAGCTCCGACAACCGTGGTTGAGGCTTGACAGCACCCGAGGGTGGCATTCCAAACAGGGGGAGGGACACTGGATGGATGGGGAGTGGCATGGGTAAGTTAACAATGGTAAATGTGGTGCCAGGAGGAGAACCATGTTAGGGTTTACAATGTCATGGTAGGGGAAGCTAGTATCATCGAATTAAACATGCCTATTTACTTAAATTCTTCAGTTTAGGGTCTAAGCATCGGTAGCCTCTGTAACCTGTGGCATAACCAAGAAAAATGTATGAAATGGACCGAGGGGCCAATTTGTGAGGGGCACAGGGTGTGAGGTTAGGGTAACATGCACATTGAAAAACGCGAAAACTTGAATAGTTTGGGATCTTTTTAAATAATTTTTTGAAAGGAGATTGTTTTATAACCGGTGTAGGAAAACGACTAATAGTAAAACATGCGGTACATGTTGCGTCATCCTAGAAGGAGTCAGGAAGTTTGGATTGTATGAGAAGTGTTCGTGCCATTTCAACAATGTGTTGATGTTTTCATTCCATCACCCCATTTTGTTATGAGGTGTTGGAACATGAAAGTTGGAATTGTATGCCATGTTGATGACAGAGAGCATTCATTCATTTATGATCGAATTCACGCCCTCCATCACTTTGAAAATTTTTAATTTTTGTGGAAAATTGATTTTCTGCAAGTGATTTAAAAGTTTCAAAGATTTCAAACACATCTTTCATTGGATAAAGCCAAGTAAAGCGCATAAAGTCATCGCTAAATGGAACATAGTACTTATTATAAGAAGTTGATGATACCGTTGATTGCCACAGATCAGAGTGAATCAAATGCAATGGTTTATTAAAAGAATGCAAAACACGTTGAAACGGTAATCGATGAGACTTGCCCAAACAACACGACTGACAAACATGAGTAAAACGAGAACTGGGAATGAGTTTACAATTACATAAGATATCCTTAGCGGGTCACCCTAAATGACCTAATCGTTGATTCCAAAGATCACCAGACTGGGTGCGGGCCATGAGTCCAAGGAAAAGAGGCAAGAAGCTATAGAGTTGTCCATTGTTGCGAACCTGCTGTTTGTAGTTTGTGAAAAACCAACACAATTCGCTCAGTAGGGGAAAACCAACACAATTCGCCCAACAAGGGAAAAAATCAACACAATTCGCTCAGTAAGGGAAAACCCAACGCAATTCGCCCAGTAAGGGGAAAAACCAACACAATCCGCCCAGTAGGGGAAAAACCAACACAATTCACCCAGTAAGAAAAAAAACCAACACAGTTCACCCGGTAAGGGAAAAAACCAACACAATTTACAAGTAAGAGGAAAAATCAATGAAATTTTCCCATATAAGAATAAAATGACACAACTAACCCATTTTAATCCCTTAAAAGTACACCCAAAAGAAAGATAAAGACAAATAAGAGAAAACTTATCTTACAAAGAAAGAAAGGACACTTTGTCACCTCACCCATATCACATATAACACCTAAGCCCCATCACTGAAACACTATAAAAGAAAAGAAGATGGTAACAATGAGAAAGAGGCAAGAAAAACACAAGGGGAAGAAGGGGATATTGATAATTCTTAAAAAAAGCTTGAGTTTAGCTTCTTTCCAACCGCCTACTAAACACCACAAACATAATTGGCGCCGTCTGTGGCAATTAACATGACCGAATTATCAGAATCCCCGGATCCTCCAACTCAAAACGATGAAATAGAACCAGTCCCGAAAACTCAACTTCGAAATATATAAATTGTTTTGGAACAACTTATGGAAAAATTGGTGGGGCGAGAGCCCGAAAACAATTCGGACCCTAAAAATGCCAGGTCAATAAACACCAGGCATAATAACGCCCACGAATCTCGATAAAAAAAAAGGTCAGAAAGAAGAAGAGTTCATTATAATTACAAACTGGATCGCAACAACAAAAATTCAGAAAATATACAAACGGACCGTGGTAGCATGGAGGACGAATCCACAACGAATGTCAATATTGGACGCAGGGAATGGTCAAACTGTATTCACTATCCTGAAGAGACCAAGATTCACTCGATTCTCGAAGTTTCGTGTATGTACTCTCCCTTTTCATAAGAATTTTGTCTTTTGCAAAGGAAAAAGTCAAAGTTTCCAACATAGACCTTTTCGATGGATCTCAAGATCCAGATGACCATCTGTCATACAAAATGCTTCGGAAGAAGTATGATGTAAATGTTTTCCAACCACTTTAAAAGGAGTAACCCAATCCTGGTTTTCTTCCCTACCACTCGGCTCAGTAGATGGTTTTGCACAATTGGCCGAGCGCTTCTCTAAACACTTTGTGAGCAACAAAAGAAGAAGGAAGACTGCCGCACAAATGACGCAGCTGCAACAAAAAGATTCTGAATCTTTAAGGGTATTACGTCAGGGATTTGCTAGGGAAATGATAGATGTACCAGGATTAGCGGATGCAATTGCAATTGGCATCCTTACCAGTGGGTTGAAGAACTCGGATTTCAAATTCTCCCTAGCCAAAAAACAACCTGAAACTGTCGACAAACTATAGGGTAAAGCCAATAAGTATATTCAGCTGAGGACGTTATGGCAATAGTCGGAAGAATATGGTTGCGAGTTACTAGAAAACGGGAGAAAGCAGAAACATCTCACGTAACAAAACCAAGGGCACCTGAGATGACTTCAAACCCTAGAATACTAGTATGAAGGCCTACAGGACGTTTTGCTTATAAGATATAGGGAGAGTTGGCGCATCAACCTTTTTCTTTTTAAAAGGACATCTTATGGGACAAGAAATGCCCATCAACCCATAAGCCAAATCCAAGCGGTGCAATTACCACCAGTTCTATGGCCATATAACCAAGGAATGTCGAGCTAGAAGAAAACAAACCCAAGACGGTTAGCTAGGGGCAGCAAATTCAGGTATACCACCAAAGGAACCAGAAAGTAAGGCGTTGAGACCAGCACCCTTTAGAGAATTGATAGACTAGCCTAAAAAGAGGATTGCCATGATCGCTCGGGCTTTGCATCCTAGTAACCTTTATTCGTCCGGGTCGGAAAGAAATGGAGTTAAATGAATTCGACCCTTGTTGGAAATCACGTTCAACAAAGAAGAACTGAGCGACATTTATGTTCCACACCACGATCCACTAGTCATCTCTCTCGAAATGGAAAATATTGTGTGCACCGAGTATTGGTCGATCAAGGGAGTGCGGTAAACATACTTTTCTACCAATGCTTTGAGCAAATGGAAATATTCGACAACGAAATCTCCTCGGTTCATTATACTGTAGTAGGCTTCACAAGAGAAGTAGTTAAGTGATTAGGAGTAATTACCCTAGACATCATATTCTGAGGACAAGGGGCTGACAAGGGGCTGCTAAGGAAACCAAAATGGAGTTTCTGGTCATAGACCTACCCTCTTCTTATAATGCAATACTTGGTCGACCAGCTGTAAACTGCATAAGGGCTGTAGTTACCACCTATAACCTCTTGATGAAGTTTGAATCAGACAATGGAGAAATAACGGCTATTCGGAGAAACTAAAAAATAGCCCGTGAATGTTACTATGCCTCTTAAAGGGACAATGGTTGTGAAGTCTTGTCTGAAGGGGATATAGAAAAGCTTAACCTCTCAAAAGAAAGTAAGCTAGAAAGTTCAGACCAAGACCTGGGGAGGCTAGAAGAAGTAGAAGTTGAAAAAGGGAAAACCGAGATATTAGGATATTAGTTACCAGCTGAGTGAAAAAAATAATTAACCTTGTTATTAAGAAAATAACGAGATGTCTTTGCATATAACACTGACGAAATGATAGGAATTAATCAAGACGTTATGGTCCATAAATTAAATGTCCTAGCTGGAACCTTCCCTATAAAATAAAGTAAAAGAAGCTTTTGCATCAAAAGAGGTGAGGCGATTAAAGCAGAGGTGAATAAATTGTTACAATTAGGATTTATAAGGGATGTAAGATATCCCGAATGGTTCACCAATGTGGTATCAGTAAGGAAACCAAATGGAACTTGGCGAATGTGCATCGATTTTACAAACCTGAATAAATTCTGCCCAAAAGACTCCTATCGCCTTCCCAAAATCGATCAACTGGTAGATTCCACAGCAGGAAATGAGTTGTTTAGTTTTATGGATGCTTTCTTAAGTTATCACCAAATAAAAATGGACCCGCAAGATGAGAAGAAGACAACATTCGTCACCAATGAGGCACATATTGTTATAAAGTGATGCCCTTTGGCCTAAAAAATGCGGGCGTAACATATCAACAGTTGTCAATAAGATATTCGCACAACAAATTCGTCATAATATGGAAGTCTACATTGACGACATAATTGTTAAGTCACGTGCCAGGGAAAGCCACAGGAAGGACTTACTGGAGACTTTGCAAACCCTGCGGGAATATCACATGAAGCTAAACCCCAATAAGTGTTCTTTCGGCATACCCTAGGGAAAATTCCTAGGTTTCATCGTCAGCGCGCTGGGGATTGAAGCCAACCTGGTGAAAGTAAAAGCTACTCAGGAAATGGGAACTCCAAAAACGGTTAATAATGTGCAGCGACTCATAGGACGTTTAGTATCGCTGAACAGATTCATCAGTAAGTCCGCAAGAAAGCACCCTTGTTCCTTCTAGCGCTGCGAAAGAAAAGGAGTCAATTACGGGATGAGGAATGTGAGCAAGCTTTCCAACACATGTTAAAGAACATCATGCACCCCTTCCTTCTATGGCTAAACCGAACCCAGGAGAAATCTTAATCTTGTATGTAGAGGCCTTGAGCAAGACCATTAGTGCGGTCTTGGCAGTTAATCGTCCGAAAGGACAAATCCTGGTATACTTTGTTAGCCAGGTATTGAAAGAGGCCAAGTTAAGATACCCTCCACTGGAAAAACTGGTATTTGCAATCATTATAGCCTCAAGGAAACTTTAAACTTATTTCCAAGCACATACAACAAAAGTACTAATGGACCAACCTGTTAAGAAGCTACTATCAAAGCAAGAGTGTTCAGGCCAATTTATTAGCCTGGGCGGTGGAACTATCATAATGCGATCTGCACTATCTACCACAAACCGCTCTAAAGGCACAAGCTCTAGCAGACTTCCTCACCGAATGCAACTTTGACACAAAGTAAAACCTCGGACAGAAGATTGAGGATTTGGATGACAGAACACAGAATGAGAGCGAGAATCTTCTAGCATGGAACGTATTCATAGATAGCTCCTCTTGTCAAGATGGGTCGGGAGCTGGAGTTTTAATTCAGGATCCTGAAGGAGTAACTTACCATTATGCCCTGCACTTTCACTATCCTTTGGCCAACAATGAAGCTAAGTACGAGGCTCTAATACATGGAACCGGCCTTGCACAGGCCGTAGGAGCTCATTTTGCGAAAATTTATAGTATTTCGCAGATAATCGTTAATCAGGTGAATGGAGAATACGAGGCCAAAGGACGTAACATGGTTAGATACCTTAAAATGTTTCAAGAATTGGCTATGAAATTTGAAAAAATAGAAGTAGGGTGTATCAATGGGGACGATAATCGTATAACAGATGAGTTGAGCAAATTAGCCAGCTTTCATCAGGTGGCTTCTGGAAACACTAAGTGCTAGTCAAACAGATATATCCTAAAGATTTTGCAGACGAAGTCGTGAAGAGGGTGCATTACATTGGAACCCCATACAGCTAGATCCAACCGGTGGCTAAATACCTTTGCCATGCGAGCCAACCTTCAGATCCTCTTGAAGCTAAAAAATTGTGACGTCAAGCTTCTCGATTTGTGCTCATAGAAGACCAACTTTATAAATGCTCTCATTCGCATCCCTTACTTAAATGTGTAGAAAAAGACGAAGGGCTCGAAATCCTTGAAGAAATTCACGTGTGGGGGACATATAGGAGGACACGCACTTGCATATAAAACCCTTCGAGCAGGACATTTCTGGCCTACCTTAAAAAAAGATGCTAAGGATTTGGTGCGCCATTGCAAGGCTTGCCAACCATTTGCTCTGATTTTCCATGCGGCTCCTGCTACTTTGTAGACCTCAGTCAGTCCGCTGCCTTTTACCCAATGGGGGATTGATATATTAGGTGCCTTTCCCATAGCCTCTAGACAAAGAAAATTCGTAATAGCAGCCATTGATGACTTCACTAAATGGGTGGAAGCAGAACCAGTAGCAAAGATAATCGACCAGGCAGCAAAATGCTTTCTTTGGAAAAATATTATCACTCGATTTGAGGTGCGTAGAATAATTGTGGCAGACAATGGTTCCCAATTTAGCTCAATAAGGTTTTAGACGTACTATGAAGAAATAGACATCAGTCTTCATTTCTCTGTAATAGCCCACCCACAAAGTAATGGCCAGATCGAAGCAGCTAACAAGAAATACTAAAAGGCATTAAAAAAAGACTGGATAAAGCAAAAGACTTATGGGTTGAAGAACTACCCAGCATATTGTGGTCCTACCGAACCACTGTAAAAAGGGCTGCTACAGAGCAGAAGCTGTTCTACCGGTTGAAGTGCAGAACCCTACATTTCGTATACAATACTATCATTCCGAGGAAAACACCACCTTAATGGCAAACTCTTTGGGCCTGATAGAAGAAGTTCAATCAGAAGCCTTATTACGTATGGTGGCACAGAAGCAAGTGATGGTAAGATATTTTAACCGAAAAGTCAAGCCGTGATAGTTTCAAGTGGGTGATTTCGTTTTAAGAGAAGGAAGTTATCAGCTATGCCGCCTAAATGGAACCGAAATATTGAGAAGTTAGAATGCTCAAAATCTCAGGAAATACTATCCATAGTCATACAACATTTTTTTTGTTTTCCCATCATGCAATGGGCTTTCCTTCTGTATAATCGTATGGTAGTTGTCTTGTATATTTGTAAACACACGTTGAATAAATGCAATATCAGTTATGTAAAACATGAAAGGCTTTTTGTCAATCAATGCCAAAAATAAAATCCAAGTAGACAGATATTGTGTACCTCTTACAACACTACTAGGCAAGGTCACTACTAATAAAAAGAAAAGGAGAGAAAGGAAGGAAAAGTTAAAGAGACGAGGCCATGCGCATTCACCTGTTAAAGGGGCAACCCTTCTCCTGCAAAAAGAACAACTATTCACCTGTAAAAAGTACAGTCATTCATTTGGGAAAAAGTACGGCCGTTCACCTGTTGACAGTACAACTATGCGCCCATTAACAATATGAACGTACGCTCATCTGTTAAAAGTATCACTAAACCATACATTTTCACCTCTTAAGAGGGCCGGCATACATTATTGCCTATTCAAGATGCATTCAAAAGAAAGACATTACCATACGTTCTCATCCACCGAACATAATAACAGCCATTCGTGTAAGTATAAGATTATACATATCCGTCTACCAAATAAAAACAAAGCCACTTCCACACACCGCCATACAAAATTACAAACCTCACCCCCGTACATCTTGCAATCGGCAAAAGAGCTACATTACCAGAAAGAAAGGACAAGAAGTTGAATGTTATAAAGCCTATGCTTGTGAATGGGCGTTACCCCCGGTAGGAGGAGAGGCGTCCCTCGAAGATAACTCCTCATTAATCTCACTAGTAATTTGAGATATTATAGAGTTTATCATAGGCGCGGTAAAATTGGAACTGCCTTCGCAAAGTTTCTGGGACAAACGAGCAAAGGCCGAGCTGTACAATAAGGATCGCTTTGCACAATCTGAAATTCAGAACTAGATTTAAAGTTAGCAACGGCCTCTTCTCGAGCTCAAAGCAGTGCGGCCCAAAGATCATAATAAAGGCATCCTTACTATGCATCTCCCCCGCCTGGTGACGACTTTCAGCTCGCACATCATCTAGCATCCTTTAAAGCTGCTCTATCTCACGATGAAGGTCCTCTTGTCGCTTCAAAGATGTGCTCTGAAAAGTCTGGAATTCTTCTTGGAGATTTTGGTAACGAGAGGTAACGTCGGCACAAGATGTGGCCACTGACACAAATAGCCAAAAACGCCAAGATGCTGCAAAAACAAACCATGTAAACACGCATGGGATAAGTAATAATCAACAAAAAAAACATAAAAATAAAGAAGAGAGAAAAAGAAAAAACCAAAAAATTATCACCTCAGATACGGTAAATGAACCCTGAGTGCAAATAGTCCCAAGAGAAGAAATACTCTTGAAAACCCTAAGCGAAGACCTAAAATCTGCAATAGGACGGGAAAGGTGAAGGTATCTCCGTCATGAGCTAAAGTCCCGGTCGTGGCAGAATCCCTCACAAGAGGAGCAGGAGGAGGCGGTGGCAGATAAACAACTGCAGAAGTATCTGACACAGTGAGATCCTGGACTGACTCTGAACGCGCACGAACGTTCAGCAGAAGCACCCATATTCGTTCGATCGGAACTAACCGAAGATGAACCCATGCCAAGCAATAAACGTTATCCACGCTATCAACTTCTTCAGCTGCATTAAAAGTAGGATATTATAATAAAAGTTAGAAGCAATCAACATTCATTGCCCTGTGAGCCAAGCAAAGTTACCTATAAGCTACATTAATAAAAGACTTTGAAAACCAAAGACTTAGCATAAGCATGCCCAGTAAAGGCTTTTCGCTAAGCCTAGCCTTCACAAGCACTATCTCCTTCTTAAGTAGTGCGTGAGTAGCTAGAAAACGGTCCCTGTCAGAGTTGTCCCCAAAATAATTAATGACCACCCAGTCTTCTGGAGCTAATTCTTCAAGCTGTGGCTTTGGAGCACAGGTCAATTTATGCCACACCACGGGGTACCCAGGAAGAGTAGGCGGTCAGACCCACACGAACTTGTTCAACCAACTCTTAAGGTCGAAAGGATTGTCCATAACAAAATGAAAACCTTCGCGACTTTCAAAAGAAAAGGTGCTTCAACTCTTTTTAACTTTAAACAGAAAATCAAAGGCTTTGTCGGAAACTTGGAAGCCATTAACAAACAAGCAAGTAAAAACCACAACACATTTCGAAAATCGTTCGGGGTCACTTGGCTTGGACACATAGTATACCGCTCCAATAAATTGGATACAAAAGGTGGAAGTGGAAATCTAAGCCTAGCGCTCAAAGATTCCAGGGTTACGGCAAAATAATCATGTCGAGGGGGAAACAACAAAATATCATTTTCTCTTGGAGCCCATATTTCATATTTGGGAGGAAAATATTTTTCTCAAAGAAGGGCGATCCCTTCTTCACTCAAATAGCGCTGGGAAAATCACTTTAAAGGTATAACATCCGAAACATGCGAAAACCGTGCTCGTGTTCTAGCTTCATTAAAAGTTATAACCATAGAAGTGATTAGACGCGGGTCCAGAGGTTGAAGGTCGATTAACAGCTTGATCCCCTGGACTCGCACTCCGAGTCTTGCCTTTACCGAGAACTATCTTTAATCTGCATTAAAGTTACCCCAATAAGTACAATGTAAAAAAAAGAGGAACACATACTCGAATGAAGACAATGCTCCTCCCTTTGGTTATATAGGGAAGGTAGAGGCAATGCAATAACCGCTTCCTAATTCACTGGAGACAATATATCTTCTAGCCTACTGGGAACTGCAGGACTACCTAGAGCATGCTGATAATAGGAGGAGCTACGGCTGTTTGCACACGAATTCATTTTCACAGATAAAGCCACCTTAACCACAATAAGAAAAGTTACACCTTTACAAAGTAAACAAGCAAGTTAACATATTACATGTTAACTAAAGTTGTGTAAGCTAAAGCATTAATATTAGCAAACATATATAACTTGGGAAAGGAAAGGGCATATGACACGCCAGGGCACACGAAACAAGTTAACATATTACGTATTAACTAAAGTTGTGCAAGCTAAGGCATTAATATCAGCAAACTAATATAACTTGGGAAAGGAAAGGGCGTACGACGTGCTAGGGCAGACAAAGCAAGTTAACAGATTAAGTTTTAACTAAAGTTGGGTAGGCTAAAACATTAATACCAGTAAATTAACTCAACAAAGGAAAGAGGGCATAACCCATCAAAACAAGCAAAACAACAATATACTCATTCCTCTGTAAAGTTTTTAGTTAAACTTAGTTAGAATCAAAATTAGAGCTTGCGCTTTTTCTCAAAATTGGGCCAAGGCTTTTTCTGCCCATCCCAATACAATTGACTCTTCTTCAAATTAGAGAAGTCGGAGCTACCTAAGTAGTCCTCCGCCCCCATCTCCCTGGCATTCGTCAACTAGGCTGGTATTTGGTGAGAAATCTTTCAAGCTTGCCTTAATACTCCTGTGCAGCACGATCCTTCTCTGACAAGGATTCCTTTAGCTCTCCATTGTCTGCCCGCAACTCTTCAATTAGCCTCGCTTGGCGTTCCTCTAACTCCTGAGAACTCTTCAAAGTAGCTGAACAAGAAGCAAGCTCATCCTGGGCGCGTAGGTGGGTGTCCTTCTCAAGATGTGCCGCCAACACGGATGCGATTGTGCCAAGCCCCTGCAAATTTCATAGATAATGTGGTAAGGCGTGGAACAAATAAAAATTAGAGCCAACAACTTCCCTCACTTGGGAGATACATGACGCTAGCTCAGTCGAAGACGCTCTCCTAATTCTCTTAAACTCCCCGGGAGAAACAAGTCCTTTCAAAAATTGATAGAGGGTTCCCATGTCCCCACCACCCGGTGCAGAAGTAGAAGGCTCTGAATCCCTTGTTCCCTGTCTAGGCTCGCGGCCAGTAAGCAACCCCGGTAACTACGATCCTTTCAGGAGAACTGGGAAGAAGACCTGGCGCCACCAAGGCTGAAGGACTGTCACCCGCCGCCATCTCTGCTTCAGTTTTGGTGGCGGTATCTTCCGGCGAAGCAGCCCTTTGACTCTCCAAGCGACGGCGGGTTCGGAGAGGCGCCCTTCCTGTGACAAGCAAGAAAGATTGGCATGATTTCCTCTTGACGGACTTTCATCTTTCAGGGATGGATGCTGCCTCAGCCCTCTCCTCTCGGTAGGATGGGACAAAAACTTCCGAATGTCCAACTCTTGTAGCTGTTTGGCTAACAAAGAAAAGAAAAGGAGTGAGCACTCGTACCACGACTAGAGCCAAGTAAGACGCTAAAATTGGCATGACACATACCTAGATAGAACCTACCACTTAAACTAGCTTTGGTGAGAACTATCTCCTGTTCCAACAGCTGCCGCGTAGACAAAAATTTGTCCCCTTTAAACTTCTTGTTCAAATAATCTTATATGCTACGCTCCAAGGTCGTAGTTTCAATCCCAGGCCGGGGCGACTTATTGACAACCTACCAATCCGTTGGATAACAAGGACATCCCGACGGTTTGACCCAAATAAACTTGCTTAACCAATTTTTTAGATTAGAAGGGTTACTCTTAATGAAAATAGCTCCCCCTCGACGCTCAAAAGACGTACCATTGTTAGCTTGCTTTGCTTGAAATAAAATGTCAAATACCTTATGGGTCAGATGAAACCCGTTAACAAAACAGCCTAACAAAAACCGTATATATTCCTATATGCGTTCGTTGTTACTTGACAAGGACAAACCGTGTACAAATACAAAACACTAGAGACAAAAAGTGGGATCAGGAACTGCAAGGCAGCATCAAGGGCTTCCACGTTAACCGAAAAGAAACCCCTTGGCATGTACAGAAGACATTCATCCGCTTTGGGACCTCGAATCTCAAAATCATCAGGAAAGTAATACCTCGTATGTAGCAATGCCACTTCCTTGCCCGTCAGTCTCCGAAATAAAGGCCCGAGGAGGTCGGGCCCTAAATGCCTTCGGGAAGTTTTTGGCTAAACTTGCTTGTTCAGGCACCCAATGAGCAACAGGAGGACATTGAGGGGTAGGTTCGGACTCCACCCCCCGGTAGCTGGCTGCACAAACACAATACCTTCTTCACACACCTCTGGAGTACCGCCTTCATTACCAGTGGGAACATTCTCACGAACCCTAGTCGTTCCACCTTGCCCTTCAGCGGTTTGTGGAGAATATACCACGATTTCGCCTCCAGGCTGCGGAACATGGGCTCCTTGCTCCTGAACTTCTGACGCCTCAGCCAGTTTCTTAGATTGGTGAAGAAAGAAGCAAAAATCATGATCCTCACCCACCTCAAGTCAAATTCAAACCAAGAAGGAGCAAAAATCGGGAGCGTGGGAGTGAAAAACGTAATAAAAATGGAGATACAATCGTTAGGGTTTCGAACAACTTGAAGGAAGAAACGAAGAAGAAAGTGAAGGGTCAAAAGAAATCATTCAGGGTTAAGATTTAAAAAAATCAACGGCATAGATTTTCCTTATCAAATAAACGGTTCATATCTCACCAATGTTTGATGGGACTACCAGCAGCCACACGTCATTCATGGTCGTCAGCATATTAATGCCCGACGTTTTCCCAAGGAAACCTTACGCCTTTTCTCTTACCAACGCTGAAGTCACGCCATGCTTACTTGGCGTAAGACCCAAACTTGGCGATATTCTCTAAGCCCATTAACGGATAGAGCTGTGGGCAGTGACACCAAATCATGCAAACTTGAATGCACTCAACGGCCGAATGTGAACAAGTCTGAAATCGCCCATGAAGTGGGGAGCTAGTTGTTAGGGGAAACATAAGCTAGTAGGTCAACGGCGGCATCCGCCTTGGCGGTACGCATATACCCTTCACGGTAAGCACCTACCGCAAGACTATAATGACACCACCTTGGCGGCATGAGTCATACCGTCAACACCTAGAGTTCACAGCATCCAGCTCTTCCGCTTGACCGCGTATACATGCACCCCATATAGTCACCTACCCTTTATGACCACCGTGTCCTTGAGCACCCAACACGAGTCCATAGCTGTATGAGCTTGGTGGCAGTACCCCATGCTTGGCGGCATGTTGATTACGGCATACCCATCACAGAGCATACCCCCATTATGGTAGCACCATGCCGCCGCCTATCCGCCTAGCCAATCACCAGTCACCACCCGCCTAACCAATCACTAACCTCTGCCCAGCCAACCAATCATCATCCAGCCGCATACCTTAAGCAACCTTTAGACCCATGGCTACTGCGATCCCCCTAGCCACCTCTACTCTCCTTATAAATACCACCCTCTTTACCACATCCTTCTCCCTAAGCTCACCCGAGGCCTCACGCCCCATACTCTCTCTCAAGAGACCCCTCGTCTCTCACTCCTAACGCTCCCCATTTCTCTCTCTCAACTCACTAAAGGTCACCTCTTATTTATTTCATGTTGCCTACTTTGTGCATATTTATTATTACCATGGCCTTTATTAACTGCCTTGCTCGTTTTGCAAGTAGGCCCGAATCAAATGCGCCAGCGGCTGACTTCTCAGCAAGAGCTTGAGTCCGGCTCTCATCCCAAAGAACCTATTCATTCTTGTTTGAGAAAAATTGGGTCAGGCCTACCCATTTAAGCTACTTGCTCAATTTATTTTGAAACACTAGTGATAATAGTAATTTCTCCATCTAGCTTATATTTTGTGAATCAGTTGGGATTTATGAGATGACACATCATTTATTTTAGATATTTGACCAATTGGAGTATCAATGAACTAAGTGAGGACCCTTGTTTAAAGTCAAGTTTGATGAGTGTGACATAAGTGCCATTTTGGCCACCAAAGTGATTAAAAATTGCCAATTTAGTCACCAAAGTCAAAATTTAGACAATGTAGTCACCCAACTCTTAAAAAATATCCTATTTAGTCACTCAAGTCATTTAAAATGGACAAATTGGTTATCCAACTAAAATTTTGAAACATTTGACCATCCAACCCCTAATAAAAATCTTATTTAGTCATCCAAGTGATTTACAATGGGTAAATTGGTCGCGCAAATCATATTTTGAAAGATTCAGACACCACTCCTACAAAAATCCATTAGTAAGCCAAGTAGTGTCAAATATTTGTGTTGGTCACCAAAATCAAATTTTGGAAAAATATATCACCAACTTTAAAAAAATTCATTTTGATCACTTATACGATTTTAAAATGATAAAATTAATTGCTCAAATATTAAAAAAAAAAACAAATTTAAAACTTCTAACAACTTTAATCACTTATATAATAATAAATTGATAAAATTCATTACCCAAGTGAAAATATAAAGTAGTTTCAATTTGAGTACTAAAATTTATAGGAATACAATAAATTTCCAAATATATTGATTTTTTCTTTGAAAATGGGGAATTCTTTTTGTTTCAATGAAATGGGCTAGGGGATGAAACTTTTTTTGATCAATTTGGGAGGAAATTTTTGACACAGGTATTTAATTTAAGATGAATATTTTAATTCTTAGTCTTTTATAATTGTAAGTATGTTTAGATTATTCTCATTTTTCTTAAAAATATTTTTTATGTTTATTTTATGACAAAATTGATTACTTATATTTTAACTTTTACCCATGTTAAAAAACCAAATACTAGCTGATTCGATTACAAAATAAAAGATGAATAACTATTTTGGAATAAAAAAAATGATGAATAAATTTCGGTAAAGTTACAAAATTAGAGACCAATGAAATAAATAATTTAAGAAAATATGATTAATTTTGTTATTTTTTTTACTAGAGCAGTGAATTCAATCAATTTTAAAGCACTTAGGTAACTAAATGAGATTTTTATAGGAGTTGGGCGACCGAATCTTTCAAAATTTAAGTTAGGTGACCAACTTATTCATTTTAAATGACTTGAGTGACTAAAAGGGACTTTAATAGGAGTTAGGTGACTAAATGTTCCAAAATTTGAGTTTGGTGACTAAAATGGCCAGTTTTGGTCACTTGAGTGATGAAAATGGACTTTTTTTTGATGAATGACTTTGAGCTTAGGCTTTGTTTTAAACAATTTTCTAAACCCTCATTTGAACTTGGTTGCACAAAATATTCGTATGCTTGATGCACGACTGGACTTGACGTGCTCAAGTTGGATAAAGCTCTGAGTTGAGTTGTTCGATATGCTAAGATACTATTATCTTGTATTGAATAGTTGTTTAAAGTGCTACTAGAGTTGTTAATGAGCCCTATCATTCCAAGCTTGAGACAATAAGAGTAACTGATGCTCTTTTAAAAACCCTTCACTGGCTCTTAACAAGTCCCTAACAAACTAATTGGCAAACTTTTATGAGCCAAACACTTCCCTTATTCAGACTCAACTTGTTATGTCAATCATGCCCATGAAAACCTGGATCTTTCACTTATTAAGCCCTCAAAACAACATAAGCGTGCATAAATTGATTTCAAACACTAGTCGCAGTTCATTAAATGCTTTGGCTAGTTTACATCCCTAGGCTCCAAGACTTAAACCATGGTCTCCTTAGGTGACAACATAGAAGTTCCAAGACTTAAACCATGGCCTCCTTAGGTGACCTAACTCTAATGATCAGAGTATCTTTCCTCATTATGCTTATTGGGCTTGTTTGAGGTCGATTTGGTTAACTTACAAATCTACAAAAACAAAGATGATCAGACCTTTCAATTTCATACAACAAATAGTTCATTGCATGGTTGGTGCATTTCCTCCCTTTTAACTCCTATCCCACTAAGGTTTGTGGAGAGTTTGTTTCTTGAACAGTATCACATGAACCACAAATCACGACATAGAATTTCCATAAAAAGAATTGTGAAATTTCTTGAGGTCTTAGGCTTGACCTATGGGGTTGACATTATATAGATCCTTATATAAGCATAAATGAGGTTTCATCCAGAAATCATTTCCATTATGTGGAATTATCACTAGGCTTAAAGTTTGATCTCTTCTCTCAAAATTACGGTGTGCGATTTTTTATTAAACTCAAATGTAAAGTTGTTAATAGAAACTAACTGTTACAGGGTTCTTCGAAGCGAGGAAAGCCTGCTGCGGAACAGGCACAATAGAGACCTCCCTGCTATGCAATGAAAGGTCAGTAGGGACATGCTCCAATGCCACAGAGTATGTATTTTGGGATAGTTTTCATCCTTCTGAAGCTGCTAACCAAGTCTTAGCTGGGAATTTACTCACTCAGGGATTGCCCTTGATTGGATGAAACCTAGATGCACTAGTGTTATTGTCATTTGACCCTTTATTAATGTAAAAAACAAAATATTGCAGTTGTCATATTGTTGTTCTCACATTAGCAAAAAATACTGTCCGTAAAAACCCCATGTCCTAGTAGGGGATTTACTCGCCTAGAGATATGTGCGCTATTGTTATTGTCAAAGTATCTTTTATTAATGCCAGAACGATGATACTCACCCGGTCTGTAAAAATGTCCATGTCCCAGCGTGGTGTTCCTCATGAGTTCATCGTAGTTGCGCTGTAGATTATACCTTGCTTTCTAATTAGTGTTTGTGTTATTGTAAGTGAAGTTGCTAAGAGTTAGTCATGTAGTTTGAGTTATTTCCGATGCTTGATATGCTTGCCAAGTTTAAATTGGACTTCTGTTCTGTTCATTAGCAAAGCAAATATGGTTGTATAATATTTTGATGAATCCTATGTGTGCTTTTATTGAAAAACATACGTCTTGATAAATATGCATTCCTTCGGAAATGATTGTTGGAATATGTGGTAGTATGCTTTAATTTTGTTCAACTTGTAAAAATACCTCAATCCTACGTAGGAAGAATAGAGGCAGGAAGTCTTGTTTAAATACCACCTTGTCACGGTATTTGATAAAATCTTGTGAGCCTAAAATGGACTTGGTGCGTCATACGTGCGTGTGCGCCCCGTAGCACTCTCCAGTTGGCATGTCACGGTGGCATGGACTTTCTTACTTGAACTTTCATTTTTATGACTATCATATTTAACTAAGTTCTCAAAGTTAAACTCAAGACTATTGCTTATGGAGTCCAGCTCGAGGCTTTTAGCTCGACCTCGGAATGTCCTCCCAGTAAACCTTGAGGGTGCCATCTCGACTCGAGTTGTTATCTACTACTCCAGGCTACAAGTTCGAGCTCAAGTATGTGTCTTTGACCTTTCTGCAACCTCTCTTTCCATAATCGTTTCTTCTTTAACTAATGCCAGATTCTAAGCACCCCATAACCGTCAATTTCCATATTGAAGTTAGCTTCTTAGGCCGCGATACTTTCCTTAACGTGTAGGTTTTCTTCTATATATACCACATCTTGGTCAGTCATTCAATATGCAGAAACAGACCAAATTACACCAATATTCATGTTCTTCATTGCTTCCTTTCTCTCTCAATTATAATTCATGCTCTCCTCCATTACTGAGCAAGTTGAGGTGTGTTCTAGTCCAACTCCCCAGATAGGGGTGTAAACGAACCGAACGTTCAATGAACTACTCGTGTTCGAAATCGATTATGGCTCGTTCGTGTTCATAATTAGGGCTCGATAACTTATCAAGCCAAGTTCGAGCAGGTTCGATAAGCTTAACGAGCCGAGTTCGAACAATGAAGTGGATATGGGGTTATATAGTCTAAACATTCTTGGGTGGGTATATAGTCTAAACATTCTTGAGCAAAAGAAACGTAAGAGGCGGAGGAGGATATGGGGGTATATAGAAAAATAGTATAAAATGAGTGAGTAGTGTGAAAAATGGAACCAGGGTGGGGGAAAAGTTGGAAAGCAAGGTCGCTAAAACAATTTAAAACTGTTTTACAAATTTGTGAAAGAAGAATGAAAACTGAAAAACTATTTTTAATTTCTCTAATTACAAAACTGAATTGTTAAACACCTTTTTTAGTTTTCCAGTTTTCTAGTTCTCTATTGTTAAATAGGCCCATACCCTTTCATAAAGAGCCATACCTCTCTACAAACCAGTTAGATAAAGCATTAATTAAAACCACTTAACTATCAAACATAAAATAAATATTTGATAAAATAACCTTTAAAATATCATGTGGGTTGTAATTATTTTTACATTTCAGTGGTAATTGCAACGGTTAATAGATTGCAAAGTGATGCGGCGCGATTACGAAAATAAAGGAAAACAGAAGGTTCGATAGCCTTTGTTTAGGTTTCTATTGCTAAAACAATTAAAAAAAAGGGAAAATGAATCTATTCTTAATTCTCACAACCCGAGAATAAGAAAGAACTAATAAAAGTATGAAGATAATCTAAATTGAATGACTAAAACCTTAGGGTTCCTCTTCCTTAAATAGAGGAGCTAATCAAATTATAATGAAATACTAAAAGATAAAGAGACAAATACAAATAAAACTAGATAATTCAAACTAAGCTTCCTAATTATCATAAATAAATAAATCCGCTAAATTAAACAAAACTTTCTAATTACAAGAAAACTCTATCTCGTCTCATTCCCAGTCGCGCTCCTAGTCATGTCGCCTTCTAGTCCATCATGCTAACCTGTACTTGCCAAGAATCCCGCCAATTGTGAAGGCGGTACAGCGTCATCCTCTCCAGCCTGGAGAGAATTTGCCCTCAAATTCACCAACTGTTTTGCTATGGTGTTCTCGCTAAAGTAAGGAACGAGATGCTTGACATTGAAAATGTTTGAAGTCCTCATACCATTCGGCAATTGTAGACGGTAGGCGCTGTCATTGACTTTCTCTATAACTCGCAAAGGGCTAATCTTCTGTGCTGTCAACTTGTTATATTCCCATTCTGGAAAGTGCTCTCAAGTTAGAATTTCCCAAACTTGATCGCAAGCCTGTAGCTGAACTGTTTTGCATCGCTTGTTACTTGCCAACTTGTACTTGGCGCTTGCCTTTAATAACCGTGCTCGAATTTACTTGTGGATCTCCGGGAGGTTTGAGATGAAATCCTTCGCCTTGCCATGAGGACGAGTAAGATCAAGTACAGGATAAAGGTCTATTAGAGAGCGGGGAACAAAGCCGCAAATGACTTTGAAAGGTAGAAAGCCCATGCTCTTGTTAGCCGAGTTGGTGTACGCCAACTCGGCTTGGAATAGCTTCTGATACCAGTCCTTGATGTTCTCAGTTACAAGACAATGGAGTAAGTTGCCCAACGATCTATTGGTTACATCAATTTACTCATCTGTTTGAGGGTGATGAACCATGCTGAAGACGAGAGAAGTGTTCGCCATCTTCCATAGCGTCTTCCAGAATTGGTTTACGAATCTCACGTCCGTATTCGAGAAAATGCTAGCCTGCAACCCATGAAATTTGTAAGCTTCTTGGAAGTACAATTGAGCCGCATGTACAACATCATCGGCTTTCTTGAAACCTACGAAGTGTGCCATCTATGAGAATCGATCCACAACAACGAGGATCGAGTCAACACCTCCCTGCATCCTTGGTGACCCCAGTACGAAATCCATACTAATATCCACCCAAGTTTGACTCGGAATCAGTAATGGTAGATACAAACCTGCGTTGGACACGCCACCCTTTGATAGCTGACATATGCGGCACCTCTTGACAAATTACTCAATCTCCTTTCACATGCAAGGCCAATAGTAGGTGGCACTAGCCAACTTGAGCATAATGTCCCCTCCCATATGCCCTTTAATGTGCTTCTCTTGAATGATCTGAAGGCGTAAAATTAAGTTAGGGATTCATAATTGATTTCCCTTGAAGAGAAATCCATTGTAAATCGAATAACCTAGTGCTAACCCAGTTTGAGCTTCTCGCCAAATCTCCCCAAAGGTGAGGTCGTCTTTGTACTGTCTAGCCAATTTGTCAAACCCCAGTACTAAAGTGCGGCTGCTACCCACTACCAGTGTTTGCCTACTTAAGGTGTTAGCAACTTGTTTAGCGCGCCAGACTTATGTTTGATCACAAAGTGAAAGAGTTGGAGATAACTCGCCCACTTTGTATGTCGATTAGAGAGCTTGTCTTGGCTGTTGATGTACATTAGTGCAACATTATCTGAATATAGCATGAATTCCTTGTTGGCTAGGTATGATTTCTAATGCCTCAACGCTCTCACCACTGCATAGAACTCAATGTCATAAGTTGAATAGTTCATCTTAGTTCTTTCAAGCTTCTCACTGAAATATGCAATAGGTCACTCATCCTAACTGAGTACCGCGCCAATTCTAACTTTGGAGGCGTTAGTGTGTAGCTCGAACGTCTTCTAGAAATCCAGTCATGCTAATACTAGTGCGATTGTCAACCTTCATTTAACCTCTTCAAAAGTGCCTGCTGCTTCTGGGTTCCAGGTAAAGGTACTCCCCTTCATGCAATCCGTGATTGGTGCCATGATGGAGCTGAAACCCGGAACAAACCTTCGATAAAAAAAAAGTCAAGCCGTGAAAGCTACGTACCTCATTTGTCACTTTTGGCAGTGGCCGACTCTAGATTGCTTCAATCTTCCCACCATCAGCCGCTATCCCATCCTTGGACACGACAAATCCAAGGAAAGTCACTTGGTCTCTCATGAACTCGCACTTCTTCAAAGTGGTGAACACGTGCTGCTCCCTCAAGGTACTCAACACCTCCCGGAGGTGCTCCATGTGCTTAATTAGGTCTCGGCTGTAAATCAAGATATTCATCAAAGTAGACGACAACTTACTTCCCAATGAATGGTCGTAGCACCTGGTTCATAAATCACATAAACGTGCTGGGTGCACTGGATAACCCGAACGGTATTACCAGCCATTCATATAATCTTTCCTGTGTCTTGAAGGCGGTCTTCCACTCTCCAGGAGAGATGCTTATCTGATGGTACCCGCTCTTCAGGTCTAACTTGCTGAATACTTACGAGTTTTGTATCTGATCAAGTAAGTCATCCAATCTTGGAATAGGAAATCGATAACGTACTGTGATCTTATTGATTGCACTGCTGTCTATGGACATCTGCCAACTGCCATCCTTCTTTGGCATCAACAGAGTGGGAACCATGCTAGGACCTAAGTTATATTGGAAAAAACCCCTGGTGAGTAACTCCTCTACTTGGCGTCTCATCTCCTCATGTTCTGTGGGACTCATACAATAGTGAGGCCTATTCAGTAAGGTAGCCCCCTGCATCACATCAATGCGGTGTTGTATATCCCTCAATGGCGGCAACTTATTCGATAGCACTTCCTGAATGACATTAGCATACTCTTGGAACAAATCCCCTATTTCACTCAGTATCTTCCCGTGCTCCACATTACTCTCTTTCTGAATTAGCATAAACACGACCTTATTCTTGTCAACCTCCTCAGCGAACATAGCCCTGCCTCATAAGTTCTGGTGCCTAGCTACTAGTGCTCTTGGCGCTTCCTCCTTCTTGGGCAACAAGATTATTTTTGTTCCCTCAAAGAGAAAACTAAGGTGATAAGTCAAATATACTATAATAATTATTCATATCATTTAGGTTAATTTACTAACCATTTTACATCAAATTTTTATCGCTTTTGCTCTTTTTTGCTCCTATTGTTATTTCCTTGCAAAAACACTCATTTTATGCTAATTCTTGCTTGGTTTTATCATCAAAATCAACAAATGAATACCAGATACATCAAACAAAAGCAAAAAATGGGCAAAACACATCAAAACTACAAGGTTCATCAGGGATGAAACAACATGTACAACTTGTTGCAATTTGCAATTTTGGGCAGCAAAATAAGCAAATCAAAAGCAAGAACCACTTGAACAATTAAAAAAAAACTTCAACTTGATGTAAATGACATCACTTGGGCGGTGGAAAGAGAGAAAAATGGAAAACATATGTAAGTGAAGGCAAGTTGCAACGTGGGCAACAAAGAGAACAAATAAGTAAGAACTTGTGAAATTTTTTTATTCCATGAATTCCCAACCTCAAAAACTATATATAGGGGTGGAAGAGAAGTGTTTTAGAATCAATTCAATCAGTAAAAACAAAATTTAAAGTAGAAACACCATAGGAAAACCGTGAGGAGGCGAAGGGAAGAGAAGGAAAAAGTTTGGTTTGTAATCTTTTATTTCAAGTTCTTTTCTATCCTTTTCTTCCTTAAGTTCATGAATTTTGTCTTAGTTTTTCTTTCTGCTGTGTCTACCATAAGCTTATTTGTCTTTCCAAGTTTAAGATGTAGCCTAAGTTGTAATATACACTCTTTTCTAATTCAATGTATTCAAAGTTTGTTTATTGCGTTGTTTGAGTGTTTATCATTGTTCTTCATGAGTTTTGAAAGCTTGATCACCATTCAAAGTGTATAATGATTCATAATGAGTCTGAAAGGAGATTTGTGATGATTGCTGAAGTGATAAACACCACAAATTGAGTGAATGCTAGAGATAGATTAACGCGATTTGTGTCGTCTTAAGTGAAAACCATGGGATTTTCAAAACTCTTTTCTTATTTAAATTCATGCTAGGGATTGATCATTTAATATGTAAAAGAGTATGTTAAGCATTGCTTGAGAGAGACTATTTAGTAAATTAGGATTTTTGACCACCAACATGTAATGACAACTTGAATACTAAGAATAGAAAGACGTATTAATGCAACTAGTAGAAATCGGATGCCTTGGATCTTGTTAGTAAGAAAAATTTTCAAAATATTCAGTAACCATATTTAGTTATTTTTATTTTGATTGTTTCATATTAAAAACTACAAATTTCGATCTTTCAAATAGTGCTGAAACTACTAATTTCGGTACTCATTCAATAAACAATCCTCAGGGGAACGATACTCTACTCATTCTATATTACTTGATACGACTTAATGCACTTGCCAAGCAAATACACCAAGCAAAAATAGGTGTTCCTACGCCCATCATGTATGGCTCTTCTATCAAATTTCCATGTACGCCCCTGTTTACACCCTATTTTCTGAGGGGCTGGGACGATGCCGTTTTGGATAAAGTGCCATGTGGTTAACACATGAGGTTCTTTTCAAGGGAAGTACGGCATTAAAGTACTAAGATAATGGCATCTTGAGCCCAGCATCCTAAGAGGGTTATTATCCTTGACAAGGACATCAGCTGGCTGGGGGGGGGGGGGGGGGGGGGGGGGGGGAGGGAGCTCAAGCTTGAGGGGCTGCTAGGAAGGCTACAAGGTAGGTGGTTTCCATGCTCGAGACAGTTATTTAGAGCGCAATCTCAGATACCTGGGTGCTAAGCTTAATCCAAGAGAACATCAGATTTCTAGAAGGGACTTCCGCTAAGAATACGGACGTGGGCACCAAGAATTTCCCTCCAATACTAAATTCAAAACACGTTCATAGTAAATTTGTGCCCATAAAAAGAAGCTTAGTGGCCAGACATGGATGAAGTTGCCGCAAAAATAGAAGCAGCCATTATTTTTCTTTTTCTATAAATAAAGGACTTTGCGTTAGTCCAAACTAGTATATACACTCAATACAAAGCTTTCTTCAAGTTTTATTTTATAGCACACTTGTGCTCTTTTCTTAGGAGTAGCGTAACTTACCGTGGCCATGCGTAGCATAGAACTTTGCTGTACTTACCTTTTCAGTAATACCGCTTCTCGGGATTCAAGTATGACTTTCTGGTTTTAATCTGTTCTCACAAATTGACAAGTTGAGATTTGAGGCTTTAGTTTAAGGCTTTGACGGATAAGGCTTGACTCTTGATTGCGTTGGTTTTAACAATACTGTCACTGCTTGATAAGTCGGGTGAACTTAGGTTCACACTATTGGTTAGGGATTTGACGACCAAGGCTTGACCTTGATTGCATTGGTCCTAATCCAATGCCTTGAATATGGTTTTCTCCACCTTAATCTTGTCAGACCTAAACTCATTCGAGTAGGCTTAAAACTTGATTGACTTGAGCTTGTAAGTGGACTGCTGAGCTCTTAGGTTTGTCTTCACCCTAGTTCCTGACTGTTAGGTGTACGAGGAAAGGTGTCTGTTGACCCTGTTTAGTCACTGTAACTGCCATTTGAATTAGGTCCATATCCATTAATTTTCTGTCAATAAATAGAAAAAAAATCCACAAAAACATTAAACAAAAGTCTTCTTAATTGAAGCATAAGCAGAACTCACGGTATAACCGAAGTCAGATGCACCAACATATCACAACCTTTTCTTCAAAAACGGTGAGTGGTTGAGGTCAAAGACGCGGGGTTTGTATTTAGGCTCATTCCCTTATCACGTTGAATCCCTTTTGTAGATTTGTCATATTTTCACATTTATGGCGACCACGCACACACAACTAGAAACAAAATAGAGCAAACACACCTTTTGGCGACCAAAATGGGAGGCTTGAAATGATGCTTTATTTTCTTTAGCCCATCATGGATTACCAGGACGTAATTGCTGGCCAATCGCCAATGGTCAGAACCAGGATGTTTAGTGCCCTCGAGCATGAGGAACTAGAAGGCTTAGCCTTAATTGGTTCCCCACTTGAGCGCCCTCTTGAGCAAAGTCCCATATCTCAAAGGCATGAACCAAGTCATAGCCATGGCAGCAAAAGCGGTGACGATGATGACATCCCATAGGATGAATGCATTGGGTTCGGTGGCCATTCTAACAAGAGTTTTATGACTATGTTCAAACATCATTTAGAAATTGTGGACCAAAAAGTCCAACAAATATTGAGAGAGGCCTTTGAGAGACAACGTGCTAAAACAGAGCATAATCTAGCGGCTCAGCATGAAAAATCTGCCGCCATGAGAGCCATAATTAATGACGTTGGAACCTTTATGAATGAAAGGCTTTGCAAAGAAACTGATAGAGTCTTAGTGGAAATAAACTCAACCTTGTCCTCTACTGGTACCCTTATTGCTAAGGACGTGGCTAGAAAGACGGTGGTTGAAGTCGAACCTATCTTGGTTATACAGGCTGAGACCCATAATGGCTTAATCTAAGCAGTTAGAGAGGATATCAGGAAGCTTAGGCTTGCACCTCTTCCATCAGTACCAACTGGATATCCTTGTGAGATGCCCTCAAGCTCGCGATTACCAGTTGCTCAGGTGGACTATAGTGTCCTTGAGAGAACTGGAAACCCAAATGTGGCTAACGCAAGTGTTATGCGCTTGGAATCCAACCATAGAAATGACAACGTGCCCCTTAGAGTTGTTGGGCCTTCAAATTAGAGTTTCTGTCTAGCCTCGAGGGATCTCAATGCCAATGTACTGGTGTTATTTGTCCTCAAGATACGTGGGGAATATCGTTCATACCCTTCTCAGGTAGTAGAGGTCACCTCAACGCCCACTCGAGGCCTTAAAATAGGAGTGCAAGGGTAGGTCCCTACTTCTGGAAACCAAGCTTTTCATCGTTGACCTCTTCATGCTTGCCATACTAGGTGGCAAATTAATCACCCTCTTCATTAAGACCATGGCTTGGGGGTTGATCAAGCAAGGATGAACCAACAACCTGTTAATACTTGTGTGCTCCTAGGCATACCATGTAACCCAGGTCTTGCTCGAACATACTTCATGGCCAACCAAGTGCATGGCCATTATGATCAAGGGAATTACCTAGGGTTTAGGGGAAACAACCGTTCCCGCACCCGATTGTGATGGGTGCGTAGGGGTATCCTGTAGATCCCCCTCGAGATCCTCACTCACTTGGGGGCAATGGTAGACGCATAATCATGTGCCTAATCTTCCCCTCCAGGACCAAGTGGCCACCCTCATTGAGCAAATGTATGGGCCAACTCTCGCGAGGGTCAACAGACCCCGGTGTGGTCAACCTTACCATGACTACATAGATAGGGATTACCCTTTTCCTCGAGGATACAAAATCCCCGCGTGAACCCTCTTTTCAAGGGAATGGACTGTCTCTATCGTCGAGCACTTGGCAAGATTTAATTGGCAGTGTAGAGAAGCCGCGCGGATAATCAATATCTCAAGCTAAGGATGTTCCCTAGCTCATTGATTGGGACTACTTTTCAGTGGTATATCAGCCTGCCTCCTAATTCTATTTACTGTTGGGATGACATGACCAGGCAATTCCGGGCCCAATTCCGAAGAATGGAATTGATGACTTCCATGTCCGACTAGGCTTCAATGAAACAAAAGCCAGGCGAGTCAGTGAAAGACTACATTAACCGGTTTAAGAGAACCCGGTTAAAATGCACCATAGCCCTTCTTAAAGTTGAGTATGCCACGCTAGCCCTAAACGGCTTGGATATTGTATTTAGGAAGAAATTCGATGGCTCTAAATTTACTATGCTTCTTCGGCTGGCAGAATGTGTCGCTAGATATTATGCTGTCTTAAAAGAAGAAAGCCTTAAGAAAAACAGCTTGTATGGAACTCACATACTCAACTTAATTGAAGCGGAAGAAGATCCTCCATGCGAAATTGACGTCGCTGAATAGATCAAAGGACCTCATATGATTTGTAATCCTTTGATCAAGAAGGATATTAAAGCCAGGGCGTCTTACCAATCCCAAGACTTGAGAAAGTATTCATTAGACCTCTCAAGAGCCGATGTAAAACTTGATTGGTTTGAGGTGAATAAAAAACTCAAGGTTAGGGGTAAACACAAGAAGCCTAACCCCCAACTCGAATAAGGGTAAGGCATACTATAAATGGCAAGATTCGTTAACCCATTCAACGAAGAACTGCATAATCTTCAGAAACGTGGTTCAGGATGCCATAAAAGCAAGGGAACTGAACTTCCCAGGAGAAGGACGGATGGGTGTCAATAGAGACCCCTTCCCCGATCCTACCCTGGTCAATGTAGTCAAGATAGTAAGGCCTTATGATTCTTATAGTAGCCAAACCAATGGCGGATCTTTATGCAGGATGGATACAGACGAAAACGCTCTATTGTGGCCAATGCTTTGTTTGACATGCTGTTGGAGTCAGTAACGCTGAGGTTCCCTAGAATAATGCTGAGGTTGCTAGAGGATTACTGTAAATGGCACATCAAGGCTAAACATTGTACACACTGTTGTGGTACGTTCAAAAGGTTCTTAAAGAAGCAATTAGAGGAAGGTGTTATTCTCCTCTCCAATGAATAAGTGATAGCCATGGGGATTCATACTGATGACCATTAGCGGCCAGTCTTTGCTTCCAAGAAACAGGCGTCAAGGAAAGTCCTACGCCTCGCTTACGACCTCTGCGGAGGTTGTGGTGCAAGTTGCTATCCGAAATGAAGAAACTGAACCTTTTTCCAAAGAAAAAGCTAGCTCTTTCAATACAGATATCATCAAGAGGGCCTTCTCAAGGCTCTGTGTAAAAGACCCAGATCATTATGAGGACGGGGCACCCCAAGAAGAATCTAAAATACCACCTACTAGACGTGGACACGAGCCAGGCATAAGGACAGTCAGGATACCAACCTTCTAGGGTTAGGTTCGGTAATGTCTAGAGGAGGAATCACCTCGATCAAGAGGCAGTTAGTCCATCTAACCTTACTCGAACTCAAAAAATGAGGCAGCTGCGTAAAAAGGCACCTCAGCGAAGAATTATGCTTGATTCCTGCTTGGCTAGGCTTACTCAAGAAGAAGCCAGGGTCCACAAGGGCAAGCAACCCGAGCATATGGATCTCAATGATCTAGTGACTGAGTCTAGGCCTTTTACTACTAGTCAAGGGCCAACTCATGAGAAGCTCGAGAGATGGGCCAGTCTCTCATCCTCTGAAGGGCGAGAATCTTAGTGGGATCAGCTTGTTAAGGATTCCCTAGTTCAGAGGTTCGCTAAGGAGGAGGAGGAGTACTTTCCACTTAGCATTAACTTAGTGGAATCTCTAGACTGTGTCAACCCAACCTGGTTTGACATCGAGAATGATTTTCACAAAGAGGACTTCCCCCAACCTATGGTGGAATCTCAAACGCTAGAGGTTGATCTCAAGGTCAAACCTAAAGAATAAGATATGCTAACAAATGGAAGCCCTTAAAAACAAGATCAGGATACATCCATGGTTGACAACTCAGAAAAGGGATCAGACCAAGGGATCCAGATTCAATTCAGGATGCTTCCTAAAAAGGTTGATGTTAGAACTGCTTTACTCCATCCATTGGAGTTTATGGTAGATGATACTCAAGAAGGTCTCGAGGGTGGTGTTATAACATCAGACTAGGAACCTCAAGTGGAGCTCACGGCTATGGTAGCGGCCACCAAAGGTAACTCTAATCCTTTGTCTTTTAAAATTAACACTACAACATCTAAATCGCCTGATGACACGCCTGTTATAATGAAGATGATGTTTGATGGGCCTAATACAATCAATAAACACATCAAGCCCCTATACATCAAGACCAAATTTGATGGCAATTTGGTCTTGGTGGATAATGGCACAGCCATCAACGTCTTACCTTCATACATGTTAGGGGTCATTAGTAAATCACTAAATGACATAATTACTTCAGATTTTGCAATTTGTGGCTTTTCGGGGGATACTACGAAGTCTGAAGGAGTCATCCCGATTGACTTAACTATTGGCGGCTTAAGCAAGCTGACAGCTTTCTTCGTGGTGGAGACTACCTCGAGCTACAATGCTTTGCTCGAAAGAGATTGGCTACATTCCAATTACTGTATTCCATCTTAACTCCACCAGTTGTTAATCTTCTAGAACCATGACAAATATGAGGTTATTGTGGCGGATAATAGGCCATTCATGGCTTGCTCCAACTACGTTGAGGAAAAAAATTCTACGAAGATGGCATGGGACCTCTGGACGTCAAAAGGACCACTCTATAATCCGCCCAATAACAGGACACAATAGTCATCCTTGACAACTTGCTAACTGAAGCTGAAGTTGGTCAGGTGGACATAGAGTCTGAAGAATCTCACTTCTAGGGATGCATGAGGGCCCTTCTTGATGAAAGAAACTTCCAAGGCACACCAGAACCCCAATGTAGAGGCGCCAAGACCTCCCATGAATGGCCTAAGAGGACATCTCCTCAACTTTAGCAAGGCTCGGTGGCTTGGCAGGCTAAGGATCAGCTTTGGACTGAGCAGTCATTCAATGGTTTCCAAGTCTAAACAACACAAGAAAAGGAGCTGGAACTCTCTCAGCACTTGCCAAAATGGAGGATCTAAGGGCTGAAGTTTAGGACCCCCTCCTCGAGGTTAATTTGGGCTCGAAAGAAGACCCAAGACCTACTTATCTGAGTGCTTTGCTTTTTGAGGAGCAAAGAGAGCAGTCTGTTACTTTGCTTTACAAATTCAAAGATTACTTTGCTTGGGACCATCACGAGATGCCTGGCCTAAATAGAAAGGTGTTTGAGCATTGGGTTCCTATCAAGAAAGGCTCGAGGCGCAAAATTCAGGCCCAGAGAAGCATGTCCCAAGATGTTATCGGTTTGGTCAAGGAAGAGATCGAAAGACTCATAAAGACCAAATTTATCAGAACTACCACATATGTCAAGTGGCTAGCAAATATCATTCTTGTCATTATAAAGAATGGAAAAATCAGCGTCTGTATTGATTTCAGAGATCTGAACGCATCCACCCCGAAGGATGAATATCCAATGCCTATTGCTTATGTGCTCATTAACTCAACCTTGAGGCATTAGGTCTTGTTCTTTATGGATGGCTACTGTGGGTACGACCAGGTTCTGATTGCTACAGAGGATACCCACAAGACATCATTTAGGTGTCCTAGGTCAATAGGGACATTTGAATTGTTGGCTATGCCATTTGGTTTAAAGAATGCTGGTGCCACCTATCAGAAAGCCATGAACATGCCTTTTCATGACCTCATTAGCAAGACCATTGAAGTCTACATAGATGACATTATGGTCAAATTAAAATCTCAAGTCAAACTCTTGAAAGATTGAGGGGTGCGCTTCTTAGAATGAGGACCCATAACCTCAAGATGAACCCATTGAAATGTGCTTTTGGCATGCAGCCTAAAGCCACTCAACAAACCAAACTGCCTTCAAGCAACGCTTCCTTGGGCCGATTAATTTCTTAAGACGTTTTATCTCAAATATCACAGGGAAAACAGAAGTCTTCTCTCCACTATTGAGACTCAAGTCTGAGAAGGACTTCAAGTGGGAGGAGCCACATCAAACAGATTTTGAGGTCATTAGGGAGTACTTGATTAGGCCACCAATACTTATTCCATCAAAGCAGGGCAAGCCTTTGAAGATATATATCTCTACTTCTGAGGAATCTATTGGGTCTTTGCTTCTACAAGACAATGAGCAAGGGTTTGAACAAGTTGTTTTCTACCTTAGCTGTTGCCCAAATGAATGTGAAATAAAATATTCCCCAATTGAAAAATTGTGTCTTTCGTTATTCTATGCCGCAACAAAATTTAGGCATTACTTTTTTGCGTTTACCGTATATGTAGTTGCCTAGACATATGTCCTTGAATACATGTTAGATAGACCATTTTTGAGGAGAAGACTGAACAAATGGAGTATAGTGCTACTACAATTTGAGTTGGTCTGTGTTTCACGAAAGTCAGTAAAGGGACAAGCCTTAGCAGAATTTTACTTGACCACCCAAACGTTCATACTAGCTTAAATGATGAGCCGAACCAACTTCTAGTAGTGGAAGTGGTTCCTTGGAAACTATTTTTTTATGGTTCGAGGACCAATTCAAGTGTTGGAGTTGGGACTATCATAGAATCCCCGCTGGGATCATCACCACATTGGCTGTCATTTTGGTTGGTAAATGTTCCAACAACATGGCAGAGTATGAGGCATTGATAATAGGCTCGCAAGCTCTTCTGGAAATGCAAGTCCTCAATGTTATTATTAAGGGGGATGCATAGTTAGTAATTTGCTAAGTGAAAGGGAATTTCAATGTTTAAGTGACACCTCGTATCGATACTTATCAGTAGTGCAAAACTATTAAGCAAATTTGATGGTGTGTAGTTTGAACATATTCATAGTGAATAGAACAAGGCAGCCAATGACTTGGCTCAATTAGCATCAGGTTATAAGTTCCCCAATGTGAAAAAACCATGGTCATCAAGACTAAGGTTTTAGACCATGACATCGAGTACACTAAGTTTTTTAGTTTTGAGAGTGAAGGTACACCGAGTAAACACTTGGAGTACTTTGAGGCCAATCAAACTGTCCTAAGTCGACAAGAGTATTAGAGAAAGCCTTTACTGGATTACTTCAAGAACCCTTAAGACTACATTAGAGACAGAAAGATGAAAATGAGAGCTTGCATATTTTATCTTGATGAAGAGTTTGGAGAGTTATATAAAAAGGACACTAGTGAAGTTCTTCTCAAGTGCCTTGACTTGGACAAAACAATGCTAGTGATGGTAGGAGCCCATGAGGGTATCTGTAGATCCCATTTTGGCTGGCAACAAAGTACATCGCCTCATCAGACATTATGGCTATTATTGGCCATTAATGATAGATGACTGCACAAAGTATGCCAAAGGGTGCAGAGCATGCCAAAGAGATGGTCATGTGCCAAGAGTCCCTGCAGCTAGGATGCATGCTATTGTTAAGCCATGGCCATTAAGAGGATGGCCAATGGACATAATAGGGGGAGATTAACCCTCCTTTGAGTAAACAATACTCTTATATTCTTATGGCCAAAGATAATTTCACAAAATGGGTGAAAGCTAAACCATAATATCAATCAACAAGATGTGATTGATTTCATCAAAGAATACATTCTATGTAGGTTTGGTATCCCATAAACCATTACCGTGGACTAGGCTAGAGTTGTTAATGGAGTTGAGGTTAAGGGAGTTTACTAAAAGTTTCAACATTGAAATATTAAACTCAACCCTTTATAATGCTCGAGCTAATGGTCACGAAAAGTCAACAAATAACATTCTGAAGGCTAACATTGAAAAGATGATTGAGAATAATCTCAGGAAGTGGCATGAATTGCTGTTGGATGCCCTTTGGGCTTACAGGACCTCAAAACGAGATGCAACTGGGACAACTCCTTTCAATTTGACATATGGCCATGATGTTGTGCTCCCAATGGAATTAACCATTTATTCTATTGGACTAGCTCATCAAGGATGTTTTCTGAACTTGAATATGAGCAATCCATGATAGACGAGCTTACTACCTTAGGCCAAGTAAGGCTGGATGCCCTTCACAAGTTGGAAACACAAAAAAAGAGAGTAACCAAAGCCCATAAAAAAAAGGTCAAGCCTAGGTCTTTTGACTTGGAAGATTTGGTCTAGAAAGTGGTTTTACCCATTGACCAGAAGGAACGTGTCTTTAGGAAGTGGTCCCTCAACTGGGAATAGAGGTATTTAGAGGTAATGCCTATTTACTGTTAGACCTAGATGGAAGAACTCACCTAAGGGCTATCAATGGTAGGTTCCTAAAGAAATATTTGCCATCAATCCGGATTCTAATAAGGAACTCCTTAAGTACGGATTCCTAGAGCTATGGGCTCAATTTTTGTATCAATGTATTGAGGATCAAACTCATGGTCCTTAAGTTGAAATAAAAGAAAAGGAAAGAACTACCAATCTTAGAGATGTACTGAACAAAATGCATATTTCATTAATTATGGAAGGGTACACAGCTTAAATGAAAAAAAATTTACAAGTGAGTAACTTGTATAGCCAAAATCTCTTTACAAGAACTAAAAGTTAAAAGAGTTGATTCCTAATCCTCACTAAGGATTCCTCTACTGAGGATAGTTGGCTGGTTTGTGGCATTCAGCTCATGATCCAAGGAGAGAGCTTCTTCTTGAAGGGCATGGTTATTCCTCTGAGCCTCCGTGATGGCCTCTTCGAGTCCTCCAACCACTGAACCTTGAGAAAGGTGTTGTTGTCTCAAGGAGAGTAGCTCATCCTTAAGATGACTTAGCCTTTCCTCTAAGCAATGGATCTCGTCTTCCAGACTCCCGATACCCTGAGCCTGCTAGTCTTGGATCTTTCTTACTGCTTGGAGCTCTTCAAACAATAGCTGCAAGCCTCTTAGGCTAGCTGAACACCCAAGGTTTCTAATGGCATCTCGGCAGTGCCATTTCCTCTGAAGAAGGGCTAGGACCTCTTGGTTCACCTTGAAAAACCTTAAGTTCCTTAGCAATAAAGAGAGCCACCTTTGGATCCTCTTTTAGGGATCTTATTAGGGATATGGCCTCTTAAAAAATGGCCCCCTCAGCCAGGGTCAGAATAGGGAGATGCTTGATTTCTCTCAGCCGTTGGACTTTGGTAAATTCTTGGTCCAATTGCTAGAAGCCCAATCTGCCACTCGTGCCAATCTTCTCTAATGGAGAAAACATTCCCTTTAGCCTTGGGGAAGGAATGGCCCTGGGAGGAGTGTCCTGTAAAAGGTTAACAATGAAAAGAATTAGGAAAAATTTTAACTCTGGAAAACAGCCAAGTTTGAAAGAAATGCCCTTACCTCTGAGGCCTCAGTCTGAGGCATAGAAGGAGCCTCTATTGGCGTTGCTGCCACGGGAGCTTCTATTGGTACATTTATCATTGGAGCTTCAGCAGATATCTCAACCGTTGGAACTGTTGTTGACTCTTGAGCCACTGGAACACCTTCCTCGAGGGGAGCTTCTGGAGAACAATGGTTGCATATTAGAACCAAGTATGGTTTAAAACATCAAGAATTGAGAACCAGATTGATTTTACCCTCTAAGATCTCTTCAATAGAAATCGAGTATCCTAAGGGAAGGAACGGAGCCCGCACAAGGCCTTGGCACAAGGTGGCTAGGAATGAAATCTTTTCAGGAGGGCAACTTATGATTGGCTTTCACAACTGAGGTGGCCACATCACCTTCTTCTTCAGCACCCAAGCTCAATGATTCAGTGTCCTGATGATGCTGTAGTGCAGTTTTCTGAGATGGAGAATCCAGAATCTCCATGATAGATGGAGATGGCTTTTTTTATGGCTAAAAGAGGCCATGTTAGAAGCTGCTTTAATAAAGATGAACGAGAACACCAATTGAGAAAAGCCAATATCTCTAATACAGGGAGACTAGCTCTTCTTTTCCTCAATGGCTGTGAGATGGGTGTCTCTTCACCTTCATCATCTTCTTCTTCTTTTGTGGCTTGCCTGGCTTGGGTAGGGAGAATTGAGGGAGCATCACCCCTATTCTTCTTTTTAGAACAACCAACCTTAGGTGCTGTTGAAGAGATTCCGGGGGTCGATTCCTTTAGTAGCATCTGAGTGAAGCTCCTAGTCTTGGCACTCCTAGGAGGCCCCTGGATAGTTGCTATAAGAGTGAAGAACAAGGATTAGTCTTTGTTCAAGCCACCAAGAATAAAACTGAGACATACTTCAGGGTGGCTATTTACTTAACTGTGCCTTCTGCGGAGTTGGCCCCGCCATGACTGGCTTGCTTCTCCTAAAGTGGGGACCTGCAAGCTTAAGAGAAGGCGTAAAATGCTGCCTGGTGCCTCTGGCTTGCAAGAAGGGCCAATAGGCTTAAAACCAAGCTAAAACTTGTGGCGTGGCACATGGGGTGTACCTACAAGCCACAGGATACCCATAAAGGATTTGACTTCTTGATTCAGCTCATGAAGATCTTTGAGTTGATCAGGGTGAATAGAGGTTCTCTTATCCCACCAGAGGTTCTTGGTCTTAAGACTTGGGAAAGGGATGTCCCCAAACTGCCTCGAAAAAAATCCAAGCCTATAGGTTTCTATACCAGGATAAGTCTGGTGCTAAGAAAACAAATCTTTGGGCATAAGATTGTTTGCCAGATTTGGGAATTGATGTCTATAGAGACACCATAGTGAAGGTCCAGTTTCTTGAACCATTCAGGACCAAGATTCCTTCTCTTGAAGAGAGTCCACTGAGTCTCTTGTCTACCTCGAGGAGACAATAATCTCTCAAGTTTTTGGTTAAAGGACCATGCTAAGCGTAGTTGGATCTCACAACAAGCAAACTGCTCACCAAAACAAGCGACCCCCTTGCCTGTGGGAGCAAAGGGGCCTCTGGGGAAAATCTCAGGGCAATAGGCTTGGGGCCAAAGTTGGACCAGCAACAAGGGACCACCTATTTGGACATCATAGTTCTTAGCTATGATGTCCCTAAGGCAACCGTATAATTGGGCTAATAACAGCCACAGTCTTAAGAAATTTAAGAACAGAGTTAGAAGAGCTTGCAAAGAAAAAATTGTTAGCCAAAACAAGTAGAAGCATACCTCCTCTTCTCTGGAACCTTGCCAAAAACCATGAGTCTCTATTACAAACATTTGGACAAAAGACTTATAGCCTCTAGGCAACTCTGTGACAGAGAAAAAAGAGACAAAAGCTTCAACCTATGAAAAATAGAAGAGTTAAGAGGCAACTCTTCTCCCCCCGAGGAAAGACCTGTTAAGGCCACTATTTCCTCTAGAGTGATACCAAGAAATCCCTTAGCGAGGACAAAAGCATAGTAATAGGTATTCTAGCAGCAGGTTAGTGCTACCATAATGGGGTGATCATACTTGAGGGCAATGGTGGAAAGCCTAATGGCTTTGTAAATGTAGAGATTCTTTCATTTCTCACCATAAGTCACCACCAACTTGTTCACTCATGCAAGGTGCCGCTTGGTCAGAAATGTCCATCCTTAAAAGGCGTCGCTTCCTTGCAAATGCGTCTACCTCCCTAAGAATGGCCTGCAGAAGCTGTGCGACGAAGAGGTGACTAGTCAGTCACTGGAAATATTCCCTGGAGATTTGGAAAGTCGTGGTATGGGTCAAAGATTGACCCTAGAGCATAAGATGGAAAGCTCAATGAAGTATAATTCTTTGATAGCCAGCAAAGTTCCTCTTCGATAGTGTTAAGATCGATTGAGCTCTAAAGTACATCATAGACTATCGAAGGGTCTGACTGAGGCAAAAGTGTCTGTTGCTCAATGAGGCTGCCTAACTGAGGAAAGGGAGAAGAGATCGCGAATGAGATTTGATCCATTATTAAGTTAGAGGAAACAAAGGAGGAGAGCACACTAAATCAAGATCTAGCAATTCAAGAACGATGGCAAGAGTTTGCAAGAGCGCTTGATGACAGCAAAGAAAGAGAACAGAGCAAAAAGTGAAAATTTCAAGCCCCAACTATCATACTTATGGACAAGCAGGAAGAAAAAGCAAGTGACATACAATGTTCTCTCAAGCTCCCTGCAGCTATTGAGGGTCAAATCAGGCAGGTTTTTACCAGCTGTAAATTTGAATTTACCAAAGGTCAAAAGGGAGGCATTTGTTTACACCCTAATTTCAAAGGGGCCGGGACGATGCCGTTTTGGATAAAGTGCCACATGGTCAACATGTGAAGTCCTTCTCAAGGGAAGTCAGGCATTGAAGTACTAAGATAACAATGTTTCAAGCCCAGCATCCTGAGAGGATTATTACCCTTAACAAGGCTAACAGACACTCAAGGCTCGAGATAGGTGGGCGGAAGCTCGAGCTCAAGGGGCTGCCAGTAAAGCTGCAAGATAGGAGGTTTCTAGGCTCGAGACAGTTACTTGGAGCGCAATCTCAGATACTTGGGCGCTAAGCTTAATCCAAGAGAACACGGGATTTCAAGAGGGGACTTCCGCTGTACGAACGTGGGAACCAAAGATTTTCCTCCAATACTGAACTCAATGAACGTTCATTAAAGATTTGCGTGTGCAAACTTAGTGGCCAAATGTGGGTGAAGTTGCCGCAGAAATAGGAGCAGCCGTTATTTTCTGTTTTCTATAAATAAATGACTATGCGTCAGTCCAACTAGTACATATACTTAGTACAAAACTTTCTTCAAGTTTTCTTTTACAGCACACTTGTGCTTTTTTCTTAGGAGTAGCGTAACTTAACGTAGCCTAGCGTAGCATAAAACTTTATTGTACTTACCTCTTTAATAATACAGTTTCTTGGGCTTTAGGTATGACTTTTCAGTTTTAATCTATTCTTGCAAATTGACAAGTTGAGATTTGAGGCTTTAATTTAAGGCTTTGACGGCCAAGGCTTGACCCTTGATTGCTTTGGTCTCAACCCTATTGTCACTGCTTAATAAGTCAAGTGAACTTAGGTTCGGGCCATTGATTAGGGCTTTAACGGCTAAGGCTTGACCTAATTATGTTGGTCCTAATCCAGTGCCCTGAATAACGTTTTCTCCACCTTATTCTTATTAGACCTAAACTCATTCGAGTTATTATAAGTTAAGGGTGCTAGGCTTAAAAACTTGATTGACTTTGGGCTTGTAAGTGAACTGCTGAGCTCTTGGGTTTGTCTCCACCCTAGTTCTTGACTTTTAAGGGTACGAGGAAAGGTTTCTGTTGAGCTTGCTCCATCACTGTAACTGCCACTTGAGTTAGATCCATATCCTTTAATTTTTTGTCGATAAATGAAAAAAAAACCACAAAAAATTAACCAAAAGTCTTCTTAATTGAAGCATAAGCAGAACTTACTGTATAACTGAAGTCAGATATACCAACATAGCAGCACCTTTCTTCGAAAACGATGAGTGGTTGAGATCAAAGACATGTGGTTCATATTTAGGCCCACTACCTAGTTACAGTGATTCCCCTTCACATGTTTGTTTTGTTTTCATGTTTATAGCGACCACACACACATAACCGGTAACAAAATAGGGCAAAGAGCCTCAAAAACAGATGGCATGCATCCATGGTGATGACATCACACCACACTTCGTCCCGATACTTCGACCCAATTGAGAAATTAAACAGACATCATTTGGAGACAGTTACCTGTTTCCTTTCTTAAGAAAAGATAGTTTAGCATTTGGGTGCACTTCTATCTTTAATCACAACTTCTAGACAACTACTTCAAAAATAACGCTCTCACAGCTCCCTGAGTTAATCACCAGTCGGCACACTCTCCCTCTAATGGTACAGGTTGTCTGAAATATGGTATTCCTTAGCCAATCGCCTCCTTCTGCTTCTTTAGGTGCGAAGTAAACTCGCCTAATCACATGTAGGTAGCCTTTGTCACCTGCAATGGCGGCCTCTTCTACTTGCACCAACTTATTTTGTACCTCCTCCTCAATTAGCACGCCAACGTCATGTCCTCGATGTACAAAACCTTGCCTGGTTTGTCACTCTTTCGACACTTAATGGCACAGTATCCCATCTCTCCACACTTGAAACAATGGGTCCTTGAGCCACCCGCTAAGTCTTGATTAATCGGATTACCAGCGTTGCCACTTCTGTTTAATCTGCATGCCTGGATTAGAAGGCCTATTCACACCCACTATTCTGGGTGACTCAAGTTCCGCCGGCTTGACGTCGCTTTTGTTGCCTTTCAACGTTCATAGCCCTCTAACTTACTTCCGACGTTGAAAAAATGTCGAACATCTCCAGCACCTCCTATATTGATTCCTTCATCCCGCCAACATATCTGTCCACCAATTGCTCCTCCGATTCTCCCAAGTCATTCCTGGTGATTAACGAATAGAATTCTGCCGTGTAATCCTTCATGGTCCGAAAACCCTGACGCAAACCTTGCAGAAGTTGGGTAGGAAGGCGCTCTGCGTGTGCTTCTTCATCTTCTCCCACGTCTCTATCTTCCCCTTACCCTCCCTAAGCCGGGTATGTTTCAACTGCTGCCACCAGGCGGCTGCTCGACCCCTCAACCTGGTAGCAAAAACAGTGCCTGCTTTCGCTCTGGAACCTCAATAAATTCAAGTTCTTCCTCCACTGCAGCTAGCCAATCCTAGAACTCCTATGGGAGTCCTCCACCATTAAACATCGGAATTTCGATCCAAAGCCCAATTCCCACCTCCGATCGTCATCATAATTGACGCCTCCGGTATTTGAACGATTACTCCTCATGCGCTGATCCAAACCTCAACTTCCAGGAACGGGTTGTGGAAGCTTTCATCCATATCTTTCTTGCCACCCCCTGCCGGTAGTTTTTGAGGCTACTCTAGGTGCTTGATTGGGATTTGCTCCCAATTGAAATAAGCACAGCTCGATTCGCCGAAATTTCTCTTCTATCTCCTCAAATCTTCTCTCGGTCTGTTGTTGAAAATCACGCTTATAAACATCTATGACAGTGGCATACCCTTAGGTTTGATACCAATTGATGCAGCGCGATTACGAAAATAAGGGCTACAGAAGGTTTGACAGCCTTCCTTTAGGTTTCTATTGCTAAAACATTGAGAAAGCAAAGGGAAAATAAATGTATTCTTAATTTTCACAGCTCGAGAATAAGAAAGAACTATAAAAGTTTGAAAATAATTTAATTGAATGAGTAAAACCCTAGGGTTTCTCTTTCTTAAATAGAGGAGCTAATTAAATTATAATTAAAGACTAAAAGCTAAAGAGATAAATATAAATAAATTCAGATAATTTAGACTAAGCTTCCTAATTTTCATAAATAAATAAATCAACTAACCTAAACTTTCTAATTTTATAGAACTCTATCTTGTCTCATCCCCAGCTGCGCCCCTAGTCATGCTGCCTTCTAGTCCATCATGATGACCTGTACCTGCCAAGAATTCCTTCAATTGTGAAGGCGGTGTAGCATCACTAAGTTATAGCAGTATACTCATATATAAATAAACATCAAGTTTGACACTTACCTCGTGTGGGTTAAATCAATAAACAATACTCGCGCGCCACACTAATTGCAAGTTTTGACTAAATAAAATAACGCGATGGACGTTTAAATACATTCTAATGTATTCATGTTGGTCTCGTACTATATATTGGTAATAGGTTAATCGAAAAGGCTATACTTCATCTCATGTAACAAATATATCAATAAGCTAATTGTACCAAGGTATGATACTCTAGGACCAATAATTTATTCATTTCCTCATTAAGGACTAATGAGATAAGCAATTAAACAACAATTGGGGCACTAAATAGATGTGAGTTAATCGTACTAAAACACTTAAGTATCGTCCTTGTATAAGATGACCGATGAACTAATTCTCCATCATATTGGTGCTTGATCCAAATGCGGAGACAAAATTTTTCCTTTTTGAGATCCTTTATCTCGAGTTCTTTATTTGAGTGCATAACAACTTTTCCAAAATTTTGTGGAGTTATGATGATATTAACATTTTCCTCTTTTAGTAGATATATACTAAAGGGATGGTATCAAATTCACTTGGATCATTTTAATTGACACAAAGATCTTTATAATTCAATTGAGGACAGTTCTCACGGTTTTAAACTATATGTTTCTGACATCTTTGGTCTTTCAGAGACCTTCCTGCAGAGACAACCAGATTGCTTGCATGCATCATCTATATATATGTCCCATCATAATCAATTTTTGGTCTCTACAATAAGCATTGGGAAATGAGTCATACTTTGTATCTAAGCAACTCATTCTTTTCGCACAAATACCCATGAGTAGCCTACATGTTTTGCATCTCAGACATTTGGACTGCATCTCCAAAAATTATACATTACTAATTTTTCCTGAATTTGTATCTTTCTATTTCAGCCAATCATCTATTTGTTGCCATTCTTAAACAAATTCCAATTCAAGATTTTCAATTTCTTTGATCAAATTATATTTATTGTATATACAAATATTTGTTCAATAATAGTCTCATTTCGGTTCCATCGTATTCCATACTTTTTCAAGTTGGCTTTATCATAAAAATTTTCAATATTTTTAATAGTTAAAGGTACCTGATAATTTTTTGAGATATTTCATTTATATTTTCCCCTTGGTTTATACTATTATCTCTGTAGAGTGTTCTCTTCATGAGTTTTATAAATGATAGTGGGACCAATCCATTACCATTGCCAACAACAGGAGTGTTAATTTGTTGTTTTATTGGTAAGTTGTTGGCATAGTCTCCGATTTTAAAAGTTTTACTAACAAAAATTTGAAGTTATTGGTATAGTTCCTAAATGGCCACAGTTGTTTATTTATTGGTAAACGTTATATCAACAAAAAAAGGTCAAGGATATTCCATTAACAAATTCTCTATTCGTAAAAAGTATACCAAACAACAAATTCTATATTGGTAAAAGTTATACCATAAAAATGTTTGGTAAAGGGTAGTACCAACACAAATTTTTTTGTTGGTAAAAATGTACGATTATTTATATTTTAATACACCAAACTTTTTCGAAATAACGAAAAGAACTCTGACCTTCATGAATTAATAAAAATGCCTCTAAATTTTTGTCGTATTAATAAAAAAGCCCCTGCCGTATTAATGAAAAATAACATCATCACGCCGAAGAGGGGCCTTTTTATTAATACGACAAAAACTTAAGGGGCCTTTTTATTAATACAACAAAAACTTAGGGTTCTTTTTAATAATTCAAAAAGGTTAGCATCCTCAACGTCGGGGTAATAAAATGTAAATAACCCTAAAAGGTATGCCAACAACATGTTTCAACTGGTAATGGGTTTACCAACAACAAATTCTCTACTGGTAAATATTATACTAATAAAAACTATATGTTGGTTTAGGGTATTACAAACAAAAAATTTTATATTGATAAGGGTATACTGACAAATATATTTTCTGTTGGTTAAGATTATACCAAAGACGTCAATAAAAAATTTCCATTTGTAAGGGATTTTCCAACAATAATTTCAATAACTACTATCTTCATTAAGACATATCCATTCACCAACAAAACAAATCCACCATAGCATTCAAAATATAAGTCCATTATTCATGTCTATTTTAATCCTCAAAAATAGAACACCATCCAAAACAAATCCTAAAAGTTCAAATAGCTAAAAAGACAAATCCATCACCTATCCGAAAATTCTAAGTAAGATGTCCAAAACAAATTTAAACAACATCATACATGTTTCTACACATCATTTTCATCTATTAATTCTTGATCTTCATGTTTTGATTAAGCTCATCATCCAATGACATGCTCTTTTTCTATGACAATGATTAACAGAGACGTCAAATTTACATCTCCTGCACAATCTCAATTTTTCAGCTTATAGTCAAGTTATACTTGATTAGGATATTGCATAGAGTTTCTAAAAAACGTAAGATATGAGCAATCAGGTAACTGTATTATGCCTTTACATTTGCACCATCATCATTTGGAAAAACTATCTTTATAATTCATATTCACTCTTATAAATCCAAAACAAATATATTATGTCACATGCAAATGGTCAATTGTCATCTAGGCTCACTAAGAAATAATGCTAATTAATAGACTATCGGGGACTGCATTAGCCTAACTTCAAATTAATAAAATATTGCTCTTCTAATATATGTTTAACCAATTACCTTTCCCATAAATTTTAGAAAATTGGACTTTAGAAAATTTATCTCTTCCCATGCTATTTTTAACCTCTTATTTGAATTGTCTAACTTCTCATTCACAATTTTTATTTCATCCTCTAACCTCTTGTTCTTGGCTTGTTCCTCGGCTAATGCGGCAATGCTCACCACTAGAACAGGAAATTGTAGCACCTAGCCCATGAGTTTTTGCGCATCCATTACTATTCTCCAAGAACTTTAAAAACAATCTTCTTCTGTGCCTCTTTTCTGAATTCTTCATCTACATCATTAAGAAGTTCTGACAGTCACCTATCAATCTCCATTTGTAAAGGTATCATTTTAATCTATTAAAATAAGTACTGGGATGCATAAACACTAAATAATTTAGAATGATCTAATGAATATAGCAATCATTAAGCCAAGGCAGCAACAGTATCATCATCAAGCATGGTGTGAGGCATTGGAACATGGGTTTCCTTGTATATACCAATCTCATAAGGTTCTCCGACATCTTGTTTCGTCTATTCAAACAAGAATGTATGTGTTAAAATTTAGTGTATAAAAAGCGTTGAAATATGAAACTAAAGAAAGCTGTTCTAAAAAAAAAACCTCTTACTACCTGCATAATGCCTCGATTTCTTTTTGATTAGTTATGGCTCTTTCATGGTGTTTCTATATCCAAAAATTACGACACTATAAGAATATTTAATAGAAAAAAGGAAACTATAATCCGCTATCAATATGAGAATATGAGCTCTTTTTCATTATTACAGTCACATTGGTATACCTACCCCTTAATAGAAAAGCAAAACTCTACAAACTTCCTCCATTGTAAATCAGGTTCAACATAAGGCTAGCTTGCTCTTTCGTGAAACCTTCAATCATAGTGTTTCTCCAATCACTTTTATTCTCTCTCCAACTAGAATTCATTTTCGTATGAACCCACATATATGGCTCCCTCCCATAGGAGAAGTAATAGTCTTCCTAAAATAGAAATACAACAAGCACTTAAAACTCAAGCAATGTAAGTAATAATCTCTTTCTACATATTTTACATAATAAGAAATACATTACTTTTATGATTGCCATAGGTGGTCAATTCTCCACTCCTCCATTTGTAACCAATGCAAGCAATCAATTGGCAACTTTTCGAGGATTTCTTGCATGAACCCCAATCAGGCTTAACATTTTCCTTTGACTTGTATCATCGGGTTAACCTTTAGCATTAACGTCAACAAATACTTTATCCTTCACCCTTTTCAATTTATTTGGACCGCTAGTTTTCTTTTGAGGCTCCAATCCTACCACACCAAACCAATTCCATTAGTATATATTAAGGGTGTTATTATTGCCAGGGCAACAAATGTAATTGAGAGTATTAACTTTACCAAGGTTGGCTATATCATTACCCTATATTTCTATAAAGATTATAACACAAGCTAATTGAGTACTAGGAGTTGGTTACGCTTGGCTTGAGATCTAGTTCCACCAGCATGACCATTTCCAACCCCTAAACAAACTCATATAACATCAATCATATGCCAAATGTGACATTATAAACATGATAATTGCAAATAAAATGCTAACAAGATCAAAACACAACCTTCTCCTTGATATGCATTAAGCATGCCACTTCTGCATGCTTGTTGAATACTGCTGTTGGCATTTGATTGAGCTTGAGATGAAGTGCCTAATATATTACCATTTTCATACCTAAAAAAATACATATGACACCAAACATCAACCCTAAGTGTGTACCCAATATAATGCCAACAATTACAAGATTAACATCATTAATCCACAACCTTCTCTTTCATTACTTTTGGTACCAAGTCTTTCTCCTGCAATGGATAATTACGATTCTATGTAGTGCCTTTTCAAATGGAAAAAATTAAAAAAACGGAAGAAAGGGTTAAGAGTACCCATAATTAGTATACAATTATAAGATGAAACACAATATACTTTAAAAAATTAAACTCCTGAATCATATTTTCTCCTCTGTGAGGAATCATATTTTCTACAATATGATCTGCTTCTGCTTCTACTTGTGGTTGATTATCATGCGTATGATCAATAGGAAACAAAGCATGCCGCACTTTTTGTGAGAATGTTTCATTAACACTCGACTTTTGAGATGGAGGACAATGAGCCGACCTAGGGCTATGATTTAATTACTGAGAAATATGTTGTGCTTGTTTCAGTTGATGACCATTTCTAAGAGATGCCAAAGCACTTTGCAAAAAAAAAAAAATAATAATAAAAAATAAACAATTAAAAAAAAATAAAAAACGGATGACAACATAGTAAAAGTATAATCAAGCAAGTATCAGAGCCGAGATATATTAACCAATAATAATATAGCAACAATATGTGCGAAAACTTGCAAATTTGATAACTTCGCTAGACTTCTCCTCTTTCCATTAGAACCACGAAAATCTTCAATAATTAAGATTAGCAAACAAATACAATAATTGCATGTGATGTTAAAACAAGCATAATACAATAATAAGCACAATACCATAACTAGCAAACTATTATAACTCAGAATATAATATTTCGAATGTTCCAATCATAAAAAACATGACTAGCAACTACAATCATAATTGTAATCATATAAAGTGTCATCTTCTTTACTACTGCCATTGTAGTAGAAATATTCCTTATCAACTTCCACACTAATTCGCTCATTCAAACGTTTGTCAACCATAACCCTTTTTATGTCTTCTCTAACAATTCATTCATGTTAACATCTTCTCGTATCTCATTGGATGGTTGCTCATCAAGTTCTGGTATGTTTTCTTCCTCCATGTCAAACAAATACCTTAGTTTTGTACAAGTCACAACATGTCAATTATTTTCTTTACTGTCAGATGTATAAAAAACTTGTTAGACTTAATCAACCATAACAAAAAAGGCTGCTCATCAATGTTTTAAGGTTAACTAAAGTAAAATCAAGTCGATCTTTCCTAATACCCCTATTAAGATTTACCCAATCGCATTGAAACAAGACAACCTTCCTATCGTGATGATAGTCCAGTGCAAGAGTTTCTATTAGCACACTATAAAAGGTGATATTCCCTATGGGTTGCGTTGCATGGACAAGAACACCTGAATTCTAAGTTACTACTTTCTTATCAACACTTTTTACGTGAAGCCTAAAACCATGGCATGTGGTCCTTGTCATCTTCCAGGCCATTTACTGAAACATCATGGGTCCTCTGTTCTGTTACGGTTAGTAAGTACATATCGCTCAACCCACAAAAGTTAACAAGTGCTAGAAAAATAGAAATATTAATATTTTCTATCAAGAACTAAATTGTGATGCTTTTGTTTTATACACCTTAAATTTGCATTAGTTGGAAACCAAGTAAAAAACTCTATTTGTGGATCTTCTCAATTTCTTTTTCTATCATGTGGCTCTTTTGAGCAGTAGTAAGATCATGTTGCTCATTAAACAGAAAAGTTTTGAGCTTACATTTGAATTCTATACTTTATCTCGTCAACGAAGAAAAAATAAAATAAAATTCTTTGGTAAAGAACATATTTGATGAAGTCTTGAATTTCTTCACAGTTGGACAAGATATATCCATGTGCTTGTTGTAAGAAATCATCATATGCCAACATTACATTCTTTTCAGAAGTACAATGACTTGTAAGGGAGAATATTGGCAATCTTTTACATGCTTCACTATCCTTCGCATCATCATTTTTTTTGGACCTTGTCTCTCTTGTCCTAACACCATGCAAATACCTTTTACAAAAAGTAAGGCATTCTTCTGAAAGGTATCCTTCAGCAATTGATGCTTTTGGTCTACTTTGAATGTGTACATAGCACTTCAACTTATGGAAAAGCATATTTAGGATCATTAAAATAATTTTAGAATGTGCCCAACACATTAGTTATAAGGAAAATGATAAGTAACGCCACCAGGGCGATGAATAAGGGATATTAATTACCTTTTAAGTGTAGTCTATTCTTATCTATTATTTAGAAGTGCCTCCTCTCCTAAAAATACTCCAAATCCCATTTACTCCATTTCAAAAGCTTTGACTATTATGTAGAGGGTATTGCCTTTCAAACTTTCACATTAAAGAAAAAAATTAAAATAATTTAAAGAGCAATCATTGCATTCCAAGTTAACAGTTCAATAACAAAAAAACCTTTCATATTCGCAGTGAATGCTACACTTTATATAAATTGACCTATACAACTCTGTTTTTCACTTATACAAAGCCAACAAAGATCATGATCGTTGAACCTAATAGAACAAAGAAACATCCTAAATGCCTACATTTATGTGCTTCTATTGCATTGGAGGAAGATGAAGAGACAAAGGCCATAGAGAAATACTTACACCCACCATAAAATTATACCCATAGCAAGTTGGGTTTTAATTCGTAAAAGATGAAGTGAGGACAAAAAGAAGGTAATTTCTTTTCTTTTTAACACTAAGGGAGGTAATTTTTTTTTCAACAAAGGGAAAATAATCTTTTTAATCCTACCTTCCATATGCTTGCATGTATTTAATTATTTCAGGGAAATATTTCCAGCCCGCATTGACAACAAAAAAAAAAAAAGAAGAAGAAATTAACATAAGGAAAGTAAAAGTTTTTCCCTTTATTAAGAATATTTTTAACTAAATAAAATTAATTAAGACTATTGAATTCACTAAACTAAATAAAAATTATAGAGATTATTATATAGCTATTGAAAAATTATCTATACATAATTAAATTTTATAACAATGCAAAATATAATTATACAGAAATTATGAAATTAGTCATAAAATAAATGAAACAATATTATACAAAGATTTATAAAACTATTAGAAAGATCTAAAAAATTTTGACCCAAAAAAAAAAAGGTTTCTAAAAAATACCAAAAACTACAAATAAAAAAAGATATCAAATATGTCATAATACATAAAATTGTAACTATATGTTACTAATAACACCCTAATATATTATTAAAATAAATTGTGTACATGTTTTATTGAAATTAAAGAAGTGATGTAAATTTTAAGATTTTTTTTCTCTAAGTAGCGAAGAAAACTCGCAATACAAAAACTGGTATCTAACACAGAGACTTCAAAAAGTGCACACATAGTGCGAGAAAGGGAAAAATAACAAGAATCAGCTATGAAAGTCATATTGATAAGTCTAATTTAATATATAATTATTAATATCATTTTGGTTTATTTTCTAACCATTTTACCTCAAAATTTTATCGTATTGCTTGCTTTTGCTCTTTTTCACTTCTATTGCCACTTCTTTGTAAAAACACTCATTTTGTGCTCAATCGTGCTAGGTTTTATCATTAACATCAACAAGTGAATGCAAGATTCACCAAACAAAAGCAAAAAGAGGGGCAAAGCATAGCAATTTACATGGCTAAAGCAAGAACACAAACAAGTTCATGCACAATTCATTTCTTGTTATGGAATCATCACGAAGCATCTTGGGAGTGGGAAAAACAATTTTTAAAGTTTTGAAACAAAATTTTTTCTGAAAAGTTTTCCTGTTTTATGCTTTAGAGTCGGCTTTAGTGCCTCCAAGAGTTCGGGGCCTTTGTACGGGGATGTAAATACTGTCGGCCAACAAAAAGATTGCCTATTTTCTAAAGTTTTAACCTTTAGTCTTTTAAAATTTTCAATAAAAAAAAACAGAGAGAGAACTTATCATCATGCTTTTAAGGCAATTTTTCTACACTTTTTTAGCTTGTTTACTTTAATTAGATTTGAATAACCTAATAATCAATTGTTTTTGTGTTCTAATTGCAAAACACGATCTAATCCAAGGCGCTATCTTGATAAAACCATGGTATTTGACTTCACTAGTTAGCATGGTTGTTTTACTTTTCTTTCTGATTAAAAGATGCTTAAATTTGAATAGATTGCATTAAGATTATCATTTACATAATAGATTTTAAAGAGTTATGCCTAAGTCTAAATAAAAGAAAAATATAATAAAAATAGAGGGAGAGAATCACTAAGCACCGCTATCCTGTTAAAAACGTCTATCATTTGGATATGTGCTATGGTGTGATAGTTTCGTGCCATGGTACCTCGAGCAAGTAGATCTGCAGGGGTGTTTCAACACCAGGTACCCCCCCAAAGCTCGCTACAAGGGGTGCTTAGAAAGCTAACAAGGAGCCAAGCACCCCCCCCCCCCCCCCCCCCCCCCCCAAAAAAAAAAAGGAAGAGGAAAACATCTCTAGCACCACTATTCCACATAAGCAATTTTAAGATATGTGCTACCCATTAAGAGGGCGTCTCAGTGGTGGCTTCTCTTACTTATGGGTCATCGCCCAGGAGTCAGAGTTTGATTCTCACTGAAGATATACTCGGGAAGTCATAATGAAGGCATCTCAGTGGTGGCTTCTCTTACTTATGGGTCATTGCCCAGGAGTCGGAGCTTGCTTCTCGGTGAAGATATACTCATGAGCCAAAATTGACTCGAGCAAATAAATTCCTCAGGAAAAAAAAAATTTTAGTTTTGGGCATACTTGATAAGTCTTGTTATGAATGATATGATTTTAGTCCTCTATTCAGTTTGAATGTCTTGAGATTAGAAAGAATGGATAAACTTAATTTGCTTAGCTAACTTTTAAACTCTGTCACCAAGGTAATTGATAGATTTTTTCCTTCGAAAAGATGGTTTTGCTTTTAGAACCTTTAACCTTGATCCTCGGTCATTCTTTTCTAATAAAAGTGCACTTGCTTTAAATTGTCGAAGAATTCTTAAAAAGCATGAGATCCTGCTCCTTAATGTTCACCCTTACTCGAGGACGACCAATTTTTAAGTTTGGGGGTATTTTGATAAGTTTAATTTAATATATAATTATTCATATCATTTTGGTTCATTTTCTATCCATTTTACCTCAAAATTTTATCGCTATTGCTCGTTTTTTGCTATTTTTTGCTTCTATTGCCATTTCTTTGCTAAAACACTCATTTTGTGCTAAATCTTACTAGGTTTTATCATTAAAATCAACAAGTGAATGAAAAATTCACCAAAAAAAAGTAAAAAGAGGGGCAAAACATAGCAATTTACATGGCTAAAGCAAGAACACAACAAGTTCATGCACAATTCTTTTCAACTTGCAAAAAGGGGTGGCCAAATGTACAAATCAAGTGCAAGGATGGATTAAGAAACACATTAACATGTCCAAGTTGATGTTTGGTATGGAAAAAGCCAAAAAAAATGAAGAAAAATAAGCAAGAACAGCAGCTGCAGAGAATGAACAATAAGCCCGCACAATTCACTTTAACTTGCAATTTTGTGTGGCAAAAAGAACAAATCAAGTGCAAGGATGCTCTGTACACTTCAAGTCAATGTTAATGATGATGTCAAGGATAATGTTTGGATGGAAAAAGCCGAAAAAAATGAAGAAAAATAAGCAAGAACAACAGCTGCAGAGAATGTACAACAACCATGAACAATTTACTTCAACTTGCAAATTTGGGAGGAAAAATGGACAAATAAGGTGAAAGAAATTCTTGTACACTTCATTAACATGCTACAGAACTGGGTGGTGCAAAGCATGAAAAAATTAAAACAAATCAGCGACTTGTTGAAATCTGCAGAACTGGGTGGCAAAGAATGAGGTGCAATGAGCTTTAAGTTTGCAATTTTTTGTTTTTTTTTTTTTAATTCCAACCTTATGTACTATATATTAGGATGCTTAGAAGGTGTTTTACCATCATTCAATCCAGAAAAATCAAATAGAAAGTAGAGAAATAAGGTAGAAAATCGTAGGAAGAAAGAAGGAGGAGAAAAGAAGAAGTTTGGTATGAAATTTTGCATTTTCAAGTTCTTTTCTATCCTTCTCTTTATTAAGTTTATGAATTTTGTGTTAAATATGTCTTATATTAAGTTTATCATGAACTAATTTTGTTATTCCAAGGCTAGATGTAGCCTAAGTTGTAATATACACTCATTTCTAATTCAACATATTCAATGTTTTGTTATTGCGTTGTTGAAGTGTTTATCATTGTTCTCCATGAGTTTTAAATGTTTGATCACCATTCAAGACCTATAATGATTCATAATGAATTCCAGAGGAGATTTATGATGATTGCTAAGGTGATAAGCACCACAAATTAAGCGAATACTCGAGAGAGATTAACGCGATTTGTATAGTTTTTAAGTGAAAATCATAGAGCTTTAAAAACTCTTTTCTTATTTAAATTCATGCACGAGAGTGATGGGTTAATACGTAAAAGAGCATGCCAAATGTTGCTCGAGAGAGAATATTTAGTAAATTAGGATTTTCAACCATCGACAAGTAGTAACAACTTGAATAACGAGAATAGAAAGGCGTATTGATGCAACTGGGTGAAATCGGATGCGTTGGATATTATTAAATCATAAAAACCAACTAAAAAATTAGTAAAATTTTCATAAGAATTTGTAAACAATTTTTGTTCCTTTTTATTTTGTGCTATTTCATTTCAAAAACTATAATTTTCAATCTTTCAAATAGCACTAAAGCTACTAATTTCAGTACTCACTCAATAACAATCCTCGTGGGAACGATACTCTACGTATTCTGTATTACTTGATACGACTTAGTGCACTTGCTAAGAATGCGCAAAGTAAGCATCAAGTTTTTGGCGCCATTGCCGGGGATTGTCTCTATTTGAGTGATATCGATACCAACTAGTTTTTGTGCTAATTTGAAATTGTTAATAATTTATAAATTTTGTTTAAATTTGAAATATAAATCTCTTTTCATTCATTTATTTTATTTGTAAAGATAATTCTTAAAAATAAATAAATGAATAAATGAATTCGTATATACCTCCCTAAAAAATTGTTAGTTTTGTGTTATTTTGTTATTTTTCTTATATTTTGTCTTTATTTTTATTTTTATTTTTCTTATAAGTTCACTTTGTTAGGGTTTTAAAAGTAAAATGTGATATTTTTAAAGTTTTTGAAAACATTAGGGTTACTACCCCCCCTTTTTAAGTTTGTGTTTTCTTAACTTTTATTTTAGATTGTTGTATTTTTAGGTTTTCTGATTAATTTTAACTTTATTTTAATCTTTTTTTAGTCATCTAGATAAGTTTTTCAAAGTTAGGTTTGTTATCCTAAAATTTTTCAAAACCTTTACTATTACTAATACCCCTTTCTTAAAATTCAGTTTTCAAAGGTTGTTGTCTTAATCTTTCTCACAAAATTTTTTTTTTTTCCTCTAACACTTAGGTTTATTTATTTATTTTAGTTTAAAGTGATAAAAATGATGGCTTGCTACAACTTTATAAGACCTCAATACCAAGCTGTATTTAATGCATTATCTGCTCAACTTTCACTAATTCAAGACATGATTATTGCTAGTACTCCTAGATGTGAATTTTGTGTAGGTAACCATGCTAGTATGGAACGTCAAATGGGTAATAGCTTTTCTTCATCAGGTTTTGAGCAATATAGCTTTATGAGACCTCAATATCAAGCTGTACCGAGACAAAAACTGAGCATTCATGAAATTACTGCATTATCTGCCCAACTTTCACAAATTCAAGAACAATTAAATGACATAACTGCTGCTAGTACTCCTAGATGTGAATCTTGGACAGATAACCATGCTAGTATAGAATGTCAATTAGGTCATTGCTTTTCCTCATGGGGTTTTGAACAAGGTAATTACATGTCAAATTTTAACCAACCCGAGTACAATCCCTACTCTAGCACTTATAGTCAAGAACGGATGGATCCTTCTTGGAATAATCACAAAGCATCTTGGTCACCCACTTATCCGTCTCAAGAAAAGAACAATGACTTAGAAGAGACATTTAGGGAATTCATGGAAACTGTGAGTGACCTAAAAAGCCAAAGAACCACCATCCAAAATCCTGAACCTCAACTAGGGACTACAATAGAGGAACAGCCGGAGAGGTATGAAGAATATCTGCCTAGCAATACCGTCACCATTCTAGGGACCATAGCATTGAGGGATAAAGGCACATTAAAAGAACCACCTCAATGTGACATAATCCCCTTAATCGACTCATCACCACCAAGGACCAAACCTATCTTTACCGACCCACTACCACTAGTCATTGAAATAGAATGTCAAGCTTATTTGACATGGTTAGAGATTTTTGAAACTATGGATGTCTCGGAGAGGAATTGTAGAAAAGATCTGAAAAAAAAAAATCTAGATTGTGGCAAATTAGGCCCAAGAATCTCAAGATTAGAGAAGGCGGAAGTGGTCGTATAAAGAAGGGAACAAGGAAGATCCATGGAAGAAAATGGTCATTGTGGGTGAATGGTGGAAACTCTATTCTCCTTCAAGACACGGGATAGATCCACTCAAAGAGTCGAGCTATCGACTATAACCAAAAGCGCTTCTTGGGTTGCCTCCCAAGTGCTCTTTTCCTTACTTCTTTTATTTTAGTTTCCTTTTATTTTTATTATATTCTCATGTTTCTATATATTTTTTGAAACATGTATTTTACAACAAGTTTTGGGCTAGCAAGATGTCAACATAAACCATCAATAAGCAATCCTCAAATCTGGAAAGTATCACTCGCCTCACTTAATCTTTGTAGTTCTTTTAATCTTAAGAACAATGTTAACTCTAAGTTTGGGGGTGGGAAAAGCAATTTTTAAAGTTTTGAAACAAAATTTTTTTCGAAAAGTTTTCCTTTTTTATGCTTTAGAGTCGGCTTTAGTGCCTCCCAGAGTTCGGAGCCTTTGTATGGGGATGTAAATAGTGTCGGCCAAAAAAAGGATTGTCTATTTTCTACAGTTTTAACCTTTAGCCTTTTCAAAATTTCATTAAAAAAAAGAGAGAGAACTTATTATCATGCTTTTTAGGCAATTTTTATACTCTTTTTTTTTTTTGATAAGTCAGTGCATATATATAAAAAAAACGCACCGATGTACGTCTATACATGAGTACGAGGGGCGTACCCCAAGCTGGCCGAAGCCTACAAAAGCAATAAGAAAAAAAAAAGGAAAACACGCAAAAGCAACAAATAGAAAATACAAAGGAACATCAAAGAAACTCCGAAGTACAGACCTCTAAAAAAGAAGACAAGGAAAAATAATGAGTATATCAATACATCAAAGTAAATCCGAAGCAAGCGAGACAATAAAAATCAAGATTTCTTCTTGCCCTTAGATTTCTTGTTGCTAACTTGAGGTTGCTTCTTCGAAGCCGCTCCAGTCATCCGACATTCAATCTGAGGCTGAACCGCTGAATTCTCTTCAGGCTCAACAGTAGTAGCAATGTCCATAGTGTCAAAAGACGTGTCCCGGTCACTATAACCCACAGCACAGTTCTTGGAATACTTGCTCGACTCAAGTCCTACTTACTGGTAGACGAATCAGATGCAACACGAAACTCTAAGAGGCACAAACAGTCCTCAGCCCAGTCCGAACAACCAGGCTAGGGAGAAGAAACCGGGGCCCTAAAGGGCCCGGTAGAGGAACCCGAAGGCCCATGGCCTTCGGGAAGTCCAGCGCTACAGGTCCACGGGGTCCCACCCCCAGTTCTGGGCCTTGAGACCCAGAACGCGTAGGATCCCCCCCAACGGCATGGGGGGGCGTGATAGGCCTAGTCCGGGCACTCAAATTCAGCCTAGTAGGTGATGGAAGTGTGGGCCAAGTAGAGGAAGGTAGGCCCGCAACCCGTGGCCCATCCCGATCATCCATCTCAGCCCGCTGCCCATTACCGACAAGCCCATCTCGTGGCCCATTGACCTCAGCCTGCCCAACAGCAACCACAGGCCCAATTGTTGGCCCATTTGAAACCCCACCCTCACCTTCTTGCATCCCAACCCCTAGCCCAACACGAGCCCTCAATGGGGCGTCCTGTGCCGGCCCCAGGGCGGGCTCCACGCCACCTCCCATGGCGGCGTCCTCTTGAGTCACCTCCTGGCCCGCGGGTGCTTTAGCCGCCGCATTCTTGCGGCTGCGGTTCTTCTTTTTCTGGCGATTTTTGCTGGCCCTTCCAGCCGGCTTGTCAGTTGGGGACCGATTCTTTAGGGTCTTGGCATGAATGACCAAAAACATGGCACGTTGTACAATGTTTAGGGAGACACTCATATGTAACCTCAATAGGAAACAACTCATTCGCTCCATTGTCAACGAGCAATTGCTTGATCGGTGCCACCTTAGTGTCAAGTTGTACACAAACCCTAGCATAACTCATCCCTGTTGCCTCAAAAGTAGGCTTGTCCATGTGAAAGGGAGTACCAACACCACTAGCAACAGCGCTAAGTGCATCAGGTGTCCACATAGACGCGTGCAAACCATGGAGTCTACTCCAAATAGGCGAACTAGGAAAGTCATACGAGGGATGTTTTCCGCTCCAACGTTTAAGGTAGAGAGTGTAACCTTTGAGATGCCAAGGGCCACCCCAAAGGACCTTCTCCGATGCCTCAATAGTGTTGAACCGGAAATAAAACAAGTTGTCATGAAAGAGAACACATTCAAGGCCTTTTGAACCCCATAGTAGTTTTGCTATAGCTACACCACAGGAATACGAAACCCGACCTCCAATAGTACAACCCACAAGGGTGCGGTCCCATCTCTCCACAGTGGGCCCCGAATCATGACCAACGGTAGATGTAACAACCTTACCATCGTCATGCGTAGGGGGGACAAAATGCAACGAAAGCTCATTGTTAATGGTTGAAGTAGAAGCTATATTTCCCCCATCATGTTGAGGCTCATAATAAATGTAATTCGGAACTGGGGACTCAGCTATGAAGCTCACTAAGTTCCAAAAAAAGATAGAAAATCTGAATTATTATGCACACTCACCAGAAACCACCACAAGCCACCCAAGTGTTGGGAAAAAGATATGAATTTTGTTGAAAAATAGACTCTGATGCCGACTATTGGGTTCACAGTTCTCAACTATGGTCACAACAATAGGCACCTATTAGAGCACTTAGAGTAAGAGACTCTTCTCTCTACCTAAGCCCCCGGTCGGAGAGTCACGCTTCGTGACACCTCACGTGCGAGAGTTCCCGGGAATAAGTTTATCTCTATAAACCTTTTGCCCTAATACCGGTTGTTGGGATGAATTTCAAAATTCTCCCTAAAGATTACGCAGCGGAACAGGTTTAGAATTCATAACTCTAAACCTAGGGTTGATTTTATTCCTAATTTTAAATCTATTGAATTAAATTCATAATTTAAATCATCAGATCAAAATTCTGAATTTAGATCTACAGGCCTTTTACTCTAATACATTCATAACAATACATAAACTTAAACAAACATAATAACGAATACTATAAATAAATAGAAAAGTGAAACTGAAAGAAGAAGGAAAGAAGAACATACCTGGAATTGCTCCTATAATAAAGAAAACCAGAAAGACAATAATATTATTCAAAATCAAGACCACGAGACCTTCTATGCAATGACCTCGAACTGCCCGGATGGTGGGCTCCGAAAAATATTAAACTAGGTCTCCGAAACAATTTCAGAAATCCTAAAGAAATATTTTGACTTCAATATCAAACCTCAGAATAAGCCCCTCTATTTATAGAAATATACCGGAGCGAAACAAATCTAATTTTAATCGAAAAAGGATTCTCAGTTTAAAACAAAAACGCAGCGTTTAGTTTTAAAAACAACTCAAAACACGTCGTTTCATCGTCCCAAATTCCCGCTTGTTATTTTAATTCAAAACGCGTGACACGTGTCAACACGTGATTGGTCCCCACGTGGGGACGCGGATAGCCCCGGTGGGCGTCCCAGTGCGTGATACGTGTCGCGTGCTGGTTCGTTGGATCCGGTTCACGCGGATCGCTACTGTGTAGGTTTTTCTTTGTATATATTTTTTTTATTTTGCTTTGTTTCCCACATATAAAAATTCATCTTATGAATTTTAATTTTTAAAAATTATTTAATTTTAAAATGTTATTCATCTCATGAATAATATTTGACAAAATTAATTTACCCATCTTATGGATAAATAATTCATCTCATAAATTCTTTAATATTTTTCTAATGGCAATAAATACAGAGGCCTATGCAGGGACCCCAGGGACAATTTAAATCTAGCTCCAAATGGGTTAAATTAAATCATCTCATGAAATTAATGTAATCACCATTTAAAGAGACTTAATTCCACTAAATAAATCTCACTGCACTCCAGACTTAAATTATTTATTTGATATCTCCCTAATATACTGTTGTTATGATCCAAAAATCCGAGGCATGAGCTGAGGGTGGCTGTGTTGCTGTCCTACTGTTATGCTACTATTGTTAGCTGTCGTGTGCTGCTTTGGTGACTGTCTTGCAGCCATTTAATGATCATTTAGTGTAGGGAAGTTGTATTAGCTTATTGATATTGTCACTAGAATGAGTCTTGATGTAATTAGTTGCATAAGTCTCTTGTTAAGTCATGTAATAAGTGAACTCTAGTGTCATGTAGCCTAGGTGGTCATTGGCCGGTCAAGGTTGGCGGCTAATTAGTTAGGTGGCGGGTAAGTCGGTTAGGCCATGGTTCCAAATGCATTGTATCTCTAGATATTTTTAGTCTTAAGTCATCCTAGGAGGAAGTAGTATAAATAGATGGCTCTAGCTTGTATTCATAACAACTTTGATGAATGAATTTGATATCTTTTGATATCTCTATCTACTTCTCATCTTATTTCCCTTCTTATCTCATCTAAACTCTATATTCTCTTCTCATCTCATACTCTCACTATCCCAACCAAGGTTGAGGACTAAGAAGAATCTTTGAAACCTTAACAATTGGTATCAAAGCCTTGATTTGGCTTCCAAATCAAGCTCTAAATCAGAAAAAAAAAAAAATTTACAAAATCCAATTAATTGTGTTGTAGTTAATCAAAAAAAAAAAAAAAAAACAATTTGATACTGATTTAGTTCAGTTTATGTGATCAGAGTTCAATTCTGAATTTTGAATTTGTAGATTGGCGGTTACTGCATTATTGACCTGCGCATTCCTTGTGGAGTTGCTTTCGGTTGGGATAAAATTGATTGAATTACATTGAAGAAAGTTCAATTGATCGGTAATTGTTGATTACATACAACATCAAAGCTGATTCCGATTGAATTCAGTAGGATCGATCAAGCATTTGCTGCTGAACTTGAGTGCTGAAGCAAGCATTAGTTGCTGAGTTGTCGCTGAGCATAATTGTTCTTGATCAATTATTCATTTGATCAGTTGGAGAAGAAGTTTAAAGTGAGCTATTTGATCCACATTACACTTGATCATCATCAGGAGATCAGAAACAAGCTGAATTGAGGTGATTTCAGATTCTACAATTCAGAAATTGGGGTTGAGGTGACTGTTTTCTGAACTACAAGTTACACTCTTGAACCGAATCTGCTTTTGTTGCTGAATAGTGATGTAATTGTGTTGATAAGCATAGAAGTGGTGAGAGTTATCAGAATCAACGTTGAATTCTTAAGAATTATATGTTATTGAGTCGAGATTTTCTTAGGCGAAAATCTGACAACGAACTGAACACCGAAAGTGTTGAAATCCGATTTCATCCTTGAAGATTGTGGTGAATCGTGTGTTTAAATCATCATTACAGACAAAAATCGAACCTAATTCAGATTCTTAGTCTGAATTATTCAAGAAAACACCTCTGTTAGGGTTTGTTCGAATTTAGGGTTCGTTCGCGAATTCTGCAAGTTGTGGTTTGTAATCAGTGACGTTTGTCGAACCGTTATCAATGGATTGTTTGTGCGAATGAAGGAGTAGAACTTTATTAAGCAATCAGTTGTGGAAGAGTTGCGAAACAAGTCTCCCTCTTCTGCGAATTTCGAACTCATATCTTGCGAACTGAGTTGTTCCATATTGAAGTTGTTGTTCATTGTCAATATGGTTGAGTCGATTGAGCAGTTGAAGAAATTAAGGCAAGAATATTTCCAGAAAAGGAGACAAGAATGGGACGAAAAGATTCAGCGACTTATGATTCAGCATTGTTTAGCTTATCCTAACATCAGTCGTGATTGTGCTGATGTTCTTGATGCAAATGAGTTTCTGGAGCTAGCGGATAGCGTTAGACAACGGAAGTTCCGTGTTGAGCGAAATGAGAGAGTGGAATCTGTTGCCGTTGGAGATGAACTTGTCCCCGATAATGCCGAAATTGATGAACACAAGTTAGAAGAACCTGAGTTTGAACAAGGTGATCCTTATGATGACTCTTTGCTTGAATTAGAGTATCTTGCCGATGTTAAGGCACAATATGACACGCAACCGGAATGGGAATACAATTTTCATGTCAAAGGAAAGTTAAAGAATGCAAAGAGTAAAGTGAAGAGGAATCATCTTAACGACGCATTGAAAGATTTTTGGGGTAAAAAGACGTTTACTAAGCAGAAATTGAAGCATGACAAGTCAGTGACTGAGTCATGGTCTTCAAAGGATGATTCGATGCTACAAGTGGGTCACTATGAAGTCGTTGCAAGCAATCAAGCAGAGAACTATGCAGACCCGAAGTATTCTGCTAAAAAATTCGATGCTACTGCTGTAATACCACTGGATACATCATCAAATCTATTAAGTGTTACTCCATGGCAAGCTGGTATGCAGAATCAAAGCATCTTCACTGCTGATCTACCACATTCTGTTGAGAAATCCATTGTTGCTGCTGTGGCACTACCTGATGCAGGACAAGGTGTGATTTTGAATGGAAAAAATGTGTGTCCCAATACATACTCTTATGATGAGTTGCCTCCTGATCCGAGAGAAGATTCTCAAGCTTATATGAAGCCAAAAAGAGTTAAATTTCTGCTGAAAAGAATTACTCAAGCCGCGAGAGTGCGTTTTAAGGTTCAACGAAGAAGAAACATGGTGCCCATACAAGCAATTGATTTGTTGGTGGTGTATAAATTCAAAAAAGTGCTGAAACAAAATTCTGTGCAAACCCAAATCAGTACAATCAATGCCTTAACTGAGGAAATTGATGTTGGGAGTCCCTTGGATCCGGGCAAAAATGAATTACACATGTTTGAAGAAGCTAGGAAACCGGTGCTGCTGTTTGATGATGAAGAACTCGGTGTCAGTGCAAGCATTGGTGGAAAAATGATAGAGGCTGTGGGTCATTGTGAAGTTAACATCAAAGCCAACGATAAAGATAGGGATTATATAAGTCGCAAGCTGCATAATTCTTGTGACAATGAAGCTTCCATTATCCTGGAATTAGTGTTGCTTCGGCTCATACAAACGCGTTTACTTGAAGGGATGGTAATTGTTGCTAGTTGTTTGATGAACGATGGATGGTTTGAAGAGGTGTTGGGCCTTAGGTATGACCACATAGCTGGTGTGCAAAGCCAAGCAAAGACAAAGTTGACAACATATGAAAATGGGAACGAATAGCAACTACAGCTTTTTTATCAGAAGCAGATATTGAATGTGTTTGGGGTGATGTGCTGGAGTGGTTCTGAATGGAAAAGTCATATGCATAAGCTTCAATATTTCCTTAATGTTTGGATGGAAAATATCAATGCAAGATTGAAGAAAAGTTCAGCTAAAATTAGAGTAAAAATCACCAAGGTAGCTGGGGACAGAACAACTCTGTGTTGGAAGAAGTTTTCAGCTATTCAAGAGCTCGGTTGGTGTCTCCACTTGTTATATTTGTTACTTATGCTTGTGTTGGTTGACAATAAAGCAAAGCTTGATCATGTGAGGTATGTTTGGTGGTTGGATGACAAGGGATCCAAGGAAGACTTGAAAACAGGCTGGAAGGTGTGAGCTGCAGCATTGACAGTCTCGATTGGAATGTTTTGGGTGTTCAAGTTATGACATTGTGCATTTGGCATTCAACATTGGTTTATGAACTCTTAGTTGGTGTGATCTATGCAAGAGTTTGGGAAGAAAAGGCTGGTGCTTTCATATCTTACAAGCTTACAATCAAGATTCAAGCAATAGAAGAATTAGTGGCTGCTGAAATTTTTTGGAGAATTACAATTCCTTCTCTGTCAGCAGTAAATGAGTTGTTCAGATTAAGTTTGGTTGGTTCTATTATGGCTTTTGGAAGGTGTAATAACTTGTTCGCATCAATGAGCTTCCATCTGAACAAGGATCGAGCTGAAATTGGTAATAATTGCAGCTTTGGGATGTTTGGGTTAAACACTGCTGAATTTCTGGGTTCTGTAGCTCAACTTGTGGAATTGGGAAGCAATCAAGTGTTTGATGAGCTTGGTCTAAGTTGTTTTAGTAAGTGGATGTTTAAGCAATACAAATTTTGGATAAGATCCAAGATGAAAGAGTTGCAGCTGTTTTCTTATGGAATCTCAATGTGTTTGGACACCATGATTAAAATATGGGGCTGTGTCATCTGCAATGGGGAATGTTTACAAGCAAAATTTGATGCTTGGTTCTCTTGGTTTGAGTTTGGAAGGCCTCTCGACATGCTTAAGGACTTCATATGCAGTCTTATGGGTTTAATGACATTTACATTCTGTTATGCAGCTTACTACAAGCAGAAATTCAGAAGTAATGAGATGTTTTTGGGTTCTCTGCAGCAAGTTGGTGCTTTGAGATGTATTAACTGCATCAAGTTGTGCCATGGGTTGGTTGTTGAGGTTTGGCTGGTTTGGTTGATCAGTGTAGACCACCCGAAGGGGTACAATCCATCCACACGAAGGCCTTGTGCAGAACGAGCATCGTATAATATGTTCTGCTGCATTTACCAGCTGCAGAAATTCAGCAAGAAATTCAACACTTCAGTTATCTTTTCATAAGCAATAAGTGTCCTTCATTCTTTCAACTCTCTTCTATTCTTGAGGATAAGAATGTTTTCAAGGGGAAGGGAATGTTATGATCCAAGAATCCGGGGCATGAGCTGAGGGTGGCTGTGTTGCTGTCCTACTGTTATGCTGCTGCTGTTAGCTGCTGTGTGCTGCGTTGGTGACTGTCTTGCAGCCATTTAATGATCATTTAGTGTAGGGAAGTTGTATTAGCTTGTTGATATTGTAACTAGAATGAGTCTTGATGTAATTAGTTGCATAAGTCTCTTGTTAAGTCATGTAATAAGTGAACTCTAGTGTCATGTAGCCTAGGTGGTCATTGGCCGGTCAAGGTTGGCGGCTAATTAGTTATGTGGCTGGTAAGTCGGTTAGGCCATGGTTCCAAATGCATTGTATCTCTAGATATTTTTAGTCTTAAGCCATCCTAGGAGGAAATAGTATAAATAGATGGCTCTAGCTTGTATTCATAACAACTTTGATGAATGAATTTGATATCTTTTGATATCTCTCTCTACTTCTCATCTCCTTTCCCTTCTTATCTCATCTAAACTCTATATTCTCTTCTCATCTCATACTCTCACTATCCCAACCAAGGTTGAGGACTAAGAGGAATCTTTGAAACCTTAATAACTGTATTGATGACAACAACCCCTCCACTAGATGTCCATGACAAAGGATAAATATAACCACTACCATTATCCTTCTCACAGCTTCTCCATTAGTTACTGACTCGCCCTTCACTGAATAATTCACTTATACTTGAACATATTCACAGTATAAATTCCAAATGTCAAACACTTGGAATACTTTGGCCAAAGTTTCCAAACCATTCAAATATTTGCGAATCAACTAAGGGGACATCTGTATCTCATAAGAGACTGTAGATTCCTTATTGAATAGATGATCCTTGTCACACTTCACGCCGCTATCCAGTGTACGTGGGATTTCAGTCATTCGTTTTAGACCTTACTTATAGTACACCAAAGTAACTAACGCTCAATGCACAAGTCTAGAATACCCTCAGGATTTAGAGTCGTCGTTCAAATAGTACAACGTGAATCACTCATCTACGATAGTAGTCTAGAAATAAGTAACCCACATGGTCCAACTCAGTGTGTCAAACACACTAACCTAACACTTTTGGATCTCCATCCACATGACCAAGACAAGTCATCTAAAGTGTCACGTTATAGTCTTAACATACAAGTGGTCCAAACTTGTCTTCGACTACGAGTCTTTCAAACAACAATCCATATCATTTGTTCCAAGTTTATCTGTGGCTTAGTCTTATAAACCGCTTAGAACAAACATGTAAATTGTAGTATGAGGACTACACCCATCTCATGGATGCCTCCCGAAAGAAAATCACACGCAGTATAAATGCTCAAATACACAAATTTAACTAGGAAACGACTGGAACTTCAATTTTATTTATTAATTAAAATAATATATCCAGAATAAATCTGGATTTTGGGACACTGTTCCTAACAATCTCCCACTTGTCCTAAATCTAATTTATGACAAAGTCCATGCTCAGCCCTTTTAAGTTTGAACCAAAAAGCCACTGAGCCTTACCCTTAGTGAGCACAATTACTCTATTGTGAAGTCAGCAATACAATACTGCTTGACATTCCCCTCACTAATGGCTCCCACTCCACGGGTAAAGACATACTTAGACATCGAACGTCTATCATATTAATCTGACTGGAAGTCTTAAATCAGTATAACCAACTGGAACCAGCTCATCACCTTGAAAGATCAGCATAGGATCTCTAGTTCTTCTCAAGAGCTAGAGAAAATATTTCACTGCCACCTAGTCCATTGGACCCAAATTAGACTAACACCTGCATACTATCCCATAGCATGGCAGACATCAAGTCTCGTGCACAACATGGCATACCTGAGGCTTCCACTGCCAAAGCATATGAAATATTCCTCAATTGCTCCTCCTATTGAGGTGTCCTAGAACACTACTCAAAAGAGATAGGGACTCCATGCTATACCTTGACAACGTCTTGTCAATATAAGTGGCTAGGTCAAGACCCAACATCTTATTCTTACGACCTCGCAGAAGCTTAATCCTAAGAGTGGAGCTGGCTTCTTCTATGTCTCTCATATTTAGCTATCATGACAACCAAGTCTTTACAGCTTATGACACCCCTACATCATTCTCAATGGGTAGTATATTGTTGACATACAATACCAAGAAAGTCACTACTTTCTCTTAATGTCGGTTGTACACGCATGGTTCGTTTAACCAATTGCTCAAAACTATAAGACTTAACTGCTTCATGGTGGCTAAAAGGATCAGATTCAATGCCACGATCAACCACTAAGGCTCCTGCTATGAACCTGTCAGGTGTCCTGACAATCCTCCCACCACACCTAAGCTCTCGTGTACCTAGAGCATTCTCGTTCCTTCAGTAGGTGCATCTAATGCCCCCACTATAACTTAAGTTGTGTCTAGCTGTTCAGAATTATTGTTATTTTTCTTTAATACTATTTTGTTTTTGTTTTGTAGCTTACTTGCAAAATTTTTCTCCAAGTATTTTACATTGTATTTAAAAACCTTTTTGATCAAAAGAACTGTAGAAAAGACCGTCTTAGTTCCTTTTATCAGCAACACCATTCTACTGCGGTGTACCCAGAGCAGAAAGCTGAGATTTTATCTCATTTACAGTTAGGAATTCCAAAAATTCGCCCGAAAAATATTTACCACCTCGATCTGATCGAAGTGTCTTAACTTGTTTACCTAATAGCTTTTAAAATTCAGCTTTGTACTCTTTGAACTTTTCAAAAGAGTCCGATTACTGTCTAATTAGGTAAACATATACATGCCTTGAGTAATCATCACTAAACGTGAATAAGTACTCATACCCACCTCTTGCCTAAACACGTATTGGTGCACATACATCTATGTGAACCAGCTCTGGCAAGCCACCAACCTTGTACGTTGGTGCCATGTGTAGGCAATATCACAATCAGGGTGTTTTCTTTTAGAAGACTGAACAAGTGAACTTACATTAAATTCATTTAAACAATTACCATAGTTTTGACAAGGAAATAACATGAATAAACAATTCATTCATATACATTTGCAAATAAACAATTTATTTGTCATATTAAAATCTCCATTATCAAAATCAATTGAATAACAATTATTCATAAAACAAGACATAGAAATCAAATTCCTATGCAGAGAAGGTTTAAATAATCAATCATTTAAAACAAAACTCTATCAATCCTTTAAATAATCAATCCCTGACCATCAAGTACAACACCCATCGTGTAGCCTTTAGCTTAGCCTGAGCTCCTGTAACATATTACAGATATGGTCAGTTGAACCTAAGTTCACCCACCAGGGAACTGGTGGACTCTCAACAGCGCATGACTTAACTAAGTGAGATATCAATATACCTTCACCAGATAGCTTAGCAGTCTTTGAAGGAAGAATAGCTATGTACTTAGTGTAGTTTGTCCTCCAATGGCCTAGTTTGCAAAAGAAACACTTTTCTTTTACTGACTTTCTTATGAACTTGGTTGCTACAATAACAACCTTGCCCTTTCCTTTCTTTCTAGTAGGTCCCTTGTGAGTAATAACTAAGTCTAACTTATTTTTCAAGGCAAAGTAATTTGGTTCAGTGAGTACATTATTTATTTGAAATCAAGTGTAGTTTGCCAGCCGTATCCATATTAAAAAATACTGTAAATGCAAACAATCGTGTAACTACCTTACATGAGTCATGTATAATTCAGTGATATATATTCTTTCAATTTAGCATACACAATAAGTCAGATATCCACCAAACTGTACTATCATGCATACAATTATGACCCAAACACACCACTTCTTACTCCCCGGCAGCGGGGTCATACGAAGCTAGTTCAGGTGAGAACTATTCTCAATTAACCTGTTTTTCTTGTAACTCTTACTAAACATGATTAACTCACTACTTTACCTTAGTCTCTAACATGACACAACAAAGCTCCTCGGGGAGGCTAATGCATCACGCTAGTCAAGTGTAAACCATTACCTAAACCTCCATACAAATACACGAAATACTCCACAGCAGCGTGGTCGCATCACTTCTTTGCACTTTGGTTTATCCTAAAGAAGTCTAACCCTGTAATTTGCAAACCGACATCCTCCGCAGGGAGGTCTACCAATCTACTATACTGCTAGACCAGTAATGGAGACCGTGAGGTTACAACAATTGAAAACTCGCTCCCACTTGATTTTTATAACTAGTGGTTTCTAATTAACTTGCATTTACAACCTAGATTATCTCATAATCCCCTTTAGAATCTCATTCTAAGATTAACCAAAATTAATTAATTAATTTATTCAAAATATTATCGATTTACAGTATAGATTATTTCATAATCTTACATTAGAATCTCATTCTAAAATCCAATCAATAAATTAATTAATTAATTTTAATTAAACAATACCAACATCTATTTAGATTATCACATAATCTACTTTTCAAAATCTAATTCCAAAATTAAATTAAAATTAATTTTATTTAAAAACAATAGCAATTTTGTGCTTAGACTGTCCCATAGTCTATTTTTCAGAATCGTATTCTAAAATCAAACAAGCTTAGACTATCCAATAGTCTAGTTTAGAATCTTATTCTAAAATTTAATTAACAAAATTTAACTTTTATTTTAAAAATAAAGTTAACTAAGACTATCATATAGTCTATTTCAGAATTTTATTCTAAAATAATTTCAAATAACTTTTATTTAAAATACTCTAATTCACAACTTAAATTATCACATAATCTAATTTAGAATCATATTCTAAAAAGAAAATTAGTTAATAATATAATTAACTAAATTATTATGTAAATCAGTATTGACATCTACACGTCCAAATAAAAATAAAATTTATTTTTATTAATTCTAACATGATGACGTCAGCGTCGGGCTGACGCTGATGTCGTTAGATTTTTTTTAAAAATAAATTTAAAATTAAAAAATTTAATTTTAAAATAAATTAAATTAAATCTCATTAAATCAATTTTATCCGATTTCGTATAAAATAATTGAATCTAATCTCATTAGATCAACTTTATCCAATATTAAAAAAATATATTTAAATCTAATCTTATTAGATCAATTTTGTTCGATTTCGTAAATTATGACTGAGAACGTACAATCTCATTATACGAACAACATAATCACAAATTTATTGGTTGTTCCGAATTAACTATTAATTCATTAATGATTTAAACAATTTAAATCATCACTATAAACAACCTAGTTAACTATTAACTCTTTTAACCGATTTAAACAATTTAAATCGATACTTTAAAATATTCTAATTAACAATTAACTACTTTAATAATTTAAATAATTTTAATCATAAATTCAAACAATCATCTAAATTAACTGCCAATTCTTTACTTATTTAAACAATTTAAATCAAACCGACAAATTAAACTAACTTTTCTTCTTAATAAAATCTCTATTTTATTAAATAGCAAATCTATTTATTTTGATCTTATTATACCTAGTCATTATATTATGAATGTGATCAGAGACTGGCTCTGATACCAATTGTTGGGAAAAAGATATGAATTTTGTTGAAAAATAAACTCTGATGCCGACTATTGGGTTGACAGTTCTCAACTATGGTCACAACAATAGGCACCTATTAGAGCACTTAGAGTAAGAGACTCTTCTCTCTACCTAAGCCCCCGGTCGGAGAGTCATGCTTCGTGACACCTCACGTGCGAGAGTTTCCGGGAATAAGTTTATCTCTATAAACCTTTTGCCCTAATACCAGTTGTTGGGATGAATTTCAAAATTCTCCCTAAAGATTATGCAGCGGAACAGATTTAGAATTCATAATTCTAAACCTACGGTTGATTTAAAATTCCTAATTTTAAATCTACTGGTTTAAATTCATAATTTAAATCAACAGATCTAAATTCTTAATTTAGATCTACAGGTCTTTTACTCTAATACATAAACTTAAACAGGCATAATAACGAATACTATAAATAAATAGAAAAGCGAAACTGAAAGAAGAAGGAAAGAAGAACATACCTGGAATTGCTCCTATAATAAAGAAAACCAGAAAAACAATAATATTCTTCAAAATCGAGACCACGAGACCTTCTACGTAATGACCTCGAACTGCCCGGAGGGTGGGCTCTGAAAAATATTAAACTTGGTCTCCTAAACAATTTTCGAAACCCTAAAGAAATATTTTGACTTCAATATCAAACCTCAGAATAAGCCCCTCTATTTATAGAAATTTACCAGCGCGAAAAAAATCTAATTTTAAACGAAAAAGGATTCTCAGTTTAAAACAAAAACGCAGCGTTTAGTTTTAAAAACAACTCAAAAAGCGTCGTTTCATCGTCCCAAATTCCCGCCTGTTATTTTAATTCAAAACGCATGACACGTGTCAACGCGTGATTGGTCCCAGCGTGGCGACGCGGATAGCCCCGGTGGGCTGGTTCGTTGGATCCGGTTCACGCGGATTGCTACTGTGTAGGTTTTTCTTTGTTTTTTTTTTTTTTTTTTGCTTTGTTTCCCACATGTAAAAATTCATCTTATGAATTTTAATTTTTAAAAATTATTTTATTTTAAAATTTTATTCATCTCATGAATAATATTTGGCAAAATTAATTTACCCATCTTATGGATGAATAATTCATCTCATGAATTCTTTAATATTTTTCTAATGGCAATAAATACAGAGGCTTGCTCAGAGACCCTAGGGACAATTTAAATCTAGCTTCAAATGGGTTAAATTATATCATCTCATGATATTAATTTAATCACCATTTAATAAGACTTAATTCCACTAAATAAATCTCACTACACTCCAAACTTAAATTATTTATTCGATATCTCCCTAATATACTGTATTGATGACAACAACCCCTCCACTAGATGTCCAGGACAAAGGATAAATATAACCACTACCATTATCCTTCTCACGGCTTCTCCATTAGTTACCGACTCGCCCTTCACTGAATAATTCACTTATACTTGAACATATTCACAATATAAATTCCAAATGTCAAACACTTGGAATACTATGGCCAAAGTTTCCGAACCATTCAAATATTTGTGAATCAACTAAGGGGACATCTGTATCTCATAAGAGACTGTAGATTCCCTATTGAATACTTGATCCTTGACACACTTCACGCCGCTACCCAGTGTACGTGGGATTTCAGTCATTTGTTTTAGACCTTACTTATAGTACACCAAAGTAACTAACGCTCCATGTACAAGTCCAGAATACCCTCAGGATTTAGAGTCGTCATTCAAACAGTACAACGTGAATCACTGATCTCCAATAGTAGTTTAGAAATAAGTAACCCACATGGTCCAACTTAGTGTGTCAAACACGCTAACCTAAAACTTTTGGATCTCCATCCACATGACCAAGACAAGTCGTCTAAAGTGTCACGTTATAGTCATAACATACAAGTGATCCAAATTTGTCTTCGAGTACGAGTCTTTCAAACAACAATCCATATCATTTGTTCCAAGTCTATCTGTGGCTTAGTCTCAAAAACCACTTAGAACAAACATGTAAATTGTACTATGAGGACTACACCCATCTCATGGATGCCTCCCGAAAGAAAATCACATGCAGTATAAATGCTCAAATGTGCAAATTTAACTAGTAAATGACTGAAACTTTAATTTTATTTATTAATTAAAATAATATATCCATAACAAATTTGGATTTCAGGACACTGTTCCTAACACCAAGAACCACCCAAATCAGCCCAAACCACCACGTGAGAGTTCAAAAAATTCAAATCAAACAACAAATATGGCAAGTGCAAGATCTTAGGAAAATATCCCAACCCCCCCACACTTTCCAAATCAAGCAACAAAAATGAGGGAATTAAGGTTCGGTGTGCACACCACCGTGCGCCGCCGCCACCCCTCACCGGCCAAGGAAACCGGTGAAGAAGGACCCCAACCAACCGAAGGCACCACACTAAGGAGGACGTAAGGTAACTTACAAGCCAAAGCCCAAATCTGGAGAGAGAAATTGAAGACCCCAAATCGCCAAAAAGAGCGAAAGTGGCTGCCGCGCAGCCGCCAAGCCACCAGGGGTCACCAGACAACCACCAGAAGGCCGAGAAGGGAGAGGCGAACCACCAGGGACCAGTTGCCGCTGATGGGCTTGCCGGAGCGAAGCCTCGAACGTCCTACGTCTTCCACCCACAAACCTAACCCCCAGCACCCCCTCTCACGCTTTTCACCCTCACACGGTAGCCAGAACCACCTCGTTTACTTTAATTAGATTTGAATAAACTAATAATCAATTATTTTTGTTTTCTAATTGCAAAACACGATCTAATCTAAGGCAGTATCTTGATAAAACCAAGGTATTTGACTTCACTAGTAAGCATGGCTGTTTTACTTTTCTTTCTGATTAAAAGATGCTCAAATTTGAATAGATTGCATTAAGATTATCATTTACATAATAGATTTTGAAGAGTTATGCCTAAGCCTAAATAAAAGAAAAATATATTAAAAATAGAGGGAGAGAATCACTAAGCACCGCTATCCTATTAAAAACGTCTATCACTTGGATATGTGCTATGGTGTGATGGTTTCGTGCCTTGGTACCTCTATCAAGTAGATCCGCAGGGGTGTTTCAACACCTGGTACCCTGGGCCAACTGGAACGAGAGCTGCCACATTGAAAGCTCGCTACAAGGGGTACTTAGAAAGCTAACAAGGAGCCAAGCAACAAAAAAATAATAATAATAATAATAATAAGGAGGAAAACATCTCTAGCACCACCATCCTACATAAACAATTTTAAAATATGTGCTACCCATTAAGAGGGCGTCTCAGTAGTGGCTTCTCTTACTTATAGTTCATCGCCCCAGAGTCGGTGTATGATTCTAACTGAAGATATACTCGGGAAGTCATAATGAAGGAATCTTAGTGGTGGCTTCTCTTACTTATGGGTCATCGCCCAGGAGTCGGAGCTTGATTCTCGCTGAAGATATACTCATGAGCCAAAATTGACTTGAGCAAATAAATTCCTCAGGAAAAAAAAAAGTTTCAGACATACTTGATAAGTCTTGTTATGGGTGATATTATTTTTGCCCTCTATTCAGTTTGAATGTCTTGAGATTAGAAAGAACAGATAAACTTAATTTGCTTAGCCAACTTTTGAACTTGGTCACCAATATAATTGGTAGATTTTTCCGCAGAAAAGTCGGTTTTTCCTTTAGAACCTTTAACCTTGATCCTTGGTCATTCATTTCTAATAAAAGTGCACTTGCTTTAAATTGTGGTAGAATTCTTAAAAAGCATGAGATCCTGCTCCTTAATGTTCACCCTTGCTCGAGGACAAGCAAGATTTAAGTTTGGGGGTATTTTGATAAGTCTAGTTTAATATATAATTATTCATATCATTTTGGTTCATTTTCGAACCGTTTTACCTCAAAATTTTATCGCTATTGCTCGCTTTTGCTCTTTTTCGCTTCTATTGCCATTTCTTTGGAAAACACTCATTTTGTGCTACATTTTGCTAGGTTTTATCATTAACATCAATAAGTGAATGCAAGATTCACCAAACAAAAGCAAAAAGAGGGGCAAAACATAACACGTTACATGGCTAAAGTAAGAACACAACAAGTTCATGCACAATTCATTTCAACTTCCAAAAAGGGGTGGCCAAATGCACAAATCAAGTGCAAGGATGGATTAAACAACACATTAACATGTCCAAGTTGATGTAAAATCTGAATTTAAGTGGTGCAAAGCTCAAAAATCTGAAGAAAAACAGCCAAGAACAGCAAAGTGCAGAGAATGAACAATAAGCCTGCACAATTCACTTCAACTTGCAATTTTGTGTGGTAAAATGAACAAATCAAGTGCAAGGATGCTTTGTATACTTCAATTACATGTTAATAATGATGTCAAGGCTCAGTTTTGGGTGGCAAAAGCCGAAAAAAATGAAGAAAAATAAGCAAGAACAGCAGCTGCAGAGAATGTACAACAACCATGAACAATTTACTTCAACTTGCAAATTTGGGTGGAAAAATGGACAAATAAGGTGAAATAACTTATGTACACTTTATTAACATGTTACACTTTATTTTAAAGCTGATTTTGGGAGGTGCGAAGCATGAAAAAATTAAAAAAAATCAGCAACTTGTTGAAATCTGCGGAACTGGGTTGCAAGGAGCAGAACGAGGAGCAATGAGCTTTAAGCTTGCAAGTTTTTGTATTTTTTTTAATTCCAACCTTATGTACCAAAAATAGGGATGCTTAGAGGGTGTTTTATCATAATTCAATCCAAAAAAATCAAATACAAAGTAGAGAAATAAGGTAGAAATTCGTAGGAAGAAAGAAGGAGGAGAAAAGAAGAAGTTTGGTTTGAAATTTTGCATTTTCAAGTTCTTTTCTATCCTTCTCTTCATTAAGTTCATGAATTTTGTGTTAAATATGTCTTATATTAAGTTTATCATGAACTAATTTGGTTATTCCAAGGCTACGATGTAGCCTAAGTTGTAATATACGCTTATTTCTAATTCAACGTATTCAATGCTTTGTTATTGCGTTGTTGAAGTGTTTATCATTGTTCTTCATGAGTTTTAAATGCTTGATCACCATTTAAGGCCTATAATGATTCATAATGAGTCCGAGAGGAGATTTATGATGATTGCTAAGGTGATAAGTACCACAAATTGGGCAAATGTTGGAGAGAGATTAATGCAATTTGTGAGGTTTTTAAGTGAAAATCATAGAGCTTTAAAAACTCTTTTCTTATTTAAATTCATGCATGAGAGTGATGGCTTAATATGTAAAAGAGCATGCTAAATGTTGCTCGAGAGAGAATATTTAGTAAATTAGGATTTTCAACCATCAACACATAATAACAATTTGTATAACGAGAATAGAAAGGCGTACTAATGCAACTGGGTGAAATCGGATCCCTTGGATATTATTAAATCATAAAAACCAACTAAAAAATCAGTAAAATTTAACACATAATGTCAGAGAAGGAAGTAGGTAGTAATCTTTTGACTTCACTAAGAGTTATTGTTATTCGATCTTGTAAGTACTAAAAGTCATATGTTGTACCCACTTTTGAGCAAAGCTCTCGAAAATAGTCGGTAAACTCAATTATCACACGATGCACCTCCTTGTTTTCACAATTTATGTACTGACAGAGCAAACAACTGTAGCATCAGAAAATGATAATCATGACTTTTTCAAGTCCAAGATCCTCCTTTCTGTCATCCTCACACTTATGACAATATTGCTTGCATATCCATCAGGTTCCCTAATATTAGCCAAGACTCCCAAAAGTTCTTTCTTTTCTGCAACACTTAATGTGAAACATGCATGACGTAAAACCGCTTTGTTCATATCTCGAACATTCATATCCATGAGGTCAAGGCGTCACTTCAACGTATCTTTTGTTTTCCCTTCAATATCTAAAGGAGTACAAATCAAGTTTTCACAAATATTCTTCTCGATGTGCATCACGTCAAGGTTATGCCTTATCATTAAATGTTCACAATATGGCAGTTGGAAGAAAAATGTTCTTCTTCTTGAACACTTACCTAATGTCTCATGCAGCCTTTCCATCTGTTCTAACAATTTTGTTCCACATCTCAATGTTGGAGCATGCCTCTTTTAAGTGGTTTCATCAAATGCCTTTCTGTTACAACAAAATCTATGATTGTTATCAAGAAAGCAATAATGTTCTCGGTAACATAATTTCCTACTCCGTTTTAGGTACTGAGAACATGTATCTACATTACAACGAGGACATGCACATCTCCCATTTGTTTTTCTATAACAATGTTGCGGGCAAAGAAAGGGTCTCACTTGTTGAGGCATTGAAAGTGTTCACACCCATCTCCTGTGATTCACTAAGCTCTTAAACTAAGGGTTGTGAGTAGACATGAATGTCATTACTTGGTGCCTTAAGACCCAGTATAAGCAACGAAAGCATGAATAAAGGTTGCTTTATACACTACCACAGTGGCAAATTGTACATCATTAAAAATAGTGGCCATATGCTATATTGAGTACCCATAATTCCAAAGGGGTCAAATCCATCACTAGTAAGGCCAAGCCCAACATTTCGAGGATCTAAAGAGAATTCTAGGTACCACTTATCTAAACTCTTCTGTGGTTCAGTGTCCGTAGGATGTCGTAGCTTACCATCTTTCTTCCGCGCATTTGCATGTCAGTAGTTGACATAAACATCCTCTTAAGTCCCGGTATTAAGGAAAAGTGACGAAGTTCCTTATTAGGGACTTTCCTGCTACTGACTAATGAAAATACATTCCCATCATTTGTGGTCTTCCATCGTGAAGCACCATAAATAGGGCATTTGTCTTAGTCTGAAAACTCCTTTTGGAACAACACACAATTGTCAGGACACGCATCTATTTTATCTAGCTAAGAATCGACTTTTTGACAATGCTTCTTGCCTAGAAATAGGAGTTTTGCAATGTTTCCCCCTTTGGCAAAGCCCTTTTTAAAATAATGTCAAAAGTTCAATAAATCCAGCATTGGTCACCTCATGTTTGCATTTAAAATGATATAGTTGAAAAATAAATGAGAGCTTGTTGAATTCCTCATAATTAAGATATAAGGGTTGCTATGCATCATTAAGCAGTTCGTAAAAACTTTTAGCTTTGACATTAGGTCCTTCATTGGTTGTGATTTTGGCATATTAATTGGATTACATATCCCACATGCATCTCTGATCGTCTCATAAATGCCATAATTATCATCACAAATATTCATCTCCATCTCGCTAGAAGTATCATTGGCCTCATAAACTTTTGACTCGCCCCATGACTCTACCGTTTGTTACAAGCGTATAATCAAAATCTATGCCTTTAATTTGAAGATGGCACTCCACAGTGAGTTTGTCTTTACCATATCAATTAACGCATAACTTACATAGACTCGGTAACAACAATTTTTACCAACAACATTAAGAGCATAAGAAAAAAATGCTCGCATTCCATTCTCAAATTTGCTTGAAGCCATTGGGAACTTCACCCAATCCTTATTTTTAAACACATCCATTTGGTAAATTCTACACTTAGAACATTCACAAATTAATTACAAAATGTAGTAAAATATCGCAGGGTCTAATGTCCAAATCAACTCATACCATATCCTCACAATTCCTAAGCTATTCTGAGAACCAATGACACATCCAATTACAAGGCTAACAATGTAATAAGTAGCCAAAATTATTGTTCTTGTAAATATGCTTAGGGTTCGAGAAAAACATATTGTTATTGTACACTTGTGTCTGAAGCACTTAGGGTTTGAAAGAAGAAGCTTCTGTGAAGAAACCCAAGGTGAGCAAAGCGAAAACAATGACAGAACAAGTAAGGTCCATTTAAGTACATGTTAGAGCTCTAAATCGTTTATGGCCTAAATTCGAACTTGAATCAAACAATATTTAGAGTTCTAAATCAGTAAAGCACACAAATCTTCACAAACTAAATAGTAGATTCAATACGAGATAACCCAATAACTTCTTCTTATACACAATTAAAAGAAAGACCGGTCAAGAAAAACAACATCAACAACCAATTATCAAAAAATATATATATCATTAACTAAGCAAAAAAGAAGAGAGAGGGCGAGCTAGAACCAATGAAGAGCAGAGCAAAGCGAAGCAACAGCGAGTTTAAACTGGAGTCGAAGACAGCGAGTGATGGAGACAAGATGGAGTAGCAGAGTCGGAGTCGAAGTCGGAGTTGGAGTAGGAGTCATAGATGAACTTAACAGGACAAGGTTAGGGCTGATGACCAAGGATTTTTTAACTGTGGATGTCGACTTTTTTGGTTACCGCTAACGAGCAGCTGATGGTAGGCATTGTTGTGATTAAAACTCAACCCACTTCAATCAATCAATCAATCCAAGCTGACATGGCACCTGTCGTGGTCCTGGGATCTAGGCTCGTATCAATGTAGCCCTCTTGAGTTGACCCTTGACCCCAAGGGTCAAAATATAGAAAACAGTACTGAAAATCATACAAAAACTCCCATGTAGTTTCTTCGGGTGTTCGGTCCATCCATTAGACAAGAATTTGAGTGGCTCCCACATGATGACGCTTCACAAGGCGACGATCCAACACACGAAGGGGCTGTGACGATGGGGCAACCGGCGGCCAGACATCCGGTAATGGTGTGCTATGTGCGAGAACCAAGAAGCAACGCTTTAACAATGACACGTGGACGGTGTGGTGAATGTGGGCATGAGATGGAAGATCGAGCTTATGAGCCACGGCCCCAACACAGTCTATGATCTTGAAGGGCCTAAAAAACCAAGGGGAGAGCTTGTGAAAAGCCTGATACTCAACACTATGCGGGCGCTATGGTTGGAGCTTTAACCAAACATAATCTCCTGGTTCAAATTCTCGGCCAGATTGGTGGGCATCAGCCTATTGCTTCATAGGGTTACGGACATGGTGTAGGTGGAATCGCAACAAGGAAAAAGCGCCCTCTCGAGCTCAGAGACTACGGTCAACTGACTGAACTCAAGAATCGCCCGGTAAATACAGCAAATGAAACAGCAGCTGCTAACCATAAAGTACCTTGTAAGGTGTGACCTAAGCAACTGATTGGAAAGTGGTGTTGTACCACCACTCCGCGAGAGGTAGCCAATGACTTCACTCTCGTGGACATTCGCCTACCATACATCGTAAGTCTTGAGGCAGCGATTAAGCACTTCAGTATGCCCGTCGGATTGAGGGTGGTAGGACGCCGACAAATTGAGCTGTGTTCCGAGACGGGCGAAAAGCTCCTGTCATATCGTGCTCAAGAAGACTAGGTTGTTATCACTAATCACCATCTTGGGCATGCCATGTAATTGAAAAATATGATCAAGATAGAGCTGAGCTACTGATGACACCGAGCAGGGATGGTAAAGGGCTAGGAAATGTGCATACTTGCTCAGGCGGTCCCAACAACAAGTATGACGAAATACCCGGACGAAATCTATAGTCCCTCAATGAAGTCAAGCGAGGCACTACTCCAAATCATATTGCGCATAGGTAATGGTTGAAGCTACCCTGTAGATGAAACTATCTCGTACCTGTGCTGCTAACAAACCGACACTGTTGTATGTAATCTCGGATATCCTTCTTCAACCCCTTCCAAAAGAATAGAGTTCGCATCCGATGTTAAGGGCCCTCGATACCTAAATGGCCTCATACAGCCGAATCATGGTGCTATGGTAACACTGACTATTGAAGCTCTTTGTTATCTCTCACTACCAACCAACCCTTCCTCCTCAAGTGTCTTCCTTGCCAAGAAAACTTCGGGTGAGCCATTAGGTCCTCCTCATTGTCACATATAACCAGAGCTAAAAATGGATCAGTACGCTAAGAGAGCTGAAGCCGCTCAAAGAAGTCCAACGATATAACTAATACTCCCATAAATAGTATCTCGGTAAAAATGGATCAGTACGCAAAAAATGGGAAAGTGCATCAGCAGCTCGATTTTCCTTGCCGTGCTTGTAGACGATGTCATAATCAAACCCAATCAACCTGGACAGCTAAAAATGCTGGAAAGGCATTGATAATTTCTACTCTAATAGGTGCTTGAGGCTCTGTTGATTTGTGTGTATGACAAAATGATGTTCGATCAAGTACGGCTGCCATTTGTCAACTGCGAAGACAACTGCGATCAACTCATGCCCATAAATGGACCATGCCTGATGTTTAAGCACAAGCACCCGACTAATGTAGGCTAGAGGTGATGCTCATGCATTGGAACAGCGCGAATTCCAACTCCTGAAGCACCGGTCTCGACCACAAACTCCTTGGAAAAATCGGGCAAAGCTAGTACCGGTGCCAATGTTAGGACTCGTTTAAGTAACTCAAACGCTTTCTTGGCCTCATTTGACCATGCAAATGCCCCCTTCTTGAGCAAATTGGTTAGATGATGAGCTATCAAACCATATCTCTTGATGAAGCAATGGTAATACACTGTGAGACCAAGGAATACTCGAAGCTGCTTTATCATGGTCGACTGCGGCCATTCATGAATGGCACATAATTTCTCGGGATTGGCATCTACCTGGTCCCTTGAAAAACTTTTGACCAAATACTCAATCTTGCGTGCCGGGAATGAACATTTCGAGCATTTAACCAAAAATTAGTTATCATGTAGCACCTCGAAAGCGATTCAGAGATGACTAATATGCTCGGCCGAAGTAGCACTATATACAAGAATATCATCAAAAAAACCAGTGCAAACTTGGGCAAATAAGGCGCAAAATGTTGTTCATGGTGCTCTAAAAAGTAGAGGGGGCATTAGTGAGCCCAAATGGCATGACCGTAAACTCGAAGTGACCCACATGCTTACGGAAAGCCGTCTTGTGCACGTCACTAGGCAACATCCGTATCTGCCAATACCTCGAACGAAGATTGAGCTTTGGAAAGTACGTCGAACCCTCTAGCTCATCAAGCAACCCCTCAATAATTGGAATGGGGAATTTGCCTTGATTATTATCATCAAGAATTTTTTTTTTTTTTTGATCCGATATCTTCAAGAATTATAAACCCTTATAAACTCAATTATAATATTTAAAGTGTTATAAAATTATATTGCATCTGAAAATTTTGTTTAATAATCCAATTATATTTTATTTATTCTATAAATAATAAGCATATTTTTATATTATATATGAAAAATTTGTTCAATAGATTAACTTTCGAAAAGAATTATAAAAATGAAATGTTAGCGCTATTAGCATTTAATATTTAGAATATTAAATTTAAGAATAGAAACCATTAAGATAATGATTAAAATTGTTTCAATAGAAAAAAAAATTATTAAGATTTTAGTTAGAAAAAATGAGGGCAGACAAAGATGTATTTTAAAAAAATTAAATATTTCTAAGAAAACAATTTAATAAAATTATTACAATATAAAAGTTAATGATTCGATATTAATTTAATAACACAATTATATTTTTTTATAATATTTTATTTACCAATAAAATACACTAATTTGATATATATTAAGTTCCCTTATTCAATTAATTAAAAAAAAAAAAAAGAAACCTTAATTACCTTTTAATGTTATTTTTTAGTTTATTTATTAAAAACTCTTATTATCACAATAATGACGTGATTTATAAAGAATGATATCTACAAAATTGTCATTGTAATAATATCTTTACTCTGACAATGCCATCTTATTTTGTTATAATTTTGTTTATATAATCTCCAAATAAGATTGGCCCAATCCTATAACTTATAAATCAAACCCAATACAACCAAGATGCACATATAACTCAACACGCCCCAAGTGTTCTTCTGCGGCACACATGATAGAATGTTTGGGACATTTTGTATCGAATGAGGGGGTTATCGCTGATCTCGAGAAGCTCTGAGCTATTCATGATTGGCCACGCCCAGCCAACATGAAGCTACTCCATTTATTTTTGGGTTTGACGGGTTACTACTGATGTTTTATTGAGAAACCATTTAAATTTTTTGGTCTTTCAAAATCACACCTAAACTTTTTAAAATTTTTTAAAATTGCATCTTAATGTTAACAGCATTAACATCTCGATTGGCTTTTGAAAAAAAATGGAGATGAGAAAAAATTTTGAATTTGCATCTAAAATAATATTCAAATATTTTAAAAATATTTTAAATATCTAAAAAAATTATAAATATTTAAAAATAATTTTTACATAGAAAAAATTATTTTTTTAAATGTCATGTCAACAAAAACTAACAGATATTAATGGTGTTGCATTAAGGTGTGATATTAAAAAATTTTGAATAGTTTATGTGTGACTTTTGAAAATTAAAAAAATCTAAGTGGTTTTTAAAACTAGGCCTAAAATTTACGTAGTTTTTAGTAGAAAAGTGCTTTAAAATATTGTTGCATCTAATGTACTATGACAACTTTTTTTTTTTTTTCTTTTCCTATAAAGAAACACATAGCAAGGTTACCTGTTTAAAACATATCAAGGTTTGTCTATGACATTTATATTACAGTTTATTTATGCAGATTGTTATATGCTTAAATTAACTATCCATATATTTATTCAGAAGTTGTTCTAAAAATTGTTCTCCTACCTCCGTCAAACTTTCGGCCTTTAATACTCATTATTAGAATCTGTATTTTATTGCAAAGGAAAAAATTACCATAACATATATTCCTTCAACTACAATATAACCAATAAACCTATTTGAAAGGAGAGAACAAAATTTATAAAAAAAATTTCAAATGAATGGAAAAAAAAAATTTCAAATGCTTCAAGATTTATTTTTTAACTCCCATGTGAATTAATAAGATTCAAAGGATGAACACTAAAAATATAATGTAGAAAAAAAAAAATGCTCAAAAAAGAACTAAAGAAAATCTATTAGTGAAGGGATTATATCATTTTCTTACAAAAGTAATAAGTATTCTATCTATTTTAGATAAATAAAATGATATTTTAGAAAAATATTATAGTAATTTAAAATTTAATCACTATCCATTATCGCATGGGGACAATCTAGTACTAAAATAAATCAAATATTAATCTCATATAAATGCCTGATTATTATCTTCAAGAATTTTTTTTTTTTTTGATCCGATATCTTCATGAATTATAAACCCTTATGAACTCAATTATAATATTTAAAGTGCTATAAAATTATAACCAAAGAGGGCACCAATATGCCGTCACCGGATCCTATTAGAACACCGAAGTTAAGCGTGCTTGGGCGAGAGTAGTACCAGGATGGGTGACCTCCTGGAAAGTTCTCACCCTCAGGTCGGGGCCGCGGGAAAACAGCCTCTCTTTAGGTTAATACCCTGAAGGGGGAAGGTTGCGTACATCCGTCCCCCCCAGACCCTGGGTAGGCGTGAGCCCTTGTGGCACTGTGTATTAAAAAAAAATGCTATAAAATTATACTGCATATGAAAATTTTGTTTAATAAACTAATTATATTTTATTTATTCTAAAAATTACAAGTATATTTTTATACTATGTTTGAAAAAATTTGTTCAATAGATTAACTTATGAAAAGAATTATAAAAATGAAATAAAAGCTATATTAGCATTTAATATTTAGAATAATAAAATTGAGAATAGAAACCATTAAGATAATGATTAAAATTGTTTCAATGGAAAAAAAATTATTAAGATTTTAGTTAGAAAAAATGAGGGCAGACAAAGATGTATTTTAAAAAAATTAAATATTTCTAAGAAAAAAATTTAATAAAATTATTACAATATAAAAGTCAATGATTCGATATTAATTTCATAACTCGATTATATTTTTTTATAATATTTTATTTACCAATAAAATACACTAATTTGATATATATTAAGTTCCCTGATTCAATTAATTAAAAAAAAAAAGAAACCTTAATTACCTTTTAATGTTATTTTTTAGCTTATTTATTAAAAACTCTTATTATCACAATAATGACGTGATTTATAAAGAACGATATCTACAAAATTGTCATTATAATAATATCTTTACTCTGATAATGCCATCTTATTTTGTCATAATTTTGTTTATATAATCTCCAAATAAGATTGGCCCAATCCTATAACTTATAAATCAAACCCAATACAACCAAGGTGCACATATAACTCAACATGCCCCAAGTGTTCTTCTGCGGCACACAAGATAGAGTGTTTGGGACATTTTGTATCGAATGAGGGGGTTATCGCTGATCTCGAGAAGCTTTGAGCTATTCATGATTGGCCACGCCCAGCCAACATGAAGCTACTCCATTTATTTTTGTGTTTGACGGGTTACTACTGACGTTTCATTAAGAAACCATTTAAATTTTTTGGTCTTTCAAAATCGCACCTAAATTTTTAAAATTATTTAAAATTGCATCTTAAGGTTAACAGCATTAACATCTCGATTGGCTTTTGAAAAAAAATGAAGATGATAAAAAATTTGAATTTGCATCAAAAATAATATTCAAATATTTAAAAAATATTTTAAATATCTAAAAAAATTATAAATATTTAAAAATAATTTTTACACATAAAAAATTATTTTTTCAAATGTCATGTTAACAAAAACTAACAGATATTAATGGTGTTGCATTAAGGTATGAAATTAAAAAAATTTGAATAGTTTATGTGTGACTTTTAAAAATTAAAAAAATCTAAGTAGTTTTTAAAACTAGGCCTAAAATTTACGTAGTTTTTAGTAGAAAAGTGCTTTAGACTATTCTTGCATCTAATGTGCTATGACAACTTTTTTTTTTTTCCTCTATAAGGAAATACATAGCAAAGTTATCTGTCTAAAACATATGAAGGTTTGTCTATGACATTAATATTACAATTTAGTTTGGTAGATTGTTATATGCATAAACTAACTATCCATATATTTATTCGGAAGTTGTTCTAAACATTGTTCTCCTACCTCCGTCAAACTTTCGGCCTTTAATACTCATTATTAGAATTTGTATTTTATTGCAAAGGAAAAAAATTAATATAACATATATTCCTTCAACTACGATATAACCAATATACCCATTTGAAAGGACTGAACAAAATTTAAAAAAAAAAAAATTACAATGGAATGGAAAAATTTTTTTTAAAAGCTTCAATATTTATTTTTTAACTCCCATGCAAATTAATAATATTCAAAGGATGAACACTAAAAATATAATGTAGTAAAAAAAATGCTCAAAAAAGAACTAAAGAAAATCTATTAGTGAAGGGATTATATCATTTTCTTACAAAAGTAAAAAGTATTCTATCTATTTAGATAAATAAAATGATATTTTAGAAAAGTATTATAGTAATTTAAAATTTAATCACTATCCAACATCGCACGGGGACAATCTAGTACTAAAATAAATCAAATATTAATCTCATATAAATGCTTGATTATTATCATCAAGAAATTTTTTTTTTTGATCCGATATCTTCAAGAATTATTAACCCTTATGAACTCAATTATAATATTTAAAGTGCTATAAAATTATAACCAAAGAGGGCACCAACATGCCGTCACTGGATCCTATTTGAACTCCGAAGTTAAGCGTGCTTGGGCGAGAGTAGTACCAGGATGGGTGACCTCTTGGGAAGTCCTCATCCTCAAGTTGGGAGCACTGGAAAACAGCCTCTCTTCAGGATAATATCCTGAAGGGGGAGGTTGCGTACATTCGTCCCCCCCAGACCCTGCTAAGGCGGGAGCCCTTGTGGCACTGGGTATTAAAAAAAAATGCTATAAAATTATACTGCATATGAAAATTTTTTTTAATAAATTAATTATATTTTATTTATTCTAAAAATAATAAGTATATTTTTATATTATGTTTGAAAAAATTTGTTCAATAGATTAACTTACGAAAAGAACTATAAAAATGAAATAAAAGCGATATTAGCATTTAATATTTAGAATAATAAAATTAAGAATAGAAACCATTAAGATAATGGTTAAAATTGTTTCAATAGAAAAAAAATTATTAAGATTTCAGTTAGAAAAAATGAGGGCAGACAATGATGTATTTTAAAAAATTAAATATTTCTAAGAAAACAATTTAATAAAATTATTACAATATAAAAGTTAATGATTCGATATTAATTTTATAACTCGATTATATTTTTTTATAATATTTTATTTACCAATAAAATATACTAATTTGATATATATTAAGTTCCCTGATTCATTTAATTAAAAAAAAAAAAAAAGAAACCTTAATTACCTTTTAATGTTATTTTTTTAGTTTATTTATTAAAAACTCTTATTATCACAATAATGACGTGATTTATAAAGAATGATATCCACAAAATTGTCATTGTAATAATATCTTGACTCTGATAATGCCATCTTATTTTGTTATAATTTTGTTTATATAATCTCCAAATAAGATTGGCCCAATCCTATAACTTATAACTCAAACCCAATACAACCAAGGTGCACATATAACTCAAAACACCCCAAGTGTTCTTCTACGGCACACAAGATAGAGTGTTTGGGACGTTTTGCATCGAATGAGGGGGCTATCGCTGATCTCGAGAAGCTCTGAGCTATTCATGATTGGCCACGCCCAGCCAACACGAAGCTACTCCATTTATTTTTGGGTTTGACAGGTTACTACTGACGTTTCATTAAGAAACCATTTAAATTTTTTGGTCTTTCAAAATCACACCTAAACTTTTTAAAATTTTTTAAAATTGCATCTTAATGTTAAAAGCATTAACATCTCGATTGGCTTTTCAAAAAAAATGAAGATGATAAAAAATTTGAATTTGCATCTAAAATAATATTCAAATATTTAAAAAATATTTCAAATATCTAAAAAAATTATAAATATCTAAAAATATTATAAATATTTAAAAATAATTTTTACATATAAATTTTTTTTTTAATTGTCATGTTAACAAAAACTAACAGATATTAATGGTGTTGCATTAAGGTGTGATATAAAAAAATTTTGAATAGTTTATGTGTGACTTTTAAAAATTAAAAAAATCTAAGTGGTTTTTAAAACTAGGCCTAAAATTTACGTAGTTTTTAGTAGAAAAGTGCTTTAGAATATTCTTGCATCTAATGTGCTATGACAACTTTTTTTTTTTTTTTTTTCCTATAAAGAAATTCATAGCAAGGTTATCTGTCTAAAACATATCAAGGTCTGTCTATGACATTAATGTTAAAATTTATTTTTGTAGATCGTTATATGCATAAACTAACTATCCATATATTTATTCAGAAGTTGTTCTAAAAATTGTTCTCTTACCTCTGTCAAACTTTCGGCCTTTAATACTCATTATTAGAATCTGTATTTTATTGCAAAGGAAAAAATTAATATAACATATATTCCTTCAACTACGATATAACCAATATACCTATTTGAAAGGACAGAACAAAATTTAAAAAAAAAAATTACAATGGAACAAAAAAAAAAATTTTAAATGCTTCAAGATTTATTTTTCAACTCCCATGCGAATTAGTAATATTCAAAGGATGAACCCAAAAAATAAAATGTAGAAAAAAAAATGCTCAAAAAAGAACTAAAGAAAATCTATTAGTGAAGGGATTATATCATTTTCTTACAAAAGTAATAAGTATTCTATCTATTTTAGAAAAGTATTATAGTAATTTAAAATTTAATCACTATCCAACATCCCACGGGGACAATCTAGTACTAAAATAAATCAAATATTAATCTCATATAAATGCTTGATTATTATCTTCAAGAAATTTTTTTTTTTGATCCGATATCTTCAAGAATTATTAACCCTTATGAACTCAATTATAATTTTTAAAGTGCTATAAAATTATAACCAAAGAGGGCACCAACATGCCGTTACCGGATCCCATTAGAACTCCGAAGTTAAGCGTGCTTGGGCGAGAGTAGTGCCAGGATGGGTGACCTCCTGGGAAGTCCTCATCCTCAGGTTTGGAGCACTGAAAAACAGCTTCTCTTCAGGTTAATACCCTGAAGGGGTGAGGTTGCGTACATTCGTCCCCTCAGACCCTGCTAAGGCGGGAGCCCTTGTGGCACTGGGTATTTAAAAAAAAAAAAGTGCTATAAAATTATATTGCATATGGAAAATTTGTTTAATAAACTAATTATATTTTATTTATTCAAAAAATAATATGTATATTTTTATATTATGTATGAAAAAATTTGTTCAATAGATTAACTTACGAAAAGAATTATAAAAATGAAATAAAAGCAATATTAGCATTTAATATTTAGAATAATAAAATTAAGAATAGAAACCATTAAGATAATGATTAAAATTGTTTCAATAGAAAAAAAATTATTAAGATTTTAGTTAGAAAAAATGAGGGTAGAGAAAGATGTATTTTAAAAAAATTAATTATTTCTAAGAAAACAATTTAATAAAATTATTACAATATAAATGTTAATGATTCGATATTAATTTAATAACATGATTATATTTTTTTATAATATTTTATTAACCAATATAATACACTAATTTGATATATATTAAGTTCCTTGATTCAAATAATTAAAAAAAAAAAAAGAAACCTTAATTACCTTGGAATGTTATTTTTTAGTTTATTTATTGAAAACTCTTATTATCACAATAATGACGTGATTACAAAGAATGATATCTATAAAATTGTCATGGTAATAATATCTTTACTCTGACAATGCCATCTTATTTTGCTGTAATTTTGTTTATATAATCTCCAAATAAGATTGGCCCAATCATATATCTTATAAATCAAACCCAATACAACAAAGCTCCACATATAACTCAATACGCTCCAAGTGTTATTCTGCGGCACACAAGATAGAGTGTTTGCGACATTTTGTATCGAATGAGGGGGTTATGGCTAATCACGAGAAGCTCTGAGCTATTCATGATTGGCCTCGCCCAGCCAACATGAAGCTACTCCATTAATTTTTGGGTTTGACGGGTTACTACTGACGTTTCATTGAGAAACCATTTAAATTTTTTGGTCTTTCAAAACCACACCTAAACTTTTTAAAATTTTTTAAAGTTGCTTCTTAAAATGTTAACAGTGTTAACATCTCTATTGGCTTTTGAAAAAAAATGAAGATGATAAAAATTTTGAATTTTCATCTAAAATAATAGTCAAATAATTAAAAAATATTTTAAATATCTAAAAAAATTATAAATATTTAAAAATAATTTTTACATACAAAAAATTATTTTTTTAAATGTGATGTCAGCAAAAACTAACAGATATTAATGGTGTTGCATTAAGGTGTGATATTAAAAAATTTTGAATAGTTTATGTGTGACTTTTAAAAATTAAAAAAATCTAAGTGGTTTTTAAAACTAGGCCTAAAATTTACGTAGTTTTTAGCAGAAAAGTGTTTTAAAATATTCTTACATCTAATGTGCTATGACAACTTTTTTTTTTTTCCCCTATAAAGAAACACATACCAAGGTTATCTGTCTAAAACATATCAAGGTTTGTCTGTGACATTAATATTACAATTTATTTTTGTAGATTGTTATATGCATAAACTAACTATCCATATATTTATTCAGAAGTTGTTCTAAAAATTGTTCTCCTACCTCCGTCAAACTTTCGGCCTTTAATACTCATTATTAGAATCGGTATTTTATTGCAAAGGAAAAATTTAATATAACATATATTCCTTCAACTATGATATAACCAATATACCTATTTGAAAGGACAGAACAAAATTTAAAAAAAAAAATTTCAAATGAAAGGAAAAAAAATTTTAAATGCTTCAAGATTTATTTTTTAACTCCGATTCGAATTAATAATATTCAAAGGATGAACACTAAAAATATAATGTAGAAAAAAAATGCTCAAAAAAGAACTAAAAAAAATTTAGTAGTGAAGGGATTATATCATTTTCTTACAAAAGTAATAAGTATTCTATCTATTTTAGATAAATAAAATGATATTTTAGAAAAATATTATAGTAATTTAAAATTTAATCACTATCCATCATCGCACGGGGACAATCTAGTACTAAAATAAATCAAATATTAATCTCATATAAATGCTTGATTATTATCATCAAGATTTTTTTTTTTTTTTTTTCGATCCGATATCTTCAAGAATTATAAACCCTTATGAACTCAATTATAATATTTAAAGTGCAATAAAATTATATTGCATATGAAAATTTGTTTAATAAACTAATTATATTTTATTTATTCTAAAAATAATAAGTATATTTTTATATTATATATGAAAAAATTTGTTGATCAGATTAACTTACTAAAAGAATTATAAAAATGAAATAAAAGCGATATTAGCATTTAATATTTAGAAAAATAAAATTAAGAATAGAAACCATTAAGATAATGATTAAAATTGTTTCAATAGAAAAAAAAATTATTAAGATTTTCGTTAGAAAAAAATGAGGGCAGAGAAAGATGTATGTTTAAAAAATTAATTATTTCTAAGAAAACAATTTAATAAAATTATTACAATGTAAAAGTTAATGATTCGATATTAATTTAATAACTCGATTATATTTTTTTATAATATTTTATTAACCAATATAATACACTAATTTGATATATATTAAGTTCCCTGATTCAAATAATTAAAAGAAAAAAAAAGAAACCTTAATTACCTTGGAATGTTATTTTTTAGTTTATTTATTAAAAACTCTTATTATCACAATAATGATGTGATTTATAAAGAATGATATCTACAAAATTGTTATGGTAATAATATCTTTACTCTGACAATGCCATCTTAATTTGTTGTAATTTTGTTTATATAATCTCCAAATATGATTGTCCCAATCATATATCTTATAAATCAAACCCAATACAACCAAGCTCTACATATAACTCAATACGCTCCAAGTGTTATTCTGTGGCACACACGATAGAGTGTTTGCGACATTTTGTATCGAATGAGGGGGTTATGGCTGATCTCAAGAAGCTCTGAGCTATTCATGATTGGCCTCACCCAGCCAACATGAAGCTACTCCATCAATTTTTGGGTTTGACGGGTTACTAGTGACGTTTCATTGAGAAACCATTTAAATTTTTGGTCTTTCAAAATCACACCTAAACTTTTTAAAATTTTTTAAAGTTGCATCTTAAAATGTTAACAGTGTTAACATCTCTATTGGCTTTTGAAAAAAAAATGAAGATGATAAAAAATTTGAATTTGCCTCTAAACTAATATTCAAATATTTAAAAAATATTTTAAATATCTAAAAAAATTAAAAATATTTAAAAATAATTTTTACATAAAAAAATTTATTTTTTTAAATGTCATGTCAACAAAAACTAACAGATATTAATGGTGTTGCATTAAGGTGTGATATTAAAAAATTTTGAATAGTTTAATTGTGACTTTTAAAAATTAAAAAAATATTAGTGGTTGTTAAAACTAGGCCTAAAATTTTCGTAGTTTTTAGTAGAAAAGTGCTTTACGATATTCTTGCATCTAATGTGCTATGACAACTTTTTTTCCCCCCCCCCCCCTTTAAAGAAACACATAGCAAGGTTATCTGTCTAAAACATATCAAGGTTTGTCTATGACATTTATATTACAATTTATTTTTGTAGATTGTTATATGAATAAATTAACTATCCATATATTTTTTCAGAAGCTGTTCTAAAAATTGTTCTCCTACCTCCGTCAAACTTTAGGCCATTAATACTCATTATTAGAATCTGTATTTTATTGCAAAGGAAAAAATTAATATAACATATATTCCTTCAACTACGATATAACCAATACACCTATTTGAAAGGACAGAACAAAATTTAAAAAAAAAAAATTACAAATGAACGGAAAAAAAAATTTTAAATGCTTCAAGATTTATTTTTTAACTCCCATGTGAATTAATAAGATTTGAAGGATGAACACTAAAAATATAATGTAGAAAAAAAAAAAGCTCAAAAAAGAACTAAAGAAAATCTATTAGTGAAGGGATTATATCATTTTCTTACAAAAGTAATAAGTATTCTATCTATTTTAGATAAATAAAATGATATTTCAGAAAAATATTATAGTAATTTAAAATCACTATCTATCATCGCATGGGGACAATCTAGTACTAAAATAAATCAAATATTAATCTCATATAAATGCTTGATTATTGTCTTCAAGAAAATTTTTTTTTTTGATCCGATATCTTCAAGAATTATAAACCCCTATGAACTCAGTTATAATATTTAAAGTGCTATAAAATTATATTGCATATGAAAAATTTGTTTAATAAAATAATTATATTTTATTTATTCTAAAAATAATAAGTATATTTTTATATTATATATGAAAAAATTTGTTCAATAGATTAACTTACGAAAAGAATTATAAAAATGAAATAAAAGTGATATTAGCATTTAATATTTAGAATAATAAAATTAAGAATAGAAACCATTAAGATAATGATTAAAATTGTTTCAATAGAAAAAAAATTATTAAGATTTCAGTAAGAAAAAATGAGGGCAGAGAAAGATGTATTTTTAAAAAATTAATTATTTCTAAGAAAACAATTTAATAAAATTATTACAATATAAAAGTTAATGATTCGATATTAATTTAATCACTCAATTATATTTTTTTATAATATTTTATTTACCAATAAAATACACTAATTTGATATATATTAAGTTCCCTGATTCAAATAATAAAAAAAAAAAAAGAAACCTTAATTACCTTGGAATGTTATTTTTTAGTTTATTTATTAAAAACTCTTATTATCACAATAATGACGTGATTTATAAAGAATGATATCTACAAAATTGTCATGGTAATAATATCTTTACTCTGACAGTGCCATATTATTTTGTTATAATTTTGTTTATATAATATCTAAATAAGATTGGCCCAATCCTATATCTTATAAATCAAACCCAATACAACCAAGCTCCACATGTAACACAACACGCTCCAAGTGTTCTTCTGCGGCACACAAGATAGAGTGTTTGGGACATTTTGTATCGAATGAGGGGGTTATGGCTGATCTCGAGAAGCTCTAAGCTATTCATGATTGGCCTCGCCCAGCCAACATGAAGCTACTCCATTGATTTTTGGGTTTGACGGGTTACTACTGACGTTTCATTGAGAAACCATTTAAATTTTTTGGTCTTTCAAAATCACACCTAAACTTTTAAAATTTTTTTAAAGGTTCATCTTAATGTTAACAGCGTTAACATCTCGATTGGCTTTTGAAAAAAAATGAAGATGATAAAAAATTTGAATTTGCATCTAAAATAATATTCAAATATTTAAAAAATATTTTAAATATCTAAAAAAATTATAAATATTTAAAAATAATCTTTACATATAAAAAGTTATTTTTTTAAATATCATGTCAACAAAAACTAACAGATATTAATGGTGTTGTAATAAGGTGTGATATTAAAAAATTTTGAATTGTTTATGTGTCAAACAATAACAACAACAGTCCCAGTGTCTTGCGGCTCCCGCTGAACCCAGGGTCTAGGGGGGGTGATGTACGTAGCCGTACCCCTTCCAGCTGGAAAGGAGACTGTTTCCGGGGACCCCCAACCTGAAGTAGTTGAATGCCTGCGGATAAATCACAAAGCAATCACCTTGCATTCTGATAAAAAAGTCAAAGAAGGAGAGAATAAGGAGAAGGAGGAGCAAAAGAAGAAGAAGAATAAGGAGAAGCAGCATAATGAACAATAAACAATAAACAGGGACTAAGCTAGCCTAAAAGTGCCCCACTAGAGGTCATGCTTGCCTAAGGATCTTGGACTACCAACCACTCCCCGCTCTACACTACTCTACCGTTTTCGCTACCCTAATGCTAGCCCTCCAACGAGCCCTATTTGAGGCCATCTCCTCTCTTAGGTTTAGGTGGGTTAGGTCTTGACGAATTGTCTCCAGCCAACTCTTCTTTGGTCTGCCCCTCCCTCTTCTGCTTGTCGCTGTGTTGAGCTGTTAGCACCTCCTGACTGGTGCTGAAGTTGGTCTTCTACTAACATGTCCAAACCATCTGAGACGGGTCTCTCTCAGTTTATCCTCGATCGAGGCTACACCCAGATTACCCCGAATCACCTCATTCCTAATCCTATCCTTCCTTGTGTGGCCACACATCCATCGTAGCATCTTCATCTCTGCCACCTTCATCCTCTGTGTTTGGTTTTGTTTCATTGGCCGACACTCTGCCCCGTATAACATAGCCGGTCTTACTACCGTCCTATAGTATTTTCCCTTTAACTTTAACGGGAATTTTCTATCACACAGCACCCCGGATACCATCCTCCACTTCTGCCAGCCTACTTTAATCCTGTTGCTGACATCCTCATCCACTTCACCTTTCTGGTGTATCATGGATCCCAGATATTTGAAGCCCTCCTTACTCTGTACGGCTTCTGAATCAATCTTAACCTCCTCGGTGCTAGACGCGGTGGAACGGTTGAATTTGAATTCCATATACTCTGTCTTAGATCTGCTAATCCTTAGACCTCTCGATTCTAAAGCACCTCTCCATAGCTCCAGCTTTTCGTTTATGTCCGCACGGGATTCCCTTACCAGAACTATGTCGTCTGCAAAAAGCATGCACCAAGGTACCTCCCTTTGGATATGTCTAGTGAGCTCATCCATCACTAGAATGAATAGGAAGGGACTCAAGGCAGAGCCCTAGTGTACCCCTATTGTAATAGGAAAAGTGTCTGTCTCCTCTTCCCCTGTGCGCACATTAGTATATGCCTCTTCATACATGTCCTTAATGACCCGAATATAAGGCATCGGGATGCCTTTCCTTCCCAACACCCTCCACAGTACCTCTCTTGGCACTCTATCATATGCCTTCTCCAAATCGATGAAGACCATGTGGAGATCCTTCTGTCTGTCCCTGTATTGCTCTATCATCCGTCGTAAGAGGTGAATGGCTTCTATTGTTGATCTCCCAGATATAAACCCAAACTGGTTTTCGGTCACTCTCATCTGTTGTCGTAGTCTCCTTTCTATGACTCTGTCCCACAACTTGAGGGTGTGACACATCAATTTGATCCCCCTGTAGTTGGCGCAGCTTTGGATATCCCCCTTGTTCTTGTAGATTGGGACTAGTGTGCTCTTCCACCATTCTTCTGGCATCTTATTCCCCATCAGGATTTGGCTAAAGAGTTTTGTTAGCCAGTTGATGCCCCTCTGTCCAAGGCATTTCCATGCCTCGATGGGTATCCCATCTGGACCAGCTGCTCTTCCCCTACCCATATGTTTTAGGGCTTCCTTGATCTCCTTTGGGGTAATTCGCTCACAATAACATTCTTTCTGATCTTCTTCCGTAGTCTGGAGCTCCCCTAACTCGATTTCTGCGCTTCCCTGGTTGTTGAGCAGATCGTGGAAGTAGGCTTTCCATCTAGCCCTGATCTGATGCCCTTCCACTAGCACCTGCCTATCCTCCCCTTTAATGCATTTTGCTTGCCCCAGGTCCCTCGTCTTCCTCTCTCTTGCTCTGGCTATCTTGTATATATCCCTGGCTCCCTCCTTGGTATCCAGCCTCTTGTAGAACTCTTCATATGCTCTTGATTTTGCTTCACTTACTGCTTTCTTCGCTTCTTTCTTGGCTTGCTGGTATTGTCGTCTCATTTTCTCTTCTCTACTATGCTCCCACTCCTTAAACCGGTCTCGTTTCGCTTTAATCTTCTGTTGGACTTCCTCTCCCCACCACCATGACTCTCTGTGGGTGATTATCCCACCTTTTGACTCTCCCAGAACTTCACGTGCCAAACTCCTAATTTTTTGGGCCAAGTCATTCCACCTTCGGTTAACATCTCCCACCCCGTCCTAATCGAGCTCTAAATCCGCTCTTTCCTTATAGGCTCTGAGTTTTTCCCCCTTCAATTCTCTCCAACGGGTATGTCTCTGCACGGGTTTCCTGCTTCTTCTGATCCACTTCTTGACCCTTACATCCGCGCACACCACCCGATGTTGTTTAGATAGGTCCTCTCCTCGGATGGTCTTGCAGTCCTTGCATTGTCTTTGTGCCCTCTTCCTTAGTAGTATGTAATCGATCCGAGTCTTCGTCTCTCCGCTTTGATACGTGATGAGATGCTCATCTCGCTTTTTGAAAAAGGTGTTGGCAATTGTGAGCTCATAAATGACCGCGAAGACCAGGAGGGATTTCCTCTCTGCATTCCTAGTTCCAAATCCGAATCCTCCATGGTGTGTCGCATATCCATCCTCTTTCTCGCCAACATGCCCATTGAAGTCCCCACCAATCACCACTTGTTCATCATGTGGTATGATTTGCATCGTTCTGTCTAAGTCCTCCCAGAATGCAGCCTTCTCGTTCTCTGGTAGTCCGGTCTGTGGTGCATAGGCACTGACAACGTTCATTATCTCCTCATCTATGATCATCTTGATGCCTATGCTCCTATCCCCAGTCCTTGACACTTCGACTACTTTATCTTTAAGACTGTTATCGACTATAATTCCTACGCCATTCCTCCCTCTGGTTATCCCTGAGTACCACAGTTTATGTCCTAGCATCTCTCTTGCTTTCGACCCCACCCATTTAGTCTCCTGTAGGCAGAGGATATTGATCCTTCTTTTCATCATCATTTGGACTACCTCATTGCCCTTCTTTTCTAATGTCCCGATATTTAGTGTCCCTATTCTTAAATTTCCCTCCCTCTTTGGCTTCCCTCTCCCCTTCCCCACCCCCTGTAAAGATGGCCTCACATTTTGATTTCCATGTCTAGTCACGTTCATACACCTCTATCACTATAGATATGTACACTCTCAAGCAAAGATAAACAATGCAATAAAAAGGAATTTAAAGGGTTGCACTATTACTAGAAGTTCAAATAGACGACAAAAGAAAACAAATATATAATAATAATAATAATAATAATAAATAAATAAATAAATAAATAAATAAAGAATCGAGGTAGAAGGATGAGGAATCGAACCTTGGGCCGACCGATTTTTTACTTACCTGAGCCGGTCGGCTGACCGTATGGCCTTACATAGGTGGTGGTCAGTGGCAGCCTTGAGGACGGTACTGCCTGGTCCGGTCCTCTGTGCTAGATTAGGCGGCTTTGGAGGGTGGGTGGGTGTTTCGATGTCAGATGGGGGGGCTTCGTTGCCTGTGAGGGTGTGGTGTTGGTGTTGGTCGACGGCGGGTCGCCGGTGGGGTGGGTCAGATTTGGAGCAGTGCTGGGTGGGTCGAAGTGGTGGGGTGCGAGGTCGGTGGATCTGGGTCCGGGACTGGGTCTGGGGGTCGGTGGGTCTGGGTACAAGGTGATGGTGGGTGGGTCGGGTCGGGAGAGGGCCGGGTTGTGTTGGGTGTGTGGTTTGGGGTGGTTCTGGGTGCGAGGTGATGATGGGTGGGTGGTTCGGGGTGGTTCGGTGTGTTGGGCGTCCGAGTGGGTGGTGGGTCGAGTGGGTCGAGGTGTAGCGAGAGCAGAGGAGAGCGAAGGGTGGTGTGGTGTCCGGTGGGTGGATGCGGGTCGGCGAGATGGCCGACGGTGTCAGAAGCCGTTGGTTGAGCAGAGAGAGAGCAGAAGAGAGAGAGAGCAGAGAAGAGAGAAAGTTAAATATTAGTTTATGTGTGACTTTTAAAAATTAAAAAAATCTAAGTGGTTTTTAAAACTAGGCCTAAAATTTACGCAGTTTTTAATAAAAAAGTGCTTTAAAATATTCTTGCATCTAATGTGCTATGACAACTTTTTTTTTTCAAAAAAGAAACAAATAGCAAGGTTATCTATCTAAAACATCAATTTATTTTTGTAGATTGTTATATCCATAAATTAACTATACATATATTTGTTCAGAAGTTGTTCTAAAAATTGTTCTCCTACCTCCGTCAAACTTTAGGCCTTTAATACTCATTATTAGAATCTGTATTTTATTGTAAAGGAAAAAATTAATATAACAAATATTCCTTCAACTACGATATAACCTATATAGCTATTTGAAAGGAGAGAACAAAATTAAAAAAAAAAATTACCAATGAACAGAAAAAAAAAATTTTTAAATGCTTCAGGATTTATTTTTTAACTCCCATGTGAATTAATAAGATTCAAAGGATGAACACTAAAAATATAATGTAGAAAAAAAAAATGCTCAAAAAAGAACTAAAGAAAATCTATTAGGGAAGGGATTATATCATTTTCTTATAAAAGTAATAAGTATTTTCTCTATTTTAGATAAATAAAATGATATTTTAGAAAACTATTATAGTAATTTAAAATTTAATCACTATCCATCATTGCACGGGGACAATCTAGTACTAAAATAAATCAAATATTAATCTCATATAAATGCTTGATTATTATCTTCAAGATTTTTTTTTTTTTTTTTATTAGATATCTTCAAGAATTATAAACCCTTATGAACTCAATTATAATATTTAAAGTGCTATAAAATTATATTGCATATGAAAAATTTGTTTAATAAATTAATTATATTTTATTTATTCTAAAAATAATAAGTATATTTTTATATTATATTTTGTTCAATAGATTAACTTACAAAAAGAATTATTAAAATGAAATAAATGCAATATTAGCATTTAATATTTAGAATAATAAAATTAAGAATAGAAACCATTAAGATAATGATTAAAATTGTTTCAACAGAAAATAAATTATTAAGATTTTAGTTAGAAAAATTAAGGGTAGAGAAAGATGTATTTTAAAAAAATTAAATATTTCTAAGAAAACAATTTAATAAAATTATTACAATATAAAAGTTAATGATTCGATATTAATTTAATAACTCAATTATATTTTTTATAATATTTTATTTACCAATAAAATACACTAATTTGATATATATGTTAAGTTCCCTAATTCAAATAATTAAAAAAAAAGAAACCTTAATTACCTTGGAATTTTATTTTTTAGTTTATTTATTAAAAACTCTTATTATCACAATAATGACGTAATTTATAAAGAATGATATCTACAAAATTGTCATGGTAATAATATCTTTACTCTGACAATGCCATCTTATTTTGTTATAGTTTTGTTTATATAATCTTTCAACCTAAATATTTAATTGTCTTCTTCCCCCAACATAAATTCGCTTTTATTCATTTACCTCATTTTTAGTTAATAACAAAAATTATAGTGAATAATATAATAGCAACAATTATGTTGTGACATATTCTAGAGTTTTGTAGAAAAATCATTCTAAACAATAATGATTTACTAGTGTTATCCCGTATGATGTACGGAGGATGCTTATATTTTAAATATAATTTATATATAATCACATCGAAATTTTATTTAATTTTATAAAAGATACAACATTATATACTTTACAAAATTACGTAAATTTCTTGTTTTTTCTTTCTCATAATCTCGAATATTAAATGACACTTTCTTAGAATTGCTTATATTGGAGTTTAGATGTTTTTGGTGATACCCCTTTGGAATTGCTTGAATTAAGGTTTATAGGCTTTTGGGGTAGAAGTACTTGGCAATAATATATAGAAGATAAATAAGTAAATTAGACAAATAATAAATTTGACCGTGCATAGCATGGGGAATGGCTAGTTATACTAATGTGGTACTTAAAAGAATAATTTAGCAAAGCTACAAAGTTTACTTAAATTTTAAATAATTTTTAATTATTTTAAAAATATAAATATAATTATTATTTTTTTTTTTTTTTTAGTTTTCAAAATTACCTGTTGGGAGTTTAAGGAAGTTCTATATTTCTTTTAAATCTTAAATCCATTTTAAATTTTCAATTATTTCAAATTATTTTAAATGCTTTAAAAATTATTTTAAATAAAAATGATTTTTTCCCTTTATTTAGGATCATATTTTAGTTATTTTCCTTTTTTTTTATATGCCACATTGATTTTAAGGTTTGACTAATAGTCTGAGGGTTTAATTAAGGGGTTATATTATATTTGACCAATAATTCATGAGTTTTTTTTTTGATAAAATTAGAAAGTTTGGGGCTCCTTTTAAGTTTGAGCAATAGATTGGAGTTTTTTAGAGAATTGGCACATTTTTAAAAAAAAATTTAGAACATTGGCACAATTATGAAAATATTCAGTAAAATGACACACTTTATTGTTCATCAACCATTGCACGCCGTTTGAAATGGATTGCAAGGATATAAAACGCGTTGCACGACGACTGAAATGTCGGGCAACGGGGTGAGCAGTGTTGCACGATATTTCCAATGTTGTGCAGCAAAGTTTCCCCACTTTGTACATTATATTATATAAATTATATGTGCCTTAAGATTAATAAAAGGTCCGGTAGTCTAATGATGAGATTCTCCGCCCCCCCCCCCCCCAAAAAAAAAAATCAAGAGGTTATGGGTTTGATGCCCCATATTCACTTTTTCATATATATATATATTTTTTTTTTGAATACTAAATTTTTATTCAAGTTTTATCTTGGTCATTTACTTTCCTTTCATATAATATTTTATTTTACTTTGAATAAATTTATTAACTTATAAATAATAATTATTTAATATTATTTCTTATATATTGATATCTTTATTTTTTTAATTAATATTTTACTATAATTTTATTTTAATAATTATATATTTAATTTTAATTAATTAATTATGTAATGATAATCGATAAATATTATACTATTATATAATATTACAGTCATATAATTATATATGACAGTTATTAATTTTATTAAAATTTATCTATTATTTTTTTAAATTTATTGTTCATATTTTATTTTATAATTAAATTATTATTTCGCTATTAATATGAAATAAAAATTTAAAAGATAAGTAATTAATTTTACCATAAAATAAAATATAAAAAAATAATTTAAATGAAAAATGACCCAAAATATTTTGCATGTAGTTATAATTGTAAAATAAAAAATAGGAATTATATAAAATAAGGTAGTATTTTAACTTATATAACTTGATGTATGATTATATGACTATCATATTATATAATAATATAATATTCATAGATTATTATTATATAGTTAATTGATTAAAATTAAATATATAATTATTAAAATAAAATTATAGTAAAATATTAATTAAAAAATAGAGATATTAATACATAAGAAATAATGTTCAAGCTCAAGTACTTAGTGCATCTGCTCAGGCTATTCATCTTATGGTTACTTTTATGGAGATTCAGCATCAGGGTGCTATAGGTTGCTCTTTTTGTTATGGTTTCAATCACAAGGACGAAAGGAGGAGTCTATGGGAGAGTTGAGATCAGTCAGTAAGCATTTGGTAGTTCCATGGGCAATTTTAGGGGATTTTAATGCTGTTTTGGACTTCACAGACCGAAAGGGAGGGGTCGTAGTAGGTCAAAGATTGACCGTGTATTAGTTGATCCACTCTGGTGGGAGCACATTGATAGTAAAGTCATAGTTTTGAATCCTGGTATATCTGACCACTCCCCTTTACTCTTGGCTTTTGGTAACAGATCTCGAGTCTCTTGTGGATATTTTAAGTTTGGTAATTGGCTTACTACTATGGATGGTTTTATGGATGTAGTGAAGCAGGCCTGGAGGGTGTCGATTATAGGGACCCTCATGTTTCTGCTTCATCAAAAGCTCCTCAATACTAAGAAGGCTTTGAAGTTATTTCAAAAGCGCTTTCCGGGAGGAATATCCTTGCAAGTTAATGCAACCTAAGAAGTTCTATACCGACTCCAGGATCAATTGTGCTCTAATGATGATCCAAATTTTTTTTGGGGGGAAGTAGGAGTGTGGACGAATAAATTCAAGAGGCTTATTGAAGCTGAATGTGATTTTCTTTAGCAAAGATTGAAGATCCAATATATGAATCAGATGGATTTGCCCACTAGGTTTTATTATTCTTGTATTAAGTGTCAAGGTAAAAAGAATTTCATTTGGTCTGTTAGAGAACACAGCGGAGAAATCTTGACAGACCAAGCAACAGTAGCAGATGAATTTCTTCAATTTTTCCAAAATCTTCTCGATACTGACAGTCCTAAGCAGCAACTAGATTGCAGTGTGATTGATGAAGGAGCGGACCTTAACAGATGAAGATAGATCTCTACTGCTGCAACCGGTCACCAACAAGGAACTTCGAGATGCAATTTGGTCTATCCCGGATACTAAAGCACTAGGCCCGGATGGTTTCTCATCTACTTTCTTTTTGGCATGGTGGTCCATTGTTGGCGCTGACTTATGTATTGCTATTCGGGATTTCTTTTCTTCGGATAAACTTTTAACATCCCTGAACTCTAATGTTATTTCCCTAATCCCTAAAGTTTGACAATCCGATATCGTTTGGTGATTATAGACCTATTGCATGTTGTAATGTTATATATAAAGTCATCTCCAAACTCCTTTCAACTAGACTGGAAGGGGTTTTAGGTAAGATTGTTGATCCATCTCAAGCTGCATTTGTTAAAGAGAGGAACATCTTTGATAATATTATCCTAAGTAATGAGATTATTAAGCATTATAGCTGGAATAATTTTTCTCCTCGATCTTTTTTGAAAATTGATATCCGAAAGGCGTATGACTCTGTCTCTTGGCCTTTTGTACTTGAGCTGCTTGAGTGCATGAGGTTCCCTCTTCGATTTATGGGGTGGATTCATGAATGCATCACTTCTCCCTCATTCTCACTTCAGTTTAATGGGGGGTTGTATCGTTATTTTAAAGGGCAGAGGGGCTTGAGGCAAGGGAATCCGATTTCTCATCACCTTTTCATATTGTGTATCGAGTATCTCTCAGGCATGTTTCAAAGGTTGGGGAGGGTAAATGATTTCTCTTTTCATCCTAAATGTCGCAACCTTGGAATCACCCACCTAACTTTTGCCGAGGATTTATTACTTTTTTCAAGAGGGGATCATAAGTCTATCCAGTTGCTCTGGCCGACACTGGTTCATTTCACAGCAATGTCAAGCTTAGAACCAAATGCACTTAAATTGGGGATTTGCTTTGCTGGGGTCTCGCATGATGTAAGAGGAAGTATACTTCGGGATCTAGGCTTTGAGGAACTTAGGCCTTCACTGTGGTACCTAGGTGTCCCAATTACTGGTACCCGCTTGCTTGTGGGTCAATTTAGTCCACTGCTTTAGAAACTCCAGTATAAAATTAACAGTTCGAACTTGAAGACATTGTCAGCTGCGGGTCATTTGGAATTGCTTCGATCGATAGTGGAAGGAATACTTGGCTACTAGTGTAACGTTTCTCTCCTTCCAAGCACGGTTCAAAACTAGTTACAAGGTATGTGCGCTCACTTCCTATGGAAAGTCCCCGGGGGGGGGGGGGGGGGGGGGATCATGGAGGTTATGGGGTCCCTATTGCTTGGATTCGTGTTTGCCTTCCTAAGGATGAAGGTGGTTTGGGACTCAAACATTTTGGATCATGGAATTTATCGTGCTTTGTCAAGTTTTTGTGGAATATTCATAATAGGAAAGATTCATTATGGGTGAAGTGGTCGCATGGCTTTTATATGAAAAAAAGGGAGCATTTGGTCGGTCAAGGCTCAAGTTCACGACTCTACATTTTGGAAGGCACTTCCTAAATGTAGAGATAGACGGATTGAAATCCATGGTGACGCTGACAGGGGTGTTAGTATGCTGCATGAGCTCGGTTCGGTTAATAAAATGCACGTTACTTATATATACGAGCAAGTGCATCTTTATTGTAATGTGTGCATTGGCGTCGGTCAGTTTGGGGGTCTACTATTCCTGGGCATGCATTTTGTTTATGGAAGGCATTATCAGCTGGGCTCTTCACGCATAATTGACTTCACAAGATTGGATAGGTTTTCCTGAGTCGATGCGCTTTATGTAAGTGTGATTGTGAATCCCTTAACCATATTTCCTTGAATGTGATTTCTCTTTTCAAATATTAGTAAGGGTGGAGGATACCTTTGATCTTGTCCCGAAGAGAGAGCTTTGTCACATTATGGATTGGTTTGGCTCCCGGGTGCGTAACCGGCTTAGATCCAGCACTATGAAGACAATTGCGATTGCAGTCACTGTGTATAACATCTGGATTGAGTGAAATAGGATAATTTTTCAGAGTGGTAGGAGTTGTGTAGATGGACTATGTAAATCTATAGCATCCCAAGTGTGGTGCCAGTATAACTTTTGTTTAGGGATTAATCTTTTTTTGGATATGTTTTGACGGTTAATGTATTTGGGAGGGGCTTTCTTTTTGCTTCATTGAGATTTTGTAGTTAGGTTTTAGTTTGAATAATATATCAGTTCTAGCCAATTGGCAAAAAATATATAAGAAATAATATTAAATAATTTATTTATAAGTTAATAAATTTATTTAAAATAAAATAAAATATTATACGAAAGGAAAATAGAAGACCAAGATAAAACTTAGAATAAAAGTTTAGTGTTCAAAATTTTAAAAAAAGAAAAAGAGATAAAAAGATAGAAGAGTGAATATATAGCATTGAACGCATGACCTCTTAAATGAGGGGAGGACAATCCCAACGCTAAACAACCAGCCCCTTTATTAATCTTAGCATACATGTAATTTTATATAAATAATGTAGAAGGTGGGGAAACTTTGTTCCACAACATTCGAAACATCGTGCAACACTGCTCACCCATTGCACGACATTTCAGATGTCATGCAACTGGTTTTATATTCTTGTAATCCATTTCAAATAGCGTGCAATGGTTGATGAACAGTAAAATATGCTATTTTATTAAATATTTTTAAAATTGTGCCAATTTTCTAAATTTTTTGAAAAATGTACCAATTCTCTAGAAAAACTTGATAGATTGGGGGTCTTTGATCAAAATTAAAAGTTATGAGGTCATTTTGATTTGACTAATAATTCGGAAATCTCCATAATATTTATCCTAATAAAAAGTAATGCATGTATTTTAGGGGTGGAATTTAAAATAAAAGACTGCAAATAATTTAGAGATTGAAACATTACCTATTCGAACTCAAGTCATGAATAGAAATAATCTTAACTATTTTTAACACATTTTTATTGTTCAACAACAAAGGCTCATCGCAACAAAATGTTAATTACATAAACTGAAAAAATTTCAATTAAATCACATTTTTTTCTTAAAAATACAAAAGTTACGATATAGTGTAAGGTGATAACTAATTATTTGTAAGGTTGTTGTAAATAACCTTAAATTAAGCCAAAAAAAAGATCACATAAAATCTTGAAAGATAATACAGAAACAAATTTCAGGAAAAAAAAAAAAAAAAAAAACCTTCTCCAGGCCTTGCTTATCCGCTTGAAGTCTACTATAAATACTTACTCTGAGTGCAATTTTCATACAATTAATTAAAATTAAAAATGGCGTCTACTGTAGTGTATTTGTGTTCATTTTAGTGGTTTATAATGTAGTATCAATGGCTACTGAGGTAACATATGATTCAAGAGCTTTAAAGATCGATGGCAAGAGAAGAATCATATTATCTGGTGCCATACATTATCCTTGAAGCACTCCTGAGGTATTTTTTTGAGTATTTTGGTGTTTGTTTAATATAAAATTTATATAATGAAATTATATTTTTAATAGAAAAAATAGTACTTTTAACGAAAGTATTTTTATTTGAAGATGCTTTGGGAACATAAAATTTCAACATATATGTTTCACTTCCAACCAAATGTAATCTTGAATTTAAGTACAAATTACATGCATAACTAATATCATTGTAGAATTTCATATAGTTCGTGTGTCACATATTCAACCTCAAAAATTAAATACATAAAAATAAGTAGCAAGAATGTGTACTTTTAACTTTGTGTAAATCCTACTTTTATAACATTTTTTCCATTGAGCTATGCCATATATACCTGTATTGTTTTAGTATGCAACGTTGGTAAGGAACCAACTATCTCAAAAGGCTGCATTGATTTGTGAAGGTTTAAGAAAAATTTAAGATTTAAGAATAATTTTATATTCTTCAAATGTATGTAGCCTCACACAAATGTACATTGTGGTTGAATATGCATAGTGCGTATGCTCACCTCATAGCTTACACTTGAATTATGTTAATATTAAAAGTGGAGCTATTGGGATTTGAGTTTCCTTGTACGCAGTTTATTGTTGGGAAATGAAATGGTAATTGTATATATATATATATATATCCACGAATTGAACAAACGCGGAAGTGAAAATAAACAAAGTCAACGAAACAACAAACGAGATTTTCAAACTCTTCTAAGTGTGCTTTCATTTTTTTTAACCCATCATTTCTAAGCTTAACCCCTTTCAATATTTTTCATTTTCTAACAATATCACCTAGTTTCAAAAGTTATTTCTCCAACTAGTAATGTTGTCATGACCGGCTCAATGTATCTATGACATTGCTTTATTTGACACTGGGTACCTGCAATATTGCTTTATACAGATGTGGCCGGAACTGATAAAGAAGGCTAAGGAAGGAGGGCTTGATGCTATTGAAACCTACGCCTTCTGGAATGGCCACGAGCCCAGCGCCGCCAGGTTTGTATGTTTTTTATTGCTATATACTTTCTTATAAAAGGGTGAGAGTATAAGAAGGGTGAATCCTGACCCTCTATTGTAATGGACGGCCAAGATTTGTTGAACATAAAAAAAAAAATAACAATTTAAAATTTGTCGAGTATTAAAAAAAAAAATTCCTTCCCTTACCCCTTCTTTCTTTCTGCCTCATGAAGGGTTATAGACCGTAAATTGTTATTTTTTTAATGTTCAACAAATTTTGGCCGTCCATTGCAATGGAAGACCAAGATTTGCCCCTTTCACGCTCTCATAAGAATGCTACCGTGTGTATATATATATGTATATGTATGATTTACTGTTATTTTTGACCGAAAAATAATAAATAAGTTGCTAAATCATCTCCTTTTTTGTTGCTTTACATAGTATGACTTTTCAGGAAATTATGATCTGATAAGGTTTATAAAAACCATTCAAGCTGAGGGGCTTTATGCAATTCTTAGAATTGGGCCATATGTTTGTGCTGAGTGGAATTATGGGTAAGTTCAAATTATCTTAATTAGTCCATGCAATTATGTGGTAATTCATTGCCCAAAAAAGGAGTTAATTAATTATATTTTTATGCAATATAGTGTGAATGTAATCATTTTATTTTTAATTATGTCAAATTAGTTCATCTATAATTTATATTGTGTGATAAATTCTATCATGGAATTAAGCTTAAGTTAATGACATAAATTTTAATGGATAAGTCATGATGTTAGATATAATTGACTCAATACAAATCTAATTGTTAAGCCAATTCAAAACCACCTAACCATTGAAAATTTAATTTTACTATAAGAGTAAATTGACTCGATATAAATCTTCATCCACTTAATTACGAAAGTTGAGCTGTTGCGATTCAAAATTACAATCTTTTGGTCAGCAAGGCTTTATATACAATGTCAAGATACCCTAGTAATTTTAATAAATTTACTATTTTCATGTTTAAAAAGTACAATACATTCGTCAATCTATTCTATTGATTTTTTTCAACATCACTTAAATGTTTGAAGATAACTAACATTCCTTATTTTTACATTTACTCTGGACTTTGATCAGAGGATTCCCAGTCTGGCTACATAATATACCCAACATAGAAATGAGGATGGATAATGTCGTTTTTATGGTAATACTCACTCTCTTTCCTTTTATTTTATTTTATTTTTTCAAAAAAAAAATTTCTTTCTTTATATTATTTTCTCAATGAATCATCATTGACATTTATTTATATCAACAGTACAGAAATGATATATCATCACAATCTAATTAGGTTTAAGGTGGTATTCTAATATTTAAGGAAAAATATTTTTTGGAAAGAATGTTTTTGATCCAATCAAACGGCCCTTGTGAGGGTTCTTTTTTTTTATTTTTTATTTTTTTGGCTATACATTCATTTCCATTCAAAGAGTTTTCTAATGGATGCCCAATAACTTTCTTCTTTAAATAATTATCCATTTCCCTTGAGTAGTTATGAGCATCTATTATGTCATGGAACAAACTATCCCAAAAGCTTAATTGGATCCATGATGGGTTATGATTGATTTTATACTATAACATATTAGAAAAACTATATTTTCAATGATTTAGAGAAACGTGACTTCGCTATAATCTTGTTTTACGTATGTTGGTGTAGAAAGAGATGCAAAATTTCACAACCTTAATAGTAGACAAGGTCAAGAACGAGAAGCTGTTTGCAACACAAGGGGGACCAATCATCATAGCACAGATAGAGAATGAGTATGGGAATGTGATAAGCTCACATGGAATAGAGGGCAAAAAGTACATAGATTGGTGTGCAGATATGGCACTTTCATTTAAGGCAGGAGTGCCATGGATAATGTGCCAAGAGAGTGATGCTCCACCCTCCATGATCAACACTTGCAATGGTTACTACTGTGATACTTTCAATCCTCACCCTGGCAAGCCCAAGATGTGGACTGAAAATTGGACTGGCTGGTTCGTCTTCTTTTCTTTTCTTAAATCCGTTTCAACATTTTCTTTTGATAAGTAGGCCCACCCACAAAAAGCAAGGCATGAGCCTACACAAACAATGAGAAATCCATTTCAATATATATAGTATTGAAGATTAATTCAAGTTGACTTGGTCTCTTCGTCAGTTAATAAAAACCCTATTTTCTAGTTTCTTGTTAGTCACTTTAGTTGCCATTATCTAATTAGTGGAATAATGTGTTAGTGGTTGTTAGTGGTCCGTTATTTTCTAGTGGTTCGTTATTTTTGTTGCTCTTGTAAGCCTATATAAAGGCATGTTGCTGTCATTGTTTATTATTGAATTCACAGAAAAGTTCTTTTCCATTTTGAGTGTTCCATATTTTCTTTGCCTCTGTTGTTGCTTTGTTCCTTGTGTCCAACAGTTTTGGTATCAGAGCCAGTGTTAGAGAGTGTGAGTAGAGTGAAACACGAGAGTTTAGTGAGGAAAAAACAAATGGCCAGCAGCAACGGCATCGCAATGGGTACAGCACAACCACTCATTCCAGTCTTCAAAGGAGAAGGCTATGAGTTCTGGAGTATCTGTATGAAGACTCTCCTCAAGTCTCAAGATCTTTGGGACTTGGTGGAACAAGGGTATGCAGATTCTGATGAAGATGACAATCTGCGTGACAACCGGAAGAAAGATGCCAAGGCGTTGGTGATCATTCAGCAAGCCGTCCATGATAGCGTCTTTTCACGGATCGCAGCGGCGACCACATCAAAGCAAGCTTGGTCCATCCTGAAGAAGGAGTTTCAGGGAGATTCAAAAGTCATCGTGGTAAGACTGCAATCACTACGACGTGACTTTGAAACCTTGATGATGAAGAATGGAGAATCTGTAGCTGATTTTTTGTCAAGGGCAACGACGATAATCAGTCAAATGTGATCCTACGGCTAGAAGATTACGGATCAGACCATCGTGGAAAAGGTATTGCGAAGTTTGACTCCAAAATTTGATCATGTAGTTGCTGCTATAGAAGAGACGAAGGATCTGTCCACTTTTTCCTTTGATGAACTAATGGGGTCTTTGCAAGCGCATGAGGCGAGGATTAATCGTTCACTTGAAAAGAGTGACGAAAAGGCATTTCAAGTGAAGGAGGCAACCACGAAAATTGGAGACGGTGAGCGAGCAGCAAGTAGAGGCCGTGGAAGAGGAGGATTCCGTGGCCGTGGTCGTGGAAGAGGCAACGGAAGAGGCAGAGGTCGGTTCGACGGGCAGCGGCAGTTCGGTGAACCAAGAAGCAACAAGAGTGGTGTTCAATGCTACCACTGTAATAAATTCGGGCATGTGAAAGCTGACTGTTGGTACAAAGACCAGCAAGTCAATTTCGCAGCAGAGAATGAAGATGAAAGTAAGCTTTTTATGGCTCTTTTAGATACTAACCAGAAGTCAGGTGATGTCTGGTTTGTAGACAGCGGCTGTTCAAATCACATAACGGGTAGCAGAACTATCTTTACAGAGCTTGATGAGATGCAGAAGCTGAAAGTGCAGCTCGGTAATGGGAAAGAGATGCAAGTTGAAGGGAAAGGCACGGTGGGCATTGAAACACCTAACGGTAATGTCAAGCTGCTGCAGAATGTTCAATTTGTTCCTGATTTAGGATATAATTTGCTAAGCGTTGGGCAATTAATGGCTTGTGGATATTCAATATTGTTTGAATATTAAAGACAAGCACTCGGGTCATACGTTGATTAACATCAATATGACTCAAAACAAAATGTTCCCGTTGGAAGTTTCAAGCTTGGGAAATTTTGTCCTTGTTGCGAGTAGAAAGGAGGACTCGAAGCTATGGCATTTGCGATATGGGCATCTCAACGTCAAGGGTCTGAAACTGCTAAGTGAAAGAGGTATGGTGCTTGGTTTGCCAAAAATTGACTCTATTGAATTGTGTGAAGGGTGTATTTATGTGAAACAAGCTAGAAAATCCTTTCCCGTCGGAAAGGCTTGGAGGGCTTCAAAGTTTCTTGAATTGATAGATGCTGATTTATGTGGACCCATGCATACTACATCCTTTGGTGGGAGTCGTTATTTTCTACTCTTTACTGATGATTATAGTCGTATAATTTGGGTTTATTTTTTGGAAAGCAAGTCAGAAGCTTTTCAGAACTTCAAGCACTTTAAAGCCAAGGTTGAGAAGCAAAGCGGTCTCTGCATCAAAACTCTCCGCACTGATAGAGGGGGTGAGTTCTTGTCCACCGAATTTAATTGCTTTTGTGAAGAAAATGGCATTCACAGGGAGTTGACAACTCCTTACACTTCGGAGCAAAATGGCGTAGCTGAACGTAAAAATCGCACTGTTGTGGAGATGGCAAGAAGCATGTTACAAGCGAAGGGACTTCCAAATCAGTTTTGGGCTGAGGCTGTAGCAACATCAGTCTATTTACTGAATATCTCTGCGACGAAGGCAGTCATGAATCAAACATCATTCGAAGCTTGGCATGGTAGAAAACCCACTGTGAGTCATTTGAGAATTTTCAGGTGAATTGCTTATGCTTTGGTTAACTATCAATTTCGCCATAAGCTTGATGAAAAATCAGAAAAAAGTATTTTTATTGGCAATTGTACACAATCCGAAGGGTACAGATTGTACAACCCTCTCAGCGGCAAGATTTTGATTAGGAGGGATGTTGTATTTGATGAAAATGCAAGTTGGAGTTGGAGTAAAAGCAATGAGAAGACACAGCAACAGATCCCTATGCCCATCGGGATCACTTCTGATCAAAGTCAGGAGCCTACTCCTGCGAATTCTTTAGCAGGCTCGTCTACGGCATCACCGAGTTCATCAGCGGCAACGTCACCAAGCAGGATTACTTCCTCCCCTAATGTGTCATCTTCGGATGAGACGCCTCCACGACAATATAAATCGGTGACTGATATTTATGCATCCTGTCAATTTGCTCTTGCAGTTTCAGAGCCTATGTCCTACGATGAAGCTGCAGGAAAATTGGAATGGCAGAATGCAATGAAGGAGGAATTGGCGGCAATTGAGAAGAATCGAACGTGGGAGATGGTGGACTTACCTGAAAGTCAAAGTGCAATCGGGTTGAAGTGGGTATACAAGACGAAGTTCGGAGCGGATGGAAGGGTACTAAGGTACAAAGCTCGACTTGTGGCGAAAGGGTATGCGCAGCAATATGGTATTGATTTCGAAGAAACCTTTTCTCCAGTGGCTCGTTTTGAAACTGTGAGGACTGTTTTGGCTTTGGCTGCACAATTATAGTGGTCTGTTTATCAATTTGATGTTAAGTCTGCATTTCTAAATGGAGATTTGCAAGAAGAATTTTATGTAAGCCAACCAGAAGGTTTCTTGGTGAAAGGCAAATAGACGAAGGTGTACAAGTTGAGAAAAGCCTTGTATGGATTGAAGCAGGCTCCTCGGGCTTGGTATGGCAGAATCGATGGATATTTTCAGAAAAATGGGTACCTGAGGAGTGAAAATGAGCCAACTCTCTACGCAAAGAAGGGAGGTAAAAATGATTTCATCATTATTTGTCTTTATGTTGATGATATCATTTATACAAGCTCCTCTAGTGATCTTGTGAATGAGTTCAAATCAAGTATGATGCGTGAATTTGAAATGTCGGATATGGGTTTGCTGCATTATTTTCTTGGTCTTGAGGTACATCAAGTGGAGGATGGGATTTTTATTTCCCAAGGAAAATATGCCAGGGATCTTTTGAAAAGGTCAGGCATGCTTAATTGCAAACCTTCAGCTACACCTATGAATTGCAGTGAGAAATTGAGGCTTGACGATGGTGCAGAGATGGCTGATGCAAAAAGCTTTAGAAGCTTGGTTGGAGGCTTAATTTATCTAACCCACACTCGACCCGCCATTGCATTCTCTGTTGGTGTTATTTCCAGGTTTATGCATCAACCGTCCAAGCTACACTTTGGAGCAGCAAAAAGCGTCCTGCGTTACATCACTGGAACTATGGACTACGGCATTTGGTACTCCAAAGTTCCCAATTTCAGATTATATGGGTTCACCGATAGTGATTATGCTGGTTCGTTGGATGATCGAAGGAGTATTTCAGCACATGTTTTTACTCTTGGGTCTGGAGCAATCACTTGGAGCTCCAAGAAGCAAGCGACAACAACCTTGTCCACCTCCGAAGCTGAGTACATAGCAGCTACTTCAGCAGCTTGCCAAGCCGTTTGGTTAAGGAGGGTGTTAGAAGAACTTCAACAAAAACAAGAAGGAGCAACGGAGATATTCTGCAACAACAAAGCATCAATCTCCATGACGAAGAATCTAGCATATCACAGCAGAACAAAGCACATTGATGTTCGTTTCCATTTCATTCGTGATCTGGTTGCGAAGGAGGAGATTACTGTGAAGCATTGCAGTACTCATGAGCAGTTGGCTGATATACTAACGAAGTCTTTGGCAGCAGACAAGTTTGTCAAGTTCAGGGCTTTGCTTGGTGTATGCAACTTTGAATCAAGGGGGAGTATTGAAGATTAATTCAAGTTGACTTGGTCTCTTCGTCAGTTAATAAAAACCCTATTTTCTAGCTTCTTGTTAGTCACTTTAGTTGCCATTATCTAATTAGTGGAATAATGTGTTAGTGGTTGTTAGTGGTCCGTTATTTTCTAGTGGTTCGTTATTTTTGTTGCTCTTGTAAGCCTATATAAAGGCATGTTGCTGTCATTGTTTATTATTGAATTCACATAAAAGTTCTCTTCCATTTTGAGTGTTCCATATTTTCTTTGCCTCTGTTGTTGCTTTGTTCCTTGTCTCCAACATATAGTGTAATCGTTATTCTCTGAATCCACTCAGCTAGGAGAATTTATATTACATTTAAGGAATTTATCATCTAAATATTTAAGGTTTGACCTTTCAATATATTCAACGTAGATAAGGTTCAAAAGTTTTCACTTAGGTACCTGAATCAAAATTTGATGAAGGTGCCGTATGTCAGGATCTCATACTTTTTGCCATGAAATGCATATTTCTAGTGAAACTTTGTTTGGCAGATGCCATCTAAATGACAGAATTTTCAACCCTCGTGTGCATACTAAATCTTATTATTATAATTTAACAATTGAAATTTGTGGTTTAAACAATGTAGGTTTAAGAGTTGGGGAGGCAGGGACCCTCACAGAAGTGCTGAAGATGTTGCATATGGCGTTGCTCGTTTCTTCCAATATGGTGGCACTTTACAAAACTACTACAGTGTACTCATTATTCTCTTTTCTCTCTAATTTTAGCATTTCCGGCACACCCAGCAAAACCAGTGGTTTTGTTAATTGGAATGAGGATTGAATTTGGCCCAAAAAGTCAATAAAGATCCAAAACTAGATCCAAAAGATCCGACTTATATGAAAATATTATAGTGTTGCTCAATACATATGTTTCAGTTCGAACTGGTATTTATCTACTACTAAAATGTTCATTGCTTTGGATCGAGATAGAATCTTACCCAAAATTGTAAAGGTACAAATAAGAGATGAAGGCCTAAAATTGTGTATAATTGGTATAATGCAGTATCATGGAGGAACAAACTTTGGACGTACAAGTGGAGGACCCTACATAACCACAACATGTGACTATGATGCTCCTTTAGACGAATATGGTAACTTGAACCAACCCAAGTGGGGCCATCTCAAGCATCTTCATCAACTTCTCCATTCCATGGAGAAACTCCTCACTTATGGCCAGGCCAACACTACTGATTTCGGAAATACCACCTCAGTGCGCCTCACTTCTTCTTTCTGCTTGTGTACATTTTTTTGGGTGTCATTATTAGACTCGTATTTAAAACTCTTCTTTCTCATAACTCTGATATAAGATTTCTTATTTGAGTCACATGTGATCGTATTTATCAAATTCTCAGACATAAAATTCTATAAACTGGACACGACAAGTTTGGCTGGTTGACTTGAGAATAACGACTCATATGTGTTAATATCATGTACGTCCAGCACGTACAATTTTATATATGATTACATGATTTGTGGGTTTTCCATTGAACAGGCTACAATTTACACCCTTGATGGAAACGCAAGCTGTTTCCTTAGTAATAAAGACAAAGGGAAGGATGTCACAATCACATTCAAAGGCAACAACTATACCATTCCGGCATGGTCCATTAGTATTCTCCCTGATTGTAAAACGGTTGCATACAACACTGCCAAGGTACTATTTTTCTTTAATTTATAATTATTCATCTATCTCACATACAACAATACAACAACCCAATGCCTTAAAGAGGTTCCCGCCAAGGTATGATCTAGGGATGGTAAGATATGTGCAGCCTTAATTCTACGGTATGTTACCTTGAAAAGAGATTGTTTCCAAATAGCCTCCAGCCCTAAAAAGAAGTCTATATTACATGCATTGTTTATGGTTTTAATTTCTTCAAATATGTTTATATTTTTGTCCTTCTTTACTATATGTTCGTGTCTTGTTGACATATCACTGACCACAATGAGCAGGTAAGGACTCAAACCCAAATAATGGAGAAGAAATCGGAGAAAAATGCCCAGAGGCTGGCGTGGAAATGGAGGAGGGAGCACTTTTTACATGTAAAGCCAGATCTCAAGAGGACTTTCACTGACAACAAACTTTTGGAGCAAAAAAGAACTGCAAGTGATGCCAGTGACTACCTTTGGTACATGACCACTGTGGATTTGGCCGAGAGTGATGCTCTTTTGGGCCACAAAGTTTCTCTCAAAGTCAATACAAGTGGACACGTACTTCATGCTTTTGTTAATGGAAAACACATTGGTAAACGTTTACATTTTTTTGCAGTTTGTCTTCGCTCAGATTGCTTTGAACATAGCATGTAATTCTGGTAATATTATGTGCCACACCATCCTTTTCTGTAAAAATTTATCAGAATACGACAAAATAAAAATCAATTCTAGTAGAAGGTATGTATATCTTATCAGCATTTTGGGGAAAAAAAAAATTTACTGGATTCCAAGGGAAGGCACCACCATAAGATCATAAACACTTTCTAGTAAGCATTTTTCAATAAAAAAATTTAGGATTCTTAATAAGTATACCTAAGTAATAAAACCTCATATTACATTGTTATGTATATTGATCGTCAAGGCATGTAAATCATGAAAGATACTCTAAGATACATAGATGATAAATACACTTAATAAATTGCAATTTAATGGAATATTATGATGCAGGGTCTCAATGGGCAGAAAATGGAAAATACGAGTTTGCATTTGAGAGGGATGTTAAGTTGAACAAAGGGAAGAATATGATCTCTTTGCTTAGTGTTACCGTTGGTTTCAAAAACTATGGAGGGCACTTTGGCGAAGCAAAGGCAGGCATACTTGGTCCAGTGCAATTGATAGGGACCAGGGACAAGAAGCCGAGCATCAAGGATCTGTCTAATAATACATGGGTCCACAAAGTTGGTTTATCTGGTGAAGAGAAGCAACTTTACAAGAACGATACCCGTTACTATCGCAAATGGCATTCTGAAAAGTTACTCACTAACAAGATGTTTGTTTGGTACAAGGTGCGCAATGTTTGTTTAGTACCATGTTTCTATTATGTACAATTCTATGCCTACAGAGTTAATGCAATATATATTTGACCCCCGCTTTTTTTTTATTTTTATCATGATGCCTCTATGAGCTTTATAAGAATGATACATTATGTCATCCTTAATGACATTTTCAAAAATACCCACGGATAAAACGGTTTGGTCAATACATGGTAACTCTTCATAAAATTCTCTTTGTTTACTAAGGTGTTTGGTGGTGTGACACAGACGAGCTTTAAAGCACCGAAAGGAAAAGACCCAGTGGTTGTGTGACATGATGGGAATGGGAAAGGGAGAAGCATGGGTGAATGGGCAGAGTCTAGGTCGGTACTGGCCCAAGTTTCTGGCTACCAGAGATGGTTGCCAGCCTACTTGTGATTATCGCGGTCCTTACTCGGCTGAGAAGTGCAATACTAATTGTGGCAAACCTTCTCAACGATGGTATCTATCATTTACTTTTTTTTTTCAATATAAATTGTGTTTAGAGGTGTGAACGAGTTGAGCTACTTCCAAAAGGGCTCGCACGGGCTAGCTTGTTATCTTGCTTGGGAAGCTCAACTCAAGTTGAGACTAAGTTGAGCTAATATAGCAAGCCACATTGGGCCTAGTAAAGCTTAAGACTCGCAATCCAGCTCTTAGCTAAGTTGTAACCTTATAAGTCTAATAAGTTAAGTATGAACCGAATAAAGTCAGCTTGAATATTAGTGATAAACTCATCGAGCGAAGAAGCCTATAATGGAAAAAGGTTGACAATCTTGAGATGAGCTAGGTTCATTTACACTCTTAAATGAAGTAGAGTAATTTATGCTGTAATAGATCATAAGGGGAAAAAGGTTAAATTGTTATTATAGAACAACTTTTAGTTAAATAATTGCTTGCTCTTCCGTAAATTTTGATGGATTAGGCACCACATCCCGCGGTCATTCCTCCAAGACAGTCAAAACACATTGGTGATGTTTGAGGAACTTGGAGGCAATCCACAGAACGTGAGCTTTAACACTGTGACTGCTGGCAAGGTTCACGCAAACGTTTACGAGGGAGACACATTAGAGATAGCTTGTCAAGGCAATCATTCCATATCCACTATCTTATCTGCTAGCTTTGGCCACCCTAAAGTCGATGAGAAAGACAAATTTAAGGCTTCCGACATGTTATCGGTTGTTTCCAAGGTGCGTACTTGGTTTTGATGTTTACTTAGATAAGTGCTTTATATATAAGAGCATTATATGCGAGAACAAGAATATGAACATTATGTTCACTAGATAAACAAAAATGACAATGTGTTCATGGGCGCAAATCAATAAAGCCAAATTGAGTGCAAGCTTGGCAAGTTCAGGGACACATCATGTCTTGGTTTGGTTGAGCTAAACAAGCTTCATGCTAAATTCATCTAATTTACACTCATTTAATCTCAACATAGAGTCATCCAAGTCCAATCGGCCTTAACCTTAAACTGATTGGGCAATAATTTAGCTCATTTTGATTCATGAGCAACCAAGCTCACAGTTTACTAGGATCAAACCTGGCTTAGCTTGAGCCAAGAATCACTTGAGGTAAATAACGAGATGGGCTCAGCTCATTACATCCTAGTTTCATCACCATTTCATATCCAGACAATTTTCATCACCAATGCCACTGCTGATAATAAAGTCCATTGCCCTTCTTTGTTATTATTTTGACATTTGTTGCCCTACTTGTGCATTTTATAAACTTTCTGCCCTTATTATTATTTTTCAAACATAAAGCTCTTTGGATTTTTTTTTCCCTTCATTTTGAAAACAGCTAATTTTGCTTTATTTGAATGGCAGGCATGCCTGGGTAAAAAAAGTTGTGCCATTGAAGTGTCACAGGCAAAGCTTGGAACCCTCAGCAGCAACGGTGAGACGGCAAGGCTAGCTGTCGAGGCTGTTTGTTGAGATTTCTTCCCCCCCCCCCCCCCCGCGTCCCCCTCCCCCCTCTTTTTTTGAGATTTTATGCCAATTAATTCTAAAACAGTTTATCTACCAGATGTCTCTGAGCACTTCTTAACAAAGAGAGAAAGATAATTACGTAAAGAATACTCTTTGTAAATGAGTGACCTGTGTGCATCAATTAGAAAACTCGAATAATCATTTGTAGCTTCTATTTAGATAATGTAAAGAGATGATTAGTCAGGGTTTGTTTTCAGTGTTTTATTTTTAGTTGCTTATTTTCTTTTTTCTTTTTTTTTTGGGTCCAAAACGCCCAAAGGCGCTCTATAGAACTTGATCAGAAACAATTACAGGCAAAATGGAAGGAGGAGGGAAGTCAACCCAGTCATGAGAACATGCTCCCAAACTGTGAAACTTCGCCACTTCATGGCCAACAACATTTGCCTCTCCAGGGCACTAGCAAAAACGAACAGAAACAAAAGAAGATAACATAAGTTTTATATCATTAACAATAGGCAAAATTTTCCAAGGAGGAGAAGACTCGTCTTCAAAAGCTCGAATCACATTCTAGCAATCAGTCTCAAAAATCACGAGCGAGAAACCGAAGCAAAGAGCAAGATCACAAGCACCCCTGAAAGCAAGACATTCAGCCATACGTGCCGAAGATGAGAACGAAGATCCACACCAATTTGAAATAACCGTCGCCCACTTATCCCGAACAACAACCCCAAGAGCTGCCGCCACAGACGAGGAGGACCAACAAGCATCCGAATTACAATTAACCCATCCGATTGGAGGCTTCGACCATCTCCTACCCTCAAGGATTGACGCCCGAACAGATTCACGGGCCTCACCCACAACAAAACAAGCCTCGAGGGCCTCAACAAACACACGATCCGCGATCCATTTAGGATCATCAACAAAACCTTCAAAAACCAATCTGCAACGAGATTTCCAAATCCACCAGCAAACAAAAATAAACTTAGAAATCAAGTAGTAATCATCAAAATGCTAACAAATAAATTTTTCCCCGAACCATGGAAATCCACGAAAGCCTGCATCATCCAGCTTCAAACCAAAATCAGACACAAACCAAACGGCCCAAGCAATAGGGCAAAGAAAGATAACATGAACAGCTGATTCCGGCTCCAGTTTACATCGAGGACAAACATTGGGAGCTTTAGGAATTCTTAAAGCTATGTTTGCATTGCAAGGAAGAGCATCCATAAGAATTCTCCAAAGAAAGACTCGTACTCTAGGGGAAACAGGAGCATTCCACAATCTACTAAGACACTTCTTTTAAGGGAAAAAAGAAGAAGAGGCCTGCATCCTTTGATCACAATCGGGACAAGAAGTACTCCACAAGGCATACCCTTGTTTGATGTGATAGGAGCCTTTGGAGTCAAATTTCCAAATTAAACGATCATCCAAACAAGGATCAGAAATGGGGATACAACGAATTGCATTAACAACATCCCTAGAGAATAGTCTTGAAAGAGCATCAAGATTCCATGACCTCGAATTCGGTAGAATAAGATCAGAAACCCTTAAAAACAATAAGTCACCCAGTCCCAAAGGGGGCTACTTACAAACCCCATTCGGTACCCATTCCTCCAACCAGATCTTCACAAATCGACCATTCTGAATATTCCAAGCAAGACCCTTTTTCAGGAAGTCTCGACCCTCAAAAATGCATCTCCAAAAAAAAAGGGGCCAGATCCAATAGGGACCCCTAAGAAATCCCCATTAGGGAAGTCAAGACCCTTGAGAACACGAACCCAAAATGAGTCAGGCTCATTCAGAATTCTCCAAGCTTGGTTGGCCAACATAGCAATGTTCATACCTTCCATATCACGGAACCCCAAACCCCCCAAGCTTTTAGGTTTCGCAATCTTTTTTCAACTAACCCAGTGGATATGTCTTTCGTTGTCACATTTCCCTTTCCACCAAAAGTTAGCAATCAAACTATTAATTTTACGAGCCAAGGAGAGCGGAATTTTACAACAATGAAAAGCATATTGTGGGATGGCAGAGATAACGGATTTAATGAGAACTTCTCGCCCCGCATAAGAGAGAAGAGACGATTTCCAATCTTGGACCTTCTTCTTAATTCTATCCACATGGTACCCCAGAGCACAATTTTTGTCACGGCCTCAAAACACATGGATACCAAGGTACTTATCGTCGAAATTGAGTGGCAATACACCCAATTTTGCCAAACACTCATCACGGAAAATTCGATGGGTATTCGTAGCGAAGTAGGCAGCTGATTTCTCAAAATTAACACTTTGTCCCGAAACATTGCAAAACAAGTGGATTACACGTTTAACCTCCCAAACCACATTAATATTTGCTTCGCAAAAGAGCAAGCAATCATCCACAAAAAACAAGTGAGACAGAGAAGGAGAATACGCATAGATAACAAAGGGCCGCCATGAACCCTTATCCACCGCCTCCTAAATCAAGCGTGAGAAGATCTCCATGACAAGAATGAACAGATACGGAGAGAGAGGGTCCCCCTTGCCTAAGGCCCCGGGAAATGAAAAAAGAGGGTAAACTAACACCATTCACCACTGGACACACCAACACTGACTTAACACACTCCATAACCCATGATATAAAGATAGAATCAAACCCGAACTGTCGGAGAATTCCCTCAAGACATTCCCAACTGACTTGATCGTAGGCTTTCGAGAGATCAATTTTAATAGCCATACACCCTTTTTCCCCCCTTTTTTTTTCCACTTTAAAGCATGGAAGACCTCGTGAGCAATAATGATATTGTCTTGCATTCTTCTACCATGAACAAAGGCCCCTTGACAAGGAGAAATAATTGATGGAAGTAAAGGCTTAAGCCTATTAGCTAAAGTTTTTGAAATGGTTTTGTAGGTGAAGTTACACAAGCTAATAGGTCTAAATTGGGTGATGACTTCAGGATTTTGGACCTTTGGGATAAGGATGATATTGGTTTGATTCAGGGATCGTTGCATCACCCCAAACTAAAAGAAAGAAAGAACATCTCCATACACATCATCGACCACAATATTCCAGAAATTTTTGAAAAAGATACCTAAAAAACCATCTAGGCTTGGAGCTTTAAAGCTACCCATACCATCAACAGCTACTTTAATCTTAGTATGGAAAAATACGAGCAGAAATGACATTGATAGAGGCATCAGAAATCATAGAAGGGCAAACCACAAGGGTTTTGGTCAGTCCCCTACATTTAACCGCTACAAAGACAGATTTAAAATGGGCCATAATCAGTTCCTGTAAGTCTTTTTCCTGATCAACCCAATTGCCCCTCACATCCTTAAGCCTAAGAATGCGATTACAACACCGTCTAACAAGAGTAGTCACATGAAAGAAGCGGGAGTTATGATCCCCAAATTTGAGGAAATCAATACGGGACCTTTGCTTCCAAAACAGCTCTTCCTCCTCCCAAATCTTGTTCAACTTACAAATGAGCTCCTCCTCTTCATGTGCATCATTCGGAAATTGGGATCGGCTTTGGATTTCTTGCAATCTACTTGTGATCTGGGCAATTTCAGCAGTAGAAGCATGGCGTAGAGTTTTACTCCAATCCGAAAGACGGGCACGGCACAGGGAAAGTTTACGTGGGTGGTAATACATTGAACCAGACCCAGCATGAGCCATCCACCCATCACGGATGACATTGGGACCATCATTACAAAGGATCCATTTAGCTTCAAATTGAAATTGATATCGAGGCCGCTTCACAAGACCAAACAGGGACATAAGCAATGGGGAATGATCAAATTCAATCACCGGGAGGAGCTGAACAACAACCTGAGGGAATAGAGCTAACCATGCGACATTAACCACAATTTTATCAATTCTTTCCTTAATGTGTCTTGCCCATCCTGTTTATTTGACCGCGAAAATTGGCATCCTTTCGAATCAAGTTCAACCTAATGAGCACTCATCATAGAAAGATTGCAGCCAGCATAACTAAGAAATAGAAGGCGGACTAGAGATAAATTTATCAGAAGCAAGAGCAAAAGCATTAAAATCCCCAGCAATAGCTACCGGGCCGGCCAGACCACCACAAATTGTTGACATCGAACTCCAAAATTACCTTCTTTTACTTTGATCGGGTTCACCATGGACAAATATTTGAGCCCAAGAGTAACCAGATTGATATTCAAGAATACGAGCAATAACAAATCGATCACAATACCGTAACACATCAATTTTCATAGAATCATTCCAGATAAGAGCTAAACCACCTCTAGACCCAATAGGACTAATAAAAAAAGAGTTCACAAAATCAAAATTTTCAGCTAATTTAACCACTTTACCATCATTTTGCTTTGTCTCCATCAAAAAAATGATGCTTGGCCTATGATTTCTTCTAATCTCTTTTACAACTCGAACTGGCCAGGCTTGGCCACAACCCCTACAATTCCAGCACAAGAGGTTCATGGTTCACCTGCGTCTTCTTCAAGCTCTAAATTGTGAACATGAAGAGCCAACTCTTTAACCAAATCAACGCTTCGATATTCTTACTCCATTGTCGTTGATATGAGAAAAATGGAACAAAAAGTGAAAAAAAAAGGGGGGAAGAAGGGAAATGAAGGAGAAAGGGTTATTAGAAGGGGACTTAAAATGGGTAGTAAAAAGGTTTGGAGTCCATAAATGTGGGGGTGGTTGAGAAGAGCGTTTAAGGATGACTTTTTTTTTAGATATTTCAAGGGTTTTGATTGTCAGGGGTCATAAATTGGGGGCAGAGGAGATATAAAGGTTTTGGGGAATTAGTTTGGGGAAGTAAATTTGAGGGGCGGTGGTGGCTGGCAGCCTTGGCCGGCACTGGAGAAGGTGAGAAGCAAAAGGGTATCAAAACCCTAGAAATTGCTACAGAGGAACGCTGGGCGAACAAATATTTAGAATGAGATTTTCCAAGTATTTTAGGTTCATTGCATAACTCTACTTTTATTTGGCAAGTTTTCTTTGGTAAAGTCTTAAATGAGTCGAGCCTTGTTGTGAGCTAACTCATTATAAAGCTACCAGAGCTTGTTTAGTTTCAAGCTTGAGCCCAGTCAAATTAGCTTGCTTAGATAAAAGAAATGATCCCGAGAATCTGTAAGTGTTGAGTTTGGAGGCTTGTGACCATAAAGGAGCCTAAATGAGTTCAGCTTGACCCTAGCCCAAATAAACCTAAGCGAGGCAAGCTTGGCTCAGAGCTCGCAGTGTTTCATTTAAGTTCTCTGAGCCAAGCCAAACTTCAAACTGGAGCTAAAAGGCTTGTCAAGTCCAAGCTGAACACAACTTCGGCATACTTAATACACAAGTAGAAAAGTAGAAGCTTGAGTTCATTGCTTCAAAGCTCTCAAGCTCGTTCAAGCTTAGTTTCAAGTCACCTTAGTACATCCCTACGTAATGTTCTATTGTGACTCGAATTTCATATGTTCGAATCTTAGAAACAGATCTCCACGAGTAGGGTAAACTTTAGGCAGGAATTAAGTTCTAAAACAGCTTCCTTAACAGCTATCCAGAATGCTAGCATTTGGTAGATAATGGCCAGAAGGAAAATTATCAGCCTTAACCCTGAACAACGACATACTTCGATTCATGTAGCCGAACACAGAGTGCTGTAGAACACATTTTGTTTTCTGAGTAGAACACATAAACTATTGGTGATGTAGCCGCCAGCCTCCAAACCTCAGTGGCTACTACTTAGCGAGTTAGCAGGAGGGAGTTGGTTACTGCGGGAACACAACAGGCAGCTATCAACTTTAGTTAGGATTATTATCTTGATTTTGAGTTTAGGAAAGTATTTTAGATTAGAAAGGATTTCATTTAATTTTATCTTGATTTATTCTTGATTTTATTTAGATATTTCTAATCCCTATTTAAAGAAGGGATAAGCTAGGGTTTGCATTCAATTCATAAATTTTACTCAATAATTTTTTAAGTTTTCTCCTATTCTCGTGTTGTGAAAATTTGAGTTAATTTTCCCCTTGTTTTATTATTTTTGTAATAAAATTTAAGGGAAGACGGTTGAACCTTCCCTTTCCCTAATTTTCCATCTACACGTTGCATCAGTTGGTATCAGAGCTCAGAACAAATTCTGAGATGGCCTGTGGGCGACAAAGATACGCTACCGTCAGAGACGTTTATGAGCGTGATGTTCAACAGCAAAATGAGATTAGATTTGAGGACTTGGAGGAGAAATTCCGGCGTACCGAGCAGTGCTTGATTCAGTTGGGGGCAAATCTCGACCAAGCACAAAGAGCTCAACCTCAATACCCGCCGGCAGGGGGTGGCGAGGACGACATGGACGATAGCTTCCACAACCCGTTCCCGGAGGTTGAAATACCAGATAGGCGCATGAGAAGAGATCGCCCTAATACTGGTCATGTCGCTGACGCTGGAGAGCCGAGGTGGGAATCCAGTCTTCGGATTGAAATACTGGAGTCCAGTGGTGGTGGGCGTCCAGAGGATTTCTGGGATTGGCTCGTTGTGGTGGACGAAGTCCTTGAGTTCAAGGAGGTTCCCAAACAGAAGCAAGAGCTTTTGGTGGCTACCCAGTTAAGGGGAAGAGCCGCCGCCTGGTGGCAACAACTCAAATATACCCGGCTTAGGCAGGGAAAGATGAAGATTGGGTCATGGGGAAAGATGAAGAAGTACATGACAGGCACCTTCATGCCTCATAATTTTGCCAAGATGAAGTATCAGCGCCTGCAAGGTTTACGTCGGGGCTCTAAGTCTGTGGAGGAGTACATGGCGGAGTTCTACTCGTTGGTCGCCAGGAATGACCTAGCGAGAATAGAGGAGCAATTGGCAGATCGATATATTGGAGGGTTGAAGGAGTCCATGCAGGAGGTGTTGAATATGTTTGACGTCTTTTCCGTCTCATAAGTAAGTTAGAGAGCTGTGAAAGTTGAGAAGTAACAATGCTGACTTAGAGTTGGAGGGTCTTGGAACACACAGATTGGCGGGAGCGAATAGGTACAAGTACCTACAAACCTACGCATGAAGAGCAAATCGGTTGCCGCCAACACTGGAAGGCTGGTTAATCAGGACTTGGCGGGTCGCTCAAGAAACCATTGCTTCAAGTGCAGGGAGATGGGCCACTGTGCCGCTGAATGTTGAAAGGGTGACAAACCCGGAAAAGGCTTAGAAACATGACGAGGATGGCGTAGCCTTTGATGAAGGCCATTTACTTGTGATTAGGCGAGCCTGTTTTTGCCTAAGGAAGATGACGGTGATAGCTGGCTAAGGAACAAAATCTTCTAAACCACCTGCACTAATGGCTGAAGAGTATGCCGCATGGTGATTGACTCAAGGATTTGTGAGGACATGATCTCTGAAGAGGCTGTCGCCAAGCTTGGATTGAAGATTGAGACACACCAAAATCCATACAAGCTATCATGGCTCAAGAAAGGAAATCAGGTATCCGTATCAAAATGATGCTTGGTCACTTTCTCGATTAGGTCAAAGTATAAGGATGGGGTTTGGTGTGACGTAGTCCCCATGGATGCTTGCCATCTGTTGTTGGGGCGACCATGGCAATATGATAAGTGGGCTGTACATGACGCAAGGAAGAACACTCATAGCTTCGTCTTCGACGGGACAAAGATTATCTTGTTACCTAAGAAGGATGCGGTGTCGAGGGCGCTAACAGCATAGCATCTTAACTTTTAAGGCAGAGCCATGTTTGCCAAGGAAATTGGCGAGAGAAAGATTGTTTTCGTGTTGATCGAGAAGGAATGTCAAGAACCATTGGTTGTCGTGTTGTTGAGAGAGTTCGCCGATGTCTTTCTGGATTAATTACTAGATACGCTACTGCCATTGAGGGACATACAACACCACATTGATTTGACACCGGGGGTTTCCTTGCTGAATAGGCCCCACTACCGTATGAGCCACTCTGAGCATGAGGAATTGAGTCGCCAAGTTGAGGAGTTACTCGGCAAGGTACTTATTCGAGAGAGCTTGAGTCCTTGTGCGGTTCCAGCTCTGTTGACACCAAAGAAGGATGGTAGTTGGTGCATGTGCGTGGACAGTAGAGCCATCAACCAGATCATGGTACGCTATCGTTTCCCCATCCCAAGGCCGGATGACTTACTCGATCAGCTTCGGAATGCGAAGGTGGTCACCAAGTTAGACTTAAAGAGCGGATATCATCAGATCCACATCTCGCCAGGTGACGAATGGAAGACTGTCTTCAAGACACGGGAAGGGTTGTACGAGTGGCTTGTCATGCAATTCGGGCTATCGAACGCACCGAGTAACTTCATGCAATTTATGAACCAGGTACTTCGCCCATTTATTAGAAGGTTCGACGTCGTCTACTTTGACGACATTTTGATCTACAGCCAGAACAGTGTAGAACACTTTGCATATCCTAGGGACGTGTTGAACACCTTGAGGACACAATACCTGTTCACCGCTTTGAAGAAGTGTGAGTTTATGAGGCATCGAGTAACTTTCCTTGGGTTTGCTGTGTACAAGGACAGCATATTAGTTGACGAAGGGAAGATCACGGCGATACGCAACTGGCCACAGCCAAAGTCGATTGGCGAAGTGAGGAGGTTTCGCAGATTGGCGTCTTTGTATAAGCAGCTTATGCCTAATTTCAGCTTGGTGATGGAGCCAATCACAGACCGCATCAAGGGGATTTCCTTTGCTTGGACTCCAAAGGCAACTAATGCCTTTGAAGAGATTAAGAGGAGACTGACCATGGCACCGGTGTTGGCATTGCTGGATTTTCAGAAGACGCTTGAGCTTCACATGGATGCCTTTAAGATTGGTGTTGGCATATTCCTAAGTCAGGAGAGGCAACCTATTGCGTACTTCAGCGAGAAACACGATGGGAGTAAGTTGAACTACTCCACTCGGTGCTAAGGGCGCTGAGGCATTGAAGTCCTACCTTGCCAACAGGGAGTTCGTGTTATACTCCAACAATGTGGCCTTAAAATACATTAACAACTTGGACAAGCTCTCAAATCGGCATGTCAAGTGGGCAAGCTACATTCAGATTTTCCACTTCATAATCAAGCAGAAGTCAGGCGCTTTGAAGAAGGTGGCGGATGCACTGAGTAGGCGAAGTCTCATCTTGTCCCAGAGCAGGGTCTCAGTGACCAGGGTTTAGACATTGGCAGAACAGTACGAAGACGATCTCGCCTTTGGTGAGATTTGGTGTGAATCCCAATCCACCTCTATTCTCGAATAATCTGTCCATGATGGGTTTCTCTTTAAGGGAAACCAACTTTACATCCCCAATTCCATCCTATGCCTCAAAAGCATTGAAGAGAAGCATAATGAGGGACATATGGGAAGAGACAAGACGCTCCAACTGGTGGGCGCCAACTATTACTAGTCGTCGATGCGGGGGAGATTGAGGAATTTGTCCGGAGGTGCTGCATATGTCAGGTATCTAAAGGCGGCATAACTAGTGCGGGTTTGTATCTTCCGTTACCAATACCGAGTCAACCATGGGCAGACATCAGTATGGACTTTGTGTTGGGGTTGCCATGAACATGAGGCAACATTGACTCAATATTCGTGGTGTTTACCGGTTCTCAAATATGGAGCACTTCATAGGGTGCAAGAAGGCCGCTGATGCTGTATATGTGACGGGGTTATATTTTCGAGAGGTATATAAGCTCCAGGGGTTACCGAGTAGCATAGTCTCTAATAGAGTTGTGAGATTCGTCAATTACTTCTGGAAAACGCTATGGAAGATGGCGAACACATCTCTCACATTCAACACAGTCCATTGTCCTCAGACCGATGGTCGAACAGAGGTCACTAGCCGTTCACTGGGGAACCTACCTCGATGTCTTGTTGCTGACAACATTGGGAGCTGGGAGTTGAAGCTATACCAGGCAGAGTTCACCTACAATAGCTCAATTAACAGGAGTACGTGTTTTGTGCCATTCAAAGTCGTTTGTGGCTTTATACCTTGGTCCCCAATAGATTTGGCGCCTGTCTCATATCTTACTTGTCCAAATGGAAAGGCGGAAGATTTCATCTCCAACTTTTAGGAGATCCATGAGCAAACACGGGCGCGGTTACGAGAAGCTAGCACCAAATACAAGGCAGCAAGTGATAAGAGACGCTGGGCGGTCCAATTTTAGGTTGGCGTCAAAGTTTGGGCAATCTTGACAAGGGAACGATTTCCGACTTGGGAGTACAACAAGTTGACGGCTTGAAAGACATGCCCCTTGACAGTCCTTGAGAAGATCAATGACAATGCTTATCGTCTTCAAGTTCCCGCTCGGCATGAGGACTTCGGATGTATTCAACGTCAAGCATCTATGCTCGTATTTTGGCGACAATGACCCTGTGGCCAATAGAACGAATTTGAGGGCGAATTATCTTCAGCTTGAGAAGGATGATGCACCGCCAACCTCCAAACCTTAGTGGCTACTACTTGGCCAGTTGTCAGGAGGGAGTTGGTGATTGCGGGGACGCGGCGGCAGCTATCAACTTTGGTTAGGATTATTATCTTGATTTTGAGTTTAGGAAAGTATTTTAGGTTGGGAAGGATTTTATTTGATTTTATCTTGATTTATACTTGATTTTATTTAGATATTTCTAATTCCTATTTAAAGAAGGGATGAGCTAGGGCTTGCATTCGATTCATAAGTTTTACTCAATATATTCTTAAGTTTTCTCCTATTCGTGGATCGTGAGAATTTGAGTTAATTTTTCCTATGTTTTCTTATTTTCGTAATAAAATTTAAGGGAAGCTATTGAATCTTCTGTTCCTTAATTTTCTATCTATGCCCTATATCAGTTGATATTTGTCTTTGTTATAAAACTATAGAGGAATTATACTCTATAGGAAGATAATAAAAAGACAAACCCAAATATAATTAACAAAAAAGAACAAGCATTTTGTATCAAAATGAGATCTTTTTATTTAATTTCTTTCTCTTTTCTTTCGTTTTTCTTTTTTTCCTTTTTCTCTTTCTTTTCTTTTTCTTTTGTTGTTCTTGTACATTATGTGTGTGTAGTGTGTATATACAGGAAGAAAGGGTGGGGGGTGAGTCATCATATGATGATTTAGGTTGTGACAAGTGTCACAATACCCATTTATATATATATATATATATATATATATATGTATATGTATATATATAAATAGGTATTTTATATAATTTTTAATTTTCTATGATATTTAATAATATCCAAACTCGACTCTAAAAATTGTACCAAAAAAATATCCAATATTTACAATGCTCCCCCTTTGAATGTTTTCTGTTATAACGGCACACGGTGTCCAAGCTAAATACGCCTGCCTCTAAAAACCTCGCCAGGAAAACCCAGTGGGAAAAATCATAGCGAAGGGAAAAAGAGTACAGCTCATATTTAGCTCCCCCTCATGTGAACATATGAGTAAGGAGCGTTTTTGAGTCAACGCATACCAACCTTATGAACTAATTTCTCAAAAATTGATGTTGGCAATGCTTTCGTGAATGAATCTGCTAGGTTCTCACTTGAGCGAACTTGTTGAACATCTATTTCACTCATCTTTTGAAGCTCGTGTGTAAAGAAGAACTTCGGTGAGATATGCTTAGTTCTGTCACCTTTAATGTATCCACCTTTGATCTGAGCAATACATGCAGCATTATCTTCACATAGTATCGTTGGACTCCCCCTGATTGTTGGAAGACTGCATTCTTCTTGAAAATATTGAATAAGGGATCTCAAGCATAAGCATTCCCTACTTGCTTCATGAAGTGCAAGCATTTCGGCATGATTTAAAGAAGGTTCCGCCGTTGTTTGTTTTGTGGATCGCTAAGATATAGCAGTGTCACCATAGGTAAATAAATATCCTGTCTATGAACGGTCTTTATGTGGATCAGACAAATATCCAGCATCTGCATATCCTACCAATCTCGGATTTGATTGTCTCTAATAGTATAATCCCATATCAGATGTATCACAGAGATATCAAAATATATGTTTAATTCCGTTCCAATGTCTCTGGGTAGGCGTTGAGCTATATCTTGCTAATAAGTTAACCGAAAAGAGTATATCTGACCTCGTATAGTTAGCAAGATACATCAGTGTACCTATTGCACTTAAATATGGCACTTTAGGGCCAAGAGTTTCTTCGTCATCCCCTCGAGGTCAAAATGGGTCCTTATTCACATCAAGTGATCGGACGACCATCGGGGTGCTCAATGGATGTGCCTTGTCCAAATAAAAACGTTTAAGCACTTTTTTTGTAAAAGTAAATTGATGGACTAAAATTCCACCAGATAAGTGCTCTATTTGCAAGCCAAGGCAATTTTTTGTCTTTCCGAGATCTTTCATTTCAAATTCTTTATTTAGATATGCAACAGCTTGTTTAATCGCTTCAGGCATTCCTATGATATTTAAATCATCAATATAGACTACTACTATGGCAAATCCAAAATTCGATTTCTTAACAAAAACACATGTGCTAATGGGATTGCTTACATATCCTTCTTCCAGAAGGTATGTACTTAGACGATTGTACCACATTCACCCTGATTGTTTCAATCCATATAATGATCTTTGCAATTTGATTGAACAAAGCTCTCGAGGTTTTGAGGTATATGCTTCTGGCATTTGCAGCCCATCGGGGACTTTCATATCGATATCACTATCATGTGATCCATACAGATAAGCCATTACTACGTCCATAAGACGCATGTGGAGTCTTTCAGAGACTGTCGGGCTTATTAAAAATCTTAATGTAATTGCATCCATTAAAGGTGAATATGTCTCTTCATAGTCAATTCCTGGCCTTTGTGAGAAGCCTTAAGTTACAAGTCGCGCTTTATATCTTATGGCTTCATTCTTTTCATTTCTTTTTCTCACAAAACCCACTTGTAGCCTACGGGTTTTGTACTTTCAAGCGTTTGGACTACAGGCCCAAAAACTGCACATTTAGCGAGTGAGTTTAACTCCGCCTGTATTGCTTCTTTTCATTTTGGCCAGTCATCTATTCTTTGACATTCTTGAAGAGATTTAGGTTCAAGATATTCATCTTCTGTGGTCAAATTAACGGCCACATTGTATGCGAACACTTGATCAAGAATCGTTTCATTTCGATTCTACCGTATGCCAGTAATAGCATAGTTTATCGAGATTTCTTTATTCTCGACATTTTCATCGTTTTCACAATCCTCAGATATTTGATACCCTCGAGGAGTCATTTCGCCCTCAGTTTCCTTTTCTTGGATTTGCATTTGTACCACTTTAGGGGGGTTCTCTCTTCAGGAGTTTTAATAAAGGAGACAACTTGTTCATGTTGCTCTCTTTTCTTTCTTGGATTCTTATCTTTAGAACCAACAGGTCTGCCACGCTTCTGGCTTGTAGTAGATGTACTTGCCAATATCTTAGAAGATTGTTTGTTCGGAATATCAATTGGAATGGGGGCATTCATAGCCGGGACATGTGACTTGGTCACTCTTTTCATATTAACGAATGCATCTAGTAATTGATTTACAATATTTTGTAAATAGATAATCTTCTGGACTTCCATTTCATATTGGTTCATACGTGGATCAAAATGTGATATAGATGATGCATTCCACAATTTCACGCGTTTCCAGCTTTAATTTTTCTCCCCCTAATTCTGGGAACATTGTTTCATCAAATTTACAATCTGCAAACCGTGCAATAAAAATATCTCCAGTCAATGGTTCAAGATATTTTATAATTGATGGGATTCAAACCCAACATAAATCCCCAGTCTCCTTTGGAGACCCATCTTTGTACGCTGGGGTGTAGCAATTTGAACATACATCGTGCAACCAAAAATTCGTAGCTGGGATATATCCGGTTCTTAACTAGACACAAGTTGCAATGGGGAGTATTTATGATAAGCAACTGGCCTAGCACGAACAAGTGCTGTAGCATGCAACATAGCATGTCCCCATGCAGAACTAGGCAGCTTTGTTTTCATGAGCAATGGTCTAGCAATTAGCTGCAGACGTTTAATCAGAGATTCTGTAAGATCATTTTGTGTATGCTGGTGAGCCACAGGGTGCTCAACTGTAATCCCAATTGACATACAATAGTCATTAAAAGCTTGGGACGTAAATTCTCCTGCATTATCAAGATGGATCTTCTGGATAGCATAATCTGAAAATTGAGCCTGTAGTTGGATTATTTGTGCAAGGAGTCTCGCAAATGCCACATTGCAAGTAGATAATAGGCAAACATTTGACCAACGTGTTGAGGCATCTATCAACACCATAAAATATCAAAATGGTCCACATAATGGAATAATAGGCTCACATATGTCTTCTTGTATTCTTTCAAGAAAGTTAGGAGATTCAATCCCAATTTTGGTTGGGGATGGCCTAGTAATCATTTTGCCTTGAGCACAAGTAGCACATGAAATCTCATCAGGAGCAAGAATCTTCAGGTTTTTTAATGAGTGCCCATGAGAACTTTCAATAATTTTTCTCATTATCGTTACACCTGGATGGCCCAAACGGTCATGCCACAAGGTGAACATTTTTTTAATCATTTAACTTCTGGTTAACCACTATATTTGATTCAATCGGGTTTATGTAAGTATAATATAACCCAGAAGAAAGTATTGACAATTTTTCCACTATTTTCTTTCTTCCTGAAGTAAACGACGTAATATAAAGATATTCTTTATCGCCCTCATTTATTGTCTCAATACGATAACCATTGCGGCTAATATCTCGAAAACTGATCAAGTTTCTCTGTGATCTACTGAAAAACAGAGCATCACTTATGTTTAGTTTTGTCCCTTCGGGGAACATAACATATGCTCTTCCGGAGCCTTCAACCAATTTTGAAACACCTGATATTGTATTAACATTTGTTTCAGCTAACTGTAGTAGAGAAAAATATATTTTACTTTTGAGGATAGTATGTGTTGTTGCACTGTCTGCTAGACATAAATCTCCATTTTTAATCAAATCCATGTTTTTATAAAATACATATGTATTAGTGGGATTCCATTTAAAATTTTATTGGAAATAACTCATTAAGATAAAACACCAAAAGCATATTATTTTATTACACACACTCCAAACTATATTATTACATCAAAAGTAGGATAAACTTCGTACAAAAGACATAATTGAAAAATATAAAACTTTATTCCAGTTTAACACTTTCATCACCTATCAGGTGATCAATTCTCCCATTAGCATTTTCAAAAAAATCATAAACATCAAGATGCGTCACACAAGTGGAGGATGATCTTTGACGAAATTTGTTTCTGGGAGCTTTTCTTTTCCTTTTAATAATGCTTGATATAGCTTCACCAAATGGTCAGACATACGATAAGTAACGCGGCCAGTGGCCTTTTATGCCACAGCGGTAACAACTTGTTTCAGCGTCTTTCGACGAATTTGGCTCATTGGTTTTCTCTCTTTTATTTTTCTCTTCATTGTTGTCGGACCCCTTAGATTTTTGTCCATTCTGATTACCTCATCCACGACCACTACCGCGTCCACGACTACGGCCATGGCCACGGTTATATGTATTATTTTCATGGGAAACAACATTCACTTCAGGGAATGGCTCTGACCCAGTTGGTCCTGGCTGATAATTTTTTATCAACAATTCATTATTTTATTCACTAACAAAAAGGCATTGAATTAACTCTGAGTATTTTTTGAAATTTCTTTCTCGATATTGCTGCTGCAGGAGCATGTTCGAGACATGGAAAGTCGAAAATGTTTTTTTCAACATATCCTCCTCAGTAATATTTTCACCGCATAATTGCAGTCGGAAGGTAATACTAAATACCGCAGAGTTATATTCGCTTACAGTTTTAAAATTTTGCAGCTGCAGGTGAATCTATTCATAGCGATCTTTAGGGAGGATCACATATTTCTGGTGATCAAATATCTCCTTTAAATTAAGCCATAGGACAAGCAGGTATTTTACAGTAAGATACTCGGCTTTCAATCCTTCGTGGATATGATGCCTGAGAAATATCATTGCTTTTACGCGATCTTACAGGGGTGCGCTATTACCCTTTTTGATCGCATCTCCGAGATTCATAGCATCAAGATGATTCTCAACATCAAGGGTCCAGGGCAAATAATTTTTGCCACTTATATCAAGAGCAGTAAAATTAAGCTTTGTTAGATTAGTCATTAGAAATAACAAAGGGTTAGAAAATAAAAACTTTACCTCAAACTTATGATAATCTTTGTCTGACTAGAGACTTGTGCTAATAACATGCTATAAAACTATAGAGGTATTATACTCTATAAGAAGATAATAAAAACACAAACCCAAATATAATTAGCGAAAAATAACAAGCATTTTGTATCAAAACGAGATCTTTTTATTTAATTTCTTTCTTTTTTCTCTCATTTTTCTTTTTTCCCTTTTTCTCTTTTTCTTTTTCCTTTTCTTTTGTTGTTCTTGTACAATGTGTGCGTGTAGTGTGTATATATATAGGAAGAAGGGGTAGGGGGTGAGTCATCATATGATGACTTAGGTTGTAACAAGTGTTACAATACCTATTTATATATATGTATATGTATATATATGTAAATAGGTATTTTACATAATTTTTAACTTTTTATGATATTTAATAATAAATAAACTCGACTCTAAAAATTATACTTAAAAAATATCCAATATTTACAAGAGTCTTTAATTACAACTATTTGTATGGGTTTTCCAATGAGACAGTCCCGTAGAGTAATATTAATATACCAAGAGGAACAGAGGTATTAGGTCCACATCTCTAATCCCAATTACGTAAAAAAAAAAAAAAAAAAAGAAACAAAGGATTTGTGTAGAATCAGGATGCATAGGATCCAGTATTATATCCATTTATGGAAGGCTTTTGAAAACAATTTTGTCATGTGAAAGCCGAGAAATCTTCCTCTCTGACAACCCAAGCTCCAACAGAGGTTTCGATAGTCATTACTCGAAGACAACAATTTTATAAAAGGGAACATGACCAACAATTAGGGTGCAAATGAGACCATGCTGGAAGAGTTGGCTCTCTCAAACATTTTGTTCGGCTCGCGCTATGAGCTTGACTCGTCAAGAGGTCGAGCCCATCTCAACTTGAGCCCATCTCCAAGAGCTCCAACCATAGCTTGAATTGTTTAGAGCTTAAGCTCGACCTTAATTAGGCACAAAGTGCCCACGCTTATGTAATTTTAGGCTCATAATTTAACTTGGCATTAGCTCATTTAATTTGCTTAGGCTAGTGAGCCATTAAGACTGACCTTTCCCAAGATCAAACTCAACTTACTAAGCTAAACAAGATAATTTGACACAGCTCGAGCTCAAAATAAGCGGAGTCTTTCAAGCTTACGGGGGCCCTGCTTAGCTCATTTGTGACCCTACCTATAAGCAATTGGAAGCATTCACAAGGTCAAGTCAAAAAGCTTCACAACTGAGCAATTGTTAGGAAAAAATCACACACACAATGCATGATAGAAGAGAGCAAGGACCAAAAAACTAAATACCAAAAATTTTTGTGGAATCCCTCTCAAATAGAGGGAAAAACCATAGGGTATCTCATCTATTATGAAATTTATGAAATACAATGTATAATCGTAACCCCAAACCTCATCTTTCAATCTATTTATGAAACTGTAACTATTGCACAGTAAGTCACCAACTCTGCTCAATTTAACTCTAAACAAAGGAAGTTACAAACTCTCATCAAACCAACCGACCATGGTTCCCTTCATCTCGAGTGAATCACACCCAACATCGAAATTTACAACACTCTTATATGCAAATTTCACATACTAATCCTCTATCTGGGTGCCTCTCAATAACCCTTTCACAAACCCTACACACTATATTATTTCTCTTCCACCTCAAACCTACTCTTCCTAACAAATCCCTATTTATAAAAACTAACCCTAAATGAAAAGAAACTTCAACCATTTTGCACAAAAGTGAAAAATGCAAAACCCCAACAAATAGGATCAACACCTTGGTGAACCAGCTTTACTTTGTGGACTATGCAGTTTTTACCCAAGAAGAGGGAAGGTGAACGGCATAGCAGAAAGTTTATCCAAGAAGAACCATTCATACTTTCTCAACTACTGAAAACCCGCTGCAGTCACCATCGATCATTGCAGGAGCATTGGCCATCCAAGAAGCAATGAATCCCTGAGGTATCTCTAAGAAAAAATTCCCTCTTGGTGACAAGTGATGCATACTTCAAAAAATTATGGCAATCACCACAAAGGATCACATTCTTTGTGACTCTAATGGGTCTTCCTGGTTTGGTCATCAAAATCCCATATGTAACAGCCAATTTCGCGCTATGTCCAATCAAGAAATCCTTCTTCTGGTTCTCTTCCACTTCATGAAGAACAAAGCTTGTATCGGGTTCATACCCGGCTTTCAAACATTCAATCATCAGTATTTCCAATCCAGTGTAAATGTCTTTGGAGTGGATATGTGATTTATCTCTTGCAAAAAATGAGTGAATCGAATTCTGGTGAATGATCCAGCTTCGCGTTGGAAGTTTCCTAAGTCCTTTTTTCCTCATTTCCTCACGAATCGTTTCAGCACAATGCCATCTCCCAGATGCAGAATACAAGTTTGATATGAGTATCGACGTAGAAGGGTTTTCTGGGATCATGGCTAGAATACGCTTTGCAGTTCTTTTTCCAATCGTCATGTTCAGATGAATTCTACAGCCATGAAGTAAAGCCCGCCACACACCAGCTTCTGGGTTGAAAGGCATCTTGAATATCATCCTCTCTGCTTCTTCAAGCAAACCCCAATGGCCTAAAACACTGACAAAAGATGCATAATGATCCAAGGTGGGTACGATGTTGTATTCTGACTGCATTGAGAAAAACAGTCTCTGACAATCATCAACTAAATTTGATTCAGTGTGCTTGTATGAAGAAATAACCAAAACGAATGTAACTGCGTCAGGTTTTATGGCAGCCGCTTCCATCCTCAACCACACAGCCAGGGCTTCATCACCCTGCCTTTGAAGAAGATGCCCCGTAATCAAACCATTCCATGACACTCTATCACGCACAGGCATGGTATCGAAAGCTTTTATAGCATTTTCCATATCGCCGCACCCTGAATACATGCTCACAAGGGCATTCCCGACGCATACATCATGAAGAAACCCGGATTTAAGAGCGTAGCAATGAATTTGCTCTCCCATCTCAAGAAACCCGAGCGTCCCACAGATCCCAAGTACTCCAGTTGATGTAACCGCATCAACAGTTATGGCTTCTTCCAATCGCCCCTGATGGAAAAGAGAAATTGCTTCCTCTGGCTGCCCATCTCGAGCATACCCACATATCATTGATGTCCAATCCATGGAAAAATGGCTAGATTTTCTTTGAAAGAACATCCTTTGAGCATCTTCCATCCTTCGACATCTTGTGCACATATACAGTAGCGCTGCTTCGACACAAGCATTCGATCCAAAACCAAACTTAAGAACGAAACTATGCATCTGCTCACTGGCCTTCTTTTCTGTGAGCAAACTACATGCACTAATGGCACTGGTTAGCGTTGACTCTGTTATCTCCATACCGTTTTCAACCATTTTAAGAAAGAAATTCAAAGCGTTCGAGCCCTCGCCATTTTGACAAAGTCCTTGCAAAAACGCATTGTAGGAAACAGGATTCCTCTCTGGCATAACTTTGAACAAATTAATGGCCGAATCCACCATACCGAGCTCCATATATGCGGTAATCATACTCGTCCAAGTTATTACATCCTTGACGGGCATTCTCCTAAACAAAACATCTATGTCTTTGACCCCACCACACTTACTGTAAAACGTGATAAGCGCGTTATTGACACTCAAATTACTCTCGAACCCGACCTTAAGGGCATGGGCATGGATCTCCAGGCCCCTGATTGCAGCCCAGCAACCAGAACAAGCATCAAGAAGGCTCGAAATCGTAAAGTGATCAACTCTAAATCCATCAATTCTCTGCATTTCACTAAACAACTGGAACGCTTTCTCATACATAAACCCACTCACAGCATTCCCAATAACAGTATTCCATGATGCAATATCTCTTTCAGGCATTTCATCGAACACTTTAGATACATTATCCATACCTCCACATTTACTATACAATCCCATTAACGCATTCATAACATAAACATTATTTACAAAATCCGTTTTAACGATCAAACAATGGAGTTGAAACCCCAATCCCAACTCCAAAAGTCTACTAGAAGCGCTCAAAATTGCAACAAAAGTAAACTCATTTGGGTCAATACCAGACTCCCTCATCTTAAAGAAAAGCTCAATAGCGTCAAATTCATAACCGGACTTGGCAAACCCAGAAATCATTGCAGTAAAAGACACCACATCAGGGGTCAAAATCCCATTAAAAACTTCATAAGCATCACGAAGAAGACCCAATTTCAGATAAGCAGAAAGCAAGGCGTTACCCAAGTAAGTATCCTCTGGGAGCTTCAAAATAGAAGCGTGAACTGCTCTTGCGAGGTCAACTTCGTTACAATTTACCGATAAACGAAGCAATTCAATGCAACGTGCAAATGGGTACTCATCAAGTGGAGGCAAATTGTGATGGGTTTTAAAGAGAGACAGTTGTTGGGTGTGGAGATATTGAGTGGGGGAGGCTGAGAAAGAGAGGTGGTGGTCAGTGTGGGGGGATTTAGAGAGAGAAAATGGGGAAAGAAATGGCTTACGAAGAGATTGTGAAGAAGAAGAGATGAAGAAATGGTTGAGAATGGTGGCCATCGGTTGTAAATCGAACCATAACCTCTCGTCTACAAAGTATTTCGCTCTGCAAATTGAAGTCTTCTGGTGGTATGTTTGTGTTTTGTGCGTGCTTGCGTTCAAATTAGTTATTTACGTAATTTTTTTTGAAAATATGCTTTCTTACTTTTTCTTTTTCTAAAATATTTGTTTAAAATGACTTAATATTTCACCGCACTAAGTGGTTAGAATGTATGTGAAAAAAAAGTCCTTAAGAATGGACAAATTGATCACCAAGTTGTAGAAAGATTTATTCATCGACTTCTTAATAAGCATCTCATTTGGTCATCTAAATGATTCAAAATAAATAAGTCGGTCGTATTAGGATTGAATTGAGTCTCTAAACAAAGAACAAAAAAATGGCATTTATGACAATAACAAATGCGGAAACATGAACATGTAAATGCATGTTAAAAAAAGTCGAAAGAAACAACGAAAAATAAGGGTTATTTACACTGGAAGTCCTTGTATTTTATCCATTGTATTAATTTAGTCATTATTCTTGTTAATTGTGTCATTTTAGTTATACAAGTTTCATTGTATCAATTTCATCCTTCAGTAAAGTGAATTTTTACAGTGCTAAAACAGGTAATGAAGCACTTGGGGTTTCGTTATTCGTGATAGAGGTAAACTAATTGATTATAGCTGGAGAAATATCGGTAACGCCTCTATTCTCGTGGCTGAGGCTATCGCGGCCCAGGAAGGGACCTGTCATAGTGTAAATAAAGGGTTGAGATGTATCCATGCGGAGGGAAAACAACCTTATGGTAATTAAATCTATTGCCACTTGCAAAAATGTCATATTTTCACCCATAGGTCACTGTTTTGCAAGGCTAAGAGCGTCGGTGAGACGCAACGTCTTAATATGTTTTTAGGAGGATTAAAGGTGAAGTTGTCTGGATGGGTTAGGTTGTTCAAACCTACTACCTACATGATGCTATTAAGTTGGCCCGTTTATAGGACCAAAATTGTGCTCACTTAGCTCGAGTGGCAGGAAAAGCGCTCCAATAAATTAGCCCCCATCCTTCCTATTGTTTGATCAAAGCTCATCGTAAAGTAAACACGATGACCAAAGCACCAATAAGTTACTGGAGCCTGAGCCCGACCCTGAACTCGATTCATACTCTTGAGGGAATTGCACAATGCCAAACCATGAGGTTTCGTGGCTATTGTGGGAAGTGGGTCATTAGTATTCTCATCAATAGCAGTAGTACTTATAATTTCATTGACATAGCTTTGGTTCAACAAGTGAAGTATTGTGTTGATGACTCTTATAAACCTACGGTTACAGTGGCGGATGGAAAGCAATTGTTGTGTGCTGGGTTATGCCTTGATTTTCAACGGAAAATGAAGCATATCAATTTTACGTCTGACTTCTTTGGGATTCCTCTTTCAGGGTGCCACATGGTTTTAGGGATACAATGGCTTCAAACTTTAGGGAAGGTGCAATGAGACTTCAAGGAGCTAGTACTATATTTCACTTGGCTGAGTCGTAAAGTAAACTTGCGAGAGGCACCTAAAGAACAAATTAAGTTGGCTTCGGGACCAACTTTGAGCTACATTCAAGGCCCGGCTGCAGAGCTGTTCACAATACAACTTTTGATTGCTGCAGAACCGAAAACCTATAACTCGTAGCTTTTAGAATGTGTTATGGAAGGGGCCAAGAAGGAACTTATCGAGTTGCTTTGTGATTTTGATTTTTTGTTTGATGAACCGACACAGCTACCACCCTTTTAGACCGAGCTTTGATCATCGTATCCCTCTTAAGGAGTTAAGTAACCTGGTGAACCTTCGCCCACACCGTTATCCTACCTTTCAAAAAGATGTAATTGAAAGGTTAACACGAGAGATGCTTGACATGGGGGTAGTTCAGAATAGCTTATCTCCCTTTGCTTCACCAGTTGTGTTGGTGAAGAAGAAAGACGGCACTTGAAGATTATGTATAGACTATAGAGCCTTGAACAAGATGACGATCAAGGACAAATTCCCTATTCCGATTATTGAGGAGTTGCTTGATAAGCTAGGGGGTTCAACGTACTTTTCAAAGCTCAATCTTTGTTCAAGGTATTGGCAGATACGGATGTCGCCTTATGACGTGTACAAGATGGCTTCTATATGCACTTGGGTTACTTCGAGCTTACAATCATGCCATTTGGGCTCACTAATGCCCCCTCTACCTTTCAAAGTATCATGAATGACATTTTTTGGCCTTATTTGTGCAAGTTTGTGCTAAGGTTTTTTTTTTTTTTTTTATGATATTCTCGTATACAATGCTACTTGGGCCGAGCATATGAGTCATCTCAGAATCGCTGTTAAGGTGCTACGTGACGACTAATTTTTGGTTAAAAGCTCGAAATGTTCTTTCGCAGCACGCAAGATTGAACATTTGGGTCAAATTTTTTCAAGGGACAAGATAGCTGCCAATCCCCAGAAATTGCGTGCCGTACATGAATGGCCTTGGTCAACCATGATAAAGCAGCTTCGAGGATTTCTTGGTCTCACAGGGTGTTATCGTCGCTTCCTCGAGAGATATAGTTTGATAGCTCATCCTCTAACCAATTTGCTCAAGAAGGGACGTTTGCATGATCAAATGAGCTGAAAAAGCATTTGAGTTACTTAAACGAGCATTGACAACGGCATCGGTACTAACTTTGCCAAGGAGTTTATGGTTGAGACTGGTGCTTCAAGAGTTGGAATTGGCTCCATTCTAATGCATGAGGGTCACCCTCTGGCCCACATTAGTCGGTTGCTTGCTCCTAAACATCGGGCATGGTCTGTTTATGGGCATGAGTTGCTCGCAGTTGTCTTCGCAGTCGACAAATGGTAGCAGTACTTGATTGAACGTCATTTTGTCATACGCATGGATCAGCAGAGTCTCCAGCACCTATTAGAGCAGAAATTATCAACACCTTTCCAGCATTTTTCGTTGTTGAGGTTGCTTGGATTTGATTATGACATCACCAACAAGCACAGCAAGGAAAATTGCGGAGTGATGCACTTTCTCGTGTTAGTAGCACTGAGATACTATGTATGGCAGTATCAATTACATCATTCAGCTTCTTTGTGCGGCTTCAGCTCTCTTGGTGTATTGATCCATTTTTAGCTTGAGTTAAACGTTAAAAGAGGAGGACCTATTGGCTCACCCAAAGTTCTCTTGGCAAGGAGGACACTTGAGGAGGAAGGGTCGGTTGGTAGTGGGAGATAATAGTGAGCTTCAGCAGTCGATGTTGCTGTGGCTCCATGATTCGGCCGTAAGGGGAAATTCAGGTATCAAGGCCACTTATCGTCGGGTGCGCACTCTTTTCTTTTGGAAGGGGTTGAAGAACGATATCCGAGATTACATACAATAATGTCAATTTTTCGACAACACAAGTACGAGACAGTTGCATCTCCAAGGTTGCTTCAACCACTACCTGTGCCCGATACGGTTTGGAGTAGTGCCTCGCTTGACTTAATTGAGGGGCTACAGATTTTGTAAGGGTATTCCGTCAAAATGGGGAAAGAAATGGCTTACAAAGAGATTGTGAAGAAGCAGAGATGAAGAATGGTTTAGAATGGTGGCCATCAGTTGTAAATCAAACCATAGCCTCTCATCTTCTACAAAGTATTTCGCTCTGCAAATTGGAGTCTTCTATTGGTATGTTTGTGTTTTGTGTGTGCTTGTGTTCAAATTAATCATTTTTGTAATTTTTTTGAAAATATTCTTTCTTACTTTTTCTTTTTCTAAACTACTAGTTTAAAATGACTTAATATTCCACTTCACTAAGTAGTTAAGAATGTATGTAAAAAAAGAGTCCTTAAGAATGAACAAATCGATCACTAGAGGTGGCCAGCGAGTCGGGTGGGCTGGGCCAAGGACCTCCTCAAAATGGAGGAACCGGCCTGGGCCAGTCGGGGGACAAGAGCCATTAGGGCTCATTAAAAACAAAAAATTCTTTTTTTTTTTTTCCTCCTATAAATACTGACCTCATTTTCTCATTTTACCACACAACAATCTCTCCAATTCTCTTTTCTCTACTTGTTTACATACAATTATTTTCTCTAAATCTCTCAAGTTCAAAGTTTCAATTGTGTTCTGCTCATAGAAGTTCAAATTTTAGTTTTCACTTCGGTAAAATTAGTATCGAAATATTATTTACTTGTTATTTTTATTTACCTAACTTGCATTTTTACTTACAATTTATAATTATAATTTAACAATATCATGGGCTCATAATTCATCTTTATCTGGAGCTGGTCGATCTAACTCTAGTTCTTATCGACCGCCTAAAATCCTTAAAGTAGTTCAGCTTAATACCCAGGAACGGGGATTTTTAGAACCCAGTCCGTCACCTCCCTGCACAGACACCTTAAGTTGGGAACAAGAGTATCACTATGAGCAGAATTATCCTGAATTGGGTGGTGCAGGATGTTCTCAAAGCGAACCCATACCCACCACCGATAAAATTGAAACCCGCACCATTAGTAGACGTGGTACTAGAGGTGTATGGAACCACTTCACACTAGATCGTGAATATAATAAACCATATTGTACATTATGTGATCCCCCAAAAGTTTTCAGTCATCCACATGGTAGTGAGACTGGCACTCTTAAAAGACACCTATTAAAAAGCCACTCCGAATTAAATACAGATAAAACCCAACAAACTCTTGTACAGCAAGCGACTGGTGCGCTTGCTAACTTTAGATTTACACAAGAAACTAATAGATGAGAATTAATGAGATACGTCATTGGGGCTGAAAGGGCGTTTACTACCGGCGAAGACCCTAGATTCGTCCGATACAGTCAAAACGCGTTAAACCCTACCACTTTAAGGGTTCCTCGGAACACTTTGAAGAAGGACGCATTTAAAGAATTTGTAAATATGAAAAATGAGCTTCAAGATATTTTTAAGGCGAACATGAGCATGTTCTCGTTGATGTTGGACACGTGGAAGTAGAAACCCGGTGTGTCTTTCTTGTGCATAACGGCACATTAAATTGATTCTTCATATGTCATGCAAAAATGACTAATTTATTTTTGCCTTCTTGAATATCCTCACACTGCTCAGGCAATCAAGGGTACCATTGTGAAGATATGCCGTGAGTGGGGAATAGACCGCAAAATTTTCAACATTACTTTTGATAATGCTACTAACGATGATGCATCTGTAAAATAATTAATTAGACATATAAGGCCCATATTAGATGGGAAACGTTTTCATTTACGTTGCATCTGTCATATACTGCATTTAATGGTAATGGATGGTTTGCAACTTGTAGATGCTTCTGTTGTGTGTTTAAGAGAATTAGCTATAGCAATTAAGACATCTAGAACTAGGCAAATAAATTTTAAACTTCTTTGTGGCACACATGGCATTCCTTTTAAAAAATTTAAAGTAGATACACAAACTAGGTGGTCATCCACGGTTGAAATATTAGAAAGAATAATACCATATAGAGATGTATTAATTGAATATATACAGGAAAATCCTTCCGAACTAAAAAAATTTAATTTCCAATGTGTAGATTGGAATGCAATTAATAAAATCTGTAAATTTTTTGTTATTTTTAAAAATGCTACGACATTTTTTTGGATGTTATTATCCAACAATTATACAAGCAATATCTAGACTCGTAGATATCGCTGCTTCGATGGGTAAGAACGCCTCCAACCCCTGTTAGAGGCCTCTATTTCCACCATGAGGCTAAAATTTTTAAGATATTATTTTGAACTACCACTAGCATATTGTATTGCCACCATTTTTGATCCACACTGTAAATTTATGGGGTTGCAATTTTTGCATAATAGTTTTACGACAAATAAACCCAACTTATGCTGCAACATCTTTTAATGCGGAAGTTGATGAAGATTTAAGTAATTTATTTTCCGTGTATGCTCAAAGATTATCATCTGATGATCCAAATGCTTTTTCCACATCATCTTTTTCATCTCAAGGAAAATCATATGTGTGGGATATGTTAAACCGATTAAAGACAGAATCCCACGTCATATGATAAGCTAGATTTTTACTTGCATTTGCCTATGCTCGACTTCAACCTGACACAGGCAAATCCAAATTTTGATATTTTGCAATGGTGGTGTTCTAATAAAATCCAATATCCTGTGCTTTCCACCATGGCGCGCGATATACTAACATGTCCAGTGTCTTCAATAATATCGGAGTGTGCTTTTAATACAGGTGGTAGATTGCTTGGAGCAAAAAGAGCGAAGCTAGCACTGGCCACCTTAGAAATATGGGTGTGCTTGAAGGACTAGATGGCTGCAGTGGATAGAGACCAAAACTAACTAGACTTGGGTTCATCAAGTGATGCATAAGATGGCTGCAAGTCCCGCACCAACCACAACAAATTTAGACTAAGTTATTTATATTGTTATAATTCTATTATTTGGTAATGTATTTTCTTTTATAAAATATATTTGTAATTTTAAATAGTGATATCATATTGTTATAGTTATATTTTTTAACAAATTATGATACATTTTATTTTATTATATATATTGATAATTGTGATTGTGTTGTATTGTATTTATATGTTATATTATTCGTCAATAAATTATAATTATGTTTTGGTCAATATGATTATATATTTTTATAATTTTATAAGGCACAATTATGATTGTATTTCATTTTAGTTGAGCCGGGGCTCGGGCTTGAACGGCTTCACTGGGCCAGGGTGAAACCCAAGCCCAGCCTAGGCCTTGTCAAGAAGAACCTGGCCCGGTTTTGGATAAATTGGTCATATTAGGATTGAATTGAGTCTGTAAACAAAGGAAAAAAATGTCATTTATGGCAATAACAAATGCAGAAACATGAACATGTAAATGCATGTTAAAAAAAGTTGAAAGGAACAAAGATAATAAGGGTTATTTATACTAAAAGTCCTCGTATTTTGTCCATTATATTAATTTAGTTATTATACTTGTTAATTGTGTCAATTTAGACGTTATGCAAGTTTCATTGTGTCAATTTCATCGTTGAGCAAAGTGAATTTTTATGGTGCTGAAAAAGGTAATGAAGCAGCTTGCGGTTTCATTATTCTTGATGATAGAGGTAAACTAATTGATTATAGCTAGAGAAATATGAGTAGCGCCTCTATTCTCATGGCTGAGGCTATTGCTGCCCAGGAATGGACTTGGCATTGCATAAATAAAGGTTAAGTTGTATCCATGTGGAGGGAGACAACCTTGTGGTAATTAAATCTATTGCCACTTGCCAAAATGTCATTGTTTTCACCCATAGGTCACTGTTTTGCTAGGCCAAAAGAGTCAGCCTATATTCCTCCACTGAAACATAGTAGACAATAATAGATGTGGAGGTCAAGTAACCCGTGGAGGTCAAGTCACCATTCAGTGGCTTTTGCCAAAAATAAGTCAAAGCAAGAGGGATGAAAAAATATGTCAATACGATAAGAAAAAGAGGAAAAGAAAGTAGGAAATTTTTTTTTTTTATGCCCAGCTATATTTAAAGAGATACTAAAGAGGGTGTAGGAGAATTTTTTGTCATAAAAATTGAGCTCCCCTTCCAAAACCATTTAAAATGAAAAACCTGTTTCTGATCCAAGATATGTGTGAGAGAAAAATTAAATTTCTAATTATTTATTCTTCTCCTTCGAATGTGTTCTCCTACTTCAAGAGAAAGTTGTTCTGCTTTCCTTGGTTTTTAAACATCTCTTCAATAATGAAAATCCCTCTATTCTTGCCCATGGTTTTTTTTCCCAAATTCGTTTGAGGGTTTTGCAGGTACAATATCATGTGTCAATTTTCTTTTACTCTCAAATTTTGCTTTAGTTGCAAGAGGGCTTCGACCTATAATTCCATAACACAATAGTAACGGTTGTATCAAAGCATCTACTTCGTCTAGTTACTATTCACATATACTTATCAGTGTTCACATATACGAATATTGTTAACATATATGGGACTATTCATATGAATAGTAAAATTTGATTCGAGTAAAGAAGAAATTATCATTAACACAATGGCAGCAAAGTTTGAAATTAAAAAGTTTAACAGCAGTAAATTCACATTGTGGAAATCAAACATGAAGGCAATTTTAACAAAGGAAAATTTCTTACCTACAGCCGGAGACAAAATCAAAAGAGATAATTGATGCCAAATGGAAGGAGATGGATTACAATGATGTTGCCAACTTGCATCTGGCATTAGCAAATTTACTATTATTAAGTGTTGCAAAGAAGAAATCAACAAAAGAAAGCTGGGATTGGTTAACCAAACTGGGCGAGGACAAGTAACTTCACAACAAGATCTTTTTAAAGAGGAGACTCTATACTCTTCGAATGAGTGAATCCATTTCATCATAAACATCACAAATAGTGTAACCACATATCTAATCTTCGATGATGCTGCAGCCACTGTTTTGAAAGATGAATCTAGGCGCAAGTACAAGGAAGATAGATCGAAAAGCTCAAAGCAAGTGGAGGCACTATTAATGATAGGAGGAAGATCAATGGAACGTGGCCCTTGTAGAATTCACAACAATGGAAATTCAAGTTCAAGAAGCACGAAAAATGTCAAATGCTACAATATATTGTGGCAAGATAGTGCACGCTAAAAAGGATTGGTGGCATAACAAGAATAATGGACTCAAAGCTTAATGAAAGAGCTCGGGCACAAATAAGAGAAGATTCTAGTGTACTATGACAGTCAGAATGCCTTGCAAATTATGAGAAATCCAACTTTTCATTCTAGGACAAATTACATACTACACAAAAAGTGCACTTTGCTAACAATAGTATTTCAGGTCCTGTTGGTAGTAGTTATGCATTACCAACAACAAAATAATATTGTTGGTAATGACTCAAAGGGTCAAAAGTGGAAATAAGACCTAATCCCAACAAGAATAATTTTCTATTGGTATTGACTAGCTCTATACCAAAAGTAATAAATGTTGTTGGTATCGACTAGATCAATACCAACAAAAATATGCTTTGTTGTAATTGACTAGATCATTTCCAACGGATGTATTTACCAATAGACAAATTTTTTGGCAAAACTAAAACTTATACTTATAAATATTTTTATTAGAGTAATATAAAAATTAATGCTATGAAGTTGATATATTAGTTTTATAGTCCCAAAATTTTGTGAAAACATTTTTTAGACAAACAAGTTAAATGCAATTAATTAAATAGTCTAAATGATGGTGTGCAAGGGCAAGTAGGCCCCACTATTATTCTTTCTCACCTCCATTTGGACGATTTTATGAAATGTATGTAACTTACTATACTAAAAAAGTATTTCACAAAATTTGTGAACTAAAAAATTAGTATACTAAACCGCATGATACTAATAGGTTATAATTTATTCTATATTTTAAGTACTTTTGGTTTAAAATACTTAAATTAAAATAATAATAATGTTTACTAAAATTTTGTTTTTCCTCCTTACTTTCATTTTTCCACCCTACTTTCATTTTCCCTCCGTACTTTAGTTTTATTACTTTATTACATTTTTCCATATCACTTTTGCTTTAAAATACTTAAATTAAAATAATAATAATGTTTACTAAAATTTTGTTTTTCCTCCTTACTTTCATTTTTCCACCCTACTTTCATTTTCCCTTCGTACTTTAGTTTTATTACTTTATTACATTTTTCCATATCACTTTACTCATTTTCCTAGCCCTAACCCTAAGCACAGTTGCTCTTTGTTTCACAAGCTACCAAATCGAAGCCCACTGGAGACCACGCTCGCTGCTCGTTTCTGCTTTACTGATGACCACCACAGGTCGAAACTCTACTCAAGAGGTCAAAACTGCCAAATTGAAGCCCGTCGTTGTTCCACCGTAGCGCAACGCCCACCATTGCAGCACCTACTGATACACCATCTCATTGATGCCTGATACGAGCATGGATCCTGGGACCACAACAGGTGCCACGTCAGCTCGGGACACGTTAACAATCTCTATTTAGTAGAATATAAGTATGACCATGTGTATGGTTTTGTTTGCTTAAGTATGTTTAGTTTGCTTAATCTAGTATGTAGAGGGAAATGGGTTAGGAGAGAGAATGTCCTTTTGTGTTTTTGCTCACTCTCTCTCTCTCTCTCTTCTCTCTGCTTGTCCCCCTACCTCCTCTCCCTCTCAAACCCTAAATCTCTAAATTTTTCTTATCCTAGTTACTTATATATGCTTTATGCTTGTATTGACCATATTTACAGTGGAATACATATCGTACTTGCATTATTTGTCCATTTCATTGTTGTTTGAGCTTAGATTGGTTGATTGATTGGAGTGGGTTGAGGTTCAATTACAACAATTGGTATTAGAGCCACTCCTTGAATTTAAGTTACAATGGCTGATAATACACCCTCACAAGCTGCCTTTCGTGAAATAGAGGAGAACTTGAGGGCGACTTTCAAGGTTCAACGTAATGGCTTACATGACTCACAGGTGGCGCAACACAAGGACTTGAGGAATGAACTAATCTTTGAGAGACAAGATGCGATTGATGCTCGGATTACCCAAAACTGTGAGCCCATGAATGAGATGAGGCGTTCAGTTTAAGGGTTGTCAATCCAAATGGGATCAATAGTGAACAATATCACTGATTTTCTTGGAGCAATTGGGGAACGAGGTAATCGAGCTCTCGAGCGAGCCCTAACACCAACATCACGAGCTTCGGATGGTGGTGGACGATTTTCAGCATTACTGACAACCCAAACCTCGCAACCCTAGATCAAGACCGTGAGACACAAACGAGCTCAAAAATGGTTATTATCACTTCCCTACTCGTGTTACTAAGATTGATTTCCCTCGTTTTGATGGCATTGATGTTGGAGGACGGTTGTTTAAATGTGAGATACTTTGCTATGGATAGAACACATGAGAAGGGCAAGGTTATGCTTGCTTGTGTCGCCCTCGAGGGTGACATGCTTTCATGGCACCGCGCCTATGTTTGTGCATGGCCACCTGGTAGTGTTAATCTATGGAGTGCTTATGCCAACAACATCAATCGCCCATTTTCGGATAACAAGGATGACCTTTTTTGTCGAGAGTCAATTGAAGCATACTGCGCCTTGAGTGAATATTTGAGTAGTTTTGAGCTGCTTATTAGCTGTTAACGTCTTAGTATGTTTTTAGGGGGATTAAAGGTGGAGTTGTCTGGAAGGGTTAGGTTGTCCGAACCTACTACCCTACATGATGCTATTGAGTTGGCCCATTTTATAGGACCAATATTGCATTCACTTAGCGCGAGTGCCAGGAAAAAGCTTTAATAAATTAGCCCCCATCCTCCCTAATATTTGATCAAAGCTTCTTGTAAAGAAAACACGATGAGGAAAGCTCCAATAAGTTACTTGAGCCTGAGCCCAACCACGACCCCCATATTTCGATTCATGCCCTTAAGGGAATCGCACAACGCCAGACCATGATGGTTCATGGATATTTTGTGAAGCGAGTCATTAGTATTCTCTTCGATAGCGGTAGTACTCATAATTTCATTGACATAGCTTTGGTTCAACAAGTGAAGTATTCTGTTTATGACTCTTATAAGCCTGCGATTACAGTGGCGGATGGAAAGCAATTGTTGTGTGCTAGGTTGTGCCATGATTTTTAGGGGAAAAATGAAGGATATCAATTGTATACTCGACTTCCTTGTTATTCCTCTTTGGGGTGTCATACGGTTTTGGGGATACAATGGCTTCAAACTTAAGGGAAGGTGCAATGGGACTTCAAGGAGCTAGTAATGGATTTCACTTGGCTAGGTCGTAAAGTAAACTTGTGAGGGGCACCTAAAGAACGGCTTAAGTTGGCTTCGGGAACAATTTTGAGCTACATTCATGGCCCGGCTGCAGAGCTATTCGCAATACAGATTTAGGTTGCTGCAAAACCAAAAGCCTATAACTTGCAGCTTTCAGATTGTGCTGTGGAAGGGGCTGGGGAGGAACTTGTCAAGTTGCTGCGTGATTTTGATGTGTTGTTTGATGAACCAACATAGCTACCACCCTTTAGACTGAGCTTTCATCACCGTATCCCTCTTAAGGAGGGAAGTAACCCGGTGAACATTCGTCCATACCATTATCCTACCTTTTAAAAAGATGTAATTAAAAGGTTAACACAAGAGACGCTTGACATGGGGGTAATTCAGAATATCTCATTTCCCTTTGCTTCACCAGTTGTGTTGGTGAAGAAGAAAGACGGCACTTGGAGATTATGTATAGACTATAGAGCCTTGAACAAGATGTCAATCATTTATATGAGATTTATATATGATTTATTTTAGTACTAGATTGTCCCCGTGCGATAATGGATAGTGATTAAATTTTAAATTACTATAATATTTTTCTAAAATATCATTTTATTTATCTAAAATAGATAGAATACTTATTACTTTTATAAGAAAATGATATAATCCCTTCCCTAATAGATTCTCTTTAGTTCTTTTTTGAGCATTTTTTTTCTACGTTGTATTTTTAGTGTTCATCCTTTGAATATTATTAATTCACATGGGAGTTAAAAAATAAATCTTGAAGCATTTAAAATTTTTTTTTCAGTTCATTTGTAATTTTTTTTTTTTAAATTTTGCTCTGTCCTTTCAAATAGGTATGTTGGTTATATCGTAGTTGAAGGAATATATGTTATATTAATTTTTTCTTTTGCAATAAAATACAGATTCTAATAATGAGTATTAAAGGCCTAAAGTTTGACAGAGGTAGGAGAACAATTTTTAGAACAACTTCTGAATAAATATATGGATAGTTAGTTTATGCATATAACAATCTAAAAAAATAAATTGTAATATTAATGTCATAGACAAACCTTGATATGTTTTAGACAGATAACCTTGCTATGTGTTTCTTTATAGGAAAAAAAAAAAAAAGTTGTCATAGCACATTAGATGCAAGAATATTTTAAAGCACTTTTTGACTAAAAACTATGTAAATTTTAGGCCTAGTTTTAAAAACCACTTAGATTTTTTTAATTTTTAAAAGTCACACATAAACTATTCAAAAATTTTTAATATCACACCTTAATGCAACACCATTAATATCTGTTAGTTTTTGTTGATATGACATTTAAAAAAATAATTTTTTATATGTAAAAATTATTTTTAAATATTTATAATTTTTTTAGATATTTAAAATATTTTTTTAAATATTTGAATATTATTTTAGATGCAAATTCAAAATTTTAATCATCTTCATTTTTTTTCAAAAGCCAATCGAGAAGTTATTGCTGTTAACATTAAAATGCAATTTTAAAAAAATTTAAAAAGTTTACGTGTGATTTTGAAAGACCAAAAAATTTGAATGATTTCTCAATGAAACGTCAGTAGTAACCCGTCAAACCCAAAAATAAATGGAGTAGCTTCATGTTGGCTGGGCGTGGCCAATCATGAATAGCTCAGAGCTTCTTGAGATCAGCGATAACCCCCTCATTCGATACAAAATGTCCCAAACACTCTATCTTGTGTGCCGCAGAAGAACACTTGGGGCGTGTTGAGTTATATGTGCATCTTGGTTGTATTGGGTATGATTTATAAGTTATAGGATTGGGCCAATCTTATTTAGAGGTTATATAAACAAAATTATAACAAAATAAGATGGCATTGCCAGAGTAAAGATATTATTACAATGACAATTTTGTAGATATCATTCTTTATAAATCATGTCATTATTGTGATAATAAGAGTTTTTAATAAATAAACTAAAAAATAACATTAAAGGTAATTGAGGTTTCTTTTTTTTTTTTTAATTAATTGAATCAGGGAACTTAATATATATCAAATTAGTGTATTTTATTGGTAAATAAAATATTATAAAAAAATATAATCGAGTTATTAAATTAATATCGAACCATTAACTTTTATATTGTAATAATTTTATTAAATTGTTTTCTTAGAAATATTTAATTTTTTTTAAAATACATCTTTGTCTGCCCTCATTTTTTCTAACTAAAATCTTAATAATTTTTTTTTCTATTGAAACAATTTTAATCATTATCTTAATGGTTTCTATTCTTAATTTTATTATTCTAACTATTAAATGCTAATATCGCTTTTATTTCATTTTTATAATTCTTTTCGTAAGTTAGTCTATTGAACAAATTTTTTCATACATAATATAAAAATATACTTATTATTTTTAGAATAAATAAAATATAATTAGTTTATTAAACAAATTTTTCATATTCAATATAATTTTATAGCATTTTTTTTAATGCCCAGTGTCACAAGGGCTCAGCCTACGCAGGGTCTGGGAGGGGCGAATATACGCAGCCTTTCCCCTTCAGGGTTTTAACCTGAAGAGAGGCTGTTTTTCAGTGCCCCCAACCTGAGGGTGAGGACTTCCCAGGAGGTCACCCATCCTGGTACTACTCTCGCCCAAGCACGGTTAACTTCGGAGTTCTAATAGGATCGGTGACGGTTTGTTGGTGCCCTCTTTGGTTATAATTTTATAGCACTTTAAATATTATAATTGAGTTCATAAGGGTTTATAATTCTTGAAGATATCAGTTAAAAAAAAAAAATTCTTGAGGATAATAATCAAGCATTTATATGAGATTAATATTTGATTTATTTTAGTACTAGATTGTCCCCGTGCGATAATGGATAGTGATTAAATTTTAAATTACTATGATATTTTTCTAAAATATCATTTTATTTATCTAAAATAGATAGAATACTTATTAATTTTATAAGAAAATGATATAATCCCTTCACTAATAGATTTTCTTTAGTTCTTTTTTGAGCATTTTTTTTCTACATTATATTTTTAGTGTTCATCCTTTGAATATTATTAATTCACATGGGAGTTAAAAAATAAATCTTGAAGCATTAAAAATAAAAATTTCCGTTCATTTGTAATTTTTTTTTTTTAAAATTTTGTTCTCTCCTTTCAAGTAGGTATATTGGTTATATCGTAGTTGAAGGAATATATGTTATATTAATTTTTTACTTTGCAACAAAATACAGATTCAAGTAATGAGTATTAAAGGCCTAAAGTTTGGCGGATGTAGGAGAACAATTTTTAGAACAACTTCTGTATAAATATATGGATAGTTAATTCATGCATATAACAATCTACAAAAATAAATTGTAATATAAATGTCATAGACAAACCTTGATATGTTTTAGACAGATAACCTTGCTATGTGTTTCTTTATAGGAAAAAAAAAGGTTGTCATAGCATTAGATGCAAGAATATTTTAAAGCACTTTTTTAATAAAAACTACGTAAATTTTAGGCCTACTTTTAAAAACCACTTAGATTTTTTTAATTTTTAAATGTCACACATAAACTATTCAAAATTTTTTAATATCACACCTTAATGCAACATCATTAATATCTGTTAGTTTTTGTTGACATGATATTTAAAAAAATAATTTTTTATATGTAAAAATTATTTTTAAATATTTATAATTTTTTTAGATATTTAAAATATTTTTTAAATATTTGAATATTATTTTAGATGCAAATTCAAATTTTTTATCATCTTGATTTTTTTTCAAAAGCCAATCGAGATGTTAACGTTGTTAACATTAAGATGCAATTTTAAAAAATTTAAAAAGTTCAGGTATGATTTTTAAAGATCAAAAAATTTAAATGGTTTCTCAATGAAACGTCAGTAGTAACCCGTCAAACCCAAAAATCAATGGAGTAGCTTCATGTTGGCTGGGCATGGCCAATCATGAATAGCTCAGAGCTTCTCGAGATTAGCCATAACCCTCTCATTCGATACAAAATGTCCCAAACACTCTATCTTGTGTGCCGCAGAAGAACACTTGGAGCGTGTTGAGTTATATGTGGAGCTTGGTTGTATTGGGTATGATTTATAAGTTATAGGATTGGGCCAATCTTATTTGGAGATTATATAAACGAAATTATAACAAAATAAGATGGCATTGTCAGAGTAAAGATATTATTACCATGACAATTTTGTAGATATCATTCTTTATAAATCACGTCATTATTGTGATAATAAGGGTTTTTAATAAATAAACTAAAAAATAACATTCCAAGGTAATTAAGGTTTCTTTTTTTTTTTTTAATTATTTGAATCTAGGAACTTAATATATATCAAATTAGTGTATTTTATGGGTAAATAAAATATTATAAAAAAATATAATCGAGTTATTAAATTAATATCGAATCATTCACTTTTATATTGTAGTAATTTTATTAAATTGTTTTCTTAGAAATATTTAATTTTTTTAAAATACATCTTTCTCTGCCCTCATTTTTTCTAACTAAAATCTTACTAATTTTTTTTCTATTGAAAAAATTTTAATCATTATCTTAATGGTTTCTATTCTTAATTTTATTATTCTAAATATTAAATGCTAATATCGCTTTTATTTCATTTTTATAATTCTTTTCGTAAGTTAATCTAGTGATCAAATTTTTTCATATATAATATAAAAATATACTTCTTATTTTTAGAATAAATAAAATATAATTAGTTTATTAAACAAATTTTTCATATGCAATATAATTTTATAGCACTTTAAATATTATAATTGAGTTCATAAGGGTTTATAATTCTTGAAGCTATCGGATCAAAAAAAAAATAAAATCTTGAAGATAATAATCAAGCATTTATATAAAAGGAAAGGAACATACCCAGTGCCTCAAGGGCTCCCGCCTACGCAGGGTCGGGGGGGGGGGTCGAGGGGGCGGATGTACGCAGCCTTCCTCCTTCAAAGTGTCAACCTGAGGAGAGGCTGTTTCCCAGTACCCCCAACCTGAGGATGAGGACTTCCCAGGAGGTCACCTATCCTGGTACTACTCTCGCCCAAGCACGCTTAATTTCGGAGTTCTAATGGGATCCGGTGACGGCGTGTTAGTACTATAATCAAGCATTCATATGAGATTAATATTTGATTTATTTTAGTACTAGATTGTCCCTGTGCGATGATGGATAGTGATTAAATTTTAAATTACTATAATATTTTTCTAAAATATCATTTTATTTATCTAACATAGATAGAATACTTATTACTTTTATAAGAAAATGAGATAATCCCTTCACTAATAGATTTTCTTTAGTTCTTTTTTGAGCATTTTTTTTTTCTACATTATATTTTTAGTGTTCATCCTTTGAATCTTATTAATTCACATGGGAGTTAAAAAATAAATCTTGAAGCATTTAAAATTTTTTTTTCCGTTCATTTGAAATTTTTTTTTTTTTTAATTTGTTCACTCCTTTCAAATAGGTATATTGGTTATATTGTAGTTGAAGGAATACATGTTATAGTAATTTTTTCCTTTGCAATAAAATACAGATTCTAATAATGAGTATTAAAGGCCTAAAGTTTGACGGAGGTAGGAGAACAATTTTTAGAACAACTTCTGAATAAATATATGGATAGTTAATTTAAGCATATAACAATCTGCAAAAATAAATTGTAATATAAATGTCATAGACAAACCTTGATATGTTTTAGATAGATAACCTTGCTATGTGTTTCTCTATAGGAAAAGAAAAAAAAAAAAAAAAGTTGTCATAGTACATTAGATGCAACAATATTTTAAAGCACTTTTCAACTAAAAACTACGTAAATTTTAGGCTTAGTTTTAAAACCACTTAGATTTTTTTAATTTTTAAAAGTCACACATAAACTGTTCAAAATTTTTTAATATCACACCTTAATGCAACACCATTAATATCTGTTAGTTTTTGTTGACATAACATTTAAAAAAATAATTTTTTATATGTAAAAATTATTTTTAAATATTTATAATTTTTTTAGATATTTAAAATATTTTTTAAATATTTGAATTTTATTTTAGATGAAAATTCAAATTTTTTATCATCTTCATTTTTTTTTTTCAAAAGCCAATCGAGATGTTAATGCTGTTAACATTATGATGCAACTTTAAAAAATTTTAAAAAGTTTAGATGTGATTTTGAAAGACGAAAAAATTTAAATGGTTTCTCAATGAAACGTCAATAATAACCCGTCAAACCCAAAAATCATTGGAGTAGCTTCATGTTGGTTGGGTGCGGCCAAACATGAATAGCTCAGAGCTTCTCGAGATCAGCCATAACCCCCTCATTCGATACAAAATGTCCCAAACACTCTATCTTGTGTGCCGTAGAAGAACACTTGGAGCGTGTTGAGTTATATGTGGGGCTTGGTTGTATTAGGTTTGATTTATAAGATATAGGATTGGGCCAATCTTATTTGGAGATTATATAACCAAAATTATAACAAAATAAGATGGCATTGTCAGAGTAAAGATATTATTACCACAATTTTGTTGATATAATTCTTTATAAATCACGTCATTATTGTGATAATAAGAGTTTTTAAAAAATAAACTAAAAAATAAAATTCCAAGGTAATTAAGGTTTCTTTTTTCTTTTTTTTTTTAATTATTTGACACAGGGAACTTAATATATATCAAATTAGTGTATTTTATTAGTAAATAAAATATTATAAAAAAGTATAATCGAGTTATTAAATTAATATCGAATCATTAACTTTTATATTGTAATAATTTTATTAAATTGTTTTCTTAGAAATATTTAATTTTTTTAAAATACATCTTTCTCTGCCCTCATTTTTTCTAACTAAAATCTTAATAATTTTTTTTCTTTTGAAACAATTTTAATCATTATCTTAATGGTTTCTATTCTTAATTTTATTATTCTAAATATTAAATGCTAATATCTCTTTTATTTCATTTTTATAATTCTTTTCGTAAGTTAATCTATTGATCAATTTTTTTCATATATAATATAAAATATACTTCTTATTTTTAGAATAAATAAAATATAATTAGTTTATTAAACAAAATTTTCATATGCAATATAATTTTATAGCATATTAAATATTATAATTGAGTTCATAAGGGTTTATAATTCTTGAAGATATCGGATCAAAAAAAAAAAAAAAAAATTCTTCAAGATAATAATCAAGCATTTATATGAGATTAATATTTGATTTATTTTAGTACTAGATTGTCCCCGTGCGATAATGGATAGTGATTAAATTTTAAATTACTATAATATTTTTCTAAAATATCATTTTATTTATCTAAAATAGATAGAACACTTATTACTTTTATAAGAAAATGATATAATCCCTTCACTAATAGATGTTCTTTAGTTCTTTTTTGAGCATTTTTTTTTCTACATTATATTTTTAGTCTTCATCCTTTGAATCTTATTAATTCACATGGGAGTTAAAAAATAAATCTTGAAGCATTTAAAATTTTTTTTTCCGTTCATTTGTTATTTTTTTTTTTAAAAGTTTTGTTCTTTCCTTTCAAATAGGTATATTAGTTATATCGTAGTTGAAGGAATATATGTTATATTAATTTTTTCCTTTGCAATAAAATACAGATTCTAATAATGAGTATTAAAGGCCTCAAGTTTGACGGAGGTAGGAGAACAATTTTTAGAACAACTTCTGAATAAATATGTGGATAGTTAATTTATGCATATAACAATCCACAAAAATAAATTGTAATATAAATGTCATAGACAAACCTTGATATGTTTTAGACAGATAACCTTGCTATGTATTTCTTTTTTGGAAAAAAAAAAAAAAAGTTGTCGTAGCACATTCGATGCAATAATATTTTAGAGCACTTTTTTACTAAAAACTACGTAAATTTTAGGCCTAGTTTTAAAAACCACTTAGATTTTTTTAATTTTTAAATGTCACACATAAACTATTCAAAATTTTTTAATATCACACCTTAATGCAACACCATTAATATCTGTTAGTTTTTGTTGACTTGACATTTAAAAAATAATTTTTTATATGTAAATTTTTTTTTAAATATTTATACTTTTTTTAGATATTTAAAATATTTTTTAAATATTTGAATATTATTTTAGATGCAAATTCAAATTTTTTATCATCTTCATTTTTTTTCAAAAGCCAATCGAGATGTTAACGTTGTTAATATTAAGATGCAACTTTAAAAAATTTTAAAAAGTTTAGGTGTGATTTTGAAAGACCAAAAAATTTAGATGGTTTCTCAATGAAACGTCGGTAGTAACCCATCAAACTGTCACGATCCTTGAGTTTGATCGAATTAGGAACGTGATAAATTGAGAGTTGAGATGAGGAACTTAGAATTTGGAGAATGGAGATGAGATAAAGCAATTGAGATAGGTTTTTAGATGAGGAAGAGTTAGAATTCAGATTTGGATGAGAAAAGAATTAGAAGTTATTAGATGAGAAAATTTAAGAGTGATACTCTTGAATTCTTTGTATTTCATTCATTGAAAATTTCATGATCTTTACAAGTATTTTTCTCTTCTATTTATAGAGCTCAAACAATTAAATCTAGAAGCTTCCTAAGCTATTACAAATCTGAATTACTCAAGTAAAAAAAATGGCGGGAGATAACAACAATTCAAATAATGGAGGGAAAAGGGAATTATTCAAATATTTGGCGGGAAAAGTGGTTGGAGGAGCATCCAACTAGGCCTTTTCCAGATTATGCTAGACTATTCCAGATGTAGGCGTGCCTATGGAGTCAGTAGGAGTGCTTGTATCAACCGTTTGAAGCTGAACGCCAACCCTTGACAATATCGGGTGCTGAGCTGGGCGCTGCGGACCGGCCCTGTGACACTGCCTGGCTGCTGCCTTGGACACTGCCAGTTCGCGACCTGGCCTGACCCTGGACCGCGAACCTCTGTGACCCCGACACGGTCCTGGTTGCTAACTGACCCGATCCTGACTTGGTTGCTTGGCCTTCCACGAAAACCTCTAAGAACGACTTATCCTTTATTGTTGTTGTCCTAGCTGATGCGTTGGACCATGTCATGGCTAGGATTATGACATTGCTGCCCTCTGGAATTAATCCTTGTCCTCAAGGATTGAAGTCCGAAAATTGCTTCCGAACCTCGGAGAAGTCTTCCCATGTCTCCCCCTTAGTCCAATTGGCCCATTGTACTAAGACTTGACGCACTCTCCTTCCATTGCGTTTGATCCAACGGTGTTCCAGAATGTTCATGGGCTCAATGTTAACGACTTCTTTTGTCTTTTTAAATCAGTCTATCAGCTGTCCCACTTTGTTTTCGATGACTTTGGCTACGGTTTGTCCGGTTAGAATATTCACGGTAGCTTTCTTCTTTATTCCTCGAAGCTGGATCTTCTTTCCTTCTTGGTAGCATGCGAATTCAAGTGCCATGAAGTCGAATGTTATTGGCCCGTGTTTTTGGAGCCAGTCTACTCCAAGGATCATGTCACTTCCTCGAAGCTTAAGTGCCCGAAAGTCATCTTCGAATGCTTGTCCTTGTACCTTCCACCCGACCCTTGGACAACTCAAATAACTCATAAGAACCTCACCGTTTGCCACTGTTACGGTCATTACGGCTGTCGGTAGGGTCGGTAACTTCAGTTTCTTAGCCAAGTCCTCGTCAATGAAGCTGTGAGTGCTTCCGCTATCTACCAAAATCGTTATAGGTCTTCTTTTAATGCTTCCCTTCAATTAGAAGGTGTTGTGCGTGACGTTACCCTCCAAGGCACAAAGTGAAACTTCCGTTTCCTCGCCTTGAAATTCCTCCTCGTCCTCATGGTCCATCTCTTGCCCTTTTATTTCCACCATGCCATTCATGCTGTTTAATTGTTTTTCTTTACATCGATGTCCCGAAAAATAACGTTCCGGACATTTATAACATTTTTCGTAGTCACGCCCTGGTTGCGAGGACCCGGTTGACATAGTTTGCCCCACCTTGGACACGACTGGCTTGACCCCTGAGCTGACTGACTGCTGCAGCTACTGGAGCGGGCTGGTCACTGCGGTCCTTGACACTATATCTTCCCTGCGTGACTGAACAGGACGGTGTGTGGGCTGCATGAGGATTTTCAGTTCCTCCATTGCAATTTCCTGCAGTCTTGCTTGATCAAATGCGGTACTCAAGTCAGGTGGCCTACCGGCCTTAACAATAGCTCTCATTGCCAATTTTAATCCGCTAATGAAGCTCGAAACGAAGTAATCTTCACTCAAGGTTGAATGGTAGATCAACATCCAACTTTTTAATTCCTCAAAGCGAATGACATAGTCCTCCACTGATCCGGTTTGAGTCATTTTAGTAAATTCTTCCACAACTTCTTGTAGAGTATGGTCCCCAAACCTTTTGCACAATTCGTCCATGAAGAATTGCCATGTCATGAGTGGATTTCTTAATTCCATAGCGTGGAACCAAGAATCTCCCGAGTCGTGGAGATGACTTGAAGCATATTCCACCCATTCGTCCACTGGAACGTGGTACCAACGGAAGTACTTGAGACACTTTCTGATCCACGCCCTCGGGTTAGAGCCGTCAAACCTTGGTAGATCCAGTTTCGGTGTATGGTGCGAAGTACCTGACCGGTTGCTTCCATTGTTGCGTGAGTGGCTTCGGTCTTCTCTTGATTCTTGTTGAGGTGGTGGAATCAATCCTTGGCCTCCAAGCCTCACATAGTTGCCGGAACCTCCTGTTTCTTGGTGCGGTACAACTGGTGGTGCTACTTCGGGTTCTACCTCCAGCCTTTTCTCCATTCTTCGGATTGTTTGTTGTAGACCTTTTATGATTTCAGCCAAAGCGTCTACTGAAGTTTTAACCTCTGTCATTCCCGACTTAAGGTTTTCGTTGATGAGGTGCTGCTCCTCCCGATCCTTTGCTCGGTCTTGTTGCCATGTGCAAGACATGACGTCAAGGCATTTTTCAATGACTACGATTCTTTCTTGAGTTGCATTGGTCTCTTCGGATGAAGACATCGTCAAGGCGGCACGGTAGCTTCTAGTGATGGCCAGATTGATTGAGGAGCTCGGATGTGATCAATACCGGATGAATTGCAGCGGATTTTTTTTTTTTTGATACGAATGGATGTTTTTTTTTTTTGATAACAAGCCTCTAGATCGAGATGGCTCTGATACCACTTGTCACGATCATTGAGTTTGTGATCGAATTAGGAACGTGATAAATTGAGAGTTGAGATGAGGAACTTAGAATTTGGAGAATGGAGATGAGATAAAGCAATTGAGATAGGTTTTTAGATGAGGAAGAGTTAGGATTCAGATTTGGATGAGAAAAGAATTAGAAGTTATTAGATGAGAAAATTTAAGAGTGATACTCTTGAATTCTTTGTATTTCATTCATTGGAAATTTCATGATCTTTACAAGTATTTTTCCCTTCTATTTATAGAGCTCAAACAATTAAATCTAGAAGCTTCCTAAGCTATTACAAATCTGAATTATTCAAGTAAAAAAAATGGCGAGAGATAACAACAATTCAAATAATAGAGGGAAAAGGGAATTATTCAAATAGTTGGCAGGAAAAGTGGTTGGAGGAGCGTCCAACTAGGCCTTTTCCAGATTATTCTAGACCATTCCAGATGTAGGCGTGCCTATGCAGTCAGTAGGAGTGCTTGTATCAACCGTTTGAAGCTAAACGCCAACCCTTGACAGTATCGGGTGCTGAGCTGGGCGCTGCGGACCAGCCCTGTGACACTGCCTGGCTGCTGCCTTGGACACTGCCAGTTCGTGACCTGGCCTGACCCTGGGACGTGAACCTCTGCGACCCCGACACGGTCCCGGTTGCTAACTGACCCGATCCTGACTTGGTTGCTTGGCCTTCCACGACAACCTCTAAGAACGACTTATCCTTTATTGTTGTTGTCCTAGCTGATGCGTTGGACCATGTCATGGCTAGGATCATGACACAAACCCAAAAATCAATGGAGTAGCCTCATGTTGGCTGGGCATGGCCAATCATGAATAGCTCAGGGCTTCTCGAGATCGGCCATAACCCCCTTATTCGATACAAAATGTCCCAAACACTCTATCTTGTTTGCCGCAGAGGAACACTTGGAGCGTGTTGGTTTATATGTGGAGCTTGGTTGTCTTGGGTTTGGTTTATAAGTTATAGGATTGGGCCATTCTTATTTGGGCCCATGTCACACTAGGATTTAGTGCGGGAAGCTCAATATATCAACAGATTTGTGTATATTCTTATTAGAGTTTGAGTGGAGAGGATTGAGAGTTCAGACGTCTCATGTAACTCCAATGGAAATAAAAAAATTATTGTGCTCCCCTCCGTGGATGTAGGCTTCTGTTGAACCACGTAATTTTCAGTGTTATCCCCTATCCCTTTTTTTTATTATTGCTACTTCAATTTATGATTCTGTAATTCCTGTGGTGATCTTAAATAGATGGTATCAGGGTCTAACAAATTGGTATTAGAGCAAGGTTTAGAGCCTTGGTTGGAATCTAAATCGGGGGTTTAATAGCCAGTGGGAGATGAGACACGGTCGACTAACGTCAACGGTGAAAATTCGAAACGGCAGATCTGGTGGTGACCTGATCTCAACATTAAAGGCACAGTGATAGTTGATTTGGGTAAATCATGGGTTTGATCGGTAAACCAATGGTTTAAGCTACGGTGGTGTCTTAGTTGGAGTGACGGATTGTGCCTCGGTGAAGAGGTGGTGGCTGAACGTTAGTGGTGGTGGTTTTTGATCCAAATGGAGGAGCGAAATGTTAGATCGGTGTACTTGAGTGCTAGATCTGGTGGACCCGGTGTAAATCAACATTGAAGAAGAGGGTTCGAACGCCAGTGAGAGTTCCGGAGGGTTCGAAGGCCGGAGGTGGTTCACACAGTGGTTCGTGGCCCAAGCAGCGACGACAGCTCTGTGAGAGGTGGAGTGTGGCAGTGGTGGTGTGATACAGGAAAACAGTAGAGCAGAGGAATTTGGGTGGCTTGCTGTTTCGACCGTTGGAGTTTGAATTTGGCGGGAAGCTTTTGGCAGGTAAAGCACACGAGCGGCATGTGATGCAGGTAGAGTTAGTTACATATATTTTAGGAATTAATAGATAGAATTTTCAGTTTAATTTCTTTTGCAATTTCCTTTAATTTTGGTTAATAATCATATATATAGTAGTTATGTATGAGATTAGGATTCATGATCAATAAATAAAAAAGTACACTTTCTTATCTCTAAACCTTCTTCTTCTCTCTAATCTCTTCCAATTCTTATCTCCCCCATACTCTAATTCTTACTCTTTTAGTTTATTTGAAGTAGATTTGATCTACAATATCACTGGTACCAGAGCAAGTCGGTCCTCGGCCACCATCACCACCGTTCATCCGCCGCTGTCGCCGCCGGAGTTACCACCATCGCGGAGCCGTTCATCTTCTTCATCAGTAGCTGGAAGCCCGATCCTCTCCCATCATCATCACCAATTTCATCACCCTGCACTGTTTATCGCCACCATCATCATCATCATCGTCCACCCATCAGCAACATCATCATCAGCAACTTCTTCTTCATCAAAAGCCACACACCGGCATCTTCATCATCTACCCCAATCATCACCATCAAATAGCACCAAATCCAACCAGACCCTTACCTGCACACAAGGTGTTTGTAAAAATGCCTTAACCAAATTCCACCCAATCAACTCAGGATTTGTTGATTTTGGTTACTATAAATCGAAACTAAGCTTAAAGTGCCCAAGTGAGTTGATTTGAGATTGAGTAGAAGCCGTTCAAAGAAAGGTTCATTAAGTTTGCTTGGGAAAACTTGTTTTCCCTGAGATGAGCTTGTCAATCAGTACTCACAAGCTAATCTTAGGCCATAATCACTTGAATCATCACTCATGAGCACTAATTTGATGCATACTTCAAGGGAAAGCAACGATTCTTACTCAATTAAGTTGAGAGAAATGGAATTACTTCTGTTTTATGGAAAGGATGTGAGTAATTGGGTGAATGAATGTGAGAAATTCTCTCTTAGTCATCAAATATATGAATCGGATAAGGTTGACTTAGCTTCTAACCACATGAGAGGGTTAGCTCTGCAATGGCACCAAAATTTCATGCGAATCAGTGGAGATAGGGTTAAACCAAGTTGGAATGAATATATGAATGCCCTCAATGTAAGTTTTGGAAAAGAGTGTGAGAAACCTTTGTATAAATTGTTGAAATTGAGGCAAAATGGACGAGTTAGGGAATATCAAGCCGAATTCTATGCACTCGCCGCTCGAACCAACCTAAACGAACAACAACTCATTAGCACTTTCATAGGTGGCTTGAGGGTAGAGATTACCTTAGAAGTAAGATCCATGCGACCCACCCTCCTCTACCATGCATTGCATTTAGCTAAATTAGAAGAAGCTAAGAGTGAATTCTTAGCTAGACAATCCAATCACTCAAAGACTCCCTTTCTTCCAATTCCGAAAACCACATAACCCACTGTTAGTCTTTTCGGGACATCATATCCAGAGCCAATCAATCAGACTTATGCTGCTTCAAAGTTCCCAAGACTTCAAGAAACCCTTACTGGAGTTGAACTACAGAAGTGTAGTGCTGCAGAACAGTGTGATTGTTGTGATGACAAACTTGATGGGAAGCACAGCCGTGAAAACAAGAGCTTAACTGTGATTGAAGATGAGCAAACAGAGCAACACAAGCAGGAACATGACCTCATTGATGGCCAAAGAGCTGAGATCAATTCTCAACCTCTTCAGCCATATGTTAAGCTCCATACTCCGCATAAACTTGATCAAGGTAAGGAGCTAACTTCATCCGAAGATACTAGGATCAGCCAGAATCAAGTAGAAATGGAAGAGCAGCTGGAGGTTGGCCGAACAGGAGTTGCAAAAACACCAGACCAACAACATAGCGAGATTACCTTATTGCATCAGTAGCAGCAATTGGAAGTTGATCAAGGGTATGACTTGAATGCGGGCCAAGAGTGTGAGCAGCATTGCCAACAGATGAAACCACATGAGCAGCCAGTTGTTTTGCAGAAATTGGCTAAATTGCAAAAGCTAAATACCTCTAATATTGTTGGATATGCTAGAGCTACTACGTATGAAGTTGTTCAACTATTACCTTCAATTCCGTAGTTGGAAGATAGACAAAAACATGATCTAAAATCAAGCCAAGAAGATGAGATTCACCTTCACTTGGTGCAGCTACATGACAAGCTTGATAACCAACATAAAATTGATCAAAAGATGGGACAAGAGACATCTGAAATTAGTGGATTTGGCAGATCTAAAGCAGCTGCACCTGAAGATGTTGGTTCCATAACAAATGTTGGGATTCCTAGCCTCACTACAAGCTCAATTTCAATGCAAGACAATTATTTACCCATCCTTATTACTGAATTGCTACCAATGACAGTTGAAGAGGCATTAATAGCAGTACGGCGTCAGAAAATCTTGAAGGAAGTAGATCATACTCCAAAATTACATCACATGCTGCGACCTCCTGAGGTCTTGCTGCCCAAAGCACGTCCTGTTTTGATAAAACCAATAGCTCAAGGACAGCAACAGCCTGAAATTGAGTTGAGAAAAATAACAGTTAGGCTGTGGAAGATACATAGCCAAGTTAGCTTGGTGATTTATCATTTGGAGTACCAGAACCTAGGAGTTTTGTTCAATAACATCAATTTGTTGCAACAACCAGCAAGCGAAGTAAATCACTCCCAAATTCACACTCCATGGTGTTTAATTGGATTGAATTTTGAAGATCTAATAGGATCCATGAAAATAGCTAAAAGAAGAAGGGATTCTACTAGTGTTGATGCCTACTCAGCAGGATATCAGATGAATGATGCAGAATCGCAAGCAAACTCCCTTAAGCTGTGGCCATATGTGATTTCAGTGAAAGCAAACATGAATCTTAAAGCGTTCTTGTGGCTCATACTCAAACAACATGATTTTGATTTGAGTCAAGCATCAAATTCTCATTTAATACGACCATGCACCTTTGGAATTGAAGTGAAATTCCTCTACAATGGAAAACTCCCTGCTGCAAGATGTGTGACTGCACTAGTTGTAACAAGAGGCACATCAATATGGATTTGGTATGGAATTGGTAGACCTCCGGAGACGTGTTCTACAAATCAGATGCTTCCACCCCCTTCTTTGGCCACTCTCTTCGGTAGTAGCTGGACTTCATGGGTCAATGCTCTACTTAGATTCTTGAGGACAAGAATCTTTTGAAGGGGAGAGTAGTTAATACAGGAAAATAGTAGAGCAGAGGAATTTGAGTGACTTGCAGTTTCGACCGTTGGAGTTTGAATTTGGCGGGTGAAGCACATGAGCGGCACGTGATGCAGGCAGAGTTAGTTACAGATATTTTAGGAATTAATAGATAGAATTTCCAGTTTAATTTCTTTTGCAATTTCCTTTAATTTTGGTTAATCATCATATATATAGTAGTGATGTATGAGATTAGGATTCATGATCAATGAATGAAAAAGTACACTTTCTTCTCTCTAGTTTTATTTGAAGTAGATTTGATATAAGGTATCATGGTGTTGCCTGTGGTTTCGAACGAACGCAGGCGGTTCGAATCGGATTGTGATAGCGAGTGCTTTGTTCATGCGCAATGATGAACCGAGGGAATTCGAGATGTTGAGTTGACGGTGTGGGTGTGCCAGAGGCTGGTGGTTCGCAGTGACCTGAAATTCGAACTTTGTCTCGGTGTTGGTGCTCCGGTGGTGTTTCAAACTCGGTGTGGGGTTGGCCTTGGTGGCCGGTGAGGTTGAGTAGATGATGGGTTTGAGTGTTCCAGCCACGGTGGCGTCCTATGAGCGGTTGATGTTGCTGGCGGTAGTTCGACTTTGGTAGAGCTTCGGTGTTCATGAGCAGATCGGCGGTGGCGACGCACCAAAAGAAAGGGCAGAGGCACCCTGGTACTATAGCGGCGCTGGTTTGGTATTAAACAATTAGAATTTTTTCATGTTAGGCAACGGGTTATTTGACCGGGTTTGATTAACCTAATTGGGTCGGGTTCCCGTATTATAGTTAGATCTAAATTTAAAATTCTCAAGTGGTATTGTCTGATAATTGTAAATAATCCAACCAAACTCCAAATGGGAGAATTGTTGGGTTATATGTGGAGTTTGGTTGCATTGGGTTTGGTTTATAAGTTATAGGATTGGGCCAATCCTATTTGGGCCATGTCACACTAGGATTTAGTGTGGAAAGCTCTATATATACACGGATTTGTGTATGTTCTCATTAGGGTTTGAGTTGAGAGGATTGAGAATTGAGATGTCTCATGTAACTCCAATGGAAATAAAGAAATTATTGTGCTCCCCTCCGTAGATGTAGGCTTCGGCTGAACCACGTAATTTCCAGTGTTCTCTCCTATCCCTTTTGTTTATTATTGCTACTTCGATTTATGATTTAGTAATTCCTGTGGGTGATCTTAAATAGATGGTATTAGGGTCTAACAGAGTGTTTAACCAAGAATGTGTTTTCACAAAGCACCATAAATGCGATCCTAAGGTGTTGCAAATATTCAGCCCATTAAGCACTATAAACAAGGATATCATCGAAAAATACCAACACAAATTTATGCAAGAAAGGCCAGAAGATGTCATTCATGATACCTTGGAATGTCAATGACGCATTCAAGAGCCCAAATTGCATCACCGTAAATTCGTAGTGATCGGAATGAGTTCGAAAGGCCCTTTTTTTGCCAATAACCCGAGCGAAGATCCAATTTTGAAAAATAAGTTATGCCACCAAGTTCATCAAGTAGCTCTTTGATGATTAGAATTGGAAACTTTTCTTTCTCCTTCATTTTATTAAGTTGGTGATAATCTATACACAATCTCCACGTTCCATCCTTCTTCTTGACACGGGCAACTAGTGAAGCGAAGCTAATTTGAATTACCCCAGCTTCAAGCATTTCATGGATTAATTTCTCGATCACATCTTTTTGAAACGCGGGGTAACGGTATGGGTGAAGATTCACCAGGTTACTACCCTCTTTGAGCGATATCTTGTGATCAAAACCCACTCTATATGAAGAAAGATGCTCAGGTTCAGCAAAGAGGTCTTTGAATTCGTGCAGTAAACAACCCAGATTTGCATTTGGCTCACTGTCACTGTCGGTTGGCAGCTGTAGAGCAAATAGATCAGGTACTGTAGGACCTGGGATATGCATTACGAACAAGGATACGGCTGAGCTCTGTTTGTGATTCAATGCGGTTACTGTAGTCCTCATGCGATGCTCATTAGTCGATCCTTGAAGGCTCATAGTATGCCCATGGCAACTAAAATCCATAACAAGCTCCTTGAAGTCCATTTATACCTTTCCCAAGGTTTGAAGCCACTGTATACTGAGCACCAAGTGGCATCTCGACAAGGGAATAACGAAAAAAAAACAAAGGATGTGAATTTAATGGCCTGCATTTGCCATTGAAACCCATGACACATTCCAGCACAAACAAATTGTTTCCCATCAGCAACTATCACAGAAGGCCACTTAGATTCATCGGTCACAAACTTGAATTGTTGAACCATAGTTAAGTCAAAAAATTGTGCGTGCTACCACTATCTATGAGTATGCTAATGGATCTTTTATCACAGAAGGCCACTTAGATTCATTGATCACACACCTCAATTGTTTGAACCATAGTCAAGTCAAAAAATTGTGCATGCTACGGCTGTCTATGAGTATGCTAACGGATCTTTTATCACAAAGACCGCCGGATGTGCATAGTATGGCACTGTGCAATCCTCTCTAGAGCATGTATCGAGATATACACGGTTAGGGTTGGGATCGGGCTCGGTACTGGTCTTAGGAGCATTACCTGCTGCAACATGCTCCTCATCATACCTCAATCAAAAATACTTAATATTTCCTTTTCATTGGGCAATTGTGACCCAGGGAAAAGCGCTCATGACACTAAAAATAAAGATTTTTAGCTCGATGTTCTTCAACTTCTACAAGAGCCAATGGAGTTTGACTCCTGTTTGGGTTTTTTGTGTAGACTAGGGATGTGTTTGAGGTGGGGGGCTGATAGGTTGTAATAGAGTTAGGCATTGGTGGGGGCAATTTATTGGAGGAAAACGAGCTACTATGAGATGAGCTAATGGGAGTAGGGGAGGATGGGTGCCATTTTATTGGTACTCTTGCTCGCAATTCATGCTAGATGGGCACAATTTTGTGCTTGTAACTAGGCTAATACCACCGCATCATGAAAGCTTGATGGTTTATATTAGGATATTATTTATATCAAAATTAATATGATTTAGATTTGATTAAGATTTGATTTGGATGAGATATGATTTACATTAGTTATATAAATGAGCTTGATTTGATTTAATATTCTAAATTAGATTATATTTAGATAACTTAACTATAAATAGATGTTGAAGGTCATTGTTTTATGTGTGGAAAAAGAGAGGAAAGATATGAGAGGTTAAAGTGACTTGTAAAATGGTACAAGCAAAAGTATTTTGGAAAACTTATAACCATATTGGAAAGATAATAGAGTGCTATCCCACATAGGAGAATGAAAGAAATTTTGTAGAGTTTAAATAGATATATGTAAGCCTCCCATTTAAATTGAGTCATGGGTGAGAGAATAGGAACCACACATGGGAGCGCCGCCTGCCCGCCGTGCCGTGCCGTGCCGTGCTCGGACGAGGTTGTGGATTATCTTTTTGCAAACAGGTAAATTTATTTTTCGAAAAAAATTAAATTGTTACTGTTATAGCCATAATAGTAAAATACAATAGATATTACAAGATTTTGACTAATTAGTTTTTGCCCTCCGCAAATCACTACTGAAACCATTTCTAAAACGTTGGAGATATGGCTGTTAGTTTCCTTGTTTGCAGGTGGCTGTTTCTGGGGTTTGGTACTGCACAAATATATTTCATTTAATATAAATAAGTACACCACTATCCTACATTATCATCACCAAAAAAAAAATAAAAAAATAAAAAATTAGAAGCTCTCTTCTATAATTTGCTTCCTCTCCCCTTCTTTGGTTCATTATCACGAAATACTTTGTCAAATTTCTTTGGCTCCCCTACCTAGTTACTAACGAGTGCACGTCATTAGTCGGACTGTGTTAATCCTGGACGGCAGCTGCTGATACAGCTGTTTGCATCGAAGCAGCGGCGAAATCGTCTTTTAAGATAGTGGTCATTTGCCACGACACGGTATCTTTGATATTTTATCAATCTCTCCACCTTTTAGTGTTATTTGATTGTCGGGTTTAGGAATTTTTGCTGAGTTCTTTTGCTGCAATTTCTTACTCATATTACTGTGATTTTGATGCAATTTTTACTAAGCTCGCTTACTGCAAATTGTTATATTTTGCTGTTGTATTTCCCTAATATTTAACTGTAGATTTCACTGTCATTTTCTCTTTTTTTTTCCTACAGTTACGCTGTATTTTATTGTTACTTTTTGCTGTTTAAAAAAATTACGGGAATATTTTACTGTATTTTTTAGCAGTATTTTATAGTATTTTGCTTTACTTTTATATTGTAATATTAGCTGTTGTTGCTGGTTTTAAATGCCTCCTTCAGATGACATAACCGACAGGTTATAGATTTCACAAGAGGGCAGAGTTCTTAAGGCATATGTTGCTAAGCCTATGTCTTTGATGGCACGAGAACAAGAAATCTTCAAAGAGAATGAGCCAGCTCCACTTCGTATCTCAGCCTTTCAGAGATTGGGAAAACCTTTTGGACCAAATTCCAAAAGGATCAAAGTGAGAAAACCCAAGGGTAAGGAGCATGTTGCCAAACCTACGATTTTAATGACGAGTAAACAAGAAACCTTGAGAAATGCTGAGCCGACATCTTCTCATGTCTCAGTCTTTCGTAGGTTGGGAAAATATTTCGGGTCAAATCCTAAAAGGATCAAGATGAGGAGAGCTGAAGGCTCAGGACTGAGGAAGAAGAAGCAACTGAAGTCAATTATCCTCAAATGTGGCGACTCTGATGATGAACAAGCCGCACAGGTTAATGTTACATCCATTTCATACAGCGTAGACTTCGAGGGATTCGAGTCTTATTCCCATCCTTGTTTGCCCCAGAGTGGACTATCATGTAATGTCATTCACGGCAAGATTGCATCCGATGAACAAAGCCAATCTCAAAAAGAAGACCAAGTGATCCTAGATGTCGAAAAGCATCCACAAGAATTCATTGAACTAGTTGATCCAGCTCCACGAGAACTAGAGGATGGAGGTCTATCGACGAGCTTCAAGAAATTAACCTGGGAACTGATGAGGACCCGAAACCAATTTTTGTCAGTGCCTTACTATCTCCCGAAGAAAAGATGCAATATGAAAAATTGATACGTGAGTATAGAGATGTGTTCGCCTGGAGCTACCAAGATATGCCGGGATTGGATCCAAACGTGGCCGTGCACAAGTTGGCCGTATCCCAATATACAACACCAAAGAAACAATCGCAGCGACGCCCGTTGACTGTTCAGATAAAGGCCGAGGTGGACAAACTAATAGAGGCTGGTTTCATTCATGAAGTCCAATACCTGTCATGGCTAGCGAACATCGTGCCTGTGAGAAAGAAGAATGGGCAACTTCGCATTTGTGTGGACTTCCGAGATTTGAATGATGCTTACCCTAAGGATGAATTCCTGTTACTGATCACTGAACTCTTAGTTGATGCCACCATTGGGTTCAGTGCATTGTCATTTATGGATGGCTTCTCCGGTTACAACCAAATTAAGATGGACCCGGCAGACGAGGAGTTAACTGCTTTTTGCACACCACAAGGAGTATAATGCTACACGGTGATGCCCTTTGGTTTGAAGAATGCTGGTGCAACTTATCAAAGAGCCATGATTGTCATCTTCAGCGACATAATGCATAAAGTTGTTGAGTGTTATGTTGATGACCTGGTTGTGAAGACCAAGAACATAGAAGATCATCTTGGTGACCTGTGAGCAATATTCAGCCAACTTTGAGAACATTAGCTAAAGATGAATCTGTTAAAGTGCACATTCGGAGTCACATCTGGAAAATTTCTCGGCTTTGTAGTCAGACACTGAGGGATTGAAATTGACCTTGACAAGATTAAAGCAATTATGGAGATGCCTCCTCCAAGAAATTTACGGGAACTCCGTGGTTTGCAGGGAAGACTAGCCTACATCAGACGGTTCATTTCCAATTTGTCAGGAAGATGCCATCCTTTCACAAGATTGATGAAGAAAGATGTCCCTTTTATTTGGGACCAGACTTGTTAAAATGCATTCAACAGCATCAAAGAATATATACTAAAATCGTCTGTCTTGATGGCACCTGTTCAAGGAAGACCTTTGATATTATACACTGCAACATTGGAGTGATCCCTTGGAGCAATGTTAGCAAAAGAATGATGAAGGAAAAGAAAATGCCCTTTATTATATCAGCAGAACGTTGGTGGGGGCAGAACACAACTATTCGGCCATTGAAAAGAATTGCTTAGTGTTGGTGTTCGCTGTGCAGAAATTAAGACATTATCTCATGTCTCATTCAGTTACCTTGATCTCAAAGGTTGACCCGCTGAAGTATATCTTGTCAAGAACAATGTTGTCAGGTCGTTTAGCTAAGTGGGCAATGTTGTTGGCCCCATTTGACATAAAGTTTGTGCCACAAAAGGCTATAAAAGGGCAAGCTATAGCTGACTTCTTGGCAGCACACCCGGCTCCTGATGACGAACAATTGCCAGATGACTTGCCAAATGAGGAAGTACTCCATGTAGAGACAATTCCATGGCAACAGTATTTTGATGGAGCAGCAAATCAAAAGGGGGCAGGTGTAGGCATTGTCTTTGTTACGCCCTCTCGGTGGACTCATTCCTTACTCCTTCTCCTCAATTGAACTTTGCTCTAATAATGTGGCTGAGTATGAGGCGCTCATCACTGGTCTCGAAATAGCCATTGAAATGCATATTGACTATTTGCAAGCATTTGGCGATTCTCAACTGATTGCTAGGAAAATAAATGGCCAATGTGAAGGCAGAAGTGCAAATTTAGTGCCTTTGTACTGAAGAGCGAAATATTTGATGGAGCAATTTTATGATGTTAAAATATCACATGTGCCGAGGTCTGAGAATGATAAAGATGACGCCTTAGCAAAGCTTGTCGCATCACTAACTCTGCCAAACGAAAGAGAAATTCAAGTCACCGTTGGGGAACGTCACTTGCTGATGCCTGTAGTGGAGCATTTAGATCAAGTGGAGATGGTAAACTCGGTCTCTGTTAACAATAGTAAAGAAGAGCCAGATTGGCAACAGACTTTGATCGAATACTTGCGACACGGCATTCTACCGGCTGATTCAAAGAAGAGAGCAAAAATAATGAGACGAGCACCTAAATTTGTGTTGAAAAATGACACTTTATATCGGAGGTCCTTTGATGGAATCCTACAGTGGTGTTTGTCTGAAGAAGAGGCTGCCCTCGCTCTTAAAGAAACACATTATGGCGTATGCGGTGCTCACCAAGCTGGACCAAAGCTCGCAGATCAAGTCAAAAGGTTAGGCTATTACTGGCCAACCCTAGTGCAGGATGCAATGAAATTCATAAAGACCTGCCAAGCTTGTCAAATTCATGGAGATGTTATTCACCAACCACCACAGCCTCTACATCCAAGCGTGTTGTCTTGGCCTTTTGATGCATGGGCCATTGATGTCATGGGTCCATTTAAGCCTCCATCATCTCGCCAGCATCAATATATACTTGCAGGGACGAATTACTTTTCAAAAAGGGCTGAAGTTGTTGCATTAAGGGAAGTGGGGGCAAAAGAGGTTGCAGATTTCATTCGAGTTCAGTTGATCTACAGCTATGGAATCCCATCGAAGATAATCTCCGATAATGCCCTTTATTTCAAAAGCCAACCGGTAGTTAGATTGAACCAGAAGTACAAGTTCAAATACAGCTTCTCATCAGGCTATAATCCATCATCCAATGGTCAAGCTGAAGCATTTAATAAGGTGCTTTGCAAAATCCTCAAGAAAATGGTCTCAAAAACAAGAAGGGACTGGCATGAATGATTACATGAAACTCTGTGGGCGTACCGAACTACAATCCGAAATGTAACGGGGTGCATGCCTTACACTTTGGTTTTTGGGTCGGAGGCAGTTTTGCCTTTGGAAATACAATTGCCTTCTCTAAGAGTAGCTGTTTAGCTCACTAACCAAGATGAGAATGTGAAGACCAGGCTAGTCGAGCTTGAAGCCTTGGACGAGCACAGATTAGCTGCCCAACAGAGACTCAAAGTTTATGAAGCTCAAATTGCTGGAGCATTCAATAGAAGGCTGAAGTTTAGCTCATTTTCTATTGGTGACTTAGTCCTCATTGTCAGGCGACCAATTGTAATAAATAAGAGGGCGTGAGGCAAGTTTGAGCCAAAGTGGGAGGGACCATACATTGTTACAAAGGACTATCCCAAGGTTGCTTACGAACTGTCAAATCCTGAGGGAAAGGTCATATACTCTTGTGTCAATGGAAAATTCGTGAAGAAGTTCTTTGCTTAGTCCAATGTAAGTCTAGATAGCTGAGTTGTAGTGAACTACGAAAGGCTTGATTCCTTAAAAGGGTACGTAGGCAGTCTAGTTATAAACTAGATCCAACCCAAATAATAAATAAATTCCTCTTTCCCCCTGTTAAAATCTAGGGTGGCACTAAGCCAGCAAGTCAAATGGGTCAACTCAGCGTAGGTAACCAAAACAAATTGCTTCAATCCATCTCCATGCCATGTCAAACAAAAAGCTAAATGACTACCAAGTCAAAGCTAAACACCAAATGATTTCTATTTAAAACCCAAACTCCAAACAAAAAGAGCCTGTCCAATAACCCAAATAATGACCTATCTCTGAAGTGTGTCATTCTAATAACTACAAGGTTGAGCTCAATTCCAAATAAATTCCAATTCAAATTCGAACTCCAAGAAAAGGCCATTCTCATTAAAATTTTTAAGTGACTCATAGTTGGTTTCATTCAAAAATCACACAAGCTAAAGATACTCAATAGACCAAGCAAGTTTGACTACTAAGTCGAGCTTTATTCGCGTTCCAAGATTCACACGCACAAAGCTCGGGGGGCATCTGTTGAACATTAAATTTTCACAAATTTTAAATAGTAGGGCTCGTAGTTATATTCATTAAAAATTGTTTATTATGAGTCAAGCTTAAATTGTCATAAGTGGGCTCCAAAATATAACTTCAAATACTACAAATGAGAAATGGGCTCAAATCATACTTTTGATAGTACAAGCCCAATAAAATTTTAGCCCATGTACCATTTTTTCTTTAATGTACATACAATAAAAAAAAAAAGTCAGTTCAAAAAAATAATGATAAAAAAAAAGAGAGAGAAGTGGGTGGTTTTCCCCGTACTCTCCACATTCACGTGGTGGGGGGGGGGGGGGGGGGGGGGGGGGGGGGGGGGGGGGGGGCGGAGACACCTGACTTTGCCCTATATATATACAAGTTTTACGGCTAAATAAAGAAAAAAAGGAGGAAATCAAGGAGAGGGAAAAAAAAAATTCTGAAAAAAAAAGGAAAGAAAGAGAAGCATGAGAAAGAGGGAGAAAAGGGGAGGAAAAAAAAAAGTAGGAAAAACAAAAAAATCTAAAGTATTGACATTACGAAATTCAAATTCTTCTATCAATTCTCTATTTTCTTACCTTTAATCACATTTTTTCAAATCTTAAATTTTTACCCTCTACCCCATATCAAATTGGACTTACCTTCTTCAAAGAAATTAAGACTTTGATTTCTTCCCAATGGAATTCAAGAAACAAAATTCTATGGGTCTCTAAATCACGAACAAGATTTGATTTTTATAAGCAAAACACACTATTTTAAATTAGGTTTTGTTTGTTTAAAAAAAAAAAAAAAACAATGAGGGAGGATGTTTTAAAAAAAAAACTGCAACATATGGAGAAGATGAAGGAGAAAGAAGGAGGAAGAAGAAGGAAAAAAAAAAATATTTATTTATTTACATAATTTTTTTCTTTTTTTTTTTCTTTCTTTCTTTCTTTCTTTCAAACCAATTTCACAAAAAATGATCTCATGCTGCTTCAAACCTAAAACACTTTACCGTGACAAAATTAAAAAGAATTGATTAAACATAAAATGTTGTTCCCACAGTAGATTCGAAAAGATCCGAGTTGGGTCAAAATTTGGACTCTAGCGGGTCTATGAATTCTAGCGGATCCAAGAGAATACTCGGACTCTAACGAGTCCAGGGATTCTAGCAGATCCAACAAACCATTGGGACTCTAACGGGTCTATGAATTCTAGCGGATCCAACAAATTATTCAGACTCTAACGGGTCCACGGATTCTAGCTGATCCAACAAAATATATAGATTCTAACGAGTCTATGGATTCCAGCAGATCCAACAAATTATAAAGACTCCAACAGGTCCATGAAACCTAACGGTTTCAACGTTTCAATTTTAATTACTAAAATGGACTTTTTAAGTTCATAAAACTTAATGGCTCCAATTAAACTCCTCCGACCCCATGAAATTTACATAGCACTTTAAAAAAAAAAAAAAAAATAGGGACACACACAGTACCCCAGAATTGAAAAGAAAAGAAAAAAAAAGAAAAAAAAAGAAATATGAATAGAGAAGGGAAAAATGAATAAAATAAAGGGGAGAAGAAAAACAAAAAAAATTAATTAAAAAAAATGAAGCAAAGAAAAGAAGAAAAAAAAAGAGAAACAGAGGGGCAAAACAGCACAAAAAAAAAAAAAAATTGTGTAGGAAACCCGAGATTAAAAGACGGGTGCAGTCACAATTGAAAAATATATATATATATCAAATATGAAATAGCAGACTCAGCTGGTTTGACCGAGAACAACATAAAATTAAGGTTAATTTGACTAAGGGTACAAAATGACGTGAAATAACTTGAGCTCGAAGTTCAAAGAAAAAAGAAATATAGACGGGTTGGACAAAATACGCGTTAATTAGCTAAATGAGATCCAATATTTTAAATTAAATCCAACACAAAGCTGAACTACGAATGGCTTGATCCCTTAAAAGGGTACGTACCCAACCAAGTTCAGGTGCAACCCTAATAATAAAAATAAATCATTTTTCTCTCGTGGGATTAATATCAAGTCAACAATCTAATTAGTTGACTAAATTTGATTTGACTCAGGCAACCTAAACCAAATGACTTCCACCTCCATTCCAAAATGAAATACCTCTCTGCCTGGTCCAGATTTAAAATGACTTTCATGTCAAAAACCAAATCCAAAAAGATTTCCACGTCAAACCAAATTCCAAGAAGAACAAAAAAGGATGGTTTTCATACAAAAATTAAACCCAAATTAAATTTTATTTTGTATCCGAAACCAAAATTATTTTCATTGAGTTCAAACTCAAATTCAAAATAAGCTAAACCTCAAATTGACTTCCATGTCCTACTTAAACGTAAATTGACTACCATGTCACACTTAAACCCAACTTTATGTCAAATCTAAACTCAAAGGTGCTCCCATGCCAAACCAAATTTAAACTCAAAACCAAATTCCTAAACCAAGTTGGCTTTTATGTCAAGCTCAAATTCAAAATAAATCCCACGTCAATTTCAAATCCTAAATGCCAAACTCAAGTCAAGATGCCTTCCAGATTAGACTCAGATTTAAATGACACTTTTGCCAATTTTAAGCCTGAGTCAAATCCAAATCCGAATTAATCCCGAGTCAAATCCCAATCTAAATAAATCCTGAGTCAAACCCCAAATCCAAAATAACACCGATTCAAACCCCAAATCTAAATAAATTCCAAGTCAAATTCCAATCTAAATAAATTTCAAGTCAAACCTTAATATAAAAAAACTTCGTAGTCAAATCAAAATTCGAGACTACTTTTAGGTCAAATGAACGAAGATTGTTTTACTTTCCGACCAAACCAAAATCCAAATTCTCAAATCAAGTCTAGATTTTCAAGTCAAGTCTAAACCAAAACCAATTCAATCCCAACATGATTTCCAAGTCAAACCCAAATCCAAGCTAAATTCCAATCCAAAAAAAAAAAAAAAAAAAAAAGAGACTTCCAAGTCAAACCTAAATCAGAAACATTTCTTTTCGAGTCAAATCTAAGTACAAATGACTCCTAAGCCAAGACAAAACCCAAATAACTTTCAAATTGAACCTTCCAAAATTCAAGTCAACCTAAAATGTCTCCCGTTGACTTAAATCAATTAATCGGCTAGTCACGTTATCGATTAATGGAAACATAAACATATCATCAGTCAGAATCAAAGGGTATTCTCCTAAGGGAGATGTAATTAAGGGTGTACATCACCTTGACTAGGGCCGTTTCCCAAATTAATAAAACCTATGTATACCTTGTATATAGAAAAATTCATGTGTTGCAAATTTCATATTTTTGCTCAACAACAACCAAATTACCTCTTTCTGATATGTCTAAAGTTAAGGCACTTGACAAAAAGAATTATAAAAGGTGGTCTTAGAAAATTTTATTTTACCTAGAACAAGTTAATATAAATTATGTACTATATGTATGAAAGGAACCTGATACTGAAAATAAGAAAAAGACTTATGAGGAAAAATTCACCGCAGACAACCATACCTGTAGGGGTATTTTGTTACATTATATGAGTAATGGTGTTTTTGATATTTATATAAAATTAGACTCATCAAAACAAATATGGGATTCTCTACAAAAAAAAAAAATATGGGGGTGATGATGCAGAGACTAGTAAATATGCATTTAGTAAGTGGCTGGATTTCAAATTCGTAGATAATAAATCTATAATTGATCAAGTCCATAAATATCAAAATATAGTAACTACTCTTTTATCTGAAGGTCTTAAAATTTGTAAAATTACACAAGCATATGTTTTGATTGAAAAACTTCCACGTTCTTGGAAGGATTATAGAAACCTACTTGTGTATAAAAGGAAGGATCTGACATTAGAGAAGTTAGAAAACCACTTGAAGATTGAAGAAGATAATAGACTCAAGGACATGAGGTATTCATATTCAGATCTTTCTAAAACTAATATTGTAGAGGCTGGGACCAGTGCATCTAACAAGTTTAAGAATAAAGGAAAAAAGCATTATTCAAATTTTAAACCCAGTGGAAAGATTCAAAAGCCAAACAGTAAATTCCTTGGAGATTGCTATCACTATGAAAATTGTGGACATATGGACAAGGATTGCAGAATCATAAAGAACTAGTCTAAGGACCCAAAGCATAAAGCTCACCTTGTAAAAGCAGAGAATATTGTAGCTGTTGTTTCAGAGGTAAACCTAGTGAACAATATGACTGAGTGGATCGTGGACACCAGGGTTACCAGGCATATATGCATAAATCGAAGCATGTTCCAAGAATGCCAGAGGTAATCTATATGGGCAATTCTGTGACATCATCTATCCTCAGAAAAGAGAAGATTTATTTAAAACTCACTTCCAGAAAGTTTCTTACATTAACAAATGTACTGCATGTGTCTGAAATGCGTAGGAATCTGATTTTGGGTAGTCTCCTAATTAAAGCTGGTTTGAAATTGTCCTTTGATCAGACAAACTAGCCCTAACTAGAAATGGAGAATTTGTGGGCGAGAGATTTTCTAACAATGGTCTCTTTGTCCTTGATGCTGTTTGCATGAATAATAATGGTCGTACCTCTTATAGTTATCTTGTTGAATCTCTTGAATTGTGGCATACTCGCTTAGGACACGTAAATTTCAAGTCAATTAAATGACTTAAGAAAATGAGCATGATTCCTAACTTTAACGATACCAACTTTAGTAAATGTGAAGCATGTGTAGAAGCTAAACACGATAAAAAACCTTTTGAGTCCATTGAGAGAATCTAAACTTCTTGAACTAATTCACACCGACTTAGGAGACTTTAAAAGCCAAATTTGGACGAAAAAGATACTACATGACTTTTATAGATGATTACTCTAGATACTCGATGGTATACCTTCTAAGTACTAAAGATGAAGCAGAAGAAATGTTTTTAAAATACAAAGCTAAAGTAGAAAATCAGTTAGGAAGGAAAATAAAAAGAGTTAGGTCAGATAGAGGAGGAGAATATGATCCAATTTCTCTAGAAAAATTTTATGAGGAAAACGGGATAATACATGAGCAAAGCCCTCCATACTATTCATAATCTAACGACATCGCTGAAAGGAAAACTAGAACTTTAAAGAATATGATGAATGATATGCTTATTAGTTCTAGACTAGCTGATAGCATGTAAGGGGAGGCGATATTATCTACTTGTCATGTGCTCAATAAAGTTCCTCATAAAAAGTTAGATAAAATCCCATATAATATATGGAAAGGTTATGCACCTAATCTAAAATACTTGAAAGTGTGGGGGTGCCTAGCTAAGATTGAATTACCTGACTTTAAACAAAGTAAAATTGGACCTAACTCTGTTGATTCTATTTTTATTAGGTATGCTTATCACAGTGCAGCTTATCGTTTTTTGATCAAGGGATCTAATCGATAGTATCATTGAATTTATAGATGTTGAATTCTTTAAACATATATACCCCTTAAAATCTAATGATGCACAACCATCTAGTTTGCCTTCTCATAATGTGACTATTAACCACGATCATACCAATGATATAGACACTCCTGAAATTAGAAGAAGTAAAAGAGTTAGGAAAGAAACCAACGTGGTACCCGATTTTGTTACCACTTCTCTAACATAAGATAACTCCAAAAATGAAGAAATAATAAATGTCTATATGTTAGAGGAAGACCTCAAAACCTATGAAGAAGCTGTGGGGTCAGTTGATTCAACCTTATGAAAAGAGGCTATTAATAGTGAACTAGAATCAATCCTAAACAGTCACACGTGGGAATTAGTAGACCTTCTTAGAGGATGTAAACCAATAGGTTGTAAATGGGTCTTTAAAAAAAAAATTAAGGCTGATGGGACAATAGATAAGTTTAAGCCAAGGTTAGTGGCTAAGAGTTACACCCAGAAAAAAGGAGATAGACTATTTTGATACATATTCACTTATCACTAAAATAGCCACGATTAGAACCTTGTTTGCCCTTGCATCTGATCATGATTTGGTAGTGCATCAAATAGATGTTAAAACAACATTTCTTACTAGTGACCTAGCGAAAAGATTTACATGGAACAACCTGAGGGCTTTGTCACCCCTGGTAATGAAAAGAAAGTTTGTAAACTTATAAAATCTCTATATGGTCTTAAACAGGCACCTAAATGAGAAATTTAATAGCATGCTAATTGCTAACAATTTTCAGGTAAATAACAGAGACTCTTGTGTGTATCTTAAGACTGATTCAAATGGATATATAATAGTTTGTCTATATGTTGATGATATGTTGATATTTGGCACGAACTTGAATATTGTCAATGAAATGAAAAGTTTTCTATGCTATAAATTTGATGTGAAAGATTTGGGTGAGACTGACATAATTTTAGGAGTTAAATTTGTGAGAACTCCCGAAGGCATAAGCCTAAATCAGTCTCACTATGTTGAGAAGATTCTTAGCAAGTTTGACATATTTAATGTTGATCCTGTAAGAACACCTTATAATCTTAGTATACATTTAACTAAACATAAAGGTGTTGCTATGTGTCAAACTGAGTATGCCCAAATAATTGGTAGTGTTATGTTTCTGATGAACTACAATAGACCTGACATTGCATATACTGTAAGTAGACTTAGTAGATACACACATAATCCTAATCAAGAGCATTTGAACGCATTAAAAAGATTGCTCAAATAGTTAAAAGGAACTATGGATTGGGGACTTCACTAGGTAAAGTTTCCCGCTGTTTTAGAAAGATATTGTGGTGTCAATTGGGTGTTTGATTATGGTGAAATTAATTCCACTAGTGGATATGTGTTCATACAAGCTGGAGGTTCTATATCCTGGAAATCGTCTAAGCAATCTTGTACTGTCACGTCTACTATGGAATATGAGTTTATTGCTCTTGAGTTGGCAGGTCATGAAGCCCAGTGGTTAAGAAGTTTATTGGGAGACCTATCATTGTAGGGGCTTCCAGCTCCATCAGTATCACTTCACTGTGATAGGCAAGTTGCAATTGCTGTGGCAAAGAACAAAGTTTATAATGGCAAGAGAAGACACATTCGTCTCAGGCATAAGATCATGAAGGATCTTTTAGAAATTGGAGTGATATCATTGACTATGTAAAGTCTGAAAAGAATCTTACGGATCCATTGATAAAAGGTCTTTGTCTTAAAATGGTTGTAAAGACATCGAGGGAGATGAGATTAAAGTCTATACATGAATAAATTGTGACGTATCCAACCTGGTCTTAATAGGTTCAATGTGAAAAGTCATAGTTTCATTCAAGAAAAGTCATAGCTTGATGGACACTGTCTGTATGTTACCAAGGGGTGAGGTTGAGCTTTAGCTCTTAATGAACCCATATACACATATTTGGTGGTGTGCGGTAACACACACTTGGTGAGATTCACTTATGTAGGTGTGGGAGTGGGCCGCTCCCAATGAAGGTTTGAGACTTGCCTTCTAGAGCGCCTATGAATCTCCAAGACAAGTGCATGTCCGATAAAACGCGCCAAATCGCATGAGTTGCCGAGATATGGAGTTTTGTATGTGTCCAAGTAGAAGTCTATAAAACCCCTTGTGAGGTTCATGACGCAAGTTACCTTGCAAGATGTTGGTCCTAAAAGGTGACAACTCAAGTCGCAAGACATCGGCACTGGAAAAATTGAACTCCTTTTGCCCAATCTATTCTTATTTTTATCTTCTGCTCTTATCCTTTGTGGGATATTGTTATAAAAATGATATAAGCTAAACTTAAGTGTTTTGAAAAAATTATAACCACATTGGAAAGATAACAGAGTGCTGTCTCACATGGGAAAAATAAGGGAGTTTTGTAGAGTTTAAATAGATATATGTAAGCGTCCCATTTAAATTGAGTCATGGGTGAGATAATGAGAACCACACTCACGCGCGCCGCCTGCTCACCATGTCATGCTCGGATGTGAGTGTGGGTCATCTTTTTCCAAATGGGTACATTTATTTTTTGAAAAAATTAAATTGTTACCATAACAGCCATAATAGTAAAATAAAATAGATATTACAAGATCTTAACTAATTAGTTTTTGCTCTCCACAAATCACTACTGAAAACCGTTTCTAAAACGTTAGAGATATGCCTGTTAGTTTCCTTGTTTGCAGGCGTCTACTTCGGGGGTTTGGTGCTGCACAAATCTACACTTTCATTTAGTGTCAATAAGTACATTGCTATCCTACATTATCATAACAAAAAAAAAAAAAAAAAGATCAAAAGCGCTCTTCTACAATTTGCTTCCTCTCCCCTTCTCCATTTCATTATCTCGAAATACTTGGGTAAATTTCTTCGGCTCTCCTACCCGATTACTAACGAGTACACATTATTAGTCAGACTGTATTAATCCCAGAGGGTGGCCGCCGATACAGCTGTTTGTACCAAAGCAGCGACGAAATTGTCTTTTTGGACAGTGATCATTTGCCACGACACGGTATCTTCGGTATTTTATCAATCTCTCCACCTTCAAGTGTTATTTGATTGCGCTGTTTAGGTATTTTTGCTGATTTCTTTTGCTTCAATTTTTTTTACTCAATATTACTACGGTTTTGATGCAATTTTTATTAAGCTCGCTTACTGTGTATTTCGCTGATATTTAACTATAGATTTCACTATCGTTTGCTATTTTTTGCTGCAGTTATGCTATATTTTACTGTTGCTTTTCGCTGTTTTAAAAAAATTACGGGAATATTTTACTATATTTTTAAGCAGTATTTTACTTTGTTTTTATACTGCAATTATAGTTGTTCTCACTGGTTTTAACAGCAGGGGGTACCCGGGCAGGGGGAGAGAGATTGATGTTGACAGGTAACTTGATTTAAAGGCATTGATGAGAGCTTGTAACTTTCTCTATCCAAAGTTGCATTTTGGTAGGTTTGGTGGCTTGCCGTACATAAGCTATATTGAAGAGGGCTGGTGACTTGCCGTGCACAAGGTACACTTTCAGAGGATTAGTGACTCACCGTGTAGCAGCTATACTTTGAGAGGGTTGGCGACTAGTTGTGCAACAATTACACTTGGAGAGGGTTGGGGACTTACTGTGCAATAGTCACACTGATGATGATTCTATGGGATTGGGGGTTATAATTAGAGATTGTAGTCCTCAATTTCATAGTAGATTATGGTACCTGTTGGGTCCGTTGGTTTTTCTCTCTAGTTGAGAGAGGTTTTCACGTAAATATTGGTGTGTTGTTTTTCGTTGTTTCATTGATTTTACGCTTCTGTTGTGCTTAATTGTATGAATTTTCTCAATTGTATGTTTTTCGTTGTTTCATTTGATGCAATTTTTATTAAGCTCGCTTACTGTGTATTTCGCTGATATTTAACTGTAGATTTCACTATCGTTTGCTATTTTTTGCTGCAGTTATGCTATATTTTACTGTTGCTTTTCGCTGTTTTAAAAAAATTACGGGAATATTTTACTATATTTTTAAGCAGTATTTTACTTTGTTTTTATACTGCAATTATAGTTGTTCTCACTGGTTTTAACAGCAGGGGGTACCCGGGCAGGGGGAGAGAGATTGATGTTGACAGGTAACTTGATTTAAAGGCATTGATGAGAGCTTGTAACTTTCTCTATCCAAAGTTGCATTTTGGTAGGTTTGGTGGCTTGCCGTACATAAGCTATATTGAAGAGGGCTGGTGACTTGCCGTGCACAAGCTACACTTTCAGAGGATTAGTGACTCACCGTGTAGCAGCTATACTTTGAGAGGGTTGGCGACTAGTTGTGCAACAATTACACTTGGAGAGGGTTGGGGACTTACTGTGCAATAGTCACACTGATGATGATTCTATGGGATTGGAGGTTATAATTAGAGATTGTAGTCCTCAATTTCATAGTAGATTATGGTACCTGTTGGGTCCGTTGGTTTTTCTCTCTAGTTGAGAGAGGTTTTCACGTAAATATTGGTGTGTTGTTTTTCGTTGTTTCATTGATTTTACGCTTCTGTTGTGCTTAATTGTATGAATTTTCTCAATAGTTTGGACAACCTAAGCCATCCTGCTATCTCAGCTTTCAATCCCTCCCCCCCCCCCCCCCCCCCCCCAAAAAAAATATACCTATCTTTTGGGGTTCATTCAATGAACATCTACTTATCAAGAGCTTGAAAGCATTCACGTATTCATTCAACTCCCCAGTTTGTTTCAATCTACTCAACTCAGGTAACAATTCCTCAGTTGTTTTGGAAAATGTAGCTCGCATTCTAGTAGAATATATCTCCCCTAGAATTATAGTATTGAATGGCCATGAGCCTTCAAAGGCATCATGCCAAGGTTCAGCTTCACCCTCACCCTCGAGGGCTATGCTCGCGAGCATAACCTTACCCAACTCTAGGGTCCCATCCAGCAGAAAGTAACGCTCACATTTACACAACCATCCATTCACATTATCCCCATTGAATCTAGGGAAATCGATCTTTTTTAAATGAATAAGGATTTGATAATTGCCTTCCCGACACTCACTGCTAGTCAATGTTTGATTGCCAGAATGTTTTGGTAAGGACTGAACAGATGCCAATCTCTCTAGGGTAGCGTGTTTACGACTCGGGACTGTATTCTGTCGAAGAATTGGAGATATGTTTTGTTCAGGTTGAACCGAAGCTTGTTCTTCCCTATTCCCAGGCTGACTGGACGACCCTAGCTGCAGCTCATGGATAGTGCTCTTAGGTGTACCCATTTAGATCAACATCGCATTAATCGTTTGATGAAATCCAATCAGAATCTGATTCGTTTGCGTCATAGCTTGACTAAACTATGAATTTAGATGGTTGAATTATTGATTCAACTCATCTTGTCGGGAGTTCAAGTTAGCTTAAAACTCTTCCTGTTGGGTCTGCCCAAGCTGTCCTCCATCTCATGAAGTGTCGCTTGCAAACTTGTGTTTTCAACCATGGAAAATCAGATTCGAGGATAGCCAAGCTCTGATACCAATTGTTGTGATTCAATCACAACCCACAATAATTAATCAAGCGCATCTCGCAATCAAAAAATCAAACTAAGGGATCCAGTATATATTATTATATATATTTTGTAAAGAGTAACACAAGTATAGTAGAGAATTTAAAGTAAAAGTAGAAAGTAGTAGAAATCAGAAAGGGAAGGAGAATAGCATAGAGTAAGCGGGGAGAGGCGAGAGAGAGAGGAAGAGAGAGAGAGAGAGAGAGAGAGAGAAAGTACTTGAGCAATACTAAATTCACATTCTCTCTCCTAATCCTTAGGCCCTTATCTATGCTAATCAACATTGGGAATAAATACTCAAAAGTATAGTTAATTAGGCCAAATAATACTCTACTAAATATTAGTTGTAGGTGGGTCCGAAACTACTGACATGTCATGGACTAACGTGGCGCCTACTAATGCATCGGGATCAGTGATTGTATTTGATGTGCTTGATTTTTACATATTTTATTTCCCATTCCTACCATATAATCAGCCTCTACATGTGTGTTTAGTTGTTATTTAGGTACATTTAGACTCGAAGTACAACGGAGCAAACCAATGTTGAAAAGTGGTAGAATCAGGCGTAATCGAAGCATAATTGAAGACTCCTGTGAGAAACCTGACCATGTGTGCAAAATAAGTACCCGTTGGGTCAAGATTCAGTCAAAAAGAGTTTTTCTTTGGGCACGTGGATCGAGCGACCATGCATTTTGGCAATCGGTACAGCTTAAAAAGAGCAAAAGATTAAAAGAAGGGTATCTATGACCCAATAATTTGATAATATACTTATGAAACCACTTGGGCCACGTTAATCTCTTCGAGAGCTTCGATTTGGTCTATAATTCATTACAGATCAAAAGTTACATTCGTTTTAAGTTTACTGCGCAAGCTACCAAGGGGAACCAACCCTAAAGCACGCCCTGCTTATAAATATGGAGGGGGAGACCTATTTTCCTATTTTTTGCCATGCCTCCTCTCCTCCTTTCCTTCCAGAAGCCGTTATGAGATCCAAGGGGTTCTCAAAAGCCAAAGCGCAGGTAGTCGGAGTATTAGGGAATCAAAGCAAGGATCAACGTCAACATCAATTGGGGAAGTCTTCAAATCCTTTGTTTTATCATTATTGTTTTCTTTCTTAGATTAGAATGGTGTGTAAAACTCATGTGGAGGAGTAGACTTGTACTTTAGGGATGAAGGGCGGGTAGCAGCTCATATCCTAGATTTATACTATACTTTTAACAATGGATTTATGTTATGTTATATACATTCCCCTGTGGGGAATTTATGATTGTGTTTGGTGTTTCTTTATGTGAGCTTGTAGCCACAGTGAGATCTTCAATTTTGCATCGATTAGTCTTGTGCTTGTAGCCCAGACCATAACATAACAGGAATTCACGCGTGGTCAGGATTGAGGTTGTACCCAACCCTGAACGCAATCTTCTATATATATTTATATTGAATTAGAAGTAACAAAGGAATTAAGTAGTACTAATGAGATAATCTATGCTACATTTAGGGTGTTAAGATAGGTTATGCCTTTAGATTAGTTTATTACCCTAAGCCCTAATTTATATATTAACCCAGGCTTAGAGCGTAAGTCCTTCAAATCATTATCCTAAGTAAAATATAATGACGGGATATGTGTTAAGCTACCCTAAATTCACTTCCTAAACTAACCTAAATTAAATTGACACATTTTTGTTATATTCGGCTTTATTAATTTAGCCAAAAATTTATTCAAACAACAAAAAACCCAAAAATTCAAACCGTTCGTTAATCACTAAATCCGACTTAACTCTGATTCCCTATGGATACAACCCGTATACCCGATTTAGCTACAATGATCTCGTACGCTTGCTAGTAGACGGTTTTAAAACACACATTTAAAACACATCAAGTTTTTGGCGCCGTTGCGGGGGAATCGGTAGGCTAAGTTAAGTTAAAAATTAACGAGTTATTTTCTACTTTTATCTTTATTTAAATTTCTATTTTCTTTGTTTAAAAAAAAAAAGAAAAAAAACCTTTTTCTTTTTCAATAGTTTTTTTTTTGTTTTATTATTTTTATTTATTTGATTTTTTTCTTTATTTTAATTATTTTTTTTATCATGGCTGATTTGCACCACGTACGATTGGGCCTCACTTCATTCCCCAAACATATGTCGCACCCTTTGGAGTTACATTACCTGCCCTGGGTAATGTTAACTTCGAGCTTAAGCCTAAGATCATCAACATTCTTCCCATTTTCTATAGGAAGCCGATTGAGAGCCCATACGAGCACCTTGATGCGTTTATAGAAATTTGCGAAACTTGTCATCATCAAGGTGTCTCAGCTAATGCTATTCAGCTACGTTTTTTCCATTCTCGTTAAAGGATGCAGCCAAAAGGTGGTTTCAGTCTCTTTCGAGAGGTGAAATCATCCCTTGGGCTGACCTCCAGCTGAATTTCCTGATCAAGTTTTATCCTAAAGCCAGAACTATGGCTGCTAGACATGCAATCAACAGTTTTGAATGAAAGGATCAGAAACAATTTCATGAGAGTTGGGATAGATTTAAGGAGCTCCTTAGAAACTATCTCCACCACGGGTCACCCAAATGGGCTCTTGGGCAGAATTTCCATGATGATCTCACGGTTTCCAACAAGCAAATGGTTAATACTTAATGCGGGGGAGCATTTAACCAACAAGATATGGATTGTTGGGAAAACATATGAATTTTATTAAAAAATAAACTATGATGTTGACTATTGGGCTTACAGTTCTCAACTATGGTCACAACTATAGGCACCTATTAGAGCACTTAGAGTAGGAGACTCTTGTCTTTATCGAAGCCCCCGGTCGGAGAGTCACGCTTCGTGACCCCTCACGTGCAAGAGTTCCCTAGAATAGGTTTATCTCTATTACCTCTGCCCTAATACCGGTTATTGGGATGAATTTCAAAAAATCTACCTAAAGTTTATAAAGTCAACACAGCGGAACAGATTTAGAATTCATAACTCTAAACCTAGGGTTGATTTAAAATTCTTAATTTTAAATCTATTAACTTAAATTCATAATTTAAATCAACAGATCTAAATTTTTAATTTAGATCTACATGCCTTTTACTCTAATACATTCATAACAATACATAAACTTAAACAGGTATAATAACGAATACTGTAAATAAATAGAAAAACAAAATCTAAAAAGAAGGAAAGAAAAGACATACCTGAAATTGCTCCAATAAAAGAAAAACCAGAAAGACAATAATATTCTTCAAAATCAAGACCCCGAGACCTTTTACGCAATGACCTTGAACTGCCCGGAGGGTGGGCTCCAAAAAATATTAAACCGAGAAAGACAAATTTCAACGGAAATTTTTCCCTCCAGTTGGGTCTCCGAAACAATTTCAAGCCAAACCTTGGAATACGCCCCTCTATTTATAGGAGTATACCAGAGCGAAAAAAACTATTTCTAATCGATGTGGGATTCGCCAGTTAACATCAAAACACAAAATTTTCGATTTAAAACCAGGTAAAACGCAGCGTTTTTACCCTGTCAAAATCGCGCCCTTTTTTTGGATATGCATGACACGCAGCAGCATATGATTCGTCCTCGAGCGGGGACACGGATAGCCCTAGTGGGCATCTGAGCGCGGGACACGTGTCGCGCACTGGTTCTTCCGTTTCAGTATACGGGGATCGCGAGCTGTTTTGCAATTTTTCTATTTTTATTTTTTTTTTTGCTTTGTTTCTCATATGTAAAAATTCATCTTATGAATTTTAATTTTCAAAAAATATTTTATTTTATAATTCTCAACTTTTATTCATCTCATGAATAATATTTTGCAAAATTAATTTGCCCATCCTATGGATTGATAATCCATCTCATGAATTCTTTAATATGTTTCCAATGGAAATAAAATACAGAGGTTTGAGCAGGGACCTCAGGGACAATTTAAATCTAGCTCCAAATGGGTTAGATTAATCATCTCATGAAATAATTTAATTGCCATTTAATGAGACTTAATTCCACTAAATAAATCTCACTGCACTTCAGACTTAAATTATTTATTCGATATCTCCCTAATAGACTGTATTGATGACAACAACCCCTCCACTAGATGTCCATGACAAAGGATAAATATAACCACTACCATTATTCTTCTCACAGCTTCTCCATTAGTTACCGACTCGCCCTTCACTGAATAATTCATTTATACTTGAACATATTCACAATATACATTCCAAATGTTAAACACTTGGAATACTTTGGCCAAAGTTTATGAATTATTCAAATATTTACGAATCAACTAAGGGGACACCTATATCTCATAAGAGACTGTAGATTTCCTATTGAATACCTGATCCTTGTTACTCTTCACGCCGCTACTTAGTGTACGTGGGATTTCAGTCATTCGTTTAGACCTGACTTATAGTACACCAAAGTAACTAATGCTCCATGCACAAGTCCAGAATACCCTCAGGATTTAGAGTCGTCGTTCAAATAGTACAACGTGAATCACTCATTTTTGATAGTAGTCTAGAAATAAGTAACCCACATGGTCTAACTCTGTGTGCCAATCTTATTAAACACACTAATCTAACACTTTTGGATTTCCATCCACATGACCAAGACAAGTCATCTAAAGTGACACGTTATAGTCTTAACATACAAGTGGTCCAAACTTGTCTTCGACTACAAGTCTTTCAAACAACAATCTATACCATTCGTTCCAAGTCTATCTATGGCTTAGTCTCATAAACCACTTAGAACAAACATGTAAATTGTAGTCTGAGGGCTACACCCATCTCATGGATGTCTCCCAAAAGAAAATCACATGCAGTATAAATGCTCACATACACAAATTTAACTAAGAAACGACTGAAACTTCAATTTTATTTATTAATTAAAATAATATATCCAGAATAAATCTGGATTTCAGGACACTGTTCCTAACAGAGGACGAGGCGTGGACACTATTTGAGCGCCTCAGCGAATACTCTCTCGACCAAGCCTCTTCTGTGAGGGTGGTTAAATGGGGCACACGCAGTGTCTACGAAGTAGCACCTACTGATGGCTTTAACCTTCGACTAGACGCCCTTAGCAGGAAGATGGATCAGCTTATGAACTTGCATGCGAATCCTACTAATGTGCGCCTAGTCTAGGCAGCTGAGTTTTCAAGTGGTACTACTCCGTGTGGCATTTGTTCGGGTAAGGACCATTCTGTACTTAATTGTTTATATGCATCACAATTTCCTGAATATGTACAGTTCCAGGTTCTTACAGCTCAAGGATATTCGGGAAATAGCGACCCGTTCTCCAACACCTACAATCCTGGGTGGCGCGATCATCCGAACTTCTTGTGGAAGTAGAACGCCAATCATTATCAACCCACGAGACACCAAGATCCCGGCTTTGAAGGTAACATGCACCCTCCCGTTTTTCAGGGAGGGCATAGGTATGATGTTCGACCTCACTCCAATGTTTCTCATAATGACCCTCTTCCTCCACCTTTAGGATTTATGTCACAGTTCAAGGGGCGTATGCTCCACTTTATGTAGGACACCATACAACTGGTTCGGTCTCATTCGCAATCTATCACCAAATTAGGGACCCAGATAGGATAGTTGACCCACACACTAAATAGGATAGAGGAAGGGAGGTTACCCTCCCAACCATTCACAAACCCCACAGGATCAACTAGTTCTAACCCTAGCTTGCTCATTCATGAGCAAGCTCAGATTGTGTCGGTTTCAGGGGAGGAGAACTTTAGGGAAGTTGAGGTTGAAACTGAGAAGGATGTGACTCCCTCTCCCACTGCTGATAGGGAGGGATCACTAGAAAGGGTTTTTGAACCCATCGTCCCTTTTCCTTTGGTCCTTATAGGACCGAAGAAGGAGGACGACCCAAAGAGGGTTGAGCTCATAGATGTGTTTAAGGACGTGAAGATCAACTTGTCATTAATTGAAGCCATTAAACACATTCCTATGTATGCCATGTTCCTCAAGGACCTTTCCACAGTAAAGAAGAGCGCACAAGCGCATATCCCGAAGAAGGTTTGGCTCACCGAGAAGGTCAGCAGTATTCTAGTATCAAGCACCCCACTCAAGTTTTGAGACCCCGGGGCTTGTACAGTTCCATGCTTCTTGGGAGAGCGTTACACTAGCAAAGTCTTACTAGATTTAGGAGCAAGTGTAAACCTCATCCCTTACTTAGCTTTTCGAGAATTGGAATGTTACGCTTTAGTTGGCTGATAGGACAGAGCGAGTACCTCGTGGGGTAGTGGAAGATATACTTGTCAAGGTTGACAAGTTTGTGTTCCCTGTTGATTTTCTTGTCTTAGATACAGACCCTACTCTTAGGCAAAAGCACAACACTCCTATTATTCTAGGTCGACCGTTCCTAGCAACGGTCGATGCTGTGATTCACTGTAGGACGGGAGTGTTGGAGGTTTCCTTTGGAAATCTCAAGAGAAAATTGAAGGTCTCGAACTTTGTTCGACACCCTAAGACTGAAGACGAGTTGGAATGCTATAGGGTTGATGATATTGACCCTTTGGTAGTGCCAGGTAAGCCCGATTCTACTAAAAGTGATTATTGTAATAGTGTCCCAATCTGTGTCGATAGTTGTACTTGATCACCTATGCCTGGTAGGCTAGAGATTCGCGACCTCGATGCTGGTAATGTTTTCCCCCTTGCTAGTCACAAGTTTAGAAACGCTGTTGGGTTTTGGGATCGTCCCTACTGGGTTAACTTGAATTCTATGGCAGACACTGCCTCGGATTTTGATTGACATTGTGCTCTAAATTTCGTCTGGCTGAAGACGTTAAATCTAGCTCCCTTAAGAGGCAACCAACCTACTTTTAATTTTGTTTTAATTTGTTTTTTCAACATGAACTCTCTCAATTGTAGGTTCTTTTATTATCCCTACTATGCTAACTTTGTTTCTCTTTTACTAAACACCTGTATAATTCCTATTTGTAACACTACTTGCAAGTCTGTTTAGTATTCTGTCTTCTATGTCTTCAATTGCAGCTTGCTATTTCTGTCATCCTTTTTGGATTTGCTCACCATGCATAGCCGAATATGCCATACCTCAGGTCATCTCTTTCCTTTCCTTGCTTATATTTACTTTCGTTGATTTGCATTGAGGACAATGCAAGGTTTGGGTTTAGGGATGGCAGATGAAAGTCAACTTTGTTTGTCCTTAAAGCTTAATTTGGCATAAATTAGCTACACTTTTAAAGGCATAAATGAGTATAAGGTTGTTTGTGACCCTTATTGCAGACCAGTTCTGAGATGTACTTTGATGATTAGAATACTTATGAGATGTGATTATTGCTGGATCAGACTTTTGAATCCATATTTTTGTCTTTTAACTAGTTAGTGAGATTATTACTTTTCACCATTAATCTTGTGACATATCCTACTGTTTGGGTCGAAATAATGGTAATAACTTTTGGAATAAAGATCTTGTATTCTAGTTCTAACAATGTTGAAATCAATTGTACATTTCTTTATTTTGAGTAACCCCTTAAAAAAAGTGACTGGTTGGTTCTTGTAGCCCCTGTGTATGGAGCAAGTAAGCCCGTAGGGGTATCTTAAAACCTGGTACCTTAAGCCAACAGGGTCAGGAGCTGCTGATCAAAAGCTCGCTACATGGGCCATAGGGAAAGCTTAAGAAGAATCAACTTTGTAGTTATTAAAATAAGCACTAATACCTTAAAAAAAAAAAAAAAAAAAGAGGTGTGTGCTAACGGATTAGGTTGTGGATCCTTAAGGTTCGAGCCGTTGGGTCCATAGGGGTCTCTTAAAACTTGGCACCTTGATCCAACTTGATTGGGTCCTGCCGGTCGAAAACTCGCTACATGGGTCTGAGGGAGCCACGCCTAACCGAGTAAAAAAAAATAAAAATTAAAAGAAGAGGGGAAAACACAAGAGAAAATAGAAGCCTTTTGATTTCACTATTGATTAGTGATAAAGGGTTAGGATCACTTGTTCCTTTACTTATTACCTTTATGTCTTCTTAAAGTTAGAAAGTTTTGAAGTAAGATGAAGGGGAGAGAAGTTCTAAGATCACTCGCTAGTAAATGAACCTTAATGACGAAGAGTTAAGTTAGAACTAGTGAAATAATAACGTCATATAAAGATTCACTACTCTCAAGTATACTCTCAAATATGATTGAACAATAATTTTCACAAGTGACCTTTGCAGTTAAATGTCTGACTCGACTTTTCCGCCAGTAGCTAGTTTAAATTGAATCCTGCTTGAGGACAAGCAAGGTGTGGGCTTGGGGATGTTGATGCGCTTGATTTTTACATATTTTATTTTCCATTCCTACCATATATTCGGCCTCTACATGTGTGTTTGGTACATTTAGACTCGAAGTACAATGGAGCAAACCAATGTTGAAAGGTGGCAGAATCAAGCGTAATCGAGGCATAATTTAAGACTACTGTGAGAAACCTGACCACATGTGCAAAATAAGTACCCATTGGGTCAAGATTTAGTCAAAAAGAGTCTTTTCTTAGGCGCGTGAATCGAGTGACCATGCATTTTGGAAATCAGTAAAACTTAAAACGAGCAAAAGGTTAAAAGAAGGGTATTTATGGCCCAATAATTTGCTAGTATACTTATGAAACCAGTTGGGTCACGTATATCTCTTCAAGAGCTTCGATTTGGTATATAATTTGGCCTATAACTCCTTACGGATCAAAAGTTACACTCGTTTTAAGTTAACTGCTCAAGTTGCCAAGGGGAGCGCCGATCGATCGGCTTAACCACTGATCGATCGGGGATGGCACAGGACCAACCCTAAAGCACGCCCTGCTTATAAATATGGAGGGGGAGACCTATTTTCCTATCTTTTGCCACGCCTCCTCTCCTTCTGTCTTTCCCGAAGCCACTATGAGATCTAAGGGATTCTCAAACGCTGAAGCGCAGGTGGTCGGAGTATTAGGAAATCAACGCAAGGATCAACGTCAACATCAATTGGGGGAGTCTTCAAATCCTTAGTTTTATTTTTATGGTTTTCTTTCTTGGATTTGAATGATGTGTAAAACTCCTATGGAAGACTAGACTTGTAGTTTAGGGATGAAGGGTGGGTAACCGCCTGTATTCCGGATTTATATTATGCTTTTGACAATGGATTTATGTTGTGTTATATACGCAACCCTGTGGGGAATTTATGATTGTGTTTGATGTTTCTTTGTGTGAGCTTTTAGCCATAGTGAGATCTTCAACTTTGCAGCGATTAGTCTCGTGATTGTAGCCTAGACCATAACAGAACAGGAATTCACGCGTGGTCAGGATTGAGGTTGTACCCAACCCTGAACCTAATCTTATATATATATATTAATATTGAATTAGGAGTAACAAAGGAATTAAGTAGTGCTAATGAGATAACCTATGCTAACTATGCGACATTTAGGGTCCTATGATAAGTTATCCCTTTAGACTAGTTCACTACCCTAAGCCCTAATTTATATATTAACCCAGGCTTAGAGCTTATAGCTTAAGTCCTTCAAATCACTGTCTTAAGTAAAATATAATGACGTGATATGTGATAAGCTACCCTAAATTCACTTCTTAAACTAACCTTAATTAAATTGACACATTTACTTTATATTCAGCTTTATTAATTAGCCAACAATTTATTCAAACAACAAAAAACCTAAAAATTCAAACCGCTCGTTAATTACTAAATCTGACTTAACTCTGATTCCCTATGGATACGACCCGTATTCACGATTTAGCTACGATGATCTCGTACGCTTGCGAGTAGATGGTTTTAAAACACACATTTAAAACACATCGTATCACTCATATCTTCGTCGTTGTAACATGAATACTTCCCATTTTTATACGCGATACAAAATTTTCAAATATGTAAACACCGTCCATGTATCGTGTTGGGAAAATTCACACAATTCAAGCACAAACGGAAGCGTAAAATCAACAGAACAACAACGAAACAACACACTGGCATTTAACATAGAAACCCTCTCTCAACTAGAAGGAAAAACCACGAGACCCAACGGGTGCCTCTATCTACTATAAAATCAAGGATTACGATCTCTAATTGTAATCCTCAAACCATACAATTATCATCAACATCAATCATCAACCCAATCAATCATCAACATCATTGTGACTATTGCACGATAAGTCACCAACTCTCTCCAAGTATAATTGCTGCATGGCAAGTCACCAACCCTCCTCAATGTAACTTAGTCACGGCGAGCCGCCAACCCTCTTCAATGTAAGTATTGCATGGTGAGTCACTAACCCTCTTCAATATGCAACTTCTTCATAGCGAGCCACCAACCCTCTAACACGTAACTTTGGAAAGAGGAAGCTACAAACTCCCATCAATGTCTCTCAATCATAAAACTTCTCAACATCAATCTCTCTTCCCTTGCCCAGGTACCTCTCAGGGTACCCTTTTACAAAACTCGTATGCTCTCACATCTTTCCCCTCCTTTTCTCTACTCTCTCAAACAACCCTCAATCTTTATTTATAATTGAGTTACTGAAATCTAATTTAATTTAAAATATCAATCAAAATTAAACTTATTTAGGTAACCCAATCTTAATCAAATATCTCCGAAATCTTATCTAAATCAAATTAAATTAATATTAATTTTGAGATAAATAATATCCCAATATATTACACTAGGGCAATGTAGTCTATTTTCTTATATATTAAAGACAAGTTGCCCAATTCTTCACAGTCCTCCAAACCCGTCGCAATGCATTTTTATAAATTTAAATTTATTTATATATTTATCTTAAAAAATCAATCTCTCTTCCTATTAAAGAGAAGTTGTCCCTTCTCCAAAAACACCCCACATCCTAATCCCTTAATTTCTAGAGTTCTGTTTAAAAGGAAAAAAAAAAAAATTTTTTTTTGGAGCTATGTCTCTTGGAATTTCAAGAAACAAAAAATGATTGCAAATATTGTAACTACCATCTCAATTTCACCGGAATTTCAAAGGAGAAAAAAGGAAGAAAATGAAGAGACACCATAAACCCATATGAATAACGAACCAAAAAACAAGATGAAAATCGTAATTTAAACACACATTAATAAGTTATGCCCCAATAGAACACAGTAATAATGGAAACACAGAAAAAAAAAAAATTTAATATGTTATGCTTGAAATCGTAATCGAAAAATTAAGAAGGGTCGTACTTAAACCAGTTCCCATCTTCCAAACAAACAACACTGACAACCCCCAAAACAATCACCCCTACCCGTATAGTGATACAGTAATTCCAATCTAATACTTCTAATTCCAAACAATAATCAACAGCTAGAGTTTAAGGGAAAAAAGAAGAGAAATTAAGGGACAGGTGGAGAGAACAGTAAGAGAGAGAGAGAGAGATTTGATTCATCATTTTCAATTATACCTCTTACAAGTCTAATGCACTTTATTTATAAAGGGGAGAGTAATAACTAACTAATACTAATACTATCCTAATTACATAGTAAAAGAAAAAATTACCTATATTATCGTAAATATAAGGCTACCAACTAGAATATTAGTTAATCACATGTCTACCACGTGATTAACTTATTTATCCTTTATCAAAACCTTCTACTTATAAAGATCCTTGTCCTCAAGGATTAAGGTATTAATATCCGAATTGATAGCCCTCCAGGGTCAATTACTATAATGTTTAAGTAAAACATAACTAAGTAATTGTAAAAAATACGAAGGACAAGAGTGTAAATTGGTTCAAAATATTTCATCCCCTTCTTCTCAAATGGTCTTCGCTGCTTCCCGGACCCCAGCGAAACCCTAACTCCACCTGCTGCTGGTGGTCGGGTCCTGCTGACCCCCAAGCGACGACGTCGGAGACAAATGTCCGATACCTTCCCTGGCCTCCTGATTCCTTGTTCTGTGGTGGTCATTGGCGGCGTTCTTAGCCACTGTGCTTCCGTGACCATAAGTCGAGATTCACAGTTCTGCCTTTTGGATCTGTGATGATCTGGCTCTTTTGCTCCCAACACAAATCCATGGCACATTTTGGCCACAAGTCGAGAGAATCGCTGAGCTTTGATACTAATGATATAGTAATTCCAATCTAATACTTCCAATTCCAAACAATAATCAAGAACTAGAGTTTAAGGAAAAAGAGAAGGGAAATTGAGGAAGAGATAGAGAGAATAGTAAGGGAGAGAGAGAGATTTGATTAATTATTTTTAATTATGCCTCGTACAATTATAAGAGTCGGTTTCCAAAATAATGCTAAAAAATAAAAAAATTAAAAAAATAATGCTGAAAAAAAATATTTCCAAATCTACTGTTGAACCGCGTTTACAAAACGCGTTTAAATTTCAATAAAACCGGATCAAAAAAATGCAGTTTATTTCAGTATAAACCGCGTTTAGTAAACGCGGTTCACTTTAACATAAACCGCGTCCATTAAACGCTGTTTACCCATGAACCGCATCTACTAAACGCGGTTATAAACGCGGTTTAACGCCAGGAATCCAAAATCCCCTTTTTTTTCACTTAGACTTACCATTATGCCCCAATTCTTCACTTTTTTGTTCGCTTATAGTTTTTATTATGCCGTAATTTGTGATGATTATCATATTGATCCTATAATGGTAAGCTCCAACATCATAAGTGGAGGTCAAATAACTCCAATAATAGTACTTGAAAGATCTCTAGTGTATAAGCAAAAGAAAGGAGGAGGCGAACGACGTGACCGGTGGTGGGTTAACGAGAAAGAGGCAGAGAGACGGTGAGAGCAGCGGAGAGAGCACGCGTGAATGAATGGACCGGGGTTTTTTAGATAAACCTAGTAAACCGGGTCCTAAAGACGCGGTTATAACAATTATAAACTGCGTCTTCATAACGCGGTTTTGGCTTTAATAAAAAGCGTCTTCGTGACGCGGTTTTAGTAATATAACCGCGTTTTCGTGACGCGGTTTTATTAATATAACCGCGTTATTGAAACGCGGTTTATACCAATGTTATACGCGGTTTATTAAAGCCGCGTTTTGTAAACGCGGTTCAACAATAGATTTGGAAATATTTTTTTTTCAGCATTATTTTTTTAATTTTTTTTATTTTTTAGCATTATTTTGGGAACCGACTCCAATTCTAATGCCCTCTATTTATAGAATTGGGAGAATAATAACTAACTAATATTAGTATTATTCTAATAATATAGTAAAAGGAAAAATTGCCTATTTTATCGTTAATATAAGGCTACCAACTAAAATATAAGTTAATCACATGTCTAATACATGATTAACTTATTTATTCCGTATCATAAAGTTTATTGTACTCTGTGTTAGCCTGGAATGGATTGTCCGGCCACCATGAGGCGGAGGCCCGGTGAAACATAATTTATAAAGGTGAGGGTTTTCTATTCCGCTGAAGGATTGAGACTACATCTTCTATTACACGAGAGGAATTGAAGGCAAGAGAATCATCAAAATTGCAAGCCTACACCAAATTTTAGTTCTTGGACACTGGATAGCCACGTCACTTTCCATAGCCTTCTTATATTTTGTAAATAATTTTATTAGGAACCTGCAAGTGGCCTTTAATTTTAATTTTTTTGGTAACTCATGTTCTATTTGGCAAATTTCTTTTTGTTTTCATCATTTCTTAATTTTATGTAAACTTTCTTTTATTTGGATGATAGATATTTTTTTCCTTGTAATACCCATGGCCTTGCACACTCAGAGTTATAAGAATTTCTTTTAAATTATAAAAGTTGTTATTTTTTGGGTCGAAATAATATCTTTTATATGTACTGCATTTTAGCATTTAAATTGAATATATATACCAGAAAATTGTGACTCAAAAAATAGACCATCTATTAAAAAGTTTATATACTTTATTCACTGTATAAATGTAGTCATATCAATTTAAATATTATCTTTTTATATTACATTATCTCATGGTAAATTTTTCTATATACCACTCCCAAAACCTTTTAATCCCAAGCCATGCATTCTCATGAAACCTCACTTTCATCTTCCTCTTACGTAACTACATGTAGGTTGTACAGGAGGAGGAGGAGCTACTGATAATAAACTAAAAAAAAAAAAAATGAATAAATTACACAACTAAAACCATTTAAACAATAACAAATCTGACGAAAAAGTATAAAGAGGAAAAAAATAAAAATAAAATCTGTATAAAATAAAAAAATTAATTTTAAATCCAAACAAAAATTATATATATGTTGTCTAACAAGAGAAGCATATTTACTAAATTGTGTATATATGCACATATTATACATAACAAAAAAATATTAACATATCTTAATTGAATATTTATGTCATAACACATTTTTTAAAAGGGAAAAAAAAAAGAAAAATTTCAAAAAATTTTTCAGAAGGAAGAACAAAAAATTACAACTCTTTGATTTTCCAAATTAAAAAAAATTAGAAAAGAAGTTCAATATATTGCACATAAAAATTGCATTGAATAATTCTTGCACAATTACAATAGTCATAAAATACTATAACACACATAGCGGCGAAAACCTACAGAATACCTGTTCAGTTTCTCGGTCTTCCTAAAATACAATAAATTCTAACCCTACGAATTTGCAAAACAAAAAACTCCACAAGGTGGATTTAAATATAAAACCTCTGCAAAAAGAAATGGTTTATGGGTAGGGGGAAAGAGGCAATAGGGAAACAACATATGAGAACAATGCAAGAAAGAATTTAGGTTAATGCCTGTGCTACAACTCCGCAGCATCTGGCCCTTTCGATAACCATGTGGTGTTAAAATTCAAAACATTGCAAAATATTAGGTCGGACAAGCACTTTTAATGTTTATTTTATTATTTTTCCTCTAAAAGTTCAAAACCATCATTTTTTTAACGTGTATATATACAATACACACACACACACACTAGGTAAATTATGAAACTATTTATGGTATATTATGTAATTTAGGTAATTGGTGTCTAATTTCTTTTCTGTCCCTTTAATGATAAAATCATCCTTTATTTTACTAATATTATGCATGTCTTCTATTTATGTACTCCATATTTATAAATACATCTGTTTTCTAATACACATGTACATTTTTTTCCTTTTTTGTATACATATATGATATTGATATACGCATATATTCACAAAATAATTCCTTTTTTCTCCATATATGATAAATCGATTGATAATAATGAGTACAATAATGCCATAAGATGGACTAATAACAAATAATACAATCACAACCCAAGCAATTATAAGGTAAATAAGCAATCATGTTTTTATGTACAAAAGAAAATGCACAACTACTGCCACAACCTTGGGGTTGTGACATTGAAAAGGATCACGGTTGTGACCCAAAAGAATAGAACAAGCCTCTTGATCGCAAGATAGCTCTGATACCAAATGTTACAACCCCGAGGTTGTGACAACTACTGGGACAAACAAAATTAATGAGATGGGACCAGAAGAAAGACACGACATCAAACATATTGCCTACAATTTAGCAATCTTTTAGATAACTAGTTTCGTATACATGGAACATTAATTTTTGCAACTTACAAACAATGAAGTTCAACTAATTCAAAAATACACAACAATAAAATACAGTATAACACAAATATGTCCCGTGCATTGCACTATATATATATTATATTCAAGTTTATTTATATGTTTATCACAAAAAAATCAATAAAAGAATAAAATGCAGTTATTGCCAGTATTCATGGAGCCTCCAAATGCACTCCCCCACTTCTCTCACATTTAGCAGCATGACATTTTCAAAATAGCATCACTTGTAACTTTCTTTCCAGTATTATTCAAATTGTAAAATTAAAATCTGCACTCTCCATATCTAAAAGATGGACAACTTTTAAACAACCAATGAATAAGAAATTGTATCTAAAAGAGCCACCACATTACAGCATCATGGAGCCCACACGAAAATGCAAGAAGAAAAACAACAGGTCAAACATCTATCATCGTCAACAATAGAGGCATCCAAGGCAGAGGAACAACCATGGAAGAGCAGGCATTGATTGCTTTTTTGATATCCGATTCAATGATAATGTCCTTCCAATTAAAAGATAAGGCAATGTGACAAGCTGTTCGAATGGCAAGTGACTCCCCTACCAAAACCGAGCGAGTTGAAGTTGAGTAGCATCATCCTCCCTAAATGAGACTAGCATCCAAACGAGCTACCACGGCCACACCAAAATGATGGTAGGTGGTCTCATAAGCGATATAAACATTTATTTCAATGGTGCCTCAAGGAGGATGAGACCACCTCAGCTGAACGGGGGCCCTACTGCATAGGCGCCCCAATAGAGCTAACAAGGGAGCCAACCGTAAGGAAAGAGCTGGCTACTGCACTAGCACAAAGTGCAACCGTGGCCGGAGGGGATGAAGACTGATTCAGAGTGAAGTCGTTTCTTTCCTTCAAGAGTTCTCAACAGAGGAAACAAATAAATATAAAACCATTATTGAACCTGCCAAATTCCTCACGAATAGTGGTCTACCACTCGATGAAACTTTCAAAAACCATCGGGGTTTGGTTTGTAGCCTAAGTTCGAGGCAAACCACGAAGCTTTAGTTAAAGGGCATAAGATTAAAAAATATTCTATCCTTTTCACACTATCCCCACACCTCGGGCAATTTGGATCTTTAACAATCCCCCTAAAAAAAAATCTCACCAGTGACAGGGGTGTTTGAAAGGGCCCGCCAAAAAAATGATGAATTTTGGGGAATAAGCCTCATATCATGATCATGATTTGCTTGCGAACTCGAGCCCCACCCGTTATATCAAATCCACCCAAAGCCAATGAGGACAATGGAGCGCAACCATATTTAACCGTGTACCTGCCATTAGAGTTGAAGTGCCAGACCAAGTAGTCCAGTTGTGAGTGGTCTCCAATTGGGATTTGACAAATACAATCCGCCACTGGCCTGGTGAAAAGCTCGGCAATCTTACCCTCATCCCATCTTCTTACATCGTGGCAAATAAGCTCCTTGACTTTGGGGGGGTGATGATGATCGGGTTCGGATGGGAAATGACAAAGCCGGAAGTTCAAGGATCCATTTATCATTCCAAATGTTGATATTGTTCCCAGTTTTCATGTTTCAGTGAATACCTTTTATGATGAGTGATCTTCCTTCAATCATGCTTCTCCAACCCCGTAAGAGGTTATGACCCACTTTTGTATTTAGAATGGAGCCATTGGGAAAGTAAATCCCCTTCAACACACGAACCACTAAACCATTTGGATTTTCAATAGCCCTCCAAGTATTCTTGGCAAGCAAGGTGAAGTTGGCACCCACCAAGTCACGAAAGGGGTAAGGCCTGGACAAGCCGGCTGTATATGAAATCTACTCCAAAGGCAGGAGCATTCGGCCTTGTTGATGAATTGTGATAGACAATCCATAACAAGGAAGAGAAAGGGGAAGAGGGGATCCCCTTGTCTAAGGGCTCTTTTGATGAAAAAGACTTAAGATGCTCCCTATTCACCACTGGGGAGATATGAACTGTTGTAACACATTCCATAACCCAATCAATGAAAACGAGGGCAAAGCCCAATTTTGCAAGAGTGTTCTTGAGAAAAGGCCACTCAACCTGGTCATAAGCTTTCACAAGGTCGAGTTTGAGAGCCTAAAATGCTTTTTACCTTGATGATAAGTTTTTAGTGTATTGATGGCTTCATAGGCAACAATGATGTTATCTTGAATTAGACGTCCTTTTGATAGAAGGTGCTTGGGATTTGGAGATGATATTATTCATAATAGGCTTGAGATGGTTAGTAAGGATTTTTGTGATAATTTTGTAGCTAAAGTTGCATAAGCTCATAGGGCGAAAATTGTGAATGGCCTCAGGTTAGGGGGTTTTTAGGAATCCAAACAATTTCTGTGAAATTAAGAGCTTTAAGCATTTCACGACTCTCAAAAAAACCTTTAACAGTAGAAATGACATCATTTGAGAATGTGTTCCAAAAAAAGTGTAGAAAATACCCGGGAAGCCATTTGGGCCTGGAGCCTTCAATCGCCTAAGCTGGAAGACAGCCTCTTTAATTTTAGTGCCCAAAACCGCAGCAGCAAGGGCCTAGTTAATCTCATCTGTTGTTCTACCCATGACTTTATGCAATCATTATGTTTTAATGCCAATTGATATAGTTTTTCAATCAGGGAGATGTCTGCAACCTTCCATGGTATAGATTGTAGGCAGCAAAGGCAGTAATGGGCACTAATTTGTAACTTTCCATGCCGCACTTTCTGGGCAATTACGGGAAGTTAAGAAATTGGTTTATTTCTTTATTTAAATATTATTTTACGAAATATACATGAACCTTTCTAAAATTAATATAGGGCTTCTGAAGGCTTTTCGGGAAGTATAGCATAGATTTCTTGAAAATCCATACGATAAAATAATTAAGAAAAATTACTTCTAATTTTATACAAGAAAAAACAAAATAAAAATAAATTATGTTTCTTTGAAAACTATATCAGTTCGGATAAAATAATAGTGTTAGAAAACTCAAATAATGAAAAAAATAAGATATTTAAAATATATTTTTTATAGAAAAAAATTTACAAAATGAATAAATAAAAATTTTTTAAAAATAATGTGTTAGAGTATAAAACCAATTCTGGGCCTCACCCATCAGCTTAAGCTTTCGGGAAAGATGGTTCCTTGACATGGTATCAGAGCCTTAATAACCAAGAGGTCAGGAGTTCGAATCTCAACAGCCCCCACTTTCAATATTAAAACAATTAAGCATAAGATATGAGGTGGGCCTGTGCATTATCCATGCTTCAAGCCCAAACGGCCATTTGTGTAAGGGGGCATGTTAGAGTATAAAACCAATCATGGGCCTTCACCCATTAGTTTAAACTTTTGAGAAAGATGGTTCCTTGACATAATGTTTTGAAAAAAAATCAAGAATTTCTAAAAGGAAAAAAATAAGAAAAATATTCTTAAAAACATTCTCATAGAAATTATTCTTTTCAAATAACTAATGCATCTTCAAGATGATTATCATTAGGGCTGCAAATGAGCCAAGCCAGCTCGCGAGCCGGTTTGACTCAACTCGCTAATGGCTCGGCTTGGTTCATCTAAGCCGGCTCGTTTAAGGGCAGCTCGTTTAAATAAACGAGCCAAATCAAACCAAGGCTGACTCGGCTCGAACGGCTCACGAACCGGCTCGTTTATGGGCTCACGAGCTGGCTCTTTTATTGGCTTGCATATTTAGACTGTGCCATTTGGCGCTTCCTCCACCGTTCATTTATATGTTTTTGTTTGAGTACTTAAAGTTTTTTAGGGTTTAGCTTTGTAAATTTTGTCTCACTAAAGGAGAGAAAAAAAAGAGAGAAGAACAATAATAAAGAAAATGAAGAAGACGGCGCTTCATTTTTTGGTACTCTTCTCGGTCCTACATATTCATTTTCACTTTATTATTTGGTTAGTGTCTTCTCGGCCCCACCCTTTTGAAATAGAATCTGTGTCATTTTTTATATTGTTATTGGTTTATTATCTGATTCAAATTTTCATCTTCTTGGTATTGCTTAAAGACGAAAAGGAGAAATGAACGGGGGAGGGGTGGTGGTGACAGGGGTGGGGCAGTGAGGGCTCGGGGGTGGTAGTGTTGGTGGCCAGTGGGTGGGGGGTCGGGGTTTGGGAGAGGTGATGGTGGTGGCGGTTTGGAGTGGGGGTGTGGGAGGGGTGGCGGGCGTTGAGAAGGGGTTGGGGGTTGGTGATGGTGGCGGCTGGAGGGTGGCCGGGGGGTGGCTGGGGTCGGGGTAGTTGGGGGGGGGGGGGGGGGGGGTTTGGTGCTTATATGGGGGACAAGCAAAAAGAATTAGGGTTAGAGTTAGGTTTAGTTTTATTTGTTTATTATTATTAATTAAAGTAATTTAGTCTAACAATTCAAGTAATAATGATCGTAATTGAGTCTAACAATCTTAATAAATGAGCTTAACGAGCCTTATAAATGAGCCCAATGAGCCGACAAAGCTAAACGAGCCAACTCGTCAAATAAACAAGCCTTAATGATATCGATACCGAGCCGGTCTCATTTATTAACGAGTCGGTCTCATTTAGTAAACGAGGTGAGCCGAGCATAGATATGTGGCTCGATTAGATAAATGATACCGATATCGAGTTGGACTCATTTAGTTAATGAGCCAAGCCGAGCAAGTTGTGGCTCGGCTCGGCTCATTTGCATCCCTAATTATGATAAATCGTTTTTATTGTATAAAAATATGGGTGTTTCTATGGTGAAGAAACTACTAAAAGTTTCTTCACCTATAGAAAATGAATCTTAACCATTGATTAATTCAGATTAAATCTAAATCGTTAAATGAACAACATATTACCTGCTAAATAGGTAATTTAAAAACAACTTAAATAATCCAAAAAAATAATAATAATGTAAAACTCTCTCCTCTGTCTTCTCTCATATCACGTTTTTCTTTTTCTTTTTTTCCTTCTCTCTCTCCCTTTGCCACACAATCATAATTGAGGTAATTTTTCTCTTATATTTTACTATTGAAAATAGTCTTTCTTAATTTATTGTATTTCGATTGTTATTATTCATATTTAGGGTTTTGTTTTGAGGGAGAAAGAAAAAGATTGAGAAATTAGGGTTTTGGGATTAAAAATTTAACTTATCAGTTGATTATTGAATTTCTGCGATAAGGAGAGCCTTCTAGGAAAGGGCACAAAAAATTTGACACGATACGAAGATAGTGAGTTTGAGTCGCAATTATTGAAGGCGGTTTGAATTTGGGTTGACCCTTTTAACCAGTTTAGGTAGCTAGATTGAATTTGGGTTTGACCTGTGTAACCAATTTTTGACACGCATGACTTGGTTTTATAGTTATGTTAGATATTTCAGAGATATACTATTGTTATTATATAAAGTTTTTAATAATGTATCTCATCTAAGAAAATTAGAACTATCTTTAGTAATGCTAATTAAATAATATAGTTTAACAATTATAAATATATGTAATGCTAATTTAGATCTATGATATTTTTCTATTTTTTGTCCCACTCTTGTGGGCTTCTTAGGCTCTAGTTTTATGGGTGAGCGGTTTTAAATAGAGAGTTTTCTCTATTTATCAAAAAAAATATATAATGCTAATTTGATAATTCAGTTTAACTGTTATAATTTCATGTATCATTGGCATTATTTTTTATTTTTCATTTAATTTTGAAAGAGCCAACTTATCTTATTTGTTGAAAATTATAATCTTTTTATTCATTTTTTTCCTTAACTTTTCACTTATTATTATTAATGGCCTAATTGTATATATTTATTTTAGATAAAGATTAGTTATTGGTGATTTGCTAGAAATGGCTAATACAAGAAAGAATTCAAGAAAGTTACAGTTTTTATTTTATTACTATAATTTTCATGCAATATTTTGCATCCTTGTAATGTATAACTCGATCTATTGCTGATTAGTGCTGAAAAATCAAATAATTTAGCCTATGAGAAAGAAAATTGAAGGCCGAGAAATGCATTCATTATATTTTGGTAAGAATATTATATTTTATGTCATTTAATTCATGTTTTTAATGTTGAGTTTAAATTAAACTATTGACTTTTGTGTTATTTTGCAGTAAAAAAAGAAAAAAAAGAGGAAGAAAGTAAACAATGGCTCCACATTAGTGACTTCTTCAGAATTCTTGTAATCATCATCCATAATCTGTCATTAGAACAATAAAAAAGTAATAAGTTAGTTCTTATTACCACGTGAATTAGTTGAAATCAGAACTAGAAATACATGTAGGGAATTACTTGTTATCATTTTGAGAATTATCTGTGATCACCTTAGGAATTACCCACAATAATGACCAAAATAACACATAATCACCACAGGAATTACTTGCGAACACCACAAAAATTATCTGCGATCATCATAGGAATTACCCGCAGTCGCCACAGGAATGACCTGTTATCACCATAGAAATTTCCTGTGATCACCTCAGGAATTACCCATGATCACCATAAGAATTTCCTGCCATCACCTAAGAAATTACCCACGATCATCAAAGAAATTACCTGTGATCGCCATAGAAGTCACTTATAATTACCACAGGAATTACCTATAATCACCAAAGGAACTACTTGCGATCACCTCAGGAATTGCTCATGATCACCTTATGAATTTCTTGCAATCACCTTAAAAATTACCCACGATCATTACAATAATTACCTACGATCACCACAGAAGCTACCCACGATCTCCACAAGAATTTTCTATAATCACTACAGGAATTAGCCATAATCACTACAGGAATTACCTGCTATTTGTTATGATTCTATTTCAATTTTGAGTATTAAATGTTGGCGTTTTACCTGATGTAATAGCCGTAGGATTCAAAGTGAGTTTTGGCGACAATAATGCTAGTTAGTTAAGTTGGTTAAGGAAGATGTCCGGATGCATTGTAACTTTAGATATTTTCTTCCTAATTTCGTTTATCGTGCCCTATAAAACTAGCTAGCTTGTATTGATGATCTCATAATAATGAAATTGATATCTCTCTTCTCTCAATCCTAAATTCTCTCTATTTCTCGTCTCCTTCACTTCTTTCTCATTTCATATTTTCAAATCCCTAGCTTATAGTTCAAGATCGTTCTTGAACTATAACACTATCAGCTCAAATATTACTCACAATCACTATAGGAATTTCCTTCAGTCAACACTAGAATTACCCATGGTCATCACAGGAATTACCTACGATCACCACTATAATCACTCGCAATCACCATAGAAATTACTCGCTATCAACACAGGAATTACCCGTAGGAATTACCCACAATAACCAGAGGAATTACCTATGATCACCACGGGAATTACCTCTTATTACCATAGGAATTACTCGCGATCACCACGGAATTGCCCTCGATCACAATTGGAATTACCCACGATCACTACGGGAATTACCTACCATCACGTCAGGAACTACCCATGATCACCATAGGAATTTTTTGCAATCACCTCAATCATTACCCATGATCATCATAGGAATTACCTGTAATCACCACAGGAATTACCTGCGATCACCTTAACAATTACCCACAATCACCATAGGAATTTCCTATAGTCAACACTGGAATTTCCTGCGATCACCACAAGAATTACCTGCAATAGGTATAGAAATTACTCGCAATTATCACATGAATTACCCGCGATCACCATAGGAATTACTCGTGATCACTGTAGGAATTACCTGCGATCACCTTAGGAATTACCCATGATTACTCGCGATCAGCACAGGAATTACTCGCGATCACTATAGGAATTACCCTCTATCGCCACGGGAATTACTCGCGATCACCATAGGAATTACCTGCTATCATTGTAGGAATTGCCTACGATCACCTTAGGAATTACCCAAGATTACCATAGGAATTTCTTGCAATCACCTCAGGAATTACCCACGATCATCACAGGAATTACTTGCGATCACCACAGAAGTTACCTATGATCACCACATGAATTACCTGCGATCACCTCAATAACTACCCACAATTACCACAGGAATTTCCTATAGTCAACACTAGAAGTACTCACGCTCATCACAGGAAATACCTGCAATCACCACAAGAATTACTCGCAATTAGCATAGAAATTACTCGAATGAACACAAGAATTACCTACGATCACCACAGGAATTACTGTGATCACCACAGGAATTACCTATAGTCATGAAATTGCTTGTGATTGTCATAGGAATTACCTACTATAGCCACATGAATTATTGGTGGTCATTATAGAAATTACCCATGATTAATGTAAGAATTACCCATGATTACCATAGGAATTACCTACTCATGGTCACAATAGAGTTATCCAGCAGGGGGTTGAAGCCATCAGCTGCCATGTCACCAGCATATATTTTCACTATATATAGAAGGGGATTTGTTAGGGTTTAGATTGTTGATTAAGTGTATCCCTTCTTCTTCTTCTCCCCCACAACCCTAATGTCTATGTCTTCTCCCCTTTCTTAGCAGCAATCCTCTATTTTTGGAGCTTGCTTTATCTTACATATATAAATATATACAAATGGGGCAGCCGCTACTACCCTGTAGCCCAAATTGCTTGAGTATTCTATTGATGTGAGATAAATTGTATTTATTTTGAATCAATTGGTATCAGAGCAAGGAAATCCTTGGCCCTTGAAATTTTTGACCTTAGTTTAGAATCTAGCAATGGCAGAGGGAACATGAGCTCAGGTGACAATAAGGGAGATGGAAGAAAGAATCAGAGAGACGGAGGTGTCCAATGATAGATGCCACACCGCGATGGAGAGGTTGTTCAATGACCTCTAATAAGAGATGCATGGGATTGTCCATGGGCTCTCTGTGCAACTCGTTGGAATCGCTCATCTGGTGAATGACAAACTCCAGCCTCCTACCTTTGTCTCCACTACTGCACCCCCATCACCTTGAGCAAGCGAAGCTTGTAACTTACCTCCCGCCAATGCAAGAGGTAACTATCAGTCCCCAACTCAACTCACTAAGATCGATTTCCCTAAGTTCAGTGGGATTGGTGTAGATTGGTGGATTCATCGTTATGAGAGGTACTTTGTTATCTATAGGACCCCTGACAACATGAAAATCATGTATGCTAGTGTGGCGTTAGAGGGTGAGGCCCATGAATGGCATGACTTTGAGGAATCACGGCCTAGGGATGAGGTTGTGCCTTGGGAAGTGTATGCCCCACGAATCTAAGCAAGGTTCGCAGACTCTTCTAATAATTCCCTCACGGAGCTCATGAACTCCGCCAAACGGGAAGTGTTGGTGAATATTTGGGCATATTTGAATCGCTGATCAATAAGTGTGGGCTAATTGAGGATCATAAGGTCAGTGTTCTGTTAGGCGGGTTACATGAGGACATATCGGGAGGAGTTCTTATGTTTAAACCCCAAACGATACATGATGCGGTAGTGTTGGCGAAACAACAAGAGCACAATGGTGTTTACCTCGAGAAAATAGCCGGCAAGGGCTCTATGAGATCCCTACAATAATGCCCACGCCAAGTTTGTTACGAATGCTTCCTGCCAATCCCCCACCTCACCCTCCCCAGCGGTTTTTACCGCCAACAACAAACAGGCACACCCATACTCGACCCCTGGGGCCCTTTAAGCATGACTCCAGTCGAACTTGATGATCTCCATGCCAAGAATCTATGCTTTTACTGCCATGAACACTTCACGCTAGGACATTGATGCCCTATGGGCAATCGTCCTAGGGTATTCTGGTCGGAAGCAGATGACGACGAAACCTCCGCCAATTCTACAACGCCAACAATGGATTCGGACTTGAACCCGAACCCGAACCCGAAGCCTCATATCTCCATCCATGCATTGGAGGGAATTTTCCAATCCAAAACTATGAAAGTAGTGGGCCAATGCCATAAACGTTCTTTGAGTATACTTATAGATAGTGGATGCACACATAATTTTCTTGACATTGTTCTCATACCTCTGTTGGGATATTCTATTGACCCTGCCATTCACCCCACGGTCACCGTAGCTGATGGTAAATAGGTCTTCTGTGCTGGTATCTACCACAACTTCTCTTGGTACCTACTGGATGAGCCCTTCACATCCGACGTGCTCATTATTCCATTATCAGGGTATGACATGGTCCTCGACATTCAGTAGCTACGAACCCTTGGCAAAGTCACTTGGGATTTTTCTGAACTCTTGATGGAGTTCACCCTCCCAGGGCAACATTAAATTCTTCGCAGTAGTCGCTCGCCCTCCCTGAGGACCATTAAGGATAGCATATTGTCTCGCTTTTATCCACCACTGCTTCATTCTTTGCAATCACAGTCGCCATTCCCTCTGACTCACATTCTCTGTTCTCAGTTCAGCTTGACCCGCTTGATCAATCTATTGTGGCCGAATTACAAAGACTGCTTATTGAACACGATGACATTTTTGCCACCAAGACACAAATCCCGCCATTACGACCATCCTTTGATCACCGAATTCCATTGAAGAATGGTAGCAACCCAGTCAATATCAGACCATACCACTATCCTCTTTTTCAAAAGGATGTGATTGACTCTATGATCAGGGAAATGTTGCAAGCTAGTGTCATACAGAACAACAACTCCCCATTCACCTTCTAGTGGTGCTCGTCAAGAAGAAGGATGGTACGTAACAAGATGAACATTACGGACAAATTCCCTATTCTGATTGTTAAAGAGTTGATTGATGAATTGGGAGGTGCCTACTATTTCTCGAAGATTGATCTCAAGTCCGGATATTGGAAAATCCGAATGGCGGCTCAGGACATCAAGAAGATGGCATTCTGAACTCAATCAGGGCACTATGAATTCACAGTAAGGCCATTCGGTTTATCCAATGGCCGTTCCACTTTTCAGAGTTTAATGAATGGCATCTTTCGGCCGTATATTCGGAAATTTGTACTTGTTTTTTTTTATTTTTTTTATGATATTTTGGTATATGGTAAGACATGGTTTGCTCACCTCTCCCATCTGAAAACTGTCTTCGGAGTTCTACGCACCAATCAGCTAACCGCTAACCAAGCCAAGTGCACTTTCAGTAACCGCTGTATTGAATATCTGGAACACTTCGTCTCAGGAGATGGCGTCTCCGCTGACCCTTGAAAGATTGAGGCTATCACCAATTGGCCATGCCCTCAAAAATTAAAATAGGTTCGTGGATTCTTGGGACTCTCGAGTTATTACCACCGATTTATTGAAAAATATGGCACCATTGCTTGGCCATTAACAGATCTTCTTCACAAGGATAATTTCGTCAGGAGCCTGGATGCCGAAACCGGCTTCATTCATTTAAAAGGTTCCCTCACTTTAGCAGCACTCCTTGCTCTTCCTGATTTCACCAAGATCTTTGTTATCGAAATTGATGCCCATGGCACTAGAATTGGCGCTGTCTTAATGTAAGAAGGCTGCCCCTTAGCCTACATTAGTTGCACTCTAGCTTCCCGCCATCAGGGCCTCTCCATCTATGAACACAAACTGTTGGCAGTCATTTTTGCAGTTGAAAAATGGGAACAATATATCACACGTCGCCATTTTATCATCCGCATTGACCAGCAAAGTTTGAAATTCCTTCTCGAACATCGGTTGACAACTTTCCTTTAACACTTATGGCTCTCTCTCCTAATTGGGCTTGATTATGACATAGTGTACAAAAACGGAGCTGAAAACTGAGCTGCTGACGCTCTCTCTCGCCTTTCCGGAACAGAAGTCTTATGTATGGAATTATCATCCATATCTTTCGATTTTTTACAATGACTGATTGACTATTGGAACTGAGACCCTATTCTAGCCACTATCATCTTCGATAAGACTGCCGAACCTCTCTCTCATCCCCGGTTTACATGGCGCCAAGGCCATATGTGGTACAATGGCAAACTTATTGTGGGCAACGATCCCAAGCTCCGCCAAGACATTCTTTTGTGGCTCCATGACTCTGCTCAAGGAGGACACTCTGGTGTGGACACCACTTACTGCTGCATCCGCACATTATTCTATTGTAAGGGACTTCGCTAAGATATTGCAAACTACATCCACCAATGCACCATTTGCCAATTAAACAAGTATGAGACCATCGCCCTGGCTAGCGTTCTCCAACCCCTTCCAGTTCCCACCTCAGGTTGGAACGGTGTATCACTTGACTTTATTGAAGGGTTACTGCCTTCAGAAGGACACTCTGTTATTTTAGTAGTGGTTGATCATCTTATAAAGTTCTCTCAAGCTCCATGTAGCCATTGAGGTTAAATCAGATTTTAACCCATTGTAGATTTGAATCTACCAATGGCTACAAGGGGAGCATTTTTTTGCATCCTAATTTTAAAGGGGCTGAGATGATGCCGTGTTGGGATAAAGTACCACTTGCCCAACACATGAGGTCTCTCTCGAGAGAACTTAGACCTTTAAGTGCTAAACTAATGGTGTTTCGAGCACAACATCCAAAGAAAATTATCATCCTACCAAGGGTATTAAACACTTAAGGCTCAAGATGATTGAGGGGTAAAGGGAGTTCGAGCTCAAGGGATAGCCAAAGAAGACCACAAGACAACAGTTACTTAGAGCGCAATTTTAGATACTTGGGTGCTAAGCTTAATCCAAGAGAATGTGGGACTTCTAGAAGGAACTTCTGCTAGAAATATAGACGTGGACATCAAAGAATTTCCTCTAATACTGAATTGAGGACACGTTTATTGACATTTTTAAGCGAAAGAGGAAGCTTAGTGGCCTAAAGTGGGTGAAGTTGCCGTAGAAATAGGAGTAGCCACTATTTTTGGTTTTCGGTAAATAAAGGACACTACGTTAGTCCAAAATACTAGACATAGTCAATATAAAACTTTTCAAGTTTTCTTTTACAGCACACTTGTGCTCTTTTCTTAAGAGCAGCATAGCGTAACATATCTTAGCATAGCATAAAACTCTGTTACTTACCTCGTCAAGTAATACAGTTTCTCAAGCTTCATGTATGACTTTCCCTTTTTAATATGTTCCAACAATTCGAGAAGTCAAGATTTGAGGCTTTAGTTTAATGGCCAAGGCTTGACCTTGATTGCCTTGATCTTAACACCACTGTCACTGCTTGATAAGTTAGGTGAACTTAGGCTTGTGTCATGGATTAGGGCTTTGACAGGCAAGGCCTGACCTTTATTGCATTGGTCCTAACTTAAATATGGTTTGCTCCACTTTAATCTAGTCAAAGCTAAACTCATTCGAGTTACTATAAGTCAAGGGTGCCAAGCCTAAAAACCTGATTGACACAGGCTTGTAAGTGGATTGCTGAGCTCTTGGGTTTGTGTCCTTCGCAGTTCCTGAATTTTAAGTTTATGAGAAAGGGTGTCTATGGGTCGTTCTCCGTCACTGTAAGTGCCATTTGAGTTAGGTCTATATCCTTGCTTTTCTGTCAACATATATATAATCCACAAAAAAAAAAAATTTAACAAAATTTTCTTAATTGAAGCATAAGCTGAACTCACAGTACTACTGAAGTCAAATACACCAACATACCACAACCTTTTCTCCTAAAACGATGAGTGGTTGAGGTCAAAGACGCGTGGTTTGTATTTAGGCTCATTCCCTAGTCACGATGAGTCCCTTTTTTGCACATTTGTTTTGTTTTCATATTTATGGTGACCACACACTCACAACTAAAAACAAAATAGAGCAAACAAAATAAAATTTGTTTTTGAGAGGCTGAACTTCAGTAATAGACTCTTGCTCTTCGTTCCAGTGGTTCATAGGTTGCGGTTTTCATTATAAGAGATCCTCTTGGCCCAGGAGCTATTGGAGAATTGTTCCCATCAGTAATACCCTTCATCAGAGGGTGATAGGCTATTCTATCTTCTAGGCTTTGTATGTTCTTCTTTTCTAGAATTGTTTGCTAGCGAAGCCCCTCTTGTATTTGTTTGTTTGGATGATGTCAACCTATTGCCTTAGGATTGGTTGGTTGCCATTCATGTGCATTGTGGCTCTTTTCTAGAGCACTTGTTTCTAGTTCTCGGTCCAGCTTAGCACACCTGTCGATTGCTTTCCTTTGCACAGTGTGCTTCGAAATGGAAACAAGGAAAAAAAAAACATAGTGTGCTATAAAAAATAAATGATAGAGTTTGTATGTTTGTTTTGGGACCATTTACTAAGTTATTGAGGTTCTCTAACCTAAACCTATAACAGGTGTGTCATCGTATGGCAACACTACTTTCCCACACTGGGCCTCTGTGTCTCACGACTGCTTTGAACTTACTTCATGAGGTTTGACTCATGTGTTCAAGGTGAAAGTTTTCTCCATGTTCATCCATGTCTTCCTTGATCATCCTTGATGCCAACGCTTTGTTTTTTTACTCCTGGTAACCACCTCGAGCTTGAGCTTGACATACCACTAAGCCACCTTGAGTGGATATCTTTTACGAACTTAGTTATAGCGCTTTAGTATTCAAGACAACTTGTTCCCCATTATTTTGTTTATAGGGATCTTGAAGGCCGTACCATGTGGAAGGCATGTGTTTCAGTAACCTAGACAACATGGTTCTTAACCCCTTTATTTGGTTGTGTAAATAATCCGAATCAATAACTAGGCAGCAGAGCTTTCCACCGGTGGCTCAGGTTTTTTGGAAGATGTATTTCCTTTACTCACCTTCAAAATTTTACTCACGCGGAGCTAGAAAAACATGCCTAACCTCTAGTAGGCGACCTTCATCCTCAATTACTTCCTTTTTGCCACCAGCTCTAGCACCACCTTCACATCTTCTTTGGCTAATTCTTCATCTTTAGCTTTGGGACTTTCAATGCACCACCCTTTAATATACCTCTCCCCCTTATGGCCCTTGGTGACACGGTGACCTCTCTCGCAATACTTAAAATAATGTATCCTCGAACTACTGGCTTGATCTTGGTTAATCAGTATATTAGTACTCATTGCAGCTAGTCTCCCTACTTGTCCTTGTACGCTAGTATTGTTTGGGTGACCCACCTAATTGTACAAACACCCACCTTCATGACCACTTGAAGAACTAATGGTCTGGCGAAGTCTCTGCTGCTACTCGACTTACGAGGCCCTCTAGTGCTCCTCTAAAAAAGGAAAAGTTGTTGAACATGTTAGATACCTCCAAGAATGATTCCTTAGCCCAACAATATACCTATCTGTCATCTTCCCCTCATATTTTGCTATATTGTTTCTCATCAATAAGGCATGGAACTGAGCAGTGTAGTCATCTCAGACAATGACACCTGATGCAAATTATAGAGCCATTGGTACATAAGTCTGACATGATTATTGAGCAAGAAGGCACTACGCAGGTGCTTCTTCATCTTCTCCCAAGTTTTTATCTGTCTTTCTGTACCTCAGCCAAGAATGCTTTATATAATGTAACTAGGCGAACACACATCCTCTCAACTTGGCTAAATAACTTGATTGTGCTTAGGAAGCTCCTTAAAATAGAGAGCCTCCTCAATGGACACCAACCAATCCCAAATTCCTTGGGTTGCTTACTGCATTGGTATTTTGGGATCTCAATTCAATATTCGGACTCCTAACACCTGTCTTGAGAGTAGTCACACATACCTAAGGTCAACCTCTTCTTTCTAAAGTTACGTCTTGGATGCCATCCCTATTAAAAAATATTGTTAAAGCTCTCCTTTGTTCCTTCTCTTCACCCATGTCATGTAGTTGTTGAGATTGAGTCACCTAGGGGGACGTGGCGCTCAACTTCTCCAGGCCCAACTCAATACGCTAGTATCTTGCATTCATATCCACAAACCTTCTATACCTGGCGAATAATGTACCTCTCAGAGACTTCTCCAGTGGGAGCATATCTCGGTCTCCCGCGAGCCATAATGAAAATGTTCTATGCTTTAGTACCAATTGATGCACATGGCTTAGACTAATTGATCTGTGAATGATTCAAAAACCTTCTTTTAATTCTATTGGAAGAGCTAAAAAGATCAAAGGTAAACAATCTCAATTTTGGAACTCACTCCAGACAATAAGAGAGCAAAATAATCTTATTCAAATGAAACTGAAGCAGAAAAACTCAAAAATTTGGCTAAGTACAATCCTATTTATAGAGCAAGATTACTACCCTCTCCATAACTCTACTCTAATATGAATTACAATGTTTAGTGTCCAAAAAATCCTATTGAAACTGAAACTCTATCTTCTACGACATTGAGGAAAAACAAGCTCAAATACTAAGTAATACTAAAATAAACTAAACTTTATCTTTCTGAAAAGGACTCGTACCACAAGGTGCCTCTACACTTACCAACCCGGCTTACTCACCGACTTCCTTATCCTAAGTCATTTGGCGAGTAGTTCATTAGGCTTGAAACTTGGGCTGCATCACTTATCACTAACGTTTAAGTGCAGGATGGTGGTTGACCAAACCCCCAATGAAATGGTGAGACTATAGCTCTATTGTAGAAATCTTGATCAACAACATTAAAGTTATAGTTGCACGGCTTCTCTTCATTGTCTTCTTGGTCAGCCTCGAGACTTGGCTTGAAGCAATTTTGCTCTCCAATGGACATGCTCTCCTTCGTTTCTTCACCGGATATGTCCGAGTAACTAGTGTAGAATTTCTTCCTTGTAGCTTGATCCATGAGCATAGCCTTCAATTTTTGCACCTGCGCCATGCAGAATATTTTCTCATAAGAGGGGATCATCCATGTATTTGGCTAGACGCCATCTCTTACATTTGTCAACGTATAAATTTAAAGCAAAATAATTTATCGTATTGCTTAAAATTTTATAAATAGTTCAGGCTGTAGAAAATGAGATAAATGAGACGAGTTCAGCCTGAGAATGTTTGGCTCCAAGCTTGGGTTAAGGCAACTAGCTAAGCTATGAATCAATTTAAGCTTGCCGAGCTCGGAAACTTTTAGCTCGAACTTGGCTACACTAAGACTTGGGCTCAACGCAGTTTGGTTGACCTTGACCCCATTTCATTCTACCTAGGCCTGTTTAAGCTTAATCTAAGCTCTTTTTTGTCTTGTTCTCTCTCAAACTCAACTCTTTGAGGTTGAAAGTTGGTTCAATTGGACACGTTTAGGCTCCGTTTGTTTCAAAGGAAAAAGAGAATCTCGGAAATGGTTTTCCTATTTTCCGTTGTTTGGCGCCAAGTTTTTGACGGAAAGCATTTTCCTAAGGAAAATCTTTTCCTCTCAAATGAGGAAAATGCTTTCCCTTGTAAAAGAAGGGAAGTTAATATTTCACGTGTTTTAAAAAGTTTTAGGGTATACATCACACATTATTTAACTAATATGTAGATATATTTCATCATGATTCAGTGAATTTTTTGTAATCTGCTGAATTTTTGTAAAAAACATTGATATAATTATATATATTATTGTAATTATGTATCACATCAATGCTCTATAATGAAAATTAATTAGATTTTGATAAAAATTCACCAAGCTCAGTATCTGAATGTTAAAATTTTAAAACATCAAGGGGCCCCATTGTATATTTTGAAATATGTAGGTTATGTGGATGATAAATGGTTAAACCTGAGGTTCCTAAGTGATAAATTTCCTGTATTTTTTCATTAAAAATAGCTTCTTCATAATCAAAAGAAGCTTATATAACTTATTCACCACTTTATATTATCTTATAACAATGTATAGTATGATTGATAGAAGATTATTTTTTATAATAAATAAGCAATATTATAAGGTGAGAGCATATTTTCCGCCAAACAAATAAGGGAAAATGTTAATCGGAATTTAATTTTCCTTGGAAAACCTATTCCTAAAGAAAATGTATTCCGTGGGAAAACTACTTCCCTCGAAACATACTGAGCCTTAGACTTTAAACTTTTTCATCTCTCGCTTTTTCCTTTTAAAACATACAAAAACACATCATAATGCGCAATTAAGTTTTCCTTTGAAACAAACAAAGGAAAACCCCATTCAGATTTCTTATTTCCTAGGAAAATCTTTTCCGAAGAAAAACCAATTCCAAGAATCTAGTTTTCTGCTAAAACAAATGGAGCCTTAATCTTATAAATATATTGAGATTGGATCATTTAGACTCTTTTGGGTTTGCAAGATCCCGAGCTCAAGCTTCACAAGCTTGACTTGTTAAGCTAGACAAATGGGCATAACTTGGCTCAAGCATGACGCAAACTAAAGAAGCGTTTTGGTGGGCTTACGAGCCGGTTAGGCTCATTCACATATACACGAAATATAATTAGACCATGAAGGATAATATCGAGTGATAATTATTTATAAATTAATGATATATATTGTTAGGAAAATGTCTCAAAATTACTTGGTATTTTAGCAGGGATGCCGTGAGGAGGCTGATCGATCGGGGGAGAGCTCTATCAATCGGGAAAGTTATGTAAAAGAAGGACGGCAGTAGTGAGCAAGCTGATCGATCGGGAAGTGTGTTTTCACGGCGCCTATAAATATGGACGTAGGGTTTACGTCATTTGTAATCCAATTTAAAGCGAGGTTTTCCTAGCGGCACCGCAATACTAAATTGAGAGAGAAAGAGATAGATATTGTAATTCTTCTTTTTAATTCAATAATAAAAGCTCCGATCTTCGCCCGTGGTTTTCTCCCCTTTCTATTGTAAAGGGTTTCCGCGTAAATCATTGTGTCGTTTGTTTCTTTTCTTTTTTAGTCCATTTATTTCTCGTATTGTCATGGTATTTCATTCGATTGCATACCGGGAGAATTATTTGTTTCCGGACAAATTGGTATTAGAGACTGGTTCTTCGAATTGGTACAATGGCATCATGTATTAAGACCAAGGTAGAGAAGTTCAATGGTTGGGGAAGCTTCAGCTTATGGCAAGTCTGTGTGAAAGGACTCTTGACCCAGAATGGCTTGAAGAAAGCACTAGAGGGGAAAGAGAAGAAACCCGAGACTATGACCAAGGCACAATGGGAAGAGATGGATGATAAGGCTCTCACGGCGATACAAATGTGTTTGGATGATGATGTTCTGTCAGAGGTATTGGAGATGGAAACCGCAAAGGAATTATGGGAGAAATTACTAGACATGTTTTGCCACCAGTCAGTCTCTAACAAACTCGCAATGAGGCGTCGATTGTTCACTTTCCGTATGACAGAAGGTACATCTCTTAAAAACCATCTCAGCGAGTTTACCTCTATTATACAAGAATTAAAGGAATTAGATGATGTCCCTAAGGACGAGGATCAAGCTATGTTATTACTGTGTTCGCTTTCTAATTCGTATAAGGGTTTCGTAGAAAGCATGATACAAGGGGGTAGGCCGACCATTACTATTGATAAGGTGAAAAGAAACCTTGTGAGTAAAGAACAGGTAGATAGGGAGTTATCTGACTCAGTGAATGACTCAGGCAGTGGTTTGCATGTAAGAGGTAGACCAGAACATAGGAGATCCAATGGTAGGAAAAAGTCTAGGTCTAAATCTAGACATAAGAACCTGTTGTGCCATTATTGTCACAAGAAAGGGCACATAAAGAAAGACTATTACAAGTACAAAAATAAATTGAAAGAGGGTAACAGGGGTGTCTAGGGCAAAGACAAGCCCACTGAGGCTAGCGTTGTAAAAGATGATAGTGATGAGGAGTTTCTATTAGTTGCTGATTTTCAGTCCAGGTCCAAGGATAAGTGGGTCATAGATTCAGGTTGTTTATATCGCGTTACTCCAAATAGAGATTGGTTTTCCACGTATAAGTCTATACAGGATGGAGTTGTCTTGATGGGTAACGATGCTGCTTGTAAGGTAGTGGGGATTGGGACAATTCGTGTGAGGATGTTTAATGGGGCTGGTAGAATTTTGAGTGATGTACGTCACGTCCCCGAATTAAAGAAGAGCTTGATTTCTCTAGGTACCCTTGAGTTTAGTGGGTACAAGTACACTGCTGAAGGTGGAGTCATGCAGGTCAGTAAGGGTGCTTGAGTTGTGATGAAAGAAAATAGGGTTGGTACTTTGTATGAGCTTGCAGCTATTACCGTGACAGGTTCAGTTGTTGTTTCCACATCTGCTATGACAGATGCAGAGATCACATGACTGTGGCACAAGAGAATGGGTCACATTGGTGATAAGGCATTGTCTAAGCTGAGTAAGAAGGGACTGCTTTGTGGTCAGTCAAAAGGACTAATGGAATTCTATGAGCACTGTGTGTATAGGAAGCAAAAGATAGTCAACTTCAAGTTAGCTGTGCATCAGACAAAGGAAACATTAGATTACATACATTCTAATATGTGAGGACCTTTCAGAGTGGCTTCTAAAGGTGGGTCCAGGTATCTTCTAATGTTTACTGATGTTTATTCACGTAAAGTTTGAGTCTATTTTCTAAAGCAAAAAAAATGAAGTGTATGATGTCTTCAAGAAATAGAAGATTCTGCTTAAAAAATAGACAGGGAAGCCGATCAAGAGGTTGAGGACTGATAATGGTCTTGAGTTTGTTGAAGGTGACTTCACTAGATTTTGTGAAGATCAGGGTATAGTCAGACACAGGACATGTACAAGTCGACCTCAGCAAAATGGAGTGGCTAAAAGATTGAACAGGACGTTACTTGAGAAGGCTCGATATATGCTTTCAAATGCAGGTTTGAAAAGAGAATGGTGGGCAGAAGCAGTTAGCATGGCTTACTACCTTATGAACAAGACACCGCATTCTTTATAGCTGTTGAAGACACTTGAGGAGGTATGGTCTGGTTCTACTTCTAATTATTCTCATATTAAAGTTTTTGGTTGTCCTGCATATGCATATGTTAATGATGGAAAGCTAGAACCTAAGGCCAAGAAATGCATCTTTCTTGGTTATTCGTCAAGTGTGAAGGGATATAGGTTGTGGGATCCCAGTGCCCAGAAGTTTCTGACTAGTAAAGATGCTACCTTTGATGAGTCTGCTCTACTACATCTGCCACACACACCCACCATTGACAGTGATTCAGTTCAGGTTGAGACACCTAATGCTACAGAGATACGGCCAGATCAGCAGGTTGTTCAACTAGAGAGTATTCCAGCACCTCAGGTACGAGTTTTTGATGTTGTTACTGATAATGCAGGAACAGGTCAGCGAGTGGTGAATAATACTATAGATGGTGGTAGACCAAGGCGATAGATCAGGCCTCTAGAGAGATATGGGTATGAGGAGATGATTGCTTATGCCCTTACTATTGCTGAGTCCTTAGATGACAGTGAGCCGACTTCATATTCAGATGTTGTATCAAGATCAGATGCTGAGAAGTGGCTCGTTGCTATGAATGAAGGGATGCAGTCTCTTCATAAGAACAGGACATGGGAACTGGTAAAGCCTCAAACAGGGAAAAGACTGATTAGCTGCAAATGGGTCTTGAAAAGAAAAGAGAGCATTCCTGGAGTAGAAGATGCAAGATACAAGGCATGTTTGGTAGCTAAAGGCTACAATCAGGTACAAGGTGTTGATTTCCATGATATATTCTCACCTGTAGTTAGACATACTTCGATTCATGCACTTTTGCCTTTGGTCGCTTTGCATGACTTAGAACTTGAGCAGTTAGATGTAAAGACTGCATTTTTGCATGGTGAACTAGAAGAGAGTATCTATATGCATTAGTTTGAAGGTTTTGTTATAGAAGAAAAGGAAGACCATGTATGTTTGCTTAAAAAGTCCGTATATGGTTTGAAGCAATCTCCTAGGCAGTGGTATAGTAGATTTGATCAGTTCATAACAGGTTATGGGTACATCAGGAGTAAGTACAACAGTTGTGTATACTTCAGAACTGATTCAGGCTTTGTTTATTTGCTTTTGTAAGTTGATGATATGCTGATTGCAGCACGAGACATGAAGGATGTTGATGACTTGAAATCTATGTTAAAGAGTGAGTTTGAGATAAAAGATCTTGGAGCAGCTAAGAAGATCTTAGGCATGGAGATTCATAGAGACCAAAAAGCCGAAAAATTATACTTGTTTCAGGAGAAGTATATTGAGAAGGTGTTAGACAGGTTTCATATGAAGGATGCTAATCCAGTTAGCACGCCCTTAGCAGCTCACTTCAGACTCTCAGCATTAGATTCACCTCAGACTGAGGAGGATGTCAGATATATGTCTCAAATTCCCTATTCTAGTGCAGTGGACAGTATTGTGTATGCAATGGTTTGTACGCGCCCAGCTATTACTCTTGTAGTGAGCAGAGTTAGTAGATACATGGCGAATCTAGGTAAAGAGCATTGGCATGCTGTGAAGTAGATTCTCAGGTATCTTCGTAGAACTTCTAATATTTGTTTGGAATATGGGAAAAGTAAGTGTTGTTTGGTTGGGTATGTAGATTCTGATTATGGTGGAGATCTAAATAAGAGGAAGTCCACATCAGGGTATGTGTTTTGTTTAGGTGACACAGCTATCAGTTGGAGAGCGTGTTTACAGTCTGTTACAGTACAGTCTACTACCGACGCCGAATGTATGGCAATCACAGAAGCATTCAAAGACGCCATCTGGTTGAGAGGTGGGCACATTTAGAGTCTACTGTGATAGTCAGTCCGCCATTCGCCTAGCAAAGGATCAGATGTCACATCATAACAGAACGAAGCATATAGATGTGAAGCATCATTTTATTAGAGATCTAATTGACGAGGGGAAGGTGGAGTTGAAAAAGATCGGGACTGTGGACAATCCAGCTGACATGTTCACTAAGGTTCTACCAGGGAGCAAGTTTGAGCATTGCTTGAATTTGGTGGGTCTTTCTATTTGATGTGTGTTAGCCTCGATTGAGGGGGCGTTTGTAGAGAAGGTGGAGTTATTTTATTGTTGATGTTAATTTTGAGCCAATGTGGAGATTTGTTAGGAAAATGTCTCAAAATTACTTGGTATTTTAGCAGGGATGCCGTGAGGAGGCCGTCGATCGGGGGAGAGCTCGATCGATCAGAAAAGTTATGTAAAAGAAGGACGGCAGTAGTGAGCGAGCCGATCAATCGGGAAGTGCGTTTTCATGGGGTCTATAAATATGGATGTAGGGTTTACGTCATTTATCCAATTCAAAGTGAGGTTTTCCTAGCGGCCCCGCAATACCAAATTGAGAGAGAGAGATATATATTGTAGTTCTTCTTTTCAATTCAATAATAAAAGCTCAGATCTTCACCCGTGGTTTTCTCCCCTTTCGATTGTAAAGGGGTTTTCACGTAAATCATTGTGTCATTTGTTTCTTTTCTCTTTTAGTCCATTTATTTCCCGTATTGTTGTGGTATTTGATTCGATTGCATACCGGAAGAATTATTTATTTCCGCACATATATTTATGTTGAATACGAAACCTTGTTTTGGCCAAAAGTACAGAACTTGATCATCTCACTAGATATGGTAACGTGACTGATTTGTACAGACTGCAGTATTCACAGTTTGCCATCAAATGGTATTTTTAAATGTTAATTTTGTGAGCAAAGTGCGTGAACAATTTACTTAAGTAACACAATTCTAGTTTTGTACATTGAGCTTGCTAGTAGAGGTGACTCACTTTGATAAGCGGACCCAATGTGCACATGGATCATTCAAATTGGGAACTAACGCTTTCTAGCTACCTTTGTCTTACACTCTTTTTCCAAAATAGTAAAATTTTCACAGCTCCATAAACATAGGCATAATTAGTCAACTCTGACTAATTCTTTACTCTTTTAGATTTCTCATTCCCTTAAAATGGCAAGCACACCCATTGTCTGGGGCGTTCGAATTATAAGGTCCATTTTTTTAATAGGTGAATTAAAAGAACCTTAATTCGACATAAATTTAAATTTATGTTTTCTTATTTATTTAATTAATGATTATATTACTAAAGAAAATATTCAAATATATAAAAAGTCTCGTTTTAAATATTTATTTTAGACCTTAAACCTCTTAAAAGCGGCCTTGAATGCAGGATGTATACATACTAACCTCTTCTTCCAGTTTTTGCTTCTCCCTAGAGACAAGATCATACTCAATCTTCAAAGCATCATACAAGTGTTCCAACTGCTTAGCCTTCCATCTAGCTCGCCTGTTTTGGAACCAAACTGCAACCTGGCACGGTTCAATCCCTAGCTCTCTAGCCAACTTCTGCTTCCTCTTTGGGTCTAGCTTTATCTCTTCTTGGAAGCTTCTCTCTAATGCCTCTATTTCATCTGTCGTTAGTTTCCCCTTTTTATCTCGATTTTCGTAGTTGTCTGTCTCTATCGGAGATGGTGGAGCTGACATTTGTGTTGTTGTCATCTTCAGTATTGAATGCCTCAACTCCGCACCTATCAGCGAACCATGAACATGTGCTTTTTTTATGATTAATGGGTAGGAAAACACGAAAATGAGGAAATGGAACTTATCCAATGAAGATAAACTTGCAGTTATTTTGTGGATAAATACTGCTTTTCTAGAGTCATTTATGTCCCACAATGGTACAATAGGACTGAATATATGGCCCTGCAATTTCTTAGATTTAAAACAACCCCTCCACTATAGTGTGCAATAGTTTGATGGACTATGACACATCTTAACATCTGTTGAATAGCTAAACATGGAAGAATAAAAGACCAAATAATACGATAAGAGATGCTAGTTTGTGTTTTATGCGCGGAAAGTTTTATGGCCAATATTTGATGTAGCGCATAAAAAATGGGATTAGGAAACAGGAAGGATCAACGGTCTTCCTTTTAATTTTATTATGAAAATAATAAAAATAAGGGGAAAAGTTAACTTCTCATAACTCAAGAAAGAGAGAAACGAAATTCTTAAATTAAATCTATAAATTGAATCCCTAAAACCCTAGATTTCCACTTGTTCCAATAGAGGAGTTATATGACTAAGAATAAAGCACTAAAAGATAATTATAAATAAAAACTAGTAAATAAAACTACTCCTAATAGAATTCAAATTCCAATTGTCGCGTCTAGACCTCGCCGCCAAGCCAAGCCCGCCAACACCTTACCCACCCAGTGAGTTATTGCTGGCTGCATCATCCTTCCTAAGCCGGAGAGAATTCGTTATCGAATTCGCCATGTCAACCACTGGGTTATTATCACCAAAGTATGGAGTTAGGTGCTTAACATTGAAGACGTTAGAAGTCCTCATACTAGAGGGAAACTGAACATGGTAGGCGTTGTCTTTGATCCTGCAGATGATCATCAAAGTTCCTATCTTACACGCAGTCAACTTGTTGTACTCCCAAGCTGGAAAATGTTCTCTGGTAAGGATGGCCCAGACTTAGTCACCTACTTGGTATTGGACCGGGCATCGGTGTCTGTCATTCACCAATTTATACATGGAACTAGCTTGCAAGAGGAATGCACATGTCTTCTCATGTATATCCTGGAGGTTGAAAATGAAGTCTTCAGCCTTACAATTATGGCGAGTAAGATCTGGCACTGGTGCCAAATCAATCGGAGCTCTCAGCACAAAACCATAGATGATCATGAATGGCAAAAGCCCTGTACTTCTGTTAATTGAGTTGTATAGGCGAACTTAGCTTGGTAATGGTTTTGCTCCCAACTCTTAACATTGTTGGCAGCCAGACAATGAAGCAAGTTCCCCAATGAGCGGTTTCTTACCTTGGTTTGGCCATCGGTCTGAGGATGGTGAATTGTGCTGAAGGCGAGGGAGGTGTGCGCCATCTTCCACAATGCCTTCCAGAAGTAGTTCACGAATCGTACGTCCCTGTCGGAGTTAATGCTTGCCAGCATACCGTGAAGCTTGCAGACATCCCGAAAAAATAACCTTGCAATGTGGACGACGTCGACGGCTTTCTTAACCCAATGAAGTGGGCCATCTTAGAAAATTTTTTGTTGGTATATCATTTACCAATAAAGAATTTGTTATTGGTAATATCCTTTACCAATAGAAAATATTTTGTTGGTAATACCCTTTACCAACAAAAAGCTTTTGTTGGTATAACTTTTACCAACAAATAAATAATTGTAGCTATTGTAGAGGTATTACCAACAACTTTAAATTTTTGTTGGTAAAGCCTTTATCAACAGTGGCAATACCAACAGTGTACCAACAAACCGATTTCTGTTGGTAAAGCCTTTACCAACAAAAAAATTGCCATTGCCAACAATAATCATGCTGTTGGTAGTAGTCACTTTTTTTGTAGTGGAATAGCGGCGTGAAAATATAAAATTTATAGATATTTTGATAAGAAAGTAAAGTTCTGGGGTTTCCAGTTGGGAGATTTGCTTTTACGATGTGTGGGCTCTAGTCGAAAAGCAACAGAGATGGGAAAGCTTGTTCCAAACTGGGAAGGTCCCTCTAAAGTAACGCAAGTTTTTTAAGAAGGCAGTTAGCAACTACAGCGAATGGATGGAACGGATTTGCACAGGAGCTGGAACGTACGCAATCTTCGAAGGCACTATCCATGAGTTTGTAGAATAGGAGAGAACGAAACTTTATGACTTAATGTAAGTTTGATGTAAAAATTAAATAAAACATAGGCACCTAATGTAAATTTGTTAACATATACACACACACACACACACACACATAAGAGGTGCAATTCATACTTACACCTATGTTGAGGTGCAATATTCTATATATTAACTTGGTAAAAGGTGCAATTCCGACATTTACCTAATAAGTGGTGCAATTCATAATTACACCTATGTTAAGATCCATTCTATATATTAACCTGGTAAAAGGTGCAACTCCGACATTTACCTAATAAGAGGTGCAATTCATACTTACACCTACGGTAAGGTGCAATTTATATATTCACTGCAACTCTAACATTCGCCTAATAAGAGGTGCAATTCATACATACACCTATGGTAAGGTGCAATCTTCATATTCACCTAGTAAAAGGTGCAATTCCAACATTCACCTAGTAATAGGTGCAATTCATATGTACACCTATAGTAAGGTGCAATCTTTATATTCCCCTGGTAGATTGTGCAATTCCAACATTAACCTAATAGGAGGTGCAATTCATACGTACACCTAAGTTAAGTGCAATCTTTATGTTCACCTATTAAAGTGGGGCAATTCTTATACTTATTTACCAAAAAGCACGATTCATTCATATACTTACCTAGTCAAGAGAACGATGTATGCATGAGCCTATTATAAGAAACAATACGTGTGAAAAAAAACTTTACGATAGAACTGTCTTACGAAGCATGATATGCCTACAACACCAAGATTTGTGCATATACTTGTCATCAGATACCATCTTACAATTAACAAAAAAATGTAATTTACACTGCCTCTTGATTCAAAACATGGCACAAGGAACAGTATAATGAAACATTTCCTATTGGAAGAAATCTAGATACAATTCCATAGTTTAGAAAGCTATCCACCTAGTAACATATCAAACGACATAGTCAACTTTATAATTTACAGTAGCAAAGACAAGTTTCATTGGATCTAGTCATAAAAAGTTGTCACAAATATTAACTTAATCAAGTATTGACCCAATTGAAATTTTAGTAACCAATGACTCAACTGGGGTGTAATGCACTATAAGTACGACAAAACCAGGTTGAGAGTCTAACAGACAAGTGCTAATCTTATTTGGCAAGTATTCAACGTTAAAGGCTACTACTACAAATTTGTTATAAAAAAATTGATCAAGAGTCTCTACACAAAATTCAAAGAAAGAGGAGTTCGCCAGCTCGTGTAATACTCCCGCAAAAATGAGATGTCCAAAATCATATGCCATTGCATCTATTAATTTTCACTATCCCCAACTGTACAAGTTAATAAAAAAAACTATGATTGACCAAGGCGGAAGTCAATCTTAAAAGTTGTCAGATAAAAACATTTACTTCTCCTTCATACAGTACAATCTCGTAATTAAACAAAATCACCACGTGAAAGAACGTCAAAACGTCAAGCTAAACCTCAATGACCCCTTAAAAACATAAACACAAAAAAATCACCAAGCAAAATGATATTAACACAAGGTACATAAAAATTCAGAAATACAAATCACAGTAACAAGTCACTTAGTTCCAAAAATCATATCATTTGTAAGTAACTAAAAAAAAGTAAACACCACCTGCATTTGCGACCCGGCGCTCCCACCGGTGGTAGGACCTGCTCCTGATCTTGATCCTTCCGAATTTCATCGGCAACATGACAGATTAAATCTTCCAAAACATGTACGGTTTAGGAAGTGTCTCCTCCCTTAAGCTTCTTCAATAAATGGGCGAGACCCGTCCAACAATCATCGGCTTTCGTCACTCGATACTCTACACTCAATTTAAAGGTAGCCAAGGCTTCTGCTCGAGCGAGCGATAGGTTGATTTTTAATTTGGCAATTTGCTCATCTTTAATCTGTAAAGTGGTCTTCATCTTGTCAACCTGCTTTTGTAAGCTATATGAGCCTTAAACCGTTCTTCTTTAAGACGAGTCGAATCCTTCAAGGATTGGAAGTCCTCTTGCAAGCTTTGATGGCGACGACCATCATCCTCACCACGCGCTCCCCCGCTACACAATGAAGCAAAAGTGACGGCATACCCCAAAAACACAAACACAAACTTTAAGAAGGAAAAGGAAACAAAAAACCAAAAATGTATGGAAATGGAAGGAAAAAAGATGGAAAAAATAAATAGAAATTATACATCGGAGACAAAGAGAGAATTACCCTAGAAGCTCGGCTAAAGGTGTGATTATCTCGAAAAATTGGTGCAAAGCGTCCATACTAGTGATGGATGACGGGGGGACAACCACCCGAGGAATATCTATAGTCGCAGCGGATGATATGGCCTTGACCTCTACTTCCTCCCATATGTGTACTGGTAGAGCAAGAGGGGAGGTGAAGGAGATGAAGTGCTCTGCGTTAGAGGTCCAAAAATAAGTGGAACAGAAGGCGTGCCAGGGCAGGCACGGACTTGCCTTTCTTCTATACTCCCTAAAAGAGAGGAGGCACTTCGGTGAGAAGGAAGCGCCCTGAGGGAGAGCGAGATGATCCTCTAGGTTGGAAACGACGATGAGCAGGACGTCCACTCCCTGCAGATCGCCATGTGGAAGAATCAACAGGAGAAGCTTGTGTGGTTGCCATAGGGGATTTTCGCTCTATACCCGTGTGGTCTGATTGAGAGGTACTTGCGATAGGTCTGGCGCGAAGAAGTGAGCTACGTCAGTGTTAGCAATTTCCTCAGGTGCATAACTGATGATTGTTAAAGAAACAAGATATAAAAAGATAGGTATACAATAATAAATATGAAAGATCCCAATGTAAACATACTCTGTATGGGCTTCTCACTAAGCCCGCTTTAACAAGTATGATCTCCTGTCTAGGGAGAGTGCGAGATGCCAAAAATCGAATTTCACTCTATTCTTTATCAAAATAATGTATGACTGCCCAATCCTCTTTGGTAAAATCGCCGGTATATGGCTTCCAAGGACGGACTAGGTCATTCCAAATTATGGGATATAGGGGAAGAGTGGGAAGCCGAACCAATATAAACTTATTCAGCCAGTTTTTCATGTTAGAAAGATTGTCACATAAAGACCAAGCCACCCCAGGTCTCAAAAGAAATAATGTTACGAGTCTTCTTAATTTTAAACAGATAGTCAAATACATGATCGAAAAATTTAAAACCATTTACAAAGCACGCGAGTACAAATCCTTAAATATGCCTTAAGTCGTTGGGTGTCACCTGGCAAGCACATAGGGAATAACGTGGCATTACACATGATACGAAAGCGGGGAGGGAAAATCTGATTCCAATATCCAAATCTTCGAATGTAATAGCTAAGGGGGAAATAATGGAGAATTGTTCTCCTTCGGAATCCAAATTTCGTAGTCAAGGGGGCAGTAATACTTCTCATGAAGAGTTAAAACCCCCACTTTCCCACAGTATTTTGCGAGAAACCTTTTAAAAGGTCTCACATCGGCGACATCAGGAAATCGTTCACATAGCCTATTAGTATTAAAAATTACGGTATCTGAGGAAAGTTGGCCGAGGGCACCCAATGGAGTATCGCTATGCTCTCAAGTTTGTCACTTTGAACTTCCCATCCGACCCCTACCACGTAATTATTTTAATCTGCATTAAACGTTTCCTATAAGTATAGTCAAGAAAAGCACAGAAGAAAAGGAGTACATACATGTATGAGATTGCGCATTGCTCTAACTCAAAACACGTAAATTTGGTGAAGGGGACGGAGGCAAAAATAGTAGTATTCCCCTGACTAACAGGGGATAATATATCTTCTAATTTATCAGGTATTATGGGATTTTTTATGATGTATTGGTTAGAATTATTACTGTACCATTAGCCTTTGTGTTCATTTTTTAAACAGTGTTTTTGACAAGAAAAAGGAGTGAGGGACAATTACAAGAGATAAACACAAAAAGAGAGGCTATGAGTATAATAAAGGCAAATCGTACGGAATAACCCCCCGGCCCCCCTTAATCTTTTTCCAACCCCATTAACCTTAAATAGACCCTTTTGGACAAAATTGCCCCTCCCACTTCAACCCTCCACCCGTCCACTCTCTCTCCCCCTTCTCTCTCCTCATTTAATGCAACAGCAGTAATTTTACGTTACCCCCACCCGTCCACTCTCTCTCTCCCCTTCTCTCTCCTCATTTAATGCAACACCAGTAAATTTTACTTTACCCCCTCCCCCATCCATTTTCTCTTTCCTGCAAACTTGTTTGGAAAGCCATTCTCTCTCTCTTCTTTGATCCTGTTCATCCTCTCTCTCCTCTAACTTCATCTGCAAGACTCGTTCCCGTCCGTTGAGACCCTCTAGCTGCTTTATCTGTTGCAAGATGTGTTCATCTAGTGATTTCGTCTGTTAGCTCACTTCATCCTTGCTCTCTTCGTCGATCTAGGGTTTAATCACCATTTCCGAAGGTGAGCACCTATTTTCGAAGTTATTTTGTAGGGAAATGTATATGCGTTTGTTTCGTATGTTGCATGGGCATAGTATTGGTTAGGGTTTTTTTTAGGGTTTAGGGTTTTTCTATTAGTGGCTTTGTGAGTAAGGGTTAGTGTATTTTATCAGGGTTTGGTTGTTGATTAAGTGGCTGATTCAATTTATTGTTCATCATTGTACTTGCTTTTTCGTAATTTATGTGTGTGGTGATTGAATCGGTTTTTATTGGTAGTTCTTTATAAGTTGTGTGGATTTTGGGGGTGGAAAGCAGATATTGACGGTGAAGCATAAATGGTGGATGATTGATGATACACGGCGTGTGTTTTAAGTCATTAGTGGTGTATGATCAATCATACACTGTGTATGATTGCTTTTGGTGGTGTAAAACCAAGTTTTCTAGGCGTGTTTCAAGTAAACAGTGGTGTATAATTAGTCATCTACTGTGTATGATAGGTTGTAATGGTGTAAAATCAATTTGTATAGGTGTGTTTTAAGTCATTAGCAGTGTATCATTAAACATACACAGTGTATGATAGGTTGTAATGGCATAAAATCAACTTGTATAGGTGGTTTTAAGTCATTATATATATATATATATATATATATATATATATATATATATATATATATATATATATATATATATATGATCAATCGTACACCATGTATGAATGCATTTGGTGGTGTAAAACCAACTTCTCTAGGTATGTTTCAAGTAAACAGTGGTGTATGATTGCTTTTAGTGGTGTAAAACCAACTTATCTAGATGTGTTTCAAGTAAATAGTGGGGTATGATTAGTCATATATCGTGTATGATAGATTTTAATGGTGTAAAACCAATTCGCATAGGTGTGTTTGAAGTGATTAGTAGTGTATGTTTAACCACACACCGTGTATGATTGCTTTTAGTGGTGTAAAACCAAGTTGTCTTGGTGTGTTTCAAGTAAACAATGGTGCATAATTAGCCATACACCGTGTATGATCGATTGTAATGGTGTAAAGCCAACTTGTCTAGGTGTGTTTTAATGCATTAGTAGTGTATGATCAATCCTACACAGTGTATGATAGGTTGTAATGGTATAAAATCAACTTGTATAGGTGGTTTTAAGTCATTAGTGGTGTACGATCAATTGTACACCGTATATGATTGGTTGTAATGGTGCAAAACCAACTGGTCTAGGTGTGTTTTAATGCATTAGTGGTGCATGATCAATCCCACAATATGTATGATAGGTTGTAATGGTGTAAAATAAACTTGTATAGGTGGTTTTATGTCATTAGTGGTGTATGATCAATCATACACCGTGTATGATCGGCTGTAATGGTGTAAAACCAACTTATCTAGGTGTGTTTTAACGCATTAGTGGTGTATGATCAATCATACACTGTGTATGATAGTTTGTAATGGTGTAAAATCAACTTGTATAGGTGGTTTTAAGTCATTAGCGGTGTATCATCAATCATACACCGTGTACGATCGATTTTAATGGTGTAAAACCAACTTGCCTAGGCTTGTTTTAATGCATGAGTGGTGTATGATCAATCATACACAGTGTATGATAGGTTGTAATGGTGTAAAATCAACTTGTCTAGGAGTGTTTCAAGTCATTAGTTGTGTATGATAAATCATACATTGTGCATGATTGCTTTTAATGGTGTAAAACCAACTAGTTCACCTGTGTTTCTATTGATTAGTGGCGTATGTTTAACTATACACTGTGTATGATAGGTTTTAATGGTGTAAAATTAACTTGTGTTAGTGTGTGTTAAGTAAACAGTGGTGTATGATTGGTTTTAATGGTGTAAAATCATTTTATGTTAGTGTGTGTTAAGTAATTAGTGGTGTATGATTAATCATACACCGTATATGATTGCTTTTAATAGTCTATAACCAACTTCTCTAGGTGTGTTTCAAGTAAACAGAGGTGTATGATGAATCATACACCGTGTATGATTGCTTCTAATGTTGTAAAACCAACTAGTTTATGTTCTACTGATTAGTGGTGCATGTTTAATTATATACTGTATATGATAGGTTTTAATGGTGTAAAATCAACTTGTGTTAGTGTGTGTTAAGTCATTAGTGATGTACGATTAATCATATATTGTGTATGATGGGTTTTAATGGTGTAAAAGCAACTTGTCTAGGTGTGTTTCAAGTAAATAGTGGTGTATGATCAATCATACACCGTGTATGATTGCTTTTAATGGTGTAAAACCAACTAGTTTCTATGTGTTTCTACTGATTAGTGGCGTATGTTTAACCACACACCGTGTATGATAGGTTTTAATGGTGTAAAATCAACTTGTGTTAGTGTGTGTTAAGTAAACAGTGGTGTATGATTGGTTTTAATGGCGTAAAATCATTTCATGTTAGTGTGTGTTAAGTAAACAGTGGTATATGATTAATCATGCACCGTGTATGATTACTTTTAGTGGTGTAAAACCAACTCGTTTATGTGTGTCTCTACCGATTAGTGGTGTATGTTTGAACATACACCGTGTATGATAGGTTTTAATGGTGTAAAATCAACTTGTGTTAGTGTGTGCTAAGTAAATAGTGGTGTATGATTAATTATACACCGTGTATGATTGGTTTAATGGTGTAAAATCATTTTATGTTAGTGTGTTTTAAGTAAACCGTGGGGTATGATTAATTGTACACCGTGTATGATTGGTTTTAATTGTGTAAAACTAACTTGTGCAGATGTTTTTTTAAGTAATTGGTGGTGTATAATCAATCATACACCACGCATGACTGGTTTTAATAGTGTAAAACCAACTTGTGTTTGTGTGTGTGTTGAGTAATTTGTGGTGTATGATCAATCATGCACCGTGTACGATAGGATTTAATGGTATAAAATCAACTTTTTGTGTGTTTCTAGGAATTAGTGGTGTATGTTTAACCATACACTATGTATGATAGGTTTTAACAGAGTAAAATCAACTTGTGTTAGGATATGTTAAGTAAACAGTGGTGTATGATTAATCATACACCGTGTATGCTTGGTTTTAAAGGTGTAAACCCAACTTGTGTAGATGTTTTTTAAATAATTAGTGGTATATTATCAATCATATACGGTATATAATTGGTTTTAATGGTGTAAAATCAACTTGTGTTTGGGTGTGTTGAGTAATTAGTCGTGTATGATCAATCATACACTATGCATGATTGCTTTCAATAGTGTAAAACCAACTTGTCTAGGTGTGTTTGAAGTTAATAGTGGTGTATGTTTAACCATACACTGTGTATGATAGGTTTTATCGGTGTAAAATCAACTTATGTTTGTGTGTGTTAAGTAAACAGTGGTGTATGATTAATTATACACCATGTATGATTGGTTTTAATGGTGTAAAACGAACTTGTGTAGATGTTTTTTAAGTAATTAGTGGTGTATAAGCAATCATACACAGTGTATGGTTGGTTTAATGGTGTAAAATCAACTTGTGTTTGTGTGTGTTAAGTAATTAGTGGTGTAAAATCAATCATACACCGTGTATGATTTCTTTTAATAGTGTAAAACCAACTTGTCTAGGTGTGTTTCAAGTAAATAGTGGTAATAAATCATACACCGTGTATGATTGCTTCTAATGTTGTAAAACCAACTAGTTTATGTGTGTGTCTACTGATTAGCGGTGTATGTTTAATCATACACCATGTATGATAGATTTTAATGGTGTAAAATCAACTTGCGTTAGTGTGTGTTAAGTCATTAGTGGTGTATGATTAATCATACAACGTGTATGATTGCTTTTAATAGTGTAAAACCAACTTGTCTAGGTGTGTTTCAAGTAAATAGTGGTTTATGATCAATCATACACCGTATATGATTGTTTCTAATGTTGTAAAACCAACTAGTTTATGCGTGTTTCTACTTATTAGTGGTGTATGTTTAATCATACACCGTGTATGATAGGTTTTAATGGTGTAAAATCAACTTGTGCTAGTGTATTTGAAGTCATTAGTGGTGTATGATTAATCATACACCGTGTATGATTGCATTTAATGGTGTAAAACCAACTAGTTTATGTGTGTTTCTACTGATTAGTGGTGTTTGTTTAACCATACACCGTGTATGATTGCTTTTAATAGTGTAAAATCAACTTATGTATGTGTGTGTTAAGTGAACAGTGCTGTGTTATTAATCATACACCGTGTATGATTGGTTTTAATGGTGTAAAACCAACTTGTGTAGATGTTTTTTAAGTATTTAGTGGTGGATGATCAATCATACACGGTGTGTGATTGGTTTTAATGGTGCAAAATCAACTTGTGTTTGTGCGTGTTAAGTAATTAGTGGTGTATGATCAATCATACACCGTGTATGATAGGTTTTAATGGTATAAAATCAACTTGTTTATGTGATTAGTGTTGTATGTTTGACCATACACCATGTATGATAAGTTTTAACGGTGTAAAATCAACTTTTGTTAGTATGTGTTAAGTAAAAACCTGTGTATGATTAATCATACGCCATGTATGATAGGTTTTAATGGTGTAAAATCAACTTATTATAGTGTTTGTTAAGTAAACAGTCGTGTATGATTGATTATACACCGTGTATGATTGCTTTTAATTGTGTAAAATCAACTTGTGTTGGTGTGTTATCAGTAAACAGTGGTGTGTAATTAGTCATACACCGTGTATGATGGGTTTTAATTGTGTGAAATCAACTTGTCTAGGCGTGTTTCAAGTCATTAGTGGTGTATGATTAATCATACACCATGCATGGTTGGTTTTAATGGTGTATCATGGGTTTAATCTTGGGTTTTGTGGTGTTTTTCTTTTATTTCAGATGGCATTTGAGACGCACAAGAGGCGCCGATCAGAAGTGGAGGTTGGTTGCATTTTCCCTAGAAGGTGCTGGAAATTCCTTCAGGTTAAGCAGATTAGAATATCAACCAAAGTTGTAACCGAGATTAGGAAAATCTTGAAGGCGGACGAATCCAAGGTTTGACACAGTATCCATATGAATTATGTTGACTTTTTACTATTCAATTTATGATCCCTTATTAACTAAAAGTGTTATGCATTACAGCTTGCCCTTGTTTCAAAATACAATGTTGGGCATCTGCTTGAGCTGCGTGAGGCTAATGTCGGCTTCTAGCATAGTCTGATTCACGTTGTCCTTCTCCACTAGGTGGCCAATCCAAATCCCGAGGAGCTATCATTCTTGTTTGGTGGGAAGATAGTGCACCTCGAGAGGAGAAAATTTTGTTTTATAACCGGCTTGAGATATGCTGATGTGGAAGATGTACGCGATGGTTCCAATAGGCTGATTGGTAAGTACGACATGCGGGGGAGGATGAGTATGCAGCAGCTGCTTGAAGCATGCAATACCTGCTCCAATATGGAGGACCAGGTTAAGCTTGTTGTTGCCTATTTGGTCGAGGGTCTACTGTTTGCCAAACATAAGAGAACAGCCATTGACCTGAACGTCCTGGCCCTCGTGGACGACGTGGACTCTTTTAATAATGTTGCTTGGGGATCCTTGAGCTGGAAATTCTTGGTGTGGAAACTCAAGGATTTCGTAGGAAAAAAGCAACAAGGTTTGGAAAAGGCCTACTCCATCCACGGGGTCTATGATGTGGTTTCCATATTTGCTATGGAAACCATTCCAGAATTTGCCAAGGTTAGGGTGGTGAGGATTGCCAATCAGCCTGTTGGGCGGATCCTTAACTGGCAAATGGGCAAAAAGGGTTCGTACACCGCTCTGATGTCAACAGTGTTTGATCAGGTAATAATATTATTTTGATACTAGTTTACCATTGGTCGTTTGATATGAATTGCATTAGAATTACTATTTGGTACTTTTATTAACGTTCATATGATGTATCTTCCTTTGATCAGTGATTAAATGCCAAACCGATTAGGCTGACGAGTGCGGAAGCAATTCAGCCTAATCTACAAGGCAATCCCATTGCTGAGGATGGTGAAGTGGGAGTTCAAACTCATGATGGGGCAATGCCAGAATATCCAAACTTTGAACCACAACCGTTGGCTGCTCAACACCCCTTGCCTACATCCCACTATGAACCATCTATTACGTAAAAAAAATTGGCATTTTAATCAGTATTCACAATTCGTTTTGTGTTTATACAATTGTATTTGTTCTTGTACGTATCATATTAGTTAAATTCAGTTTTACGACGATTTGAAGGACATATTGTAGGTTATTGAAAGACATGAAGCAATGGAGAAATAAATGGAAAGCATGCGGCAAATAAACCTGCAATTTGAAAGCAGACTTGAAGAACGATAGCAACAGATCCAGTTAAATGAGAGCACTATTCAAGCGCAAAATGATCTGTTGCAAGCATATGAACAAAGCTTTGAAGCTCAGGAGGCTAAGATTCAGGAGCTTTCATACCGATTGCCGCATGTCCCAACTTCCCATCATTCTCCATCACCTTCATCTCCTCCATCCCCTGTTGAAACTCCACAGCAAGCAATTATTATTTCTCCTCCACATAATGTGTAAGACACCACGGATCTTTGTTATTGTCCTAATTCAGTGAGTATGTTTTCATGCATGTTAAAGTTCATTCACTTTGATATTTGTTCTGCTAACCCAGGGATGAGGGAAATGTCTTCAAGCAACCAATGTCAACAAATTTGGATGACGATGCTTGCTTGGTGACAGTGTCCAAGACACTATGGGAATTGGGAAAACAGAAGAGGGACCCCAAGCCAAACCCCAAATATAAAGGTGATGAATAGACTGCTGAGGGTAAGAGAAAACGGCCAAGGACGATGGCTTCTCTACCAGAACTGGTTCTGCCCTTAGATCCATTCCAACCTCCCTCCAAAGAACAACAAAAAGAGTTTAAAGATTTTTACAAAAGTTTCCATGCAAAGGTTAAGAAGTGAGTGTGTAATAAAACTATGCATTTTGATAATCAGTACGGAAATGTTTCCAAATTGCAATTTTCACATGGGATGCATATATATCATGCTTTTTATTGCATATTATAGACATTCGAAGACTCCCCTCTAGTTACCTAAGGATTGACGAATGGATTTCACTGTTTTGACTGCCAGTACGGGTCAGTTTTGGTATCGGTTGAAAAACAACAACATCTAGCGTACGGATGAGGTATGTTTCCCTCATGATCCATTTGGTGTGTGATTGCTGTAAGTGGATTCCATTATTTTTTGTTGGAGTGTCAGCTGATTAGTGGAGAATGATCAATCATACACCGTGTATGATAGGCTTCAAGGGTGTGCAATCAACTTGTATAGTTGTGTTTCAAGTAAAAGCTGGTGTATGATCAATCATACATCGTGTATGATAGGTTTTAATGCTGTAAAATCAATTTTTGTAAGTGTGTGTTAAGAAATTAGTGGTGTATGATCAATCATACACTGTGTACGATGGGTTTTAGTGGCATGAAATGAACTTGTACCGGTGTGATTCAAGTAATTAGTGGTGTATGATCAATCATAAACCGTGTATGATTGGTTTAAATGGTATGAAATCATTCTCCATTGGTGTGTTTTATGTCATAAATGGTGTATGATCAACCATATACCGTGTATGATAGGTTTGAATGGTGTAAAATTAATTTGTGTAAGTGTGTGTTAAATAAACAGTGGCGTATGATTAATCATACACCATATATGACAGGTTTTAATGGTGTAAAATCAACTTATTTTAGTGTGTGTTAAGTAAACAATGGTGTATGATTGATCATACACCGTGTATGATGGGTTTTAGTGCTGTGAAATGAACATGTACAAGTGTATTTCAAGTAATTAGTGGTGTGTGATCAACCATACACCGTGTATGATAGGTTTTAATGGTGTGAAATGAACTTGTACGAGTGTAATTCAAGTAATTAGTGGTGTATGACAAATCATACACCGTGTATAATTGGTTTAAATGGTGTGAAATCATTCTCTGTTGCTCTGTTTTAAGTCATAAATGGTGTATGATCAATCATACACTGTGTACGATTGGTTTAAATGGTGGGAAATCATTCTCGGTTGGTGTGCTTTATGTCATAAATGGTGTATGATCAACCATACACCGTGTATGATAGGTTTTAATGGTATAAAATCAATTTGTTCAAGTGTATATTAAGTAAACAGTGGTGCAAGATTAATCATAGACCGTGTATGATAGGTTTTAATGGTGTAAAATCAACTTATTTTAGTGCATGTTAAGTAAACAGTGGTGTATGATTGATCATACACCGTGTATGATGGGTTTTAATGGTGTGAAAAGAACTTGTACATGTATAATTCAAGTAATTAGTGGTGCATGATCAACCATACACCATGTATTATGGGTTTTAATGGTGTGAAATGAACTTGTACAGTTGTAATTCAAGTAATTAGTGGTATATGATCAATCATACACCGTGTATGATTGATTTAAATGGTGTGAAGTCATTCTTTGTTGCTCTGTTTTAAGTCATAAATGGAGTATGATCAATTATACATCGTGTATGATTGGTTTAAATGGTATGAAATCATTCTCTGTTGGTGTGTTTTATGTCATAAATGGTGTATGATCAACCATAGACCATGTATGATAGGTTTTAATGCTGCAAAATCAATTTCTGTAAGTGTGTGTTAAGTAAACAGTGGTGTATGATAAATCATACACCGTGCATTATAGGTTTTAATGGTGTAAAATCAACTTATTTTATTGTGTTTTAAATAAACAGTGGTGTATAATTGATCATACACCGTGTATGATGGGTTTTAATGGTGTGAAATGAACTTATATAGGTGGAGTTCAAGTAATTAGTGGTGTATGATCAACCATACACCATGTATAATGGGTTTTAATAGTGTGAAATGAAATTGTACAAGTGCAATTCAAGTAATTAGTGGTGTATGATCAATCATACACCGTTTATGATTGGTTTAAATGGTGTGAAATCATTCTCTGTTGCTCTGTTTTAAGTCATAAATGGTGTATGATCAATCATACACCGTATATGATTGGTTTAAATGGTGTGAAATCATTCTTTGATGGTGTTTTTTACGTCATAAATGGTGTACGATCAACTATACACTGTGTAAGATAGGTTTTAATAGTGTCAAATCAATTTGTGTACGGGTGTGCTAAGTAAACAATGGTGTATGATAGGTTTTAATCGTGTAAAATCAACTTATTTTTGTGTGTGTGTAGTAAACAGTGGTGTATGATTGATCATACACCACGTATGATGGGTTTTAATGGTGTGAAATGAAATTGTACAGGTGTAATTCAACTAATTAGTTGTGTATGATCAACCATACACTGTGTATGATAGGTTTTAATGGTGTGAAATCAACTTGTACAGGTGTAATTCAAGTAATTAGTGGTGTATGATCAATAATACACTGTGTATGATTGGTTTAAATGGTGTGAAATCATTCTCTGTTGCTCTATTTTAAGTCATAAATGGTGTATGATCAATCATGCACCATGTATATTTGGTTTAAATGGTGTGAAATCAATCTCTGTGGTGGGTTTTACGTCATAAATGGTGTATGATCAACCGTACACCATGTATGATAGGTTTTAATGATGTAAAATCAATTGTGCAAGTGTGTGTTAAGTAAACAGTGATGTACGATTAATCATACACTGTGTATGATAGGTTTTAATGGTGTAAAATCAACATGTTTTAGTGTGTGTTAAGTAAACAGTGGTGTATGACTGATCATACCCCGTGTATTATGGATTTTAATGGTGTGAAATGATCTTGTACAGGTGTAATTCAAATAATTTGTGGTGTGTGATCAACCATACACCGTGTATGATTGGTTTTAATGGTGCGTACAGGTGTAATTCAAGTAATCAGTGTTGTATGATAAATCATACACCGTGAATGATTGGTTTAAATGGTTTGAAATCATTCTCTGTTGCTCTATTTTAAGTCGTAAATGGTGTATTATCAACCATACACTGTGTATGATTGGCTTAAATGGTGTGAAATCATTCTCTGTTGCTGTGTTTTATGTCATAAATGGTGTGTGATCATTCATACACCGTGTATGATAGGTTTTAATGGTGTAAAATCAACTTATTTTAGTGTGTGTTAAGTAAACAGTGGTGTATGATAGATCACACACTGTGTATGATCGATTTTAATGGTGTGATTTGAACTTGTATAGGCGTAATTCAACTAATTAGTGGGGTAAGATCAATCATACATCGTGTATGATGGGTGTTAATGGTGTGAAATGAACTTGTACAGGTGTAATTCAAGTAATTAATGGTGTACGATCAATTATACACCATGTATTATTGGTTTAAATGGTGTGAAATCATTCTCTGTTTCTCTGTTTTAAGTTATAAATGGTGTATGATCAATCATACACCGTGTATGATTGGTTTAAATGGTGTGAAATCATTCTCTGTTGGTGTATTTTATGTCATAAATGGTGTATGATCAACCATACACCGTGTGTGATAAGTTTTAATGGTGTAAAATCAATTTGTGTAAGTGTGTGTTAAGTAAACGGTGGCGTATGATTAATCATACAGCATGTATGTTCGGTTTTAATGGTGTATAATCAACTTATTTTAGTGTGTGTAAAGTAAACAGTGGTGTATGATTGATCATACACTGTTTATGGTGGGTTTTAATGGTGTGAAATGAACTTGTACAGGTGTAATTCAAATAATTAGTGTATGATCAACCATACACCATGTATGATGTGTTTTAATGGTGTGAAATGAACTTGTACATGTGTAATTCAAGTAATTAGTGATGTATGATCAATCATATACTGTGTGTGATTAGTTTAAATGGGGTGAAATCATTCTCTGCTGCTCTGTTTTAAATCATAAATGGTGTATGATCAATCGTACACTGTGCATAATTGGTTTTAGTGGTGTGAAATCATTCTCTGTTGGTGTGTTTTATGTCCTAAATGGTGTATGATAAACGATACATCGTGTATGATAGGTTTTAATGGTGTAAAATCAATTTGTGTAAGTGTGTGTTAGGTAAATAGTGGTGTATAATTAATCATGCACCGATAGATTTTAATGGTGTAAAATCAACTTATTTTAGTGAGTGTTATGTAAACTGTGGTGTATGATTGATTATACATCATGTATGATTTATTTTATTGGTGTGAAATGAACTTGTACAGGTGTAATTCATGTAATTTGTGGTGTTTGATCAACCATACACCGTGTATGATGGGTTTTAATTGTATGAAATGAACTTGTACAGGTGTAATTCAAGTAATTAGTGGTGTATGTTCAATCATACACTGTGCATGATTGGTTTAAATGGTGTTAAATCATTCTTTGTTAGTGTGTTTTGTGTCGTAAATGGTGTATATCATACACCATGTATGATAGGTTTTAATGGTGTAAAATCAATTTGTGTAAGTGTTTTTCAAGTAATTAGTAGTGTAGGATCAATCATACACCGTGTATACTAGGTTTTAATGGTGTGTAATCATGTTGTGTTGGTGTGTTTTGAGTCACTAATGGTATATGATTGATCATTTTGCAGGAAATGGACATCATAATATATAGTATGATGCAGAAGAAGCACATATTGCCAGATAATTTTGGTACGAGGGCAACATGTTCAAACACAATCATGGCTTCTATGTTGCGATCTATTTTCCTTGGTGTGCAGAACAGTGAAATAAAAATTGAAACAACTTTTGATGATTGGGATTCGTTGATAATCAAGTTTCTTGTAGGGGACGACAAATATGGGGTACGATGCCATGAAGTTTACAGGGTATACATGCCCGTCAATCAAACTGATCACCATTGGTTCCTTGCTGCCTTCCATTTGAATGAATGGCGGATAGAGGTTTTTAATTCTTTGTACTCTGTAGCAGCAAAGGGATCAAGGTTAGAGCATGTGGAGCCAATTGCAATATTACTTCCATATGCTCTTGAGAAGGTTGAATTTTGGGACTTTAGGAAGGAGCTGCCTGAATTCAGAGGCAAACATTTCTAAATCACCTACGAACCGGATTCATGCCCACAACAAATGGAGTATGACATATATTCCCTTGTATATTATTGATTATTCAATTGAAAAAATTAGTAATTATGTTGCAATGAAGCCTCATATCCTATTATGTCATCTGTTTTATATTGAACTAAAGGTCAGATTGTGGCATATTTATCTTAAAGTTTATTAAATTTTTGCTTACAAATGGACTCAACATCTCTCAATGCACACAAGGGCAAATGGAGAAGTTGCGGATGAATGCCTGTGTATACTTGTACAATCATGGAAGAAAGAAACAGATGAAAATGTATACAAGTGAATAAATTATGTGACGTGTATATGATGTGTATATGTTATTGTATATTACCATAGGATTTACGTTGTAATAATTGTACTATGTGAAATAATCACTTTCACATGTATTGGTTAGTGAATTTGTTGAGGTTATTATAGATATTTGTTCCATTACATGTACTCAGTACAGTACATGGTATACTTGCTTTAGATTTGTACCGAGTGTAAATAGCGTCATTATTGGAAGTATGTATTTTATCCAATAAAGTACAAAATTGATTTTACTTTACCAGCTTTCAATCGTTCACTTTCTCTCATCCATTTTCCCTTCTCAGAAGATCTCATCAGCCATTCCATAGCTCAAACCAGAACTCACTTATTCGTTCCAGATAAGATTCGTGGCCCAACATGACAGCAAATATAAGGACATGATGCTCACTGGAAGATTTACAATTTGTGACAGGGCATCATGACCTCATTACATCAGCACAAAATTTTACACCACTAAAACTTATCATACACCGTATATGATTGATCATACACCACTAATTACTTGAAATACACCTATACAAGTTCATTTCACACCATTTAAACATATCATACAGGGTGTATGATTGATTACACACCACCAATTACTTAAAACACACTTACACAAGTTGAATTTACACCATTAAAACCTATCATACGACTATTTACTTAAAACACATTAATACAAGTTTATTTCACACTATTTAAACCTATCATACACGGTGTAAGATGGTTCATACACCACTAATTACTTAAAACACACTTACACAAATTGATTTTACACCATTAAAACTTATCATATATGGTGTATAATTGATCATATACCACTAATTACTTCAAAAACACCGGCACAAATTGATTTTGCACTAATAAAACCTATCATACACTATGTACGATTGATCATACAACACTAATTACTTGAAACACAGTAATACAAGTTCATTTCATACCATTAAAACCTATCATACACGGTGTATGATGGTTCATACACCACTAATTACTTAAAACACACTTATACAAATTAATTTTACACCATTTAAACCTATCATACAGGGTATATGATGGTTCATATACCACTAATTACTTAAAACACACTTACACAAATTGATTTTACACCATTAAAACCTATCATACACACACGGTGTATGATTGATCTTACACCACAAATTACTTCAAAAACACCTACACAAATTGATTTTATACCATTAAAACCTATCATACACCATATATGATTGATCATATACCACTAATTACTTGAAACACAGTAATACAAGTTCATTTCACACCACTAATTACTAAAACACACTTCCACAAGTTGATTTTACATCATTAAAACCTATCATACACGGTTTATGATTGATCACGCACCACTTATTACTTCAAGAACACCTATACAAATTGATTTTACACCATTTAAGCCTATCATACACCGTGTATAATTGATCATATGACACTAATGACTTGAAACACATTAATACAAGTTTATTTCACACCATTTAAACACATCATACACGGCGTATGATTGATCATACACCACTACATACTTCTGACACATTAAAATAAGTTGATTTCACACCATTTAAGCCTATCATACACCATATATAATTAATCATACACCACTAATTACTTAAAACACACTTACACAAGTTGATTTTATACCATTAAAATCTATCATACACGGTGTATGATTGATCATACACCACTAGTTTCTTAAAATACACCTATACAAGTTGACTTCACAAAACTAATGATACTTGCTTGGAATCACAGTGCCACCAGCATATTATGCGCATATGGCATCATTCCGAGCACGTTACTATGTTGAAGAGGATGCAAATGAAAGTGGTTTCTAACAATGGTGGTTGTGGGCCAGTGACAGCTGAGAGGTAGCCAGAGGTGCGGGCACTTCCACAGATCAAGGAGAGTGTCAAGGATGTGATGTTTTACAGCTGAAGATAATCGATTCCTCAGCCGTTTTATTTTGATTTTTGGGACATGCAACATTGTATTGTATGTGTGGCGCGGGTGGGCTCCTCAGTTCTGTAATAAATCTCAACTGTTGATTGTGGGTCACAAACCAGAAAAAAAAACTCTTGTCGCAACTCCGAATCTCTTCTCATCCAACCCATCAATATTCACCATTGGTTTGTGATCCATAATCAAAGGCTAAGATGTAGTACAGAACTGAGGAACCCACCCGCGCCTCACAGACAACACAATGTTGAGACCGATAAGTGGATGCTTGGCTTCCTGGCCAACTCCTCCATTTAGAGGCAAAATCATAACCGTGGGAGGAGGGGTAGGATATAGTAGGTGGTAACTGAGGTCATTAAATGTCCTGCTTGAGTGCCAATTATGATCCCCGCACTTTCAGTATTAAAACCCCAACTACCCCAACCGGTTCTCCTTCTTCTAAAGCAGTCATAAATGTCAATATGTTATGGATAATACACAACTGTCATTAACAATGCATGTCTATTAATAGTACATAATTTCACCGATATTAACAGCAATTACATTGTAAAAAAAAGATCAATGTAAGTTAATTCGGAGGAGGGACATGATAAGAATCATCGATAGTGTTTGTGGACGTGCCTTCTCCACTCGAGTGCAAAGCAATTGAATTTTTACAAGTTGATCGATTGTGCCTGTGTTCCTTGCATCGACTGCACTTTTGCGGTACATGTTCCTCGCCAACGGAAGGAATCCTCCTCTTCCTCCTCCCGGAAGAGGTTCGAACATCGGATGGAAGAAGATTGATTTCTGATATGATATGAGGGATCGACCAGTCACTTATGTGCGGCATCGGGTACACAATGCTTCTGTACGACTCGTACGAATAATATCTTGAATAATATGGCGAGCATAAGTCGTACAGACCATATAGACCGTGTCTTACAACCGCCAAAGCATGTTCACATGGAAGCTGCTCCAGCTGAAACTTGCCACAGCTACATGTCCAAAGGGACAGATCAATCCAAAAATTCTTATCCCCATCAATGACATCGAAGTTATACTCATCTGCTCGCAAAATCTGCATTGCATAATTACTTGAAACACATTTATAAAAGTTGATTTTACCCATTATACTAAGAAAAACTTGAAAAAAAATATATGCAAACGTTGATTTTACACCATTTAAACTCATCATATACCGTGTATGATTGATCATACACCTCTAATTACTTGAAACACACCTATACAAGTTGATTTCACACCATTAAAACGTATCATACACCGTGTATGATTGATCATACACCTATAATTACTTGAAACACACCTACACAAGTTGATTTCACATCATTAAAATGTATCATACACCGTGTATGATCGATCCTACACCTATAATTACTTGAAACACATCTACACAAGTTGATTTCACACCGTTAAAACCTATCATACACCTATAATTACTTGAAACACTCCTATACAAGTTGAGTTCACACCATTATAACGTATTATACAACGTGTATGATTGATTATAGACCTATAATTACTTAAAACACACCTACACAAGCTGAATTCACACTATTAAAACGTATCATACACCACTTATTACTTGAAACACATATTTACAAATTGATTTCACACCGTTAAAACCTATCATACACCGTGTATGATTGATCATACACCCTTAATTTCTTGAAACACACCTACACAAGTTGATTTCACACCATTAAAGTGCATCATACACCTCTAATTACTTGAAACATATCTATACAAGTTGATTTCACATTGTTAAAACGTATCATACACAGTGTATGATTGATCATACACCACTTATTACTTGAAACGCATCTTTACAAGTTGATTTCACACTGTTAAAACCTATCGTATACCATGTATGATTGATCATATACCTCTAATTACTTGAAACACACCTACACAAATTGATTTCACACCATTAAAATGTATCATACACCATGTATGATTGATCATATACCTCTAATTACTTGAAACACACCTACACAAGTTAATTTCACACTATTAAACCCTATCATACACCGTGTATGATTGATCATACACCTATAATTACTTGAAACACATTTACAGAAGTTAATTTCACACCATTAAAATGTATCATATATCATGTATGATCGGTCATACACCTCTAATTACTTGAAACACACCTACACAAGTTGATGAATCATAAAGGGTTTACCTTAATCACATACTTCCTTTAAAACACAATTAAGCGAAACCCTTGATGAATCATCATCAGTCGGTGAAGCTGAGCATAGGTAATTAGCAAGTCTCCACTTAGCAGTAAAATGGTCGAGGAACCGATTATATTCAACAGTAAAACATCACATCCTTGACATTCTTCTTGATTTGTGGAAGTTCCTGCACCTACCCCAACTACCCAAGCCGGTCATTCTCCTCCATTTAAAACAATTTCATTGATAATACACAATCTCACACCAGTCAATGTGTTATAGATAATACAAAGTTTTCATTAATAATGCACGCATATTAATAGTAAACAATTTCATTGATATTAATAGCAATTACATTGAAAAAAAAAAGGATCGCCGATGGAAGGGTTTGGAAGGTTGGTTGATGCGCGAAAGAAGGACAGTACACAACTATAATGAATAATGTACATGAGTAAATAAATGTACAATATCGTCACCGATAGTAGCAAAAAAAATTTATACATTTGAAGAATGTAACTTAATTTGGAGGAGGGACCTGAGAAGAAGGATCGCCGGAGTTTGATGAGGTGCCTTTGCCACTAAAACGCAGAGCAATTGGATTCTTGCTCGTGGATTGATTATGCCCTTGTTCCTTGCACCGACTGCACCTTTAAGTAACAAGCTCTTCACGGATAGACAGAATCCTCCTCTTCCGCCTCCTCCCAAAAGAGGTTCGCACATCGGGTGGAAGAAGATTCATGTCAGTTATATCATGCGGGATACGCCAGTCACTTATGTGCGGCATCGAGTAGACGACACCTCTCTACGACTCGTACCAATTTTATGTACTGTAGTACGGCGAGCATAAGTCGTACAGAACATAAGGACTGTGCCTTACGACGGCTAATGCATGCTCACGAGGAAGCTGCTCAAGCTGAAACTTGCAGCAGGTACATGTCCAAAGCGACATATCTACGCAAAAATTCTTCTCCCCATAGATGACATAGAAAGTATAATAATTAGCTCGCAAAATCTGCACTGCCAAAAGGATAGACAAACGCGTCAAACAATCATGGTGCAATATATATATATATGTAAAAAAATAAATTAAACAAAAAACCAACAAAACATGCATAAATCACCAATAAACGTCCAAGGATTATTTGATTTGCACAGTAACGAGTTGATTTTACACCCTTAAAACGTATCATACAAACATACACCACGAAATGCTTGAAGCGCGCCAAAATAAGCGGATTTCACACCGTTTCGAACTTGTAACATACCAAAACAGGTAGGTTAAACAATCATACATTGCATACCATTAAAACCTGCCTTACACCCCTAAGTACTTCAAACACGCTATAAACATGCTTTGTAGCAGGGATTAAACATGACAGTATGTACACCGGTGCAAGCTTCAGCCTTGGCTCTTCTGTCATGAAACCGCTTCTACAACAGTGGCCTAAACTCATCAACGAGGGCAGTAATTGGATAGTCACCCACCTTGACCAATACAACATTCATGGATTCCGAAATGTTTGTTGTCATTATGTTGTACCGACGACAAGGGGAGTGAGAACGAGTCCACTTGTCTAGTCCCACAGCTTCGAAGTAATCTTTAGCCCCGGGTACGACAAAACATAAACTGAAAAACAAACTATGGAACTCTTGAATGGTGTATGCTTTAGCTGCTTGGTAGTAGTACTGATCCAATTGCTTCGTTTTGCTTTTGAATTTGGTCTTCAAGTTGTTCGGCAAATGGTACATGCACAGCTCGTGAAATGTGCTAGGGAAAACTTTTTCCACCGCGCGTTGGATGCTTCGATGTCTATCAGATACAATGACATGGCCAATAGGTAGCCCAATGACTTCCTTCAACTTGATGATAAACTAATGCCACGATGCATCATTCCCTGAATCACCGATACCGACAGCAATCGAGAAAATTTGCTGGTTGGCATTGTGGCAAACGGCTATGAACGAAACACCCCGGTATTTTCCCTTCAAATGTGTTGCATCAATGCTCACAACAGGCCGGCAAAACCGGTACCCTTTCAGTGAAGCATCAAACACAACGAAGAGGTACTGAAATCTGCTTTCGTCATCTGTCTGTAAATAAAATGCGGTACCAGGGTTAGTCAGTTAGAGGCCATATAGATAAGTAGGCAAGAATGCATATGACTCTTCGGCGATACCCAATCTAATATTGTCGTATGGAAACTCTCTCGTCCTCCATGCAACACTGTAGCTGATCTCGACACTGTAGCAACTACGGATGTCATTTATGACATCCTGTGGCTTGAACACTCTTCTGAGGTTGACAAGCTTCTTGCGGACACATTCCTCGACGACCCAACCGGTTGCCTGCTTGTGTCTAACAGTGGTGAGATCGGTAGGGTAGTTATGGTTCTTTTCTACTTTTGTAACCATTCAGTAGCCACCATTAGCTACACACATAACTCGAACCCTCCATGTGCAACCCTCTTGCGCGCAGGGAACAATCGTTAAGGATTTGTTAGACTTGTGGCTCCTGAATTCAAATTTTTTCCTACGCGCAATTACTGCTAGTTTAGTCAATAAGTCCCTCTTCGTCTTAAATATTTGATTCACTTCAACATCCTCGACCATCCTACCCTGCCTATATACCCCGTCAATCCAGCTTCTCTCATCACCGGAGCCAGCATCATCATCATAACAAGGATCACCAGCAGCTTGGATGTCGGGGTGGACATTCGGTTGACCGTTGGGTTTCGCATTTCGTTCCACTGCAGGTTCAACAATCAGAGCGTCTTCAGGGGAAATATTCTGAGGCTCGTAAGTGTGCCCGTCTGGAGGTGATGCATTAGGTGTAGTTGGTTGCACATGAGATAAACTGATATTGTCCAAATTGTCCCTTGCACTTTGATTGGAATTTTCCCAATCTCCACCTACTGCTGTTGTCGCAACCGTCGTAGTAGGCATGTCCAAATCGATTTCAAATGCATCTCCGTGGGCTGCTTCTTCCATCCCAGTGTTCATAAATCCACCAAAAGTCTCAGGCACCTCAGAGTCTGAACCGTCACTGTTCTCGTCACCATCAGGAATTGTTTGAATGGGAGTCCGTTGCCAATCGAAGCAAGGATTCCTGTCACCGGATGACTCAATAATTACGATCAAGGTATGCTTCGCCCTATCTTCCTTGGCCAGTGCCTTCCAAAACATAACTGACCTATCATTGATGACATCGTACAAGGGCACGGCTGAAACGCCAGTAAGAAATTGAAAATGCATCTTTGAACCCGCATCCACCTGAGCACCAATCACCTCCGCCACAGTCCTTTGCAAACCAGCGAAGTCAGTCTTCTCATCCACTAAAAAATAACCCAATTTTCGACCAACGTACTCTGCCCTCTCCTTCAAGTGGCCACCGTACAGAACACATGCAATAGCAACATCACCAATTAATGTGAACAAGAAAATAACATGATATCAGAGAACTAATGACATGAAACACACTAGGGTGGAATGGAATAACAGCATTGAAACCACTCATGCGCCGTGTATGATTGGTTTAAAACCATTATTGACTTGAAACAACCAACTAACCGCGATAATACACCAATAACACCTAACATAAACGGTGTATGTTTAAAGATAGAAAGCTAAAAACCTGAAACACACCAACGCATATGATTTTACAGAATTTAAATCGATCATACCCGGCGTATGATTAATCATACACCACTAACTACACACCAACGCAGCGTGGCATTACACCACTTTAATAAATTATACACGATGTATGATTTGCGTTACAACCAAAAACAAGTTCATCATAGACCTTTTAAAGCTATCATACACGGTGTATGGTTAAACATACCCCATTCTATACTTGAAAGACACCAAAACAAGTTCATCACACACCTTTTAAAGCTATCATACACGGTGTATGGTTAAACATACCCCATTCTATACTTGAAAGACACAAAAACAAGTTCATCACACACCTTTTAAAGCTATCACACACGGTGTATGGTTAAGCATACCCCACTTTATACATGAAAGACACCAAACCGAGTTCATCACACACAATTTAAAGCTATCATATATGGTGTATGGTTAAACACACCCCATTCTATACTTGAAAGACACCAAAACAAGTTCATCACACACCTTTTAAAGCTATCGTACACGGCGTATGGTTAAGCATACCCCATTCCATACATGAAAGACACCAAAACGAGTTCATCATACACCTTTTAAAGCTATCATACATGGTGTATGGTTAAACATACCCCATTCTATACTTGAAAGACACCAAAACAAGTTCATCACATACCTTTTAAAGCTACCATACACGGTGTATGGTTAAGCATACCCCATTTTATACATGAAAGACACCAAACCAAGTTCATCACACACCATTTAAAGCTATCATACACGGTGTATGGTCAAACACACCCCATTCTATACTTAAAAGACACCAAGTTCATCACACACCTTTTAAAGCTATCATACACGGTATATGGTTAAGCATACCCCATTCCATACATGAAAGACACCAAAATGAGTTCATCATACACCTTTTAAAGTTATCCTTCACGGTGTATTATTAAACATACCCCATTCTGTACTTGAAAGACACAAAAACAAGTTACATTTTACATCATTAAAAGCTACCATACACGGTGTATGGTTAAACATACCTCATTCTATACTTGAAAGTTCCCAAAACAAGTTCATTTTACACCATACGACAAGGATCCAATAACTACCATTTCAACAAATGAACATTTTACCTTCAGTGTCTGATTTGACAACCGTAATGTTTGTAATGACTCGATCTTCGAACCATCGCAATGCCGCAATGCCACAATGCTTCAAACACGATCTTACCAGGCCTTCTTCTTCTTCTTCTGAGGGCCCAAAGTAGGAGAACGACGCACGCAAGACGAAAAAAATGGAGCTTGGGGAATTCGGAATGAGAGAAAAAGAACAAAGAAGTGAGAATGAGAGGCAAGCTGAAAGGGCGAGTAAAACGGGCGGGAAGTAAGAAGGGAGGGAGAGGATGAGAAGCAAATTACATAATATAAAGTAAAAATATGTCCTTTTGCACTAAATGAGGAGAGAGATAATAGCTTGCCAAACCTGTTGCATTAAATGAAGAGAGAGAAGGGGAGAGAGATAGTGAACAGGTGGGGGGTTGAAGTGGGAGGAATAATTTTGTCAAAAAGGGTATATTTAATGTTAATGGGGTTGGAAAAAAAAATGGAAGGGCTGGGGATTATTCCATACGATTTCCTTTTAAAAAAATGAGGGAGTAAAGACCTAATAACCAGAGTATAAATCCCTCAAAATGGCACCCCTAAATTTGTGATTTAAGGTTTAACAAAGATAGAAATTTTAAAAGCCAAAACAAAATCAGGTACGACCACCAACATCAAAATGAACTTCTCAAAGACACACCCAAAATCTCAAATTCGAATTTTGGGGTTAAGATAGCAGAATCAAACCCCAAGAACGGGACAATCACTCACTTAAACAGCTAAAAACCCACATTTTCTTCAAATATCATCCCCAAACATGTGATTTAAGGTACCATAAAATGAAAAACCCTAGAAATCTAAAAACAAAAGTGAAAAGTCAATTTAAAAGCAATACCTTGAAATGATGGGGTACCAAGTAGTTCAAGGAGTTGAGAGGAAGAAGGAAAACCCGAGAAACGAGCAAAACGAAGAAGATCGAGGAAGAAGGATACGGGAATTCAAAATGTAAAGAGACAAAGGGGTCCAAACAAAATCCAACGGTTGAAATTTATGTCAAAGGTTAAACGAAAGCATTTTATATTGGGGGAAGGGAAAAAGAAGCAGCTGATCACACACCCCAAAAAAAAAAAAAAAATCAAAAAAAAAAAAGAAGCAAACAAACAAACAAACAACGGCAAACCAACCAAAAACATGTTTCGATATAAAATCCGAGAATTGCACGAATAGGGCTGCCCGCCCGGTTTTCAAGTGAGGGAGCCATAAGTACTAGAAAAGAAGTTATAAGTCATATAATTATTAGAGGGTTGATTTCATGCCTACTATTACTGAAAAGGAAGTAACACATGGGGGCTGAGTTACATGCCAATTAGTACTAAGTGGAGTTACAAATTATGCTAGTGCTAAAAAGGAAGTTATAAGTTGTATAAGTACTAGGGATAGGTTATACACCTACTAACATTGAAAAGGGAGTTATAAGTTGTATAATTACTACAGGTTGAGTTACATGCCTATTAGGACTAAAGGGGACTTATAGGTTATATTACTACTAAAAATGGAGTTGTAAGTCACATAAGTACTGGGGGCTGATTTACATGTCTATTAGTACTGAAATGGGAGTTATAAGTCATATAAATATTGGGGGCTGAGTAAAATGCCTACTAGTACTAAAGGGGAGTTATAAATTATACTAGTACTAAAAAGAGAGTTATAAGTATAGGGGGCCAAGTTACATGTCCAAGAGTACTAAAAGGGAGTCATAAGTTGTATAAGTACTAAAAGAATAAAATCCCCAATCCCAACGAGTGAGGTTAAATGCCTTGCTCTGAAGCGAATGGAGTTATTGTTAGGAATAATACCCTAAAAATCCATAATTGTCCTGGAAATGTGATTTTATCAATGAGTAAAATTGAAGTGCCAGTCGTTTTCTTATTAATTTGTGTAAGTGAGCATACATATTGCATGTAATTTTCTTTTAAGTATCGTCCATGAGATGGATAAAGTCCTCACATTACATTTCACATGTTTAATCTAAGTGGATAACGAGATTAAGTCATAGATAGACTTGGAACAAATGCTATGAAATGTTATTTGAATAACTCATGGTTGATTATGAGCTTAGGCAACTTGTTTGTTAGGACCATGACCTAACACTTTACATGACTTGTCTTGGTCATGTAGATGGTGATCCAAAAGTGTTAGGTTGGTGTATTTAATAAGATTGACACATTGCGTTGGGCCATGTGAGTTGCTTGTTTCTAGACTACTATTGGAGATGAGTGATTCATGTTATACTATTTGAACGATGACTCTAAATCCTGAGAGTATTCTGGACTTGTGTATGGAATGTTAGTTACTTTGGGCTACTATATGTAAGGTCTAAATAAATGACTGAATTCCCACATATTGGGCAGCGGCATGAAGTGTGACAAGGATCAAATATTTAATAGGAAATCTACAGTCTCTTATGAAATACAAATGTCCCCTTAGTGGATTCATGAGTGTTTGAATGGTTCGGAAACTTCGGCCAAAGTGTTCTGGGTGTTTGACATTTGGAATTTATACTACGAATATGTTCAAGTATAAATGAATTATTCAATGAATGATGAGTTGGTAACTAATGGAGAAGCTGTGAGAAGGATAATGGTAGTGGTTATATTTATTCTTTGTCGTGGACATCTAATGGAGGAGTTGCTGTTATCAATACAGTCAACTTGGGAAAATCGAATAAACGATTTAAGTTCAGAGTACAGTGGGATTTATTTAGTGGAATTAAGTCTTAGTAAATGGTAATTAAATTTTATCATGAGATGGTAACTAATTTAATCCATTTGGAGCTAGGTTTAAATTATCCCTAAGGTTCCTACGCAAGCCTCTATATTATTGTCATCGGAAAAGTATTAAAAAAATTTATGAGATGAGTAAATTTAATTTTGTCAAACATTATCCATGAGATGAATAAAAGTTAAAAATTATAAAATAAAATAGTTTTGAAAATTAAAATTCATAAGATGAATTTTTACATGAGCCTTGCAAAGACAACCAATCAGAGCGCTGGGCTGCCCAGGGGAGAGATCTGCGTGCCCTAGTGTCGACCAATAGGCATGTGACATGTGGCACGCGTTTTGAATTAAAAAGTCATGTGATTTGGAACTGTGATAAAACGCGTCATTTTATGTGTTCTTTACATGAAATGCTACGTTTCGCTTTGTACTAGTGAATCCCACAACAAATTAATTGCTTGTTTCGCTCCGGTACACTATTATAAATAGAGGTATCTATTCCATAGGTTTGGCCTTCAATTTAGAGCTTAAAATTAAAGGTTTCTGAAACTTTCAACTTGCGGAGACCTAGGGCAAGAGAAAAATTTATTTTGAAATTTTTTTTTTCAAGTTTAATATTTTTCGGAGCCCACTTTCCGAGCGTTTCGAGATCATTGCGTAGAAGACCATTGGGTCTCGTTTTCTCTCCTCACTTAGAGTTCGTTACTATTCTTGGAGTTTTATTATTCTGATATTCTTTATTTTTGGAGCAATTACAGGTATTTTTCTTTCCTTCTTTTTTAGTTTTCACTTTTCTATTTATTTACTATTTTTCTTATTATGCCTGTTTAAGTTTATGTTATTGTTATGAATGTATTAGACTAGAGGCTTATAGATTTACATTAGGAATTAAAACCTGTAGATTTAAAATTAGAAATTTTAAATCAACCCTAGGTTTAAAATTAAGAGTTTTAGACCTTTCACTGCGTTAATTTAATTAGATTAGGAAAAATTTTTGAAATTCGTCCCAACTATTAGTATCAGAGCAAAGGGGTCTATAGAGATAACCCCATTCCCGAGAACTCTCGCACATGAGCTGTCATGAAGCATGACTCTACGCTTGGGGGCTTAGGTAACAAGAAGAGTCTCCTACGCTGACTACTCTGATAAGTGCCCTTGGTTGTGACCATGGTTGGAGAACTATGAACCCAACAATTGGTATCAGAGAACTGTGAACACACAATTGGTATTAGAGTCACGTTCTGATTACATTCGTAGATAAATAGGTATAATAAGATCGAAATAGATAGATTTGCTATTTAATAAAATAGAGATTTTATTAAGTAGGATAGTTAGTTTAATTTGACATTGATAATAATCTATGTATCGGTTTAAATTGTTTAAATCGATAATGAATTAATGGTTAATTCAAATGATTGTTTAAAGTAACGATTTAAATTGTTTAAATCATTAATGAACTATTAGTTAATTAAGATTTCTCAATTCATGAAGTTACTGTCACATTATTCCCATGATGAAATTGTGCATATTTAATCATGATTTATGAAATTGGATAAAGTGGATCTAATGAGATTAGATTCATTTACTTTTTTTTTTTTTTTACAAAATTGGATAAAGTGGATCTAATGAGATTATATTCAATTAGATTTTTTTAATTTAATTATTTTAATTTAAAAAAAATCTTACATTGACATCAACAGTCAATGCTGATGTCAGCAGGTCAACACTGATGTCAGCAATTTTAAAAAAATAATAAATTTTTTTTTTGGGGATGTGTATATCTTAGTACCGGTTTACATAATAATTAAAATTAGTTTTATAAAATGAGATTTTGAAATAGATTATGAGATAACCTAAAATGTAAGTTGGCATTATTTTAAACAAAAATAAATTTCTATTAGTTGATTTAATTTTAGAATGATATTCTAAAATAGATTATGAGATAATTTAAATTATAAAGTTGGTAATATTTTATATAAAAATTAATTAATTATTATTATTGGTTAATTTTAGAATGAGATTTTAAAGTAGATTATAAGATAATCTAAATTAAAAGTTAGTAATGTTATAAATAAAAATTAATTAATTAATTAATTCTATGGATTAATTTTAGAATGAGATTCTAAAGGGAATTATGAGATAATCCAAGTTATAAATGCGAGATAATTAAAAACCACTAGTTTATAAAAATCAAGTGGAAGCGAGGTCAAATTGTTGAAACCTCACTGTCACAATTACCACCGGTCTAACAATATAGGAGATCGATAGACCTCCCTATGGAGGATGTCGGTTTGTAGATTATGGGGTTAGACTTCTATGGGATAAACCAAAGTGCAAAGAAGGGTTGAGACCACCCTGCCATGGAGTATTACGTGTATTTGTACGGAGGTTTAGGTAATTGTTTACACTTGACTAGCATGATGCATTAGCCTCCCCGAGGAGCTCTGTTGTGTTATATTAGACACCAAGGTAAAGTGGTGAGTTAATCATGTTTAGTAAGAGTTACAAGAAAACACATTAATTGAGAATAGTTCTCACCTAAACTAGCTTCGTGTGACCTCGCTGCCAAGGAGTAAGGAGTGGTGTGTTTGGGTCATCACCGCATCCATGATAGTACAATTTAGTGGATACTTGACTTATTGTGTATATAAAAGAATAGATATCACTGCATTATGCATGACACGTGTTAGATAGTTACACAATTGTTTGCATTTACAGTGTTTTGAAATAGCTGCGACTGATGCACTTCATTTAACTCTGAAAGATAATGCCTTAACTGGACCGAATTACTTCACTAGAAAAATGAACTTGGACATAGAATTAATATATGAAGGTCATAAGTTTGTTCTCACTGATATTCGACTTATGGTGCCCACTAATAATTCCATAACTACTGTTAAAGTGTGTTATGAATGCTGGAATAAGGCTAATGAGTTAGCCAGATGTTATATTTTGGCGTCTGTGACCAATATTCTCAAGCATCAGATGCTTGAGATGGAAACAGCAGATGGCAAGATCAAACATTTAAAGAAACTGTTTGGTAGTCAAGATAGGGCAACTAGGCAAGAGCTAATGAGGAAGCTCTTGAATATGAGAATTTTAGAAGGGTCACCAGTTCGAGAGCATGTCATGAAAATGATGGCATGCTTGTTTGAGTTTGAGATTCTAGGTGCTAAGATTGGCAGTTAGTCTCACTAGGACATCATCCTCAGTTCTCTGTCTAGCTTTTTTACTCAGTTCAAACTCAACTACATAATGAATAATAAGGATCATTTCCTGAGCTGATGAAGGAGCTGCAAGTAGCAGAGGGTGTTATGCGAGCCAAGAGGAGTTTCCACTTGACTCAAGTAGCAAGGGTTGGTGGTGGCAAGCTGAACAAGAGACCAATTTGAAAGAAAGGTAAAAGCAAGGTTGCTAGTGTAGCGACTAATCCCAAGAAAAGGCCAGCAAAAGAAAAGTGTTTCTTTTGTGGAAAGATGTGCTATTGGAAGAAGAACTGCACATAGTATGTAACTCCTCTTCCTGCAAAGACTGCTAAGCCATCTGGTGATGGTATGGTAATATCTCACTTAGTTGAGTCATGTGTAGTTGAGAGTCCACCAAGTTCCTGGTATGTGGACTCAGGTTCAACTGACCATGTTTGTACTATGTTATAGGGTCTTAGGCTAACGAGGAGGTTGCACGATGGGAAGCTGTGCTTGATGGTTGGAGACGGTACAAGAGTAGCAGTCTTAGTAGTAGAAGATGTTAGCTTAGACTTTAGTGTTACAGTTTTTGTTTTAAAGCATTGTTTATTTGTACCTGCACTAAGCAGGAATTTGATTTATGTGCTTCGTTTAATGAATAATTGTTATTCAGCTTATTTTGGTTGTGAACCTTTTATCAGAAATAAATTATTTATTTGCAAAAGTACATATATAATAGTTTACTCCTAAAAGTGATAATGCTTATGCATAGCACCAATGTTTGGGTCATATTAATTTGAACAGGATCTAAAGACTAGTGAGAGATGGAAAAATAAAGGCGCTGGACTTGAAGTCATTGCCAGTCAGTGAATCATGCATAGAACAAAAGATGACCAAGTCTGTCTTTAAAATTAAATACAACAGGGTTGGCGACTTGCTTGAGCTAGTTCACAAAGATATATGCGGACCAACGAATGTTCAGGCAAGATGTGGGTATGAGTACTTCATCACATTCACTGATGATTACTCAAGGTATGGATAAGTTTACCTAATGAGACCTAAGTTGAACTCTTTTGAAAACTTCAAAGAGTACAAAGCTGAAGTTAAAAAGCAAATAGGTAAACAAGTTAAGTCACTTTGATCAGATTAAGGTGGAGAATGTCTTTCAGGTGAGTTCCTGGATTTCTTAACTACAAATGGGATAAGATCTCAGCTTTTTGCTTCAGGTACACCGTAGTAGAATAATGTCGCAGATAGAAGAAATGTGACATTGTTAGTGTTGGTAAGGTCCATGATGGATCATAATACTTTTCCAATCTCTTTTCGGGGTTATCCCAAAGAAACAATGATGTTTTTTACTACAGTCCTTCTAATCAAAAGGTTTTTGTAAATGTAAATGCGAAATATTTAGAGGAGGATTTTTGTAAGTATACTGCAAAAGCAAAAAATAGAGTAGTGTTAGAGGAGTTGAAAGAAAATGACGCTAATTCTAAATAGCTAAACACAACTCAAGATACAGTAGATGCATTTGATGCACCTACTATTAGGGTTGAGAATGTTCTAAGTACACGAGAGCCTAGGTATAGTGGGAAGATTGTCAGGGCACCTGACAGGTTCATGGCGGGGGCCTTAGTGGTTTACCGTGTCGTTGAATCTAATCATCTCAGCTACAATGAGGCAATTAAAGACAAGGAAGCTGACCAATGGGTCTTAGCAATGAAATCTGAGATAGGATCTATGTATTGTAATCAGGTCTGGGATCTTGTAGAGGTGCATGTTGGCATTAAGCCCATTGGTTGTGCATGAGTCTACAAGAGGAAAAGATGAGTGGACAGGAAGGTAGAGACCTTCATGGGAAGATCGGTTGCTAAGGGTTTTACCCAAAAGGAAGGGATCCATTAGAATGAGACCTTCTCACCACTAGCCATGCGAAAGTCCACAAGGATACTCCTATTCATTGCAACTCATTATGAGAACTGGCAAATGGAAGTCAAAACGGCCTTTTTTGAATGGTCGTCTTGAAAAAGACATCTATATGGTGCAACTAGACGGTTTCATTGGCAAAAAATTAGGAGCATATGGTATGCAAACTAAAGAAGTCCATATATGGACTAAAGCAAGCATCACGCTCATCGAATATTAGATTCAATGAAGCAATTAAGTCTTATGGTTTTGAGCAATTGGTTGATGAGCCATGTGTGTACAAACGACATCAAGAGAAAGTAGTGACTTTCTTAGTATTGTATGTCGACGATATACTACCCATTGGGAATGATGTAGGGTGTTAATAGTTGTAAAGATTTGGTCGTCAAGCCAGTTCGAGTTAGTTCCAATTGGCTATACTGATTTAGACTTCCAATCAGATAGAGATGCCAGAGGTTTGACATTTGGGCATGTCTTTACCCTTGGAGTAGGAGCCATTAGTGAGAGGAGTGTCAATCAGTATTGTATTGCCGACTTCACCATAGAGGCTCAATACGTTGCAGCTTCAGAAGTTGCAAAGAGGATATGTGAGTTCAGATAGAGAAATTGACTTTACTAAGACTTTGACTCAGTAGACCTTTATAGAAGGGATGGGTAGAAAGTGTTAGTAATTTGGATTGAGGACAAGTGGAAGATTATTAGTAATAGTGTCATAAAAATCCAAATTTGTCCTGCAATTATTATTTTATTGATGAATAAAATTAAAGTTCCAATAGTTTCTTTGTTAAATTTGTGTAAGTGAGCATATATACTGCATGTGATTTTCTTTCAAGTATCATTTATGAGATGGACATAGTTCTCATATTACATTTTAGATGTTTGTTCTAAGTGGATAATGAGATTAAGCCACAGATAGACTTGGCACAAATGGTATATGTAATGTCATTTAAATAACTTAAAGCCAATGATGAGCTTGGGTTGCTTGTGTGTTAAGACCATGAGCTAACACTTTAGATAACTTGTTTTGGTCAGGTGGATGGTGATCCAAAAATGTTAGGTTGGTATGTTTAATAAGATTGACACACTAAATTGAACCATGGGAATTGAGTGTTTTTAGACTACTATCGAAGATGAGTGATTCATGTTTTACTGTTTGAATGATAACTCTAAATCCTGATAGTATTCTAGACTATGAGTGATTCATGTTTTACTGTTTGAATGATAACTCTAAATCCTGATAGTATTCTAGACTTGGGCATAGAGCGTTAGTTACTTTGGTGTACTATAAATAAGGTCTAAATAAAGGATTGAATTCCCATGTATATGGGGTAACGGCGTGAAGTGTAATAAGGATCAGTTATTGAATAGGGAATCTACAGGCTCTTATGAGATACAGATGTCCCCTTAGTTGATTCACAAGTGTTCGAATGATTCGGAAACGTGGGCCAAAGGGTTCCAGGTGTTTGATATTTTGAATTTATATTATAAATATGTTCAAGTATAAATGAATTATTCAGTGAAGGGCAAGACGGTAACTAATGGAGAAGCTGTTAGAAGAATAATGGTAGCGGTTATATTTATTCTTTGTCATGGACATCTAGTAGAGGGGTTGTTGTCATCAATACAGTCTATTTGAGAAATATCGAATAAATGATTTAAGTTTAGAGTGCAGTGAGATTTGTTTAGTAGAATTAAGTTTCATTAAATGGTAATTAAATTTTATCGTGAGATGGTAATTAATTTAACCCATTTCGACCTAGATTTCAATTGTCCCTGAGTTCCCGCACAAGCCTCTGTGTTCATTACCATCGGAAAAATATTAAAGAACTCATAAGATGAGTAAATTTAACTTTGCCAAATATTATTCAAATGATGAATAAATTTTCAAAATTATAAAATAAAATAATTTGAAAATTAAAATTAATAAGATGAATTTTTACATGTGGAAAGAAAGCCAAAAAAAAAAAAAAAATCGCATTTACATAGGCTCAATCCGCGGTCACATAGGCAGCCAATCAGCGCATGGCACGTGTCGCGAGTTGGGCTACCCAATGGAGAGATTCGCATGCCTCGACATCGACTAACAGGGGTGCGGCAAGTGCCAAGCGTTTTGAATTAAAAAGTTACAAGATTTTGAACTATGATAAAAGGCATCATTTTATGTGTTCTTTACATGAAATGCTGCGTTTTGCTTTGTACTGGCGAATCCCACATCGAAATAATTGCTTGTTTTCGCTCTGGTACACTATTATAAATAAAGGTACCTAATGCATAGGTTTGGCATTTAATTTAGAGTTTAAAATTAAAGCTTTTTAAAAATATTGACTTTCGGAGACCTTGTGGGAGAGAAAAATTTATTTTGAAATTTTTTCTTTTTTCAAATTTAATATTTTTCGGAGCCCAATCTCCGAATGTTTCAATATCATTGAATAGAAGTCCGCTGGGTCTTGTTTTCTCTCCTTTCTCGGAGTTCGTTACTATACTTAAAGTTTCATCATTCTGGTATTCTATATTTTTGGAGCAATTTCAGGTATTCTTCTTTCTTTTTTATTTAGTTTTTGCTTTTCTATTTATCTACTATTTTTCTTATTATGCCTATTTATGTTCATGTTATTGTTATGAATGTAATAGAGTAGATGCCTATATATTTAAATTAGGAATTTAAAATATATAGATTTAAAATTACGAATTTTAAGGGGTGATTTTCTAAAATACACATGGTTTTTATACCCAAAATAGCACGCAAAGATTCAAAATTCCCAAAATGGCATATGTAAAAATTCAAAATTACCATAATAGCACACCTAGTCAGCAACAAATAGGCCCCACCAATGACATATAGGAAGGGGTACAAAGGTAAATTGCCAGAATTAAAAAGAAAAAGTAATACACATGAGAGAGGGGGGCATAATAATGGGGCATCCTTTTTTTTTTTTAATGAAAACGAATTAATGACATGTGTAATTTTTATTTGATGCTGACTAATTAAAAAAATTAAGTATTATATTGATATAACCTATATTATACATACAATTAAAGGTATTGCTATACATTTAACGTTATATTAAATTCAGATAAATCATATTTTGAAATCTATAATATAAAAATATTATTGTTGCATAAAAATAAAAACGGATGAGATATTATAATGAAATGATCGAAAGAAAGTAATAGAAATATTTAGCATATCCTTAATTATCATAATTTGCACGATCTACTTTAAAAATATACTTTAAAATAGTTATGTCAATTTTATACTAAATATTTAAAGATAATTAAAGATATACTAAATATTTCTATTACTTTTTCTCGATCATTTCATTATAATATCTTGTCCATTTTTTTTATGCAACAACAATATTTATATATATAGATTTAAAAATATGATTTATCCAAATTTAATATAACCTTAAATATATAGCAATACCTTTAATTATATGTATAATATTGGTTATATCGATATATAATACTTAATTTTTTTTAATTAGTCATTATCAAATCAAAATTACACATGCTATTAATTCCTTTTCAATAAAAAAATAAAAAAGAATGCCCCATCATTATGCTCCCTCTCTAACGTGCATTGCTTTTTCTTTATTTTTTTGGCAATTTAACTTTGTACCCCTTCCTATGTGTAATTGGTGAGGCCCATTTGTTGCTAACTTGGCATGCTATTTTGGTAATTTTAAATTTTAACGTGCTATTTTGGTAATTTTGAATTTTTTGGTGCTATTTTGAGAATAAAAATCACCAAACGTGTTATTTTGAAAAATCACTCAATTTTAAATCAACCTTAGGTTTAAAATTAAGAATTTTAAACCCTTTCACTGCGTTAATTTAATCAAACTAGGGAAAATTTTTGATATTCTTCCCAACAAAAAATAGGAACATATCCAGTGCCTCAAATATTATCGTCCACGTATGGTCTGCAGGGGGGGGATGTACACAGCCTTCCTCCTTCAGGGTGTTAACCTCAAGAGGAATTTCCAGGATATTGCCTATCCTGGTGCTACTCTCGCCTAAGCACATTAGGTGTCACGACGCACAACTCTCGGCCCAGGGGCTTAGGTAGTGAGAAGAGTCTTCTACGCTGAGTGCTCTGACAAATGCTCTTTATTGTAACCACAGTTAGATAACTTTGAACCCAACAATTGGTATCCGAGAACTATGAACCCAATAGTTATAAGTTGTATAAGTATTGAAAGCCAAGTAGCATGCCAACTAATGAAAATGGAGTTATAAGCTGTACAAATATTGAAAGAATAAAATCCCCAAATCCAACAAGGAAGGTTACATGCCTGGTTGTGAAGCAAATGGATTTATAAGTTGTATAAGTACTTTGGGCAATGTTACATGCCTATTAATGCAAAAAAGGGAGTTATAAGCTGTATAAGTACTGAAAGATTAAAATTTGCAAACCTGACGAGTAAGGTTACACGCTTGCTTCTGAAGCAAATAGACTTATAAGCTGTATTAGAACTGAGAGAATAAAATCTCCAAACCCGGCGAGTAAGATTACATGCTTGGTTTTAAAGCAAATGGAGTTATAAGATGTATAAGTATTGGAGACTAAGTTACATGCCTGCTAATACTGAAAGGGAGTTATAAGTGAAAAAGTACAGAGAGCTAAGTTACATAAAAAGGAGTTATAAACAGTGTAATTACTTGGAGCTAAGGTAAAAGGAGTAGTAACCTATACTAATACCAGAAATAACATTACACGCCTGCCAACACATGAATAAAGAGATTGTTAATTTCATCGGCACCCGGGGTTCTGTGGATCACTATTAGTGAGGCATAAGCACCTTAAAAAAAAAAAAAAAAATCGCACTATTTGCTTACTTTAGGTTGTAAACTATGGTAATTCTTTCTCTTGACATCAAAGTCAGAGAAAAACATTCCCACCCCTTGGGAAATGCAGAAAATAAAGCTATCGTTGATGCCTAGATTTAATTAATAAAAGAAAACCGAAGCATATGGATTCGAAGACGTACCCTATGAAAATTAAATAAAGGCCTATAAATATTGTCAACGCACAAAAATTCGTACATAACATAGAAGAACAAAGCTATAAAAGAATAAGCGCACATCCAGTGTCGAGATATAAACCAACACAAAAATACAAATTTGCTACATATTACATCACATCTACATATTACAGGTCACTAAAAGCATACTACATGGAACTACTACAAGAGCAATCCTTGAGGTAATGTGCTAAAACCACATGAATGAAGTGAGGCCCAGTAAGCTCGCAATTGCACCCATTCCCCGTAACCATGAGATCATATCAATTGGAGTGCTCAGTGTTCACAACCCGATAATTGAAAATGATAAAATCCGAACTTAGTAGAGAAAATTAAGCGATGATCAGTCACTAGATACTTGTAATCCCAATATTTCATCGTCCATCTAGATGGAAAATGTTAAAAAATATGTTCCGAAGCAAGACCCAAGAATTTGAGTCTCGTTTATCTTCCAACACCAATAAAGCAAGAGCATGACCATAGAGGGCAGCTAGAAATAAGTGATCATTAAGAAAAAAAATACCCAGCGACTGACAATGTACAGTTTCATTGCGAATATTATGCGACAGGAATAGTATATAATTAGAGTCTTCTACGACATCTCAGGCCATTGTATATAGATAGAAATAAGGGGAGTTAGGAGAAAATTATTCACTACATTCAGGTAACAGATATAAGACATTATCACAAAATGTTGATTTGGTGAAATATACCAAACTGTCACACATGCTTATAATCGTTTTATATCTCCAAGGTCCACGGTCAAAATATTAAATAGAGTACCAATCCATCTAAGGCCAATAGTCCTCCCTAAATGTAACATCCATATTTAAAAAGAACATAAAAATATGGTAATTGAAGGGATAGGACAAAGCATCCTCCACACGCAAACACAATCTTTAAGTTACTACCTAAGCACTGAAATTCTTCAGGAAAAAAAATCGAAAGATATGTTTGTGTTGCAGGATTACACACTTTCAAACCCAAAGAGCGGAAGTAAGGTAGGTCCCAGCATTAAACTAACCCATTGCCAACTCCTATGATTTCTTTGTCATCCGATTAAAACCATAAAGGCTCTGCAGGCACATACACACAAGGGTGGGGTGCAAACAAAGTATAAGTCTCCACATCATCACCATGAGGAGGCCAATACCCGTTTTGTATTGAAACACCATCAGCTAGTTGTTTAAAACACTTCAGAGCATGCTCCTTCACAAAATCCTCTTGAGAAAAAAGTCGACGGCAAAACCTAGATACAACGAGACAACGACACAAAGTTTTAGCGAAAAGCTAAGAGAATATCACCAAAAGAAGATCTTTAGGAAAAATCTCCACAGTTGGACAACTAAGAGAAAGAAGGTCAGTGTTATTGAAGTTAGAAGAGACATATGAAAAGGAAGTAATGGAGTGCAAAAGAAAGCACATGTGTACATATATATATGTGAGGAATGAAGAGGAAATAAAAAAAAAAAGGGTAATAAATAATGGAATACACTTTTTAAATGAATAAACTTCATTCAAAAAGTTGGTTTTGGGGGGGGGGGGGGGGGGGGGGGGGGGGGGGGGGGGTGGGTGGGTTGGGTTTATCATGTTTAGGATCACACTCGAACATGATGGGTAATAATCTAGAACGTGGTGGGTAACACATCCAGCAAATGGCGTGTAACTCATACAGAACATGGCGGGTAACCTATCTTGAACATAGCAGGTAACTCATCCGAAACATGGCGGGTAATATGCTATTGAGGAACATGGTGAGTACTCCATCATGAACATGGTAGATAATCTCCTAGGAAATATGGCGGGTAGCCACCATGTAATGTAATGGGTAAATTGCGTGATGGATAAATCACCTACATAAGGCTTGATAGCCCAATTATAAAGCTTTACTCTAATTCCTCCAATCCCACAAGATACCCGCCTCATTACCCCACATATCAAATTTCTTATTTAATATGTAATAAGTAGAATACTCCATGGATAAGCTTTGACCTTATTCTCCCCTCTTAAATAGGAAGAAATAATACTTTCCATCATGCCCCTTCATCCCATACACTTGCAACGTAAGAAAACTCCCTGTAAAAAGAAGGCAAGCAAGGGAAAGTGGAGGAGCACGGTAAAAAATAGAAAGGGAAAGAAGGGGATCTTGGTGATTTCTCCACAAAAGTTTGAGTTTAGCTCATCCTACCCCATACATCCATATGTACATTACAAACACCAACATAACAACATACTCAAGCAATTTGAGAGTCTAATGACATTGCGAGACATGAATGCCCTTTGTTGTATGGATGATTGTCCCCAAGCATTATAAATAAGGTTGAGCAGTAATGTACTAGAAACCTTAAGCATCTTACAAGTACGTCTATAACTGGACCTAAGAGCCTGCTACTAGAGACGGGCAAAGAAATTATAAATATGGTTGAGCGGGTAATTACTAGATAATAATTGGGTACTAATATGGTACATTTAAATTAGAAAAATGGACCCCAAAAATACCTAATAGACTAATTACCCCAGGAGCAGCCATGTGTCACATAATGACACATGGAAGAATGGAGTATGTCCACTCTCAGTTTCTCAAAAGAGGATGTGTTGAACAAACAAACAAAAGAGGTGATTATATGAGAATAATCACCCACAATAAAGAAAGAAAATAACGCAGGGATCATGGGAGAAGGAGAAATGATGATGGTGACGAGGAAGAAGGCATAGAAATCATGTTGGGCTCTTCTTTCTCTCTCAATTAACTATGGTTTGTGGGTTTCCTATCCATCTTAAGCTAAGTATTTTATGATTATTTTGCTTATTATTGAATGACGTACATGCTAGCCTACTCATCCTACTAGCTCTCAAAGGGTCTATCCAGCAAAACTTTTTTCTTGTTAGCCTATTAAATCCTTATGAAGACCTTAAGCCAGTCTTAGCCCTTTTGTCATATTTCCTTTAAAGGCTTCAACTAGGGGTGCAAATAAGCCCAACCGAACCAAGCACCCACTTGTTTGAACTCGAACTTGAGTTTATGAGCTCTTATCAACCTTTTCCAATCCTTATTTGAGATTGATAGATAAGATATTATTGTGTTCAATACACGGCTCATCTCAGCTTAGCTGATTAGGGTTATCGAGCGAAGTTGAGCTCATTTTCGAGCTCATTACCTAGCCTGATCGAGCTTAAAATCGAGCTAAGCTTGCAATCAAGTCTGGCCTACTACTAAGCTGAGCTGTTCACATTACCATTGAGCCATTATTGAACCACTTTGAAACCAATATCAACTTCTAACAAGCTCTTAAGTAGTTTTTAACGAGCTTTATTGATCCCCCTAATGAGGTCTTATCGAGCTCCCACCAAACTGTTCGCAAAAATTTATGAGTCAAGCACCTCTTGTTTAAATGCAGCTTGTTAATCTATTGAGCCTTCGTAATGAACACAAATGAGCTCTAATTGATTTCGAGCATGAGTAGTTCAGGGAAAGTTGATTCAGTTACACCTTTATCTTCAACCAAGCATTTCATTATGTTTATCTAATCCTATTAATTTTTCAATTATTCATTATTCTATTTATTTATTACTTTTTTTATGTATTAAGTTATGGAATGGATACTAACTTTAGCACCAGACGGGTCCCCCATGATTTACTGCATGGCCCTCTCTAACCGTTTCGAATTTAAGACTGATTAAAAGCCCCATTGAAAATTTTATAGGGCTAAACGCCCTATTAAAATCCGTGGTGAGAAAACACCTAATTAAGACCCATAATAAATTAAACATTCTATTAAAGTCTGTCATACAATAAGCAACCTATTGTAATCCACGACAAGTTAATCAACTTATTGAGTAACTATATATGTCACATATATGAATCACTAGCATGCTACTCTAGAATGTTGAGTAACTACATACCAGATGCCCTGTTACATGCCCTTAATACCACACGCCCTATTAATGATTCTCGATACCATGTGCCTTGTTTGGATTCCTGAAGCCAAAAGTCCTGTTAAGGATCCTTGATGCTAGAAGCCCCGTTACAGCTACAAGCTTTGTGCCTGTTACATCTTTGTTTGTGACTGGGACCTAGTAGCCTGCTACTGTAGATGGACAAATAAGTTATAAATGTTTTCAAGCAGTGAATTACTTTATAATAATTGAGTAATATTAAGCTAAACTTAAATTAGAAAACCTGACCCTGAAAATATCAAATAGACCAATTACCCCGAGGACCTTCATGTGTCACATAACAACACATGGAAAAAGGGGTATGTCCACCCTAACTTTCTCAAAAGAGGAAGTGTTGAGAAAACAAAAAAGAGAGGAGAATATATGGAAATAATCACCCATAACAAAGAAAGATTAAAACGAAGGGAGCATGGGAGAAGGAGGGAAGATGATGATGATGAAGGTCATAATATTATGGTGATGACGGTGAACGTATGATGGGGTGAGGAAGGAGGCATATAAATCATGTTATGATCATCTTTCACTTTCTCAATCAACTATGGTTTTCTGGGTTTCCTACCCATTATAAGTAACGCATTTTATACTTATTTTGCTTGTTATAGAATAAGGCTTAAGCCGGCCCACTGATTGTACTAGTTCACAGGTCTAGCTAGCCATACCATTATTCATTAGCCAATTAAGGCCTTATAAAAACCCTAAGCTGGTGTTATATTTTCCCTTTTACCATATTCCCTTTAAGGGCTTCGACCATGTAAATTGCTATGTTTACCTGATCCTATTAATTCGTAGATTATTCTTGATTATGTTCATTTATTACCCGCTTTATGTATTAGTTTATTGAATGGATATTGACTTGTGCATTAGAGGGGACCCCCATGGGTTGCTCCACGAGTCCTTCTGACTTTAGTATTTATAACGGGTTAAAAATACCCATTGAAATTTATATTGTTAACACCCACAACAAATTAAACATTCTGTCAAAGTTCGTTATACGATAAACACCCAGTTGAATTCCACGACGAGTTAAACCCAGTTGAATTCCACGACGAGTTAAACATGTTATCAGTCAAGATCAATCTTGATTCATAACCTAGGAGAAAAGAGGTTAGATGAGAGTAAGAACTGAAAGAGTTGAGAATTAGAGAGAAAAGGTAGATGAGAGAGAAGGACACTCAAAATATTTTCATAGATGACCACCTCATACAAGATATGCACTTCTTTATACTAAAGCAAGAAACAAGAAATATAATGCATTTAGACTAACTAATTAACTGGCTCAATCAACCACAGCTGCCAAAATGGAGCAAATAGCTAGCCAACTACAAAAAAAAGACTTTCCAGCACTTAAGCAATTCAAACCAACACTAAGCAACTCTGATACTTCAATCAGTAAGAATCATAACAATGCCCCCTTCTTAAGATCATTCTTGCCTCAAGAATGGAAACAGAGGAACTAAGATTTCAAGAAGTGTAGATCTTCAAAAGCAATCTTTTTAATGCCCAAATTACTCCATTGAATCAAAACCTCTTCCACCTACTTCCCTTGCTTCTGCACACATCTGGACTCTAAGATTGCTTGAGGCTATTGAATCACGCTACCATAAGATGAAACTTCAGGTAATTATGCGGAAGCATTTGAGCCTTGAGCCATGCGCCACGTACTTTTTGAGCAAGGATACATGGAAATTGGATGGATTACTACTTTAGGGGGAAATATCTTCCCAATCTTCTCTATCACCTTATATGGTCCAAAAAAATGAGCACTGAGCTTGATATTCTTACACACAGCAACTGATGTTTTCCTGTAAGGCTGTAATTTCAGGAACACATAATCACCAGCTGAAAAATTCTTATCAGTCCTCTTCTTGTCAGCAAAAAACTTCATCCAGGACTGAGCAACCTAGAGATTGTCCCCGAGCTGATGTTCCAAGTGTCTTCTTTGCTCTAGCGGCTCATTCACCTAAGTGACATATGATATGGCTCCTTGTAGCATGATTGGTGCTGGAGGATCATACCCATACAAAGCTTTAAATGGAGGAACTTTTAAAGCTAAATAAAAATGAGTGTTATACCAAAATTATGCAAGGGATAACCATCTATTCCAATCCTTTGGATGCGTAAAAGTCATGCTCCTCAAATATTTTTCAAGGCATTGATTAACTCTTTCTGTCTGACCATCCGTTTGAGGATGATATGTTGAGCTCAAAGCCAATGTAGATCCAAGCAAAGCAAATAATTCCTGCCAGAAGTTACTGGTGAACAATCTATCTCGATAAGACACTATGGTTTGTGGCGGCCCATGGACTCTGTAAATATGGTCCATGAAGAGTCGAGCCAACCTCTCAGCAGATATAGGATGATTAAGAGCTACAAAGTGTAAACTTGGTGAATCTATCAACCACAATCCAAATCACTTCCTTTCCTTCAGACCTGGGAAGGCCCTGAATAAAATCCATGCTGATGTACTGCCACACTCTCTTAGGATTAGATAAGGGTTGCAACAACCCTTGATAAGGTGTGTGATCACTCTTGGCTCTTTTACAGACCACACATTGCTGCACTAGAACCTTAACTTCCTTCTTTATCCCAGTCCATTGGAAATATTGCTTCAACCTCTGGTAAGTGCCTTCTATTCCAGAGTGCCCTCCCCAGGTTGAGCTATGAGAGGCTTCAACAATTTGCTTCCTTAATTCAGTGCCACTTCCTACAGAAATCTTACCCTTGATCTTGATTACACCATCCATGACAACAATTTCTGGATCTAAGTTCTAATTACCCTGAATACAATGTGTAGCAATACAATCTTCACAAATTTATCTCCTTTGTAAGACCTAGTACCTTCATTCATCCATGTTGGAACTACTTCAGATATTGCAGCATGTCCAGCCACTTTTGAATCTTCAAATCTTCTCAAAAGAGCATCAGCTGCCTGATTACCCCTTGCCTTTCTGTATTCAGTTGTGTAATGCAGACCTAACATCTTCATGAGTCCTTTCTTTGAACTCTAGTAGTGATCTTTTGCTCTAACAATTATTTCGGACTTTGACGATCAGTCTTGATTATGGAGCGATGCCCCTCCAAATAATGCCTCCATCTTTGAACTACCATCAATTGCAATGTCTTAGTTCTCATAAGTAGACAAAGCTTGATTCTTTCGGCTTAAAGCCTGACTTAAGAAAGCCAAGGGTCTGCCGTTATGTGATAGCACTGCTCCAATCCCTATCTTGCAAGCATCAATCTCCAAGACAAAAGGCAAGGTGAAATCTGACATGACCAACACTGGAACAGTTGTCATTGCTGTCTTCAATCATTCTAAAGCTTCTTCAACCTCCTTATTCCAGTGAAATGCGTTTTTCTTCATCAAATTAGTCAAAGGCTTGGCAATGATTCCATATCTAGCAATGAACTTGCGATAGTAACCCGTCAAACCAAGAAATCCCCTCAATTGTTTAAGAGTTTTGGGCACTGACCATTCTTTCATTGCTTGGATCTTGCTAGGATCAGTAGCAAACCCTTCGACTGAGATCAAATGCCTTAAATACTCCACTTGATTCTTCGCAAAAGCACAGTTGGAAAGCTTGGCATAAAGCTCGTATTGTCTCATTGTCTGAAATACCAGCTCTAAATATTCCAGATGGCTTTCCAAGGATGGACTATACCCTAAGATCATCAAAGAACGCAAGAAAAAACTTCCTTAAGAAGGGCTTGAACACCAAATTCATCAAAGCCTAGAAGGTAGCTGGAGCATTCAATAGACCAAAAGGCATTACCACAAACTCATAATGCCCATTATGTGTTCTGAAGGTTGTATTGTGAACATCAAACTCCTACACCTTGATCTGATGGTAACCTTATCCAACTTGGAAAAGTACTTGGAACCAAATAGCTCATCCAACAAATCACCAATGATTGGTACTAGAAATTTATCCTTGACAGTCATATCATTCAATTGGCGATAATCAATACACATTTGTGAGGTACTATCCTTCCTTCTGACCAGTATAACAGGTGAAGCGAAGAGGCTATGACTGTGGCTGATGAAGTTCGATTTCAGTAGCTCATCCACTTGCCTCTCTACCTCGCTCTTTTGTGAGTGCGGATACTTATAAGGGCTCAACTTCACTAGATTAGATCCTTCTTTTAACGGAATTGCATGATCCAAAGCTTTCTTAGGAGGCAATTTCTTAGCCTGTTCAAATAATTCCTGATATTTCAAAAGCAATGAAGTCAGAAAAGGGTTAACTACCTCATGTTATCCTTCTTCAAGAGCATTGATAGAATGGAGCTGTCTGATCCAATGATAACTCCCCTTCTTAATCACATCTTGTAACTGCTTCCCATTCATCTTTGCAATTGAGCTTGTTCCTTCACTCCTTGCACTCGAATCTACCGTCCTTCCATCTCAAAGGATATAGTCAGTTGAGTAAAATCAAAGAGTAAAGGGCTGATTGTTTTCATCCAATCAACAGCTAAAACCATGTCACAACCACCTAACTTAAGCACTTTGAAATCATATTCAAAACCATGGCCCTGCATCATCCACTTGAAATTTCTGCACTTAGTCTGTGTTAAGATTGAATTGCATCTGCCATGGTGACCGTTAAAGGAGTGGTTCTCATTAACTCATGCCCCATCATTCTCACCACCTTAGGATCTATGAAGCAATGCGTGCATCCACTGTTAATGAGAATCAGCAAAGATCTATGTCCAATCTCTCTCTGATGCAAATGATATTATGTGAACCATTGCTACTTAAGGCAAGCACAGAAATTTCAACCTCATCATCATCCAATTCCTCCCTTTCATCACCCCTTTGTTCTCCAACTTCCTGCACTCCTCCAGCTTTAGGAAGTCCTTTAACTTCATCAAATTCCACTGGATCGGAACCAGAAGCACACATCAAATACTTTGGATCACATTTGTGACCAAAGAAGTAATGCTAATTGCATTTAAAACACAGTTTCTGCAACCTCTTCTCTTTAATACTCAAAGCCTTATTCCCTGATTAAGAGGATTTGGAAGTAGTGATTCCAATTGGTACACTCTTGACCCTTGGGACATCAGAACTGGCCAAAATTGTGCTTTCCGCCTTCCTTGCTTTTGAATAAGCACGGGATAGTGTTGTTGGATTAAAAGCCTTAACCAAATTCTTAATCTTTGGCTTAAGCCCACTCACAAAACTTGAAACATAAGTCTTTAGGAGCTTCTGGATAAATGCTTAGCATTCTAGCTAGCAAGCTTTCAAATCTAGACATATATTCTTTCACAGTTGTCACTTATGTGACCTTTTTGAAGTTATCAACCACATCACTCACATCTTCATCTCCAAACCTCTCACAAAGTTCTTTCCCAAATTCAGTCCAAGTAATCAAAGGATTACTGTGTATCAAACTATAATACCAAAGTTTCAATTCACCACGCAAATATATAGAAGTCAGCTCCACTTTTCCCAGCTCACCGATGTTGTATAATCGGAAGTACCTCTCACACTTTCTCAACCAAGACTGGGGCATGGTGCCATTAAAAGGTTCAAGCTCCACTCTAGGATGTCTAACAACATTATTCCTCTCAATTGATGAACTATCTCCATTGTCATCTGGTCCTGTATGAGTAGGTGCAAGCGGTACAACTGGAGGAGCAAGATCAGGAGGTCTAATTGTTTGGTTAGTCCTGAACTACTGAATAGCACGGAGAAGGATGCTCTCTCCATCATATGTGTTCTGCCTTCGAACCTATTGTTGCAAGCCAATCAACTGTTGTGCCTGTGTGCCAAAATTCTCAGATTGTGCATCAAATCTCTGATCCATGTCTCGCTTCATTGACAATAGGAGTTCTTGCATCTGTATCCCCCTATGCTCTAACCGATCTTTCTGATTTCCATCTCAATCTAATCCACCAGCAGCAGCAGCGTAGGTAGCTGAATTATTGACGGCATTAGCAGCATTAGAGGCAGCTTTAGGTCATGTAGTTACACCTCCTGCCATTGCAGCTGTCTTCCTTCGCCTAGCCAGATTGTGATTGGTTCAAAAATTATAGAATCAGTTATAATTGACACAAGCAAATCTAATTTCAAAGGAACAATGTCAATCCGATTGAAAATAATGATCCAATCAAGAGCTCCAATACCACTTTTTATGAATCATGATCACTCTTAATTCATAACCTAGAAGAAAATAGGTTAGATGAGAGTAAGAATTGAAAGAATTGAGAATTAGAGAGAAAAGATAGATGAAAGAGAAGGATACTCAAGGTATTTTCATAGATGGCCACCTCATACAAGATATTCAGTTCTCTATACTAATCAAGAAATAAGAAATACAAATGCATTTAGACTAGCTAATTAATCAACTCAAACAACCGCAACCGCCAAAATGGACTTGACCACCGACTTAAGCAAACAGCTAGCCAACTAACAAAACAGACTTTCCTGCGCTTAAGTAACTCAAACCAACACTAAGCAACTCTGATACTTCAACCAGTAACAATCAGAATTAAACACCTTAGTGAGTGACAAGTGTGTTATCGTGAACCCTATTAGGCTCCCTAGCTTGTTATACACCATATTTATGCCATGTGTGCTGCTCACCTAAGGCAAAATTTAAAATTGAAAAGTCTAACATTCGCATAAACAACAACTGCAAAACTTATGAGACAGAGCTTCAACGACTCCATCACCCAACCGAACGTTGTATAGTAGCATTTTACGGTTAAAGACTGGCTTGTGAAGATACTCCATTACCAAACTTGGAATGACTGAAGTTCGCCCATAGAGTAGCGGGGCTAGTATGTTATATATGTGAATCAACAACTTGCTACTATGAAAGGCTATGTATTGTATACCAGATGCCCTATTATGGATCCTTGATACCAAACATCCTTTAGCGGATTCTCAATACCAAGTTCCCTATTGTGGGTTCCAGAGGCAAGAAGTGCTATTGCGAATCTTCGATGCTAGAAGCATTGTTACTGCTAAAAGCCTTGTGTGTGTTACAAGTATGTCTATAGCTGGAACCAAATAGCCTGCTACTGGATATGGGAATATAAATTATAAATGTGGTCGAGCATGTAATTACTATAAAATAATGGGGTAATAAGATCCTAGACTTAAATTAGAAAACGGGGCCCCGACAATACCAAATAGACCAATTATCTTGAGCACCTCCATGTGTCACATAATGACAATTGACAAAATGGGGTACGCCCACCCTCACTTTCACAAAAGAGGACGTGTTGAAAATGTTGGGAACATATTTCAAAATAATATTTTCTTAGAGTGGGCACAACAGAAAATGAATTTAATATTTTTAATTTCAAATATAAAGCACAAACCTAATTAAACTATTTAATTAGATTTATATTTTACTCTAATAGTTTGATAATACTACAAACGAAAAACATCGAATAAAATAAGTATAAATATAGTATGTAGAATAAACAAAATAAAAGAAACCAAATTAAATATTATATATTTAATTAGACATACTTGAAGTGCGAATTCTAACTCCGACATGAAGATCTAAAATTCGACGAAGATATCTTGACACTTTGCAATGATCTTTCTAGCATAGGGAGTGTACATGCTGACATCACTATGACATCAGTAGTATACCTGTATCATGCGCGTCTTCCTCTTGTCACTGACGTCAACATGATGTCAGTGATAGGACTCAACAATGGGAGGCTTACGCACCGCGGGGTTATGCAACTGTGATTCCTTTTTCCTTTTTTTTTAAAAACACGATGCAATATATCGTATTAAATATTCATCTAATGAATATTTGTTTAGCATAAAATTTTTTTATCTCATAAATAAATAACTCATCTCATCAATTCACTTTTTAAATACGAAGGGATCTTTGGGACAATCTAACTCTAGTTCCAAATGCATCAAATCTGATTATCATCTTATGATTACAATTGATTACCATTTAGTAAAATATAATTTCACTAAATAAGTTTTACTTCACTCTATAATTAAATAAATTCACTAAAGAATTTCCCAAATAACTTTATTACAATAAGTAACCCTTCTATTATATATCTGTGAGGAAGAGTAACTTTAACTACTATTATTACTTTTCTCACATCTCTCGCCGTAGTTCTCAACTCACCCTTCTTGAATGATTCAATAATAAAAAGACAATTTTTGTAATAATTTCAAATGTCAAGCATATGGAACACTTTGGCTAAAGATTCTAGAATTTGTTCGTGTGCTTGTGAATAAACTATGGGGATATGTTTATCTCATTAGAGACTATAGATTCCACGTAAAACAACTGTTCCCGCTACACTTCATTGCCGTTACCCAATATACGAAAGATTCAAGTCAATACATTTTGACTAATCTTTTTAGCATTTGAAAGAAACTAACAATTAATGCTCAATTCCTGACTGTTTCCTAGATTTAGAGTTATCTTCTTATAGAATTAATTATTTCTGATAGCTGTTAAAGAAATAGCTAATTCAGATGATTATGCTCGGTGTTCCAATCTTATTAACAACACTAACATGATACTCTTTGGATCCCTATCCACACAGCCATGATAAGTCATCAAAAGTATCATATTATAATCTTATCAGAAGAGTTGTTCAAAGTTATCACCGATTATGAACATACTTTGACAACATATCACTAGTTTAATCTATGTCTATATGTGGTTCAATCTCATTGATCACTTAAATCAAACCTGACATGTCATATTGGACTACATCCATCTCAAGGAACATTTTTTACAACAATTATACGCATGTTTGACTCGTAAAACATAATTAGACAATAAGTAAATAAATATCATTTATTTAATATTTAAAATTAACAAATTAGGTTTCTCAGGACACTAATTGCAACAGAAAAAACAAAAAGTGAGGTGAATTTATAAGAATAATAAACACAAGGTCGAAAGAAAAACAAAGGGAGCATAGGAGGACGAGGAAAGATGATGATGATGGTAAAATATGATGGTGATAATGGTGAAATAGATTTCTTGTTTAGCTGAACTTTGTCTCACTCAATCAACTATGGTTATCTAGATTTCCTACCCATCTTAAGCTATATATTTTATACTTATTTTGCTTATTATTAAAAGGCTTAGGTCAGTGTATTCATCCAATTAGCTTACTAAGAGTCTAGCTAGCCAAATCTTTATCTCGGTAGCCTATTAAAGCCCTATGAAGACCCTCATATGGTCTTTTCTTAGCATGTTTACCATATTTTTTTTTAAGGGCTTCAACTAAATTTTATCGCCATATTAACCTGATCCTATTAGTTGTCTACTATTCATTATTATGTTTGTTTAGTACCGGCCTTGTGTATTCCTTTATGGAATGGATACTGACTTGAGCGTCGGAGGGGTTTCCTGTGGACTACTCCACATGCCCCCCTAATATTTTGGGATTTATGATGGGCTAAAATCCCCATTGAAATTTATATTGGCTAAATGCCTTGTTAAGATCCATGGTGGGACAAATGCCTTGTTAAGACCCATAAAATAAACAATCTATTAAAGACAGTTGAACAATAAGCAGCCCGTTGAAATACACAATGAGTTAAAACACCTTTCAAGTGCCAGGGGCCCTGTCGCAAGGCTTGTTAAGCTTGCCCTATTTAAATCATGTGCTTTGTTGGCCAAAGGAAAAGTCTAAAATTACAAAGTCCAACATTCACATAAACACAAACTACATAACGTTAAAGAGAAGGGTTCACTACATCCATCACACAACCAAACTTTGTACAATAGCAAGCTATGGTTAAACATCGGCTTGTGACTGAATAGAAGTTCACCCATGGAGTAGGCAGGCAAGTATGTTATTAATACGAATCATTAGCCTTCCATTGTAGAAGGTTAAGTAACTATATAGTAGACGCCGTGTTATGGGAGCGTGATACCTGACGCATGGTTACGAATTCTCAATAATAAGCGCCCTATTGCAGGTTCCTAATACCGGAAGCCTTTTTATGGATTCCTGACGCTCGAAGCCCCATTACAGCTACAAGCCTTATGCGTGTTACAAGTGTATTTGTAACTAAAACCAAGAAGCCATCTACTATAACAAACAAATAAAATATGAATATGGTTGAGCGGGTAATTACTATGTAATAATCAAGTAATAATACGCTGTGCTAAAGTTAGAAAATCGGACCCAAAAAATACAAAATAGACCAATTATGAATTGGACCGCCATGTGTCACATAATGACACATTGAAAAGAGGGGTATGTCCACCCTCACTTTCCCGAAAGAGGACGTTTGAGGAAACAAAATAGAGAGGTGAATATTAAGAATAATCATCGACAAGGAAGAAAGAAAAACAAAACCATGAGGAAAGATGATGGTAATAATACTCCACGGGTCCCTCTAATCATTTATTTTTGTTGTAAGAAATATCAATTCTGGCGTGTAGTTAGAGCTTAAGTTCAGTTCATACTAATGAACCTCACCTCAAACGTAACTCAAACATGATGATAAGTACCCTGCAAATTTCATGTTAAAAAACAAGCATGGGCTGTGCGCTGGTGACTATGGTCATGCCTAGTTAGATGCTAGATTCGATAGACAGCTACAAAGGGAATGTACTTGCCTCTATACTTTCACTGATACTCGCGATTGACCTAAATGAAAGACACACTTACACTTACAAAAATGTCATGGTCCACTATAAGGACATAATCTATGTGGAAACATCTACGGATTCGAGATGCAAGGTGATCATCGCATGGCATCGTTCTCCAATTAGAGGACATTTGGGTGTTCACAGAATTTATTACGATTGATATAGTTTTCTTTTGGCCTCAGATGAAGGCACACGTGTAGCTGGGTTGAAGGGCGTGAAACTTGCAAACTTAGGAGGACTGGTCCTTCATTTGAGCATACTTTCAAGAATTCAATCCTTGAGGACAAGGATTGCCTGAAGGGGAGGACAATGTCATGGACATCGCCTATGATGTGTGTTTGCTCTTTTTGTTTGCCTAGCATGAGAATGCAGCGACTATAAATACAAATCAAACAAACATTCAGAAAGGGACTTGCAATGACGTGGGAGTGAGCTTGAATTTTGAATTGCATGTGTTTGAGCTCAACCAACCAACTTTTCAAGGAAAAAGGATGATACTTTTGGTGAATCTTACTTAGATTTGCAATTAGTTATGGACTCTACTTATGCTCTAATTATAGATACTTTTTATATTTTGATGGATTTTTTTAATATAAGTATGACAGAAAATTAAGGGGTATCTGTACATAACTCAATCGGTAGTTATAATGATGGAGCGAATCCCACAAACTCCTTTCCTCCTATGCTTAAGAGTTACAAATTAGATTGAAGACAAATTCAAGAGCTTAGCAATCCACTTACAAGCCCGAGACAAAGCAAATTTTTAGACTTGGCACCCTTAACTTGTAATAGCTCGAATGAGTTAGAATTTGACAAGATTTAGATGGAGCAAATTGTATATGGGTTAAGAGATGAGGATCAATGCAATCAAGGTCAAGCCTTGGCCATCAAATCTCTTAAACAATAACTCAAACCTAAATTCACCTAACTTATTAAGCAGTGAAACTAGTGTTAAGACAAACACAATTAAGGTCAAGCCTTGGTCGTCAAAGCCTTAAACCAACGCCTTAATTCTCAACTCATCAATTGTGGGAAACAAATTAAAACAGAAAGTTCATACCTGAAACCTGCAGAACTATATTACTCTAGTGAAAGCAAGTATAGTGAAGATCTACATCATGATATGCCTAGCTGAGCTAGACTAAACGCTATGCATAGCTGAGCTAGACTAAGTTACGCTACTCATAGGTAAAAAGCACAAGTGTGCTGTAATGAAACTTGAAGAAGTTTGTATGGCGGTGATGGACACTATACAACTACAACAATATCTTTTATTTATAGAAAACAAAAACAAATATAGCGTCCTTCACTTCTGGCATTTCCTTCCCTCATCTGCCTCAAAGCAACTTTGGTGTGTTGAGTGGGCAATAAACATGCACCGAATTTGTGTGCTTGAGCGTCTTTCTGGAAGCCCAATGTCCATATAACTCGTTGGAGTTCCTTCTAGATGCCCCACGTCCTATTGGATAGGCTTGAGTCTCACGTATCATGAATTGTCTCTAAGTTACTATCTTGAGCTTTAGAAAAACTTGTTTTATAGCGTTTTATGAAGTTCCTCGAGCTCAAGCCTCCTTTACCCCTTCAACCAACTCGAGGGGCTGATACCCTTTAAAGGGTTTTAACTCCTCTGGCAATTAGCCTCGAGATGATGTTGTCTTAACATTCAAATGCCTAAGATCCCTCTAGGATGGCCTTACGTGATAAGCACATGATGCTTTACCTCAAAACGGCATCTTCCCAACTCCGTCGAGTTTGGGGTGTAAACAAACGTTCCCCTTTAAGTCGTTGGACCTCCAACTACTATAGGAAACTCAAGAGAGCACTATTTGATGTTTTTTCTTTCTTCGTTCTCGCATGTCTATTATCTGACAATTAGGGATTCGTAAATTTTAAGTTTTGCTCTGTGCTTTCTTTCCATTTTGATCAGCGCTTTGAATACTAGCTCTCAACATTCGAAATTTATATCGTTTGTTGCCAATTTTGTCTTTAAAGCCCTTAGAATCTTTCAAACTACTAACAATGGCTCAAAATTCCTATGCTCTTTCTGCCCCCATCCCTCAGGCTGATCGCCCTAAAAAGCAGTTGACACGTCTGGTTCAATCAGATGTTTCAATGGTATTTGATAGACTTCATAACCCTATTGACCTCCATACCATTGAGGAGGATCGTTCTTGGATGAGTCAAAATGGTCCTTCTCCATCTTATAAACCATGTGCTCTAGAGCCAATCCTTAACCCTTCTGAGGATATCTCTTCAGACATATCTCAATTTTCTTCTTTTGCGTGTATGAAAATCCTTTTGGGCATACAACGAACCAATAAATGATCTAATTAAAATGAGTTGCATGGACAACTTTTGCGGTACATGAATTGAGTGCATAACCTTATAGCCTTCCAATGGCAGGTAGTGCTTTTGCATACCGTTGAAGGGAAGGTTTTCCCTGCCATGTTAATGCATGACAAATTCTTAAAGTAGCATAGGTCTATACTGCAATGTTTTACAAAATAGCCATGGGCAATCTCCTCTATAGAGCAAGTCCCCTATAAATTTGGTTATGTACTCAACCTTCAAATTCCAAAAATTGTCTTAGAAAAACTAAAGGCATGAAGTAACATCGTGCATTCCTCTAAAGATCTACAAGCATCAAACTGCAAGGTGGTATGTTCCTGACCCATTACAAATTTTTTAGACAAGGTGAATGGACCTCCCCAAAAGTCCTGTTGTACCCTCAATGCTGTGAGAGAATATTAATGCAGCTCTGTTTTCTTTGCATCTCTCATGCAGCATATATTTTGAGGTTCAAGAGCTGGAGAGCTTTAGCAAGCAATGCTAGCCAGTCAATGCAGCAAGCCCTTTAAGAAGAAGCCATCTCCATGAACCAAACGTGGAATGAGGCTATCAACTGTTTAGCATCCATAAATGAGTCCTTAGTTAGGATTACGACTCAATCTTCTGAGATTATATAGAAGTTTTAGGCCATACAAGTGACTTACTTTTAGTATTTGTTCTTGCCATGTACTTCTTTGAAATCATTAATGAAATACGCATTTGTTTAACACGTCTCTCGGTTTGGTAGCTCCTCTCACAAGCTCATTACTTCAACTACTTAAGGATCATTAAGTTGATCCTTAAGACATTGATACTGAAATTGGGGCCACAACTCAGGAAATCAAAACTTAAGAACTTCCTTGTTAGAATCTCGATTTGAAGGAACATATTTCTTAATGGCCCTAGGGTGAGTCCTTCCATCCAAATCTTGTAGTAAGTAAGCATTTCCCCCACACTTTTCTATGACTCTGAATGGTCCGTCCTAGTTTGAGACCATTTCCTAAAGACACGATCTTTCTAGTCAATGGGTAATACCACTTTCTAGACCAAGTCTCCCTAGTCAAAGGACCTTGCCTTGATCTTTTTATTGCAGGCTTTAGCCACTCTTTTCTTTTGTTTCTCTAGCTTATGAAGAGCCTTAAGAATAACTTGGTAGCTTGCTGATATTCAAGTTCAAAAAACCTCCCTTGATGAGCCAGCCTAATAGACTGAATCGTAACTTCTATTGGAAGTACAACATAATGGCCATACGTTAAATGGAAGAGATTTGTCCCAGTTGCATCACGTTTAGATGTCTTATAGGCCCAAAGAGCATCAAGTAGCATCAAGTAGCGATTCATGCCAATTTTTGGGATTGTCCTCAATCATTTTCTCAATGTTGGCCTTTAGGATCTTGTTAGTAGACTCAGCTGGTCCATTTGCTTGTGCATAGTAAGGGGTTGAGTTCAAGATGCCAATACTAAAACTCTTGGTGAATTCCTATACCTCAGCGCGATTAAAACCTTTAGCGTGGTGCACAGTGACGATCTCTTGGATTCCAAACCTACATAGGCTATATTCCTCAATAAAATCAAATCACATCCTGCTAATTGATATTCCCATATGATTTAGGCTCTGCCCATTTTGTAAATAGTATGTGGCTACAAGAATGTGTGAAGGATGACTGCCAGAAGGAGGATTAATCTCCCTTACAATGTCCATTGCCCATCCTTCAAATGGTCATGGTTTAACAATATCATGCATCTCAGCAGTAGGGACCTCTGGTACATGTCCACAGCTTTGGCAAGCTCTACACCCTTTGGAATATTTAATGCAGTCATCCATCATTGATGGCTAATAGTAACAATAATGTCTTGTTGGCTTTAAAGGCCATTTACATTATAATTTTGATGATAGTAATCATTTAATGAGTCATGATATTCAAATTGTTCCAATCTTATTTGAAAGTGACTCATAAGAAAGTTAGGAGAAATCAGGGTTAACTATGTAGATATAAAGCTTTCCGAGCTGATGGATCAAGAGGAAATCAAGCCAAGTTGAAATGAAGATTCATCCTAAATCATGAGAACAAGATCAGAGTTAAGATGCTTTAAGTCATTTTTTTATTTTATTTTATAGGACTTATGATTGGAATATATTAATTGAGTAAAATCTTAAAATTGATATGTAATGCCCTAACAAAAATGAGTGTTTGAAAGAAAGAGTGGAAGATCTTTCAAAAATCTCAAACAAACTTTTTCAAAGGGCAAGAAACACTTGACAAAAAAGAAAAATTTGAATGCTCTTTTGTTCAAAGCCTCCTCGGTTCCAGCAACCTCTACAAGATGTCACTGTTGTGGTGACCAGGGCATATCGTGTACCAATGTTCTTTTAAAAATAAGTTAAGAAAAACCATGATGGTTTGGGTTTCAAAGGGATCTCATCCATCGAAGGACAAAACTAACAACTAATGACCCAAGAAAATTTGGGTACCAAAAGGCCATTAACTTATGTAGGTATGCTTGAAGATTGAGAAGAAAAATTGAAAATGGTGCTTGGATAGTAGTTTCACAAATCATATAACCGAAGAACAATCGAAAAACAATTCTATGAGACCAAGGAAAGGAAATGTCACTTTCGGTGACAATAAGAACAGAAAAATCATTGATATTGGTAACGTTGCTTCTAACTCCTCTCCTTGCATTAAAGATGGTTTACTTGTTGTTTGTCTTATAGTTTACTTGTTGTTGGTCTTATACATAATCTTCTAAATATTAGTCTACTACATGATAGAATACATATGTGCAATCTCAAGTCATAAGTATGCAGTGGTGCATGCTTAAATGAATGAATTATTACTTGATCAATTAGGATGAGACAATGTCTATATAATCGATCTTAAATGTATGAACTTTGTGAAATGTTCTAGTTTCTCGAATGAAAATGATCCTTTGATTTGACATAGATTTGAACAAGGTTTGGACTTAATTTCAAATCCTTCAAAAATGATCTTGTTTGATGACTACCAATCCTTAATTCGAAAAAAGATCATTTTCTTGATGCATTTCAAATAGGGAAACGACAAGGCCTTCTTTTAAACCCAATGATGTAGTTTCTATCTCAAGGCATCTTGAACTCTGGCATATAGACTTGTTTGATCCTACTAGACCTTTGAGCCATTGTTAAAAATATACGGACTTATAATTGCGGATGATTACTCCTGTTTTGCTTGCAACTTATTCCTTTCAACTAAAGGTGAAGCCTTTGACATATTTGAAAAAGTTTTGCGATGCAAAATGAAAAATATTTGAAAATCGTTTTAATTAGAAGTGATTGTGGAACACAATTTGACAAAAAGGCAAATTTGAAAAATAATGTGATTGATTTTGAATCCATCACAATTTTTTGACTCTTAAAATTTCTCAAAAAAATAAGGAGGTTAAGAAATTTAGAACTCTTGAACAAATGAAAATAATTATGCTTTGCGAAAACAATTTGCCAATTTCATTCTGGTCTGAAGCCATTAACATTACTTGCTACATTCCACATAACACTTTGATAATGCCAATTTTGAAGAAAATACTTTATGAACCTTACAAACAAAGGAAAACCAAATATTGCATAATCCTAAACTATTTGGGAGTAAATGTTTCATTCACAATAATGGTAAAACAAACCTTAATAAATTTGATCCATGAGTGGATGACGGTGTTTTTATTGGATATTTTCTTACAAGCAAAGCATAAAGAGTCTATAATAAAAGGTCAATGGCAGTAGAAGAGCCAATACATGTTGCATTTGTTGAAACTAATGCCTTGTCCTCTAGAATTTCTTGTGGTAATGATATAGTGATCAAACCAATGAACATCACACCCCTCATTTGAGAAGCAAGAAAAGGATGAACTCAAAGCTCAAATCGATGAAACGAAAGAAAATGAAAAAAAAGTAGAATCCAAAGAGGAAGACTTGCAATGATATTGGAAATTCTCGAAGGACCACCCAACTAGTCAAATCATTGGTGATCCCTCCCAAGCTATAAGAACAAGGCATGCATTGACTAAATATTGCTATCTAGCCGCATTCATCTGTCGTGAAAAACCCAGAACATAGAAAAAGTTCTCAACGATGCAAACTGGATCATGACAATGGAAGAAGAGCTAAATCAATTCAAGAGAAATGATGTGTGGGAACTTGTGGATAGGCCTCAAGATCATCAAGTCATCGGTACCAAGTGGGTCTATCACAACAAGAAAGATGAGGAAGGTAATGTGGCAAGAAACAAGACAAGATTTGTTGCAGCTAAAGGCTGTAACCAAGATAAAGGTATAGACTATGCGGAAACCTTCGCTCCCGTTGGTAGATTAGAAGCTATCAAACTCTTATGTGCATTTGCTTGATTTAAAAATTCGAACTTTTTCAAATGGATGTAAAAAGTACAGTTTTAAGAGGTTTTATTGAAAAAGAGGTTTATGTTGAACAATTACCTGGATTTGAGGATGATAAATTTTCCAACCATGCTTTTTAACTCAAAAAGGCTCTCTAGGGATTGAAACAATCTCCTAGAGATTGGTATGAGAGATTGATTTCCTTTTTAATGCAAAACGGATTTCTAAGGGGGAAGGTTAACACCACACTTTTATGTTGAACAATCACTCAGATTTAAGGATGACAAATTTCTCAACCATGCTTTTAAACTCAAAAAGGGTCTCTATGGATTGAAACAAGTTCCTAGAGATCGGTATGAGAGATCAATTTCTTTTTCAATGCAAAACGGATTTCTAAGGGGCAAGGTTGACACCACACTTTTTGTCAAGGTTGGCACCATGCTTTATGTCAAACACCCTAGAAACAATATTCTCATTGCATAATTATTTATTCATGATATGGTGTTTGGTTCTACTAACCCATCTATTTGTGAAGAATTTGCAAATTTAATGAGTAGGGAATTAGAATGAAGTATGATGGGAGAGCTCAACTATTTTCTTGGATTGCAAATCTACCAAAGCAAAGAAGGAAATTTCATAAACCAAGTCAAGTGCATCAAGAAGATACGTAAGATGTTTGGCATAGAAAATTTGAAAAGCGATTGCACCTCTAATGAGCTCAATGCTCAAGTTAGACATGAATGAAAAAGGTAAAAAGGTGGATTAAATAGTTAAATAGAGGTATGATTCGATCCTTTCTTTACCTTACCACGAGTAGACTTGACATCCTGTTTAATGTGTGTGTATATGGTTGATTTCATGCATGCCCAAAAGAATTGCGATGTTGTGATGTGAAAAGAATTTTTCCAAGGCCTTGCTGGTACTTAGGCTTGTTCTATACTTACTATTATTTCTTTGGCATAGTCAGTTATAGTGATGTGGATTATGCTGGTTCAAAAGTGGACTAGAAGTTCACTAGTGGAACTTGTCGACTTATTCATCATGCCTTAGTGTCATGGATTAAAAAAAATAAAAATAAAAATAGGGACGTTGCCTCATCCACCGTCAAGGTCAAATACATTGCTTGTGCAAGTCATGTGCTCAAATATCTTGTAAATGCATGAATTGGATGATTAAGACATTCATATCAATCATACTTCTATTATGTGTAATAATCCTAGTACAATGTGCTTAACAAAAACTCTAGCTCCACGTTTTAGAACAAATCTATAAAGGTAGGCATCATATCATTTGTTATCATGTGCTTGAAGGAGATGTCTTTGTAAAATTTGTCTCCACAAACGATACATAGGTACTCTTTTACAAATGTGGAACCATTTGGTGACGTTAAAAGAAGGATTGATATGGGAAAATATCATTACTTGTGTGGATTAATTTCATATGTGTGTGACATTGAAGATCGATCTTAAGGATTTAATGAGAGTGTGTTCAATTGTCCAAGTACTTATATCCAATTCAATGGATATTAGTGCTTGGCGAACTTTTTCTTTTTGGGAAAATATTAAAAACAAGACTTACATCTTTATTTTGAACAAAATCTTTGTAGTGGATTCTCTCACGTTGTTGTTCATTATTCTTTTTATCGATCAAAGTTGTAAATGTTCTATGACAATTGCAAAACTTCAAGCAAATTTAAAAATATTGCTTCGCCAAAAAGTATTCATGTTCACCACAATGAGGCATTTGGAAATATTAGTTTAAAAAAAAAGAGGTGAAACATTATATCAAAAAAAGGGTAAAACTATCCTTAGCATATCGAGCTACATGTGTGAAAACTACTTTTGCATTTTAAACTTTATTTATAAATCCCCTCACTTATTGCTTTTGTTAATGGCAAAGGAGAGAGATTGGTGTTGTTCATATCAGTTTGCACATTGTGTAAATCATTCTTTATTAAAATATTTGCTATATATCATGAAAGGGGAGAGAAATATCAAAGACACTACATTGAATTGAGTTATTCTCTTTTTGTTTATGACAAAGGGGGAGATAATTTGATGTTTGCTTACATATGATGCATGTTACGATACTTGTCGTATGCATTGGGAGAGATAATGGTTCATAATTGGTCATTTAGTTTGAGCGTTAGCATTGTTACGAATTGCTACGTGATCGTATTGTGGAATGGAGACATTCATACATGCTAATGATTTCATAAAGGGCAGAGAAATATCAAAAATTATGAGTCAAATTGATTTATTCTCTTTTTGGTGATTGCTTGATGTTAAGATTGTGAGGTCAAATGGTAAGTAGTATTGAGTATTCTAGTAGCTTATGTCAATAAAGATCATGTAAAGGTTATTAGGTCAAGGTAGTGTTGTGGTCTGGTCAGGATTGGCAGGCTTTGCTTGTGTAAGTCGGTTAGTTAGTTGTCCCAGTGCATTGTATTAGCTAGTAGTAGAAGCAGTAGTTCATCTCTTGTAATCTTCATAATGTTGATGGATAATGAATTGATCTTTCTCTCTCTTTATGCTTCAATGCTCTCTATTTTTTAACTCTTCTCTGAATTTTTACTTCTTATTTTCAAGTGTCTACTTGAATCTCATCTCTAGCCTTCAGTTCTCTACATAAATTCTCTTAGTTGTTATCTCGATTTCACTTTCTAAGTGTAAATCCTTAACCAAACCCTTGGTTATGATTTAAGTTGAGTTATGATTCAAGTTGAGCTTAAATCATAACAATTGCTATCAGATCCTTGATTTGATTCCAAATCAAGTTTATTGATGTCAATTCTTGATCAAGTTGTGTCTGATCAAGAAAATTGAGTGCAAATTGGCCCCCCCCCGCGGAAAAAGAATCTGTAAAGGTTGCTGATATTATCAGTTTGATCAAGCGTATTGTGCACAAGTATCAGAATAGATTGTGCGCTGCAGTATCGTTGAAGATGAGTAGCATTTGAATTGATCAAGGATCAAGCTCAGGTTGTCACATCTGTGCGTTCAGATCTGTTCAATTCAGTTGCGAATCAAGTTGTTGTAATGCAATGCCGCAGCTTGAGTTCTCCTCAAGTGCAGTTGATTGTTAGTGCAAAGTGTTCTTATCGATTTTTTAGGTTAAAGTTCTGCAGTTCAGCTTCAGTTCAGTTGAGCATAAGTTTTGAGAATTGGCTACTATTATATTCAATTACAGAAGTCAACTGCTTAAATCCAAAATCGATCTGAGCATATATGAAGTTAACGGCTTATCTTAGATGCAGTGTGATATCAGTAGCTGTTTAGATAAATTTAGTGAAGCTCACTTCGTTCAAATTCAGTGCGTGCGTTTGGTTTTGTTGAGCTGCAAAGTGAAGCATTGCTGGTTGTTACGGTTTGATTAAGTGTTGTAGCTTAAATTCAATTATACAAGTATACAAAGCTCAAAATGGATCCTCAGGCTCTTCAGATCTCCATTGTTGCTACTTTTTTGGTAAAAATTGAAAATGTTCTTTATCCTATCTCCAAGGATTTTCTCTACCAAGTTCTTTGGCCATATGGTAACCTTGAAAGTATTGAGGTTACTTCAATTTCTAACTTAGAAGTGGAAGCTCAAGTGACCTATACTTCAAGAACAAATGCTGAAAGAGCACGCAATCAATTACATGGAAGAAACATCTATGACTGTTGTTGTGTGACGGACATTCAATCCTTCACTTCTTTTAAGGAAATAGAACAAGAAAGGGATGCTTCGTTTCAAGAAATTTTCGATCATCATTTTCCGAAAATAATGCAAACTTTCCAAGAAATGATGAATACAAGCCTAGCAATACAACAGCAAATTTATCAAGAAAGGAAGCAAATTGTTACTACAGAACACTTTAATTCAGCAAGAAAGGGGTCTGATACGGTTGTAGTAATCACCAATTCAGTTCATACTCAAGCTGTTTCTTTTCCAATGCAAGCAACGCACCCATTTGTTGAACCAAATGTGAATGTTTGTGCAGAAACAAGCTTGAATCAGGTCACAAATCAGAGGGAAAGTGTACCATTCCAAGCTGATGTAAATCCTTGACAGCCTATGGATGATGGTCAGCAGCAAAACTTTGAGCAGCAATTGGGGCACAACTAAATTGAGGATTCAGTTGGAATTTGGACGCTACAGCAAGGAATCAAGACAATAACATTATAAAGAACATTGGGACTCAAAGTAAGCTGGTTTGGAATGAGTTTCTGGAGCCTATTTCTGCATTTACAGTGGCTGAACAAATCATACAACCACTTAGGCCAGCTAAGGAACTACCAGATGTTGCAATAGACTCATTTCAACTTGTAAGGGTGCAGGATCCGACCAAACTGCAGCATGCTATGTGGGCTGATACAACAAGCTCAAATGCTAGATGCAAGCTAAGCTCATACAAGTGGATTAAGATGAAGAAATTGCATGCTATGTGGACTGATCCAGGTCTTCAACCAGTAGTACAGCCCAATGTGAGGCCTCCGGAAGTTCCTTCCTGCAACAGATTGTGGTCATTAGTGCACTTATGCTGCAAAATTCAGATGCTGGGCTGCATGGGTTGTAAAACAAGACTCTTTAGAATGGTTCTTGGTGTGTGGCTGATCTAGTATGACATGGGTAGATTCTGTAGCAACACAAGCCGATCATCACCAATATGCTCACTTCCAGCTACAAAATTCAGTAGTTTCTTGCATAAATAACAAGAAGTCTGCACCGGTTTTCTGCAGTTTCTGAGGTTTTCAAAATTAATAATGTTAAGATTGGAGACCGATGATATTCTAAACCGTTAATTCATGACTGGATTTATTAGAGCCTAATGATGGTGACTCTTGGGCTACCGGGAGTTATGAATGTAGAGGCCTATAAATAGGGACCTCTTGTGTATGGTTTAGGTATGGGGTTGAAAGCAAGTGACTAAAGATGTAGTCAAGTGGGAGGTAGAGTGTGAGTGAGAAACTCTGTTATAATACCTCTGTTATAATAGTGAAATTATGTTGCTCCCCCTCCGTGGATGTAGGCTTCGGCTGAACCAAGTAAATTCGGTGCCTAATATTTTTCCCCCATTCCCGTTTAATTCCGCATTTGCTATTTCGATTTAAGGTTCGGTAAATTCGTGAGTGGTCCTAACAACTGGTATCAGAGCCCCAAGTGGAACCTAAATTGGAGAAGTAGCTGTTTGAGTGGAAGGAAAGGACCTATGGCTGGATGTACTGTTCCGGGGAGAAAAAAAAAATAAAAAAAATAAAAATGGCGTGCCGGTGGTGCACAATAGCGCATGGCGCGTGGAGCACATAGGAGGCCCGTGATAGCGCGTGGTGTTGAACGAAAGAGGAAAAAGACTAGATCGGTGTACCTGGGAGGTAGATTGTGGCCAGATCTACAGTAACCATGTGACTCAGGGCCAGGAAAGCAAAGAGGCAGCGGCGGAGGTTCACGGTGGTGGTGGCTCAAGGGGATCTAGTGGTTCTTCGTTCATGTTCTGGTTCAGTTCTGATGGGTTACTGTTTAAAACCACCCAGATCTGGTTGTTTTCGGGCTCGGTGATAGAGACCCGTGGTGTCGTCAGAAATCCAACCTCGGCGTTGATGGCCTGGAAGTAGAAGAGATGGGCGGTGGTTGCCGGCGTGGGGCTTCGAGCGTGGCGAAGTTGCGCTTCTCGGGGTGGCCGGCCAGTCCGACGGTGATGTCGGTGGTGGCTGCGAGGTTGACGGTGAAGACGAAGACGACAGTGCCGAAAAACCGATCTCGAGTGTTAACTGCAAAATCGAGGTCGAAGGTGAAGCGACAGCGGTGGTTCCCAGCGAGGTCAGTTGTCGGAGAGAGAGAGGCGGTGGTGCCCTGGTGAATCGACGAAGCTGAAACCCGGTGGTGGTTTCGAGTGAAGAGAGGTTGAAGATGCCTCTCGGTGGCTGCGCGTTCTTCGCCGGTGGAGGCGATGACGGTGCTGGTGTAGAAATCCGGCGGTGGTTCTCGGTAGGAGTGGACCGGTGAGCGTCATCGATGGTGTTCAACACCGACGGCAAGGACTCGATGCTCCGATGGTGGTTTCGTGGTGGTACGAACGGTGTGTCTTGGTGGCCGGCGAGGTTCGTCGGTGGTCGCTGCACAGTAAGTCAAAGGAACTTTGAGTTTTCATGACCGTAAATATGAAAGTAACTGCACAGTTACTGAGGGAAGAGAGAGAATCTCGAAGAGAGAGAAAGGAAGATGAAAGGACAGGGGAGAGAGAAAAGTCATGCCAGTAAAAGTAATTTTGAAGGTGTAGTGAATTATTTTACTGAAGCTAGGTTTATTTTTTGGGTCTTGGATTAAAGTTGAGTTGATCAAAAATTTAAAGACCAAAAAATTAAACTTAGGTTTTCTCTTGTTATATGATCTGTTCGGAGTTCGGCTTTATTTTTTGGGGTCCTGATAGTCAACGGATTTAGGTTGACAGGCTATTGAAGTGAAAAATTTGGACCAGGTCAGAAAAATAAAATCAGAGCTGGCGCATGTTGATTGCGTGTGAGGGGTGAAGCATGGAGGATTACTGTTACAATGTTGTTTGTGATCCTCATCAGTCTCCAAGTGGGAGATTATTAAGATTGGAGACCGATGATATTCTAAACCGTTAATTCATGACTGGATTTATTGGAGCCTAATGATGGTGACTCTTGGGCTGCCGGGAGTTATGAATGTAGAGGCTTATAAGTAGGGACCTCTTGTGTATGGTTTAGGTATGGGGTTGAAAGCAAGAGACAAAAGATGTAGTCCAGTGGGAGGTAGAGTGTGAGTGAGAAATTCTGTTGTAATGCCTCTGTTATAATAGTGAAATTATGTTGCTCCCCCTCCATGGATGTAGGCTTCGGCTGAACCACGTAAATTCCGGTGTCTAATATTTTTCCCTCATTCCCGTTTATTCTCGCATTTGCTATTTCGATTTAAGGTTCGGTAAATTCATGGGTGGTCCTAACAAATAACAGTTCTTCAAGTCTCAATCCTTTCTAATATGATTTTTGAGGACAAGAATCTTTTAAGGGGGAGGTATTGTTATGATTGTGAGGTGAAATGCTAAGTAGTATTGAGTATTCTAGTAGCTTATGTCAATAAAGATCATGTAAAGGTTAGTAGGTCAAGGTAATGTTACGGTTTGCTCTGGAGTGGTGGGCTTTGCTTGTGTAAGTCGGTTAGTTAGTTGTCCTAGTGCACTGTATTAGCTAGTAGTATAAGTAGTAGTTCATCTCTTGTAATCTTCATAATGTTGATGAATGATGAATTGATCTTTCTTTCTCTTTGAGCTTCAACACTCTCTATTTCTTAACTCTTCTCTCAATCTTTACTTCTTATCTTCAAGTGTCTACTTGAACCTCGTCTTTAGTCTTCAATTCTCTACCTAAATTCTCTTAGTTCTTATCTAGATTTCACTTTCTAAGTGTAAATCCTTATCCAAACCCTAGGTTGTGATTTAAGTGGAGCTTGAATCATAACACTTGATTATTGAATATTTTACTCCTATAATGCATCAATATTTGAATTTGAACCATGTCGTGATATTGGTGTTCATGCTATGAAGTTAGTGTTTATATAGTTTGTTTAAACATTGATATTGATGTTAAGCTATTAAATGTGTAATTTAAAAAACGCAACAACTTAGGGGGAGCAATTGAATTCGAACCTTAATCATGATATAAATTATTCCTTGACTTCATGGATATGTGTATGCTTTAATGAGTGAATGCTTTTATGGTGAAATTCAATACTTTAATTATCATATCTTCAAGCGAAAACACCCAATGTTTGTCATCATCAGAAAGGGGGAGATTGTTGGCCCTATTATTATGTTTAAAATTTTCTAATCTTGTTAGAAAGTGACTCATAAAAAAGTTTGGAAAAATTAGTGCTAATCATGTTAATATCAAACTTTCCAAGATGATGGATCAAGAGGAAATCGAGCCAAGTTAAAAAAAAAGATTCATCCTCATTCAAGAGAATGAGATCAGAGTCCAGGTGCTTTAAGTCATTTATTTTTTATTTTATAGGACTTAGTATCGGAATATATCAATTGAGTCAAATCTCAATATTGATATATGACGCTCTAATAAAAATGTTTCGAAAATACTTTTGAAATTTTATTTCCAAACTTTATTTGAAATATATTCAAGTCAAATTCAAGCCAATCAATTTTTCAACAAGGATATTTTAAATTTACATTATGAAAAGCATGCCCGAAAAAAAAAGATCAAAAATTTTATTATGTTGACATGTTAGCTTGATTAAACAATCATTCATTCAAATGAATGAGCAAACATGGGAGCCAATGCATCTTATTACTAGCCAAAAGGAATCCACAGATTCCCTCACGTGCTCCAACCATCACTAGCATTTCTTCGTCTAAGTCTAGACACTTGAGAAACACTCAACTATCGTCCCTTTTGTATAGCTCTCCGAATTCATAATCAATATGGTATCTGTTAGCTCTCATTTTCAATTTTCTGTCTTTAATATAGTCCCGATGATTCCTGAAGTAATCCTTTAAGGGCTTCCTCCAATCCTCAAGCTGCCTTGTAACAGATTGTTGTGCTTTAAAGCAATCCAAGTGTTTGCTTGTAATTACCTTAATTTTAGAGCTAAAAGACTCAGCGATCTTGAGGTCATGGCCTAGAACCTTGGTCTTGATGATCATAGCCACTTCATACCATGGTTTGGACAATTTATACCTAGAGGCTAATTGGCCCAAATCATTGGCTGCCTTATTTTGTTTACGAGGTATATGTTCAAATTGAAAAATATCAAAGTCGCTTAACAGCCCTTGCACTATTGGGACATACTTATTTGGGGTGTAACATAAACATTGAAATTCTCCTTTTACTCAGCACATCACCAACTTCGAATCCCGTCTCACTACTATGTTAGGGACGCGCATTTCTAGGAGTGTTTGTATGCTAATAATCAATGCCTCACACTCAGCCATATTATTAGAGTACTTGCCTACTAGAATGACAACAAGCTTAATGATGATCCTAGGAGGGGATTCAATTACAATCCCTACTCTGACATATGATTTGGTCCTTAAAACATCAAAATATAGTTTCCAAGAAACCATTTCCATTACCAAGAGCTCACCTTGCACATTTCCTGTATCAGTTTGAATATTTGGATGGTCAGCTAAGAAGACCGTTAGAGCTTAACATTTTATGATTTCTATGACACATAGATTAATTCAAATTGAAGTAGAGCAATACTCCACTTATTTAATATTCCTCACATTAAAGGTCTATCAGCAACCACATATATGGTAAATGTAAAGAAGTAAAGTCTCAGCTTTACAGATGTATAATACAGAAATGGACACAATTTCTGAATGAAAGAATATTTTGTTTCAAGCTTATTTGAAGAACGACTTAGGTGGAACACAACCTGTTCATACCCCTACTCATTGTCTTGTACAAGCCAACAACTAATTAACTCATCCTAAGAAGAGAAATAAATCTTCAATGGTTTTTCCTGCTTAGGTAGAATCAACATTGGTGACTTGATCATGTAATCCTTGATGGCCTAAAAAGATGCTCAGTGTGACCCCTCCAGTTGAAGTCCTTTCATAGTTGAGCCTCAGTAGCATAGAGAAGACTTTTAGTCTTTCCTGGGACATTTGAAATGAAACATCTTAGGGAATTAACCTCCCCTAAGAAGCGTTGTAGCTTTTTTTTACTTGAGGGCGGTTTGGCCTCTTGAATGGCCTTAGTTTTATTTATACCAACCCCAATCCCCCTTCTGCTGCACCAGGAAGCTAAGAAAATTCACAGCAAGGACTCCAAAGGCACATTTTAGTGGGCTCATCTTGAGGTTGTGCCACCAGCATTATTTAGTCCAAATGGCATAGCCACTAATTCAAAGGTCCCCATTGACCCACGACACATAAATGCAGTTTTATGGGTATCCTTTGAAGCAATCATGCTTAGGTAATCCCATAATAGCCATCCATGGAAGACAATCCTCATGCCTCGAGGCTGAATCAATTAGAACATCAGCTATAGGCATAGGATATTCATCATTCAGTGTGGCTACATTTAAATCTTTGAAATTTATACAGACTCCAATTTTTTCGTTCTTTTTAATAATAAGAACAGTATTTTCCAACCATTGAACATATTTTATTGTTCTAATGAATTTGGCTTTTAAGAGTCTCTCAATTTCTTTCTTGGGACATTCTTCACTGGGACTGAATTATGGACCATGAGCCTGGCTTATTTCATTTGAGGCTTATGCTCAACCACTCTCGTGTCTATGTCAGGCATCGCATGATAGCCCTAGAAAAAATAGTCCTTGAACTCGAGGAGGAAGGTCATATACTGCTTCTTCTGCTCTTCAGAAAGCAGGGCATTCACATAGGTAGGCCTTGGGTCTTCTATGGAGGCCACTTTAACCTTGAGAAGAGGATCTTAAACTTCAGCCCTTAAGTCCTCCATTTTAGCCAGCGCTGCTCTTAGGTCAGACAACTTTAGCTCTTTTTCGTGTAATAGCTAGACTTTGAAGCCATTCCTAGAAATAAATGGCTACTTTGCCCATTATTGATCCTCAGCACGCTAAGCCGCCAGCTTTCCAATGGCTAAGGAAATAGCCCTTTAGGCCTTCAATCGAAAGTCTTGGCTTCCCTCCATAAGGCTTCTTGTGTGCCTTGAAAGACCCCTTCATTAAGAAGGGTTGTCATGCATTCCCAGAAGTCAGAGTAATTTGACTCCACACCAGTTTAATCAAACTCATCTTCAGTGAGCAGACTCTTAAAGATGGCTATAAGTTCTTCATGTTAAGCAATCTGAGGAGTGGTCCTTTTTACAACTTCTGGTCCCACATTGTCTTCATAGAACTTTGCCTCAATGAAGTTAGAGCAAGCTATGAATAGCTTGTCATCTACCGTAGTAATCTCATATTTTTCATAGTTTTAGAAGATTAACAACTGGTGGAGTGAAGAAGGGATACAATAGTTGACATGTAGCAAATCTCTCCCAAGCAAGGGATTATAGCTTGAGGCGTTATCCACTACAAAGAAGGTTGTCAGCTTACTCAAGTTGCCAACAATTAATTCAATCGGGATAACCCCTTCAGACTTGGTGGTGACCCCAAAAAAGCCATGGATTGCCACATCTGAAGTTATCAAATCATCTCTAGATTACTAATAACCCCAGCATGTAAGAAAGAAAAACATTAGTGGCCATGCCATTATCCACTAAGACTCTATTCATTAAGATGCCATCAAATTTGGCTTTGATATTTAGAGGCTTAATGTGTTTGTTGGTGGTGGTAGGACCATCAAACATCATGTTCATAAAGTCAGGAAGGTTAGCGGTTGACTTGGATGTTTGGGGTTGTAACACTGAATTACCAAAAAAAAGGGGGTGTCCCTTCATCCACAAGCTCCACATAGGGATTTTCATCTGTTGCTACTAAATCCCCTTTGAGACTCACGAGTGTCTCAATTGCCATGAATTCCAAGGAAAGGAGTAAGGCAGTTCTGACATAAGCTTATTTAGGGAGTGACTCAAACTGAATCTGGATCCCCTGCCTTCTCCATTTTTTAGGACTTCCATCTATTTGCATGTCCTGGTCCTAAGGTTGATATTATGGTCCAACCTTGAGGGTTTGAGATTCCTTCATTAGTTTGGGAAGTCTTACTCATGGAAGTCATGTCTCTATGTTAGACCATGTTGGATTGTCATGGACCAGAGGTTCCACTAAGATGATGCTGATGGAACTGTAATCCTCTTCATCATCAGATGCTCTTCGAGCCCACAAATGCTAGGAAAGTTGGTCCCTCCAAGATTTTGTCCCCTCAAAAGATGAGAAACTAGTCCATCTCTCGAGCTTCTTATGTGGCTCAGTACACTTATCCTCATGGCCTCTATCTTCTTCTTCAGAATCCTTGGCTAAAAAAGTATTAAGAAAGGCTTTATGTTTTACTGCCTTCTTCCGAAGCAGCTTTGATGCTTACTTGGCGTATGCTTTAGCAAGTGCACTAGTCGTATCAAGTAATAAAGTAATGAGTAGAGTATCATTCCCACAAGGATTGTTATTGAGTAAGTACCAAAATTTGTAGCTTTGATGCTATTTGAAAAACCGAAAATTGAGATGTTGATATGAAATAAAATAAAATAAATAGGAACGAAATATGTTAACCGATTTTTAGGTAAGGCTTACTAATTTTTAAGAAGTTTAGCTGATTTTTAGGTAAGGCTTACTAATTTTTATGAAGTTTTTATAATTTAATAAGATCGAAGGCATCCAATTTCACCTGGTTGAATTAATATGCCTTTCTTTTCTTGGTATTCAAGTTGTTATTACGTGTTGATGGTTGAAAACCCTAATTTACTAAACATTCTCTCTCGAGCAACATTTAGCATGCTGTTTTACATATTAACCCATTACTCTCGTGCATGAACTTAAATAAGAAAAGAGTTTTTAAAGTTCTATGATTTTCACTTAAAAATCACACAAATTGCGTAAATTTATCTCGAGCATTCGCTCAATTGTGGTGCTTATCACCTTCGCAATGATCATAAATCTCCTCTTGGGCTCATTATGAATCCTTATAGGCCTTAAATGGTCACCAAGCATTTAAAACTCATGAAGAACAATGATAAACACTTCAACAACGCAACAACAAAACATTGAATACGTTGAATTAGAAATAAGCGTATATTACAACTTAGGCTACATCGTAGCCTTGGAATTACAAAATTAATTCATGATAAACTTAATATTAAGCATAACTAACATAAAATTCACGATCTTAGAAGAAGAAAACACTAGAAAGGACTTAAAAATATAAAATTACAAACCAAACTTTCTTCCTCCTTCTTCGTCTTTCCTTCACACGTTTTCTTCTTCTTTCTTCTTCACTTTGTATGTATCTTTTGTTGAATGAAGGATAATCACTATTTATAGGATTTGAGGAGGAAATAAAAATATAAAAAGTAATACATCAAACTTGCATCCTATTTGCTAGAAGTTGCGGTTGCTACCTAATTGCTAAGTTCTTAATTATTTTATGTTCTTTTTAGCTTTGCACTGCCCAAAACCTGCAAAAAATGATCATGTTGATGTAGTTGACATAGTGTACAATGCATTTGAATTAAAAAATTTGAAAATATTGCCGCTCAAATGCAACTTGTAGCAAAATCTTGTTATTTTATGTGTTCTTGCTTTGAACCAGTGGCGGATCTACGTTGACGTGAAGGGGGGCTCAAGACCCCCCTGAATTTTAAAATAAATTCAACTAGTAATAAGTAAGAGTCAGAAATTGACTTGGTGGTTTGAGAGTGTAAATCTCAAGTGAGAGAACTTGGGATCAAATCCCGGTACAAGCACCCCTTTTTGGTTTTTTGTCCCATTGTCCCCTCATTTCCCACTCCCGCCGCCCCGCCCTTGCTGGCCGCCGCCACCAGCAACGCCAGCACCACTACCTGCCACCACTAGACATCAATCAATGTAAGTTTTGTTAATTTTTTATCCTATTTATATAATATACAATACTTTAAAGTTTTTATCTCATATTTCTCTTATTAAAATTCTGATTTTATAAATTTTAGTGAGAGATTAATTTTTTTTAATTAGAAAATGTTATGACCCAATTAAATTATAGGTCATAAACTAATATTTTTTAAATTGAATTGAGAGAAAGAGAAAGAGAGAGAAAAAGAGATTAAAGGAGAAGTAGAATTGAAGAAGAAGTAAGGGAGAAAGAGAGAGATTGAGGGGGAGAGAGAGAAATTGAAAGAGTAAAATCTTATTATTCAGTAAATATTATTTAATACAATCCTTATATAGACATAATGGATAAGGAAAGAAGGGGAAAAATAGGAAAAATATTGCCAAAAATCAGTTAAAATCTGAAAAATAGATAGCCTCACCAACAACAGCCCACCAACGGCTATTTAATAGCTTTTTCCGCCAAAAAACAGTATTTAAAAGTTAGTTAGGTATTTAACTTCTAAATCCATTTTATTGGGAATTTAACCTAAACCCTAGGTACACAACAGAAAATAATTACTTGTCTACAACAACAACAACAATAACAATAAGCCCAGTGCCACCAAGGACTCCCGCCAAAAGCAGGATTTGGGGAGGGTAGATGTACGCAGCCTTCCCCCTTCAGGGGGCTACCCTGAAGAGAGGCTGTTTCTTAGGACCCCAAGCCTAAGATGATGGTCTTGCATCCATCAGCCAAAAAACCTGGTAAAACATCAGAAAGTATAAGTATGGCCCATACCAAAAAAAAAAAAAAAACTCGAAGGGGCTATTTGTAAATGCTTAGTGGTGTTTTAGTTTATATTGGTAATAATAATTTTTGTTACAATGATATATCTTTTTGTGTTAACTTTGCCTTAATAATATGTTTCTTTTATAGTAATTTAAGATATAGAGATATTATTTTCTATTATTTTTAAATTTTTTATAGTACTTCCCTAGTTTGATTGGATGCATTTTTTTTATTTTTTTGAGATGTGAAACTATTAAAAAATATCGATTGTGATTTTTTTTTAAATTTTTATTATGTAATTTATTATTTTTTATTCAAGCCCCCCCTACACCAAAATCCTGGATCCGCCGCTGCTTTGAACCGTGCAACTTGGGTGTTTTTGTTTTTTGTTAATAATTTTATTTGATGTATCTTGCATGTACTTGTTGATGTTAATGATAAAACCTAGCAAGATTGTACATAAAATGAATGCTTTTCAAGAAAATAACATATAGATGAAAACGAGCAAAAGCGATAGAAGTTTGATGTAAAAATGGTTAAAAATATGTCAAAATAATATAAATAATTATATACTAATTTAGACTTATCAAAATACCCTCGGACTTAATTCTTGCTCGTCCTCGAGCAAGGCTAAACATTAAAGCTCAGGATCTCATTTTTTTAAGAATTCTTCCACAATTTGAAGCAAACATACTCTTATTAGAAAAAAATGACCAAAGCTCAAAGTTTTAATGTTCTAAAGGCAAAGCCATCTTTTCTAATAAAAAATCTATCAATTTCCTAGGTGACCGAGTTCAAAAGTTAGCAAAGCGAATTAAGTTTATCCGTTCTTTCTAATTTCAAGATATTCAAACCGAATAGAAAACAAAAATCATACCACTCATAATAAGACTTATTAAGTATAACCAAAACTAAATTATTCACAATAAGTGTATTTTTCTTTTTCTGCCCCTTTTTTTATCCGAGGAATTTAATTGCTCAAGTCAATCTCGGCTCATGAGTATATCTTCAGTGAGAATTAAGTTCCAACTCCTGGGCAATGACCCATATGTAAGAGACGCCACCACTGAGACTTCCCCAATACTACTGTGTGAGTATATCTTCAGTGAGAATCAAGCTCTGACTCCTGGGTGATGCCCTATAAGTAAGAGAAGCCACCACTGAAATGCCTTTATTATGACTTCCCGAGTATATCTTAAGTGAGAATCAAGCTCCGACTCCTGGGCGATGACCCATAAGTAAAAGAAGCCACCACTAAGATATCCTTTTAACGGGCAGCACGTATCTTTAAAATTGTTTATGTGGGACAGTGGTGCTAGAGATTTTTTCCTCCTTTTTTATTTTTTTTTTCCTTTAGATTTAGGCATAACTCTTCAAAGTCTATTATGTAAATGATAATCTGAATGCAATCTATTCAAATTTGAGCATCTTTTAATCAGAAAGAAAAGTGAAATTGCCATGCTAACTAGTGAACTCAAATACCGTGGTTTTATCAAGATAGTAGCTTAGATTAGATCGTGTTTTGTAATTAGAACACAAAAAAAATTGATTATCAGGTGATCCAAATCTAATTAGGGTCAACGAGCTAAAAAGAGTAGAAAGATTGCCTAAAAAGTATGCTGATAAGTTCCTTATATATATATGTATATATAATTCTTTTGAAAGACTAATGATTAAAACTATAAAAAAAATTGACAATCTTTTTATTGGCCGACACTATTTACATCCCCATACAAAGGCTCCGAACTATGGGAGGCACTAAAGCCGACTCTAAAGTATAAAACAAGAAAACTTTTTGAAAAAATTTTGTTTCAAAACTTTAAAAATTGCTTTTTCCACCCTCAAAGTTAGAGTTAATATTGTTCTTAATGTTAAAAGAGCTACAAAGATTAAGTGAGGTGAGAAATACTTCCCAGGTTTGAGGATTGCTTGTTGATAGTGTATGTCGACATCTTGCTACCCCAAAACTTGCTGTAAAAAACCTGTTTGAAAAAATGTATAGAAACATGAGAACATAATAAAAATAAAAGGAAACTGAAATAAAAGAACTAAGGAAAAGAGCACTTGGGTTGCCTCCCAAGAAGCGCTTTTAGTTATAGTCGTGAGCTTGACTGTTTGAGCAGATCTATCCCGTGTCTTGAAGGAGAATAGAGTTTCCACCATCCACCCACAATGACCATTTTCTTCCATGGATCTTCCTTTTTCCCTTCTTTATACGACTACCTCCGCCTTCTCTAATCTTGAGATCTTTGAGCCTAATTTGCCATAACCTGGATTTTACTTTCAGATCCTTTCTACAATTCCTCTCCGAGGCATCCATTTATTCCAAAATCTCTAACCATGTCAAATAAGCTTGACATTCTATTTCAATGACTGGTGGTGGTGGGTCGGTAAAGATAGGTTTGGTCCTTGGTGGTGATGAGTCGATTAAGGGGATAATGTCACATTGAGGTGGTTCTTTTAATGTGTCTTTATCCCTCAATGCTATGGCATTAGTTTGCTCCCCTAGAATGCTAAAGGTATTGCTAGGCAGAGATTCTTCAGACCTCTCCGACTGCACCTCTATTACAGTCCCTACTTGAGGTTCAGGATTTTGGATGGAGGTTCTTTGGCTTTTTAGGTCACTCACAGCTTCCATAAATTCCCTAAATGTCTCTTCTAAGTCATTGTTCTTTTCTTGATACGGATAAGTGGGTGACCAAGATGCTTCATGATGATTCCTAGAAGGATTCATCTATTCTTGACTATAAGTGCTAGAGTAGGGATTGTACTGGGGTTGGTTAAAATTTGACATATAGTTACCTTGTTCACAACCCCATGAGGAAAAGCTATGACCTAATTAACATTTTATACTAGCATGGTTATCTGCCCAAGATTCACATCTAGGAGTACTAGCAGCAATTATGTCATTTAATTGTTCTTGAATTTGTGAAAGTTGGGTAGATAATGCACTAATTTCATGAATGCTCAGTGTTTTTCTCGGTACAGATTGATATTGAGGTCTCATAAAGTTATATTTCTCAAAACCTGATGAAGAAAAGCTATTACTTATTTGACATTCCATACTAGCATGGTTACAACAACAACAACAACAACAACAACAGTCCCAGTGCCTCGTGGCTCCCGCAGTAAGCAGGGTCTGGGAGGGGTAGATGTACGCAGCCTTACCCCTTCCGAGAGGAAAGGAGGCTGTTTCCGAGGACCCCATACTTGCATGGTTACCTGCACAAAATTTACATCTAGGAGTACTAGCAGTAATCATGTCTTGAATTAGTGAAAGCTGAGCAGATAATATATTAAATATAGCTTGGTATTGAGGTTTTATAAATTTGTAGCAAGCCATCACTTTTAGCACTTTTTTTATGAACAAATATTAAAAAAAATAAATGATTTTAAGTGTTAGAGAAAAATAAATAAATAAAATTCGTGAGGAAGATTAAGACAACCATTACATTTGAAAACTGAGTTTTAAGAAAGGGGTATTAGTAATACTAAAAGTTTTGAAAAACTTTATGATAACAAACCTAACTTTGAAAAACCTATCCAGATGACTAAAAAAAGATTAAACTAAAGTTAAACTTAATCAAAAAAATTTAAAAATACAGCAATATAAAACAAAAGTTAAGAAAACACAAATTCAAAAAAAGGGGGGATAGTAACCCTAATGTTTTCGAAAACTTTAAAAATATCAAATTTAACTTTTAAAATCCTAACAAAGTAAACTTATAAGCAAAATAAAAATAAAAATAATGACAAATATAAGAAAAATAACAAAATAACACAAAAGTAACAATTTTTTTGGGGGGTATATACGAATTTATTTATTTATTTATTAATTTTTAAGAATTACCTTTATAAATAAAATAAATGAATGAAAAGAGATTTATATGTCAAATATAAATAAAATTTACAAATTATTAACAATTTCAAATTAGCATCAAAACTAGTTGGTATTGATATCACTCAAACAGAGACAATCCCTGGCAGCGGCACCAAAAACTTGAAGCTTACTTGGCGTATGCTTTAGCAAGTGCACTAATCCTATCAAGTAATAAAGTAATGAGTAGATTATTATTCTCACGAGGATTGTTATTGAGTGAGTACCAAAATTTGTAGCTTCGATGCTATTTAAAAAACCAAAAATTGAGATGTTGATATGAAATAAAATAAAATAAAAATGAACCAAATATGTTAACTGATTTTTAGGTAAGGCTTACTGATTTTTATAAAGTTTTTTATAATTTAATAAGATCCAAGGCATCCAATTTCACCTAGTTGAATTAATACGCCTTTCTATTCTCGGTATTCAAGTTTTTATTACGTATTGATGGTTGAAAACCCTAATTTACTAAACATTCTCTCTCAAGCAACATTTAGCATGCTCTTTTATATATTAACCCATCACTCTCGTGCATGAACTTAAATAAGAAAAGAGTTTTCAAGACTATGATTTTCACTTAAAAATCACACAATTTGCGTAAATTTATCGCAAGCATTCGCTCAATTTGTGGTGCTTATCACCTTAGCAATCATCATAAATCTCCTCTTGGGCTCATTATGAATCATTATAGGCCTTAAATGGTGATCAAGCATTTAAAACCCATGAAGAACAATGATAAATACTTCAACAATGCAATAACAAAACATTGAATACGTTGAATTAGAAATAAATATATATTACAACTTATGCTATATCTTAGCCTTGGAATAATAAAATTAGTTGTTGATAAACTTAATATAAAGCATAAATAATACAAAATTCATGAACTTAGAAGAAGAAAAGGCTAGAAAGGACTTAAAAATATAAAATTACAAGCCAAACTTTCTTCCTCCTTCTTCTTCTTTCCTTCACCCGTTTTCTTCTTTCTTCTTCACTTTGTATGTATTTTTTGTTGAATGATGGATGATCAAACACTTGACAAGCACCTCCTATTTATAGGATTTGAGGAGGAAATAAAAATTTAAAAAAAAAAAAAAACATCAAACTTGCATCCTATTTGCTAGAACTTGAGGTTGCTACCCAATTGCTAAGTTCTTCATTATTTTATGTTCTTTTCAGCTTTGAACCGCCCAAAACCTGCACAAAATGATCATGTTGACGTGGTTGATGTAGCATACAATGCATTTGAGTTAAAAATTTTGAAAAAATTGCCGCCCAAATGCAACTTGTAGCAAAATCTTGTTATTTTATGTGTTCTTGCTTTGAACCATGCAACTTTGATGTTTTTGTTATTTTTTAAATTTTATTTGATGTACCTTGCATTTACTTGTTGATGTTAATGATAAAACCTAGCAAGATTTAACATAAAATGAGTGTTTTTTCAAGAAAACCACAATATATATGAAAACGAGCAAAAACGAGCAAAAGCGATAGAAGTTTGATGTAAAAATGATTTAAAATATATCAAAATAATATAAATAATTATATACTAATTTAGACTTATCAAGCTTCCTCCTTTGAGTTCATGTAAAGTTGGAAGGACCAGCATTTACTTGCTTAAGCTGGCTTCTTTTCCATGTGTTACCAAAGCGAACCCCTAAAGGTTGTTGCCCTTGATATCGTGGTCCGTGACTTATGTCGACTTCAATCAGGTGACATGTTGGGTTCTTTTCTGGATGCCCAGTCGTCATGATTAGTTGAGCCTTCAATGTGAGACTAAGAGTTGGTCCAACAAATGATGTCGTGTTAGAAGCAACTGGCTTTTAGATTGGATATAAGTCTAACTTCTTCATATTTGGAAACCACCTTGTGACTACAAACTCCATCAAGGTCATGAGTAAGGCCCATAAGCCTTCTCCTTACCTCTTTCCATGGCTAATGCTTCTTCTATTGTGAGACAAATGGCTCCTTTTTCCAATTGCTTCTTTAGGAGCCTCTTAAAGGTGAAAAAATCACGCTTTGAAGGCTCCACCACTTGGAGAAGTCATCTGCTAACTCTACTGAAATTTTTGGAAACCTAAGTACCCCTCGCTCAAGCAGTCTGTCAAACAAGGAGTTGGCTACAGCTAATATTTCCTTATCCTCACTCATTCGGCAAAGAGGTTTACCATCAATTTAGCGAACATAAATATTTTGAGGCTTGACTACCTTTGTTATTTTCACTTGAACAAGACCAGGAAAGGGTTCGTTATCAACGCCCATTTGTCCTTCTCTAGGGAAGATCAATTCTCTTACCTCAATGGCATGTTGAACCATATTTCTGAAGATTATGCAGTTCTTTGTTAATTTAGTAAACGAATAATACCATTTACAGTATACCTTTCCCTTTAGTGTATTGGGGTAATATATCCTACGTTCCCCCCCCCCCCCCCCCCCCCCAAAAAAAAAAATAATAAAAAATCTTAAGCAACTATATAATCTGGACTCTTGAGAGGTCAAATGAGTACTTTGTTAAGTGTTGGGGCTTGTTTGACTTCCTGGCTTTAATATCTTGCTTTTTTGAAGGATTATAAACCATATGAGGTCCATTGCCGTAATCAGCAACATCAACTTCAAATGGAGGATCTTCCTTCTTATCAATAAGATCATGTATGTAAGTTCCGTTCACACAATTTACCTTGATTCTTTCCTCCAAGACAACCTCATACCTAGTGGCATATTCAACCTCAAGGACAGAAACTGTGCATTTTAACCTTGCTCTTTTGAGACAGTTAATATAATCTTCTGTGGATTCACCTAGCCCATTTCTCATTCGTCCAAGTTTGACATGAAGGTTCGTTGTTCTGTTCTTGGGAATTGGGACTGAAATTGTCTTGCCATATCATACCAACTGTAAATGGAATTAGGTGGTAAACTAATGTACCATTGAAAGGCAGTCCTTGTTAAAGAACTAGGGAACAATCTTCGTTTTATGTATCTAAAGATTTAAATTCCTAGTTTAAATCTACTGGCCTCTACTCTAATACATTCATAATTATTACATGAACTATGACTAGCATAATAAGAAAGCTGTAAATAAATAAAAAAACGAAAAACATAAAAGAGAAGTAAAGAAGAATACCTAGAATTGCTCTAATAATAAAGAATACCATAATGATAATAAATTACTCCAAAAAAGCTGAGAAAGCCGAGACCCAGCTGTCTTCTACTCAAGGACATCAAAATGCCCGGAGAGTGGGCACCGAAAAATATTAAACTATAGAAACAAAAATTTCAATGAAAATTTTTCTCTCTGATTAGGTCTCGGAAAGTCAACACTTTCTGAAACCTTTAATTTTAAATTGATTAGATGCCAAACCATAAAATCGATACCCCTATTTAGAGTAGGATACCAAAGCTAAAAATAGTCAATAGTTCGATGTGGGACGCACAAATTTATTTGCAAAACGCATCATTTCAAATAAAAATACAATCAAGATGCTGCATTTCGACTGCGTGCTTCTTTGACCTCTTTCCGCGGGCCACATGGGGGGTTATGAATGGCCAGCACATGTGCACGCAGATAACTAGCAGGGGACGTCCCACCACGTGACACGTGTCGCACGCTGGTTTTGTTCGATGGAGAAGGCAATAATTGCCAGCGTGTTTTTGTATTTTTCCATTTTTTTGTTTTGTTTTGCTTTGTTTCCCATATGTAAAAAATTCATCTTATGATTTTTAATTTTTAAAAAATTATTTTATTTTATAATTTATAATTTTTATTTATCTCATGAATAACGTTGGCAAAATTAAATTTGCTCATCTCATAAATTCTTTAATATTTTTCCGATGGCAATAAAATAAAAGGCTTGCGCAGGACAATTTAAAACTAGCCCCAAATGAGTTAAATTAATTACCATTTGTTGACAAAATTTAATTATCATTTAATGGGACTTAATTTTACTAAATAAATTTCACAACACTCTAGACCTAAATCATTTATTCGACATTTTCCAAATTTACTGTGTTGATGACAATAACCCCTTCAATAGATTTCCATGACAAAGAATAATTATAACTACATCCATTGTCATTCTCACACCTTCTCCATTAGTTACCGACTCGCCCTTTACTGGGTAATTCAGTTATACTTGAAGATATTCATAGTATAAATTCCAAATGTCAAACATCTTAAACACTTCGACCAAAGATTCTGAACTATAAGCAGTGATAACTGATATCAGCAGTGGCAATTTATATAATTAAATGGAACTTCAGAGGTTTTTCTATTATGGAAGTTGAATTTTAGTCTTAAGAGACAATGTCTCTTTTGCCCCTCCCCCGATGCGTTTTTCACGTGCCCTTACCACTACCCCTGCCCATGCCATTTCGTTCTATTTTTAGTGCTTGCCACGCGTCATTCTTTCGTGGCTCTTCCCAACCATACTTGTATTTCTTTTGAGTAATCTAGGTCGTCTGTGGGGGGTGACTATCAACAGCTTGGATTGGAACCTGGGGGTGGGGGGTGATGCTGATTGAGGTGGTGGAGTATAAAAAGAGGGAGTTAGAGAAAGAAAGAGCATGTCGATATTGTTTTCGCCGTTTTTTCTGCTTTCTTCTTCGTTTTTCCCTCTTTTCTTTTTGCAGCTCCCTTAAAACCCTAATCCTAATTCCTCACTTGCCCTTCCATGGTGATCAATATTTCTTGAGAGAAGGCTTTGTATGTTAGGTTTTCTATGAGGTATCTATCTTAGAAGCCTAGGGTTTTTAGTCTGTATTTCGTCATTGCGTTGTTATTTAGCTTCTTATTTGTATAAATCTTAAAATAGTGAATTGACTTCTCTAGTAATTAGGAGCTGTGGATTAGGAACATCTTCCAAGGGTCTAAACCACATAACACTTAAAAGTGACACGAGAGCCATTTCATAGTGTAAATATCCTAGAAACGACTTTTGCTAAGCATGATAATAAGAAGTTTAATGAGAAGAACAACTTTTAGTTATAAAGGGTCACGGTTAGGGATTTGATGTCTATTGGTGCCGGTTTAGCACATCTTCCAGAGTAAGACAAGCTAAAAGGCTTGACTTACAAGGAGAAGGTACATATTAAGTCACTGGCATATAGGGGTGTAAATAAACTGAACGTTCAATTAACCACTCGTGTGTGAAATTGATTAGGGTTCGTTCATGCTTATTATCAGGGCTTGATAGCTTATTAAGCCAAGTTCGAGTGGGCTCGATAAGCTTAACGAGCCTAGTTCGAATAGGGGGTATCGGCTAGTTAACGTTCATGAATAGTTTGATAAGAATTCGATAATAACTCGTTAAGAGATCATTAACAGTTGACATTGGTTCGAAATTGGTTCAATAACGGCTCGATAGTAACTTGAGAAGCACGGTTTGGTAGCGAGCTTTACTTGATTTTAAGTTCCATTGAGCTGGATAAAAAGCTTGACTCGGCTCGATAACGAGCTCAAAATGCCTAACAAGCTGAGCTGAGTTGAGTATCAAACACACTAAAATATTATCGAACTGAGCTCGAACAAGGGTCGGAAAGCTCGATAAGAGAATGACTCAAACTCGGGCTGAATAAGCCTTATTGAGCTGGAGCTCAAGCAAGGGGATGCTCTGCTCGGCTTGGCTCATTTACATCCCTAGTGGTGCATGGTAACCTCTTACTCTGTTTTTTTAACTCAGTATTGACTAAAGTTAGTTATGCAAAAATGTGGCCACACAGTCCTTAGCTAGTAGGCTATTGTTTATGGAAAAGTTCTATACTTGTAAGAAAGATGAAAACATACCCTTAGAGGATGGTTTAGATGAGTATTATGAGGTGTTAAAGGACATAACCAATGTAAAGGTCACAACACCTGATGAGGTTCAAGCTATGATTCTTTTAAGTTCTTTGCCTAAATATTTGAGGGCCTTTAAAGATACCGTTAGGTATGGTTGTAAGACCATATCTCTTGATAAAGTAGAACATGATCATAGTCTAAAACTGTATAACTAAAGTGTGATAGAAAGTATCTTGGAATCAGTAATAATAATGGAGAAGGACTATCAGTTAGGGTTAGATCCAAGACTAGAGACAACAATAACAATAACAAGAAAATAAAGAAAGGCAAGAATCGGTCAAAATCAAGTGGTAGAAGAGATTGCTCTAACCTGAAATGTTATGATTGTGGTAAAATGGGCCATATACACTATTTTCCTCAAAAGATTAACAAGAATCAACCTATTGTTGGTAACTCTATGTTTGCTGATAATTATGAGCATGGTGAAGTCTTAGTTACTTCTTCTGAACTTACAACACAATGAGTTATGTATTCTGGATGTAGCTTTCATATGTCTCCTAAATTTGCATACTTTACTAATTATATGTCTGTAAATGAGGTGAAGGTTTTGATAGGAAATAACAATGGATGTGAGGTTGTTGGTGTCGGTTTAGTGATAATTAAGGTCATAGGAGGGTTTCACTATGTCTTAGAAGGCGTTAAACATGTCCTGAACTTAGAAGAAACCTGAGAGGTTCCTCGAGAGCAGGCAGGGTGAAATGAATGTAATGGAGGGAGCCCTTGTAGTCCTCAAAGATGTAGTCAAGAATAGTCTTTATGTCCCTAGAAGGAAGGTGATTTTTGCTAAGTTCGTCTTAGTCAAGAATGATGAACCTTAGACAACAAACCTATAGCATAAAGGTTATGCAACATTTACAGAGAGGTTTGGTTGAGTTGAATAAACAGGGGTTGTTAGTTCCAAATAGTGTGTCAAAGCATGATTTCTATGGTCACTGTATCTTTCAAAAGCATTGTACACTTGCATTTTCAACTAGTATGCATACTTCTACAGGTCTTGTTAATTATATCCACTCTGATTTGTGGGGGCCTTCTAGGATACCAACAAAAGGCGGTGCCCATTACTTCTTGTACGTTGTTGAAGACTTTTCAAGAAAAATTGGGGCTTATCTTTTGATAAACAAAGATGACTATTTTGAAACATTTGATAAATGGAAAAATATGGTTGAAAGCCAAACATGTAGAAAGATAAAGGTTTTAATCACAGGTAATGACTTGAGTTTGTAAATAGTATGTTTGGTGCTTTATGTGATAAGGATGGAATTAAGAGACAAAACACAATCCAAAAACCACCCCAACAAAATGGTGTAGCTAAAAGAACAAACAAAGCACTTCTTCATAAAGTTAGATGCTTGTTGCTTTCATTTGGTTTAAATAAGCAATTTTAGGGTGAGGCTATCACCATTGCTGCATACTTAATAAACTGATCACCTTCTACTCCTATTAGTTGAAAACACTACAACATATACGGTTTGCAAGGCCTACTAACTACAATGATTTGCGAGTGTTTGCCTATTTTGCCTTTGCCCGTCAATTTGAGGGTAAATAAGAATCTAGGGTAGTCCAAGATATCTTCATTGGCTACCCAACTGGTGCTAAGGGTTGTAGAATTTGCTTTAAAGATGGGAGTACATCCATAAATATTATATGCAGGGATGTAACATTTAATAAAAATGAGATGGCCTATCTAAAACAAGATTCAACTAATGGTTCTAAAACAATTCAGAATGTTGGGAAATTTGATCCTGAAATTTATGATATTGAAGTTAAACCATCCAACCCAATTTACCAAGGAACACATAATCACGATGAATAAAAAACATAAGAAAAATTTAGAGAAACAGAAATTGACCAATACAAAATTGATAGGAGAGTTAACAAACTAATTCAGGCTGATCATAACCTGAAAGACTACTAGTTAGCTAGGGATAGGGTTATGATGGAAATTAGGGCACCTGAAAGATATGGGTATGCTGAAGGTATAGCATAAGCCTTTAACACAACCCTCGAGTATGTTGAGTTTGAACCAATTGCCCATAAGGATGCTCTGGACAGCAAGCATTCAGCAGAGTGGCTGAATGCTATGGCTTCAGAGATGGTGCCTCAGGAAAAATCGTACTTGGACCATAATACCTAGGCCTGAGCATAGGAAACTAGTTAATGCAGCAAAAATCCCAATACAAGCGGGTCATCACAAATGGGTTATCACCACCGAAGTAGGGCCCTTGGCGAGTCATGCTTACGAAGGGTAAACAACCGAATGCTCAGGGTTGGCGGGGAGCTTGGCCAGAAGCTGGGCCTTTGCTAGTCTAGAAGGGAAAGAGGGACCATGGGCTGATGGCGCCAAGGACAAACGAAAGCAAGGGGGTACCTTGGTGCGAAGCATTAAAGGAGTACGACTTTGGCGAGCTCCGTGAAGAAAGAGAAGCGCGGCTAGTAGTTGAAGGGAAGTTCCAAACTTGGCGTTACGGAGCAAGACTCGATGTGACGAAGGAGTCAACATAGAGCACTACAACTAGGGTTCTGGAGTGATTTGGGGAAGCGACAGCTGATATTTTAGGTGTAAATTTGATTTCTTTCCCTTTTGATTTCTTTCCGTTTTGATTTTATTTTCTTTTGAATTTGAATTCTAGATCTTGTAATTCTCCTCTATAAAAGGAACCAGTTAGGTGTAGGAAAGGTGGAGTAGATTTTGAGAAAATTGTTATTATTTTGTGGAGATTTATTGACTCCTCGGGTTGTGAGTGAGCAAGCTATCTACCCCTCTTTGTCGTTTTCATTTTCTAGTTAAATAAAAAGCAAAGGGAAGGCCGTCGAACCTTCCCGTCCCCCTTTTATCCCACTACGCACTGCATCAGTTGGTATTAGAACATAGAACGCTTCCTAAGGTGGCCCCGAGACGTCAGAGAAACGTCGCCGCTGAGGATGCTACTGATCTTGACCAACATCAACAGCGTGAGAGGAGATTCGTGGCTCTGGAAGAGAAATTCGAACGAATCGAGCAATGCTTGATTCAACTCGGGGTAAATCTTGACCTTACATCGAGATCCCTACCCCAACGCCCATTAGCACTGGGTGCTATTCAAGAAGAAACGGAGGAAGGCGTTCAAGATCCATTCTTGGATGAAGAGATATCGGATCTTCGACCTTGGCGGAGGAACATCAATACCGACTACATTGAAGATCGGGATGATCAGAGGTGGGAGTTTGGACTTAGGGTGGACAAACCAGGGTTTGATGGCAGGAGGAACCCATACGAGGTGTGGGAGTGGTCGGCATCAGTGGAAGAGATCCTCGGGTTCAAAAGGGTCTCGGTGCACAAGCAGGCGCCACTAGTGGCAACGCATTTTCAAGGGAGAGTTGCCGCTTGGTGGCCACAGACGAAGCACTCAGGGCTTCTCCAAGGGAAGTCTAGGATCGAGACTTAGGAAAAGTTAAAGAAGCATCTACGAGGCACCTTCTTGCCTCATAGTCATGCCAAGATCTTGTACCATAGCGGAGGCAAGCCAAAGAGCCTTAGCGGTAGAGAGGCAGCAATGGCGTCGCAATGTTGGCGGCACTGTCAAAAATCTAGAAACTAGGCGTGACTAAGTCCAACCCCGACCTAACCCAGCTCCGCTAGCAAAACTAGTTACCGTCATCAATGAAGCAAAGTTAGCGAGCAGTTCCCACATCCGTTGCTTCAAGTGTGGGGAGCACTATAAGAAAACGGATTTTCCGCGACAAGATTTATCCACGACCAATAAAAGTCGTTGGCAAATACAAATCTTTTGCAACGGTTAAAAAATATCGTTGCTAAAAATAAATTATTGGCAACGACAACATAATCTGTAGATAAAATTATATTTTTCGTGGGGACATATATTGTCGTTGCAAAGGCAAACTTGTTTATTCGCAACGATAGTAATAATTCGTTGCTGTAGACCTTGTCTTTAGCAATGATATTGATCAATCATTGCCAAAAAGCATGTATTTGGCGACGATAAAAATTTTCGTTGAGAAAAATGTTACTTTAGCAACGACTTTTAGCGGCCGTTGGAGAAAATCATGATATTTAACCACAACATTATATTATCATTGCAAAACATATGTTATTCTTCACTAGTTTGTTAATTAAAAGTTTGTCGCCATTACTAGCTTTGACAATATAAAAAAAAATAAGTGTTCCAAAAAAAAAGACAATTAAGTAATAAATTTTAAGAATTTATTACTAAATTTAAGTATCACATGTCAGAATTTAATAATTTTGGTTAAAATTTGATTAATCTTACTATAAAACTTTAAGACAACTAAGTAATAAATTTACAAATTTTATTGTAATACAATATTTTCAAATTCTCAAAGTAAAATAATAATATTTTTACCCAATTTTCATTTTCTACAAAACCCACTTTTCAATTTAACTTTCCCACTTCCATTCTTACTTTTCCCTCTCTTATTCCCCGTAAAACATGAATTGAAGAAAATGTTGTGATTTTTTGCTGTTTAGTATCTCCGATATTTTTAAAAATAATAAAAAGGACCATTACCTTTACGAATTATTGAAAAGGCCCCTACATTTTTGTTTGTATTAATATGAAGTCGACTCTCTGGTGTGGAATCGTCATATTCTGTCAAAAGAGCTGATGTGATAACTTTTTTTATTATTAATGTTAAATTAAAATGACAAAAATATCCTTTAATAACCAAATTCTTAAGCAATTTAATAAAACTGGGTAGTTTTTACATATAACAACATCTCGAATTTATGATAATAACGTAAGAATAAGCATATTGTGTGCTATTATCTTTTTACTGTAGTATTATTAAAAAAGTAGTTGCTATCTCAACTCTGTCAATAAAAAGTGGCATCATCAAATTAGAGAGGAGCTTATTTATTAATACAACAAAAACTTTGGAGTCTTTTTACTAAGGACAAATTATAATAAATACCTATGAAGTTTGCAATTAACCACAACACACCCATGTACTTTCAATGTCAAAGAAAACTAAAAAAATTACAAAATTAAAAACTGAAAATAAATACTAGAAAAATATTTTTTTAAAACATTGAAAAATAAAGTTTAAAAATATTATTACATTTTTTCAAGTTTTTCCAAAAAAAATATTTTTCAATAATTTGTCCAAATTTTTTAATTTTAAATTTATTAATGTTTAAAAGGTGTGTTATATTTAGTAATAAAGTTGATGGGTAAGTTGTGTGCAATAACAAAGTTTAAGGTGCTATTTTTTTAAATTAAAAGTGCAGGGAGTGTATTGTGTTTAATTATAAAATTAAAGAGGCTATTTTTTAAATTTGAAAGTGCAGGGGCTATTTTATGATTACTATAAAATTTAGGGGGTCTTACTATAATTTGCATTTTTACTAATTTAAAAACATAATGGTGTTTTTTTTATTATTTTTAAGAATACTGAGCACTAAAATGTAAATAATCTAAATATAACTATAATATATTCCCCCCCCCCCCCCCCCCCCCCCCCCATGTTCAAAAAAATAATAATAATATCCTGCCCTCTCTCTTTTCCCAGTCGCTCCCAACCACCCCCCCCCCCCCCCCCCGGCCCAAAAAAAAAAACTCCCGTCCTTTCCCCTTCTCTCTCCCTATCTCTCTCTTGGTCAAACCTCTATTGTTGAATCCTTAAGCTCCTTTTCTAAGTGAGAGACGAGATTGTAGTTTTGAGACACGAGAGAGAAGATCAGTGAACTGTATTTTTGGTTTTTTGGTTTTGATTATTTTCATTTTCACTTTTAAGTCAAACCCTAAATGAATCTTTGTTTTCTTGTTGTGCTAGTCTCTCTGTCCTCCGCCAATTCCTGCCACTGCTCTTCTCTCAAACGGAGCTCAAGTATTTTGTTTTACAATATGAGATTTTTGAAGAAAGTGGAATGATTAAGAAATTGATTTTATGTAAACCAGTATAAGTATAAATGTTTATTTCTTGTATGACAAAGATTGCAATGTTTGAGTGCCCATTTTGTTTAAAATTTCACATATTTTGGAATTAATTTTTTTTTTAGTTTAAAATTTTATTTTTTGAGTGCCTATTTTTGTTGTTCTTGTTTAATGAACTTGTGGGTCTAAATTTGTTTTGCTTTGCTTATGATGATTTTAGGGGTTCTTCATACTTGGTTTTTTTGTGTGGATGATGTCTAAAAAGTCCTCTTTTCATAAGAGTTGATGAATTACATGTACTTAGTCCTCAGAATCAATTATATCAGTATAAGTCTATTACAACCTAATACTCCTTTCTAATGAAATTGAAGAAGGGGAGCTATTAAACTCCTAATAATTTATCATATAATAAAAATAAATATTGTTGATTTCTCTATAGAAGTACCGAATCATAAGATAAGCAAACACTAGAGTCCATGTGTAATATTGGCACATCTCTAAGATTTCTTGGTTTAGGCCCACTTGATGACTAATTTTGCACATATTATAATTTGATTTTGTGGTTACTTTATTGGTAGTTATTGTCATAGCACTTAAATACATATTAAATTACATTATTATAATGATTTAGGACATGATGGTATATAAGAAGCGGATGAAAATAAAAGATCGAAGAACAAGCGAGTATTTACGCGGTGTTGATAGTTTTCTTGACTTTGCATACGAAGCCTTAGATGTATGTGATAATGGCATCATTAGACGCCCTTGTAATAAATGCCAAAATGTTTATATGAAAGAAAGATGTAATGTCCGATATGATTTATTGAGGTATGGAGTTTTTCAACAATATAACATATGGAATTTACATAGAGAAAAATTTGATGATATTGAGAACTCAAATTCTGAGGATGAACATAATAGTGCTGATACAACTACTCATGGTTATATGCCTGATGTGTTACAAGCCGCTTGTGGTGTGGCAGGAATGGGTTTACAAATAGGAAATATAAGTAATGAACATGATGATATTGGGCCAAATGCGGGTCAACAAGTTCCAAATAGCATGGCGGCAAAGTTTTATCGCCTATTAAAAGAGCACCAAGACCCATTAACCATTGAGGGTAAAAAGATGTCAAAGTTAACTTATTTGGTGAAGTTGCTTCAATTGAAATGCCTTAACAATTGGAGTGATAGCTCATTCATTTCCTTGCTCTGATTTCAAAACGACACAATGGGTCTACAACGTCCTACATGATATTATGAGGCCAGAAAAACTATTATAGATTTGGGTCTCAAATATGTTAAGATTGATGCTTGTAGAATTGATTGTATGATATATTGGGGGGAGCACATTGACGCAATGGATTGTCCTACTTGCCACCTGTCAAGGTGGAAGGGAAAGAAAGGGCCTAAAGGAAAAAAACATTCCTTACAAAACTTTCTGGTATTATCCAATTACTCCTAGACTCTCAAGATTTTATATGTTAAGTATGACTGCTAAATATATGCGATGGCATATAGAGGATCGAATAGATGACAGGGTAATTAGACATCCTATTGATTCTCCTACTTGGAAATCATTTGAAGAGATTTATGATTCATTTGCTTCAGATGCTCATAATGGAAGGCTTGGCTTAGCTTGTGATGGTTTCCAACCTTTTAGAAACACAAAACATAGTGTTTGGTTGGTTGCAATAATCCCTTGTAATTTGCCTCCATGGATATGCATGAAATCTTCTTCATATATGCTAACAGTACTTTTCCCTGGAGGTGCAAAGTGTCCGGGAATGGATATAGATGTGTATTGGCGAGCTTATTGTTATTAACTTGTAGGTTAAAAACATAGTTGTAGTCTTGCTTGACGTTGCATTCAACTTCCACAATCTTCCTTGGGGACTTATTTATTAACTAGTAAGGCTATACTCGAATTGTATGCACACTTAATTGTTGTTGAGTTTGTATGGTGTTGTTGTTTTATGATGTTAAGCTAAAGTTTGATTTAAATATATAGGAATAGTTGGTCAAGGGAAGGGTAAAACTACACTCCCCACAAATATGGGTGGAAGAGGTGAAAAGGGAAGAGAAATTAGACCCTCTTACTCTACGCATATCAAGATTTCCCATGTTGTGAATGATAAGCTTGATGCAAGACCATCTTTAAGTGACGAGTCTCAGAGACACTCTATGGATACACCAATCCAAAGAGGTAATCATAAATAATCTTCTATTATTTTTTTCATCTATTTAATTAAGAATATTAATACAAGCTAATATTATAAGGCAAGCAAAAGGAAAGACCAAGTTCGTCAATAGAATCTCTACACTTTTAGATGTTCATGGAGTAGCTAATCGCACTCCTAGGTCCGATATGAGTCTGACTCGAACAAATAACCGCAACATTGTAGAAGAACCAATAGTAGCCGCTCCATGTAGTCAAGGCAATTCATCCAAAGTTCTCAAACCTTATTTATTATGTTATGTGGAAAATATTACTGTAATTAATTTTATTGTGTATTTGTTTTTTTGTTAAAGGATCAACAACAAGAAAGAAAAGAAAGAGAGGAGAAAGAGGTAAGTACAAGTCCATTGTCGTGGATATGAAAACTTGTGGTGGAAAGTCGAAGCTCCAAATTGAAATACCTGATGATATTTTGTGAGCAGCTGGTGATAACACATGACAATTGGTGAATTATTGTGGTTATGTAGTTAGAACATCAACTCCGGTGAATGTCAAAAACTGTAAGGAAGAATTTCAAATCGCCGGTGACATTATTTGGAAGAAAGTGCAGGTTTGTCCATGTTTATAATTTGAAATGTCTCTATTTAGGTTATGATTTTTTTTATTATTTCTCATTCTTTTTTTAATATTTTTTGTAAGGATTACTTTGAATTGAAAATTGATGATAATTGGGGGGCTATAAGATTGCAATGTTTTGTATTGGATGTAATGCAAAGATTGTATACGGGTTGGAAGGCCCGATTGCATACACATTATAAAAATGTGGAAAATCAGATGAAGAATGATTGAACAATCCTTCTGAAGATTGTCCAATAGATGTGTGGCATTACCTTGTAGAGTTATTTGGTTAGAGCTCATGGTCTCAATTATTAAAATAATTGTTATGTGATGTCATATATATATTTTACTCATCTATTTTTATTGTTATTTTTTTGAATTAGAAAATCAGTGAAAGGAATTCAAAAAATCGTCGCTCCAAAAATAGGTGTATGCACACAACTGGTAATTTGTCTTTTCGCTGAAGTTGAGCACACGTTGGTAAGAAAGCAACATAGTTTACTCGTGTATTTTTATTGTTATTTTTAAAAAATGAATTTTTAATAAAAGCATGATTTTTATCGGCATTGAACAACAATGGAGATAAGCCCACTGCTAACGTTATTTAGCTTGCTGAGCACACACTCCCAAATGAAGAAGGTGTGTTAGAGTGCGCAGATGAAGATCGCTCCAAACAAGTTCATGTATGTGCTTTAATTAATTTAAATGTTCAAATTAGAACATATATTATTCTTATTTATAATTTTGATCTACTTTAATAATAGGAAAAACTTCATGAGTTAGTTCAAAATCAATCAGAAGAAGTAGCCCCCTAGAAACTAGAGGAGATGTTGCTTGTTGTATTTGGTCCTTGATCTGGATATGTTTGACGAAAGGGTACCGGTTTGAAAGGCTATACAAAAGGACGACAACATTTTGAACAAAGTAAAAAGATAGATGAGGTGAAGGATATAGTTGAATATCAACACCAAAAAATCGAATCTCATGAAAAAGAAATTGAATCTCAAAAGAAAGAAATTGAATCGCAAAAAAAAAAAAAAAACGAAGTGAAGAACATCAAAAGGAAATGGACGATTTTCAAAAACATAAGAATGAGATCAATGAGTGGAAATACATGATAAAGGACATGATACGAAATGTTTGCTAACTGTAGGAGGTAATTATAAAAGTAGTTGGTTTATCATTGATACATGGTGTGGTAATGCCTTTTTTGTGGCTTCGGGTTACTTTGTCTTACAATTAATTTGTTTTATATTTATTGTTGTAGGAAATGGAGAGTTACAAGTTGGAAGCTCTAGATGGTCACCTAGATTTTGAAGAAAACAAAAACATATGTCAGCTATAATGTGATTTTTTGAGATTACAATACATTGATTGTAATGTTTTGGGATTATAATATGTTGATTGTACTGAAATTGGTATGTATCTACCTTCTGGTGTTATAAATTAGGATATTTTGTATGTTTGTATGAATTATTAATAGTGGAGCTATGTACAATTTGTTGTATTGGATGTCTCCATATAAATTAATTTTCTTTAGCATTAAATTTCATATAGGACACCTTCTATGAGTTAAAATGTAAATTATATTTGACAGCTTTTAATAATATAGTAAGAATGATACTCGAAAATGCTAAATATCTATGGCAATGACAATTATTCTTGGGGGGAAAAAAATCTTTAGCAATAACAATTATTGTTGTAAAACATAGCAGTCTTTGGCAACGACATTACTCGTTGCAAAAGCAGGTGTTTGGTGATGACATCACTCGTTGCCAAAAAGAAGTTTTGGGCGACGATAATTGTTGTTACGAACGATAAGCTTTTTTGGGCAACGACCTTATTTGTTGCCAAAACATATTGTGTTTCACATTGACAATTGTCGTTGCCCAAAAAAACTTACTTTTTGCCAGGAAAACTGTCATCGCCAAAAAGCATTATATTTGGCAACTACAGTTTTCGTTGCCAAAGAGCTTTCATAACAAGATCATGCGCAACACCCTCGCAACGACAATTGTCGCTACTAAAAATATATTTAGCAACGAGAAACTATTTTTCGCAATGACTATTGTCGTTACCGAAGGTCGTCTTTCTTGTAGTGGAGGAAAGGGCACCGAGCTGCTAAGTGCCATAAAGGAGACCGACCGGGAAAGAACCTCCTCATTGAAGGAACACAAGGGGAAAATGGCGACACCATTATAGAAGAGACGGGTGAAGAGTTGGCGCTAGGACATGAGGTGCACCTGATGGGAGAAGAAGGCCCTCGGTTGGTGGTAAGGTTCACATTCTTGATGCCAAAGGAAGAACACTGTGACGGTTGGCTTGGAAGCAGCATCTTTCAAACCACTTGTGCTATTGATGGAAGGACTTGCTGTGTGGCAATTGACTCGGGTAGCTATGAAAATGTCAACTCCGAGGAGGCCGTACAGAAACTTGGCTTAAGAACAGAAGACCATTATCAACTATATAACTTTGTTATGATTCCTATAGATGGGGCTTGTGGAAGATTGTAATTAGAATAAGCCATGATGTAATAAGTGGTAATATGAGTCATTGATGTGTGTAAGTAGGTTGATACACTAGTTAAGCATTGTTAGGTAGTATTGGCACCAAAGTCGGTTAGGCCATGGTTCATGTGCAATGTATCTTGCCGTAGTGAGTCATAGTATAAGTAAGTTAGATTGTCTTGTAAGTCATATAACTTTGATAATGAAATATCTCTTTTGAGATCAATTCTCTCGACTCTCACCTAACCTTCTCTATTTTCTCGTCTAAACTCTCTTAGTTCTCTCCTTCCTTAGGTTATGATTTGAGATTCAATCACGATCATAACAATTGGTATCAGAGCCTCGTTTGGCTTCTAAATTAAACGTGATTTGATATCAAATATCTTTGATTTCATTGCAAATTGATTAGGAGTTCAATTTTGAATTCTTGATTGATTAATATCAAGCTCTTGAGCTCTTGATCAAGAGCGTATCTAAAATTTCATTGAAACAAATAAAAAGAGGTTGAATATCAAGCTTATGTTTGGCTCAGGATACAGTGTAAATGTGTTGAGTGATCTTCAGATTGAGATCAGATTCTATTAGAGATCAGAACCGTGAACAAAGTGCAATACATTGATAATATTCAATGTCCTACTTCAGGTTCTACTTCTGGAGTGGATTCAAGCTTAGAATTGTAAGTGTTCCAAATAATTTGAGTTGTGATAGTGTTGACTGAAGTTAAGTAAGATCAACTTCAGTTTGCTGCATTAATCTTTGATAATTCAGATAAAGAAACTGAGCTTAATTCAGTAACTAAAAGTGTAAAGAGTTGAACAGAACTGAATTGAATTGTTGATTGAATGTTGTTGAATTCTGGAGTTTTTGAGTTGATAAGCATCGATCAAGTGTAGTTGCACTGGAATCTTGTTAATTCCACAGGAATTTACTGAATATTGAAGAGTTACTGGCTCGAAAGTGAAATCAACACCGAACTAAAAACAGAATCGCAGAAATCTGACTTCATTCTTAAGGATTGCGTTGAGTAGTGTGTTAAAGTCATAATTATAGTTAAAGTTTGAAACTAATTCAGATTCAAAGCCAGAATTGCTCAAGTATCACTGTTGTTAGGGTTTGGTTCGAGTTCTCTTGATTCGCAAAGTTCGCAGTTAGCATTTGATGTTTGATTATCGTCTTTGGCTGAGCAGTGACATTCATTTGTTGGTGTCAAAGAGTTGATTCATTTTTGCAAAGAACTCTTGGCTATGTTTGAGCGATTCTTTTGTCAGTAAAGCAAGATTAACGTTGGTTCAATAATCTAAACATGAATTACAGCTCGAGCTTAACTGTGGAAGAAAGAAATGTTACTATAAACAAGGAGAAGATAGCTGATAGAGTTAATCAGAAATCATAAGAGTGGGAGGAAATGCTCAACAATCTATTAAAGCAGCAAATGCAACGGTTTGGAAAGAGGTTTGCTGAAATTGCAGTAACATTCAGGAGACAAAATGTGCCCTCCAGTGTGGGACCTCTGTCACCTGCGAATCGGATTGATGTGAAGCCATTTCAACCACTAGTTCGTGATGAAGTGGTGGGGGATAGCGATGAAGCTCTTAAGGAGAAGTTTAGGCAAGAGAATGAGATAGATGAAGAGGTTGTTATGCCTATGGAGGACATAGATCCTGTTCTGCCTAATATCTTGCAAATAAGTGGGATGGAAAGGGGATCTTGTGTTGATGTCGAAAGATTCAAGCATGATAACGTTGAATTAGAAGCTCACAAGTCAAAAACATTGATGAATGGCTCACTGAAACAAGTTTCGGGGTTGGTTGCAGCATGCTTGGATTCAAGTGAGGTTGATATGGAGCAAGAATTTGATCCAAATGATATAGGATGTGATGGAATCAGCCTGAATTTAGAATCTGCTGTAGAACAATAGGTAGATGATGCAACATTGCACTCATTATATGAAGTTAAGCTAGTTCAGCAGTTACATGAGTTGAAAATTCAGGATAAGCATAATGTATCAGTAGCACAACCACTTGTTACAGCAAATTCAGTTGGGAAACCACATGTTGCTAGTGTGGTATCATCAAATACAACGCCAAATGTGTTATCCAATTGTCTTGTACATTTGGCTACATCACTTCTGACTGAGAGTATCCGAGATTAGGATGCTTGGAAGGGTTTTTTGTGTGGAGAAAAGGTTTATCCAATTACAAATGTGAGTGTAAAACCTCCTCCTAAATTGGGTGAAGAAATGTGTGTACTTAAGCAAGCTGAAGCACACTGTCAGATGGAGAAATTGCAAGAACAGGCTGATCCGTGCCCTTTTTCAAGTAGAATTGTGACTTATCAATGTGCAAACTCTTTTAACAAGCTTCCTCCTGATACAGGAAAAGAAAATCACGGCTGTAAGGTCTTGAAACAAGTAGCTTCGTTGGTGAAATGTGTTAACTAATCTGCTAAAGTGCATTCTGAGGTTCAGCAGAAGCAAAGGCTCAATTTTGGACAACTAATTGTACTGTTGGTTGTATACAAGTTGGGTGACATGCTAAAACAGATGTTTCTTAAGGTAAAATTCAATATAGTTGGTGTCCATACTGTTTTGACTGATGTTGGAAGACCCCCGATGTGTTAGAAGGGAGAGCAATACTTCATTCAATCAAGCTCTAAGCTAAGGCTGTGTGTTAACCGAGCCAAGGACAAGGAGTATGCCCCCTATATACATTCTAATGTGTGTCCTCATGAAGTGGTGATGCATGTGCGTCCTCCTGAAGTGGTGATGCATAGTTCTTGTGCAGTGCAAGCAGGCCAAATGGCTCAGTTGGGAGTTCTGCAAAGAGATCAAGCTGAATTGAAAGGAATGGTTACATGGGTACAAGCAACAGTGAGGCCACTTGAGATTTAAAATAAAGTAAGGCATCGTTCCAGTGATTTCACCTTCAATAACAGGGACCAAGAGGCAATACAAATAAGGTTTAAAGATGTTTGCTATTATTGGGTAACTAAAGTTTGTTAGCAAAATCAAGTGTTGATGCGTAACATAGCAATGTTGGTCTATGGTGTAAGCAAGGTTGCAGCTGGTTACATAGAATGGGAAAGTCAGATGCAACAGCTTTAGCATCTTTATAATGATTTACATGAACGAATTAACAAGAGATCAAGATCAAGTTCAGCTGAAAAATGTACAAACATCAGCAGGGAACTTGGAAGCAGATCAGCTCTTGAATTGATGATGTACAGGGCTGTTTTAAAGTTCCATTAGTTTTATGGGATGGTGGATTTCACATTCGTACTTATTCTCGTTGCTAAAGGATTAGGATTGCTTTATTTGAATCAATTTAACTGCAGCATTTCAAAGTATTAAGGGGACAACCGAACCATTGAAGTCGGAAGTTAAGTATGGGAATTCGGAAGACTGTAAAAGAAGAGTTGAGCCTGCTAAATTTAACATTGAAAGAGAGCTCAAGGTTGGTGAAAGGAAGCTCAAGCATTGCATATTTTGGATAAGAAGTGAGATTGCTTGGAGGCATCTGCAGCATACTCAGTGTTTCACATGTTTCTGCAGCAAGATGGTGATGCTGGGCAGCATTATTTATATTGCGAGGGTCCGTGGATTGGATGTTAGTAATTTGTTGGTTTGATTTGATCTGTGTAGACCACCAGAGGGGTGTAATACATCCAAACACAAACATTGTGTAGAAACAAGAACGATACTGAATTGCTCAGCTGCTTTCAAATCCTGTTACATAAATGTTCTATGCAGGTGCAAGTATTTACAAGGCAAGTTCAGCACATTCAAGCTTCCTACTCAACATCAACAAGTGTTCTTCAAGGTTTCATCTCTCTTCTTAGATTTTTGAGGACAAGAATCTCTTAAGGGGGGAGTATTGTAATGATTCCTATAGATGGGGCTTGTGGAAGATTGTAATTAGAATAAGTCATGATGTAATAAGTGGTAGTATGAGTCAATGATGTGTGTAAGTAGGTTGATACACTAGTTAAGCATTGTTAGTTAGTGTTGGCGTCAAAGTCGGTTAGGCCATCGTTCATGTGCAATGTATCTTGTCGTGGTGAGTCATAGTATAAGTAAGCAAGTTTGTCTTGTAAGTCATAAAACTTTGATAATGAAATATCTCTTTTGAGATCAATTCTCTTTTCTCTCACCTAACCTTCTCTATTTTCTCATCTAAACTCTCTTCATTCTATCCTTCCCTAGGTCATGATTTGAGATTCAATCACGATCATAACAAACTTATCTTGGATCAAGAAGAAGAATTAGGTAACCATTTTCAAGCGATGTCTAGTGCATTTTTCGACTGGGGGCAAGTATGAAGACGTCGTATGGTGTGATGTGTTAGCTATGGACGCCTGTAACCTACAACTGGGCAGACCGTGGCAGTTTGACTGAGGTACAAATCACGATGCAAGAAGAAACACCTACAGTTTCTTATGTAGAAACACCAAGATCGTTTTGCTTCTGAAGAGGGACTTAGCACCATTACCGGCAAACGGACAAGATGTAAATCCCTTAACAAATGCATTGCTAGTCAGAGATGTTTGTAACAATAGGGCCGCAACCTTGGCGGTAGGAAGCTTACATGGTGAAGAACTAGGTACCAACGAACCACGGACCGAGTTGGCAGCACGGGGATGTCCCCAAGAGAAGATTCTGAAGATGGAAGCTAATACCGAGGTAAGCGTGGTGGGAAAAGGCTCACAAAGGCTAACGGGAAAGCTCCACATGACAAGGCGGATAAAGAAGACTTCGCTAGGAATATGAGGACGAATTCTCTCAAGGCCAAAGAGGATGATGCAGCAAGCATCCCAATACAAGCAGGTCATCGCAAACGGGTAAGCACCACCGGAGCAGAGCCCTTAATTACGAAGGGTAAATAGCTGTATGCTAAGCGTTGGTGGGGAGCTTGGCCGGAAGTTTAGCCTTGGCGGGTCTGGAAGGGAAAGATGGACCACAAGCTGATGGTGCCAAGTTGGCGGTAGCTTGGCGTGAAGCATTTAAGGAGTACGGCTTTGGCTAGCTCTGTGAAGAAGGAAGAGCGTGGCTAATAGTTGAAGGGAAGTTCCAAACTTGGCATCATGGAGCACGACTTAGCGTGATGAAGAAGGCAACACAGAGCGCTGCAGCTGGGGTTCTGGCGTGATTTGGGAAAGCGGCAGCCAATATTTTAGGAGTAAATTTGATTTGTTTTCGTTTTGATTTTATTTCCTTTTGAATTTGAATTCCATATCTTGTAATTCTCCTCTATAAAAGGAACCAGTAAGGAGTAGGAAAGGTGGAGTATATTTTGAGAACATTGTTATTGTTTTGTGGAGATTCCTTGACTCATCGGGTTGTGAGGGAGCAAGCTCTCTACCCCTCTTTGTCATTTTTATTTTCCGGTTAAATAAAAATCAAAGGAAAGGCTGTCTAACCTTCCCGCCCCCCTTTTATCCCACTACGCGCTGCATCATTAGTTGATTCTAAATGGTCTTTTAGGATTAAAGAACCTAAAACACCAGATGGGAAACCTCAGTTAAAGTCTAGATGGGAAACCTCAGTTAAAGTCTAGACTTGTGGCCAAGGGCTTCCCCCAAAAAGAGGGTGTGGATTATATTGAAATATTTTCACCTGTTGTGAAACATAGTACCATTATGATTCTGTTGTCCCAAACTGCAAGATTGATATGTTTCTGGAACAATTGGATGTTACTACGGCTTTTGATCATGGTGAGCTTGAGAAACAAGTCCTTATGGCTGAACCTGAGCAGTTTATTGAACCATGTATGAATGATGAAAAATGGATTGAATTGGTCTATGCATGATACTTGTTTCTATTTAATGAATGGTAATGATAACAATACCATATTTTTGTTGATCTCTGTGAATGTCATGCTTTTAGCTTGAACGGCTAAAAGCAATTTTGGCATGGGAAATAAAGAAACAAAGTATTAAAAACAATTAATTTATCACACAGGAGAGATACATAATTGAAGTCCTGAAAAGGTTCAATATGTATGATTGCAAAGTTCTGAAACCTCCCATGCCCTCTCATTACAAATTTTCTGCAAGCCAATGCCCTTAAACTAACCTAGAAAACAATAAATGGCTAAGATATCTTATGCAAATGCTATAGGATCTATAGCATATGCCATGGCATGTACCACACCTAATTTGGCTTATCGTATGAGTGCACTTCCAAGATTCATGGGTAATCTTAGAAGCACACATTGGGATGGGGTAAATTGGCTTCTTAGGTACATTAGGGAAACCATAGGTTTTGGTTTAACCTTCGGAAGGGAACAAAAGGGCCTGAAACTTGTTGTGTATACAGACTCTTAACTTTGATGTGGAATTAGATAGGAGGAGATCAACCACAATACACATTTTCACCTTAACAGGTGGCCCCATAAGCTAAAAATCCAAACTTTCCATGAAAGCTTTGTGAATCACTGAAGCTGAATTTCTAGCCCGTATAGATGCTACAAAGGAAGAAATTCAGTTAAGGGGCGTCCTATCAAAAATAAGCCTAAGTTTAGGTTGACCTATCATCTGCTCAAATAGCCAATCTCCTTTGGCTTTTAATAAGAACCCTATATGCCATGACAGCACCGAACATCTAACTGTTTGGAAGAATTTGTTAGAGACCAGTTAGACACAAATCAGGTTAAATTGCAAAAAATTTGCACTGAAATATGGGTATAAAGATATTTCCTTTGGAAAATTTGTCGAGCATGTCAAATCAATCCAAACGGATTGGAATCTCGGTTGAAATTTGGATCCGAGATTGCTCCTTATTGTTAGAGTCGGTCTAGTGGTTAGTATAAATAGTAACCAAGGAGGAGATTGTTGTGTATTGGTTCCTATGTATGCTAACCATGCCTTAATAATACTCAGGCCTAAAATGAGATAAGATAAATAATTAAGATTGAAACAAGCAACAACTCTTTGATATTTGATATAAGCAGTGGCAATCTATGTAATTAAATTGAAATCCGGTTTTATGAGACAATGTGAGAGAAACGAGACAGAGATGATAATTTAGGGAGGATTCATTTTCAAACTTCTAGTGAGAGAATCTAGAGAGAGATTCTATAAAAAAGAGATTTCTGTAGGGCGGTCAGTGGGCGAACGCACGACTTTTGTCCTGCTCATTCGAGGTCCAACGACGACGTTCTTTTCTGTTCTGGGCTCGTCATCTCGTGGTCTGTAATGGGGTATAGTCATTTCTTTGTTTCCATTACTGGTTTAAGGGTGAAACACGAGTGAGGGTGGTTGTTGGTGGGGGTTATGGCATGCACAAGACGTGTTTTCTGATGGTTTTTATGCAAGAATCTGTTAGAAAAATTAAGAAAATACTTGAAAAATCCTTGCAATCAGGTGACCAAAGATCTCAGGTGTTGAGGCTATGTGATCATTTTCTTTAAGGCTTATTTCGGTATATGAAATATCCTCAGGGATACAACAACAACCAAAAAATTGAGTGAATATGTGTATGGGGAGAGATTGACAGAGATGATTTGAGATTGATCAAATTTATGACAATACACACTTGTTTACACACACAAGAACACAAGACACACAAGATGTTCTTCAATTTCTTTTCCCTCTTATGATTCTCACAACAAAGTCATATGTTTCATCCATCTTATTAACAAGAATCTGATGGGCATATATGTGTTTTCAATGGAATGAGACGTCCCCAAGAGAAAACCAAGAAAAGTCACCAAAAATCGAGAATGAAGGAGCGAATGTAACTGCCAGAATTGTGGCTGTGTGTCAACACACAATTCGACACGCAGGGTTACTGTAAGATTGTGTGTCGACACACAGCACCCTACCGTGCGCTTCTGTAAGGCCGTGTGTTGACACACGGGCCATGTGTGTCGACACACACCTGTCTCCCAATGGTACTGTAGGATTGTATGTCGACACACATGGCCCATGTGTCGACACACACCACTCACATGTTGCAAACACTTAAACACATATCGGGACTATCTCATACACATTTTATTCATACAATAAACAATGTTTTACACATTTATCAACACATATTTTGAAAATACACTAACAATCCCCCACCATTTCCAAAATACTACCAATCTCATTATTACATCTCGAATAAAAGACGCCATGTCGTGCATCAACATGGGTGTCTCCCGATTGAACCCCTGGCTAGTGAAAGGACCATACAGTTAATCGGATCGAAAATAGTAGACCAAACTTTGAACCATACAACCCGTTTGACTAACCGACTATCCAATCACGCACTAGGCATACTCCCCGCACACACCCTACACCTCCCAGATCGACACAATTGTGGCCTTGTGTCTTGTACCCTTCGTGAGTGTTTCAAGGCCAAACCATTAGTCAAAAATCACCCCTTTGAAGCGGCCAAACTTCTACACACACTAAGGTGGACCTCATTGATCGTGTCCCTGCGACGCGACATTCCATAAGTTATAGAACAAGGTCCATTAAGAGCAAATGCTCATCCTTTTAGTATCTCTGATGTAGGTACCAAGCACATCACACTCGGGATGGTAATTTTCAATTTGTGCTTGCAATCACACAGATGACAAGTCACTCTTATTGAACCCGAGACCTAGCGTCATACTAGGCGTCGACTAAAAATGACAGGTTTCACACCAATCCCTTCACTTGTTTTCAGAACCAAATCTCTAGCCAGGCCTTTTGTAAACGGATCCGCTAGATTCTGACTGGTCCTCACGAAGTCCACAGTGATGACACCCTCTCGAATGAGGTGTCTCACCATACTATGTCTTACACCAATGTGTCTGGACTTCCCATTGTATACCTCACTGTACGCTTTAGACAGCGTAGCTTGACTAACACAATGGATAGATATCGGTGAGATCGGCTTAGGCCACAAAGGTATCTCATACAAGAGATCCTTTAACCACTCGGCTTCTTTAGCCACAGATGGGAGAGCTATAAACTCCGCTGCCATTGTCGAATCAGTTATGCAAGATTGTTTCTTGGAACCCCAAGAAACCGCACCCCCACCAAGCAGGAATACCCATCCGCTTGTGGATGCATGATCCTCCACATCGGAGATCCAACTCGCATCAGAGTATCCCTCCAAAATTGGGGGATACCCTACATAAGAAAGACCATAACTCATAGTCTTCTTGAAGTACTTCAGTACACGTTCCACAGCTTTCCAATGGCTCTTACTAGGATTGCTAGTATATCTACTCAGCTTTCCAACAGCAAAGGCTATATCTGGCCTTGTGCTCATCATGGCATACATAAGACTACCAATGACCTGGGCATATCTCAGTTGTGACACTGGAGCACCTTCATTCGGTACTAGTTTCACACTAGGGTCCAACGGAATGGACGCCGGTGCACACTCATCAAAATGGAACCTTTTCAAGACATTTTCAACGTAGTGAGACTGTGACAAGGAAACAGAATCACCATTCCTTACAATTCTAATACCGAGGATCACCTCCACCTCACCAATGTCTTTCACAGCAAAGTTTTCAGAGAGAAACCGTTTTGTCCTCTCTACTTGTTCCACATCAGTACCGAATATCAGCATGTCGTCGACATTAACATATAATGACCCCTTTACCATTATCAAACTTGCTATAGACACATTTATCCGATTCGTTTGTAACGAATTCGTTGTTAAGAACAACTTGGTCGAATTTCTGGTGCCATTGCTTCGGGGCTTGCTTCAGCCCATACAGAGAACATATGAGTTTACATACTTTTCTCTCTTGGCCTGGAACAACAAAACCTTCCGGTTGTTCCATATACACTTCCTCCTCTAGCTCACCATTCAGGAAAGCCGTTTTGACATCCATTTGATGTATCACTAGTTTATAAATGGAGGCAAGGGCAATCAATACCCTTATCATCGATATCCTTGCCACGGGGGCATACGTGTCAAAGTAGTCCAACCCATACTTCTGGGTGAACCCTTTAGCCACCAATCGAGCTTTGAACTTATCAATCGTTCCATCGACTTTCATCTTCTTTTTGAAGATCCACTTACACCCGATGGGCTTACTTCCTTGTGGAAGATCCACAAGTATCCAGGTATTATTACCTAAGATGGAATCCATCTCATCATTCACAGCCTCTTTACAAAATGAGGCATCATGAGACCTCATCGCCTCATTAAACGTCATGGGATGAGCTTCCATGACACAACAATATGGAGCCACTTGGTCCACATCGTTTCTCGAACCTTCTACTAGATACGTGTAGAAGTCCGAACCGAAAGATTTCTCTTTCCTTACTCTCTTACTCCTTCTGAGTTCTAGAGTACTTTTAGGGACATCTTCCCTCTCATGACAAACATTGTCATATGACACTTGAGTGTCACTTTCAACCGGCACAAAATCCCTCGGTCTAAGGATAGATGTAAACCGATTCTTATCAAATATCGCGTCTCTCGATTCTATTATCGTATTCACATTGATGTAATTGTTAGGTTCGACTACATAGAACCGATATGCCTTGCTATGAGACGCATAACCCACAAAGATGCAATCAATGCCTCTTTCACCTAACTTTTTCCGTTTAGGTTCAAGGACTTTAACAACTGCCCTACACCCCCACACTTTGAGATAATTCAAATTAGGGGCTCGTTTGTTCCACAACTCATATGGGGTTATTTTATTTCTTTTGTTTGGAACTCTATTCAAAATATGACGGGCTGTTAACATAGCCTCACCCCAAAACCCATCGCTGAGATCAGAATAAGATAACATGGAATTAACCATCTCAGTTAGAGTCCAGTTTTTCCTCTCAACTACGCCATTCTGTTGTGGCGTATATGGTGCAGTTATTTCATGTATTATTACCATGGATTCGAAATATTTAGGATCGTTGTACTCCCCACCATGATCCGACCTTAAACGTTTGAGGAAGGTTTCACAATGTAACTCCGTTTCTGCTTTATATGCTTTAAATCTGTCAAGCGAGTCGTCTTTGTTATTTATCAAATATACATAACAAAATCTTGAACAGTCATCGATAAACGTAACAAAGTAATTCTTTCCACCTAGACTCGGTGTGCGCTTAAAATCACATAAATCGCTGTGAACTAGGTCAAGTAGATTAGTCTCTCTTTGCACTGAAGGAAATGGTAATTTCGTTATCTTAGTTAACATGCGTGTTTTGCATTTGTCATCAACCTTATCTATGTGAGGAATCAACGAAGAATTAACAATTTCATGTAATCCACGAAAATGCACATGACCTAATCTTCGATGCCATAAAAACGACGAGTCAAGCATATAAACAGAATTCCAATTTTATTATCAATATTCATTTTGAACATTTCATAACTTAGATACCCTTTGCCAACAAACACTTCACCCTTAGACAATATACACTTGTCGGACTCGAAGACCAACTTGAACCCAAACCTATTCAACAAGCCACCGGACACGAGATTCTTCTTAACGTCAGGAGCGAAGCATACATCGGTTAAAGAAAGGGTTTTTCCAGATGTGAAAAGTAAATCAACTTTTCCCTTCTCTTTAACCGGTACCGACGCCCCATTTCCCATGAACAACTCAGTTCCGTTGTCCATGGGCCCAAAAGTTGTGAAGAACCCCCTGTCCTTACATACATGTCTCGTGGCCCCGGAGTCAATCCACCAAGAGTTATCACTCTCGACTATATTGACTTCCGATATCATCGCCACGAACCTCTCTTTCGAATTTTTGGCGCGATGATCAAGCCCCTTGCCTTTATTCTTTTTAAGGCGGTAACAGTCCCTTCGTAAGTGACCGGGCTTCTAACACTTCCAACGGACCACTTTCGGCCTCTTGTCATTCTTCTTCTTTTGGAAGTGTCTGGTTCTCTTGGGTCCCTTACTCGATTGGCCTTCTTTAGTGACGTTGATTTTACCAACATCCCTAGGGCGATCTTTGTTGTCATCCTGTACCCTGTAACCTTCCTCAACACGTAAATGGTTAGCCAATTCCTCAATTGACATATCCTCCTTCTTATGTTTAAGATTTTTCTTTATATCTTTCCAAGAGGGAGGGAGTTTGTCAATTAAGGAAGAAACAACAATTGTATCGTCCATGTTCATATTGTGTTGTTTGAAATTATTTATTATTCTTTCGATTTCATGGAATTTCTCCATGATAGGACAATCATCAACCATCTTATAATTGTTAAATTGACTAACCAAGAATTTTTTGCTTGTAGCATCCTCGGCCATGTAGCGAGCCTCAAGTGCGTCCTATAGTTCCTTCGCGGTCGCCATGTTCGAGTAAATGTCAAACAGGTCATCAGTCATTCCGTTCAGAATATGCCCTTTGCAGATATAGTCGTCGTTCTCCCATTTCAGTCTGGTCCTCTGCTCGACCAACGTTTCATCCTCCTCAGAGACGGGGGATGGACATGGTGTATTCAGGACATACACCACATTCCACGTCGTGATGAGGAAACGCCTTTTCCTCTGCCATCGGCAGAAGTTCCCCCCATCAAATCGATAACATCACAAAATTGGCCGTAATTTTCCTTAGTTATGAAGTCATAACCCAAACCAGAAAACTAAGCCTTAAGAATGTTAGAAAAATTCAGAAAATACTTGCAAAATCCTTGCAATCGGGTAACCAAAGATCTCAGGTGTTGAGGCTATGTGATCACTTTCCTTAAGGCTTATTTCGGTATATGAAATATCCTCAGGGATACAACAACAACCAAAAAATGGAGTGAAGATGTGTATGGGGAGAGATTGACAGAGATGATTTGAGATTGATCAAATTTATGACAATACACATTTGTTTACACACACAAGAACACAAGACACACGAGATGTTCTTCAATTTCTTTTCCCTCTTATGATTCTCACAACAAAGTCATATGTTTCATCCATCTTATTAACAAGAATCTGATGGGCATATATATGTTTTCAATGGAATGAGACGTCCCCAAGTGAAAACCAAGAAAAGTCACCAAAAACCGGGAATGAAGGAGCGAATGTCACTGCCAGAATTGTGGCTGTATGTCCACAGGGTTACTGTAAGATTGTGTGTCGACACACAACACCCTGCCGTGCGCTTCTGTAAGGCTGTGTGTCGACACACAGACCATGTGTGTCGACAGACACCTGTCTCCCAATGGTACTGTAGGATTGTATGTCAACACACATTGCCCATGTGTCGACACACACCCCTCACATGTGGCAAACACTTAAACACATATCGGGACTATCTTATACACATTTTATTCATACAATAAACAATGTTTTACACATTTATCAACACATATTTTGAAAATACACTAACAGAATCTCCATTGGCTAGCCTCTTCATCCTTCTCCTTGCATGTCGATTGTCCTTGCTAGTGTTTTAGTGCTTGGGCAGCAGCCCTTTCTCTTCTCCTTGGGGGCCCTAGGGTTTTCTCTGCTGATAACCTTAAATTTGTATATATTTATTTTTATCATTTTAATACATTTTTAACCATTTTACTTCTAATTTTTATCACTTTTGCTCGTATTGCTCTGTTTCGACTATTTTGCTACTTTATTGCAAAAACACCAATTTTGTATTAAATCTTGCCAGTTTTATCATTAATATCAATAAGTAAAAGAAAGATAAATGAAAAAATTGCAAAATAATAACAAAAATTGTACAAAATTACCAAGAACACCTAACTCACACCCTATTTCACAAGTTTTATATCAATTTTTAGCTAAAATTTAAGCTTTTATCCTCATTATTCATCTTTTATGTATTGTATAACATTACTTAACACTAGTTTAAGCATTATTTTACATAAAAAAAACCAGAAAAAAATAAAAAAAAATAAAAAAATTACAAGTTGCAAGGAACTTGCAACCTGCTGCAGCTAGTCACTCTGAAGCTCGATTTTTTTGAATTTTTTCAACTAAATTCACTGAAACAAAGCTTAAATAAGTTATTAAACATATTTTTAACATGTTATTGCAGCATTTGGGTGGAGGATTTTATTAAAAAATGAAAAAAAACGAGCTGGAAAATTGTTGCAGAAAACTGTCGCAGATTTCAGCATTTTCATGAACAACTTGCATTTTGGCAATTAAAACTCGGTATTTTTTAACCAAATTCATTTTACAAACATCAAAAAACATCAATATGATGTTTTGGTGCAGAATATGGGCGGTGGAGTGTTGAAACAAATCAAGAAAAATAGCAAAATTCAGACCTGCAGAATCTGCCTAAGGAAGCACCAATGGGAGCTGACTTTTGAGATTGTTTCCAAATTTTGTATCCCAATCCTACTTGTATAAATAGGGGAGGTTGCAAGGAGTTGATTAATCAAGTTTTCTGACCAAAAAACACAAAAAAATCGAGTGAAATAGGGGTGAGAATGGGTCGGGTCTGTGCACAGACTGACCTGTTCTTGCGATGTAGCCTAAGTTGTAAAATACGCTCATTTCTAATTCAAAGTATTCAATGTTTAAGTTATTGCAATGTTGAAGTGTTTATCATTATTCTTCATGAGTTTTAAATGCTTGATCACCACTTAAGGCCTATAATGATTCATAATGAGATCGAAAGGAGATTTATGATGAGTGCTGAGGTGATAAGCACCACAAATTGGGCGAATGCTCGAGAGAGATTAACACGACTTGTGTGGTTTTTAAAAGAAAATCATAGAGCTTTTATAACTCTTTTCTTATTTAAATTCATGCAAGAAAGTGATGGGTTAATATGTTAAAGAGTACGCTAAATGTTGCTCGAGAGAGAATGTTTAGTAAATTAGGATTTTCAACCATCAACACACAGTAACAACTTGAATATCGAGAACAGAAAAGGTGTATTGATGCAACTGAGGTGAAATCGGATGCCTTAGACTTTATTAACTAAAAAAAAAAAACTTAAATCGGCTCCTACTAGTCTAGGTTTAACTTTATAATTTTATTTTATTTTATCTTATTTTATTTCATATTAAAATCCCCAATTTTTTGATTTTTCAAGTAGTATTAAAACTATTAATTTCAGTACTCACTCAGCAATCCTCGTGGGAACGATACTCTACTCACTATTTATTACTTGAAGCGACTAGTGCACTTGCTAGTAAAAAAAAAAAAAACGAATCAAGTTTTTGGCACATTTGCCGGGGATTGTCTATAATTGAGTGATATTGATACCACATAGTTATGATACTAATTTGAAATTGTTAATAATTTGTAAATTTTGTTAAATTTGAAATATAAATTTCTTTCATTCATTCATTCTATTTGTAAAGATAATTCTTAAAAAAAAAATTTATTAAATAAAAAAATTTGTATATAAAAGAAAAAAATTTATTTTGTTTGTTTTTATAATTTGAAATTGCTAATAGATTGTAAATTTTGTTAAAAATTTGAAAAACTAATCTTCATTCATTTCGTTATTTTATTTTATTTTATTTGCGATTATTATATTTTTAGGTTTTCTGATTAATTTTTGACTTTATTTTATTTTTTTTTATTCACCTATTTAAGTTTCTCAAAGTTAAGTTTGTTATTTTTTAATTTTTTTAAAAATATTAGTGTTACTAACAAATTCATTTATTTCATTTATTCATCATATATTTTTAAATAATTAAGATATGTGCATACATATGCAAATATATATATACATATTTATTTGTTTAGGCAATTTTATATTACAAAATTTCATTGTAACACTACTTTGCAATTTAAGCATCATATTCTTTTTTCTTTTTTTTAAATATTTTTTTTCAGAATTTAAAATAAAAAGAGCAAAAATAAATTTTTTTTTGTATTGAAAATAAGACTTTTAGCCTAGAATTATTTTATTTAATTTTTTTTTTGTTATTGTGTTTTTCATTCTTATTGATTTAAATTCATTTTGTTCAAACTTGTAAATCATGTTTAAATTTGAAGAAGTCATTTTTTCTTAATTTCATTAATTTAGATAGATTTTAGAATTTTTATTTTAAGAGTTTTGTGTTGTGTTTTTTCATATGATACGATCGAGATTCATAATAAGAAGGAGAGCACATTCAAGGCCAATAGGCAAAGACTAAAACCTTGCATTGATGGAGAGCTCGTGCCTCAGAAAACTTCCATTCATCTCTACAATGTCGAATAAGCCACTCAGAAAGTCAAGCTAACAACTATAAACTAAGCGCTTCTTGGGAGGCAACCCACGTGTTTATAACTTTATTTATCTAATTTTATTTTCCTTTAATTATTTTTATTTTGTCTCATATTTATTTTTGTTTAAACAGGTATTTCACAAAATATTTGGGGGTGGCACAATGTCCACATGCACCATCAAAGAGCAATCCTCAACCCGGGGAAGTACCTCTCTCCCACTTGTTCTTTATATTCCTTTAAACATTAAAAACAATGTTAGTTTTTAAGTTTAGGGGTGGGAGAGTCAAGTTTTAAAATTTTAATGAATTTTTTTAAAAAACATTTTGACTAAGTTTTCTATTACTGTCTATTTTAAAGTTGGCTTAAGTGCCTCCCAAAGTTCGGAGCCTTTGTATGGGGATGTAATTAGGGCCGGCCAACAAAATTTTTTTTCTACGCTTTAAGTTTTACTACATTTTGAATAATAATAATACAATAACAGCAATATATTAAAAAAAAATCCCCTTGTATTTTGAAAACTTATCATCATGCTTTTTTAGGCTATTTTTCTACTCTTTCTTAGCTCGTTTACTGTAATTTAATTGGAATAACCTAAGAATCGATTGTATTTGTGCTTTAATAGTGAAACAAAATCTAATCCAAGGCATTATCTTGATAAAACCATGGCATTTAAGTTCACTAGTTAGCATAGCTGTTTTACGTTTCTTTCTTATTAAAAGATATTCAAATTTGAATGGATTGCATTAACGATTATCATCTTATAATGAACTTTGAAGATTTATGCCTGAATCTAAAAGAAAAATATGAAATGAAAAAAAAAAGTAGATGAAATTGTATCTCTGGCACCTCTATCTCGCATAAATAAAGATATGTGATACCCAATATTGAGGGTGTCGCAGTGGTGGCTTCTCTAACTTATGGGTCATCGCCCAGAAGTCGGAGCTTGATTCTCACTGTAGATAAACTCAGGGGAGTCATAGAAAAGGAATCTCAGTGATGGCTTCTCTTACTTATGGGTCATTGCCCAGGAGTCGGAGCTTGATTCTCACTGATGATATACTCACTCGGTAATATTGGGGACATCTCTGTGGTGGCTTCTCTTACTTATGGGTCATCGCCTAGGAGTCACAGTTTGATTCTCCCTGAAGATAAACTCGTGAGCCGAAAGTAACTTGAGCAAATAAGTTCCTCTAAAAAAAGAAAAAAAGAAAAAAAATGTTTTAGTTTTGGGCTTACTCGATAAGATTTGTTATGAGTGGTATGAATTTTTGTCCTCTATACTGTTTGAATGTCCTGAGATTTGAATGAACGGATAAACTTAATTTGCTATTCTAACTTTTGAATCTCAGCTACCTAGATGATTGACAGGTTTTTATTTAGAAAAGATGATTTTGTCTTTAGAGCCTTAAACATTGATTTTTGGTTATTCTTTTCTGAATTAGATTTAAACAGTAGAAAAATTCTTGAAAAAAAACATGAGATATGGTGCTGAAATATTCAGTCTTGCACAGGGACGAGCAAGATTTAAGTTTGGGGGTATTTTGATAACCTTAAATTTGTATAAATTTATTTATATTATTTTAATATATTTTTAACCATTTTACTTCTAATTTTTATCACTTTTGCTCGTTATTGCTTAGTTTCGACTATTTTGCTACTTTATTGCAAAAACACCAATTTTGTATTAAATCTTGCTAGTTTTATCATTAATATCAATAAGTGAAAGCAAGATAAATGAAAAAATTACAAAATAATAACGAAAATTGTACAAAATGTCTAAAAACACCTAACTTACACCCTTTTTCACAAGTTTTACACCAATTTTTAGCTCAAATTTAATCTTTTACCCTCATTATTCATCTTTTATGTATTATATAACATTACTTAAAACTATTTTAAGCATTCTTTTACATAAAAAACCAGAAAAAAATAAAAAAAAATAAAAAAAATTACAAGTTGCAAGCAACTTGCAACCTGCTTCCGCGAGTCATTTTGGAGCTCCATTTTTTTGAATTTTTTCAACAAAATTAACTGAACCAATGATTAAATAAGTTATTTAACATCTTTTTAACATATTATTGCAGCATTTGGGTGGAGGATTTCATGAAAAAAGGAAGAAAAACGAGCATGAAAATTGTTGCAGAAAACTGTCGCAGATTTCAGCATTTTCATGAACAACTTGCATTTTGGCAATTAAAACTCGATTTGTTTTAAACAATTCATTGTAAAAACATCACACAACATTAATATGATGTTTTGGGGCAGAATTTGGGCGGTGGAGTGTTAAAAAAAATCAAGAAAAATAGCAAAATTCAGACCTGCAGAATCTGCCTCAGGAAGCACAAATGGGAGCTGATATTTGAGTTTTTTTCCAAATGTTTTTATCCCAATCCTACTTGTATAAATAGGGGAGGTTTCAAGGAGTTGATTCATCAAGTTATCATACCAAAAAACAAAAAAACATCGAGTGAAATAAGGGTGAGAATGGAACGGGTCTGTGCACAGGCTGAGCTGTTCTTGCGATATTTTTTTTTCTTTTTTTGGTTATTTTTTTTTTGTTTTATCATTTTTCTTCATTAGTTCATGTAATTTGATGTTTTTAATGTTTAATATTAAGTTTAAAATGAACTAATTTTGTTAATCTAAGGCCACGATGTAGCCTAAGTTGTAAAATACGCTCATTTCTAATTCAAGGTATTCAATATTTAAGTTATTGCGATGTTGAAGTGTTTATCATTGTTCTTCATGAGTTTTAAATGCTTGATCATCATTTAAGGCCTATAATGATTCATAACGAGACCGAAAGGAAATTTATGATGAGAGCTGAGGTGATAAGCACCACAAATTGGGCGAATGCTCGAGAGAGATTAACGCAATTTGTGTGGTTTTTAAAAGAAAATCATAGAGCTTTTATAACTCTTTTCTTATTTAAATTCATGCACGAAAGTGATGGGTTAATATGTTAAAGAGTGCGCTAAATGTTGCTCGACAGAGAATGTTTAGTAAATTAGGATTTTTAACCATCAACACATAGTAACAACTTCAATATCGAGAAGAGAAAAGGCGTATTGATGCAACTGAGGTGAAATCGGATGCCTTAGACTTTATTAACTAAAAAAAATAACTTAAATCGGCTCCTACTAGTCTAGTTTTAACTTTTTATTTTTATTTTATTTTATCTTACTTTATTTCATATCAAAATCCCCAAGTTTTCGATTTTTCAAATAGTATTAAAGCTTTTAATTTCAATACTCACTCAACAATTCTCGTGGGAACGATACTCTACTCACTATGTATTACTTGAAGCAACTAGTGCACTTGCTAGTAAAAAATAACGCATCAAGTTTTTGGCGCCGTTGCCGGGGATTGTCTATAATTGAGTGATATTGATACCACATAGTTATGATACTAATTCGAAATTGTTAATAATTTGTAAATTTTTTTAAATTTGAAATATAATTTTTTTTTCATTCTTTCATTTTATTTGTAAGGATGATTCTTAAAAAAAAAAAATTTATTAAATAAAACAATTCGTATATAAAAAAAAAAACAACTATTTTGTTTGTTTTTATAATTTAAAATTGTTAATAGATTGTAAATTTTGTTAAAAATTTGAAAAATTAATCTTCATTCATTTCGTTATTTTATTTTATTTTATTTTAGATTATTATGTTTTAAGTTTTTCGTATTAATTTTTGACTTTATTTTATTTTTTTTATTCACCTATTTAAGTTTCTCAAAATTAAGTTTGTTATTTTTTAAGTTTATGAAAACATTAGTGTTACTAAAAAATTCATTTATTTCATTTAGAAAAAAAATAATTTTTCCCCGAATTTAAAATAAAAAGAGCAAAAATGAAATTTTTTTTATATTGAAAATAAGATTTTTAGCCTCGAATTATTTTATTTAATTTTTTTTTCCTTATTGTGTTTTTCATTCTTATTGATTTAAATTCATTTTGTTCAAACTTGTAAATCTTGTTTAAATTCGAAGAAGTCATTTTTTTTTATTTCATTAATTTAGATAGATTTTAGAATTTTTATTTTAAGAGTTTTGAGTTGTGTATTTTCATATGACACGATCGAGATTCACAATAAGAAGAAGAGCACATTCAAGGGCAATAGGCAAAGACTAAAACCTTACATTGATGGAGAGCTCAAGCCTCAGAAAACTTTCATTCATCTCTACAATGTCGAATAAGCCACTCAGAAAGTCGAGCTAACGACTATAAACTAAGCGCTTCTTGGGAGGTAACCCAAGTGTTTATATTTTTATTTATCTAATTTTATTTTCCTTTTATTATATTTATTTTGTCTCATATTTATTTTTGTTTAACAGGTATTTCACAAAAGTTTGGGGGTGGCACGATGTCCACATGCACCATCAAAGAGCAATCTTCAACCCGGGGAAGTATCTCTCTCCCACTTGTTCTTTATATTCCTTTTAACATTAAAAACAATGTTAGTTTTTAAGTTTGGGGGTGGGGGAGTCAAGTTTTAAAATTTTAATGAATTTTTTTAAAAAATATTTTGACAAAGTTTTCTATTACTGTTTGTTTTAAAGTCGGCTTAAGTGCCTCCCAGAGTTCGGAGCCTTTGTATGGGGATGTAAACAGGGTCGGCCAAGAAAAAAAAATTTCTACACTTTAAGTTTTACTACATTTTGAATAATAATAATACAGTAACAGCAATATATTAAAAAAAAAATATCCCCTTGTAGTTTGAAAACTTATCATCATGCTTTTTTAGGCTATTTTTCTACGCTTTCTTAGCTCGCTTACTGTAATTTAATTTTAATAACCTAAGAATCGATTATTTTTGTGCTTTAATAGTGAAACAAAATCTAATATAAGGCATTATCTTGATAAAACCATGGCATTTAAGTTCACTAGTTAGCATAGCTGTTTTACCTTTCTTTCTTATTGAAAGATATTCATATTTGAATGGATTGCATTAAGGATTATCATCTTATAATGAACTTTAAAGATTTATGCTTGAATCTAAAAGAAAAATATGAAAAAAAGTAGATAAAATTGTATCTCTGACACCTCTATCTCGCATAAATAAAGATATGTGCTACCCAATATTGAGGGCGTCGCAGTGGTGGCTTCTCTTACTTATGGGTCATCGCCTAAAAGTCGGAGCTTGATTCTCACTATAAATAAACTCAGGGAGTCATAGAAAAGGAATCTCAGTGATGGCTTCTCTTACTTATGGGTCATCGCCCAGGAGTCGGAGCTTGATTCTCACTGAAGATATACTCACTCGGTACTATTGGGGACATCTCAGTGGTGCTTCTCTGACTTATGGGTCATCGCCCAGGAGTCGGAGCTTGATTCTCACTGAAGATAAACTCATGAGCCGAAAGTGACTTGAGCAAATAAGTTCCTCTAAGAAAATAAAAAATTAAAAAAAGAAAAAAAATGTTTTAGTTTTGGGCTTACTCGATAAGATTTGTTATGAGTGGTATGAATTTTTGTCCTCTATACTGTTTGAATGTCTTGAGATTTGAATGAACGGATAAACTTAATTTGCTATCCTAACTTCTGAATCTCAGCTATCTAGGTGATTGACAGGTTTTTCCTTAGAAAAGATAATTTTTCCTTTAGAGCCTTCAACATTGATTTTTGGTTATTCTTTTCTGAATTAGAGTGCGCTTGCTTTAAACAGTAGAAAATTTTTTGAAAAAAAAATGAGATATGGTGCTGAAATATTCAGTCTTGCTCAGGGATGAGCAAGATTTAAGTTTGGGGTATTTTGATAATCTTAAATTTGTATATATTTATTAATATCATTTTAATACATTTTTAACCATTTTACTTCTAATTTTTAGCACTTTTGCTCGTTATTGCTTGGTTTCGACTATTTTGCTACTTTATTGCAAAAACACCAATTTTGTATTAAATCTTGCTATTTTTATCATTAATATCAATAAGTAAAATCAAGATAAATGAAAAATTGCAAAATAATAACAAAAATTGTACAAAATTACCAAGAACACCTAACTTACACCCGATTTCACAAGTTTGACATCAATTTTTAGCTAAAATTTAAGCTTTTATCCTCATTATTCATCTTTTATGTATTTTATAACATTACTTAAAACTATTTTAAGCATTATTTTACATAGAAAAACCAAAAAAAATAAAAAAAATAAAAAAAATTACAAGTTGCAAGCAACTTGCAACCTGCTGCAGCTAGTCATTTTGGAGCTCGGTTTTTTTGAATGTTTTCAACTAAATTCACTGAATCAAAGATTAAATACGTTATTTAACATCTTTTTAACATGTTATTTCAGAATTTGGGTGGAGGATTTCATGAAAAAATGAAGAAAAACGAGCTGGCAAATTGTTGCAGAAAACTGTCGCAGATTTCAGCATTTTCATGAACAACTTGCATTTTGGCATTTACAACTCCATTTTTTTTAACCAAATTATTTGTAATAACATCAAAAAACATCAATATGATGTTTTGGTGCAGAATTGGTGGGGTTTAGTGTTGAAAAAAATCAAGAAAAATAGCAAAATTCAGACCTGCAGAATCTGCCTCAGGAAGCACCAATGGGAGCTGATTTTTGAGCTTTTTTTCCAAATTTTTTTATCCCAATACTACATTTATAAATAGGGTAGGTTGCAAGGAGTTGATTAATTAAGTGTTCATACCAATAAACACAAAATAATCAAGTCAAATAGGGGTGAGAATGGGTCGGGTCTGTGCACAGACAGACCTCTTCTTGTAATTTTTTTTATTTTTTATTTTTGTTTGTTTTATCATTTTTCTTCATTAGTTCATGTATTTTGATGTTTGTAATGTTTAATATTAAGTTTAACATGAACTAATTTTGTTAATCTAAGGACACAATGTAGCCTAAGTTGTAAAATACGCTCATTTTGCGATGTTGAAGTGTTTATTATTGTTCTTCATGAGTTTTAAATGCTTGATCACCATTTACGGCCTATAATGAATCATAATGAGACTGAAAGGAGATTTATGATGAGTGCTGAGGCCATAAGCACCACAAATTGCGAGAATGCTCGAGAGATATTAACGCGATTTGTGTGGTTTTTAAAAGAAAATCATAGAGCTTTTATAACTCTTTTCTTATTTAAATTCATGCACGAAAGTGATGGGTTAATATGTTAAAGAGTACGCTAAATGTTGCTCCAAAGAGAATATTTAGTAAATTAGGATTTTCAACCATCAACACACAGTAACAACTTGAATATCGAGAATAGAAAAGGCGTATTGATGCAACTGAGGTGAAATAGGATGCCTGAGACTTTATTAACTAAAAAATAATAACTTAAATTGGCTCCTAGTAGTCTAGTTTTAACTTTTTATTTTTATTTTATTTTATTTCATATCAAAATCCCCAATTTTTCGATTTTTCAAATAGTATTAAAGATATTAATTTCAGTACTCACTCAGCAATCCTAGTAGGAACGATACTCTACTCGCTATGTATTCTTGGAAGCGACTAGTGCACTTGCTAGTAAAAAAAAAAAAACGCATCATCTGCACTTTTGGTATGTTTTTAAAAGGATCCTCCCTGAATTGTTCAATTTTGGGAATCCCGGATTTTTAGGATCTGAATCCCAAATCAAAGCCTTTCCTTTTTTTTTGTGTTTATTTCAAAAATTTTTGAATTCTGGCCAATGTTGGGTGGTTGTTGATACAAACCCGATATTAGACCCGATTACTAAGCCGGTCAATAAGGCGTATTAGAAATATTATATTAATATATAATATTAAATCGGGTAAATAGAGTATTAATTAGTTGATGTTATCATTAATTAATTAAGCTCTAATTATAATAACTAAGGCAGCTTAGGTTATAGTATAAATAAGGGGTCATTGGTATTGGGGATTAGTATGTTGAGTATTGTATAATGTGTTTTCTCTCTCTTCTCCTAAAGCTTCTTCCATGTCTCTCCCCCTTTCTCTATGTCTTCTCCCTTTCTAAATCCTAATTTCTATGTCTGTTTTCCTTTTTTTACTTGTAATCCTCCATTATTGGAGCTTATCTATCAATATACAATGCTTTTACTTGAGATTCCAATTAATTTGAGCTAGATTTATATTTGGTTTGCATCAATGGTATCAGAGCCAGACGGTTCTCGGCCCTGATCACCATCTCCATCACTGATTTTTGGAGCTGTTCATCATCTTCCTTGCAGTCATCTCCACAATCGCGGCACCAGGTCATCGTCATCTTCATCACTGCCTCTGATTTGTGAGGTATCACCCCATTTTTCATTATGCCTATCACCATTTTTACTACCACCATTATCATCTCTTTCCCCATTTTCGTTTAATTAAAAAAAAAAAACAGAGAAAAACTGCAAAATTCTTAAGCCCTTTTGCTTCGTCCAGTAACCCCAAAACCATTCCCACCTTCACCCTCAACACAAAACACTACCAGCCACCCAAAATCCCAACCCGCACATAAGGTATTTGATAAAATGCCTTAACCAATTCTCCACCCCTTACCACCCAATCCATCTCTACCATGGCTGAAGGGAACCCATTCACGAAGCTCATGCACCTACGCCAAATAGGAAGTGTTAGCGAGTACTTGAGTCGATTTGAGTTTTTGGCCAACGAGTGTGGGTTGATAGAAGACCAAAAGGTTAAATTGATGGTAGGCCGCCTGCGGGAAAATATAGCTGAACGTGTTCTCTGGTTTAGGCCGCAAACCTTGCATGATGCCAAGTTATTGGCCCGATTGGAAGAGGGCAATTGCGCCGACCTGGAGAAGTTAGCAGGCAGAGAATCTCTCAGTGTATTGCCAATCATAGCCACACCAAGTCACGTGAGAGAGCCTCCCGCCAACCCTCTATCCGAGCATCACCCGCCAACTGATAGCCCACCCACGGAGCAGCCCAGCGAGACGCCAGCTCCAATGGATGAAGAAGACGGCTCTCCTCATCAGCCGGCCTCAGATCCGGACCTTGACCTCATCCTGGATACCGCTATTACCTCTCATCTTGGCGTTCCCATGGATGTCACCACCCCATTCATTGTTGTTACCGAGGATGCCGCCATCTCCACTGCAGCATCACCTCCCGCCATCTTCACCACTCCAGTCTCGGTTCCGCCTCTTCTACTCTCAGCCGATGCAGAGCCACCAAACAGGACTAACGCATCAGTGCTTCCGCAACAATTCGCGGAGTACGAGGATGTTGCCACCATTTTCGCCATGCTCCCATTCTCTCGCCTATTCAAGGAATGCATCAACTTCGAGGCTCACGCCATGCTTGGATTCCAGAAGTCAGTATTTGACCCCGAAGGGTTACTAGTTTAGGTATCAATACCATGACCCTTGAGGACAAGGGTTTCAAAAGGGGAAGGTATTGATACAAACCCGATATTAGACCCGATTACTAAGCTGGTCAATAAAGGGTATTAGAAATATTATATTAATATATAATATTAAATAGGGTAAATAGAGTATTAATTAGTTGATGTTATCATTAATTAATTAAGCTCTAATTATAATAACTAAGGCAGCTAAGGTTATAGTATAAACAAGGGGTCATTGGTATTAGGGGTTAGTATGTTGAGTATTGTATAATGTGTTTTCTCTCTCTTCCCCTAAAGCTTCTTCCATGTCTCTCCCCCTTTCTCTATGTCTTCTCCCTTTCTAAATCCTAATTTCTATGTCTTATTTTCGTTTTTTACTTGTAATCCTCCATTATTGGAGCTTATCTATCAATATATAATGCTTTTACTTGAGATTCCAATTAATTTGAGCTAGATTTATATTTGGTTTGCATCAGTTGTTAACTTATTTAGGTGTCTATTGCGGCGATTTTCGGCGAAGTTCAAAATATTCAAAATTTTTTGCTCGCTTTGCCTTCATTGGTGGTGCATACTTTATTAGGTAAAGGTGGGGTTGTTTCTACTCCGGGATTAGGTGAAGTAAAGGTGGTTTCTGCTGAGTTCATCTTAGCGCAAAATGATGAATCAGACATAACAAATTTATAGCATAGAAGGTCAGGCTACATTTCGAGAGAGGTTTGGTAGAGTTGAGTAAACAAAGGTTGTTAGTTCCTAATAGTGTGTCCAAGCATGATTTCAGTGGTCACTGCGCTTTCGAAAGCATCATACAATTGCATTCTCTACTAGTGTGCATACTTCTACAAGTTCTGTTAATTATATCCACTCTGATTTGTGAGGGCCCTCTAGGATACCAACAATAGGTGGAGCTTGTATGTTGTTGAATGCTTTTCAAGAAAAAGTTTGGGTTTATCTTTTGAGAATCAAGATGATTGTTTTGAAACCTTTGTTAGATGTAAAAATATGGTTGAAAACCAAAGTGGCAGAAAGATAAAGGTTCTGATAGAAATATCGGACTTGAGTTTGTAAATACTATGTTTGGTGCTTTAGGTGATAAAGATTGAATTAAGAGACACCACACAGTTCGAAAAACACCCCCACAAAATGGTGTAGCTAAAAGAATGAACCAAACACTTCTTGATAAAGCTAGATGCTTGTTGTTTTCATTTGGTTTGAATAAGCAATTTTGGAGTGAGGATATTAACCTACATACTTAATAAACTGATCACCTTCTACTGCTATTAATTGAAAACACTAGAACATATGTGGTATGGAAAGCCCACTAACCATGTTGATTTGCGAGTGCTTGGTTGTTCTGCCTTTGCTCACCAATTTGATAGTAAATTGGAACCTAGAGCAGTCAAGGATATTTTCCTTGGCTACCTAACTATTGTTAAGGGTTGTAGAATTGGCTTTAAATATGGGAGTAGAACCGTATCTATTATAAGTAGGGATGTAAGATTTAATGAAAATGAGGGATATAACATTTAATGAAAATGAGATGCCCTATCCAAAACAGGATTCAACTAATTGTTCTAAAACAATTCAAAATTTTAGGAAATTTGATCCTTAGATTTATGAGTTTGAAGTCAAACTACCCAGTCCAATTTACCTAAGACCACATAATGAAGATGAATTAAAAATAGAAGAAAGAGTTACAGAAACAGAAAATATGCCAAAACAAAATTGATAGGAGAGTTTACACCCAAAATTAGGCTAATTAGAACCTAGATGACTACCGGTTAGCTAGGGATAGGGTCAGGAGAGAAATTAAGGCACTCGAGAGATATGGGTATGCTAATGGTATAGAATATGCGTTTAACACAACCCTTGAGTATGTTGAGTTTGAACCAATTACCTATACGGAAGCTTCGGACAGCGAGCATTCAACTGAGTGTCTGAATGCTATGGCTTCAGAGATTCGATATGTTTCTGGAACAACTGGATGTAACTACCACCTTTCTTCATGGTGAGCTTAAGGAAGAAATCCTCATGGCTTAACCTGAGGGGTTTATTGAACGAGGTATGGAGTACCATGTCTGTTTGCATAAGAAGTCCTTGTGTGGACTCAAACATTGACCTAGACTACGGTACATGTGCTTCGACAACTTCATGGTGAAAAATGGATTTAACAGGTCGGTGCATGATACCTGTTCTTATTTTAAGAATGTTGATGATAACAATGCCATAAATCTATTTATCTATCTAGATGACATGCTTTTTGTTGGTGAGTCTAAAGATGAGATTATCCATTTAAAACAGAAAGTGAAGTAACTCATTTGATTTGAAAGACATAAGAGAGGCTAAAAGGATTTTACGCATGGGAAATGTGGAAAACAAAGTATTAAAAACAATTCATTTATCACAAGAGAGATATGTAATTGAAGTCCTAAAAAGGTTCAATTTGTATGATTTGCAAAGTTGTGAAACTTCCCATGCCCTCCCATTATAGACATTCCATAAGTCAATGCCCTTAAACAGACTTTGTTGACCATATGAGTGTTCTTTCAAGATTCATGGGTAATCTTAAGGTGACACATTGGGATGGGGTGAATTGGCCTATTAGTACATTGGGGGAACCGCAGGTTTAGGTTGAACTTTTGGTAGGGACCAAAAATGCTAGCAACTCACTGTGTATACAGACTCTAACTTTGGTTCGAATTTAGGTAAGAGAACATCAACCACAATATATAATTTCACCTTGACTGGCGGAGCCACAAGCTGGATATCCAAACTTTCCATGAAAGCTCTGTGAATCACTGAAGCTGAATTTCTGGCCCTCACAGATGCTATAAAGGAAGAAATTTAGTTAAAGGGTATCCTATTAAAAATAAGCCTAAGTTTAGGTCGACCTATCATCTACTCAAATAGCCAATCTGCTTTGACATTTAGTAAGAACCCTGTATACCAGGATAGGACCAAACATGTAATCGTTAGGAGTAATTTTGTTAGAGACAAGTTAGACACAAATCAGGTTAAAATGGAAAAAAAATTTGCACTCGCATATGAGTACAAAAATCATTCCTTTGGAAAAATTTTCAAGTGTGTCAAACTAGTCCAAACGGATTGGAATCCGATTCAAATTTGGATCCCGATTTGTTTCTTATTATTTGAGTCAGTTTAGTGGTTAGTATTAAAAGTTACTAAGGTTGAGATTATATTGGTTCCTGATAACCTTAAATTAGTATATATTTATCTATATCATTTTAATGCATTTTTAACCATTTTACTTCTAATTTTTATCACTTTTGCTCGTTTTTGCTCGGTTTGACTATTTCACCTACTTTATTGCAAAAACACTATGTTTGTACTAAATCTTGCTAGTTTATCAGTAATATCAATAAATAGAAGCAAGATAAATCAAAAATTACAAAATAATAACAAAAATTGTACAAAATTACTGAGAACACCTAACTTATACCATATTTTACAAGTTTTGCATCAATTTTTAGCTAAAATTCAAGCTTTTGTCCTCATTACTCATCTTTTATGCATTGTATAATACAATTAAAGATTACTTAAAGCTATTTTAAGCATTCTTTTACATTAAAAACCAGAAAAAATGCAAAAAGAATAAAAAAATTACAAGTTGCAAGCAACTTGCAACCTACTGCAGCTAGACATTTTGCAGCTCGATGTTTTTGAATTTTTTCAACTAACTTCACTGAACCAAAGCTTAAATAAGTTATTTAACATCTTTTTAACATGTTATTGCAGCATTTGAGCGGAGGATTTCATGAAAAAAATGAAGAAAACCGAGCTGGAAAATGATTGCAGAAACTGGCGGCAGATTCAGTGATTCAAGAACAACTTGCATTTTGGCAATTAAAACTTGATTTTTTTTTACCAAATTCATTGTAAAAACATCACACAACATCAATATGATGTTTTGGTGTAGAATTTAGGCGGTGGAGTGTAGAAAAAATTCAGAAAAATAGCAAAAAAATCAGATCTGCAGTCTGCCTCAGGATGCACCAATGGGAGCCGATTTTTGAGATTTTTACCCAAATTTTTTATGCCAATCCTACTTGTTTAAATAGGGGAGGTTGCAAGGAGTTGGTTCGTCAATTTTGCAGAGCAAAAAACACAAAAAAAGGGCCAAGAACAGGTCGGGTGGTGCAGTCTGCGACCGTTTACTTTGGGTAAATTAATTTTTTTTTTTTTTTTGTTGTTTTTGTTAGTTTTATCATTTTTGTTCATTAGTTCATGTATTTTGATGTTTGTAATATTTAATATTAAGTTTAACACGAACTAATTCGGACGATATAGCCTAAGTTGTAAAATAGGCTCATTTCTAATTCAAGGTAATCAATTTTTATGTTATTGCGTTGTTGAAGTGTTTATCATTGTTCTTAATGAGTTTTAAATTCTTGATCACCATTTAAGGCCCGTAATGATTCATAATGAGACCGAGAGGAGATTTATGATGAGTGATGAGGTGATAAGCACCACAAATTGGGCGAATGCTCGAGAGAGATTAACGCGATTTACGTGGTTTATAAAAGAAAATCATAGAGCTTTTACAACTCTTTTCTTATTTAAATTCATGCACGAAAGTGATGGATTAATATGTTAAAGAGTACGCTAAATGTTTCTCGAGGGAGAATATTTAGTAAATTAGGATTTTCAACCATCAACACACGGTAACAACTTGAATATCGAGAATAGAAAAAGCGTATTGATGCAACTACGGTGAAATCGGATGTCTTAGACATTATTAACTAATAAAAAATAAAAAAATAACTTAAATCTCTCATACTAGTCTAGTTTTAACTTTTATTTTTATTTTATTTTATTTTACTTTATTTCATGTCAAAATCCCTAATTTTTCGATTTATCAAATAGTATTAAAGCTATTAATTTCAGTACTCACTCAGCAATCCTCGTGGGAACGATCCTCTACTCACTCTGTATTACTTGAAGTGACTAGTGCACTTGCTAGTAAAAGCATACGCATCAAGTTTTTGGCGCCGTTGCCGGGGATTGTCTATAATTAAGCGACTTCAATACCACATAGTTTTGATACTAAGTTGAAATTGTTAATAATTTGTAAATTTTGTTAAATTTGAAATATAAATTTCTTTTCATTCATTCATTTTATTTGTAAAGATAATTCTTTAAAAAAAATTTATTAAATAAAAAAAAATTCGTATATCAAAAAAAAAAAAAATTATTTTGTTTGTTTTTATAATTTGAAATTGTTGATAGACTGTAAATTTTGCTGAAAATTTGAAAAAATCAATCTTCAATCATTTTTTTTATTTTATTTTGTTTATCTTAGATTGTTGTATTTTTAAGTTTTCTGATTAATTTTAACTCTATCTTAACTTTTTAATTCATCTAGATAAATTTTTTTTAGCTGAGCTTGTTATCTTTAAATTTTTTAAAACCTTTAGTATTAAACTTTTTCCTTAAAAAAAAAAGTGATGGCTTGCTGCATCTCTATAAGATCTCAATACCGAGCTTTATCTAAATCATTATCTGCTCAACTTTCACTAATTGAAGACAGGCTTGCTGCTAGCACTTCTCAATGTGAATTTTGTGCAGGTAACCATGCAAGTGTGGAATGTCAATTGGGTAATATCTTTTCTTCCTCTGGTTTTAAGCAATCTAACTTTATGAGACCTCATTATCAAGCTGAACCAAGAAGAAAACTGAGCATTTATGAAATTAGCACAATGTCGGCCCAAAGTTCACAAATTCATGTATTAATAGATCAAATGAGTGCTATTGGTGCTCGTAGATGTAGATTTTGTAGAAGTAACTATGCTAGCAATGAAGATCTAGTAGATAATAGCTTTTTCTCATAGGGTTTTGAACAAGTAATTACATGTCAAATTTTAATCAACCCCAGCACAATCCCTACTCTAGCACTTATAATCAACAATGGATGGACCCTTCCTGTAACCATCACGAAGCATCATGGTCATCCACTTATCCGTCCCAAGAAAAGAGCTATAACTTAGAAGAAACATATAGGGAATTCATGGAAACCGTGAGTGACTTAAAGAACCAAAGAGCCTCCGTCCAAAATCCTGAGCCACAAATAGGGATCATAATAGCGGAATATTCTGAGAGATCTGAAGAATTCATGTCTAGCGATACCATCACTAAATTAGGGGACGAAACTAATGCCACAACATTGAATGATGAAGACACATTAGAAAAGCCACCTTAATGTGACATAATCCCCTTAGTCAACTTAAAACCACCAATGACCAACCCTATCTTTACCAACCCACCAACGCCAGCCATTGAAATAAAATGTAGAGCTTATCTAACATGGTCTGAAATTTTCGAAACCATGGAAGCCTCAGTGAAAAATAACAAAAGAAACTAGAAAAAGAAATTCAAACTGTGGCAGATCAAGCTCAAGGAGCCTAAGATTAGGGAAGGTGGGGGAGGTCGTGTAAAGAAGAGAACGGGAAAGCTGCATGGCAGAAAATGGTCATTATGGATGGACAGTGGTAACTCTATTCTTCTTTAGGACACAGGATAGATCCACCTAGAAAGTCGAGCTAACGACTATAAACTAAGCGCTTCTTGGGAGGCGACCCAAGCGTTTTTATTTTTATTTATCTAATTTTATTTTCCTTTCATTACTTTGTCCCATATTTATTTTTGTTTAAACATGTATTTTACAATAAATTTGGAGGTGACACGATGCCTACATGGACCATCAAAGAGCAATCTTCAAACCAGGGAAGTACCTCTCTCCCACTTGTTCTTTCTATTCCTTTTAACATTAAAAACAATACTAATTTTTATATTTGGGGTTGGGAGAGTCAAGTTTTAAAATTTTAATGAATTGTTTTTTTATAAAAAATTTTTTGACGAAGTTTTCTATTACTGTCTGTTTTAGAGTCGGCTTAAGTGCCTCCCAGAGTTCGAAGCCTATGTATGGGGATGTAAATAGGGCCGACCAACAAAAATATTTTCTACACTTTAAGGTTTACGGCATTTTGAATAATAATAAAATAATAACAACAATATATTTACAAAAAAAATCCGCATGTATTTTGAAAACTTATCATCAAACTTTTTAGGCTAATTTTCTTTTTTTTTTTTTTGGTAAGTCGGGGAAATATATAGATGAAAAGAAAATTAGCACAAGCTACAAGGGGCATACCCCAGGACACGGCTGAAGCCTACAAATATGAAACAACGTCAAAGGAGATCCAGACAAAGTCCATACAAAAACCATCCGCAGTAAAACTAAAGGAACAAAGAAGAAACTAAGTCTCAAAACCCCAGTGCATAAGCAAGGAGGTGTGACGTTGAGCTCCTCTGAACGAAGAAGCAGCAAGCAAGCGGGTCCTTACCAAACCCGTAATCTCCTCTCGTACGGCCGGAGCTAATCTGGATTGAGAACGCTGAACCCGAAGGTTGCGCTCGTACCAGATAGTATACACAGTCGCAGAGAGGCAGAGTCGAGCAATGATACTGCCAATCTCTCGCCCCCTGAGATGCTGAGGAGCCCAAGTGACAAAAGCGTCCCAAGGAAGGGTAGGCCAAGTGATAGATGTACTCGGAGTGACGGAGTTCCAGACCGAGGCGGAAAAGGAACAGGCAAAGAAAAGGTGCTCATGAGTCTCGTCAGCAGAACCGCATAGAACACAAACACTCTGAACCTCTAGAGCTCCGAAACGCCGAAGTCGGTCCCGGGTCCAAAGTCGCAGCCGAGAAGCAAGCCAGAGAATGAAGGAGTGCCTCGGTATATGCATCTGAAACCATAGAAGGTGATGAATGGTATCCTCCTCTCTCCTACTCCGCAACATCTCCCAAGCGGACTTGGTGGTGAATAGTGGTGGCCATGGGCCGGGTCGGGCTGGGCTGGGCCCGAGGGCCTCCAGGGCCGGGACCGGCCCGGGCCCGGCCTTTTTAACTAAATTTAAAAAAAATTAAAAAATACATAGTCGTTTTGTACTAAAATTATTGTAATTCATTGATAAATAATATGAGATACACATATATTTCTTTCCAAGTATACATGTTCAAAAAAAAATAGTACTAAATATATATAATAAATAAAATACAATATACAACAAGTAATTATCAAAAAAATATCAGTAAAAAAATAACGTATCGAATACAAATACAAAGTTGGGGCCTAATATTTAAAAATACAAATTTATTTATCAAAAAATATAAAGTTTGACATATGGAGTGTGCGCTCATCTTTTGACGTAAATATTTGAAAGTAAATAATTAACATACAAAAGTCTTGAATCTTGATATCAGTCATATCGGGGGGTTTCTACGCCGTCATTTGATGTATCAGTTGTGCGGTCGTCTTCTTCATCGCTCGATGAATCCATCTTCATTCTCTGTTGATCTCTTGCCTCAGCTAGCAGCCAATCCTTCAAGCACACGGACATCTCCAAGCTCGACGGCGATAGCTTCGCCCTCTTCGTTCCAAGCAACCTGCCACCAAGACTGAAAGCACACTCCGATGCTACTGAAGACACCGGACAACTTAGTATATCACGTGCCATGGTGGAAAGCACGGGATACTGGGTTTGGTTTGTGTTCCACCATTGTAACAGATCAAAATTCGGGTTGGCCGGCGGCCCGAAAATATGGACCATCGGTGTCCGCAAATAATAATCTAACTCGTCACATGATGTGGGGGCTGCTGTGGGCGTAAATTGCTCCAACAATTTCCACGAATATGACGTGTGTGAACTACTTCCACTAGATGTGGAAGATCCTGCTGCGGCAGTACTAGGATTATTGGACGCTAATTAACGGGAATATTGAGAAAATAAACTATGCAAGTCGTTATCGACATCGGCAATGAAAGTGTCGATATTAAGAGAAGGATTCAAATACGTGAAAAAATGTCGGCAAAACAAGTTGAAACCTGAGCGTTTACAACGAGGGTCTAAAATAGTTGCAAAGCAGTAAGTAAGAGGTAGTTCAGAAAAATATTTGGCAAGCTTTTCTTTCATTGCCGTAATCGATCCGAACAAAATGGGGTTGGATTGATTACCCACCATCCAATTTACAATATCAAGCAATGTTGATATTGCTTGAGGCATGGTCGGATAGTAGCAACCCGAAAAAAATGTTGTCGCGTCTTTAAACATGCTAAAAAATTTACAAATTTCATCTATTGTCTCCCAGTGTATACCGTCCAGGTTGTAATCGCGCCATTCTAAATGATGTTCCTGGGCGAATTCCATCAGAGCGTCTTTGTATGGTAGAATGCGCTCTAACATTACTACCGTAGACGACCACCTAGTTTTGGAGTCTAATTTAAATTGTTTATATCCTATGTTATGCAACCTACATTCATTTTTAAATCTTTTTTTCCTAACGACGGATGCTTTAATTTATATTATTACAGATCTCAAGGTGGCAAGGGATGCGTCTATAAGATCTAAACCATCCATTACCATTAAATGCAAAATGTGACAGATGCAACGAATATGAAAACACTTCCCACCTAACATGGGTCTCATTTTCCTAATTAAATGTGCTACGGATGCAGTGTTATTGGAAGCATTGTCAAACGTAATGCTGAAGATACGTTGTTCTATGCCCCAATCGCGGACTGCCGACATAATCGCACCCGTAATTACCTCGGCAGTATGGGGGCAATCTAAAAGCCCAAAATGAATTATTCTCTTCAGGATGATGAAGGATTCATCGGTCCAGTGTGCTGTTATGCACATATAAGGTTGGCCGGGTTTGGACGTCCATACGTCCGACGTCAACCAGAACATGCTCGTGTTCGTCGCAAAAAGTGTATGTATCCCAATTTTAAGATTGTGGTACAACGTAAAAGCGTCCCGCTTTACGGTGTTCCGAGGAATCCTCACAATTGCGGGGTTCACATTTCGTTGGAGGTAGTCGACGAAATGTGGGTTTTCGCCGGTACTAAAAGGCCTTTCACTCACTCAAAATTACATATTTAGCTAGCCCCCTACGGTTGCTCTCCTGAGAGAACCTAAAATTAGCAAGTGCACCGTTCACTTGCTGTACTAAACGTTGTTGGCTCTTTTCCGGGAATTGCTCGGGGTGGCACCTAAGCCTATATCTATTTAGTGTGCCCGTCCCACTGCCGGGTTGATGGCTAAAATTCTTAGGTGGGTCACATAATTAACAGGTTGCTTTATTAGTTGTCTTATTAAGGGTAAAGTGCTTCCATACCCCACTAGTTGTATGCCTACTAGTCAAGGTACTAGTTTCAGGCTGGGCATCGGTGGTGGGGGTGGGCTCCTCATCAGTTTGTGAGTCTCCAACCCCACCACTACCTGACTCATGATAATCTTGTGGTTGTGAAAAATTATAATCTATGATATCATCAGTGTATTGGGGTGTTGGGTCTGGTTGTATAAAAGCTCGTTCTTGAGCATCAAGTAAGACAATTCTAGTCCTTTTTGGGATTCTGGGTGGTCGAGAAGAGCTAGAACTAGCACGACCGGCTCCAGATGATGAAGAGTTGTGTGCCATATTAGTATAAATGATTATTATTTATAAAATGCAAGTAGTAATGCAAATTAAATAACTAAAAATACGAATCAAAAAAATTACGATACCAAAATTACCGAAACGAGAGAACAATGAAATTCACACTTCAGCCAAATTCTTTACGAACTTCGAACTTTAGAGTACAATTTTGCAATTAGCAAATTAGAGAAGATGGGAGATGATGAATGTATAGAGAGAGAAGAGCGAATTGAAGATTTTGTGAGAAAATGAGTTGGAGAGGTTTAAGTATTTATAGAAAAAAAATATATAATTTTTTTTTTTTTTTTGTAAAAAAAGAGCCGTTGGCACTGTAGAACAACAGAGCCAACGGCTCTTTTGGGCCGGGCTGGGCCCAGGCCCTGAAAAAAATAGGCCCGAGGCCCGGCTCAGGGGACCTCGGGCCTGTGCCCGGCCCGGCCCGCTACAGTGCAGTGCGGGTAGGGCCGGGCCATAAACGGGCGGGGCCAAGCCGGTTTCCGGGCCGACCCAGCCCGTTGGCCACCACTAGTGGTGAAGTTCCCCGAGGGGTCACCCAATCACCGGATGGAGTCCGCTACACCAGCACGGGGGCTAAAAACAATCGTATCCCAGATGGGTCGGAGCTCCAAACAACCCTGTGGAAATCTCCACTGACCACCCTCAATAATGGATGAGACCGAGAATCCCATTGAATTCCAGTTGGGCAGGGAAGCGCTCCGAAAGGCGACCACATGGCAACCAGTAATGAGTCCAAAGGGCAGTGTCAAGGCCATCACCAATGACATGGTAGATCGCACCAGAGCAGAGGCGGTGGACCGATAGAATCTGACACCAGCACCAAGAAGCAGAACTCGTCGCCCGAATAGTCTAAAAGCTCCTTCCTCGAAGCCGGTTCAGATGGACCCAACGCGGCCATAACGAGGAAGGGTCAGAGAGGAGGAACCAGATATGCTTCATAATCGAAGCCTGATTCCACTCAGCAAGGCAGCGGAGCCCAAGACCACCCTCCCGCCGAGGGTAACACAGATGCCTCCAAGCAACCTTCGCCCCTCCCGGGGCCAATGAAGATCATCTCCAAAGGAACGCTGTAAGAGTTGACTCGATTTTTCTGATCATCGTCTTCGAGAGCATGAAGACCAATGACGAGTAGACCTGAGTGGCGAAAAGAACAGATCGGACAAGCTATAGGCGACCAACATACGATAGAGAACGGGAGGTCCAGAGCCGTATACGAGAGAGAATGCGATCCAGCCGTGGCTTGCAGTCAACGTACCGTAGCCGAGAAGTGATAAATGGTACCCCCAGGTAATGAACTGGGCATTGCCCAAGGCTGAAACCCAGAACACCCAAAATGTCCCGCTGAGTGGCGGAGTCCACCCCTGCTAGAAAAACTGAACTCTTCGCTGCATTCGAGGACAGCCCCGAGGGTACAGCAAAGTGGTCTAAAACCTCACAAACAACAGATACACTACCCATATCACCCCAACGGAAGATCATCAGGTCATCGGCAAAAGACAGGTGTGTCAACCCGGTACGACGGCAGCACGGATGATAGCGAAAACGTAGGTCATCGATAGCACGGCGAAGCAGCCCTCGAAGACCCTCCATAACGATAACAAATAAGTAAGGAGTGAGAGGATCCCCCTGACGTACACCTCGACCGGAGTGGAAGAACCCCTGAAGTTCGCCATTGATGGCGACTGAAAAGCGGGCTGTAGAGAGGTACTCGCGGATCCAACCAATCATGACCTCGGGAATCCCCATACTTCTCATACCAGCTAGAATGAAATCCCATCGAACAGTGTCAAAAGCCTTACGGATATCGACCTTCAGTGCACAACAAGATGAGACTTGAAGGTGATAACCGCGCATCAACTCCTGTGTCAAAAGAATGCTGTCAGAGATCCGACGACCCGGAACAAACGCTGTCTGAGCACTGCCCATCAACCCGGGAGGGACACCCTTCAACCTGTTTGCAATGATCTTAGTGATACACTTATAGATCAAATTGCAATAGGAGATAGGCGGAAGTCACCGAAGGTGGAGGGAGTCTCCACCTCAGGCACAAGACATATCCTAGTGGTGTTCAGGGCACCCAGCATACGCCCTGAGACGAAGAAAGACTGCACGGCCCTGATCGCAGCTCCTCCGACCACCTCCCAAGCCCTCTTAAAAAAGAGGAAAGTGTAACCATCAGGCCCCGGGGCCCTGTCATCACCTATGAAAAAGAGAGCATCACGAACCTCAGCTGCAGAGATCGCAGAGATAAGCGGGCGAGCCTGATGCTCAGAAATACGAGCCTCAAAAATGTCAGAAACATCCTCAGTCAGCGGACCACCCGACTCAGTTAACAAATCCTGGAAGAAAGCAAGCCCGGCACGAGAGATCAACTGTGGATCATATGCCCTCACACCATCAGAACCAACAATCGACGAGATCCGGTTCCGGGCCTGCTGAGGGAGAACAGACCGGTGAATGAACCGAGTGCTCTAATCCGTGAGTAAAAGCCACTGAATACGCGACTTCTGACGGTAGAACGCCTCCTCATTCCGACACAAAGCGGAATACTCACGAAAAAGGCGACGCACCTCAAGACGAAGAGAAGGACTCTCAGGGTCCTCATCCAGGTCTCTCTGGCTCATGGCCCAAGCATCACGGGCCACCTTGACTCTGGCCAAAATGTGACTATAATGGCCGGTGTTGAGGGCCTTCAACTCATTCTTCAGCAGCTTCAGCTTCTAAGTGAGCTGATACATCGGAGTACCCACAACACAGGTGTCCCAGACTCGTCTAACAGTGGGAATGAAGTCCTCGTGATCAGCCCAAAAATTGAAGAACTTGAAAGGAAGTCGCCTGGCACGACATTCCCTAAGTCCTTGCACAACAATGGCGCTATGATCCGAAACAAAATGTCGAGCAAGGATCTCGGCAGATACGATGGGGAAATCACGGAGCCAACCCTCACTAACAAGGCACCAGTTAAGCCGCTTGAGAATCAAGCGGTCATCCTCGGCCCCATTGGACCATGTAAAATGAAGACCCGAAGAGGAGATGGGCGTGAGGTCAGCCTCAGTAACACACTCCTGGAAGTCATCCATGTGACTCGACCAAACCTCCTGGTCGCCGCATCGATCAGAGAGACTAAGGATGGCGTTGAAATCCCCAAGTAGGATCCAAGGCTCACCCAAGAGACTCAAGCCAGTGCCCCGAATATAGTCCCATAAAGCCCGGCGAGGACCCGGGTCGTTAGAGCCGTAGACAAAAGAAGTGAGAAAGCTCACCACCCCAGAAAGATCAAAGATACGACAAGTGAGGAATTGGTCCCCTCCCCAAATGAGCTCGACTCTAAAGATGCCCGGATCCCAAGCAACAACAATGCGACACCGAGTAGGGCATATGCCACTAAAGAGAAAGCTCCACCCATCGGTACAACGAGCAATCACCGCCTCAACATCAGAAGGTTTGGTTTTGGTCTCGACCAAACCTCAACATCAGAAGGTTTGGTTTTGGTCTCGACCAAACCAACGACGGATAAACGATTGGAAGAAATCCAATCACGTACAGCATGGGAAGATTGGGGATTATTAAGCCCCCTAATATTCCAACAACCAACCACGATGACGAAACAGTCAAGACGGGGAGCGGCCCGCACGCTTGGCCGCATGAGTGAGCGGCCTCCTCGGGCCCTCTACGGTAACCTCAACACATGGGGGAGTGGAAGTGCTCGACAGACTCTCAAACCGGCTCGACGTGCCTAGACTCGGCACACTAGCCAACCGATTCAAGGAACGAACAAGAGGAGAAGCAACTCCATGGATGCCATCCTGAGCCATCTCCACCTCAATAGGAACATCCACTATCTCTGAGTCTCCCCGAAGAGGAGTGGAAACATGTAAAAAATCAGCGAAGGTCCGAGGCGAAAGGGAAACTGATCCAGAATCAGAAAGAACTGAACGAGTGCTAACTCCCTCCTCCCTAATACTCGAGCCAACCACCCCCTTCATCTAACCGGCACCCCCCATGCACGGTATAGAAGCCTGAAGCCGGCCCTCAACCCTCCTCCGGTCGGCATCTACCTCGAAAGATCCAAAAATTGGCCCACGACTAACATCCCTAGAAGAAAGCCCCTCCAAAACGGGCCCATTCCCACTAGTGTGAGTAACGGGTGAAACTTTAGGAGAAAGCCTCTCTGAAACGGCGCCATTTCCCCTAGGTGTAACAACAAGTAGGACACTAGAAGGAAGCCCTACCAAATCGGGCCCATTCCCCCTAATGCAAGTAGTAGGTGGATCATCAGAGGAAAGCCCCTCCAAAACGGGCCCATTTCCTCTAGAAAAAGAAAGTCTCGGAGGGCAAGAGCCATTGGGCCCAGTAGGACGCAGCCCAGCCGTGGGCCTATGGAGAGAGAGGCGTGGCCCAAGAACAGCCCGCCTCACCAACTGCACGCGACCCCCATCCCCAACCGGCCCAACATCATCACCTTGCCCACCAATAATTTCATCCTCAAGCCCAATATGCACCTCATCACCACTCCCCTTCTTCCCCTTGCGACGCCTCCGCCACCGCAGGGCTTTAGCGCCGGTCACCCCCTCCGGTTGCTCTAGGAGGATAGCAACGGTGTTCGGGGTGGAACAAGAGTGGCCAAAAACCCTACATTTACGACAAACTTTCGGCATACCCTCCAATTTGACAGTCACCGGTATGATTCGGCCATTATAATCAACCGAGAGTCGTTTCGGGGGGTCAGTCCAAGCATCGAGCTGTACACATACACGAGCATAGCTAACCATAGTACCCTCCAAGGTTGGTTGGTCCATGTAAAGGGGGTGGCCAACACCACTAGCTATCGAACTCAAAGAATTCTCCGACCATAAGGAGGCCGGGAGGCCATGTAATTGGACCCAAATTGCGATCCGAGGGAGGTCATGCGAGGGAGCGAAGTTAGGTTGCCAACGCTCAAGGGAGAGATAGTGCCCATTTAGGGTCCAAGGCCCACCCCTAAGAATCAAATCCTACTCAGTTATCAACTTAAACCAGAAATAGTAGACTTCCTTATCCGCAATTACGCATTCAAGCCCTTTCGAACCCCAGAGCATTCGAGCTAAAGCAACACATCGAGAGTATACAACACGACCCTCAATAATACGACCAACAAGACATTGGCCCCATTTTTTAAGACCCGGTGCTACATCGGCATCAGTGATGGTAGTAACCACTTCCCCATTTACGAGCCTCGGAGGAACAAACAGAAGTGTACCACCCGGGGGTGACGAGCCAGCCACCGAGACCCAAGGCCGAGGTGGGGTACCCGGTTTACCCATGGTGCAACCAAACAAAGCAAGCAAGAACAAGATTGTAACAAGCTTGTAACAAACTTTCGACAACCCCAAATCTTCTAATAAACAAAACAAACCATACTCTCCACTACCCACCCCAACAATGCCGGCCATGATCAAGAATCAAGCAAGCAAATCAAGAAGCAACTTGATTAATTCATCATCAACACCAAAACATAAGCCCCTGTTTTACAGCGAAAACAGGGCCCGAGCATGCCGCAACGAAACTAATCTGAAAGCCACTCAAACAGCCATGCCAATAACAAGTAAGCAAGTGGGATAAAGGGTGTGTACCAAGATTTACTGCACAGGAAGAGATACAAGCAAGATTCGATAGAGAAAGGAGACCCCGAGGAGAGAGAAAATGAGCGCCAAAGCCACCAATTGACCAAGAAACAGCAGGGAACCACCGTGGTTGAAAGCGCTAAGAAGATGAAAAATGAGAAAAAGCATCCTACGCCATCATCAACACCAAACTCAACCACCCTCGATCACATGTGTTTCCACCCTCAAAAAATAAAAGTGATCAGATTGATGCAAAACTGGTCCCACAAGAAAGAGTAGATCACGACGAGTCCAGAACTGGCTTCTGTGCCGCCGTACGAGCCGCCACGCCCCCGCACGCCCCCAAAAACAGTCTTGCCTATGCGCCACCAGTCAAGTCTCACGCGCCGCGCGCATTTGTTGTCGCTGAGCTCCCTCCTCCCGCTGCTTGTAGTCTTGAACATTTTCCCCTCAGTTATTGAGAAAAATAAAAATAAATTCCGTTATTTGCACTTTTTAAGCACTCTTCAGTATCATGGACTTACATACCATTCACCGTCTGGAAATTGCGTAAAAATTTGCAGAACTTCTTATTTCCATAAATGATACTCATCTCTCATGCTTCTCGTACAGTGGAAATAAAAATAAAACCGGCTTGGTCTAAGCTTTCTTCTGAGGAATAATTCAGAGAACAAAAGCAAAGGTACGATATCTGATATCTATTTTTCTACTCTTTCTTAGCTTGTTTACTATAATTTAATTGGAATAACCTAAGAATCGATTGTTTTTGTGCTTTAATAGTGAAACAAAAATCTAAGGCATTATCTTGATACAACCATGGTATTTGAGTTCACTTGTTAGCATAGCTGTTTTACCTTTCTTTCTTATTAAAAACATATTCAAATTTGAATGGATTGCATTAAAGATTATCATCTAATAATGAGCTTTGAATAGTTATGCCTGAATCTAAAAGAAAAAAAATAAATAAATATATATATATATATATATATATATATATATATAAGAGTAGATAAAATTGTATCTCTAGCACCACTATCTCGCATAAATAAAGATATGTGCTACCCAATATTGAGGGCGTCTCAGTGGTGGCTTCTCTTACTTAGGGATCATCGCCCAGGAGTTGAAGCTTGATTCTCACCGTAGATAAACTCAGGGGTGTCATGGAAAAGGAATCTCAGTGGTGGCTTCTCTTGCTTATAAGTCATCGCCCAAGAGTCGGAGCTTGATTCTCGCTGACGATATACTTACTCGGTAATATTGGGGGCATCTCAGTAGTGGCTTCTCTTACTTATGGGTCATCGCCCAGGGGACAGAGCTTGATTCTCCCTGAAGATAAACTCATGAGCCGAAAGTGACTTGAGTAAATAAGTTCCTCTAAAACAAAAATTTTAGTTTTAGACATACTTGATAAGATTTGTTATCAGCGGTATGAATTTTTTTCTCTATTATGTTTGTATGTCTTGAGATTTGAAAGAACGGATAAACTTAATTTGCTATCCTAACTTCTGAATCTCAGCTATCTAGGTGATTGACCGGTTTTTCCTTAGAAAGGATGATTTTGTCTTTAGAGCCTTAAACGTCGATTTTCGGTTTATTCATCTCTGAATTAAAGTGCACTTTCTTTAAACAGTAGAAAAATTCTTCAAAAATATGAGATATGGTGCTGAAATGTTCAGTCTTGCTCAGGGACGAGCAAGATTTAAGTTTGGGGTATTTTGATAACCTTAAATTAGTATATATTTATCTATATCATTTTAATATATTTTTAACCATTTTACTTCTAATTTTTATCACTTTTGCTCGTTTTTGCTCGGTTTTGACTATTTCACCTACTTTATTGCAAAAACACTATTTTTGTACTAAATCTTGCTAGTTTTATCAGTAATATCAATAAATAAAAGCAAGATAAATCAAAAATTGCAAAATAATAATAAAAATTGTACAAAATTACCAAGAACACCTAACTTACACCCTATTTCACAAGTTTTGCATCGATTTTTAGCTAAATTTCAAGCTTTTGTCCTCATTACTCATCTTTTGTGAATTTTATAATACAATTAAACATTACTTAAAGCTATTTTAAGCATTCTTTTACATTAAAAACCAGAAAAAAATCAAAAAGTAAAAAAAAATTACAAGTTGCAAGCAACTTCCAACCTGCTGCAGCTAGACATTTTGCAGCTCGATTGTTTTGAATTTTTTCAGCTAAGTTCACTGAACCAAAGCTTAAATAAGTTATTTAACATCTTGTTAACATGTTATTTCAGCATTTGGGTGGAGGAGTTCATGAAAAAAATGAAGAAAACCGAGCTGGAAAAAGATTGCAGAAACTGGCGGCAGATTCAGTGATTCAAGAACAACTTGCATTTTGGAAATTAAAAATCGATTTTTTTTAACCAAATTCATTGTAAAAACATCAATATGAGGCTTTGGTGTAGAATTTGGGCGGTGTAGTGTAGAAAAAATCAAGAAAAATCGCAAAAAAATCAGATCTGCTGTCTGCCTCAGGATGCACCAATGGGAGCTGATTTTTGTGATTTTTACAAGAACATTTTTATCCCAATCCTACTTGTATATATAGGGGAGGTTGCAAGGAGTTGGTTCTTCAATTTTTCAGATCAAAAAACACAAAAAAAATCAAGTGAGAAAGGGCCAAAAATAGGTCGGGTAGTGCAGTCTGCGACCTGTTACTTTGGGGCTTTTTTGTTTTTGTTAGTTTTATCATTTTTGTTCATTAGTTCATGTATTTTGATATTTGTAATGTTTAATATTAAGTTTAACATGAACTAATTTGGTTAATCTAAGGCTATGATATAGCCCAAGTTGTAAAATATGCTCATTTCTAATTCAAGGTATTCAATGTTTATGTTATTGTGTTGTCGAAGTTTTTATCATTGTTCTTAATGAGTTTTAAATGCTTGATCACCATTTAAGGCCCGTAATGATTCACAATGAGACCGAGAGGAGATTTATGATGAGTGCTGAGGTGATAAGCACCACAAATTGGGCGAATACTCGAGATAGATTAACGCGATTTGTGTGGTTTTTAAAAGAAAATCATAGAACTTTTATAACTCTTTTCTTATTTAAATTCATGCACAAAAGTGATGGGTTAATATGTTAAAGAGTACGCTAAATGTTGCTCGAGAGAGAATGTTTAGTAAATTAGGATTTCCAACCATCAACACGCGGTAACAACTTGAATATCGAGAATAGAAAAGGCGTATTGATGCAACTACGGTGAAATCGGATGCCTTAGACATTATTAACTAATAAAAAATAAAAAAATAACTTAAATCGCTCATACTAGTCTAGTTTTAACTTTTATTTTTATTTTATTTTATTTTACTTTATTTCATGTCAAAATTCCTAATTTTTCGATTTATCAAATAGTATTGAAGCTATTAATTTCAGTACTCACTCAGCAATCCTCGTGGGAACGATACTCTACTCACTCTATATTACTTGAAGCGACTAGTGCACTTGCTAGTAAAAAAATACGCATCAGTTCCCATACATGCTAACCATGCCTTAATAATACTTGGGGCCAAAATGAGCTAAGATAAATAGTTAAGAGTGAAACAAGTAAGTAAAACACATGACCTCAAATTTCAAAAGGATCAAACGCAACGCGCTGATAATTGATATAAGCGATGGCAATTTATGTATTTAAATGGAACTTTAGGAACTTTTCCATTCTGAAAATCAAAATTTGGCCTTTATAGACAATGTGAGTGAAATTAGAGAAAGATGATAATTTAGGGAGGATTCATTTGCACACCTCTAGTGAGAGAAACTAGAGAGAGATTCTATAAAAAGGCGATTTCCAGTGGGTGGCGCTTGGGGCCATGCGTGACTTTTGTCCAGGGCGTCTGAGGGCCAACGATGGTGTTCTTTTCAGTTCTGGGCTCATCGTCTCGGGATCTTTAATGGGGTATAGTCATATCTCGGTTTCCATTGCTGGTTTGAGGGTGAAACACGAGTGAGGGTAGTTGTTGGTGGTAGTTGTGGCATGCGTAGGACCCATTTTCTAGGGGTTTTCAGGCCGGCCTCTCCAGTGGCCCGCCTCCTCATCCTTCTCCTTGCTGGTTTATTGTCCTTGCTGTTCTTTTGGTGCTTGAGCTTGGCTTGTGGCAGCCCTCTTCTTCTAGGAGCCGCTTGAGTTTTCTCTCCACTTTTGGTATGTTTTCAAAAGGATCCTCCTTGTTATGTTCAGTTTTGGAAATCCCAAATTTTTAGGATCTCAATCCCCAAATCATAGCCTTTCCTTTTCTGGAGTTTATTTTGAAAATTTTGAATCTTGGCTGTCAGTGGGTGGCTATGCGGTGGTTTCCAGTGACGTTCAAAATATTCAAAACTTTTTACTCGCTTTGGCCTTATTGTGTGTACCATGGTGGTGCATACTTTATTAGGTGAAGGTCGGGTTGTTTCTGCTCTGGGTTTGGGTGAAGTTATGGTTGTGGTCTCTTCATCCAAATGAAGTTAGTTGTGCATGGAACATTAGTTGCTTTGGTGTACTATAAGTACGGTCTAAACGAATGACTGAATTCCCATATACACTTGGTAGCGCGCGTGAAGTGTGACAAGGATCAGGTATTCAATATGGAATCTAAAATTTCTTATAAGGTAAAGAAATCCCCTTAGTTCATTCACAAGTATTTGAATAGTTCAAAATCTTTGGCCAAAATATTCTAAGTGTATGACATTTAGAATTTATAGTATAAAAATGTTCAAGTATAAATGAATTATTCAGTGAAGGGCGAATTGGTAACTAATGGAGAAGTTGTGAGAAGGATAATGGCATTAGTTATATTTATTATTTGTCATGAAAATCTAGTAGAGGGGTTATTGTCATCAACACAGTCTATTTAGGAGATATTGAACAAATGATTTAAGCCTATAGTGCAGTGAGATTTATTTAATGCTGTTAAGTATCATTAAATGGTAACTAAATTTTATCATGAGATGATAATTAATTTAACCCATTTGGAGCTAGATTTAAACTGTCCCCGAGATCCCAGCGCAAGCCTTTGTATTTATTGCCATCGAAAAAATATTAAAAATTTCAAGAGATGAGTAAATTTAAATTTGCCAAATATTGTTCACGAGATCAATAAAAATTAAAAATTATAAAATAAAATAATTTTTGCAATGAAAATTCACAAGATGAATTTTTAAATATGGGAAACAAAGCAAAAACAAAAAAAAAAGGAAAATTTGCAAAAATCCCTGGCATAATCTCTGTGTGTGAATAGACCAATGGCGCAGCGACACGTGGCAAATTTGCATTGGACGATGCTGGGGTGTTGGGATGGCAATCTGTGTGCATCTATGTTGCCCTATCCAATTGCGACACGGGGCACGCGTTGTCATTGCATGAGAAAGCGGGTTTGACCTGTTTATTAATCGCGTGGTTTTGCCTAGTTTTTATATTTAGTCGCTGCATTTGGTTTTGTATTTTCGTGTCCCTCATCGTACAATTGGGATTTTTTTCTGCTCCGGTATACTACTATAAGTAGAGGTACCTATTTCAAGGGTTGGCATCTAATTAAGATTAAGGGTTTAATAAAGCATTGACTTTTAGGGACCCAATTGGCGAGAAAAGTTTCTATTGAATTTTTTTCTTTCCTCAATTTAGTATCTTTCGTAGCCCACTCTCCTAGCGGTTCGAGGTCATTGCGTAGAAGGCACCTGGGTCTCGGTGTTCCCTCAATTTTCTCAGGCTTCTTGGAGTAATTTATTATCTTTTTGGTATTCTTATTTATAGTAATTCCATGTATTTTTCTTTCATTCTTTTTGAAGTTTTTGCTTATCTATTCATTTATAGTTTTCTTATTATGCTAGTTATAGTTCATGTGATTGTTGTGAATGTATAATAGCAGAGGCCTGTAGATTTAAATTAAAATTTTAAATCAACCCAAGTTTAAAATTCTTAATTTTAAACTCTTCCACTGCGTTAACTTTATCAAATCTGGGAAAATTTTTGAAATTCATCCCAACAGGTAGAATATGCCGCATGGTGATAGAGTCGGGAAGTTGTGAGAACATAATGTTTGAAGAGGCAGTTTCCAAGCTAGGGTTGAAGACGGAAGCTCACTGAATCCCATACAAGCTTTCGTGGCTCAAGAAAGTAAACTAGGTAACCGTGTCTAAATCATGCTTGGTCAATTTTTCAATTGGGTCGAAGTACAAAGATGGAGTTTGATGTGATGTGGTCACCATGGACGCTTGCCATCTATTGTTGGGGCGGCCATGGAAATATGATAGGAGTGCCATCCACGACGGATGGAAGAACACCTACAGCTTCATCTTCGAAAGCCCAAAGATTATCTTGTTGCCTAAGAAGTATGAGGCATCGAAAGCTTTGACAGCTCTACACCTAAGTATACAAGGGAGGGCTATGTTCACCAAGGAGGTTGGTGACACCAAGATCGTCTTCGTGTTGATTGGAAAGAAGAGTAAGGGAAGCCTAGGGGAGATACCGAGTGAGGTTACTGCCTTGTTTAGTGAGTATGCTGATGTCTTTCTGAAGCAATTACCAAATACACTACCACCATTACGAGACATATAGCACCACATAGATCTGATGATGGGAGCTGCCTCGCCAAATAGGCCTTACTACCATTTGAGTCTATCAGAGCGTGAGGAGTTGAGACATGGAGTGAAGAAGCTTCTTGCCAAGGCCTTTATCAGGGAGAGCTTGAGTCCTTGTGCAGTGCTGTCTCTATCGATGCTAAAGAAGGACAGTAGTTGGTAGATGTGTGTGGACAGTACAGCCATCAACAAAATCACAGTACATAACTGATTCTTCATTCTGAGATTGGATGACCTAATTAATAAACTATGAAACGCGAAAGTGTTCACCGAGCTAGACATAAAGAGCAGGTATCATTAGATCCACATCTCACCTACAGATGAGTGGAAAACCACCTTCAAGACTCGAGAAGGATTGTATGAGTGGCTTGTAATGCCACTAGGGTTGTCGAATGTGCCTAGTACTTCATGTGGTTTATGAACCAGTTACTTTGGCTGTTCATTGGGAAGTTTGTCGTTGTCTACTTTGATGACATATTGATCTACAATTAGAACGGAGATGCGCACTTCGCACACCTTAGAGACGTCTTGAGTAACTTGCGGGAACAATATCTATTTGCTACCTTAAAGAAGTGTGAGTTCATAAGATACAGCGTAACCTTCCTTGGGTTTGTTGTGTCCAAGGGTGGTATATTAGCTAATGAGGTGAAGATAACAGCAATATGGGACTGGCCACTGCTAAAGACAATTGGTGAAGTCAGGAGCTTTCGTGCATTGGTGTCTTTCTATAGGTGGTTCGTGCCTAACTTCAACTAAGTGAAATCACAGACTATATGAAGGGAAGTTCCTTTGCCTGGACTCCAGGGGAAGCTGACGCCTTTAAGGAAATCAAGAGGAGGCTAACCATGGCACCAGTGTTGGCTTTACCCAACTTCCAAAAGACCTTCGAGCTTCACGCAAAGGCCTCCAAAATTGGAATTGGCACAGTTTTCAGCCAAGGCGGGAGGCCAATAGCATACTTAGCGAGAAGCTTAATGGTAGTAAGTTGAATTACTCTACTTATGACATTGAGTTCTTCACGGTGGTTAGAGTGCTGAGGCATTGGAAGTCCTACCTTGCCAATAGGGAGTTCATATTGTACATAAACAGCCAAGACAAGATATCAGATCGACACGCCAAGTGGGCAAGCTACATTCAAGTTTTTCACTTCGTAATCAAACACAAGTATGGCACTTTGAACAAAGTGGCGGATGCACTAAGTAGGCAGAACCTTATCTCAAAGCAGAGCAGAGTGAAAGTAACTGGACTTGAGCAGTTGGCGGAACAGTACAAAGGTGATCTCAGCTTTGGTGACATTAGGTGTGATGCCCAATCTAGCTCTGTTCCCGGATATTCCGTTCACAATGGGTTTCTTTTCAAAGGGAACCAACTTTGCATTCTAGGTTCAAGTCCACGGCTAAAGGTCACTTGGGAGAAACACAATGAGGGATATATGAGGCAAGACAAGGCATTGTAGCTCGTTAACACCAACTATTATTGGCCTTCATTGTGGAAATAAGTAGAGAGATTTGTCAGATGTTGGCGCATTTGTTAAGTCTAGAAACACGGAGTGACAAATTAGGTCTATACTTTCCCTTACCAGTTCCAAGTCAGCCATAGGGGAATGTCAGTATGAACTTCGTATTGGGACTGCCACGGACATAGGGAGGAATAGATTCGATGTTCGTCGTGGTAGACCGGTTCTCAAAGATGGCATAGTCATAGGCTAAGCAGGCTACTAATGGCATACATGCGGCCGGACTATACTTCTGAGATGTGTACAAGTTGCATTGGTTGCCAGCTAGAATCGTCTCTGATAAGGATGTCAGGTTCGTTAGTTGTTTCCGCAAGACGTTATGGAATATGGCGAACTTATCTCTTGCCTTCGACGCAGTCCATCCCCTGCAAATGGATGGACAAACCGAAGTCACCAACCGCTCATTAGGAAATCTCCTCTGATTCCTTATTGCTGATAACATTAGGGGATGGGAGTCAAAGCAACACCAGGCTGAGTTTGCCTACAATACCTTAGTTAATACGATTACAGGTTTCGTGCCATTCAAAATCGTTTATGGATTTGTGCCGTGATGTCTAACAGACCTGGCACCGGTTCCGAATCTAACTCATCCTCATGAAAAGGTGGAAGACCTGGCCCTTGAAGACATCCATGAACAAACCAATGCTCGACTGCTGGAACCTACCGTCGAGTACAAGGCGGCAAGTGACCAGCGACTCCGGGCAGTTCAATCTTAGGTAGGCAACAGGGTTTGGGCAATCTTGACAAGGGAATGGTTTTCGGTGTGGGATTATAACAAGCTGAAAGATTGCAAGATTGGCCGTTTGGCGGTACTTGAGAAGATCAATGACAACGTTCATTGTCTTTAGCTTCCAACTGGTATGAGGACCTCTAACGTGTTCAACGTTAAACTTCTTATTCCTTACTTTGATTACGACGATCCTACTTGGTGGGTTACTTTGGCGAATTCCCTCCAACCCGAGGATGATGATGCGGCCACTAACAAACTTGATGGGTTAGTTGGCGGGTACAAATTGGCGGTTATGGGGTTGGTGGGTACGAGGATACGGAGCAAGGAAGCTGGCACCACTGGTAGGAATTTGACTGTAAATACGATTAGTTTATATATTTAATTTATAATTATTTTTTAGTCTTTTATTCCAAGTCAACTAGCTCCTATATTTAAACAAGAGGAAATCTAGGGTTTTAGCATTCAATTTCATTTATTTTAAGAATTTCTAGGGTTTTCTCTCTTTTTTAGGTTGTGAGAAATTGTATAACCTATTCCCTTTGTTTTATTATTTTTGTAATAAAATTAAAGGGAAGGTCATTGAACTTTCCCGTTCCCCCAAATTTTTCACTTACGCGCAGCATCGAGAAAACTGTAAAGGATGAAGGGTGTTACCAAACATACCATCCAGGAATGAATTATTCGGCTCTTCATGCCCTGCATGTTCACTATGGAACAATGTGTCGATGCAGCATCATCTTATCCAGCAAGCCGTGTACTCAAGAGAGCAAGCAACTGTCAACATTGCTCAGTACAAAACAGTAAAGAATTTCCTCCAGAACTGTTATTATAGGAATCATTAGGGACATTATTAGCCGCACCATAGTTCCCTCCAAATCTTATTTTGATCTACCCTTGAAGTCAAGAGGGTATCCGTGGAGCTTATAACACTTATCTATGGTTTGTCTAGATATGTTATAGTGAGCACATGCTAGTTTCTTGGACTATTTGGACCCTCCTTTACTAACATTCCCTTCACTAGCCATGGTCATGGCATCCGAGATATGTAAGGTCTCCTTAGACCCACAAATAATTTGCCTCTTCTTTTCGTGTATAAAACCTTCAAAAAGACGAAATTCATACTAGGAAGGGGGTCAATCATCAAGAGTTGATCCCGAACTTGGGTAAAAGACTCATTCAAGCCCATCAAGAAAGCCATAACATGATCCTTCTAGTAAGAATCAACTATCTCCTTTATAATAGCACAAGAGCACGGACATCCTTTCGGAATCGCAGAAATACAAGATGGCATAACTGTATAACCCGTCAACTCATCCCATAAGCCCTTCATTTTAGAAAAGTACAAGATGACATTTGTATTACATTGTTTCAAAACTGAGATAGACTTCTTTAATTCAAAGAATCTTGACCATTATTTTGAGAGAACCTCTACCTAATGTCTAGCTAGATTTGTCTAGCAGTGTCCCCATAGGCAATTGTGGAAGAGATTTCTTTACACACTGAATTAATTAGCCAAGATATTAATATATTATCATAACGAACCCATCTTTCGTAATTGGGATCATTTTCATTGGGTTAAGGTAGAGAACCATCTATAAATCCCGACCTTCATGGACCTTTCCCATGAACTAAAGTTTTCAAGACCCATCAAGAGTTGAGTGACAAGTATTACAGCTGGACCATCGGTGCTCGCAAGATAATAAGGCTGTTTGCTCTTTTTGTTTTCTTAGTGAGTGAATGCAGTCGCCATAAAAACAAATAAAACAAACATGCAAAAAGGGGACTTCTAACGACATGGGAGCAAGCCTGAATTCTAGACCGCACGTGTTTTCTCTGAACCAATCACCGTTTTGAGGAAAAGGGATGATGCTTTTGGCGAATCTGACTTCAGTTTGCAAATAATTGTGGATTCTAATTATGCTCCAATCAAGGAGATGTTTTATATTTTTGTGGATTTTTTATATAAGTATGACAAAAATTAAAGAGATTTGGACCTAACTGTAGTTGCAGTTACATTGACCGAGTAAAGCCCACATACACCATTCCTCGTACTCTTAAAAGTTAGGAACTGAAGTGGAGACAAACTCAAGATCTCAGCAGGGCACTTACAAGCTCGAGTCAACTATTCTTTTAAGATTGGCACCCTTGACTTGTAATAACTCAAATGAGTTAGAGTCAAGCGTTGGCCGTCAAAGCCTTTAAACAATAACACAAACCTAAGTTCACCTGACTTATTAAAAAATGACAACAGTGTTAAGACCAATGCAATTAAGGTGAAGCCTTGGCCGTCAACACCTTAAAGTAACGTCTCAATTCTCAACTCATCGATGGTGAGAATAGATTAAAACATAAAGTTCACACCTGAAACCTGAAGAACTCTATTACTCTGAAGAAAGCAAGTACATCAAAGATCTATACTACATTGTGCTAAGCTAAGTTAGGCTAGTTACGCTACTCTTTGGTAAAAGGCACAATTATGCTGCACAAAACTTGAAGAAGTTTGTATGGTGGTGCTAGACACTTTAGAACTATAATAGCATCTCTTATTCATGGAAAACGAAAATAATTGTTGCATCCTACGTCTCTAGCATTTGCTTCCAACATTTTCCTCAAAGCTCTTTTCGGGCGTGAAATGGCCAGTGAATGTGCCCTGAAATTTTGCGCTTGAGCATCTTTCAGGAAGCCCCACGTCCTGATAACTTGTTGGAGATCCTTTTAGATGCCCGACATTCTGTTGATAGGCTTGAGGCTCACATATCTGGAATTGCGCTCTAACTAGCCGTCTCAAGCTTTAGAACAACTTATCTTGCAACCTTCTAGGAAGTCCCTTGATCTTGAGCTTCATTCACCCTTTCAACCATCTTGTGTGGCTGATACCATTTAATAGGTTTGAACTCCTCAAGCAACTAGGATCGAGATGCCATTGTTTTATCATCTAAAGGAGCATCTCTTGAGGATGGCCTCAAGTGATAAGCGTGTGATGCTTTACCTCAAAACGACATCGTCCTGATGCCTTCATGGTTGGGGTGTAAACAAAGGCCCCTCTTTTAGCCATTAGTAATTTCAATTTTCCACAGATAAAATTTCGTCTAATTTGAACTCCAACAGCTACAGGGAACTCGAGAGCACATTTTTTTACATTTCATCTTTCTCTGTTCCCATGTGTCTATAATAATGACAATTATGGCTTAGAAAATTTTACTCTTTGCTCTGTGCTCTTTCTCCATTGTGATCAAGCACTTCGAACACTTGCTCTCAGCTTTGGAATTTTCATTCTTTGTTGTCAATTTTGTCTTTAGAGCTTCTAGAATCCTTCAAACCATTGACATGGCCCAAATCTCTCACGCTCTTTCTAGGTTGACAGCCTTCTAGAGCAATTAACACCTCTTGGTCAATATGATGTTTCAATGGCCTCAAATAGGCTTCAATATTCTATTGACCTTAATACCCTTGAGAAGGATCTTTTGCGGGTGACTGAGAATGATCCCTCTTCTCTCTATGAACCATGTGCCCTAGGGTAACCTTTGACCTTTCTTTTAACGTTCCCAGCTGTCGAGGGCGTATTACCTGATACTGGTGAATCTTCTTTATCCGGTACAATTTCTATAGGTCTTTCTTGGGGTGGAAGACGCATTTGCATGGAAGGTGCTCCCTTCAAGGGGTAGACATTCTTAACAAAGGAATACGCTAAATGGTGGATCACTTGACTCTCATCCACGAGGCAAAATGGAAGGATATTCGCATTTATGAAGCCATCAGGCATGCCAAGATTCCCCCACGTATGACTATCCCATCATGACAGCAGTAACCTATTTTTGGATATCTGTTATAATGCTATTAGCCTTCTTGAGGGCTTCCTTGGGATCACCTTTACAGACATAGCTACCTCAAAAAGTCTTTCTCTAGGGGTAGGTGAACTTTAATTCTTTTGTTTCCAAATAGGCTAAAGTCTTTGCTTCTTTTTTCCTTGTGACAAACTTGCCTACTGGTTATGAAACTCTTATTAAGTTCTTTGTCACAGAGGGGCATAAATACGGACAACGGTCCAGAGAAGAAGATGCTTCCTTCTACTTGTTCTAGTCGAACAAGTTTTTCTTTTCCAGTTCTTCTAATACCGCCCTTAAATCTCTTAAAGACGGTTGCAGTAAACCTAGCCTTCAATACCGGTCCTTAGGCTCTAAGACCAATACTCTTGGCCCAAGTATGTGGCTGCCTCAAGGACATCGCAGTTAAAAACTGTGCTCTCTAATTAGGAGACCCTTATGGCTTGTCCAATTATGGGCCCAAGCCTAATTGCCAAAGCACTGTTGTGGAAGACCTTTATCCCCATAGGTGATGTAGTCACCTACTATGGAGAGCAATTTACTCACATTGAGGTCCTTTTACATCTAGGATGGTCCTTTGACCACTATCTTGAGGAGCTTATGTCCCCTTAAGGCTGGTCAGAGGTCCAATGGACTCCTTTTAAGGAGAGGAAGCTTGGTCTTATTTGGTTTAGGAAACAGGACCTCCACTATGATGTTTCTTGTGCCCCCAAGATCTTTTCTTCTACCATCAGACTTATCCTGGTGTGGACTTACATGTTTGGGTGTTTGCTAAGCAATTTGGAATTGTCCCTGACATTCCTTTTCTAAACTTGAGAACCAAGAACCTATGGTAGGATAAGAGGATCTCTATTTAGCTCTCTCAGTATAAGGAACTTTATGAGTCCAACTACAGATTAAGTGAGCCCATGGGTACCATGTTCCTTACATGTATGCCCCATGTGCTACGCCTTGTTTTTCAACTTAGTTCCGAGACTATTGGTCCTCTTTGGAGGTCAGAGGCACCATGCAGTATTTTATGCCTTCCCTTAAGCTTGCAGCACCAAGCTCGAGAGCTGCCCAGCCAGGCAAAGTGAGAAAAACTCCAAAGAACACACTATGAGCAGCTATCCTTGAAGCTTTAGGATGCTTTTAGATGGCTTGAACAAAGGCTAACCCCTGTTCTATTTGTCTTTACAACTCTAGCTACTCAAGAGACCCCTAGGAACACCAGAGTTTCACCAGATTGCTTTTTAAAGAATCTCCTCCATAAGCTACCACACCAGCCTATGAAGTTGGTGGCTCTAGGAAAAGAACTAGGAGAAGGGTTCCCCCTGCTCTTCCATCCTTGTTCATTCATGATGATGATGAAGAGGAAGTATGAATCTCACTGTTATTGAGAAAAAGAAGAGCCATAGTCTCTCAGCCAGAGGTATTGGCCTTTCTTGACTAGTTTTTCCTTGTTCGTTCTTCGCTAAAGTTGTCCTAACTTTTGGTTGTATGATTTCAGGTCACAACAACTCCAATCATAGTGGAAGCCCTAGACTCTTCACCCCAAAAACATGTGCCAGAATCCCTTCTTAAAATAGAGTCTCTAGGCTCAACCTCTCACAAAAGGGGAGATATTATCACTCCAGTCTTGGAGTCCCTCATGAGTGACTTACTTGGAGAAGCTTCTCCCCTAGTTCCCTTGAGACAGGATCTCATTCAAGTTCCATTCCTTCTTCCAGGAATGCCTTCAATCACCATCGAAGAGATCCACGAAGGTACCATCTCTTCTTTTGGTTTATGGATTCTTGATGTGCAAACCATCATTTGGTATTGACGTACAAGTATTATTTTGTAGAAGTTCCCTCGGAGGAAAGTGTCCCATAACTAAGTTAACTGCAACAGTTCCCTCTACGCCCCTGGCTGAAGTCCCAAAGGTAAGTATTGACCTTTTCCCATTTTGGTTTGATTCTGGAGTTGGGCTTTAGTTTTGACATTTATGATGTTGTCTTCATAAGGTCACGCCATTAACGATCACACCTCCTCCTATCTGAGAAAGGATTGCATCTCCTCTATATAAGCTAGGGGCAAGTGGAAGATTACCTTCCAAAAAGTTGACCAAGTCTCTCCAAGATTCCAAAGATTAAGAGAGTTAGATCATCTCCCTATCTTTTTATATATATATATATATATTTTTTTTTTTTTGGCTATGGAACACAAACATCAACAAGCTTTTTTTCGTTGGTGAAGGCCCTAAAAGAAGATCCCAAGGTGGCACCTACTATTTTCAAAGAACTCGAGACATTTGAAAGGTACTTATCAAAATTACCCAAGAGGTTCCAGTGCTTCTTCAACAAAAACGGCTGTGTCAGGCTCCAATTAGAGATCTAGGACGCTCAGCTAGCCTAAAAGGTCTATAGCTTTTCTTTGAAGAACTTCAAGCAGCTAAGGAGGTCCAAAGTCAACAAGCCCAAACGTTAAATGCCTAGAAGATGTTATCCATCACTTGGAAAAAAAAGTTGAGCCAGCTCAAGGCTCAACTCATATTTCTCAGGTAGTAGCACGCCTCTCAAGGTTTAAGAGTTGGATAACTTGAAAAAGTAGTAGCCCTTCAAGAAGAAGTCATCTCCATGTACCAATGGTTGAATGAGGCCACTAACCGGTTGACATAAATAGAGGAGTTGTTAGTCAGGACTAGGACTCAACTTTTCTAAGATTGTATAGAAGTCTTAAGCTATACAAGTGACTTACCTTTATTGTTTTGTACTTGCCATGTACTTGTATGAAATCAATAATGAAATATGCATTTTGTTTAACATGCCTCTTAGTTCGGTAGTTCGTCTTACAAAGTTATTCACTTTAACTACTTAAGGATCATTAAGTTGATCCTCAAGATATTGATACTGAAATTGTGCCCACAACTCAGGAAATCTAAACTTAAGAACTTCCTTATTGGAATCCCAAATTGAAGGCACATATGTATTATGGAACCTTCAATTAATGGCCTTACAGTGCGTTCTTCCATCTATATCTTGGAGTAAGTAAGCATTTTTTCTAAACACCTGTATGTCTCTGAAAGGACCCTCCCTATATGGGACCATTTCCCAAAGACACAAGGCCTATTTGATAATGACAATTTTCCAATTTTTTTAGCAAACTTTTCCTAGAAAATCAGAAAATGTGCTATACAGTCCAATTTTCTAATCAGAGAAGTTGAAAAATAATTTTCTTGTTTTCCCTATTCTTTTACAAATTTGGAAAAAAGTTTTAAGTTGTTTTTCAAATTTTCTTTACAAAATAGGGGCCTTGTTTTCTAACTCTCCCTCCCCCTTCAAATTTTCACACTACTCACTCATTCGTAATATTTTTATATATACCCCAATTTCCTCCTCCTCTTACGTAAATGAATATGGAGTACTTAAGACTAGGTTCTCAAATTAAAAATTATAAATAATTTTCAAGGCAAAGGACAAATAAGAGGATCATGCAAGTTATTTAATAATAGACACTCATCTTTACAAAATGTAATAGAGTAGGGTTTAGAGGTATTTCAGGCTAGGCCCCTTTTCTAAAAGCAGTACCAAACTATCTACTAAGATAGGAATGTAAATGAACAGAATGTTTGATAAACAACTTGGGTTTGAAATCTATTAGGGCTCGTTCATATTCATTATGAGGACTTGTTCGTTATGAGGACTTGATAGTTTATCGAGCTCAGTTCGAGTAGGCTCGATAAGCTTAAACAAGCTGAGTTCGAATATGGGCACTTAGTTTTTCAACACTCACCAACAGTTTGATAAATGCTCAATAAGGGTCTCATTAAAAGCTCGTTAAGAGCTCATTAACAATTGATATTGGTTCAAATGTGGTTTAATAATGGCTCAATGGTAACTTGAAAAGCGTCAATCGCGAGCTCGACTAGATAGCAAGCTCTGCTCAGTTTTAAGCTTGATTGGGCTCGATAATGAGCTCAACACTGCTTGATGACAAGCTCGACGTGATTGGATAAGCCTAACAAGGTGAGCCGAGTATCGAATATACTAAAATTGTATTAAATCAAGCTCAAACAAGTGTTCGAAAAGCTCGATAAGAGCTCAGCTCGAACTTGAGCTTGAAAAGCCTTATGAAGCTCGAGTTCAAACAAGAGGGTTCTCGAATTGACTTGTCAGTTTACATCCCTACGTTATGGTTGCAAAAGTTAATGCCTATGTCATGTTGTGTATTATTTATGTATCATTCTCAATTTTCAAAAAATTGGAAAACAAGGATTATTTGAATGCAGTTTCCAGTTTTCTATGTTACAAAACCGGAAAAGGAAAACTAGAGATGAAAAGAAAAACTAGAAATGAAAAAGAAAAGCAGTTTTTTTCTGGCGAATGGGCATACCACTTTCCAGACTGGGTCCCAAGTTAAAGGACCTTGGCTTCACCTCTTTGTTGTATGTTTTAGCCACTATTTTCTTTTTCTTCTCCAGCTTATGATGAGTGTAAAGTCTAACTTGGTCCAAGTTAGTCAATTTGTCCATTAATTCGTTAAAGACTCGTCGTCCGATGCTCTTCAAGCCCACAAATCCTTGGCAAGTTAGTCCCACCAAAATTCTTTTCCCTTAGAGAATGAGAAACTAGCCCACCTCTCAAATTCTTTCACAGCTTACCTTTAGCATTGGTAGCCAAATGTCCTAATTCACCTTTGGATCTTCAAGATCCATTGACTTACTTCACTTGTCATCGTGGCCTTTATCTTCTTCATCAGAACCCATGCCCAAACAAGGTTCAAGTAAAGCTCTACATTTTGTTGCCTTCTTTCGAAGCAGCCTCCTCTTTTGAGTTTGCATAAGTTTGGAAGGGCCAGCATCTTCTTGCTCAAGCTAGTTTCTCTTCCACATGTTATCAAAATGAACCCCTGAAGGTTGTTGCCCTGGTTTTAGTGGTCCTTGATGGGTGTGCAGCTCAATCAGGCAATATTTTGGGTTCCTTTTTGGATCCCCAATCCTTAGGAGTAGTTGAGCCTTCGAAGTGAGACCATGAGTTGGTCGAAAAAACGAGGCCTTGTTAGAAACAACTGCCTTTTTCCTTTGATATAAGTTCGGCTTCTTCATTTTAGATACTAGCTTGTGCCCACAACCTCCGCAAAGGTCATGAGTAAGGCATATAAGCCTTGTCTTCACCTCTTCCTTAGTGGCAAAGACGGTCTACCAAAGTTCATTAGTGGCTTTTTCCATGGCTGACTCTTCTTTTCTTGAAGAAATATGATTCCTTTTTCCAGTTACATCTTCAAGAACCTCTTACATGTGGCATATTTGTGTGTTGAATGCTCTGCCATGATATGCCACTGGCAGAACTCATCTACTAACTCTATTGAAATTTTGGGAAATTGGAATGCCCCTCGCTCAAAAGTCTGTCAAAAAAGGCATTGTCTATAGCCAATCTTTCCTTATCCTCGCTCATCCTTCAAAGAGGTTTACTATCAGTTTGGTGAACAAGAATATTTCGAGGCTTCATTGCCTTACATTCACCAGAACATGACCAAGAAAGGGGTTGTTATCAATGGCCATATGTCCTTCTCTAGGGAAGATCAATTCCCTTGCCTCAATAGCATCTTAGACCACATTTATGAATATTAAGCAGTCCTTTGTTGACTGAGTAAACGAATCATACCATTTACAGTATGCCTTCCCCTTTAATGTATTGGGTCAATTTCTTGTGTTTCCACCGAATATTGAGCTTACTGCTTGCCTCAAGCCAATCAAATATAATGTGAGCTCTTGATAGGTCAAATGAGTACTTTCTCAACTTTTAGGCTAAAGGATTGCAAACCATAGGATGTCCATTGACATATTCAGCGATGTCAATTTCGTATGGAGGATCTTCCTCCTCATCAATTAGATCATGTTTATAAGTTGCATACATGCTATTTTTAAGGCTTTCCTCCTTCAAAATAGCCTCATACCTAGTGGAACATTTTGCTACTTGAAGGTGAGTTGTGAGTTTGAGCCTTCAAGCTTCTTACTTAAGTCAATACCTAAGTGATTTAAAGCTAGCTTAGCATGTTCAACCTCAAAGAGAGCCATCGCACATTTTAACCTGTCTCTTTTGAACCTATTATAATAATCCTTTACGAATCCATCTTCCTTTGACTCATTCGAGTTAACTCTGACATGGAGGTTTCTAGTTCCATTCTTGGGTGTTGGGCTTGAAATTCTCTTGCCATATCATCCCAACTGTAAATGGAATTTCGTGATAAACTAATGTAACAATGAATGACAATCCCTATTAAGGAATCAGGGTGTAGCTTAGTTTTAAGTATGAGTTGTCAGCTGCTTCTTTGCATTGGCAGTTGAATCTTGCCAAATACTCGAGAGCAGACACACTTCCTTCTCCTGAGGAAAGGGTTATCGCGGGGATTTTCTATCCTTGAGGGAAAGGGTATTCCCTTTTTATGTAGTTAGGGTGTGGCTTGGTATACAGGGGTCTATTGACCCTTCTGAGGCCTGGCCCTCATATTTGTTCTATAAGGGCAACCAATTTATCTTGGAGGGGTAGGTTTGGCACATTGTTATGTGCTTGCCACTGCACCCCAAGTGTTTTGTGAGATCTCAAGGGGGAACAATAATAAATCCATGAGCTCTTATAACAATTAGATGTGGGAATGGTTGTTGTCCCACGTATGCAAGGTAGCAATTCCCTTGATCATTATGGCCATTTGGTTGATTATCCATGAAGTATGTACACTAGATCTCTGGGTATGTGGCATGCTTGAAGGTGCACCTACATTAACAGGTTGTTGGGTCATTCTTGCTTGATCAGTCCCCAATGTTTTGTCTTGAAGATGTAGGAAGCTAGCTCACCCCCAAGTCTAATATATGGAAAGAGGCCTAAGGAGAGGACATTGGTCCCCAGCATTAGGAACTTGCCCGCACACACCTATGCCGAGTCTCTGATTAGGCCTCTAGTAAGCCTCTTTAGCTTAAGGAGGGTATGGAAGGCTATGCCTCCTGAACATTTGCGTTGAGGTTCCACGAAGCCAAAATGTATCCTTGGTTCAATAAGCCATCAACTCCAAAGGTTGGGCAACCATTCCTATGGCCATAGTCCAAGTGAGTAGCACTTAGGTTAGCCATAGTTAGATTTCCCTTTCTCTTAGAGACTATGTTGTCAACCTGAGCCACAGGCCTTTGTGAGCTCGAAGGAATATAACGAGGGTATCAAGTGGGAACCAAGGGAAAAGGAACAGGCCTTAGTTGTTTAATGTCATCTCTAACAGCTCGAACTAACCCATTATGAGTTTCAGTTGGCCTTACTAAGATAGAATCAACTTCGACTACTGTCTGTCTTGCAACATCCTGGGTTATAAGAGTAGTGGTAGAAGCTAGGGTTAAGTTTATTTCAACCAAGACTCTGTTGGTTTCTTTATGAACTATTTCATTAATTTAGTTCCCGGTGTCATTGATGAAACAAGTCATAACATACTGTCTTTCATAGCTTGTTCGATCCATTGATCAATGAGTTCCAACTCTTTCAAGAATAGCCATCAAGTCAATACGCTCATCTTCTAGGATGTCTTCATCACCTCTACTTTCATTACGATGGTTGTGACTTGTTTCATCCCCTAGTGACACAGGACTTTATTAAAAAGGTGCTCAAGTAGGGACCCAATTAAGACTAACCCATCAGGTTCCTCAGGCTCAAGAGCCCTAGATCTCCTTGTTTTGACCATTGGTAAATGGTCTGAGACTATAGTTTGATAATCCATGCTGAGGGCAAAGACCATTATGTCTTATGTTAAGCCTCCCACTGTAGTTTCCGAAAGGCGTGTTCGCTCTTGTTGTTGCTTAGTGTGTGAATGTGGTCACTGTGAATAAAAATCAAACAAACATGCAAAAATGGTACTCGCAATGACAAGGGGACGAGCCTAAATTCTAGAGCGCCTGTGTGGACCTCAACCAATCACCGTTTAGAGGAAAAGGGTTGATGCTTTTTGTGAATCTGACTTCGATTTGCAATTAATTGTGGATTCTACTTATGCCCCAATCAAGGAGATTTTTTTATATTTTGTGGCTTTTTTTATATGCACATGAAATTAAAGGGATATGGACCTAACTGAAGTGGAAATTCTAGTGACAGAGCAAAGCCCATAGACACCTTTTCTGATACTCTTAAACGTTAGAAACTGGGGTGGAGACAAACCTAAGGACTCAGCAGCCCATTTATAAGCCTAAGTCAATCATATTTTTAGGCCTAACACACTTCACTTGTAATAACTTGAATGAGTTAGAGTTTAACAAGATTTAAATGGAGCAAACAGTATTCGGATTACTGGATGAGAACCAACATCAAAGCCTTAAACAATAATGTAAACCTAAGTTCAGCCTCATTTATTAAGCAGTGGCACCAGTTTTAACAACAACGTAATCAAGTTCAAACCTTGGCTGTCAAAGCCTTAAACCAGTACCTTAATTCTCAACTCAATGATTATGGGAACATATTAAAATAGAAAGTCAAAAAGACCCAAAGAGCAACCTAAGAGGGGGAGTGAATTAGGTTCTTTCGCAATAAAATGAAATTTTAAACTTTAAGAAACCAAAAATTAAATTTAAATACAAATGATGAATATAAAATTTAAAAAATAAAGACAAGAAGAAAAACGATGCACAGTGACTTTAAAAATGGTTCACTTTCAACCCAGAAGCTAGTCCACTCCTCAAGTGACTACTCGTTGTCACTTGAGCCTTTCAGTAAGCATGATGATTCTTTTCAAAAACCTAAGCTCAAGATCCAACCTTTACAATTGGTTTTTTATACAGAGGCTCAAGACCCAACCTCTACAACTGGTCTTTTTATACATAGGCTCAAGATCCAACCTTTTACAATTGACCCTTTTGTAAAAGTACGCTTAGGATCCAACCTTTACAATAGAAAAATTAAATCAATGAAATTTTCACTCTATTTAAGAGTGAACTAACAATAAATCAAGCTTAGCTAAAGCCAATGACATTTCAATTAAGCTCAAGTAATCGGCAGTTTAAAGAACTAGTGATGCTCAAGAAAATTTTCAAGAAAAACAAGACATTAAAACGTTAAAGCGCAAGTAGAACTCAAGAACTTTTGATTAATAAAGCTTGAAGAATTGAAGATTTTATCAAATAATTTAAGCCCTATCTAAATGCTAAGAAGGCTAGGAGCCATTGAAAAACCTTTTAAAAAAACTGGATAGAAATCGGATCTAAAATGTAGGTGTTAGAGATATCGTAGTGCTGTGTCAATACACAATCTCTGTGTGTCGATAGACAGCTGTTTCAATTGGCTAATGTATGTTTTTGTATCCCTTTTGTGTGTCAACGCTCAGCATGCCAGTGTGGATTTGAACGTTTTTACCATTTAACTTAACTAATTAAGTCCCATATTATCTTAATATTTGAATTAATTTCCATGATTTTGCTCATTTATTTAAAAGATTGATTGATTCAATGAAGCTAATAAATTACCCTATTAAAATTTGATCTCGTCAGATTTGAGCATGCTTTTCATAGTACCAATTTTGAAATAGATTTTCATTGACAAACTAGTTTGGCTTAACTTAAGTGTTTTTCAAATGACATTTGAAAATCAAATTTCGAAAATATTTTGAAAATATTTTTGTTAAAGCACAACATACAAAAATTGAGATATTGACTCAATTGATATATCATGTTTCTATGTCCTAGAAAATAAAAAATAAACTACTTAAAGCGCTTAGATTCAGATCTCGTTCTCTTCATTACGGATGAATCTTCTCATCGACTCTGACCTCTCTTACTCTTGATTCATTGTTTTAGAAAGTTTGGTATCAATATGATTAGCTTTGATTTTTCCTAACTTTCTTATGAGTCACTTACTAATAAGATTTGAACAATTAAACACAATAACTCACTAAATGATTGTTATCATTAAAATTACTACATAAATAACCTTTAGGGCCAAGAAGTTAATACCGGAAACCTAAAGAACTATATTACTTAAAGCAAACACAGCAAATTTCTATGTCACCTAACACTAAGCTAAGCTAAATTACGCTACTCCTCGGTAAAAAGACCAAGTGTGTTGTAAAGAAACTTGATAAAGTTTGTGTGGTGGTGTTGGACACTTTACAACTACAACAATTTCTCTTATTTATTGAAAACAGAATTACTATTGCATCCTACTTCTCTAGCATTTCCTTCTCACGTTTGCCTCTGAGCTCCTTTGGCACTATGAATGGGAAGTGAACATGCCTTGAATTTGAGTGCTCGAGCAAGAAGCCCCATGTCCGTAACTTGTAAGAGTTTCTTCTAGATGCCACACATTTTTTTGGATAGATTTGAGGCTCTTGGAATTGAGCTCCAAGTAATAGTCTCAAGCTTCACAACAACCTGTCTTGCGGCCTTTTGGAAGGCCCTCAAGCTCGAGCCTCCTTTACCCCTTTCAACCACCTCGAGCGTCTGACACCCTTTAAAGGGTTCTAACTCCTCAAGCAACTGGGCTTGAGGCGCCATTGTTTTAATATCTAAAGACCTAGTATCCCTCAAGGATAGCCTCGCTTTGATAAGCGCGTGATGCTACATCTTAAAACAGTGTCATCCCAACTCCCTTGAGTATTAATATCTAAAAAAAGGAATCACCATCCTTCTTGATTAGAGGACGCAGATCTTGAATTTGCTGGGTGAATGGAAGAATTTTGTTGATGCAAGACTTGAATATGTTCAGCAGACACTTCGATACGATTCCTTGACTCGATTCTTACACCATAAAAAGAGAAAATCGAAGCCAAGGTGAATGATCTCAGCAAAGCACCACAAGAAACATGCAGGCCAGAACCTGCAAACGTGAGAGAAGATCAAAGCGGAGAAGAAATTAACAATGAAATGTGGAAGCAAGCGATTTGCACTCTGATACCATGTCAGAATTCATTAATATGCATGAATGATTGAAGAAATTCTATTAATAAGAGCAGTATTTGTGTATTATAGTGAGAGTCTATGATTTATAAGAAGGAAGATGAAAGGGTTGAAGAACCCTAAAAGCAAACTAAAGAAAATTAAGGAGCAGCGAAAATGAAACACCTTTCTTCATTACGCCTATGAGTCCTCAAACAAATCTATTTATAAGCTGGAATAAATACAACAGAAAGAGTAAAAATAATGTAATCCTAGCAAAATAAATTTGCGTAATTATAAACAGCCAAAGGTCCTTACACTTTTCCCATTATGCCAATTTAGTTATTGTATTTTTTATGGTTTCAATTTAGTCCCTCTAGTATTTGGATTGTGTCAATTTGGCTCATAGAGTAAAATTTATGTTAAGCTATTCATGAAATGTTTAGTGATTCGGCTATAGCACTACAAAAAAATTGACCATTACCAACAGTAGTATTTCAGGTTCTGTTGATAATGGTTGTACATTACCAACAACAAAATGTTACTGTTGGTAATGACTTAGAAAGAGTAAAAAGTGAAAATAATAAAGACTTAGTCCCAATAAAAATAAATTTCTGTTGGTGTTGACATAATCAATCCCAACAAAATAGATTTCTGTTGGTATTGATATAGTCAATCCCAACATAATAGATTTTTGTTGGTATTGATTATCTCAATGTCAACAAAAATAAGTACTGTTGGTATTGACTAGCTCAATGCCAACAGAAATAAGTGTTGTTGGTATTGACTAGCTTAATGCCAACAGAAATAAGTGATGTTGGTACTGACTAGCTCAAAGTTTGCAGAAATAAATTTTGTTGGTATTGACTAGATCATTGCCAAATAAAATAAATTTTGTTGGTATCGACTAAATTAATACCAATAGATGTATTTATCAATAAATAAATTTTTCGGTAAAATTAGTAATTATAAAAAATTTTATTAGAGCACTTTATATATTAATGCCATGAAGTTTGATATATCAATTTTATAGTGCCTTTTGTGAAATAGTGTTTTAGTCAAAAAAATATAATTAAAAAATAGTTTAAATAACGATCTGTATTGGTATAACTATGCCCCATTTTTATTCTTTCTTACCGTCATTTGGACGATTTTATAAAACATATGTAACTTACTGTATTAAAATATTATTTCACAAAATTTATGAACTAAAAACTTAGTAAACCTCATAATCGTAATAAGTTACAATTGAAGATGTATTTAAATAATATTGTCTTTAAATAATATAATAATAATAATAATAATAATGTTTAAATTTTATTTTTCCTCTTCAATTTCATTTTCCCTCCATTTTTTAATTTTATTTACTTATTTTATTTTTATATTTGTACTTCACTCATTACTAATAACTATTACCAAAGGACAAAATTATTTTACCAACAAATAAATTTTTAGCATTGGACCAATACTGATAGAGATATTTACTAACAGACAAATTTATAGTTAGTACTATTCTTATAATATTAAAAGAATCATTATCAACAAACACAGTCACTAGTTTTAAATTTAAAAAAATTAATAGTACTTAATTCTTTTTTACTCAATTTTTGTTTTCCTCCTTAATTTTCATTTCCCTCTTTAATTTTTCCCCTTTTCTCTCAAATTTTTATTTTCCCTCTTAAATTTCCCCCCAATACTTACAATTCTAACCTAAAATTAATTTAATAGTTAACTAAATTTAGTAATTGATTCAAAAAAAAAAAAAAAAAAAAAAAGAGGCAGACAAGTAAAAAGGGCACTAGACCCTCTTCACTTCATTTCAGCCCCACACCCCAAATTCTCTCACCTCCTACCACGCCCCAGCGATGACCCGACAGCCACCACACCGGCCACGGCAACTCCACCACCACCACGCCGGCCACCGCTGCTGGGTCTTCCGGCTTGACTTGATAGCCCTCACGCCAGGCTCAGTGCCCTCAATTTCTAGTATAAACATGAGCGTCTATATACATTTTACATTTTATTTTGTTTAAAACATGTGAATTTGTTGTATGAGACATGAATTTTGCTGAAATTTATGTTGGTCATTGCTAGTTGTTGTATGAGACGTGAATTTTGTTTAAAACATGGATATTGAAGAGGTTCTATCAACTCTTGGGCTTGGATTGTGGTGGTACTTCTGATTTTTCTGATTTTAATTTATTTTTCGTGCAATTTGAGGTTTGCATTCATTAGTTTTGTTGATATTAACATGTATATTTCGTTTGATTTTAGTGTGGATTAGGTAACTAGTTTTGTCTTAGACTGTTTAACTAAAATCTTATGTTTGTTGATATATTGGTTGTTGTTGCTGTTTTTTTACTTTTAATTGCGAGTAAGATGGGTACTACTAGAAATTAACTTATTTGCGACGACTCTTCACGCCAGACAACAAAATTGTCGTAAATAGTAGGCAAATTACGATGGGAAATATTAGTTGTCATGAAATCATAAAACCATGTGAAAATTTACTACAACACTTATTACCTATTGTAAATTATGAGTTTCTACCCGTCACAAATGGCATTGTAAAATTTCAAAAGAGGGAAAATGAAAAATTTACAAATATTTACTAATTTCTCCCGCCAAAAATATATTTTTTAACAACATCCAAATTTTATATGTAATAAAATATTAATATATGCAGTGTCCTTTTTCTTCTTCTTCAAACCCATCCTGCTTCTTCTTCTTCTTCAAATGCTACTTCTTCTTCTTCTTCAAACGCAGGGTCCATCATTTTCGCTACTCACACACACACACTCTCTCTCTCTCTCTCTCTCCACTAGCGATCATCTTCATTTCAGGTTCCTCTTTTTCCCCATTTGATTAGTTTATTTTATTCGTATTTACTCTTGATTTAGGGTTCTTTCATTCATTCTTTTCTTTCTTCTTTTTTCCAAATTAATGCTATCCATTTGCAGAATATCCAGTAGTTGTGATTGAATGTTGCATTTCGGTTTTGGTTTTGTGGTTATTGTGTTTTGATTTCAAATGGGCTTACGGTTCATTATACTTTGAATTTTGGGTTTTCTTTATTTCTTTTCTGTCGATTTTTCCAAATTAATGCTACCCATTTGCAGAATATCCCGCAGTTGTGATTGTATGTTGCATTTCAATTTTGGTTTTGTGGTTATTGTGTTTTGATTTCAAATGGGTTTAGGGTTCATTATACTTTGAATGTGAAAACAAGGTTTTTTGGGTGAAATCGAGAGTTTTTTCGTTTGGGTTTTGACTTTTGAGAGTCATATCCAAAAGCAAAAATGGGGTGGAGATTTTGAAGTTGGGGTTCTGATTCTAAGTACTTAAACCCGATTTGATTTCTTTGTTTTGTTGGTGATTTTGATTTGTAAGTACTTATACCCAACACACCCCCTATTTATACAAGTAGAGCTTGGAATAAAAAACTTAGAAAAAATCTCAAAAATTGACTCCCATTTGAGCTTCTTGCGGTACAGCCCAGTTCTGCAGATTCGGCTGCTGATTTTTTCACTTTTTTGTACTTTTCACCCCCCAAATTAAGTCCTAACATCAACTTTAACATGTTAATGAAGTGTATAAGAGGTTCTTTCACTTTATTTGTCCATTTTGCCACCCCAAATTGCAAGTTCAAGTGAACTGTGCAAGTTTCTTAAACAGATTCTGTCAAGCTGATTTCTTTGCCATTTTTCTTCATTTTTTTATGAAATCCTCCACCCAAATACTGCTATAACACGTTAATAAGATGTTAAATAACATATTTAAGCTTTGGTACAATGTATTTAGTTGAAAAAAAATCAATAAATATTGAGCTAAAAAGTTGCCATCCAGTTGCAAGTCGCTCTGCAACTTGTGAATTTTTTATATTTTTTCTAATTTTTTATGTAAAAAAATGCTCAAAATAGCTTTAAGTAATGTTTAATTGTATTGTACAATGCATAAAATATGAATAATGAGGATAAAAGCTTGAATTTTAGCTGAAAATTAATGCAAAACTTGTGAAATAGGGTGTAAGTTAGGTGTTCTTCGTAATTTTGTATAATTTTTTGTTATTACTTCGCAATTTTTTTGATTTATCTTGCTTTTACTTATTGATATTAATGATAAAACTAGCAAGATTTAGTACAAAATTTGTATGCTTTAGTGATTTAGAGCTATAAATATTGTTTGATTCAAGTTCGAGGTGGCCATATGTTAATGTTCATGTCCATAATTGATTTAGACAAAACCTATAAGTTATACTACAAAGATTGTGTATAATACGAGATCAAACCTACTAAATTAAACACTACAGAAAAGTTATACCATGTAGAAGTTAGAAAATTATATAGAACTAAAACTACTATACTTGACTTATTTTGTTTTAAGGAATCTATGTTAACATCTCCAAAAGTTGAACTAAAACATTGCATAAGCTAGTTGTATGATGTAAATCAATAAAGAAATGAACAAAAAATTACTTCAAAACTACAAAACCTACCTGATGTATTAGGAAGGTTAGCAAACATATACGACCAATAAACATGGAAAAATATTTCTAGCCTTAGAACTGAAAGAATTTGATCAGTTGATCTATTTTTAACAATTGTATTATTTCCTCATCTAGTCACTGTTTTAGTATTCAAGCTTAGAACATTGCGGTTATATGGTATGAGTTGATTTGGATAGATATTTTACTATCTTTTGTAATTGATTTGTGAATATCGGTAAGTGCAGGATGTACCATATGGATGTGTTTAAAAAAAAGGAATGGGTGAAGTTCCCAAGGGCTTCAAGTGAATTTGAGAATGGAATGCGAGCATTTGTCTCGTATGCTCTTAATGTTGTTGGTGAAAATGGGTTGATACCGTGTCCATGTAAGTTATGAGCTAATCGGTATAGCAAAGATAAACTCACTGTGGAACGCCCTCTTCAACTTAAAGGCACGGATTCTGGTTATGCTCGTAGCATATGGCATACTCATGGGGAATCAGAAGTTTATGAGGGCAATGATACTTGTAGCGAGATGGAGATGAATGTTTGTGACGATCATTATGGTGTTTATGAGATGATTGGAGATGCATATGGGGTACATAATCTTATTACTATGGAAGAATCACCACAACCACCAATGGAAGGACCTAATGTAGAAACTGAAAGTTTTTACGAATTGCTTAAAGATGCAGAGCAACCCTTATATCCTAATTGTGAGGAATTCAACAAGCTCTCATTTCTTGTTCAGCTATATCATCTTAAATGCAAGCATGGAGTGACTAACGCTAGATTTACTGAACTTTTGACTTTGTTTAAAACAATATTGCTAAGCGTGACGCTCTAGCTAAGGAACAAGCTAAGACTAGAAATTTGGAGGAGGAGTTGAAAATTGTGAATGAGAAATTGTCTAATTCAGATGAAAGCTTAAAGAAATCATGGCAAAAGATAAACTTTCTCGAGTCCACTCTTCTGAAATTTATAGGAAAGGTAATTGTTCAACGTATAGTAATAGAACAACATTTTATTAGTTTGAAGTCAGGCTAATATAGTTCTCGGTAGTATGTTAATTAGCGTTGTTTCTTATTGAGCCTAATTGACTATTGATCGTTTACGTGTGACATAATATATATCTATTTTGGCTTTGTAAAAGTGAATATGGATTATAAAGATAAATATTCCAAAATATGGTGGTGCAAATGCTAGGACTTGATTGATAACTCTTATGTATGACTGACTTATGTGCTAAAAGATTAGGATTGAGTTTGAGTTGTACATCTGACGTCTTTGTTAATAATTGTCACAGGAAAAGGGCATGTCAGTTGATAATGAGCTTAATCAAGAGCATGGAGACCAGGAATACACAAATGAAGATGACATGTAGGTGGATGTCTTTTTTGCATATATATCATGGATTTGTCTTTTTTGCTGCATAAACTTTTAGGATTTATTTTGGATTGTTTTCTTTTGTTGAGGATTAAACTAGACATGATACTAAAGATGTATTTTGAATGTTGTGGGGGATTTGTTTGTTGGTGAATGTATATGTATTAATGAAGGGACCAGTTGTATGAAATTGTTGGGAAATCCTTGCCAATGGAAAATTTTTGCTAGTATATACAGAATGTCTTTGTTGGTATATCTTCTACTATTATGTGCTGATTGTAGAAATAATCTTTAGCAATAGAAATTTTTTTGGTTGGAATACCCTTTGCGAACATACATTTTTTATTGGTGTAATTTTTACCAACAAAGAATTCGTTGTTGGTAAAAAATCTTTTACCACAAAAAATTTGTGTTGGCACTATCCTTGACCAACAGATAATTTTTATTGGTATAACTTTTATCAGTAAACAATTTATTGTTGATATACTCTTTACCAATAGAGAATTTGTTGTTGGTAATAACCTTTACCAACAGAAAACTTTGTTGGTACAACTTTTACCAACAAATGAATAATTATGGCTAATGCTAACCTATTACTAACAGTTTAGAATTTCAGTTGGTAAAACTTTTACCAACAAAGGCTGTACCAACAGCTTACCAATAGACCAATTTTTGTTGATAAAGCCTTTACCAACAGAAAAATTGTCATTGCCAACAACAATCCTGCTGTTGGTAATAGTCACTTTTTTTGTAGTGTAGGTTAGGTTAAATTAAGTCAATGGGTGAATTTGTAGTGGATTACATAGATCTAACAAGATTGTACCATTAAAAATTGCACCACTAACTTAACTTGAATTTGATAATTGGACTAAATTGACAAAATTTAAATAGTAGAGAGGCCAAATTAACACACTTAAAAGTACAAGGACTAAATTGACATAATGAACAAAGTACAGGGACCATTGACGTAAATAGCCCTTCTAAAAATGAGTACTTATTTTACAATAGGAAAACCTAGTATGAATATTTTAAGTCCTTGGTGTTCAAATATATATATATATATATATATGTAGCAAGTATTGGATATTTTCAGGAATAATTTTTATGGTCAATATTGGATATTATTAAATATCTTGAAAATTAAAAATTGTGTAAAAGAACTCTATATAGGGTTCATTTACTAGGCACTAAGGCACTGGATCCCATTAGAACTCCGAAATTAAGTGTGCGTGGGCGAGAGTAGTACCGGATGGGTGACCTCCTGGGAAGTCCTCATGTTGCCAACCCTATAAGGTTGGGGGTCCTCGAAAATAGGCTCGGCAGGGTTACACCCTGAAGGGATGAAGCTACGTACATCCACCCCTCCTAGATCGCACTTATGTAGGAGCCTTTGAGGCACTAGGTCTGTTGTTGTTGTTGTTTAAAAGAACTTTAAATACATATACATATGTACACATATGCAATATATATGCGTATATGTTTGACACATGCCCAGACATGTATCAGTTGAATAAGGTGGAAAAGGGTACTCACTATTTTGTATTTTGGCTATATATGGGTCACTGGATTTGCTCAAGGAAAATATAGGAAGAAAGAAAGGAATTGAGTAAGGCGAAAGTGAGAAAAAAATTGAGAGGAAAATTGAGAGAGTTAGAGAAATTGAGAATTATTTAGAAAGAAGGAAAACTTCTCTTGTTCCTGAGTTCTAGAATAAAATACTTGTTATTTTTTAATAAATATATTTGCATCTGTATTTTTATTGTCTTCCTTTTGAGCATAATATGTACCAAGTTTTATAACACGTTATCAGCACGAGTCTTCAGCCAACAAAGGGTTATCATATACTTGTGATAAGTTATTATTCCCTAGTCTTTGTGATTTATAATGGCGAATTTTACTAAGCTTGAGTTTGCTGCCATTGACATTACTGGAAAAAAATTATTTGCCTTGGACCATTGATGTTGTGATTTACCTTGATGCTATGAATTTCAAAGATACAATTAAAAAGGGAAATAGCACATTCCTACAAGATCGCGTCAAAGCAATGATATTTTGTAAGGCATCAGATCTATGACAGATTGAAAGCCGAATATTTACTATAAAGGACCCACTTGTTGTTTGGTTGAATTTAAAGAAGAGGTTTGATCATTAAAAATATGTGATCCTCCCTAAATCTTGTTATAAATGGATTCACTTGCGATTGCAGCTTCAAAACTGTCAGCTAGTGTAACTCTGCAGCATTTAGTAATACATCTCGACTGAAATTATATGGAGAAAATATTAATGAGGAGGATATGTTAGAGAAAATATTTCTACTTTTCATGTCTCGAATATACTCCTACAGCAGCAATATCAAGAGCGAAATTTCAAAAAATACTTAGTGTTGATCTCATGTCTTCTTGTTGCTAAACAAAACAATGACCTGTTAATGCAAAATCATCAGTCACGATGAACTGGGTTAGAGCCATTCCCTGAAGTGAATGCTACATCCCATGACAATGATACACATAGTCGTGGTTGTGGACGAGGTTATAATCGTGGTCATAATAGCTAGCACTATAGTAATCAAAATGAACCAAAGTTTAAGAAACTCGGCCACAATGAAGAGAAGTATAAAAGGGAGAAAATCCATCAACAAAATTCGTGAAAAGATGTGGAAACAAATTGCTATTGCTGTGGTATGAAAGGTCACTAGTCTCGTACCTGTCGTACGCCTGAACATCTAGTGAACCTATATCAAGCATGATTGAAAGAGAAAGGCAAACATGTGGAAACAAACTTTGCTAAAGTTCATTCTTCAATTAATGGTACGCATCTTGATGTGTCTGATTTCTTTGAGGATACTGGTGGAAGAATTGATCATTTAATAGGCGATGAAAATATTAAACAGGACTAAAGTTTTTTTTTTTTTTTCAGTTATGTGTTTTGTACTAGAGTTTGTCTTACTTTTAATGTAATAATACTGTTTTGATGTGTGTAATTTAGGGGTGAAAAAAAATTAATCCGGACCAGTGGTTCGGACCGGCCATTTCAGTCAAGGACAGGACCAGACTGGACCAACCATATATCGGTCCGGTCTTCGATTCTAGTGCAGGGGCTTAATCGATCTTCCGTCCGATCCGGTCTAAGATCGAAAAACCCAAAGACTGGGCCAAAGACCGATCAACATCAATTACTATTTTAGGTAAATAATTTTAATATATAATGCATGTATCAAAAAATATTGGATCTTATAAAATTAAATATTTATTTTTCTACTATTTAATAATTATATAAATATCCCGTATAATTAACCTTAAATTATATATATTGCATAAATTATACTATTATCGTTATTTTCTTATTTTTAGCTTTCATATGAAAAAGTTTTCTTCTTATAATTGCACTTGTTAGATAAAAATTGGTCCAAATCTGTCCGATATCGTCTGGTTTGGTCTTTGACCAATGTGCACCCCTAGTGTAATTTAGTACAATATTATCTTTTTGATATTTTATCTTAATGGGTTATTTTCAATAAAATTCGGCTTGATTAACTATATTTAGAAAGTAAAATTAAAAAGTATTATTATATTATAGTCACTTTAAAATATTTTATCCATTACACTTTTGTAATTTTACTAATGCACAACATAAATATGATTCCACTAATATATATGTATTTTACATTTGAAGAAATATGGATTTGGTTAAAGATGGAAACTTATGCCTAGCTGACAGTACAATGATACAGACTATCCTCAAAAGCAGAATATACTTTTCTCAGCTATGATTAGCTTAAGTGAATGTTAATACAATATTGGGCATTTCAAATTTAGTTGAAGGCTCTGAAAGAGCACATGTTATGTTTCCTCGAAGAGCAAAACTAAACATAATTGATGTTCAGTTTTCTAGTAAATTATAGAGAAACTTTATCAGTTTTCGAGATATTCGTCACAATAATTATTGTATTGAGACAATAAATTTGAGTGATAAAGAATATCTTTTATATTACATCGCTAATCACCAGAAGAAAGAATATAGTGGAAAATTTGTCAGCGTTTTCTTATGTGTTATATTATACATATGTGAACCTAATTGAATCAATTATAGTGGTTTACCAGAAGTTAACTGATTGCAAAATGTTCATCTTATAGCATGACTTTTTGGGCCATCCAGGTGTGATAGTGATGAGAAAAATCTTAAAAGTTTGCATGGACATTCATTAAAGAACTAGAAGATTCTTGATATTCATTAAGTAACTAGAAGATTCTTTCACCTGATAAAATTTCATGTGCTGCTTTTGCTCAAGGTAAAATGATTAGTAGGCCATCCCCAACTAAAAATGGGGTTGAATCTCCTACATTTTTAGAAAGAATAAAAGGAGACATATGTTGGCCTATTATTCCATTATGTAGAACATTTTGATACTTTATAGAGTTGATAGACGCCTCAATCCGTTGGTCACATGTCTGTTTATTTTGTACTCTCAATGTGGCATTTGCAGGACTCCTTAAAAAATAATCGGATTATCGGCTCAGTTTTCGGATTATACTATCAAAACGATCCATCTTGATAATGCAGAAGAATTTAAATAGCAAGCTTTTAATGACTGTTGTATGTCAATTGGGATTACAGTTGAGCACCTTGTGGCTCACCTGCATACACAAAATGGTCTTGCAGAATCCTTAATTAAACGCCTACAACATATTGCTAGACCACTACTCATGAAAACAAAATTGCCTAGTTCTGCATGGGGGTACGCCATATTACATGTTGCAGCACTAATTCGTGCTAGGCCAACTGCTTATCAAAAATGCTTTGTTATGAGTCTAAGTTTCAATAAGCTATTGAAATCATCTAAGCATTGCGTTTTGCTGATGTAATAAACCATAGGAGTTTGATTGGTGATTTTGGCAGCAATATTTGGTTGTTAGTTGAGTCAGTTGTGCTAGTGTCTAGATTCATTGTAATTCTAGATATTTTTTTGTTATTTTGGTTGGTTCTAATTGTATAAGAGTAATTTAGCTTGTATTGAAGAAGTTTATAAATGAAATTGATCTCTTCTTCTCTCAACTCTAATTTCTCCCTATTTCTCATCGCCCTCACTTCTTTCTCATCTTATACTCTCTTAATCCCTTGGTTATGATTCAATATCATTCCAGAATCATAATAATTGGTATCAAAGCTTGTGTTTGCTGCCGATTGATCTTGATTTGGTTGATTGGAGCTGGCGAGACACAAAAAAAGGGTACCAATGGCTGGTGGAGTTACAACACGAGCATATGCTGCTGCAAATGCTGCTATGAATGCTACTTATGCTGTTGTTCCTAATGCAAATGTTGGTGCAAGTACTGAAGTCAATCAATTTGAGCAGTAAAGGCTTCAAATGGAGGAGGTGTTTGTTAAAGTGCAGCAATCGCAAGAGCAGAAGTTAGCTGAAAAGTTGGATCAACACTCATAGCAAATGGAAGTGAGAATTCAAGGATTATAGCAGCGGATCACAAGGCAAAATTTTCCTTCTGGAGCTAGCGTTTTGTTAGCTGCAAGTCACCCTGATCGTCCTCCAAAAGTTATGCAACCTCATACAGTAACTGGACAATTTGATCGTCCACCTGATTTAATGCAATCACAGACTTCAAGAGTGAGTGACAGTGGCACTAATTGTAGCAGAAGCAAATGATTCAAACAACCTAGAGTCAAGATCGAGCAATTTGATGGCATGAAACCTCAGTCCTGGTTGAGAAGATGCGAGAGGTACTTCCATTTTTTATCACATAAGTGAGGTTGAGAAGGTGGAATTGGCTGTAGTTCACCTTTAAGGAGATCAGGGGTATGGTTTTATAGTCTTATACACAGTTATCCTTAATTGTCTTGGTCTAAATTTTTGGAGGGGCTTTGTGAAAGATATGGTGATGAGGACCCTAGTGATATTGTGGATAACTTCAATAAGGTGGTGCAAACCACATCAGTGAAAGAGTATATGACAAGATTTGAGAATTTGAGAGCTACGATGATTCCTATTAATCCTAATGCCAGTGAAGCCTATTATTTCTCGAGCTTTACTAGTGGCTTGAAGCCAAAAATTAAGAATCTTGTCAAGGCCTTGAGTCCTAGTACACTATCAAAAGTCTATGCAAGGGCTAAATTGTTTGAATCCATAGTATTGGCAACATCTCATGGCCAAAGGAGCAGAAGTCATCGGGGTTCCTATCGGCAGCAGAATGTTCCTTCTAAGGCCAAGCCCACGAGTGTAGAATAAAAGAAGGCTTAGAGGCTATGTTTCAAATGCAATGAACGATATTTCTTTGGACTTAAGTATAATACAAAGCTTTTAATGTCTGCTAGTGGTGTTGAGGTAGAAGAGGACAATGAAGAGGAAGAACTGGAGGCTGATTTGACTAAGCAAGAACAGGAAATACAAGAGGAATTGGTGGATGATGAGGCGAAAATTTCTATGAAAGCACTTACAGGGAATGGATATCAAAATACTATTAGAATCAAGGGAGAGGTAGGATGCAAATCAATCCTGATTTTGATAGATAGTGGTAGTACTCATGGCTTTATTAGTCCTAAATTTGTGAGGAACGTGGGACACAAAGTGATTAAGATAAGTCCCTTAGCTGTGACAGTGGCTGGTGGGAATTCAATACTCAATCAAACCAAATGTCAAGACTTTAGTTGGCAAATGCAGAATCACAAGTTTTTGTATGACTTTAGGATTCTTAAGTTGGGAGGCTATGATATGGTTCTCGATGTTGATTGGATGAAGACTTTTAGTCCACTAATTTTTGATTTCTCTCAACTGTTAGATTCATTTGAAATGCAAGGGGCTATGGTCAGATTGTAAGGAATTATGGAGCAGGGTCCATTACTGTTAATGAAAGGGAAGAGGTTGGAAGGAATTGTCAAGAAAGAAGCTTGTCAGTGGATAAGACAATTATTCTCAATAGCTCAATCTTAGGTTCACGCACCACTTCATCCTATAATTAGTCCAGTGATTGATGAATACAATGACTTGTTCGAGTAACCAGTATCTTTACCTCCTAAGAGGACTCTTGATTGTGCAATTTCATTGAAGTCTAATTCAGATCCAGTGAACTTGAGATCTTATAAGTACCCACACTCTCAGAAGACAGAGACAGAGAGGCAAGTGGAAGAGCTGTTTGAAACTTATTTCATCAGGCAAAGTCACAACCTGTTTGCCTCTCCAGTTATCCTAGTTAAGAAGAAGGAGGATCTACTAGAATGTGCATTGATTACAGGCAGCTCACGCACTTACAGTCAAAGACAAGTTCCCATCCCAATCATTGATTATCTCCTAGATGGACTCAATGGCTCACACTTCTTTTCTAAGCTGGATCTGCAACAAGGATACTTTTAGATCAGAGTTTTGGAGTAGGACATATACAAGACTTCCTTCAGAACTCATCATTGGCATTATGAGTTCATGGTGATGCCATTTGGCTTAACTAATGCTCCAACTACATTTCAGGCTATGATGAATTATGTGTTTAAGGCTTTCTTGAAGAAATTTGTATTGGTTTTCTTCGATGATATTCTGATTTACAGTGCTACATTGGACGACCATGTGGCTCATCTGAAGGAGGTGTTCAGTGTGATATGTAGTCATAGGCTTTATGCTAAGTTGTCCAAGTGCTCCTTTTCTCAGTCACAAGTGGAGTATCTAGGCCATATCATCTCCCATGAAGAAGTATCCACGGATCCTTCTAAGATTCAAGTTATGAGGGATTGGCCAATTCTTGTTACATTGAAGCCATTGAGTGGATTTTTGGGCTTTACTAGATACTACAGGAAGTTTGTAGCTAGGTATGGAGTCATTTCCAAGCCATTAACCGATCTCTTGAAGAAGGATGCCTTTAAGTGGTCTGAGGTAGCTTAAGATGTTTTTGAAGCATTGAAAGCAGCAATGTGTGCAGCACCAGTGTTGGCTATGCCTAATTTCAGTAATGATTTTGTGCTAGAGACTGATGCTTATGGTCAAGGAGTTGGGGCAGTCGTGACTCAAATGGGGAGACCTGTAGCTTATCTTAGTCAGGCATTAAGTCCAAGGCGTCTAGAGTTTTCTATATACGAGAAAGAGTATCTTATTATCCTCTTTGCTGTCAAAAAGTGGAGGCATTATTTGGAGGGACATCATTTTATTATCAAAACATATCATCAAAGCCTTAAATATTTGTTGGAATAGAAGACAATAACAAGGGTCCAGAATAAAGGCTTGATGAGGATGCTTGGCTTAAACTATTCAATTTAGTATTTGAAAGGAAAGGAGAATATGGCTGCAAATGCTTTATCTCGCAAATTGGAGGAGTCTAAAACTGGTTCTTGTGGGGCTATATCAGTAGTATTGCCAGCTTGGATCAAAGAGGTTTACATATCTTATGAAGATGATAGCTTTGCTCAGGAATGTCTGACAGCTTTGAGCATCAACAAGGCCTCTCCTGCTACTTCAAATGCTGATACTTTAGTGACAAAAGGGATCATTAGGATAAAGGAAAAATTGTATGTTGGATCATCCACTGATTTGAGGAAGCAGATCATTGAGGCTTCCCATGATTCAGCTTGGGGTGGGCATTTCGATATAAAAGGGAGTTGTTAGAGACTCAAGAGCTATTTCAGTTGGTCTAGCATGAGAAAGGAGGTGATACATTTTATTCAATCTTGTAAAGCATGTCAGCAAACAAAATAAGAGGGCAAGAAGTATCAAGGCCTGCTCCAGCCCTTTCCCACTCCTGATTGCACGTGGCAACATATAAGCATGGATTTTATTGATGAGTTACCTAAATCTGAGAGAAAAAAAGTTATATGGGTGGTTGTGGATCGTTTCACCAAATTCAATCACTTTGTAGCCTTGTCCCATCCAATTACAGCTGAAAGACTTGCAAGGGTCTTCTTGGATAGTATTTACAAGCTGCATGGATTGCCACATTCCATAGTTTCTGATGGTGATAGGCTTTTTACTAGCAATTATTAGAGGGAATTGTTCCTGCTCTTGGGTACTACCTTGGCCTTCAGTTCCTCCTATTATCCTCAGACTAATGGACAATCAGAGAAGGTTAATTAGTGCATTAAGCAATACATAAGGAGCATGACATTCAGCCATCCCAAGGAGTGGTGTAGATGGTTGTCCTTGGCAAAGTTCTGGCTTAATACGCATGCTCATTTCTCTACTGGCACTACTCCCTTCAAGGCATTATATGGATTAATACTTTAGTGCCCGATGTTGCTGATTTTTTACTGCAGAGAAGACAGTTAGTTCAGTTTCTCTAAGATAATGTTCACTTGGCTTAGGCAAGGATCAAGTACTATGCTGATAGAAAGCGTTCAGACAAGATCTTTGAAGCAAGGGATTTGGTGTATCTAAAGTTGCAGCCCTATAAACAATCCACAGTGGTAGTACGTAAGAATGTTAAACTCAGTGCTCAGTATTTTTTCCCCTATAGAATTCTTAAGAAGTTGAAAACGTTGCTTACAAATTGGAGCTTCCATCTGCTTCATATGTCCATCCAATGTTCCATGTTTCCCTCCTTAAGGAACATGTGGAAAGAGGGAAGTCTTGCTCTCCTAATTGCCTTGAGATTGGTTCTAGTGGAGCTCTTTTGTAGGTACCTACTGCCATACTAGATTCATGAGTGAGTCAGCTATCTGGGAAGCAGATTAGAGAGGTCTTGGTGCTGTGGAGTAACATAGCTGAACAGGACTCAACTTGGGAGAACTTGAAGTTCCTCCAAAGCCAATTTCCATATTTCCATTCTTGAGACAAGAATTTTCTTAAGAGGGAGGCATTGTTATGATTCTAAGTTCCAATAAGCTGTTAAAATCATCTAAGTGCCATGTTTTGCTAATGTAATAAACCATAGGGGTTTGATTGGTGATTTTTTTTTCCAATATTTGGTTGTTAGTGGAGTCGGTTGAGCTAGTGCCTAGATTCATTGTAATTCTAGATATTTTTCTCTTGATTTGATTGGTTCTAATTGTATAAGAGCAATCTAGCTTGTATTGAAGAAGCTTTTGAATGAAATTAGTCTCTTCTTCTCTTAACCCTAATTTCTTTCTATTTCTCATCTCCCTCACTTCTTTCTCATCTCATACTTTCTTTATCCCTTGGTTACGCTTCAAGATCATTCTTGAATCATAACATACTCCCTACTACAACTTGTTTCTGGTCAAGAACCAAATATATCCCATCTACGAATTTTTTGTTACGTTGTGCATGTTCCAATTGCTCCACTCTGGCACATAAAGATGGGTCCACAAAGGAGACTTGGAATTTGTGTTGGGTTTGAATCTTTGTCGATTATAAAATATCTTGAATCATTGATGGAAGATATTTTTACACCGTGGTTTGCAGATTGTAAGTTTGGTGAAACAATATTCCTAGAAGTAGGGGGAGTAAAATTAAAGCTGGAAAAGCGAGACAGTGCGTGGAATGCAACTTCAATATTGCATTTTAATCCACCTACAAATCAATGCGAAATGGAGGTTCAGAAAGTTTTTCATTTACCAAATATTACAAATCAAATGCCAGATGCATTCATTGATATAAAACGAGTGACATGGTCACATGTTCCAGCTATGAATGCTGCCGTTCGAATTGATATTCTGAATGATCAGTCTTCTATGACATTAGAAAATACATCTACTGCATGCCAAAAGCATGGTAGGCTTGTTGGTTCTAAAGATAAGAATCCCGAAACAAAAGGGAAAAAAATAAACAATTTGGCTTCTGTATTAAAATTTCTAAAGAGGAAACCCTTGGAGAGGTACAAATGCAAATACAAGAAATAGATATGATGGACGAAATGGCTCCTTGAGGACATCAAGTACCTAAGAATTTTAAAAATGATGAAAATATCGAGAATGAGGAAATCTCAATAAACTATGCTATTACTGGCATACGATGGAACTAAAATAAAATGATTATTGATCAAGTGTTCGCAAATACTGTGGCCACTAATTTGACCACAGAAGGTGAAGATTTTGAACCTAAATCTATTCAAGAATGTCAAAGAAGAAATGATTGGCCAAAACGGAAAGAAGCAATTAAGGCGGAATAAGATTCAATTGTAAAACGTACAATTTTTGGACCTGTAGTCCAAATGCCTAAAAACACGAAATCCGTAGGCAACAAGTGAGTATTTGTACAAAAAAGAAATGAAAAGAATAAAGTAGTCAAATATAAAGTACGACTTGTAACTCAAGGTTTCCTTAATCAACTTCTGAATTGGAGGATTAAGAATCTTCTTAACTTGAACAAATTCTGCTGAAATGGAAAGGAGGTGTCCTACCCACTGATAGTCCTTTCTCCATAGTATCCCTTCAACCTTCTTGCCACTTAACATCTTGAGTTGTCCTTGGTCCATAATTCCTTGTAATTTGATGGCTTTACCATGTAAATCAAATGAGATTAAGAGTTGGCTAAAATCGAACACCAATGGACTGATAGTCTTCATCCAATCCACCCCAAGCACCATATCACATCCTCCCAGCTTCAACACTCTGAAATCATAACAGAATTGGTGGCCTTGCATCTGGCACTGGAACTGATTACATTTCATTTGAGTAAGCATGGAATTCCTATCAGTAACAGTCAAGGCTAAAGGACCTCTTTTAATCATCTCATGACCCACCCTCTTTACAATCTTTGTATCAGCAAAAATGCGTGTGCTTCTACTATCAATCAAGGTCAGAAAAGACCTATGATTTGCTTCACCTTTGATTCTTATGGTGTTGTGTGTCCCACTGCCTATTAAAGCCTTAATTGAAATCTCCATTTTGTTCCCATTAACATCTGCCTCTTGTAACAACTCCTCCTCAGGCTCATCACTTGCCTCCTCCTCCTTTTGATCACTTGATTCATCAATAGCCTCAGCTCCAATTACAGGCATGAGTAGCTTAGGATTGCACTTATGTCCAAAGAAGTATCTTTGGTTACATTTGAAACATAGTCTTTGAGCCTTCTTCTCTTCAATACTCACGGTTTTAGGAACAACCTTATTACCAGCTAATGTTGAAGAGTTATTGGACACATTCTCACCTCGTGACATATCTAATTAGCAAGCCCTGTAGCTTCATATAACTTTGCCTGAAAGAAGGCTCGGGACAATGTTAAATGACTAATGGCTTTAACAAAATTCTTTGTCTTTGGCTTAAGTCCACTAATGAAGCTAGAGACATAGTATTCCTTACTTGCACCAGGGTTTACTGCCATCGCTCTAGCTCTCATATTTTCAAATAGTGACATATACTCTGTCATAGAGGTGATTTGAGTCACCTTGTTAAAATGATCCACCACATCCTCCGTATCCTCATCGCCATACCTTTCATAGAATTCATCAACAAACTCATACCATGAGATGTAAGGATTATGGAGAATTATGTTGTGAAACCATACCTCATGATCACTTGTGAATGTACTGCAGCTAGTTCCATCTTTTCTACAGCCATCACATGATAAAAGCGAAAGTACCACTCACATCTTCTTATCCAAGACTGTGGATGTGGTCCATCAAAGGTATCAATTTCAACCTTTTGTTGTTTGTAACCACTTCCCCCGGCTGTAGCCCCAGTCCTTTCCTCAGATTCTTGAGGCTGCCTCTATTCAGTACGCCTCCCTTGCTCACTAGCTGGTGTTAAGAGTCCAGCTCCAGATTGCCGATCAAGATGTTGCCTTATACCATTCGTTTGCTGCTGCAATTGCTGATTTGAAGTGCTATTGTTATCTAATTTCTCTTGGAAACTTGCCACTGTTGCTGTCAACCTTCGCATTTCAGCTAGCATCACCTCTCTACCATCGCCTTTACTCAAATTTACTCCTACAGTGACTCCAGCATAAGTTCCCGCAGTAGCTCCAGCATTACCAGCTGCATTTGCTACAGCAACAACTCATGTTGTTACTCCTCCTGCCATCTAGAACTGCTAACCACTGATTTTCAAACGAAATGGATCAACAATGATCAGTAACTATGAATTAACTGATTGTGAAGTACTAAAGTGATCCAATGCCACTAGAAATCAATAAATTCAGTGTGGATATTGGAGAGTTACAACAATTTATAAAGCTCTTATACCAATTGTTATGATTCAAGATCAATCTTGAATCATAACATATGATAGGTGAAGAATTAGAGTGGAGTTGAGAAGGGAATTAGAGAAATAGATGAAAATTAGAGAGAGTTAGGGTTAAGAAAGAGGAATTCAATCTTATCATTCATCAATGAAGAACTTACAATACAAGCTAAACACTTTAGACCATGAATCACTTAAGTCGATTGAACCAAATACAATGTACTAACCAACTAAACTAACTCAAGACAATAACAAGCATTTCCTGCCATACGTCCTTATTTGAAAAACCACACATGAATTGCCACTACAATGACCACATCTAAATTTGTATCATGACAGTGTCTCACAGAGGCCAGGAATTGATTATGTAGAGACATATTCACCAGTAACTGATGCAATTATATTTAGATTCTTAATAAGCCTAGAAATCTCTGAAAGACTCCACATGCATCTTATAGATGTGGTAACGGCTTATCTGTATAGATTACTTGATAATGATATCTATATGAAAGTCCCTGAAGGGCTACAAATGCTAGTTATATATAGTTCAAAATCTTAAGAGCTGTGTTCAATCAAATTACAGAGATCATTGTATGGATTAAAACAATCAGGGCCAATGTGGGACAATCGTCTTAGTACATACTTTATGAGAGAGGGATAGATTAACGATCCTGTTCGCCCATGTGTCTTTATTAAGAAATCGAATTTGGATTTGCTATCATTGTCGTCTATATTGATGATTTAAGCATCATATGAATGCCTAAAGCGATTGAACAAGCTGTTGCGTATCTGAATAAGAAGTTGGAAATGAAGGACCTTGGAAAGACAAAATATTGTCTTAACCTGCAAATAGAGCACTTATCTGATAAAATTTTGGTCCACCAATCTACTTATACATGGAAAGTGCTAAAACATTTTAATATGAATAAGGCACATCCGTTGAGTACCTCAATGGTCATCCGATCCCTTGATGTAAATAAGGACCCTTTTCGACCTTGAGAGGATAACGAAGAAATTATTGGCCCTGAAGTGCCATATCTAAGTGTAATAGATATACTAATGTATCTTACTACTACAAGAGACAAGATAAAGCCTTTTTGGTTAACTTATTAGCAAGGTATAGCTCAACTTCTACCCCAAGACATTGGAATGAGGTTAAACATAATTTTTGCTATCTCCGTGATACATCTGATATGGGATTATTCTATTTGAAAGAATCAAATCCAAGATTGGTTGGATATGCAAACGCTAGATATTTGTCTGATCCACATAATAAAGGCCATTAACAAACATGATATTTATTTACCTATGGTAATACTACTATATCTTGGTGATCCACAAAACAAACAATAGTAGCAACTTCTTTAAATCATGCTGAAATACTTGCACTTCATGAGGCAAGTAAGGAATGTTTATGGCTGAGGTCTTTTATTCAATGCGTTCAAGAGGAATGTAGTCTTCCAACGATTAAGAGGAGTCCAACAAAACTGTATGAAGATAATGCCGCATTTATTGCTCAAATCAAAGGTGGATACATTAAAGGTGACAGAACTAAACATATCTCACTAAAGGTTTTCTTCACACATGAGCATCAGAAGACGGTTGAAATAGATGTTCATCAAGTTTGCTCAAGTGAGAACCTTACAGATTTATTCACGAAAACATTACCAACAATAACTTTTGAGAAACTAGTTCACAAGATTGGTATGCTTCGACTCAGAAATGCCACAGCTAATATGTTCACATGAGGGGGAATTAAATATGCATTGTACTCTTTTTCTCTTCACTATGGTTTTTCCCACAAGGTTTTTTTCCTAGCATGGTTTAATAAGGCAGGCGCATATAACTTAAACACTATACACTTTTAAGAGTGTTATGTCCTGTAATGTTTGAAAGGAGAATATCCAAAGAGGGAGTGTCGTAAGTATTGACTATTGATGTACCTCATATTTATATATTTAATTTCTCATTCCCACAACGTATTTGGTTTTTACATGTGTGTTTTGTTGTAATCTAGGTACATTTAGGCTTGGAGTGTAATGGAGCAACCGAAGGTTGAAAAGCGGCATAATCGAGCGTAATTTAGGCATATTTGAAGACTATTTTTAGAAACTTGACCATGTGTGTAAAAGAAGTACCCATCGGGTCAAGATTCAGTCAAAAAGAGTCTTTTCTTGGGCACGTGGATCGATTGACCATGCATTTTGGCAGTCGGTAAAGCTTAAAACGAGTAAGAGGTTAAAAGAAGAGTATTTATGACCAATAATTTTCAAATGCACTAATGAAACCACTGGGGTCACATAGATCTCTACGAGAGCTTCGATTTTGTATATAATTTAGCCTGTAACTCCTTACGGATAAAACGTTATGCATGTTTCAAGTTAACTGCGCAGGCCGTCGAGGGTAGCCGATCGATCCGGGGGCATTTGGACGAACCCTAAATGACGCACCACCTATAAATTGAGAGGGGGAGACCTTATTTCCCATCTTTTAGCCGTGTCTCCTCTCCTCCTCTCCTGCTTGAAGCCGTTACGAGATCCAAGGGGTTCTCAAACGCCGAAGCACAGGTGGTCGGAGTGTTGGAAGGATCAAAACTTGGATCACGTCAACATCAATTGAGGTAGTTTGCAATTCCAAGTTTGTTTTATTCGTTGTTTTCTCTTTGTATATCTCATGACATATAAAACTCCCATGGAGGAGTAGACATTCTTAATTTGGGGATGAAGGACGAGTAGCTGTCCGTATCCCAGATTTATATTATGTGATTGACAATGGTTTTTTTATGTTATAAATGAACCCTTGTGGTGAATTTGTTATCGTTGTTTGGTATTTCTTTGTGCTTACTTGTAGCCATGATGAGATCTCCAAATTATTAGCGTTCGACTATGAGCTTGTAGCCTAGACCTTAACACAACAGGTGTAACACCCTTAAATCATATAACAGATAGGTTTAAGTCAAAAGGAGGCTACATGGTCATACTATAATGAATCTCATCATCAAAGTACGAAGCCTGAAAACTTTCCGTTCATAATTCCACAAATTTCCATAAAGGTTCCCATATATATATGTATGAAATCTGATCCAAATATATCATCACCAATGATTTAAAACTAATAGTATGAAAGGTCAAATTACAATATCTCAACTAGTCCATAATATCCTGCTACATAATTTATTTAGTACTTAAACTACGAAAATTAAACTAATTCTCGGAATAGGAAGCCGCTCTAGCTTCCTCGTCCTTCAGGAATTTGCCGTGAGTTACTAATCTGGAAAGTAAAGGATTTGGATGAGCAGACAACACTGTCAGAAAGTACACCACACACCCTATATGGATCAGGTATATTATTTTAAATGGATAAATGTCCAACGAAAACAAGTAAAACCAAATTTATCTTCAAAATTTTATTATACAAGAAGCTCAAATAACCACTTTATACTTTATTTATTTCACAAAATCTCTTGGTAAAAATCATAGATCAATCAGAGATTACAGCTGGTATTATTCCCGCGACAGGGTGACAGATCGACATTCACATTTTTCATATTCGAATCCATTCTAAGTTGATAGACCCATTGGGGTCAATAACTGACAGACAAATCGGAGACTATGTGCCAATATTATTCCCGCGACAGGGTCACCGATCGACTTTCACATTTTTCGCACTCTTTCGTCAATAGACCCCTAAGGGTAACATACTTATTTGTAAGCTTTTTCCATAAAAATCTTTCAATTCAAATCACGAGTTTACAATAATGTATTTCGTATTATCACAAGCACAAATTCCTTTGAAAATTCACATATTCCAACATCAAACCATTGTATAAATCAATATAATTCAAATCATAAGAGTAGAAATCACACAATCAATCAAACATATATGCCCAAACCCACTTTAACAAACTAATAAACCATTCAAAATATAAGTTTCATAAATCATATCATGTAAAGAGATTTTTCATATTTCACAAACAAGTAGGGGAAATGATATACTTACATTCAGTATCTTCTAATCCAATATTCGAACTTCTATTATGAATTAGCTTCGAAAATCTATGAAGGGAGAGGAATCGAATTAACGACTAGCTCTTGAAAGAGAGAGAAAGACAATCAATTGGAAGAGGGGGAAAGAGAAAACTAGGGTTTAAACCTTCTCTTCTCATATATATATATATATGTAATAACTCTAGTATTAATAATGGGCCTTTTTAAAATTAGCCCATTATTTTATTTATAGCCCAGTCGAAATATTAGTTGGTTCTAATTGTATTATAATACCTACCAATTTAATTAGACTGGTTTCGTATATTATAATGCTTAGCTCAATTTAATTACCACGGGTTTCATATATTATAATACCTAGTCCAATTTAATTGGACCGGGTATTACATCCTTCCACACATAAATAAAAGTTTCGTCCTCGAAACTTGTCCTCAATTTAAATAGATAGGGTATTACATCCTCACCCCTTTAAATAAAAGTTTCGTCCTCAAAATTTGCGTTCTTAATTTAATTAGAGAGGGTATTACATTCTCACCCCCTTAAATGATAGTTTCATCCTCAAAACTTACATTTTCAATTTAATTAGATAGGATATAACATTCTCACCCCTTTAAATGAAAGTTTCATCCTCGAAATTTACCTCCATTTTCAAATAAATTTGGGTATTCGCTTCGGATTAGATTCACCTTGCAAATTCTAAATTAAATAGCACATGATATCCTATGACAACTAATAGTATTTAACACGCACTACTATCCCTTTTACTCATTTTTGACCAAATTATACATAAGCAATATCTTTGCCAAATCTCTTCAAAGCTTGAGAACTCTTTGACCCAACATTAAAGAGATCTTGAACTAAAGATTAACAACGCTAATTCTTGCACTCCTCCTTTCACCACACTTCCAATGTGCAACTCTTAACACCAATCACAACTACTTAGACTTAAGATTCTACTTACCGAAGTATTCGGATAGCAATAGATATAACTTGCTCATTTAGTGTCTTCTAAGCAACCTTTGGCAACAATTTAACTTGCGGGTTCCACAATTATCTTTAAATCTTAGTGACTAAGAATTACTACATAATCAAATTAAGTATGCATAAAATCTAAGAATTCATAGTGAAGGTCCAAATGGCAACCTAAAAGGGAGGTGAATTAGGTTATTTAGTGATAAAAGAAAAACTTTAATTTATGAACCAAAAATTTAATTAAAAGCTAAACAATAAATGTTATATAAAAAAGACAAAGACAAAAATAAAAGGGAAGTACAAAGGTTTTTATAGTGGTTTACTTCCAATCCGGAAGCTAGTCCACTTCTCAAGTAACTAGTCTTAGTCACTTGAGCCTTTAACTAAGCTCGATGATCCATTTTAAAAACAGGCTCAGGATCCAACCTTTACAACCGGTCTTTTTGTACGTAGGCTCAAGACCAACCTCTTACAACCGATCTTTTTGTAACCGTAGGCTCAGGATCCAACCTTTATAATGCAACAAATTTGAATAAAGCAATGAAAGAATTAAAGCACTCAAATTCTTCACTCATTCAAGAGTGAATTAACACTTGATCAAGCTTAGTCAAAGTTAAGGATATGCCAATAAAGCTCAAAGATCAATAATAAGAGAACAAGTGATGTTCTAATAAAAGTTTTAAACAAAACTTAAAAACAAACCTTTAAAGCGCAAGTATGTAAGAGAACTTTTTATCAAAGAATGCTTAGAGAGTATTGGATGATTTCAACCAAAGCATTCTAGCCCTATTTATAGGCAAATGAAGGCCAATAAGACGTTTAAAAAGTTGGTAAAATATTTTGGAAAGAAATCAAGTCAAAAGTAGCCGTTTTGAGCTTTTTCAGTCTGTGTGTCGACACATAGCAGCTCTTGGTGGCTGTAAGCCTGTGTGTCGACACATACCATCTGTGTGTTGACACTCAGCCTACGTGGGTGCATTTACACGTTTTGATCAATTTGCTTGATTGGTAGGATACTTTTATTACATTTTCTAAGTTAAAAAATTGATTGATTGATTGCTATATTTGTTCAATTTTTTGAATTTATTTCCCACTTCACTTGATCAGAAAAATGATTGGTTCCATAAATCAAGCTAAATCATCACCCATTGAAATCTTATCTTTATTTGATTTGATCATACTTTTAAAAGTACCAATCTTAAAAAATATTTTAATTGATAAACTAGATTGGTTTAATTTTGACTTGAATATTTTTCAAATAAAATTTGATAAATCAACTTTCTAAAATATTTTTGTAAGAGCATCACATATCAATATTGAGACTTGGACTCAATTGACATATCCCGATCCTAAGTCCTAGACAATAAAAATAAGTAACTTTAGGATGCTCGGACTCGGATCACATTCTCTTTAACTTGGATAAATCTTCTCTTCATCTTTTATCTCTTTTCCTCTTGATTTATCATCTTTGGGAAAGGTTCGTATTCATGATTAATCTTGATGTGCCTAGCTTTTTTATAAGTCACTTAAAAACAAGATTAGAATAATTTAAATTCCATGACTCACTAAATGCTTGTTATCATCAAAATTACAATAATATTGGCTTGAGGGCCAACACATAGAAAAATTTAATCTCTAGTATGCACAATTATCCTTAACATCCCTTTCTCAATGATCTTCTAGTATTCAAGGTTGAAGTCATCACAAGAGGAGTCTTATAGTCTTGACTCTGCATAGAAAAATCTAGCCCGTTTACATGATAAACAAACTCTAGGTGTTTTGGAATCTTAAACGCTACCTTTGCCAAATAATCCATAGTTAATGTTGTGAAAACTAGAGCAAGTCAATTGAATTACTTCACACCAAAATTCCTCATTAAATAATAACCTGTCACTCATCTTTAACACCAATAATTAATAACTTAGGCTTATCATAACACCTAAATTTTTCAATAAGTCATAACCTATCACTTATCCTAATATCCAAATTTCTCAATAATTAATAACCTATGCACTCATCTTAACCTATACCCACATCACTCAAGAAACTACTTGTCAAACGAATTCTACACTTCCATATAATTAGGATAACAATTCAAATAGTCAACTAAATCCCACAGCAAATTTTCTTAAAAAAATAATAACTTAGGCTCCAATACCACTAAATGAAAAGCTCCTAAATCATATACCAAATAGGCTTAAGTCTAAAAGGATGGTACACGGCCATATATAATGAATCCCATCATCATAATGCGAAGCCCGAAAATTTTCAATTCATAATTCCTCAAATTTTCATAAAGGTTCCCATACATATATGAAATCGAATCCAAATGTATCATCACCAATGACTTAAAATGAATAGTATGACAGGTCAAATTAAAATATCTCAACTAGTCTATAATATCCTGCTACATAATTTATTTAATACTTAAACTACGAAAATTAAACTAATTCTCGGAATAGGATGCCGCTCTATGTTCCTCGTCCTTCAGGAATTTGCTGCGAGTTACTAATCTGGGAAGTCAAGGAATTGGGTGAGCAGACAACACGTTCAGTAAGTAGACCACACACCCTACTCGGATCAGGCATATTATTTTAAACGGATAAATGTTCAATGAAAACAAGTAAAACCAATTTATCTTAAAGAAATATGTCACAAGAATCTCAAATAACCACTTTATACTTTATTTATTTCACAAGAGCTCTTCATAAAACTTACAGATCAATTGGAAACTGCGGCCAGAATTATTCCCGATATAGGTCACAGTTCAACATTCAAAATTTTCACATTTGAATCGATTCTAAGTCGATAGACCCATCAGGGTCAACGTAGTATATGGAAGTTCAGAAGAACTGACAGACAAATTAGAGACTATGTGTCAGTATTATTCCCAAGACAGAGTCACAGATCGACTTTTACAGTTTTCACATTTTTTTTCGTTGATCGACCCCTATGGGTCACCTAGTTATCTGTGAGCTCTTCCCATAAAAAATATTGCAATTGAAATCACGAGTTTACATTAAAATCATTCATATTATCTCAAGTACAAATTCCTTCAAAAATTCACATATTCCAACATCAAATCATTGTATAAATCAATATAATTCAAATCGTAAGAATAAAAATCACACAATCAATCAAATATATATGCTCAAACCTAATTTAAAAAACTTATAAACCATTCAAAATATTTGTCTCACAAATCATGTCATGTAAAGCTATTTTTCATATTTTACAAACAAGTAGGGGAAGTGGTATATTTACATTCACTATCTTCTAATCCAAAATTTTAACTTCTATTATGAATTAGCTTCGAAAATCTATCAAGGGAGGGGAATCAAATTACCGATTGGCTCTTGAAAGAAAGAAAGAGAATTGACTAGAAGAGGCGGAAAGAGAAAACTAGGGTTTAAACCTTCTCTTCTCTTATTTATACTTATATCACTCTAGTATTAATAATGGGCCCTTTTTAAAATTAGCCCATTATTTTAATTATAGTCCAGTCAAAATATTAGTCAATTCTAATTGTATTATAATATATATCTATTTAATTAGACCGGGTTTCACATATTATTATGCTTAGCTCAATTTAATTACCCCGGGTTTTATATATTATAATACCTAGTCCAATTTAATTGGACCAGGTATTACATTAGGTTTTCACGCATAAACCCTGAACACAATCTTTTATATAAATTAATACTTAATTAGGAGTGACGAAGGAGTTCGTTAATGCTGTTAATATAATCCATGCTACACCTAGGGTGACACGATAGGTCATACCGTTAGACTAGTTCATTAACCTAAGCACTAACTTAAGTATTAATTCAGGTTTAATATTAAATTAAGAGTAAGAAAGGAATTAAGTAGTGCTACAGAGATAACCTATACTACACCTAGGGTGATATGATCAGTTATACCCTTAGATTAGTTTATTACCCTAAGTCCTAGTTTAAATACTAACCTAAGCTTAGTGCTTGTAGCCTAAGCCTCCGAAATTATTGTCATAGTAGAGTATAATGACGAGATATGAGTACAGCTACCCTGAATTCATTCCCTAAACTAACCTTAATTGATTTGGTGACCCTTTTACTACTGTAATTGCTTTAGTTTAGTTAACCACTCAATTCATCATCAAAAACCCAAAAATTCAACCGCTCGTTAATAACAAAATCCAGCTTAACTATGATTCCCTATGGATACAACCCGTATACTCGATTTAGCGGTGACAATCTCGTGTGCTTGCGAGTACACGGTTTTAAAATACACTTTAAAATCACATTAAGTTTTTGGCGCCGTTGTTGGGGAATCGGTAGGCTAAGTTGATTTAGAAATTATTGAGTTGTTTTTTTTTTTTTTCATTTTTATTTTTTTTTTCTTTGTTTAGAAAAAAACTTACTTGTTTTTCATTAGTTTATTTTTCTATTTTATTTTCATTAGTTTACTTTTTTGCTTTTTTTCATTTATTTTTATTTTTTTGTTTATTTTTAATTAGTCTTTATTTTTTTATATTATGGCTGATTTGGGACCATGTACAATAAGGGGCCACTTTATTCCTCAAACGTATGTCGCACCCATCAAAGTTATGTTACCCATCATGGCTAACGCCAATTTCGAGCTTAGGCTTGAGTTCATCAACATGCTTTCCACTTTCTATGGCAAGCCGATTGAGAGCCCATACGAGCACCTTAATACATTCCTTGAAATTTGTGAAACTTTCCATTACCAAGGTGTCTTGACTGATACAGTTAGATTATGTCTTTTTCCATTTTCATCGAAAGATGTAGCTAAGAGGTGGTTTCAATCCTTACCAAGGGGTGAAATCATAACTTGGGAAGACATCCAACAAAGGTTTTTGGTCAAGTTTTATCCTATTGCTAGAACAATGGTTGTTAGGCATGCTTTCAACAAATTTGAATAAAAATATTGAGAGCAATTTCACGAGAGTTGGGACAGGTTCAAGGAGCTTCTTAGGAGATGTCCCCACCGTAGGTCTCCCAAGTGGGTTCTAGTGCAAAATTTTTATGACAGACTCACTGCGTCCCACAAACAAATGGCTAATGCTTCATGCGGAAGAGTATTTAACCAACATGATGAGAATGAAGCATGGACCCTTTTTGAGCGTCTTATTGAGCACTCTCTAGACCAGGCCTCATCTGCTATAATGGTTAAGGGAGGTGCACATGGTGTCTATGTGGTGGCACCAAATGATGACATCGCATTTAAGCTAGAAGCACTTAGTAGGAAAGTTGATCAAATTATGGCATCTCAGGCCAATCCTACTAACGTTCATGCAATTAATGCTGCTGAGTCATCACATGGTGCCAACACCTGTGGAATTTATTTTAGTGCTAACCATTCTATACTTGACTGCATTTTTGCCTCAAAATTTTTTGAATTTCTCCAGGAACAGATATATGCGGCATAGGGCTTTTTGAAGAACGGTGACCGATTCTCAAACATCTTTAACCCTGGATGGCGGCACCACCAGAATTTCTCATGGACAGAGAATGACCATTACAATCTATCGACGAGACAATAAAATCCTGGCATTGTAGGTAACGCACACCCTCCTACCTTTTCGCTGGTTGGGGGGGGTGGGGCATAAATATATTTCTCGACCTACCCTCCCTGTTTTACATGTTGATCCCCCTCCCCCGCCTCCAGGATATTCTTCTCAGTTCGAGGAGCATATGCTCGGATACATGGAGGACACCACACAGTTGGTCTGATCATATTCTCAGTCTATTACTAAAATAGAGGACAAGATAGGACAATCGACTCAAGCATTTTAAAGAGAGAGGAAGGGATGTTACCCTCCCAACCTCTCACAATTCAAGCAGGGTCGACTAGTTCTAACGTTAACTTACTTCCTCATGAGCAAGTTAAGGTTGTGACGGTGTCTAGGGAGGGGAACCATAGGGATGTGGAGGTCGAGGTTGAGAAGGAGAGAACGGATCCCCCCCCCCCCCCCCTGCTGATGAGGAGGACCCACAAGATTGGTCATTTGAATCTATTGTCCCTTTTCATTCGGCCCTTACAGGACCGAAGAAGAAGGACGACCCAAAGAGGGCTAAGCTCATTGATGTGTTTAAGGACGTAAAGATCAACTTACCATTGATTGAAGCCATTAAACATATTTCTATACATGTCAAGTTCTTGAAGGACCTTTGCACCTAAAAGAAGCCCGCACAAGCGCATATCCCCAAGAAGGTGTAGTTCACTAAGAAGATAAGCAGCATTTTAGTATCTAGCAAACACCCCCCAAAAAAAAAATTTCTTTACCCCTGGGCTTTTACAATTCCATACGTCATAGGAAAGCATTACACTAGCAGAGCATTGCCAGATATAGGAGTGAGTGTAAACCTCATCCCTTACTAAGTTTTTCGAGAACTGGGTATAGGAGACCTTATGCCAACGAATGTTACACTTCACTTGGTTGATAGGACAAAGGAGGTACCTTTGTCAAATTTTTAGTATCTTTTAGCATGGCTAGGAACAGTTGACAAATTTTTCTCCCCTATTGCTTTTCTTATCTTAGATATAGACCGTACTCCTAAGCAAAAGCACAATGCTACCATTGTTCTAGGTCAACTGTTCCTAGCCACGTCCGATGCTGTGATTCATTGTAAGATGGAAGTGTTGGAGGTTTCTAAAGAAACCTCAAGGGAAAATTGAAGGTCTCAAACTTTGTTTGGCACCCTAAGATTGAGGATGAGTTGGAATGCTATACCTTTTGGTAGAATCAGATAAGCCCGATTCTACTAAAAGTGTTGATTGTAATAGTGTCTTGTTTGTGTCAATAGCTATGCGTCATCACCCACACTTGATAGAATAGAGATTCATGAACCTGATGCTAGTAATGTTTCCCTCCTCGATAATCACGGGTTTAGAAACATTGTTGGGTTTGGGGATCGTCCCTACTGGGTCAACCAGAGTTCTATGGAAGACACTGCCTCCGATTTTGGTTGACATTGTGCTCCAAACTGCGTCTAGCTGAAGACATTAAACTCAGCGCTCTTGGGAGGAAACCCAACCTACTTTTAATTTTGTATGTGTTTTCATTTGTTTTTCGGCTTGAACTCTCTTTCAATTGCCGATCATTTTGGTATCCCTACCATGCTAACTTTGTTTCTCTTTTACTAACACTTGTACGATCCTTATTTCTAACACTACTAACAAGTATGTTTAGTATTTTGTCTTCTCTATCTTCGATTGCAGCTTGCTACTCTGTCTTTCCTTTTTGGATTTACTCACCAGGCACAGCTGAAGATGCCACACCTCAGATTGTCTCTTTCCTTTCCTTACTTGTATTTATTTTCGTTGACTTGCATTGAGGACAATGCAAGGTTTGGGTTTGCGGATGGCATGAATGTTGTGAACTCTTGATTGTTCTTTAACATTGTTTTTGTTAAATTAACTACATTTTGGCAGGTCACATGCTTTATGCTGCGGACCAGCTTCTCGGGTTGGGGGTCCTCGGAAACAGCCTCTCTTCATGGTAGCCCCCTGAAAGGGAGAAGGCTGCGTACATCTAAACCCCCCCCCCCCCCCGGACCCTGCTTATCCGGGAGCCCTTGGAGGCACTAGGTTTGTTGTTGTTGTTGTAGCTACGTTTTGGCATGAATGAGCATATAATTGTTTGTAACTTCTATTTGAAGATCAAATTTAAGAAGTACTATGATGATTAGAATATTTATGCAATGAAATTATTCCTGGAGCTGACTTTTGAATCTGTACTTTATTCTTTTAACTCGATAGAGAGATTATTACTTTTTACCCTTAATCTTGTGACATATCCTGCTTTTTAGATTGAAATAGTGAAAATAATTTTAGAAATTTGAATCCACCATTTTAATCAAGCAATGTTTAAATCAAATTTCTATCTCATTTTCTTGAGTAATTTCGAACCAAAAAAGGTTCTTGTAACTTGCTGAGTTAAATCGTTAACTAAGTTTTCTTACCTGGCAGATGCTTTTGTGTTCTTTATTTCTCATGTCTTACTTGTGTAGTTAGAGAAGCAGGAGCTCAAGCTATTAACAGGTCAAATCTCCTATGTAATGTTGTTGCCTAAAATAGAACTTGTCGTGCATTTGTTGATGAGTGCTGTGTTATGTACATATTACTAATGAATGCCATAAATATGTCATATATGAAATTCACTATTGGATTCGACGTATAAACGATAGAATTGGTAATACACAAAATATTTAAGTGTAAATATGGATGTAGTTTGCTTATATCCAAACATTTTTTACTAAAGTTTAACATATAACATAACATAAAGTAAACTGGGGTTTTTTGCTGGCCACAAAGTAAACATAAGGTGGAAGTTATTACCATTTAGATAATACATTCAATGCTGAACGGCTTCTCCATTATTGAAGGGGAATGAAATTTTTTGGACTTTCTTATTAGAGGGTGGGTGGGAGCTTTAGAGAAATTTTGATAAGCATGAAAATTTTAAAAAGTCGATTAATGCTTCTTTTGAGTTTGGAGGTTTTGGGGATTGAGAGACTTTATTATAATATAAGTAAAGATTTGGATAATATATTTTATGAAGATATTAATGTCAAAACTAATTTTACTATTATTAAAACATTGAAATTGAAAATGATAAAATTGTCTTTCTTTAAATGATATTTTCTCATATAATTTATATAATTTACTAATTACGATAACCATGTAAGAATGTGAGGATTAAAAAAAGGAAAATAAAAAAAGGAAAAATCTAAGAATTTAGAATTTGGTAAATTTGGGTTTGACTGAAGTACATTAAATATTATTTAAGTGCGGAAAAAATATTAAATTACATTACTTTTATTTGGGTTCAATTAATCTTGGGGGTTGTACATTTTAATGATTGCAATGGTGCTATGCATTAATTATGATACAACCAAGCATTGAATTACATTAAAAATTAGAAATATAGAATTTGTGGACTGTATTTTTTTAGTTCAATTCTCGGTATTTTAATTATTAATTCCCAGAAAAGGGTTATAGAAATCATTATGCCTTCAATTGTGTAATCTGCAAATAAATATAGTTTGAGGTTTTTCATTTTTGGAGCCTGTGGCTTTAGTTTGAAGCAAACATTTGAAATTTTAAATAAATATTTTTATATATCTGCACCCGCCTTATACCAGTGTTGGGCACAGAGCCGGTACACCTAACCCATACGCACTACCCGCTCCACTTATAGATACTCACCTGCCAATTAAGTATCAATTCAATATCTTTTAAAATCAACCCTTCAAAATTCAACGTTTCATATTCTAATCATTAAAAATATAGTTCAAGCATTAAAAATTCTCTTTAATATTTTTCTTTTTCTTGGCAAAAGTAAAATAAGAAAAAAAAATTAAAAAGATAAGGATAAGTTTGTGAGGACTGAAAAAAAAAGGGAAATTAAAATGATAAGGATATATATGTGAGGATGGAAAAAAAGAAAATAAAAAAAAAGAAAAATCTAAAAATTTAGAATTTGGGGTTTATATTATATAATTTTTATGTATTTTCTTCTCGTCCACTTTAAGTGAGAAGTCATCATTTACTTTAAATGATATTTTTCAGTTCAAATAAAGAAAATAAAAGGTAAATGGAATATACTCATAATATAATTTTAGCATTTGTATTCAATTAATTTTAGAGGGTTGTGCATTGTAACGATTTAGATAAGGATGGATAAGCATGCTTCAAGTTTTAAGTGTCCAATTTGAATACTACTATTATAAAGATAAAAATTAGTCCATTGAAATTATGGTTTAATTGAATTAGATTTATTTATTTTAATAATTAGAGTATGGGTTTTCTCATGTAATTTATATAATTTACTAATTACTGTATCTTAATATAATATTCATTGTGATACAACCAAGCATTGAATTGCATTAAAAATTAGAAATTTAGAATTTGTGGACTGTATTTTTTAGTTTGAGGCTTTTTATTTTTAGAACCTGTGACTTTTAGTTTGAAGCAAACATTTAAAATTTTAAATAAATACTTTTTTATATCCGTACCCGCCTTATACCAGTGTTGGGTATAGAGCCGGTACACCTAACCCACACGCACTACCCGCTCCACTTATAGACACTCACCTGCCAATTCAGTATCAGTTCAGTATCTTTTAAAATCAACCCTTCAAAATTTAATATTTTATGTTCTAATCATTAAAAATAGAGTTCAAGCATTAAAAATTCTATTTAATTTGTTCATTTTTCTTGGCAAAAGTAAAATAAGAAAAAAAAAATTAAAAAGATAAGGACAAGTTTGTGAGGATTGAAAAAAAAAAATTAAAAGGATAAGGATAAGTAAGTGAGAATTGAAAAAAAGAAAATAAAAAAAAATCTAAAAATTTAGAATTTGGGGTGGGAAAGGTTTTTAGGGGGGATGGAACTTCTGTATATATATATAGTATAGATATAGTATAATCTCAGTTATTTATCAATATTATAAAAGAAATAATTTATTTTTAAATATAGTAATAAATAACTAATAAGAGCGGGTATAGATAATCATACCCGTCCTATTGTCATCCCTTTGATAAGTTGAGATATAGTTGTGCTATTTTTAGATTAATTGTTGTTGTTTAATCTACAAATAAATACCAAAAAAGCAAAATCAGAAAAAAGGAAAAAATTTATATAATTTATTAATTACGATATCTTAATATAATATTCATTGTGATATAACCAAGCATTGAATTACATTAAAATTTAGAAATGTAAAATTTGTGGACTGTATTTTTTAGTTTGAGGCTTTTCATTTTTAGAACCTGTGACTTTTGGTTTGAAGCAAACATTCAAAATTTTAAATAAATATTTTTATATATCCGTACCCGTCTTATACCATTGTTAGGCACAGAGCCGGTACACCTAACCCATACACACTACCCGCTCCACTTATAGACACTCACCTACCAATTTAGTATCAATTCAGTATCTTTTAAAATCAACCCTTTAAAATTCAACGTTTTATATTCTAATCATTAAAAATAGAGTTCAAGCATTAAACATTCTTTTTAATTTGTTCATTTTTCTTGGCAAAAGTAAAATAAGAAAAAAAGAATTTAAAAAGATAAGGATAAGTTTGTGATGATTGAAAAAAAAAATAAAAGGACAAGGATAAGTAAGTGAGGATAGAAAAAAAAGAAAATAAAAAACAGAAAAATCTAAAAATTTAGAATCTGGGGTGCGAAGGGTATATAATTTTTATGTATTTCTTCTCGTCCATTTTAAGTGAGAAGTCATCATTTACTTTAAATGACATTTTTTAGTTCAAATAAAGAAAATAAAAGGTAAATGGAATATACTTATAATATAATTTTAGGTATTCAAATAATTTTAGAAGGTTGCACATTGTAAGGATTTAGATAAGGATAGATAAGCATGCTTTAAGTTTTAAGTGACCAATTTGAATACTACTATTATAAAGATAAAAATTAGTCCATTGAAATTATGGTTTAATTGAATTGGATTTATTTACTTTAATAATTAAAGTATGGGTTTTCTCATGTAATTTATATAATTTACTAATTACGATATCTTAATATAATATTCATTGTGATACAACCAAGCATTGAATTACATTAAAAATTAGAAATATAGAATTTGTGGACCGTATTTTTTAGTTTAAGGCTTTTCATTTTTAGAACCTGTGACTTTTAGTTTGAAGCAAACATTTAAAATTTTAAATAAATATTTTTAAATTAAAAGGATAAGGATAAGTAAGTAAGGATTGAAAAAAAGAAAATAAAAAACAGAAAAATCTAAAAATTTAGAATTTGGGGTGGGAAGGGTATATAATTTTTATGTATTTTCTTCTCGTCCATTTTAAGTGAGAAGTCATCATTTACTTTAAATGACATTTTTCAGTTCAAATAAAGAAAGTAAAATGTAAATAGAATATACTCATAATATAATTTGAGCATTTGTATTCAAGAAATTTTAGAGGGTTGTACATTGTAAAGATTTAGATAAGGATGGATAAGCATGCTTTAAGTTTTAAGTGACCAATTTGAATACTACTATTATAAAGATAAAAATTAGTCCATTGAAATTATGGTTTAATTGAATTGGATTTATTTATTTTAATAATTAGAGTATGGATTTTCTCATATAATTTATATAATTTACTAATTACGATATCTTAATATAATATTCATTGTGATACAACCAAGCATTGAATTACATTAAAAATTAGAAACGTAGAATTTGTTGACTGTATTTTTTGGTTTGGGGCTTTTCATTTTTAGAACCTATGACTTTTAGTTTGAAGCAAACATTTGAAATTTTAAATAAATATTTTTATATATCCATACCTACCTTATACCAGTGTTGGGTACAGAGCCGGTACACCTAACGCATACGCACTACCCGCTTCACTTATAGATACTCACCTACCAATTCAGTATCAATTCAGTATCTTTTAAAATCAACCCTTCAAAATTTAACGTTTTATATTCTAATCATTAAAAATAGAGTTCAAGCATTAAAAATTCTCTTTAATTTGTTCATTTTTCTTGGCAAAAGTAAAATAAGAAAAAAAGAAATTAAAAAGATAAGGATAAGTTTGTGATGATTGAAAAAAAAAATTAAAAGGTTAAAGATAAGTAAGTGAGGATTGAAAAAAAAATAAAAAAAAATCTAAAAATTTAGAATTTGGGGTGGGAACGGTTTTTAGGGGGTGGAACTTCTCTCTATATATATAGTATAGATAGTTCTACTCTTAATATATGAGATACCGGAGGCATTGTGGGCAATATTATAAAAAAAATAAGTATAGATAATCATACATGTTTCATTGTTATTCTTTTGATACGTTGAGATATAGTTGTACTACTTTTAGATTAATCTACAAATCAATACAAAAAAAGTAAAATTAGAAAAAAGGAAAAAACAAAATAACAAAAAGAATTAGAGTTAAGAGAGCATTTAAAAAAAAATCTAAAAAAAAATTAGATATTTGGATGCTTTTTAAGGGAGGATAACTTCATAATAAATATATAATATATATATATATATATTAAGTCCTTTTGACTCATTATAAAAATGACTACTTTTGTTACAGTTTTACCCACCCTTTGGAACAAATACCAGAAGGTTCACACGTGCTACGTGTCAGAATCTTCTGGCACTTTCGTTCCCGATCACCTCGCTCCCAGTGCTTTCTAGCTTCTTCTCTCCCTTCACTTATTAAACCCCCCACCCCTCTCCAAACAATTTTAATCAGCTCATACCCGATTCAATCCAACCCACCACAACTGAAATCCTGCATTCCAAATTCAAATCCCACATCACATTTGAAGATCTTTTTCACTTGCAGTTTCATTAGAAGATGAAGGCACCAGTGGATGAGACAAAGGACACGGTGACAATCCGCGCGAAGCACAGGGATGAAGAGGGGAGAACCAAAGTTGAGAAAGTAGAACTCCACACCCACAATCCCGACACTCTCCGCTACATTGAGCGCAAGCTGGCCGAGACTGGTGTCCACCGCCTCGAGCGCCACCCTGCTGACGGCCGTGGCGGTGTGAAGAAGCCGCCCCCAAAGAAAGGCCACGGTGGGAAGTATACATGGGAAGGGCCAGATCCCGAGGCGGAGAACGAGCTTGAGGCGGTGCCAGTGCTTGACGAGGGGGACCCGAATTACATGCCGGAGGAGGAAGCAGCGGCAGCATCGGCACAGACGGAGGAGGTGGTGAAGGGGGAAGTGGAGGTGGCGAAGGTGGCCGAGGGAAGAGAGGGGGTGGCCAGAGTGGAGGTGGATCCTCACTTGAATGTGTGATGTGTTCTGTTGTATTATAACTCTGCTCCTTGTATTCCTGTTTGAATAAGATGTTTGTCTTTGAGGTAATTTCGTGTAACGCAGTGCGTTTCCAACTATGTTAGTGATTCTGGACGTGAAATTTTTATTAAAAGTGAATCGAGTAAATAAGAATAAGTACTTGAAGCTTCTATGTTTACGATTTAAGAGGGGTGGCTTTTAGTTTATATCTATATAGAATCTATTAAGGAAAAGTTTATCCTCCCTAACACATTTGAAATTTTTATCCTTACAATTTAAAAGAAGTGATTTCAATCTATATCTATATCTATAGATTATATTACGTAGAAGTTCTCCAACTATTAAAAGACTTTCTGGTCTAAACTCTTGAATTTTATGGGAAGAAACTTCCCACTACCCCAATACATGTAATGTGATCAATATTTGAAGCAAAACTATCCCTAACCTAATTCTATGAAACTGCCCACTACCCCTTCCCCCGACTCTGTTGGTTTTAAGAATTGCAAATCAGTTCGGGGGTGGGGCTGGTTCAGCATGGCAAGCTTGAGGTCAGATAGGGTTTCTTCTTTTTTTTTTTTTTTGTTTGTGGGGGTAGTTTTATTTTTTATTTTTTGGGTGGAGGAGTTCTAGTTTCGTCAAATCTTAACATGATGGTTGATGTAAATTTTGCCCGTTTTAGGTTTAAGACAACGGTGACTCTTGTAGCGTGGGCATATCCTATGAAAATGTGAGGGATGGACTGTGGGGCAAATTTGTGGGGGGCACGGGGTGTAATGTTAGGATATAACAAATACATCTAAAGATATGAAAATTAGAGTAATCAGAAAATTTTTGGAAAAGCCTTTCAAGGAGGGATGCGTTTTTAAGAACAGGGGTGAGGAGCCAATTTATAATAAAGCATGCGGTGCATGTTGCATGATCCTAATATGTGAAAGGTAATCATGATTGAATTAGAAGTGTCCATGCCATTTTAATAATAGATCGGTGTTTTTGTTTTGCCACCTCATTTTGATGTGGGGTATTAGGACATGAAATACAAAAATAGAGGCCTTGTTGATGGCACAAGGTATTCATGAGACAATGATCAAATTTCCGACCACCGTCACTTTAAAATATTTTTAATATTGTGGAAAACTAATTTTCGACAAATGCCTTAAAGGTTTCAAATATTTCAAAAACTTCAAATTTTTGTTTCATCAGATAAAGTCAAGTAAAGCGAGTAAAATCATCAATGAAATTAACATAGTATTTATGACATGAGTCGGATGAAACAAGGGATTGTCATATATCCAAATGAATTAAATGTAAAGGAGAGCTAACTAAATACAAATACGCTAAAAGGGTAATCAATGGGACTTGCCCAAGCTACAAGTTGACAAATTTTAGTAAAGTGAGAACTAGGTATTAGTTTGCACTGACACAGAACATCTAACATAGGTCTACCTAGGTATCCTAGACGACGATGTCATAAGTCATCGAGTAGTGTGTTTTCCATGAGTCCAACAGAGCGAGGCGAGAAGCTGTAAAGCGATGTGTTTTTATGAACTCGGAGGAGGATCCCCATAACCTAGTCGTTAACGGAGAAGAAATCAGAGTTGAATTTTTAGTTTTATTTTTATTATTATTATTATTTTTTTTATCAACAGAGTCATATTTAATATTACAATTGTTATCTTGACAGACATTTTATAGATAATTGATTGTAAGTTAATTGAGGAACTAATATAACATTATTAAGTTGAAGTTGACGTGTTTTAGTTTTTAACATAGTTGTGCCCACATGCATAACAGGTAATAAAGCCTCTTTCCCAATCAAAACTTGTTTTTGACCATGGTAAGGGAGGAGTGATCGAAGTATACCAGAGTTTGGTGTCATATGGGTGGATGCACCGAGGTCTGGGTACCAACTATAGTTTTGAGAGTCGGTGATGGACACGGCAACAAGAGAGTGTGAGGAATTAGGGAAAGATGCTTAGTCAAAGCGAGGAAGAAATGAGACGGCGCGATGGCACATTTGGTTGCAAATCTGGCAGTGTTAAGGTTCGGGCCCAAAAATGCCACTATTATTAGATGATGCAGTACTTATCGGCCAAGGGTATTACGGGTTGGGGTGGTCGGGCATGAGGTCCCGATTAATGCTGCTGATTTTGTTCCCCCGAGCTGCCCCCTCGATTACTGTGGCAGTTGTTATGACGCCCTTTGTTACGTTTTCCATGTCCTCTGCGACCCACATTAGACCCTTGATAGCTTGTATTTGAAGCAACTAAAGCATGTTGATCACTAAAGGGGCATCCCTGATACCTAGTTTGAGCGCTTTCGTCATTTTGGGGGTCTATTTTCAATTTTTCAAAAGTGGGAGGGGAAGAGGTATTGCAGTGAGTGGCTGATACAGTACAAATGTAAATCAACCGAAAATCATAGCTAATAGTATATAATTGATAGGTTTACTCCATAAATGGAGGATTACAAGAGAAATGGGGGGAGAAATAGAGAAGAACAAGGAGGGAGAGAGAGACTTGAGCTTAATAGCTTTACATCATATTTTTGCATATTCTCTACACTACCACTACTCTCTATTTATACAAGTAGAGGTGGGGGTGAGATGGCAGCCGGGAACATTCTAGAAGGGGGATGAGGTGGCACATTTTGTTGGTGCGTGGGTGGAAGCTGGTTTGTATCAATACCGCCCCCTTGAAAAGGTCCTCGTCCTCGAGGATCAGAAGCAAGGTAGTCGCCTGGGCAGTGGGGACTTTGTGGGATGGTGTCTTTCTGTGTGCCAAATCCCACTTTGGCTCGTATGAACTAAAAAAAAAAAAAAAAACACCCAAAACCATCACCGTTTTCACCATCTTCACCTCCCAAACCCAAACTCAACTCCTTCAGTCACCCATATTCAACCCTACTCATCCACCTTACAGCCGATCAACATCTCCATCGTTATACCCATCGTTGATACCCCCACTCATCTGAACCAAAATCAGAACCCGGATTTTGGTCCCATTAAAAAAAAAAAAAATTTCGAACAGAGATCCAGGTGTCGGAATCACCCTCAACTTCCCCATTGTCTTCAACCCCATCGTCATCAACCTCACTATCATCATCAAACACCACCAACCCATCCAAACCCAACTTGCACATAAGGTGTTTGTAAAAATGCCCTAACCACTTTTTCATTTGTGCCGCCATCCACCAACACCATGGTTGAAGGAGACCAGTTCCAGACGATGGTCGCGTCGTCACTCGAGTGCATCAGGCAGAGGCTCGCCCAAGCTATGGACTCCTTGACGGCTCAACACACCAGAAATCCTCAGCTCAACTCAATCATAGAACTTATGAGGCTTCGCCAAACAAGGGGTGTTGGCGAGTACTTGATCCAGTTTGAGTCCCTAGTGGACAAGTGTTGGTTGACGGAAAGAGATGAGATGAAACTATTCATAGGTGGTTTGAGGGACGAGATAGCGGAAGGCGTCACCACATACATGCCACAAACAGTGCGTGACGCCAAAATTTTGGCCAAGCAAAAGGAATGTAATCTCGCCTATCTAGCGAAGTTAGCTGCAAAGGAGTCTCTTAGTATGGCCCTAATCACGCTGTCGTCAAGCCCTGGGAATGATCGTCCCGCCAACCTTTCTATCCCACAGCTTCCGCCAACTTCCGACACAACCGGGAAGACGCCTGCCCCACTCGTTGTAGATAACGACGTCTCTCCGCCTCAGTCGGCCCTAGACCCGGGTCCGGACCCCATCCCGGATACCGCCATCACCCCAGCTCTTGGCGTCTCCGGGGATGTTGCCATCTCCACCGCCTCTCCTTCGTTGCCAGCTTCAGATCAGGGCCCTAACTCCATTCCGGATACCGCCTCCGCTCCACTTCTTGGCGTCTCAGTGGATGACGCCATTAGCCATTCAGGGAATGTAACGGATGGATATCAGACTGTCTCTACAGCCGCTTTACTTCCCTCCATCTCCGTGACTCCCACCTTGGTTCCACTACTATTCTCAACATTCAGCTCAGAGCTGCCACTAGAGTCAGATCTTCAATAGCCCCACCAGCCAATTTCCGAGTCTGAGGTTGTGGACATCATTTCCTCCTAGCTCCCTCTCGCCCTTCATCTCTTCTGCCGCAAGGAGGAACGTCACCCGGATGACTTCACGAATCTCGTACTACCAAGGTTCCAAAAGTTAGTATTCGACCCGGGAGGAACCTCTACCTTTCAGAGTTGGCTCGTTGTCCATGACCCTTGGGGGCAAGGGTCTTTGGAGGGGAAAGAGTTGATACGAGCCAAAGTGGGATTTGGCGCACAGAAAGACACCATCCCACTAAGTACCCACCGCCGAGGCGACTACCTTGCTTCTGATTCTCGAGGACGAGGATCTTTTCAAGGGGGGGATATTAATACAAACCGGCTTCCACCCACGCAGCAACAAGATGTGCCACCTCACCCCCTCCCCTACTTGTATAAATATAGAGTAGTGATAGTGTGGAGAGTATGCAAAAATATGATGTAGAGCTATTAAGCTCAAGTCTCTCTCTCCCTCCTTGTTCTCTCTATTTCTCCCCCCTTTCCCTTATGTAAAACCTCCATTGTTGGAGCTTATCCTAGTAAATACTATATTTAGCTTGTGATTCCATTTGGTTTGTATCAGTGGCAAAGGCTGCATATTCAATTGGGAGCTCGTAGAGGGCATAGTGGACTAGTTCTTTATTTGAAACGGGTGAGTCTATGGCAGCAAGGTTATCAGCTATGGATTTTAACTAAGAAATGTAGTTTTCCATTGTTTTGTCATCTTTTCTTACATTTATGATTTGAGATCTTAGCTCAAATTACTTGGCTATTGAATGGCCCCGAAATCTTTTGACAAGGGCTTTCCACATGGCTTTTAATGTAGGGTGACGAACAATGTTATAGAGGAGGGGTCGGGAAAGGGTGGCAGCTATACATGACCGAAGGCTTTGGTCAGTTCTAACCCAGTTTATACACTCGGGATTGGGAATAGGAGTCCCATCGGTATGTGTTATATGAGTAGAGGGGTAGGAAAAAGTAACATCACCATAACCCATAAGTTGGTGAGAAATTAATAGCATGTCTCTAAGCAGTATAGATAGCTGTATGTTCTAATTTAATAGTTGTTATTTTGGATATGGTAGAGAAAGGAAGCAAAAGGGGAGTATTTGCGGTGTAGTCCAAATTAGGGTTTATATGTTGTGGGGAGGAGATGGAGCTGCCACCCCGGCCATAGCATTGGGTGGTGACGCCCCCTTGCCAGTAGGCTGGCATAGCCAGAGATCCAGGTATTATGATATTTTAATATATATACAATGAGATACTTTGAGTTTTAAATATTTTATCATTTAGGTACTGTAAAGTTTTAAAATTTTTTTCAATCAAATGTATTTTGTCAAAATTTGATATATTTTCATTGAAAATACTAAAATTAAACAAAATTTTTGATGAATTTTTGCCAAAAATGTAAAAATGACACATGATCGTGGCAAAATTTAGTTAGCTTATGTCAGCATTCGGTGAATACTTTCTCATGGTTCGTCGAATCTCTTATTAAAACATTGGCATGTTTATATATATATATATATATATATATATATACACTAACCATGTATTATATGAACATTTTTTGTAGAAAATTATTCAAACTCTTACAAATATTAATCAAATTATGACATACGGTACCTAGGTGAAAAAATATTTGAACCTCAAGGTATTTTATTATATATATTAAAATGTCAAGGTACTTAAGTGATAATTTTTCAAATCTTAGGGTACCTAAATAATAATTTCCATAAAATATAAGTACAACCCGTGTATTGCATGGGAACAGCTAGTGAACTTTATTAAGAAGTTTCTCCCTCCTCTAAAACACTTGAAACTAAAACTGTTATCCTTACAATTTAAGAGGATTGACTTTCAATGTCTTCACACACATTATTTCCACTTCCTCATTCGCCGGTCATAGTGGACAATGAGGAGAAGGCAATAAACAATAGCTGAAGGCAAAGAGAAGCAAGTGAAAGTTACCTAATTATAATTAAAAGGTATTTATATGTTTAAAAAATTACTAATATATGTTTGCAAAATTACTAAGGTTCTGTTTGGCACATGAAATTAGAATTGAACTGTAGAATTACAATTTTAATTTCAGTTCTGATGAAATTAAAATTCCATTGTTTGGTTTATTAAACGAATTAGAGGTCGAAATTATAATTACTTAATGATTTGAATCTTCAAGGATTTACGGTCAATTGAGTTGGAGTATTTCGAGTTTAAATCAACTGCGACTAGAATTTGGTCAAAGTGGTTCACATTACATTCAAGTTATTTTATCAAAGCGATTTACTTTGAGTTCAAGTTATTCGCGTTTCAAGTCAAACTGGGTTCCGTATCGCATCGGATCATTTGGTGTTCAAGTTATCTCGAATTTTCAGTTAATTGGGTTAGGTATACTCAGGATTTAGGCTTGTTATGATCAGATTAAAGTTCATTTAGGTCATTTAAAGCTCTTGTCATCTTAGTTTTGAAACAAATAAGTTGTATCTTTTCAAATTTTGAGTCATTTTAGGCCGAGTTTGGAATGCGTCGGGTCATTTGGGTGTAGATCGTATTAAGTTTTGGGTCAATTTCGTCGGGTCATTTCCACTTCGGCTTAGCTTGTTTACATCACATTCAAGTCAAGTAGCTTCATTTTTTGGATTTGAGTCATCTCGAGTTTTGGATCAATCGGTTCACTTTGAACTTTAAGCTAAGGTGATTTTGGTCATTTCAAGTTTAAGTCATTCGAGTTGGAAGATTTTGAGGTTCGGGTCAAATTTTAGGTTGTGTCTAAGTCTTTAGATTTTGAGTCATTTTAGATTTGGATTAATCAAGTGGGATTATTTTGAGTTTTAGATGAATAGAGTTATTATCGAATTGCTATTCCCTAGCCTCACCTAAAGGAATCGGAAAGTATAATTTTTAGTCAAAATCCAATTCCATGGAATTGGGTAATGGAATTATAATTCCAATTCCAGTGGGTGAACCAAACAATATAATTGGAATTTAAGGCCCCCCTAATTCCATGCTCAAAACACTGCCTAAATGTTTGTAATTCCTAAAATATAAGGTGGTACAGATATTGAAACTTCAAAAATTGGTAGAAAACCAACTTAAATCTTGTTACACGACAAACACCAATCGAACCACCCATATTACTACTACTATTTATCCTAGGTGCAATTGGCCAAAGCATGGTATTGAAACTAGACATAGGGAAAATAATTCATTCATGCAACTCTACCAATACAAATGACATGGGCTTATGTGGAGCACAAGAAGAGAAAGAGGAATGACAACAAGGCCATCACGTTGACTAAGCTTTCTCAATGTCAACGACGGCCGGGTAATATGTGTAGGAATGATATTTCTAGTCATAAACATTTGAATCAATTGACGCTTGTGTTAGAACAAATCTATGAAATACTTGCAAAATCCTTACAAACAGATAACCGAAAGGTCTTAGGTGTTGAAACTATGTAATCACTTTCTTTAAGGTCTATTTCAGTATACGAAATATCCCCGGGAATGCGACAACAATCAAATATGAAGTGAAGGTGTGTAAAAGGAGTGATTGATAGAGATATAGAGATATTGAAGTTTGAGAAACCTTTACTTGAACACAAGAACACGTAAATTTAATGTTCTTCTCAATTCTTTTCTCTCTTTTCTTTGATACCAATTTAAGTCCGAATCAAAGAGGAATATATATGTATATGTATGGAAGGAGATGTCCCAAAAAACAAACAAAAATGAGCCTCCAAAAACTGGAAAAAGTCACGTGCAAAAACTGTCCAAAACGCTGACCTGTGTGTCGACGCACACTTTGACACACAGGATTACTGTAAGTTTGTGTATCGACACACAATCCCTATGTGTCGACAAGCGCGATTCTTCTTCGTGCGCTTCTGTAATGGACTGTTTGTCGACACACGGGCCATGTGTGTCGACACACAGCTGTTCCTGTGCAGTTCTGTTGGATTATGTGCCGATACACATGGCCCTTGTATCGACACACATCCCTAACGAACTTTAAACACTTAAACAAATATCGGGACAATCTCAAACTCATCTTATACACATATTAAACAACGTTTTGCATATTATTCAACACACATTTTGAAAATACATCAACAGCTTGATGTGCCGGGCATTTTATATGTTTTATAACTCAATCCTATGATTTATCCGCCTATTATATGTGTTGTATGGCATGGTTTGAAATGCGTCGAAGCAAGGACATCTTAAAAAGCAGTGAAGAACAAGCTAAATTGGACTAATTCGAAAACTAGGACGAGAAACCTGAGAGCATGTGAAAAAAAAGAATCCATTAGGTTAAATTCAGTCTTACAATTTGGAACAAATAATTTTTCGCAGGATGTTAATATGTATTTATATATTAATATATGACTTTGCTATGCCTCTTGGCCCAAAATAGCACACGAAAATTCAAAATAGCATGCCTAGTCAACATGCCAAGTGGCAAGCTGCCACGTAAGTAAGGGCATTTTGGTCATTTCACATTATAGAAATTTAAAAAAAGAAAAACTAGTTTTTTCATGCTTGCGGCAACTTTTCACAAAAATATAAAAGAAAAAGTAATTGTCCATATTTTTATATTGTATTACATAGATATTTTTTTATATAAATAATTTATCAAATTTGTAAAAAAGTGTTATCCAAAAAATGTATATTTACTATTATTATTAATGTGTTATATATCAAAGTTTATAAGTTATATGAAAATAAAAGAATTTTTTTGAGCACCACAATAATACAAATAAAATAATTAGACGACTAAAAATACAATTATTTTATGGGATTAATCATTATAGACAATTAATAATGTCATTAATATAACACAATACCATAATTACTGGAAAAACGATGTAAAAAATAAAGATTTTGTTCATGTATAACTATGTAGTACAGGTTAATAAAATGTTATGGTACATTAGTTAAAAGTCGGGGTACATTTAATCAAAATTCGTGATACATTTCTAAAACTAATTCCAAATGTGTCCAAACTAAGTTGGTGTGCGTTTAGGACCATTAGTGATCCTTAATGAAGTTATTATTATAACATAATCCCATAATATAGTGAAAAAAAAAAAGCATAAAAGTTAAAGATTCCTTTATGTATAACTATGCAGTACAAGCGAGTAGAACCTTATGGAACATTAAATTTAATTTTGTGGTACATTAAGTTAAAACTCATGTTATATTTCTAAAACTAACTCCAAATGGATCCAAGATAAGTTGGGGTACATTTACAACCATTATAGACGCTTGATTAAGTTGTTAGTGTAATATAATTTCATAATTAGCGGAAAATTTTTGAAAAATTAAGGAGTCTTTCATGTGTAACTATATAATACAAGCTCGTAGAAACTTGTGGTACATTTACTTTAAAGTCGTGGTACATTCAGTTAAAATTCGTGGTACATTTCTAAAACTAACTCCAATTGGATCCAAGATAAGTTGGGGTACATTTATAACCATTATAGACGCATGATGAAGTCGTTAGTGTAACATAATCTTATAATTAGGGGAGAAATAATGTAAAATTAAAAATTCCTTCATTTATAACTATGTGGTACAAGTTAGTGGAACCTTGTGGTATATTTAGTACGAATTAGTAGTACATTTAGTTAAAACTCATGGTATATTTCTAAAAGTAACACCAAATGGATCCAAGATACATTGCGGTACATTTAGAACCATTATAGACACTTAATGAAGTCATTAGTATAACATAATCCCATAAATAGATGAAAAATGGGATAAACATTAAAGATTTCTTTATGTATAACTATGTCGTACAAGCTCGTAAAATCTTATGGTACATTTTAGTTAAAAGTCTTGGTACATTCTAAAACCAACTCAAAATGGATTCAAACTAAGTTGAGGCAAATTTAGGACCATTATAGATGCTTAATGAAGTCATTAGTGTAATATGACCCATAATTAATGGAAATATTGTGAAAAACTTAAAGGTTTCTTCATATACAACTATATGGTACAAGTTAGGAAGATCTCGTAGTACATTCAGTTAAAAATTGATCTATTTTGTTAAAACTGGTGGTACATATCTTAAACTAACTGAAAAGGGTTCAAACTAAGTTGGGGCATATTTAGGACCATTATATATGCTTTATAAAGCCATTAGTGTAACATAATCTCAAAATAAGTGAAAAATGGCATAAAAATTAAAGATCAGTTCATGTATAACTATGTGATACAAGCTACTAGAACCATTGAGTACATTTAATTAAAAGTTGTGGTACAAGTTAATAGAATCTTGTGATACATTTAGTTAAAATTCGTGGTACATTTTTAAAACTAATTCCAAAGGATGAAACCAAGTTAGGGTACTTTTAGGACCATTAGAGATCTTTAGTGAAGTCATTAGTGTAGCATAATTTCATAATTAGTAGGAAACTCACATCAAAATTAGTGATTTATTCATGTATAATTATGTGGTACAAGTTAGTGGAACATTGTGGTACATTTAATTTAAAATAAAGGTAATTTAGTTAAAACTCATGGTACATTTCAAAAACTAATTCCAAATGAGTCCAAAGTAAGTTGGGGTATCATTAGGACCGTTGGAGATTCTTAACGAAGTCATTACAGTAATATAATCCCATAATTAGTAGATAAATGGCGTAAACAAAAAATATTCCTTCATGTACAATTATGTGGTACAAGGTAATAGAATCTTGTGGTACATTTAGTTAAAGTCATGCTCCATTTAATTAAAACTCATGGTACATTTTTGAAACTAACCCAAAATTGATCCAAAGTAAGTTGGGGTACATTTAGGACTATTATAGATGCTTAATGAAGTTAGTAGTGTAACATAATCTCACAGTTAGAGAAAAAATGGCGTAAAAATTAAAGATCTCTTCATGTACAACTACGTGGTTCAAGCTGGTAGGATCTTGTAGTAAATGTAAACTAGTGGTACATTTTTTAAACTAGCACGAAATGGGTCCAAACTAAATTGAGATGCAATTAAGAGAATTATAGACATTTAATAAAGTCATTAGTGTAATATAATCTCATAATTAGTAGAGAAATGGCATAAAAAGTAAAGATTTATTTATGTATAACTATGTTGTACAACCTATTAAAATCTTGTGGTACATTTTGTTCAAATTTATGATAAATTTAGTAAAAACTCGTGGTATATTTCTAAAGCTAACATCAAATGCGTCCAAAATATGTTGGGATAAATTTTGGACCATTATAGACGCTTAATGAAGTCATTAGTGTAACATAACCCTATAATTAGTGAAAAAAGGATGCAAAAATTAAAGATTTTTCATATAACTATGTTGTACATGCCAGTAGAACCTTGTGGTACATTTAATTTAAATTTGTGGTACATTTAGTTAAAACTCATGGCATATTTCTAAAACTAACTCCAAATGGATCCAAGATAATTTAGGGTACATTTAGAACCATTATAAACGCTTGATAAAGTCATTAGTATAACATAATCTCATAATTAGTGGAGAAATAACGCAAACTTAAAAATTCCTTCATTTACAACTACGTGGTACAAGCTAGTAGAACCTTGTGGTGCATTTAGTATGAAGTCGCAGCACGTTTAGTTAAAACTCGTGGTTTATTTCTAAAACTAACTCCAAAATGGATCCAAGATAAGTTGGGGTGCATTTAGAACCATTATAGACGCATAAAGAAGTCATTAGTATAATATAATCCCAAATAGATGGAAAATGGCGTAAACATTGAAGATTTCTTCGTGTATAATTATGTGGTACAAGCTTGGATCTTGTGGTACATCCTAGTTAAAAATCTTTGTACATTTCTAAAACTAACTTGAAATGGATTCAAACTAAGTTGAGGCAAATTTAGGACTATTATAGACTCTCAATGAAGTCATTAGTGTAATATCACCCATAATTAGATGAAATATTGAGTAAAAACTAAAGGTTTCTTCATGTATAACTATGTGGTACAAGCGAGAAGGATTTCATAGTACATTTAGTTATTTAGTTAAAAATTGTGATCTATTTTGTTAAAACTAGGGGTACATTTCTTAAACTAACTTGAAATAAGTTCAAACTAAGTTGCGATACATTTAGGACCATTATAGATGCTTTATGAAGTCATTAGTGTAACGTAATCTCATAATTATTGGAAAATTAGTGTAAAAGTTAAAGATTTATTCATGTATAACTATGTGATACAAGCTACTAGAACCTTGGGGTACATTTAGTTAAAAGTTGTGGTACAAGTTAGTAGAACCTTGTGGTATATTTAGTTAAAATTTATGGTACATTTTTAAAAATGAATCCAAATTGGTCAAACTAAGTTAGGGCATCTTTAAGACCATTAGAGATCTTTAGTGAAGTCATTAGTGTAACATAATTTCATGATTAGTGGGAAACTCACATCAAAATTAATGATTAATTCATGTATAACTATATCGTACAAGTTAATGGAACATTGTGGTACATTTAATTTAAAATAAAGTTAATTTAGTTAAAACTCGTGGTACATTCCAAAACTAATTCCAAATGGGACCAAAGTAAGTTGGGGTACCTTTACGACAATTGGAGATTTTTAATGAAGTCATTAGTGTAATATAATCCCTTAATTAGTGGATAAATGGCTTCAACATAAAAGACTCTTTTGTATATAATTACGTGGTACAAGGTAGTAGAATCTTATGGTATATTTAGTTAAAGTCGTGTTCCATTTAATTAAAACTCATGTTACATTTTTAAAACTAATTCAAAATTGATCCAAAATAGGTTGGGGTACATTTAGGACCATTATAGATGCTTAATGAAGTTAATATTGTAACATAATCACATAGTTAGAGGAAAAATGGTGTAAAAATTAAAGATTTCCTCATGTACAATGATGTGGTCTAAGCACGTAGGATCTTGTGGTGCATGTAAACTTCTGGTATATTTTTGAAACTAACTCGAAATAGGTCCAAACTAAATTGAGGTACATTTAGGAGAATTATAGACATTTAATGGTCATTAGTGTAACATAATCCCATGCTTAGTAGAAAAATGGTATAAAAAGTAAAGATTTATTCATGTATGACTATGTTGTATAACCTGGTAGAATCTTGTGGTACAATTTGTTCAAATTTGTGATATATTTTGTTAAAACCATGGTACATTTCTAAAACTAACATCAAATGGGTACAAAATATGTTGGGATAAATTTTGGACCATTATATATGCTTAATGAAGTCATTAGTGCAACATAAACCTATAATTAGTGAAAAATTAGACAAAAATTAAAGATTTTTTTGTATATAACTATGTGGTACAAGCTAGTAGAATCTTGTGGTACATTTGGTTAAAGGTAGTGATATATTTATTTAAAACACTTGGTACATTATTTATAAAATCACCTTCAAATGGATCCAAACTTCGTTCGGAACATTTAGGACCATTAGAGATCCTTCATGATATCACTAGTGTATCATTATCCCCTAATTAGTAAAAAAATTGCATAAAAGTTAAAGGTTCTTTCATTTATAACTATATGGTATAAGTTAGTAAAACCTTGTGGTTCGTTTAGTTAAAAGTAATGGTACATTTAGTCAAAGCTTGTGGTACAATTTTACAAAAATTTTATTTAGCTGCAAATTAAAGTGTGGTGGAAATATGACCAAATGATTATCATTATTGTACCATAATCCGATATGTGAAATAATGCGTATAAATGAAAGATTCCTTTTTGTATAACCTTAGGGTATGAACTAGTTGAATGATGTGGTATGAAGTTAAAACTTGTGGTACATTTAGTTAAAATTTGTGGTACAATTCTAAAATAATCTTCATTTAGCTCCAAACTAAAAGTGTGGTAAAGTTAGAACACTTAAGGACACACAGGAATGTCATTAGTAACCATGATCCAATAATTTTTAAAAAATTGTGTCCAAATTAAATATTGATTCATGTCTAACCTTATGTTACAAGTTAGTTGAATGGTGCAGTATATTTAGTTAAAACGTATGGAAATTTTGTTAAAACTTATGCTACACTTCTAAAACTATGTTAATTTTGCTCCAAAGTAAAGTTTGGTTCAATTTGGACCCTTAGAGATACATAGGAATATCACTAATGTATCATAATCTCATGACATAAAATGGCGACCAAATGAATAATTACTTTGTAAATAACCTTGTGGTAAAAACTACTTAAATGGCAGGGTCATTCAGTTAAAAATCGTGATACACTAATGATGACGTTCCTAAGTCTCTCTCATTCTCTAAAGGTCCTAATTGTACCACACTTTTGTTTGGAGCTAAACAAAGATCATTTTAGAATTGGACAACAAGTTTCAACTGAATGTACCACACCATTCAACTAATTTGTTCCACAAGGTTATATATAAAGGAATCTTTCATTTGGACGCTATCTTTTCGCGTATTATGGGATTATGTTACATTAATGACGTGTACAAGTGTCCCTAATGGTCCTAATTGCACCTCACTTTAGTTTGGAGCTAAATGAAGATCATTTGAATTGTACCCCACGTTTTAACTAAAAATACCACTGCTTTTGGCTAAATGTACAACAATGATCTACGAATTTGTACTACATATTTATACAAGAAGAAGTCATTAAATTCTATGCCATTTTTCACCAATTATGGGTTTAAGTTACATTAACGACTACATTTACCGTCTATAATGGCCCTAAATATACCCTAACTTAGTTTGGACCCATTTGGAGTTAGTTTTAGAAATTTACCACAAGTTTTTACTAAATGTACTTCTACTTTAAACAATGTACGATAAAGTTCCACTAGCTTATACCATATAGTTATATATGAAGGACCCTTTAATTTTGATACCATTTTTCCATTAAGTATGAGATTATATTACACTAATAACTTCATTAAAAATCTCTAATGGTCCTAAAGATACCGAAATTACTTTGGACCTCTCAGGAATTAGTTTTAGAAATATACCACGAGTTTTAACAAAATGTAACTCTACTTTAAACTAAATTTCCACATAGTTGTACATGGAGAAATCATTAATTTTGTTTCCATTTTTCACTAATTGTAGGATTATTTTACATTAATAACTTCATTGAGGATCTTGAATAGTCTTTACAGTACTCTTAACTTAGTTTGGTCCCTTTGGAATTAGTTTCAGAAGTGTACCAGGATTTTTAACTAAATGTACCATAAGATTCTATTAGCTTGTACCACATAGTTATACATGAAGAATTCAATTAGTTCTACTCCATTGTTTCACTAATTATGGAATTTTGTTACACTAATAACTTCGTAAAACATTTATAATGGTCCTAAATGTACCCCAACTTAGTTTGGACCCATTTCTAGTGCTTATCATACTAGTTCGGTACTTACTCACGCGGTGATCCAACGTCAGGGATCTAGCATGGCCGACCCAATATGGGCAAACCAAAATGAGCGAATGACATATGCATTCCAACTAAACTACACTCGAATATTTCAAACCCATTTAGGCGGACCTATTTATAATATGGGGGTATGTTGTTAAGCGAGTAATGTATACAGATCTGCTAGTTATAAAAGAATAGAAGGTTATACTTATTTTGGGTTACGTACTTAGTATATGCTCACCCGGTACCTAATGCCATGTAAGCTGCACTCGATTATTTAAAACCTATTTGGGGTGACAAATGCACTCGATCCAGAGGTACTCACTCACCCAGTGCTCACAGCCCCAATGCCACGAGTAGAATAAGCAGGTAATTAATATATAAAAATAAGATAACAATAAGATAGATTTAAATTACAAAACCGGACCTTGAAAACACCGTATAAGCCCATTACCCTGTAGGTTGCCACGTGTCACGTGAACACATGGCGACCATGGAGAAGTCCACCCCAATTTCAAAATGGGGTAGATGTGTATACCATGGGGGATGGATGAGGATAAAAGGAGGAGAAAGGATGAGAATAAAGGAGGCATCTAATGAAGGCTCACACGCCTCCTTCCTACCCTCTCTTGCTGTTGATCATCTTTCCAGAGTAATAATCGTTTAGGTCTCCTACTCTTCTTATACTAAGTATTTTATATCTATTATATCTGTTTACTACCCGTCTTTATTATTACTCGATATTAATTCTGACTTGAGTGTCGAAGGGGTCTGTGTGTTACCCCGCGATCCCCTCCTAACTATTTGTTTGAATCTTGTAGGAAATACCAAGTCGAGCGTGCAGCTAGAGCTTAAATTCAGCTAATCCTTACGAGCTCCACCTCATAAACAACTCCACAATGATGTATAAGCACACTGACCAAATCTATCGTAAACATTTTGGCACTATCTGTGGGAAGGATCAAAAGCTCACGCCTAGCCTAATGTTTCCTGCAAGACTCAAGCAATTTTAGTAGCAAGTAAGTTAATTTTTACATTTTCTTTTGTCTCTTTGGTATTCTTTATGACAATAATGAGCCTACCTAAGCAAAATTGATAAATGAGGCTTGTTTGAATAAAGTGAAGTATTGTTATATCCTCTATACCTCTTTTTTATCTTTCTTTGATCAAAATCCCAAAAAAATAAGTATTCAAACCTATAACTCTTCAAGAGCTTTGTTTTGATATATAACTCGATTTGTAACTCCTCATGGATTGAAAGTCACGCCTGTTTTATGTTGTATGGTAAGTTACATAAAATATACGAGCGTGGCATGACCACTTCGTTTTTCATATGCTTTATTCGATCAAAAACTCCAAATATCAGCATAGAAACTTAGAAATCATTAAGAGCTTCATTTTGGTATATAATTTGATCCGTAACTCTTCATGGATTAAAAGTTATGCCCGTTTTAATTTGTACTGTAAGTTACACGACATATACACGCGTGACATGCCCACTTTATTTTTCAAATGCTTTCTTCGATCAAAAACACCAAAAATCAACATAAGTACCTATAAATCTTCAAGAGCTCCATTTTGATGTATAATTCGGTCCATAACTCTTCGCATATTGAAAGTTATGCATGTTTTAAGTTGTAAGATAAACTATGTAACCCACTTGCATCTTGCACACCTAGATTTTTCATATTCTTTCTTGTATGAAAAGTTCAAAAAATTGCCATAAGTACCTATAACTCTTCAAGAGCTCCAATTCAATCCATAACTCTTTGCGGATTGAACTGCATTTGGCACGTCCATATCACTTTTCATATACGTTCTTCCATAAAAAGTTCAAATCATTTTCAAGGGTGCCTAGAACTCTTCAAGAGCTCTATTTTAATAAATAATTCAATCTGTAACTCTTCACAAATTGAAAGTTATGCCCATTTTAAATTACAAGGTAAGTTATATAACCTACTTGCCTCTAGTCCGCCCATTTCATTTTTAATATACTTTCCTTGATCAAAAGTTCCAAAAGTTTCCATAAGTAGCTAGAACTCTTCAGGAGCTTCATTTTGGTATATAATTCGATCCGTAACTCTTAACGGATCGAAAGGTATGCCCATTTTAACTTACAAGGTAAGTTACCTAACCAAAATGCGCGATGCCTGCTCACTTCAATTTTTGTATGGTTTTTTTGATCCAAAAGTTCAAGAAATTATTCTAGTTATATAGAAATCTTCAAGAGTTTCGTTTTGGTAGGTTATTTGACTTGTAGCTCCTTGAGGGTTAAGAATTATATTTGTTTAAATCTCAGGATCAAGATATATAAGCCACCAATCACTATCATGTCAGAGACACTCTCACCACGTCCTTGTTATCCTTTCTTTAAAATATGAGAAATTATAATATTTGTATAGCGATCTTCAAGAGCTTCATTTTGATATATGACTCGGTCTATAGCTCCTTACTAATAAAAAGTTATGTTCGTTTAAAGGTACATAATACTTTAAATATTTTAAGAAAAAACAAAACGAAAAAGAAATGGTGTTGACCACCATGTAAAGCTTTGACTGTCATTTTCCTTCCTTTGCCTCAACCACCACCCACCACACCATTTTCCACAACTCCACTACAACCACCAGCACCAGTACCAGTACCACCGTGACTCTCCCCAAAATCTTGCACGCCCAAAGCCCTAGCTCACTCAAACCTAGCTCGTCCGAAGCCCTGGCTCGGCCGAAGTCCTTGTTTGCTCCAATCTGGCTCACCTGAACCTTGCTCGCCCGAAGCCCTTGCTCACCCACACCTGGATCGCCCTTACTCGTGGTTTGGTATATGCAGTGTTTCGGTATAGCAGTGTTGCCGCCAGCATCCCATACCAAGCACCACCATCGGTGGTTCTCTCTCTCCTACATTGAACCCTAACTAGGTTAATTTTTGTTACAGTTTTAGTTTAATTAAACCCTAAATGGGTCAATTTTTACTTCAATCTTAGTTTAATTTAACCCTAAAACGGTGGGTTTCATTACAATCTTAATTTAATTCAACCTAAATGGGTCAATTTTTATCATAATATCAGTTTATTTCAACCTTGATTAGACAAATTTTTGTAACAATCTCTATTTAATTTAACTCTTATTCGGTCAATTTTCATCACTATCTCCATTTTATTCAACCCTAAACAGGTTAATTTTCGTCACAATTCTAGTTTAATTCAACTCTGATTGAACCAATAAGAAGTTTTTTTGTATTTTATCATCTAGTTTTTATACTATCTAGCTCTTAACCCCTGCCCCCCTTTATTTTTGTGCTTTTAACCACCTAAGAAAATTTTTTGGCTGCAAATGGCCACCTATGTGTTCATCTCTGATTTTAGTATTCTTTATAGATAACCACCTGTATTTTATGATATATACCTTTTAACTACCTATATTTTATAATATATTGCTTTTGACCACATGTAATTTTTTTTTGTCATTTAACTAAAAGCTTTTAACCAAATTCTATAGAAATATTGTTGGGAATCTGTATGTCGACACAAAGAATATGTGTGTCGAAACACAATTTTATAGAACCCATAACCTGCGTCTGTGTGTCGACATTAGGGGTGGCAAACGTGACGTGTTTTGCCATGTTCGTGTCATGTTGTACAAGGTGTCCTAGAAATGGCATCAACCTGAACCCGACCCGTTTATTATGCAAGTTAGGAACTCGCAACCTTGACCCAACCCAATTATTAAACGGGTAACCTGTGAGTTATCCATTTAAATTATATTATTATTTTTCATTACATACTAGTTTATCAACTTATAAACATGTAAATAATACAGTTAATGGTTTATACTAGTAGTAAATATATTACATATTTGTAATTTTTAGAGTAAACTATCGAATTAACATTAATAAACATAGTTTTAATTATCATATGTGGATAGACTATTAAAAATTTATACATAACAACAGTAGTATACCACTCAAATACCTAACATGTCTATATAAACATGTCAATTGTGTTGAAAACAGGTTAAATGGGTCAAACCCAAATATCTAAATGAGTTAAATGGGTCAACCCAAATTCAAACTGGCTTCAAAAGCCCCGTCCTAACCCGCTACCTTCGTGATGTGTTCGTGTCATATTATTGTGTCATGTCAAATTTTTTTCAGGTCTAATCTACGTACATGGTGCAGACACAGATGAAGAGATTTGAGGGTTTTGGATGAGAGAGGGAGAAAGAGAGAAATGTCAAATGTGTTTGACCTATTTACAAAAATTGAGATTTGTTTAAAAAATAATTTTTATTCAAAAAGAAGTTTAAGATGGTTAAAAGTTATATATTATAAAATACAGGTAATTATTTGCAAACAACACTAAAATTGGGAATAAACGTGGAATATTTTAAAATTAGATAGAATATTCTATTTTTTTTAACGGAATATTCCATCAGTGGTCATTTGCAACAAAAAATTTTTTTTAGGTGGTTAAAAGCCAAAAAAAAAATAATGCAGGCATTTAAAAGCTAGATGGTACAAAACCTAGATGGTAAAATGCAAAAAAAACCCTTGTTATAATGCTAATTTTTGTCAACTCTAATTTAACTAGTTCTCATCGCAATCCTAAGTTTAATTCAACCCTCAAGGGATTGATTTTTGTTAACTCTGATTGAACCAATATTTGTTGTAATCTTAATTTTCTTCAACTCTAATTGAACCGATATTCGGTACAATCTTAATTTTTGTCAACTCTACTTGAACCAACATTTGTTACAATCTTAATTTTTGTCAATTCTTATTGAAAAAATTTATATTGTAATCCTAGTTTAACTCAACCTTAAATGATTCAATTTTCATTACAATCTCAATTCCATTCAACCGTAAGCGGTTAATTTCTGTCACAATTTTAGTTTGATTCAGCTCTGACGGGGTCAATTTTCATAATAATCTCAACCTAACAAAATCCTAGTTGTGTCAATTTTTGTTATAATCTTCGTTTAGTTCAACCCTTGTTGTGATAATTTTCGTCACAATTTCAATTTAATTCAACTCTAAGGGGTCATTTTAAATTATAATTTTTGTTTAATTCAACCCTAAATGATTAATTATCGGCACAATCTGTTATGATTCAAGATATATCTTGAATCATAATCTAGGGATAAAAGAGTATGAGATGAGAAAGAAGTGAAAGAGATGAAGAATTAAGAGAGAAGTTAGGGTTGAGAGAAGGAGAGATCAATTTCTATTCAATACAATGCATCTAGAAAAAAAGCTTAACCACCTTATTACCTAACAATCAAAATTTGGCACCAAAACCAATGATTATACCCTTATGGTTATTAATCTAGCCAAACACGGTATTCTAATGTTGTTTTACACTTTAACTCAACTAGAGTCATAATAATGCTTCCCCCTTAAAAGCATTCTTGTCTCAAGAGTGGAGAAGAGGAAATTGACTTTGTAAGAACTTCAACTCTTTCCAAGTTGAATCTTCTTCAGCTAAGTTGCTCCACTGCACCAAAACTTCTTCAATCGGCCTCCCTAAATGCTGAATCACCCAAGAGTCTAATATTGCAGCAGGTACCTGTAAAAGAGCTCCACTAGAACCAATTTTCGGGGATTAGAAGAATAAGACTTCCCTTTTTCCACATGTTTCTTCAAAAGGGAAACATGAAACACTGGATGAACATATGCGCTTTTTTTTTTTTGGTAAGTCAACGAAATATATAGATGAAAAGAAAAATAGTACAAGCTACAAGGGGCATACCCCAGGACACGGCCGAAGCCTACAAATATGAAACAACGTCAAAAGAGCCAAACAAAGTCCAAACAAAAAACAACCAAAGAATAACAAAGGGAATAAAGAAGAAACTAAGTCTCAAGATCCCAGTGCCGAAGCAAGGAGGTGTGACAATGAGCTCCTCTGAACGAAGAAGCAGCAAGCAAGCGGCTCATGACCAAACCCGCAATCTCCTCTCGAACGGCTGCAATTGGTCTGGACTGAGAACGCTGGACCCGAAGGTTGCGCTTGTACCAGACTATGCACAGTCGCAGAGAGGCAGAGTCGGGCAATGGTACTGCCAATCTCTCGGCCCTTGAGATGTTGAGGAGCCCAAGTGACAAGATTGTCCCAAGGAAGGGTAGGCCAAGCGATAGATGTACTCGGAGTGACAGAGCTCCAGACCGAGGCGAAAAAGGAACAGGCGAAGAAGAGGTGCTCATGAGTCTTGTCAGCAGAACCGTAAAGGACAAAAACACTATGAACCTCCAGTGCTCCGAAACGCCGAAGTCAGTCCTGGGTCAAAAGTCGCTGCCGAGAGGCGAGCCAGAGAATGGAGTGCCTCGGTATATGCATCTGAAACCACAGAAGGTGATGAATGGTATCCTCCTCTCTCCTACTCCGAACCATCTCTTAAGCGGACTTGGTGGTGAAGTTCCCCGAGGGGTCACCCAACCACCGGATGGAGTCCGCTACACCAGCCCGGGGGCTAAATTCAATCCTGTCCCAGATGGGCCGGAGCTCCAAACAACCCTGTGGAAATCTCCACTGACCACCCTCAATAATGGATGAGACCCGAGAATCCCAATGAAGTCCAGAGGAGGTGCGCAGTCGAGTAGGGAAGCGCTGCGAAAGACGACCACATGGCAGCCAGTAATCAGTCCAAAGGACAGTGTCAAGGCCATCACTAATGACATGGTAGATTGCACCAGAGCAGAGACGGAGGACCGAAAGAATCTGACGCCAGCACCAAGAAGCAGAACTCGTCACCCGAATGGTCCAGAAGCTCTGTCCTCGAAGCCGGTTCAGATGAACCCAACGCGGCCATAACGAGGAAGGGTCAGAGAGGAGGAACCAGATATGCTTCATAATCGAAGCCTGGTTCCACTCAGCAAGGCAACGGAGCCCAAGACCACCCTCCCGCCGAGGGTTACACAGATGCCTCCGAGCAACCTTCGGCCCTCCTGGGGCCAAAGAAGATCCTCTTCAAAGGAACGTCGAAAGAGTTGACTCGATCTTCTTGATCATCGTCTTCGGAAGCATGAAGACCGATGGCCAGTAGACCTGAGTGGCGAAAAGAACAGATCGGATAAGCTGCAGGCGACCAGCATACTGACCAGTTCTTGCGATTTTTTTTTTTTTTTTGCTATTTTTGTTTGTTTTATTATTTTTCTTCATTAGTTCATGTATTTTGATGTTTGTAATATTTAATATTAGTTTAACATGAACTACTTTTGTTAATCTAAGGCTACGATGTAGCCTAAGTTGTAAAATACACTAATTTCTAATTCAAGGTATTCAATGTTTAAGTTATTGCGATGTTGAAGAGTTTATCATTGTTCTTCATGAGTTTTAAATGCTTGATCACCATTTACGGCCTATAATGATTCATAATGAGACTGAAAGGAGATTTATGATGGGTGCTGAGGTGATAAGTACCACAAATTGGGCGAATGCTCGAGAGAGATTAACGCGATTTGTGTGGTTTTTAAAAGAAAATCATAGAGCTTTTATAACTCGTTTCTTATTTAAATTCATGCATGAAAGTGATGGGTTAATATGTTAAAGAGTACGCTAAATGTTGCTCGAGAGGGAATGTTTAGTAAATTAGGATTTTCAACCATCAACACAGTAACAACTTGAAAATCGAGACTAGAAAAGGCGTATTGATGCAACTGAGGTGAAATAGGATGCCTGAGACTTTATTAACTAAAAAAAAAAAAAAACTTAAATTGGCTCCTACTAGTCTAGTTATAACTTTTTATTTTTATTTATTTTATCTTATTTCATTTCATATCAAAATCCCCAATTTTTAGATTTTTTAAATAGTATTAAAGATATTAATTTCAGTACTCACTCAGCAATCCTCGTGGGAATGATACTCTACTCGCTATGTATTCTTTGAAGCGACTAGTACACTTGCTAGTAAAAAAAAAAAAAGCATCATCTGCACTTTTGGTATGTTTTTAAAAGGATCCTCCCTGAGTTGTTCAATTTTGGGAATCCCGGATTTTTAGGATCTGAATCCCAAATCAAAGCCTTTCCTTTTTTTGTGTTTATTTCGAAAATTTTTGAATTCTGGCCGATGTTGGGTGCTTGTTGATACAAACCCGATATTAGACCCGATTACTAAGCCGGTCAATAAAGGGTATTAGAAATATTATATTAATATATAATATTAAATAGGGTAAATAGAGTATTAATTAGTTGATGTTATCATTAATTAATTAAGCTCTAATTATAATAACTAAGGTAGCTTAGGTTATAGTATAAATAAGGGGTCATTGGTATTGGGGGTTAGTATGTTAAGTATTGTGTAATGTGTTTTTTCTCTTTTCCCCTAAAGCTTCTTCCATGTCTCTCCCCCCTTCTCTATGTCTTCTCTCTTTCAAAATCCTAATTTCTATGTCTTTTTTCCCTTTTTACTTGTAATCCTCCATTATTGGAGCTTATCTATCAATATATAATGCTTTTACTTGAGATTCCAATTAATTTGAGCTAGATTTATATTTGGTTTGCATCAATAGTATCAGAGCTAGACGGTTCTCGGCCCTGATCACCATCTCCATCATTGATTTTTGGAGCTGTTCATCATCTTCCTTGCGGTCATCTCCACAATCGCGGCACCAGGTCATCGTCATCTTCATCACTGCCTCTGATTTGTGAGGTATCACCCTATTTTTCATTATCCCTATCTCCATTTTTACTACCACCATTATCATCTCTTTCCCCATTTTCGTTTAATATAAAAAAAAAAAAACAGAGAAAAACCCCAAAATTCTCAAGCCCATTTGCTTCGTCCAGTAACCCCAAAACCATTCCCACCTTCACCCTCAACACAAAACACTACCAGCCACCCAAAATCCCAACCCGCACATAAGGTGTTTGATAAAATGCCTTAACCAATTCTCCACCCCTTACCACCCAATCCATCTCTACCACGGCTGAAGGGAACCCATTCACGAAGCTCATGCACCTCCGCCAAATAGGAAGTGTTAGCGAGTACTTGAGTCGATTTGAGTTTTTGGCCAACGAGTGTGGGTTGACAGAAGAGCAAAAGGTTAAATTGATGGTGGGCAGCCTGCGGGAAAATATAGCTGAACGTGTTCTCTGGTTTAGGCCGCAAACCTTGCATGACACCAAGTTATTGGCCCGATTGGAAGAGGGCAACCGCGCCTACCTGGAGAAGTTAGCAGGCAGAGAACCTCTCAGTGTATTGCCAATCATAGCCACACCAAGTCACGTGAGACAGCCTCCCGCCAACTGTCTACCCGAGCATCACCCGCCAACTGATAGCCCACCCACGGAGCAGCCTAGTGAGACGCCAGCTCCAATGGATGAAGAAGACGGCTCTCCTCATCAGCCGGCCTCAGATCCGGACCTTGACCCCATCCCGGACACCGCTATTACCTCTCATCTTGGCGTTCCCATGGATGTCACCACCCCATTCATTGTTGCTACCGAGGCTGCCGCCATCTCCACTGCAGCAACACCTCCCGCCATCTTCACCACTCCAGTCTCGGTTCCGCCTCTCCTGCTCTCAGCCGATGCAGAGCCGCCAAACAGGACTAACGCACCGGTGCTTCCACAACAATTCGCGGAGTTCGAGGATGTTGCCACCATTTCCGCCATGCTCCCATTCTCTCGCCTATTCAAGGAATGCATCAACTTCGAGGCTCACGTCATGCTTGGATTCCAGAAGTTAGTATTTGACCCCGGAGGGTTACTAGTTTAGGTATCAATGCCGTGACCCTTGAGGACAAGGGTTTCAAAAGGGGAAGGTATTGATACAAACCTGATATTAGACCCGATTACTAAGCTGGTCAATAGAGGGTATTAGAAATATTATATAAATATATAATATTAAATAGGGTAAATAGAGTATTAATTAGTTGATGTTATCATTAATTAATTAAGCTCTAATTATAATAACTAAGGCAGCTCAGGTTATAGTATAAATAAGGGGTCATTGGTATTGGGGGTTAGTATGTTGAGTATTGTGTAATGTGTTTTCTCTCTCTTCCCCTAAAGCTTCTTCCATGTCTCTCCCACTTTCTCAATGTCTTCTCCCTTTCTAAATCCTAATTTCTATGTCTTTTTTCCTTTTTTACTTGTAATCCTCCATTATTGGAGCTTATTTATCAATGTATAATGCTTTTACTTGAGATTACAATTAATTTGAGCTAGATTTATATTTGGTTTGCATCAGTTGTTAATTTATTTAGGTGTCTATTGTGGCGATTTTTGGCGAAGTTCAAAATATTCAAAATTTTTTGCTCGCTTTGCCTTGGTTGGTGGTGCATACTTTATTAGGTAAAGGTGGGGTTGTTTCTACTCCGGGATTAGGTGAAGTATAGGTGGTTTCTGCTGAGTTCATCTTAGCGCAAAATGATGAATCAGACATGACAAATTTATAGCATAGAAGGTCAGGCTACATTTCGAGGGAGGTTTGGTAGAGTTGAGTAAATAGAGGTTGTTAGTTCCTAATAGTGTGTACAAGCATGATTTTAGTGGTCACTACGCTTTCGAAAGCATCATACAATTGCATTCTCTACTAGGGTGCGTACTTCTACAAGTTCTGTTAATTATATCTACTCTGATTTGTGGGGGCCCTCTAGGATACCAACAAGAGGTGGAGCTTGTATGTTGTTGAAGGCTTTTCAAGAAAAAGTTTGGGTTTATCTTTTGAGAATCAAAGATGATTGTTTTGAAACCTTTGTTAGATGTAAAAATATGGTTGAAAACCAAAGTGGTAGAAAGATAAAGATCCTGATAGAAATATAGGACTTGAGTTTGTAAATACTATGTTTGGTGCTTTCGGTGACAAAGATTGAATTAAGAGACACCACACAGTTCGAAAAACACCCCCACAAATTGGTGTAGCTAAAAGAATGAACCAAACACTTCTTGATAAATCTAGATGCTTGTTGTTTTCATTTGGTTTGAATAAGCAATTTTGGAGTGAGGATATTAACCTACATACTTAATAAAATGATCACCTTCTACTACTATTAATTGAAAAAACTAGAACATATGTGGTATGGAAATCCCACTAACCATGTTCATTTGCGAGTGTTTGGTTGTTTTGCCTTTGCTCACCAATTTGATAGTAAATTGGAACCTAGAGCAGTCAAGGATATTTTCCTTGGCTACCTAACTATTGTTAAGGGTTGTAGAATTGGCTTTAAATATGGGAGTAGAACCGTAACTATTATAAGTAGGGATGTAAGATTTAATGAAAATGAGGGATGTAACATTTAATGAAAATGAGATGCCCTATCCAAAACAGGATTCAACTAATTGCTCTAAAACAAAATTGATAGGAGAGTTTACACCCAAAATCAGGCTAATTAGAACCTAGATGCTAATGGTATAGAATATGCGTTTAACACAACCCTTGAGTATGTTGAGTTTGAACCAATTACCTATAGGGAAGCTTCGGACAGTGAGCATTCAACTGAGTGTCTGAATGCTATGGCTTCAGAGATTCGATATGCTTCTGGAACAACTGGATGTAACTACCACCTTTCTTCATGGTGAGCTTAAGGAAGAAATCCTCATGGCTTAACCTGAGGGGTTTATTGAACGAGGTATGGAGTACCATGTCTGTTTGCATAAGAAGTCCTTGTGTGGACTCAAACATTGACCTAGACTACGGTACATGTGCTTTGACAACTTCATGGTGAAAAATGGATTTAACAGGTCGGTGCATGATACCTGTTCTTATTTTAAGAATGTTGATGGTAACAATGCCATATATCTATTTATCTATCTAGATGACATGCTTTTTGCTGGTGAGTCTAAAGTTGAGATTATCCATTTGAAACAGAAAGTGAAGTAACTCATTTGATTTGAAAGACATAAGAGAGGCTAAAAGGATTTTACGCATGGGAAATGTGGAAACCAAAGTATTAAAAACAATTGATTTATCACAAGAGAGATATGTAATTGAAGTCCTAAAAAGCTTCAATTTGTATGATTGCAAAGTTATGAAACTTCCCATGCCCTCCCATTACGGACATTCCATAAGTCAATGCCCTTAAATAGACAGTGCTGACCATATGAGTGTTCTTTCAAGATTCATGGGTAATCTTAAGGTGACACATTGGGATGGGGTGAATTGACTTATTACTACATTAGGGGAACCACAGGTTTAGGTTGAACTTTTGGTAGGGACCAAAAATGCTAGAAACTCACTGTGCATACAGACTCTAACTTTGGTTCGAATTTAGATAAGAGAACATCAACCACAATGTATAATTTCACCTTGACTGGTGGAGCCACAAGCTGGATATCTAAACTTTCCATGAAAGCTCTGTGAATCACTGAAGCTGAATTTCTGGCCCTCACAGATGCTATAAAGGAAGAAATTTAGTTAAAGGGTATCCTATTAAAAATAAGCCTAAGTTTAGATCGACCTATCATCTACTCAAATAGCCAATCGGCTTTGACATTTAGTAAGAACCCTATATACCATGATAGGACCAAACATGTAATCGTTAGGAGTAATTTTGTGAGAGACAAGTTAGACACAAATCAGGTTAAATTGGAAAAAAAATTTGCACTGACATATGAGTACAAAGATCATTCCTTTGGAAAATTTGTCAAGTGTGTCAAACTAGTCCAAACAGATTGGAATACGATTCAAATTTGGATCCCGATTTGTTTCTTATTATTTGAGTTAGTTTAGTGGTTAGTATTAAAAGTTACAAGGTTGAGATTGTATTGGTTCTTGATAACCTTAAATTAGTATATATTTATCTATATCATTTTAATGCATTTTTAACCATTTTACTTCTAATTTTTATCACTTTTGCTCGTTTTTGCTCGGTTTTGACTATTTCACCTACTTTATTGCAAAAACACCATTTTTGTACTAAATCTTGCTAGTTTTATCAGTAATATCAATAAATAGAAGCAATAAAAATCAAAAATTATAAAATAATAACAAAAATTGTACAAAATTACCGAGAACACCTAACTTACACCATATTTTACAAGTTTTGCATCAATTTTTAGCTAAAATTCAAGCTTTTGTCCTCATTACTCATCTTTTATGCATTTTATAATACAATTAAACATTACTTAAAGCTATTTTAAGCATTCTTTTACATTAAAAACCAGAAAAAATTCAAAAAGTATAAAAAAATTACAAGTTGCAAGCAACTTGCAACCTGCTGCAGCTAGACACTTTGCAGCTCGGTGTTTTTGAATTTTTTCAACTAAATTCACTGATCCAAAGATTAAATAAGTTATTTAACATCTTTTTAACATGTTATTGCAGAATTTGAGTGGAGGATTTCATGAGAAAAATGAAGAAAACCGAGCTGGAAAATGATTGCAGAAACTGGCGGCAGATTCAGTGATTCAAGAACAACTTGCATTTTGGCAATTAAAACTTGATTTTTTTTTAACCAAATTCATTGTAAAAACATCACACAACATCAATATGATGTTTTGGTGTAGAATTTAGGCGGTGGAGTGTAGAAAAAATTCAGAAAAATAGCAAAAAAATCAGATCTGCAGTCTGCCTCAGGATGCACCAATGGGAGCCGATTTTTGAGATTTTTACCCAAATTTTTTATGCCAATCCTACTTGTTTAAATAGGGGAGGTTGCAAGGAGTTGGTTCGTCAATTTTTCAGATCAAAAAACACAAAAAAAGGGCCAAGAACTGGTCGGGTGGTGCAGTCTGCGATCGGTTACTTAGGGTAAATTTTTTTTTTTTTTTTTGGTTGTTTTTGTTAGTTTTATCATTTTTGTTCATTAGTTCATGTATTTTGATGTTTTTAATATTTAATATTAAGTTTAACATGACCTAATTTGGTTAATCTAAGGCTACGATATAGCCTAAGTTGTAAAATACGCTCATTTCTAATTCAAGGTATTCAATTTTTATGTTATTGCGTTGTTGAAGTATTTATCATTGTTCTTAATGAGTTTTAAATACTTGATCACCATTCAAGGCCCGTAATGATTCGTAATGAGACCGACAGGAGATTTATGATGAGTGATGAGGTGATAAGCACAACAAATTGGGCGAATGCTCGAGAGAGATTAACGCGATTTATGTTGTTTTTAAAAGAAAATCATAGAGCTTTTATAACTATTTTCTTATTTAAATTTATGCACGAAAGTGATGGATTAATATGTTAAAGAGTACGCTAAATGTTGCTTGAGAGAGAATGTTTAGTAAATTAGGATTTTCAACCATCAGCACACAGTAACAATTTGAATATCGAGAATAGAAAAGGCGTATTGATGAAACTAAGGTGAAATCGGATGCCTTAGACTTTATTAACTAATAAAAACAAAATTAACTTAAATCGGCTCATATTAGTCTAGTTTTAACTTTTATTTTTATTTTATTTTATTTTACTTTATTTCATGTCAATATCCCTAATTTTTTGATATTTCAAATAGTATTAAAGCTATTAATTTCAGTACTCACTCAGCAATCCTCGTGGGAACGATAATTTACTCACTCTGTATTACTTGAAGCGACTAGTTCACTTGCTAGTAAAAGCATACGCATCAAGTTTTTGGCACTGTTGCCGGAGATTGTCTATAATTGAGTGACATTGATACCACATAGTTTTGATACTAATTTGAAAATGTTAATAATTTGTAAATTTTGTTAAATTTGAAATATAAATTTCTTTTCATTCATTCATTTTATTTGTAATGATAATTCTTAAAAAAAAAAATTATTAAATAAAAAAAAATTCGTATATAAAAAAAAAAAACAATTTTTTTGTTTGTTTTTATAATTTGAAATTGTTGATAGATTGTAAATTTTGCTGAAAATTTGAAAAAATCAATCTTCATTCATTTTTTTATTTTATTTTATTTATTTTAGATTGTTGTATTTTTAAGTTTTCTGATTAATTTTAACTCTATCTTAACTTTTTAATTCATCTAGATAAATTTTTTTTAGCTGAGCTTGTTATCTTTAAATTTTTTAAAACCTTTAGTATTAAACTTTTTCCTTAAAAAAAAAAAAAGTGATGGCTTGCTGCATCTCTATAAGGTCTCAATACCAAGCTTTATCTAAATCATTATCTGCTCAACTTTCGCTAGTTGAAGACAGGCTTGCTGCTAGCACTTTTCAATGTGAATTTTGTGCAGGTAACCATGCTAGTATGGAATGTCAATTGGGTAATATCTTTTCTTCCTCTAGTTTTAAGAAATATAACTTTATGAGACCTCACTATCAAGCTGAACCAAGAAGAAAACTGAGCATTTATGAAATTAGCACAATGTCGGCCCAAAGTTCACAAATTCATGTATTAATAGATCAAATGAGTGCTATTGGTGCTCGTAGATGTAGATTTTTTGGAAGTAACTATGCTAGCAATGAAGATCTAGTAGATAATAGCTTTTCCTCATAGGGTTTTGAACAAGTAATTACATGTCAAATTTTAGTCAACCCCAGTACAATCCCTACTCTAGCACTTATAATCAACAATGGATGGACCCTTCCTGTAACCATCACGAAGCATCATGGTCACCCACTTATCCGTCCCAAGAAAAGAGCTATAACTTAGAAGAAACATATACGGAATTCATGGAAACCGTGAGTGACTTAAAGAACTAAAGAGCCTCCGTCCAAAATCCTGAGCCACAAATAGAGATCATAATAGAGGAATATTCTGAGAGATCTGAAGAATTCATGTCTAGCGATACCATCACTAAATTAGGGGATGAAAATAACGCCACAACATTGAGAGATGAAGACACATTAGAAAAGCCACCTTAATGTGACATAATCCCCTTAGTCAACTTAAAACCACCAATGACCAACCCTATCTTTACCGACCCACCACCACCAGCCATTGAAATAAAATGTAGAGCTTATCTAACATGGCCTGAAATTTTCAGACCCATGGAAGCCTCAGTGAAAAATAACAAAAGAAACTGGAAAAAGAAATTCAAACTATGGCAGATCAAGCTCAAGGAGCCTAAGATTAGGGAAGGTGGGGGAGGTCGTGTAAAGAAGAGAACGAGAAAGCTGCATGGCAGAAAATGGTCATTATGGATGGACAGTGGTAACTCTATTCTTCTTGAGGACACAGGATAGATCCACCCAGAAAGTCGAGCTAAAGACTATAAACTAAGCGCTTCTTGGGAGGCAACCCAAGCGTTTTTATTTTTATTTATCTAATTTTATTTTCCTTTCATTATTTTGTCCCATATTTATTTTTGTTTAAACATGTATTTTACAATAAATTTGGAGGTGACACGATGCCTACATGGACCATCAAAGAGCAATCTTCAAACCGGGGAAGTACCTCTCTCCCACTTGTTCTTTATATTCCTTTTAACATTAAAAACAATACTAATTTTTAAATTTGGGGGTGGGAGAGTCAAGTTTTAAAATTTTAATGAATTGTTTTTTTATAAAAAAAATTTTTGACGAAGTTTTCTGTTACTGTTTGTTTTAGAGTCGGCTTAAGTGCCTCCCAGAGTTCGAAGCCTTTGTATGGGGATGTAAATAGGGTCGACCAACAAAACGATTTTCTACACTTTAAGTTTTACTATATTTTGAATAATAATAAAACAATAACAACAATATATTAAAAAAAAAATCCCCTTGTATTTTGAAAACTTATCATCAAACTTTTTAGGCTAATTTTTTTTTTGGTAAGTCGGCGAAATATATAGACGAAAAGAAAATTAGTACAAGCTACAAGGGGCATACCCCAGGACACGGCTGAAGCCTACAGATATGAAACAACGTCAAAGGAGGTCCAGACAAAGTCCATACAAAAAGCATCCAAAGTACAACTAAGGGAACAAAGAAGAAACTAAGTCTTAAAACCCCAGTGCCGAAGCAAGGAGGCATGACGATGAGCTCCTCTGAACGAAGAAGCAGCAAGCAAGCGGCTCCTGACCAAACCCGTAATCTCCTCTCAAACGGCCGCAGCTGATCTGGATTGAGAAGGCTGAACCCGAAGGTTGCGCTCGTACCAGATAGTATACACAGTCGCAGAGAGGCAGAGTCGAGCAATGATACTGCCAATCTCTCGCCCCCTGAGATGCTGAGGAGCCCAAGTGACAAAAGCGTCCCAAGGAAGGGTAGGCCAAGTGATAGATGTACTCGGAGTGACGGAGTTCCAGACCGAGGCGGAAAAGGAACAGGCAAAGAAAAGGTGCTCATGAGTCTCGTCAGCAGAACCGCAGAGAACACAAACACTCTGAACCTCTAGTGCTCCGAAACGCCAAAGTCGGTCCCGGGTCCAAAGTCGCAGCCACGAAGCAAGCCCGAGAATGAAAGAGTGCCTCGGTATATGCATCTGAAACCACAAAAGGTGATGAATGGTATCCTCCTCTCTCCTACTCCGCAACATCTCCCAAGCGGACTTGGTGGTGAAGTTCCCCGAGGGGTCACCCAATCACCGGATGGAGTTCGCTACACAAGCCCGGGGGCTAAAAACAATCGTATCCCAAATGGGTCGGAGCTCCAAACAATCCTGTGGAAATCTCCACTGACCACCCTCAATAATGGATGAGACCCGAGAATCCCATTGAAGTGCAAAGGGGGTAAGCAGTCGGGCAGGGAAGCGCTCCAAAAGGGGACCACATGGCAACCAGTAATGAGTCCAAAGGGCAGTGACAAGGCCATCACCAATGACATGGTAGATCGCACCAGAGCAGAGGCGGTGGACCGATAGAATCTGACACCAGCATCAAGAAGTAGAACTCGTCGCCCGAATAGTCCAGAAGCTCCTCCCTCGAAGCCGGTTCAGATGAACCCAACGCGGCCATAACGAGGAAGGGTCAGAGAGGAGGAACCAAATATGCTTCATAATCGAAGCCTGATTCCACTCAGCAAGGCGGCGGAGCCCAAGACCACCCTCCCGCCGAGGGTAACACAGATGCCTCCAAGCAACCTTCGCCCGTCCCTGGGCCAACGAAGATCCTCTCCAAAGGAACGCCGCAAGAGTCGACTCGATTTTCCTGATCATCGTCTTCGGGAGCATGAAGACCAATGACCAGTAGACCTGAGTGGCGAAAATAACAGACCAGACATGCTGTAGGCGACCAGCATACGATAGAGAATGGGAGGTCCAGAGCCGTATACGAGAGAGAATGCGATCCAGCGGTGGCTTGCAGTCAACGTACCGCAGCCGAGAAGTGATAAATGGTACCCCCAGGTAACGAACTGGGCCTTGCCCAGGGCTGAAACCCAGAACACCCAAAATGTCCCGCTGAGTCGCAGAGTCCACCCCGGCTAGAAAAACTGAACTCTTCGCTGCATTTTGAGGACAGCCCCGAGGGTACAGCAAAGCGGTCTAAAACCTCACGAACAATAGATACACTACCCATATCACCCCGACAGAAGATCATCAGGTCATCAGCAAAACACAGGTGCGTCAGCCCAGTATGACCGCAGCACGGATGATAGCGAAAACGCGGGTCATCGATAGCACGACGAAGCATCCCTCGGAGACCCTCCATAGCGATAACAAACAAATAAGGAGAGAGAGGGTCACCCTGACGTACACCTCGACTAGAGTGGAAGAACCCCTGAAGTTCCCCATTGATGGCGACGGAAAAGCGGCCTGTAGAGAGGCACTCGCGAATCCAACCAATCATGACCTCAGGAATCCCCATACTCCTCAGACCAGCTAGAATGAAGTCCCATCGGACAGTGTCAAAAGCCTTACGGATATCGACCTTCAGTGCAAAATGAGGCGAGACCTGAAGGTGATAACCGCGCATCAACTCTTGTGTTAAAAGGATGCTGTCAGAGATCCGACGACCCGGAACAAACGCTGTCTGAGCATCGTCAATCAACCCGGGAAGGACACCCTTCAACCTGTTTGCAATGATCTTAGTGATACACTTATAGATCACATTGCAACAGAAGATAGGGCGAAAGTCACCAAAGGTGGAGGGAGGCTCCACCTTAGGCACAAGACATATCCTGGTGGTGTTCAGGGCACCCAGCATGCGCCCGGAGACGAAGAAAGACTGCACGGCCCTGATCACTGCTCCTCCGACCACCTCCCAAGCCCTCTTAAAAAAGAGGGAAGTGTAACCATCAGGCCCCGGGGCTCTGTCATCACCTATGGAAAAGAGACCATCACGAACCTCAGCTGCAGAGATCGCAGAGATAAGCGGGAGAGCCTGATCCTCAGAAATGCAAGCCTCAAAAAGGTCAGAAACATCCTCAGTTAGCAGACCACCCGGCTCAGTCAACAAATCCTGGAAGAAAGTAGCCCCGGCACGAGAGATCAACTGCGGATCATATGTCCTCACACCATCAGAACCAACAATAGACGAGATCCGGTTCCGGGCCTGCCGATGGAGAACAAATCGATGGAAGAACTGAGTGCTCTGATCCCCAAGCGAAAGCCACTGAGTACGCGACTTCTGAAGGTAGAACGCCTCCTCATCCCGACACAAAGCAGAATACTCACGAAAAAGACGACGCTCCTTAAGATGAAGAGAAGAACTCTCAGGGTCCTCATCCGAGGCCCTTTGGCCCATGGCCCAAGCATCACGGGCCACCTCAACTCTGGCCGAAATGTGACTGTAATGGCGGGCGTTGAGGGCCTTCAACTCACTCTTCAGCAGCTTCAGCTTCTGAGTGAGCTGATACATCGGAGTACCCTCAACACAAGTGTCCCAGACTCGCCTAACAGTGGGAAGGAAGTCCTCGTGATTAGCCCAAAAATTGAAGAACATAAAAGGAAGTCGCCTAGCACGACGTTCTCCAAGCCCTCGCACAACAATGGCGCTATGATCCGAAATAATATGACGAGCAAGGATCTCGGTAGATGCAATGGGGAAATCACAGAGCCAACCCTCGCTAACAAGGCACGAGTCAAGCCGCTTGAGAATCAAGCGGTCATCCTCAGCCCCATTGGACCACGTGAAATGAAGACAAGAAGAGGAGATGGGCGTGAGCTTAGCCTCAGTAACACACTCCTGGAAGTCATCCATGTGGCCCAGCTAACCCTCCTGGCCACCGCATCGATCAGAGAGGCTAAGGATGGCGTTGAAATCCCCAAGAAGGATCCAAGGCTCACCCAAGAGACTCAAGCTAGTGCTCCAAATATAGTCCCATAAAGCTCGGCGAGGACCCGGCTCATTAAAGCTGTAAACAAAAGTACCGAGAAAGCTCATAGCCCCAGAAAGATCAGAGATACGACAAGTAAGGAATTGGTCCCCTCCCCGAATGAGCTCGACTCTAAAAATGCCCGGATCCCAAGAAACGATAATGCGACACTGAGTAGGGCATATGCCACTAAAGAGAAAGCTCCACCCGTCAGCACAATGAGCAATCGCCGCCTCAACATCCGAAGGCTTGGTTTTGGTCTCGACCAAACCAACAACAGATAGACGATTGGAAGAAATCCAATCACGAATAGTACAAGAAGATCGGGGATTGTTAAGCCCCCTAATATTCCAACAACGAACCACAATGATGAAACATCCAAGAGGGGACGCGGTGTGCGGCCTCCTCAGGCCCACTACTACAACCTCAACACGTGGAGAAGTGGAGGTGTCCGACAAACGCTCAGATCGGTTCGACGTGCCTAGACTCGGCACACTAGTGGACCGACGCAACGAACAAACAAGGGGGGTAGCAACTCCAAGAATGCCATCCTGAGCCATCTCCACCTCAACAGGAACATCCACTGACTCCACGTCATCCCGAATAGGAGTGGGAACATGTAAAAAATTGGCGAAGGTCCGAGGCGAAAGGGAAACTGATCCAGAATCAGAAAGAACCATACAGTCAGCACCAACCCCGAAAGATCCGAAAAGCAGCCCACGGCTAACATCCCCAGAGGAAAGCCCCTCCAAAACGGGCCCATTTCCTCTAGGGGCAGCACTAGAAGGAAGCCCCTCCGAATCGGGCCCATTCCCACTAGTGTGAGTAACGGGTGAAACTCTAAGAGAAAGCCCCTCCGAAACGGGCCCATTTCCCCAAGGTGAAACAACAAGTAGGTCACTAGAAGGAAGCCCCACCAAACTGGGCCCATTCCCTCTAATGTAAGAAGTAAGTGGGTCACGAGAGGAAAGCCCCTCCAAAACGGGCCCATTTCCTCTAGAAAAAGAAAGTCTCAAAGGGCAAGAGCCATTGGGTCCAGTAAAACGCAGCCCAGCCGTGGACCTAGGGAGAGAGAAGCGCAGCCCAAGATAAACTAGCCCACCAACAGCCTGCCCCACCGACAGCACGCAACCCCCATCCCCAACCGGCCCACCGTCATCTCCTTGCCCACTAATAATTTCCTCCTCAAGCCCAATATTTGGCCCAATTGGAGGAAAATGCCGATTATGCATCTCATCACCACTTCCCTTCTTCCCCTTACACCGCCTCCGTTGCCGCTGGCCTTTACCGCCGGCCACCACCTCTGGGAGGATAGTAACGGTGCTCGGGGTGGAACAAGAGTGACCCAAAACCCTACATTTACGACCAAATTTTGACATACCCTCCAATTTGACAGTCACCGGTATGATTTGGCCATTGTAATCAACCGAGAGTTGCTTCGGGGGGTTAGTCCAAGCATCGAGCTATACACATACACGAGCATAGCTAACCATAGTACCTTCCAAGGTTGGTTGGTCCATGTAAAGGGGGTGGCCGACACCACTATCTATCGAACTCAATGAATTCTCCGACCAAAGGGAGGCCGGGAGGCCATGTAATTGGATCCAAATTGTGATCCGAGGGAGGTCATGCGAGGGAGCGAAGTTAGGTTGCCAACGCTCAAGGGAGAGACAGTGCCCATTTAGGGTCCAAGGCCCACCCCGAAGAATCAAATCCAACTCAGCTATCGACTTAAACCAGAAATAGTAGACTTCCTTATCCACAATTACGCATTCAAGCCCTTTTGACCCCTAGAGCATTCGAGCTAAAGCAACACGCTGAGAGTATGCAACACGACCCCCAATAATACCACCAACAAGACATCGGCCCCATTTTTCAAGACCCGGTGCTACATCGGCATCAGTGATGGTAGTAACCACTTCCCCATTCACGAGCCTCGGAGGAACAAACCGAAGTGTACCACCCGGGGGTGACGAGCTAGCCACCGAGACCCACGACCGGGGTGGGGCGCCCGGTTCAGCCATGGCGCGACCAAAACAAAGCAAGCAAGAAGATTCAAGCAAGAAAAAAGATTGTAACAAACTTGTAATAAACTTTCAACAACCCCAAATCTCCAAACAAAACAAACCAAATTCTCCACCACCCACCCCAACAATGCCAGCCAAGATCAAGAATCAAGCAAGCAAATCAAGAAGCAACTTGATTAATTCATCATCTAAGTAAGTGGGATAGAGGGTGTGTACCAAGATTTGCTCCACAATGAGAGATACAAGCAAGATTCAATAGAGACATAAGACCCCAAGGAGAGAGAAAATGAGCTCCAAATCCACCAATCGACCAAGAAACAGCAGGGGACCACCGTGGTTGAAAGCGCTAAGAAGATGAAGACTGAGAAAGAGCGTCCTACGCCATCATCAACACCAAACGCAACCACCCTCGCTCACATGTGTTTCCACCCTCAAAAAATAAAAGTGATCAGATTGATGCAAAATTGGTCCCACAAGAAAGAGGAGATCACGAAGATTCTAGAGCCGACATCCGCGCCACCGTACGAGCAGCGACACGCCCGTACGCACCCAAAAACAGCCCCAGTGCACGGGGGGCCTTACCCATGCACCACCAGTCAAGCCCCACGCACCGGTTTCTGGCCACCGCTGCTACCACCGAAGGTCGACAAGGACAGGAGAAGGTGGTCGGTCCTGGCGCCGGTTGAAGGAGCCACCCACCGTGGCCCCCACCTCAACAAACCAAACCCCAAACCCTAACTTCCTCCTCACTCGAATTCACCCTCACTGGTCACCGGTGACTGCCGGAACCGCCCCCACCAGGAAGCAGGAGGGCCGGCCAACAGAACGCCACCCGATCGGACCCTAGCCTACCATCGACGTGCCGCGCAGCGGCTGCCCTAGAGCTCCACAGTAATCTCGGGTACTGTAGCTGCGATCACGCTACTACTAGCCAAAATCGGATGAACATATGAATCAGGTGGTAGCTTCAACTTATAAGCAATCTTCCCCAACTTCTCAAGTACTCTATAAGGGCCAAAATATTGAGCACTGAGTTTCACATTCTTGGTGCACTGCCATCGTGGATTGTCTATAAGGTTGTAGCTTCAAATACATCAAATCTACAACTTCAAAAGCTTTGTCTGGATGCTTCTTGTCAGCATACTATTTCATTCTTGCCTGAGACAAGTGTAGATTATCTTTAAGAAGCTGCACTAACTGCCTTCCCTAAAGCAATAGATCAGATACATAAGGCCCTGAAGTAGTGATCATTTGTAGTACTAAAGGAGAAGAAGGATTATATCCATATAATGCTTTGAAGGGAGAGATGCCTAGAGATGAATGGCCATACGTGTTGTACCAGAACTCTTCCAAAGACAACCATCTACACCATTCCTTAAGATGGTAGAAGGTCATACTCCTTAAGTATTGGTCAATGCACTGATTAACCCTCTCTGTTTGTCTATCAGTCTGGGGATGATAAGATGAACTCAAAGCCAAAGAAGTACCCAGGAGAAGGAAAAATTCATGCCAAAAGTGGATGGTAAAGAGCCTGTCACGATTAGAAATAATGGAATATGGTGAACCATGAAGCCTATAAATGCTTTCTAAGAAAACCTTGGCATGCTTTTCAGCTGAGATTGGACGGGCCAAAGCAACAAAGTGGCTGAATTTGATGAAACATCCACAACCACCCATATGACTTCCTTACCCTCAGATTTAGGCAAGCCTTCAATAAAATTCATGATTATATGCTGTCATGCACAATTAGGGATTGGAAAGGGTAGGAGCAATCCTTTATACTTGCCATCTGGTTTTGCCTATTGACATGCTTCACATGATTGAACAAATTCCATCACATCCCTTTTCATACCAGTCCAGCTGAAATAACTCTTGAGCCTTGGATAAGTTCCTTTTATGCCAGAATGTCCTCCCCAAGCAGAGTCGTGAGAAGCCTTAATGATCATTTTCCTTAAGTATGTGGCTGATCTTATATACAATTTCCCCTTTATTCTGGTGATTCCCCTTATTAAAAATACATCATCATCTGTTGTAGCAGGGGAGGCCTTGCTGATACTAAAAGCTATCGCACACTCTTGAGCAAAGTTGTCCTCTTCATAAGATTCATATACTTCTTCCATCAAGCTGGTAATACAACTGAAACAGCTCCACAAAACCCAGATTCAGCTTCTTCTAACCTGTAAGATAATGCATCTGCAACAAGATTCTCATTTCCTTTCAAGTATTCAATAGAATAGTCTAGTCCAAGCATCTTCATCAAGCCTTTGTGTTGGACTCTTGTTGCAATCTTCTGCTCTAAAATGTATTTAAGGATTTGGTGATCCGTTTTGATGATAAAAATGATGGCCTTCTAAATAATTTCTCCATTTGTTGACTGCCATGAGGATAGCGAGATACTCTAACTCATATGTAGACAACTCCAAATGCTTTGAGCTTAAGGCCTGACTAAGATAAGCCACTGTTCTTCCTTTCTGAGCTAAGACTGCTCCAATTCCTTGACCACAAGCATCAGTTTCCAGCACAAAGTCCTCACTGAAATCAGGCATAGCCAACACTGGTGCTGCACACATAGCTGTTTTCAAAGCTTCAAAGGCATCTTGAGCTGCTTCAGACCACCTAAAAGCATCCTTCTTCAAGAGGACAGTTAATGGTTTGGCAATTACTCTAACCAGTTACAAACTTTCTATAATATCTAGTCAAGCCCAAGAATCCCCTAAATTGCTTCAAGGTAACAGGTGTTGGCCAATCCCTTACAGCTTGAACTTTTGAAGGATCCGTGGATACTCCTTCATAGGAGATGATATGGCCTAGATACTCCACTTGAGGCTGAGCAAAAGAGCACTTGGACAGCTTAGCATGAAGCTTATGACTGTGCATAACATTGAATACCTGCCTCAGATGAGCCATATGATCCTCAAATGTTGCATATCATCAAAGAGAACCAGTACAAATTTTTTAAGAATGCCTTGAACACATCATTCATTAAAGCCTGAAATATAGCTGGAGCATTTGTCAAACCAAATGGCATCACCACAAACTCGTAATGTCCATGATGAGTTCTGAAGGCAGTCTTGTATATGTCCTGCTTCAAGACTCTTATTTGATAATATCCTTGTCGCAGATCTAACTTAGAGAAGAAGTGTGAACCATGAAGTTCATCCAGAAGATCATCAATAATTGGGATGGGTAACTTGTCGTTGACTGTAAGCGAATTGAGCTGTCTGTACCCAATGCACATTCTAGCTGTTCTATCCTTCTTCTTAATTAATATAACTGGTGAGGCAAAAGGCTGTGACTATGTCAAATGAAACAAGTTTTTAGCAACTTCTCAACTTGCTTTTGTATCTCAGTCTTTTGTGAGTGAGGACATTTATAAGGTCTCAAATTCATTGGATTTAAATTGGACTTCAATGGTATTGCATGATCGAAAGTCCTCTTGGGAGGTAAGTATACTGGTTGCTCAAATAATTCTTTGTATTCATTAATCAATTTGCTAATTTACCGATGAGGATGCACCCGAGCCTCAAAATGTGTTATAGAAAAAAATTGCCCTATCCACTGATGGGCTCCCTTCTTGATCATTCCTTCCAGCTTCTTACCTTTCATTAATTGCAATTGATCCTGCTCTATAATCCCTTACAACCTGACAGTAGTCCCTAGCATCTCTTTGAGACTAATAGGTGAGAGAAATCAAAGAACAGTGGGCTCAAGGTGTTCGTCCAATCAACACCGAGAACCATGTCACAGCCTCCCAATTGTAAAATCTTGAAGTCATACACTAACTAATGATTCTACAATAGCCAACTAAATCCTTGGCATTTAGTTTGAGGGAGTATAGAATTTCCATCAGCTATGGTCACAGCTAGAGGACTTGTCTTAATCACTTCATGCCCCACCTTCCTCATGACCTTAGGATCAACAAAGCTGTGAGTACTGTCGCTATCTATCAAAATTAGAATAGGTTTACGTCTTGCCTCTATCTTGATCCTTATAGTATTGTGAGATCCATTCCCAGTTAAAGCCTTAACAAAGATCTCCATTCATCATCCACAAGTTCATCCTGTAATTCCTCTTCTTGTTCATTCAGTCCAACTTCCATCTTTAACTCTTCGGTATCCTCCTCTGCCTCTGCTCTAATTGCTGACATAAGGAGCTTGGGATTACACTTATCACCAAAGAAGTATCACTTATTACATTTAAAACACAATCTTTGGGCCTTCTTTTCCTCCACAACCAAAGTCTTAGAGCTTGTAGGTGCATTCCGCTGCTGATAATAAGCTTGGTTACTTTTGCTTCCCTGACCATCAGATGCTGCCAACACAGTGGACTCAAACAACTTGGTTTTGCAGGCTTTAGACAATGTTCTAGGACCCAAAGTTTTGACAAGGTTCTTAAGTTTCACTGATAAAACTTGAGACATAGTAAGCTTCACTCACATTAGGATTGACAGAAATTATCCTTGCTCTCAAGTTCGCAGACCTTGTTATATATTCTCTTACTAATGTAGTTTGCCCCACCTTATAGAAGTTATCCACAATATCACTTGGATCTTCTTCACTGTATCTGTCATACAGTTCCTCCAAAAATTCAGGCCAAGACGATGAAGGATTACTGTGAATAAGGGTCTAAACCATACCTCCTGATCTCTATGGAGATAAACAGTAGCTAGTTCCACCTATTCTGCCTCACTTATGTGATAGAAATGAAAGTACCTCTCTCATCTTCTTATCTAAGACTAAGGTTGTATGCCATCAAATGGTTCAATGTCAACTCGAGGCTGCCTAAATCCATTGGCTCCACCACTAATTGTGCCATTTTCACTTGCTTTTGAAGTCTGAGGTTGCATAATATCTAGAGCATGATCAAATTGACCAACAGCTGCTCCTGATGTTTGAGGTTGCATAACATTTGGAGGAAGATTGTGCTAACTAACAGCTGACAAAACTCCAACTCCTGAAGGTAAATTCTGCCTTGTAATCTACTACTATAATCCTTGGATCTTCACTTCATTTGGATGAGAATGTTAATCTAATCTTTCAGTAAGCTTAAGATCCTGCTATTACTTCCATTTAACAAACATCTCCTCCATTTGAAGCCCTAACTGCTCAAATTGATTAACTGAAGCACTCGCTCCAGCATTTGCACCAGCAATAGCAGCATATGTAGCATTTGCAGCTGCATTTGCTCGAGTTGTAACTCCACCAGCCATTGGTACACTCTTCTTGCATCTAACTAGCTCCAATTAAATTCATGATCAATTGGCAGCAAACACAAGCTCTGATACCAATTGTTATAATTCAAATTCAATCTTGAATCATAACCTAGGGATAAAAGAGTATGAGATGAGAAGGAAGGAAAAGAGATGAGGAGTTAAAGATAAGTTAGGGTTGAGAGAAGAAGAGATCAATTTATATTCAATACCTTCTAGTTACAAGTGAGAATACTCTTTATATACTTTAGAACCAACCGGAGCAACTAAAGCAAAATATCATGAAATACAATGCATCTAGACACATGCTTAAATGCCTTATTACCTAACAATCAAAATATGGTGTCAAAACCAACAATTAAATCCCTACGGCTATTAATGTAGCAAAACACAGTATTCTAATGTTCTTTTACACTTCAACTCAGCCAGAATCATAACACAGTCCCTATTCGTTCCAACCCAATAAGTGTTAATTTTCATCAATTCTAGTTGAACCAATTTTCGTTACCATCTTAGTTGACCTCAACCCTGAATGGGTCAATTCTCGTTACAATCTTAGCTTAGTTTAACCCATGTTCAACCACTTCTTGTTACAATATCCGTTTAATTCAACCTTGTTTGAACTAATTCTCGTTACCATATCCGCCTAATTCCTCCCTGAACTAACTTGAATTAAATCTCCCTACAATCTTTGTTTAGTTCAACCCTGCCTGAACTAACTTTGGTTACAATCCCAATTTAATTCAACCTTCGTTGAGCCAATTTTCATCATAATCTCAATTTAGCCCAACCCTGATTTATCCAATTTTCGTTAAAATCTCAATTTATTTCAACACTGATTGAACCAATTTTTGCTATAATCCCAATTTGATTGAACCGTAATTGAACTAGTTTTCGCTATAATCCCCATTTAATTCAACCCTGAATGAACCAATTTTCGCTATAATCCAAATTTAGTTCAACCTAAATTGAATCGGCTTTTGTTATAATCCTAATTTAGTTCAACCCCGATTAAACCGGTTTTAGTTATAATCACAATTTAGTTCAGCCCTAATTAAACAAATTTTCACTATAATCTTAGATTAATTAAACCCCAATTTGGTTAGTTTCTGCTATAATCCTAGGCTCGACTTTTGTCACAATTCTCATTCAACTAAAACCCTATTTCAATTCAACCTTTGTTGCAATTCATGTTGAACCAATTCTCATTCAATTAATTTTGTAATTGAGTAGATTTTCTTTGCAATAATTTCTTACTTAACTAAACCCCACTTAAATCAACTTCCCTCAACTTAGTCATGTGACAATTGAATTCACTAATCCCACTTATGGTTCTGACTTTGCCTTATTTTTCTATGAATATGCTTGAATATAACCCCTTATATCTTCGATAATCTCATTCAAATCTCCCTTGTGTTCTTACTAAAATTAAGGCTCTTTCAATCATTGTTTCATACTACAGCTCTACTTGACAATTTATTTTACCAACATATCCAGTTATTGTATGAAATCAAAAGCTATCCACTTTTTAACCCCTAAGGCCTTCAATTAGACAATTTCTTTTAGTCAATTGCAAGTGACTAAATTCTTTTGTATGCACTAATAAAAATGAACAAAATATTGATCCACTTCTGTTAATCTCATACGAATTAAGAATTCATTGAGTTCTGTTAAAATTACAGCCTCTTTGTATATATCATCTCGGTTGTTCATTTCTGAATACCACATAAGATTTGTGCGCAGAAACTATTGAGAACATATTCACATCACTTGCATCTCATAAGTATCACATATATCTAAACTTCTCTTCATGTAGATCGACTGATAGAGCTAGAACACACCATCTTAAATAGTTATAATCTCATTGAAATCGACAATTATAATAGGGCCAATTTAACTAATATTCGCATCAATTCCACTTTAAGTCAAACTCCAGGGAGATAGTCTTTGCTATAATTTCACTCTAATAGATACCTGTTTAACTAAATTCTGCTTGAACAAACTCTCATTATAGCTTTTAATCAATCTTTCGATGTACTTTCGTCTTTTAAGATCTTAAATTATGAACTTACTCCTCATAAGGGCGTAATTATAAAAGCTAGTTAAAAATATCATCATATGGATGCTTGCTAGCTCTTATGCTAGATGAATGTTGCTCATTCCAAATCTCTCTCATGAAGAAACTTGCCTCACCAAAGTTCTCATTTGTCAATTATTAAGATAATCAAAGTCAATAATCCTGGGTTGGCGGCAATAGAAGAAAAAAAGCCATCAATACCACTTTTAATGATTCTGACATCTTAAGACAAGCACATAAGCGGATATCAAGGCATAAGTGCCAATCAAAAAGCACATACGAAGGCTAAGTGTAGAAGAGTTAAATGGATCTACAACAAATTATATGATTCATTCCAAGGACTTTAAGGGTCCTCATATTAGTCTTTAAGCTCACAAAATATTTGATTCTTCACATAAGGTCACTCCATTCATAATTGATTAAACTGTTCCATGAATCTCTTACCTGCCTATTTTATATGTCCACAAGGCAACTATGAAAACAAACTATTCATCAAATTCAAGCTTAGGATGCCACATTGCAACTAAAGATCCTAACTATCAGCTATGTATCACCGCATCCGCAATCTTCCTACACATTGTCAAAAGAACTATTTAACTTGCAAGAAGAAATCCCACCGCTCTCGATGTACTTGGCAAACCATGCAATTTTATCGCCTTTTTACATTGATGATTACATAATACCTTTTATACCGGCTTCCGAAGATGAAGACAACTTAGTAGAACCAAAGACCAATAATGAGTTTAAGGTGGGTCGATCTTTCTTTCAATGGCGGTGTGAGTCATTTTAGGACTTGGGGACTTCACCTTTGTCATTTCCTTAACGGTGGCGTAAATCATTTTAGGACTGAGGAACTTCGCCTCAGTCATTTCCATATCAGTCATTTTAGGACTGAGGGACTTCACTTCAGAAATTACCGTATCCTAGGGGCACGAATCATTTTAAGACATGGGGACTTCGACCCAACTCACAATTTGAATTTCTTTATCCTAGTGGGCTAAACCATTTTAGGACAGGGGGACTTCATCCCAATTTACAATTTAAATTTCCTTATTTTACTGGGGAAAGTCTATTTAGGAATGGGGGACTACGTCCCAGTTTATAACTTAGATTTCCTTATCCTGGCTGCGCAAATCATTTTTTAAACAAGTGGGGCTTCACAATTAACTATGAGCGTGAATACATTTCTTTTGCACGATTCAAATCATGCCAGAGTGACTACAAATCGGGAACTACTCATCCCTGAAATACCATCCCTTTCGGAGACGGTGAGCTTCACCCTTAATCACGTCGTATAACACAACATCGTGACATATTTAGGAGACTTTGTTACTTGCTACAAGTCAGAGATTGAACTTTAATTAGGAAACTTATCTTATTGTGGCCCAATAAATCATTTCTAACTGAATTTCTTGGTTTTGTCCAATCATTAATAACTTGATTATTTTTAGATAATAGTAGATAGAAACAACGCTCGTAAGGAGTCCAATTGAAACAAAGAAATATAGGCCTGCCTGCCATCCACACCTGAATAAAAAGAGCTTTCCAAAAAACCCTGCTAATGGGGGAAGACCTCATAGGGATAAGGGACATAGGGCTAAAGAGAGAGCCAAAAAAGGATCTTTCCTGTATAATCCTGGATAATCTCGAATGTTATCTGTTCCAGTATGGAGACCAAATAATACAATGCAAGTAAAAGTTCCTAGATTCATGGAGATATAGAACAGCATATAAGTCAAACATGGACCATGCGCATTATTGCACCTGAGCAACTCACACTTTAACCAACCTTCTGCTAAGTCAAACATGGACTCTGAGCCTTGAAAATCACTTCTTGACAACCACGAAACAAAGAGAGAGCCAAAAAAGATGTCCTCATGGGTGACTTATTCGTAAAGTCAAACATTGACCATGCACAATATTGCACCTGAGCAACTCACACTTTAACCAACCTTCTGCTAAATTATTTAGTACCACTACTGGTTAACAACTTAAAGTAGAGCAAGATATTATTTTTATCTACTTAGCCGCTTTCGTAATCACATACATTATGTTGTAACACATAATTGATGACTCTGAGCCTTGAAAATGACTTCTTGACAACCAGGAAGCATACCCGACAGAAGAGTTAACTTCAGAAAAATAAAAATATCTCCTTCGACATCCTGAACATAGTAAAGGTATGATGTATGAACATGAATGGTAACTCAATAGTTAAAACCCCTTCCAAATGCAGCAATCTGAACAAATAACAATAGGAATAAACTAGTTCCATTCCCATCATAACCAATTTCAAAATAGTCTTCGATTTTCTCACAAGTAGGCTAGAACTCCTTTTGTAGCTTATTTAATCCCGCCAATGAGGTGATAGACAATAAAGGATCACCAAGTCCTTAAAGCTAATTCGCAAATTTAAGGTTAGAGTAACAAGATTGATCAACAACAACAACAACAGTCCCAGTGCCTCACGGGCTCCCACAAGAGTAGGCTTCGCGGGGGGGGGGGGGGGGGGGGGGGGGGTGTGGATATACGCAGCCTTCCCCCTTCCGAGTGGAAAAGAGGCTATTTCCAAGGACTTCCAACCCGAAGATCTTGTCGTCCTGGAAGCATGGCATCCTGAAAAGGGGTTAAGTCGTGTCGAAGACAACTCCAAGGAACATAATAAGACAAATAGTACAAGGCCAATACTAGCTGAGTAAACCGAGAAGCAAATAAGCAAGCAAGCAAGCAAATAAGCACGCCACAGGGGTTTAATCCACGCTAGAAACCCTATGCAAGTAGTGATACGCATCACTACTCTAAGCCACTACATCGGCTACCCCTATGTTTGCTCTCAAACGAGCTCTATCCAAGGCCATCCCCTCCCTTAGGTTTAGGTGGTTTAGGTCCTGTCGGATCGTCTCCAACCAACTCTTCTTTGGCTTGCCCCTCCCTCTTCTACCTAGCATAGTATGTAGCTGTTCACATCTCCTTACTGGAACCGTGGTCGGTCTCCTCCTAATATGACCAAACCATCTTAAGCATTGCTCTCTTAATTTGTCCTTGATCGAGGCTATGCCCAATTTTCCTCTTATATCGTCGTTCTTGACCTTATCCTTCCTTGTGTGACCACACATCCATCGCAGCATCCCATCTCTGCCACCTTTATCTTCTGTGTATGCTGTTGTTTCATTGGGCGACACTCCGCCCCATACAACATAGCCGATCTCACTACTGTCTTGTAGTATTTTCCCTTTAGTTTAGCGGGAACTTTCTATCACAAAGTACCCCAAAAGCCATCCTCCATTACTACCAGCCTACCTTAATTCGGTTGTTGACATCCTTGTCAATCTCACCGTTCTGTTGTCCTATGGATCCCAAGTATATGAAACTCTCCTTTCTCAGTATAGTCTCAAATCCTATCTTTATGTCTTCTGTACTAGGTGCAATAGAGTGACTGAACTTGAGTTCCATGTACTCGGTCTTGGATCTAGTGATTTGTAGGCCCTTCGATTCCAAATCCCTTCTCCACAATTCCAGCTTCTTAATTATGTTTACTCGAGAGTCCCCTATCAAAACTATGTCATCTACGAAAAGTATACACCACGGTACATCTCCTTTGATATGCCTAGTGAGCTCATCCATGACTACAATGAACAGAAAAGGGCTCAAGGAAGAACCTTGGTACACCCCTACTGTAATAGAGAATGTGTCTGTTTGTCCTTCCTTTGTACGCACATTAGTTTGTGCATCCTCATACATGTCTCTAATAGCCCGAATATATGGCCTGGGGATGACCTTCCTACTCAAGACCCTCCATAGTACCTCTCTTGGCACTCTATCATATGCCTTCTTCAAATCAATGAAGACCACATGGAGATCCTTTTATCTCTCCCTGTACTGCTCTATTGTCCGCCGTAGGAGGTGGATGGCTTCTATTGTTGATTTTCTCGGTATAAATCTGAATTTGTTCTAGGACACCTCTGTTTGTTGCCTTAGCCTCCTTTCTATGACCCGCTCCCACAGCTTCAGAGTGTGGCACATTAATTTGATCCTCCGATAGTTGGCGCAGCTTTGGATGTCGCCTTTGTTCTTGTAAATCGGGATCAATGTGCTCATCTGCCCTTCATCAGGCATCTTCTTCCCCATAAGAATTTGGTTAAATAATTTAGTCAGCCAACTGATGCCCCTATGTCCAATGCATTTCCATGCCCTTATGGGTATCCCATTTGGGCTAACCCTTACTCATATGTTTTAGGGCTTCCTTGGGTGTAATTTGCCTACAATAGCAGTAGTTCTGATACTCTTCCGAATATCTCTGTACCTCCTGATCATTGAATAGATCATGGAAGTAGGATTTTCACCTATCTTTAATTTGTTGTCCTTCCACCAGCACCTGTCCATCTTCCCCTTTTATGCACTTTACTCGCTTTAAGTCCCTCGTCTTCCTTTCTCTCGCTTTGGTAGTAACAAGATTGATATGTAGATAAAAACATCTGCACCTCGACAATGGTATTTTTAGACATCTTTCATCATTAATATACTACACACTCGCCTTATTAAGTTTTTAATATTTGGCATTAGTATAGGCAACACACGATAAACTATCAAAGACTTGCCATTATTAAACCACATATTAATCATAAGTACTTGCCATCCTAAACATTAACCTATGTTCATGCAATCATTTATGAATCACATTGCGTGAGTGTTACTTGCTTACGAAATACATCTTACAAATGCTACTAATGACTATTCATGTAGTTGTCTACTTATAATTACTCAACATAAGCCATATCAAGCTTATCAATTCATAATTAAATGTTGGAGATAAAAGAATGTCAGCGATGGATATCCTGTAAGGATGATATACTATACGATTGGTAAATTACTTGGCATGTAACAACCTTAAAAGTGTGTTATTTCCAACAATCTGTCTTTATTTTGATATTTATTTTCTGCATATTCATTATCAAAAAAGCATATTACACTGACCTGTTTGGTTTGATTTATTGCCTCGAGCATGCTTGACTTTATCAAGGTATTCTATACATGATACCTGATGGTTAGCCATGTATGTACTTAACACCATGGTCCACCTTGGTGCAATCATCCGAAACAGGTGCAATACCTAACACACATCACTATGATTCGCCCTGTGCTATCACCCGCAACGGGTGCAATACTCATCACCATGGTTCGCTGTGGTGCAATCGCTCACAACGTGTGTAATACTCATCACCATAGTCTGCCCTGGTGCAATCGCTCGCAATGGGTGTAATACTCATCAACATGGTCCCCCCTGGTGGAATCGCCCCAACGGGTGTAATAATCATCACTATGGTCCACCCTGGTGTAATCACTCGTAATGGTGCAATACTTATCATCATGGTCCGCCCTGGTGCAATTACTCACAACAGGTGTAATACACATCACCATATTTCGTGCTAGTGCAATCACCCACAACGAGAGCAATACTCATGACTATGGTCCGCCTTAGTGCTATCACCCGCAATAAAGGGCAATATTCATCATCGCTACCTACCTATATTCTTGTTTGGTATACGTGCTTCTTAGTTTTAGCTCTTATGATCTACATGTTTCAAAGATATACTATTCTTTATTGCATAACTTTGATCTAATTACCTAGTAGTTGCATCTTCGACTCGCTCATTGCCATCAGCCTACCAACCTAATATAATATATTTTCCATCTTCGATTTTAATATACTCGCCACATAGAGCTCGAATCGCCATGAACGCTTGTAGAAATAGATGAGCAAAATGTTTTAAATACTCTAAGTCCAAAAGGCCCTAGAAGTTCAAGTTCCCCTAATCTTTCCTACATAAGTGAAAACTGCTCCATTCAAACAAAAAAAGATAAAGCTCTCTAGTAAGATCCCTAGTGGGCTAAACACCCTGTTAAGGCAAAAAATACACCAAAGGCTTTGTTAAGATCTACAATTAAGCTAAATGTCTTGCTAAGGTTCATGATGGGCCATGATCCTAGTTACGAGCCGTAATGAATTAAACATCCTATTAAATGTCAAATACCTCGTTACACATCTTATTTAGGTCATATGCACTATTAGTTTGAAGTAAAGTACATACGAATGACAATTACGGAGGGCCAAAACAAAACGCTGAATACCTCCATCACTCGGGCAAACATTGTGCATTACTAAGCTATAGTTAAAGATTGACATGTAATACACTCCATGCCGAAACTTGGAATGACCGAAGTTCGCCCACGGAGTAGGGGAACTATATGTTTATAATATTGGCTCAGTACTTACTCGCCTGGCGACCCAATGTGGGTGATCCAGCATGGGCGATCCAATATGAGTGGCCTAGAATGAGCAAACGACGTATGCACTTCACCCTAACTACACTCAAATATTTAAAACCCATTCATGCGGACCTGTTTATAATATGGGAATATTTTGTTAGGCAAGTAATTTACATGGATCGGCTAGTTATAAAAGGATTGAATGTTATATTTATTTCGGTTACGCACCCAGTAGATGCTTGCCAGGTACCTAATGGCACCTAAGCTATGCTCGATTATTTAAAACCCATTCAAGTCGACCAATGCCCCTGATCCAAATGTAGTTACTCGCCTGGTGCTTATTGCCCCTATGCCACAAGTATAATAAGCATGTAATTAATACATAAAAATTAAATAATTATAAGTTAGACTGAAATTATAAAATTGGACCTCAAAAATACTGAATAAGCCAATTACCCTATAGGTCACCATGTGTCACGTGATGACACGTGGCGAGACCATGGAAAAGTCCACCCCAACTTCAAATTGGGACAAACATGTATATCATGGGGGGATGGATGACGATAAAAGGAGGAGAAAGGAGGAGAATGAAGGGGGCATCTAAGCATGGCTCATACGCCTCCTTCCTCCCCTCTCTCGCAATTGATCGTCTCTTTAAAGTAATTGTCGTTCAAGGCTCCTACTCCTTTTATGCTAAGTATTTTATATCTATTACATCTATTAACTACCTACCTTTATTATTACTCGATATTAATACTCACTTGAGCGTCAAAAGGGTCCCCCGTGGGTTACCCAGCGGGCCTCTCTAGCCATTTGTTTGAATTGTGCAAGAAATATCAAGTCAGGTATGTAGCTAGAGTTTGAGTTCAGCTCATTCTTACAAACCCCGCCTCATACGGAACTCCAAAACGATATATAAGCACACTGACCAAATCCATCTTAAACACCTAGTTAGTTTTAGAAATGTATCTCTACTATCAATTAAATGTACCATTACTTTTAACCAAATGTACCACAAGATCCTACTAGCTTGTACCACATAGTTATATATGAAAAAAATTTTAATTTTTATGTCATTTTTTAGTAATTATCAGATTATGTTACACTAATGGCTTCATTAAGCGTCCATGATGGTCATAAATGTACTCCAACTTATTTCGGACCCATTTGTTGTTACTTTTATAAATGTATCACGCGTTTTAACTATATATACAACAAATTTTAATTATATATACCACAAGGTTCTACTAGCTTGTATCATATACTTATGCATGAAAGACCCTTTTAATTTTATGCCATTTTTCCACTAATTATAGGGATTATATTACACTAATAACTTCACTAAGAATCTCTAATGATCCTAAAGACACCCGAACTTTGTTTGGACACATATGGAATTAGTTTTAGAAATGTTCCACAATTTTTAACTAAAGATATCTTTAAACTACAATGTTCAATTAGCTTTAACACATAGTAACGTATGAAGGAATCTTAAATTTTTGGTGCCATTTTTCTACTAATTATGGGATAATGTTACTCCTATGACTTCATTAAGGATCTCTAATAGTCCTAAAGGTATCTCAACTTAGTTTGGACTCATTTGAAATTAGTTTTAGAAATGTACCACAAGTTTTAACTAAATATATCACGAGTCTTAACAAAATGTATTACAATGTGATACTAGCTTGTACCACATATTTATACATTAATAAATATATAATTTTTAATCCACTATTCTCCTAATTATGGGACTATGTCAAACTAATTAATTTGTTAAGCATCTGTAATTGTCCTAAATGTATCCCCACTTATTTTGTACCCATTTCGAGTTAGCTTTGTTTTAACTAAATGTACCACAACTTTTAACTACATACCACAAGATCCTATTGGCTTGTACTACATTGTTATACATCAAAGATTCTTTAATTTTTCATTATCTTTCCACTAATTATGGGATTATGTTACAATAATGACTTTATTAAGCACCTACACTGGTCCTAAATGTTTTCCAATTTATTTTGGACCCATTACAAGTTACCTTTAGAAATGTACCACGAGTTTTAACTAAATATATCTCTATTTTATTTAAATAAACCACTAGATTCTTCTAACTTACACCACATAGTTATAAATGAAGGAATCTTTAATTTTTGATGCCATTTTTCTGCTAATTATGAGAAGTTGGAATTGTGGAGAGGTGCTTTAGAATCGAAGGGCTTAAGGATTAGCAGATCTAAGACACAGTATTTGGAATTCAAATTGGATCATTCCACCACAACTAGTACGGAGGAGGTCAAGATAGAATTCGGAGATCGTACCGAGTAAGGTGAGTTTCAAATACCTGGGATCTATGATACAACAAAATGGTGAGGTGGATGAGGATGTCAACAACAAGATTAAAGTAGGCTGGCAGAAGTGGAGGATGGCATCCAGGGTACTTTGTGATAGAAAGTTCCCGCTAAAGCTAAAGGGAAAATACTATAGGACGGTAGTTAGACCGGCTATGTTGTATGGGGCAGGGTGTCGCTCAATGAAACAAAATCAAACACAGAGGATGAAAGTGGCAGAGATGAGGATGTTGCACTGGATGTGTAGCCACACAAGGAAGGACAAGATTAGGAACGATGTAATAAGAGGTAAATTGGGTGTAGCATCGATCGAGGATAAATTGAGGGAGCACCGCCTAAGATGGTTTGGACATGTTAGCAGGAGACGAACCACAGCCCCAGTTAGGAGATGTGAACAGCTTCAAATGACGCTAGGAAGAAGAAGGAGGGGCAGGCCAAAGAGGAGTTGGCTAGAGACGATTCGACATGACCTAACCCACCTAAACCTAAGAGAGAAGATGGCATCAGATAGGGCACGATGGCGGGCTAGCATAAGGATAGCGGATGTGGCAGCATAGGATAGTGAGGCGAGTGACTTGTAGTTTAAGACTCCTAGGCAGTCATAACCCCAAGTAGTGCATTTATATACTGTTTAGTTAGTTCTGATTTATCGCTTGCTTGTGGCATACATACACACTTAAATACTTGCATGCCTATTTCTGTAATTCATTTGGAAACTAATTATGTTAATTCCATTGATGATAAAGTGATTTGCTGTAATTGCAGGCGTACACGCACTTCAGGTTGAGGGTCCTCGGAAACAGCCTCCTTTCCTCTCGGAAGGGGTAAGGCTACGTACATCCACCCCTCCCAGACCCTGCTTACTGTGGGAGCCGCGAGGCACTGGGACTATTGTTGTTGTTGTTGTTGTTGTTACTTTTGTGACTTCATTAAAGATCTCGAATAGTTCTAAAGGTATCTCAACTTAGTTTGGACCCATTGGAATTAGTTTTAGAAATGTACCATGAGTTTTAACTAAGTGTACCAAAACTTTTAACTAAATGTATCACAAGGTTTTACGAGCTTATACCACATAGCTATACAAGAAAAATCTTTCTCTTTTACGCCATTTCTCCACTAATTATGGGATTATGTTACACTAATGACTTTATTAAGCGTCAATGATAGTCCTAAATGTACCTGAACTTTAGTTTGGACTCATTTCGAATTAATTTTAGAAATGTACTACAAGTTTTAATTAAGTATACCAGAAATTTCCGATAGCTTGTACCACATAATTATACATGAAGAATTCTTTAATTTTTATGCCATTTTTCACTAATTATGATATTATGTTACACTAATTTCTTCATTATGCATATATAACAGTCCTAAATGTATCTCAACTTATCTTGGATCCATTTGGAGTAAGTTTCAGAAATTTACCACGAGTTTTAGCAGAATGTACCACTACTTTAAATTAAATGTACCACAAGGTTCTACTAGCTTATACCACATAATTATACATTTACTTTACTATATTATGTGATTATATTACATTAATAACTTCATTAATGATCTCTGACGGTCCTAAAAGCACCCCAATTTAGTTTGGACACATTTGAAATTAGTGTTAGAAATATACCACGACTTTTAACTGAATATACCACAAGATTCTATCAGTTTGGGTCATATAGTTATACATCAATAAAATCTTTAATTTTCATGCCATTTTTCCACTAATTATGGGATTATGTTATGCCAATGACTTCATTAAGTGTCTATAACGATTTTTCTCCATAAAATAATTGTAGTTTTAATAGTCTAATTATTTTATTTTTATTATTATGGTGTTCAAAAAATGTTTTATTTTTATATAACAATAATAATAATTGTAAATATACTTTTTTGGACAATAGCTTTTTAAAAATTTGATAAATTTATGTATATCAAACAGTATATATATAATGCAATATAAAAAAAAAAATTAGGCAATTGCTTTTCTTTTTACATTTTTGTAAAAAGTTGCCGCAAGCGTAAAAAATAAAAAAATAAAAAGGAAAAAAGAACTAATTTTCTTCTTTTTTTAAATTCTGAAAATATGAAATGACCAAAATATCCTTACTTACTTGGGAACCTAGTACGTGGCATACTGTTTGGGCATGCTACTTTGGTAATTTTAATTTTCACTTGATATTTTGTGAATTAAAATTATCAAGGGTGCTATTTTAAGAATTAAAATTATCAAATGTGCTATTTTAAAAATTACCAATGGGTGACATTCAATCTCTTCTCATTTATTATTTCTACTTCCTCATTGGCGGGTCATAGTCATCAATGAGGGATCCGCAGTGAATGGTAGTGGAAGGCGAAGAGAAGCAAGTGAGTAGTCACCTAATTATAACTAAGAGGTATTTATACGTTCACCAAATTATTGTAATTGCTAAGAAGTAAGGTGGTAGAGATATTGGAATTGTAAAAATTGGTAAAAAAAAAAAACACGAACTCAAAACTTTATACCTGACAAACACCAATCAAACCAGCCAAATTACTATTTCTATCTATCATAGGTGCAATTTGTTTGAAAATTAGGTGAATATGGCATACTCAATCATAGCAAGTAAAATAAATAAAAAGATATTTTAGAGAGATGAATGATGATAGAAATGCTACTATTCTAAAAGACGATTTTACTGCTGCTTAGGTGCACACAGTATCTTTGGCAGTCGTCCTCTAAGATTAATACGATTCGACTCTTAATGTTCAATCACTAGTTGCCGGTTAGAAGTGCCAAAAACTTTGCCCAAGTAGAGAGAAGGGTAGAAAGGAAGAAAGAATTGTTGAGAAGGTTGTTGATCTTAAACTCACCTAAGATTGGGATTTTATGGCAGACTATGCACCTATTGGTAAGAGGTGCCTCATACTTCCTATAGCTACCATTGATAAATGTCTTCAACTATCATCCATAAGAGCGTAATTTGAAAGAGGAACAAAAATTAAATGACCTTTCTATATGGGAAACAGTAGCATCTTTATGGAGTGTGTAATAGAATTAATGTTTTGATAGAACACACTTTCCAATAAAAAACAGTTGAAAAGTGGAACACACACCCGAGCTTGGCTGGACGTAGCTATACTATTTGTTCCCATTAACCTATTACTTTTATCTTAATTTAAGAGATTATCTTGAGCTATTATATTTGAGGTGAGGTGACTTTCCAATGTGGGAAAAAGCTTATGAAAGGCTTACAAAAAATAAGTTTTCAAAATACTTTAACTTATGTCTTTTTCCAACAATCCCCCCACAAAAGTCACAAGCTAGAGGCGGAGAAAAGAATTTGGGCAAAGAGAATTTAAAGTTTTAGTGTTAATGTCTTGCAACTTGAATCCTCGCCTAGTGTAAATCAAGTTTAGGACCAACGGCTTGCAAGGTAACTTTCATCTTGAACCTGACAAGTGGTTGTATAGTCTGCCACTTGGACACGCACCAAGCTCCAAATCTTGGCAACTCCTATGATTTGATGTGTTTTATCGACTATGCGTCCGCCCTAGATTTTTCATAGGTGCTCTAGAAGGCAAGTCCTCAACCTTCGATGGGAGCGGCCACACTCCCACACCAACAAAGATGGATCCCTTCAAGTGTGTATTACCGCACACCACTAAACATATGGCTATGGGTCCATTAAGAGTTAAAGCTCAACCACCCCCTTAGTAACATGTTGATGGTATCCATCAAGTGCGAGCTTACCCATACTACCAAACAAATGGCTATGGACCCATCCCAGCACTGCCGATATCATAAGGAGGGAAAATAATAAAATACAGTGCACTCCTTGAATCAAACTATGACTTTTCACATTGAACATATTAAAAATCAGGTTGGATACATCATAGTTTATTCAGACATAGACTTCAATCTGCTCCTTGATGTTCCACAACCATTTTAGCATAGGCCTTTTGTCAATGGATTCGCAAGGTTCTTTTAGACCTCATACAATCTAGTGATATCACTCTCTTTCCAAACGATCCTGTACAATCTTATGCTTGAGACCAATAAGTCATCTCTTGCCAAATCGATTGTGCAGTGCCAACACAATCTGTTACGAAATGTGGGTTAAGTTAGGGCATCAAGCTCAACCTTCATAAATGGAATTTCAGCATTGTAGTAAATAAAAGCGGTACTTGAAGGTCAACCACTGCCAACGATAATCACGAGTTTCTCTTACCCCCATATTAAGGTATCTACAACAAGTTGTTAAACAACTAGTTCCACTGCCTATCAACTTCAAGAATAGTGAATATAACACAATACGGAGCACATATTATATCAATAAAATCACATCTCCACTTCAAGTATGCACATCGTATGTACATTGTACATATAGGTTGCACAAAGGTCATATATCTCAATTTCACAATCATAAAACATTATCATCTTAAATCAACACAGTTTAGTTTAAGAAGACCATAATCCGCAAAGTACCTTTTATAATTCAAACTAAGGCAAACACGCTATCATGGGATTTTCAAGCCCAAGTGCTAGCATCGTTAGGATGTCCACGTTGACATTAGATAGTCACCAAAATGGTATTTCCACCATAATTAATTCACATAAGTTAGTAAAAAATAGCAAACATCAGTGGATCACATTAATCACAAAGATTATAGTCAAAAAATATATCACATAGGCCCTTGGGTGTATAAGGCCCCCCCAAGGGAATTCGCCTACCATATTCTTGAGCAATTCAACTTTTATACCTATCATTTCTAGAACATTAAGCTTAGACTCCAAGGTCAATCCAATAGTGCAGGTTTAAGAGGGGATCCCAAGTTATCGCACCACTGATTGATTGTCATTAGTAGGATAGTTATTGTCAATATCAAACCCTGAATTGGCATCCCAAGATCCCTCTAACACAACAATGGGTCTATTTCAACATAAACTCTAATTCATAGTACTTCACTAGTACCTCAGTAGTTTCATTAAAGCACTCCAATGCTCATCATATGGATCACAAGTACATATACTAGGTTTACTAATGGCTTATGTAATATTACCCAAACTATATGGTAAAGGAAAGACATTACATGGAAGCATGATGCAATACCGATAATGTATAACCAATGATGTAGCAACTAAGCAAGACGCAGATCACACTCTCTTTAAGATGGTTTCCACGCTTTTATGAGTAAACTCGATGCAGTGGGTATACAACGCGCCATCCCTAGGATACAATGTTCAGTGTCACTCTAGGACCCCTTACTAGTACAGGAGGCCAAAACTTTGTCCTACACCTTTAGCCTAAAGCCTTCACTATGAATTTAGGAGTAATTTTTTAAAATAAGATAAAATGTATATGAGAATAGTAATAATCTTGTGTACATATAATTCAAATAAAACATATGTATTTATACTAGAATTTGTACACAATTGGCATTTAATTGATCCAATGCATTTTACCGTTGAAAACATCATGTTAAAAGCATATAATCACATCCAACATTAGGGTATTCAAATTTTGTCGTTAAGAGCATGTAAGAACATCAATGTATTTATCCATTTGATGCCATGCTTTATGTGATCGGTATAATGCATGCAGCAGAATTTAATTTTTAAAATTTCAAATTTATTTATTTCTGAAAGAAGTTTTATTAAAATACTCTAATAGCATGTGTACACAATAAACTTTGTACCTCTATAAGTGAAGATTAGTATCATATGGAGTCTTATTTAGCATGTCATCATAGGCAAACTCCTGAAGTACTTTTTCTTCACATAATCAAAAGTAAAAACCCTTAGGTGTTCTCATGATCTCTACACCAAGTGCTCATAAAACTTCACCAGAGTCTTTTATGTCAAAGCACAAATTTAAAATGCTTTGTTGCATACACAACATTTACATTCATTCAAAATAAAAGATCACATACCCGGAGTACATACATCACTACTATTAAGGGTAAATCCAGGTATGACCAATGTTATACCAAATTTTATGTCACTCACTATGAGCTTCTTTTAAGATCATCTTAGTTTGCACAAGCTTACAAACATTATTTTCCACATCAAGGACCATAGACCATTTTGGTTGTACTGGTCATTATCGAAAAACAAGATTTGATAACCATTTGATGTATATACACCATAAGATCATGGCTAAAAGCAAAAACTCTCTAGGACTAATGGTTGTTTATCTTAGACACTGATAAGTAGGTGTCAAAAATTAATTTTATATTTTTATGTGTATCCTTTGATCACTAGTTTTGACTTTAATCTTTTCTACAGAACCATTAACTTTCATTTTGAATATCCATTTTGCCACCAATTAGTTTACACCCTTTAAGAATGCCTACCAATTTTCATATGTGATTATTGTTCTCTCTCCGAAATATGAATCAACAAATTTTATAATCTTCTTGTAGGTTTTTAGGTCTTATTCTAACATGCACGCATGGTAATTTCTTCATTTATCATATTAATAATCATGTTAATGCACAGGCGAACCTCCACCTCAAGTTCTCTTGTCACTTTTCTATCGTACACTTCGTTAGCAATTATTTAAACACATAAGGTTATTGTCTTTCATAAACAACTACAAGGGTGAAGTTTTACTACTTCAACTAACGTAATTACATTATCCTTTTAGAAGTCCAAATGAAATTCACATGAGTTCTTGCAAAATAATCACTATTATCCTACAAGACATAGCCCTCACATTTCGATAGCACATAGCATAAGTCATATGAGTGCAGGTTCATTGTAGAAGCATATGTGGCTTAATCTATGCATTGCGCAAGACAACAAAACACAATCAAATACAATATCTTTATTTTTTGCTACATACGCAGGAATAAATCTTCATATCAAAATGTGAAAATTTGTCCATATGAGATTTGGCAACATTATCGTAATACGCGTGCTAGCAAAATAAAACACATAGATATAAATATGTTTTCTTGATTTCATACATTGTCTTTATTTTTAATTTCAAAACCATGCGTTCAAATTATTTTAATAGGAATCGATTTCTATTAGATTTTTAGATCAACTGATTCTTGTTCTTATTTTAGTTCAAACAACATTTTTGTTTTATTTTATTTATTTTTTTATTATTTTTTGGTGAGCCTCACGTTAATTAGACCCGACATATATATTTTCATTAATTTAGAACCAAATAGTGGGCCAAATATTCAGATCAAAACTTTTATCAAACTCTAGAATAAATTGACAAAAAAGGGAAAAAATTTAGTTACTAACAGGCCCAACCAGGCCTTAGTGTAACAAGGCCAAAATAATCCCATATCTAGGGTATCATGCAACCCCGTTTAAACTAGTCTCTCTCCCTAACCCAGCATAGCAAGTGTCACCTCAGCGGCCAGCCACTGTGGGTGCTGGTGCACTAAACTGAAACGAACCATCACCATGGTGGGGTCACTGAATCGCTGCCATCAAAAAGTCACCGATAACCATAGAAACCTCAGCCGCGATTGACGTTCCAGTCACACGGACGGGCACCACATCAACCAAGGCCATTGGCAGCACGACAACATTGGTCTTAGACTAACGCCCCGACGCACTATTGACAAACCAATGGCGCCATGCGCCTGCCTCCATGTACCGGAAAACTAACATGGCGACAGTTAGAGATTGGGTTTTTAATAATTTTTAATCTTGTCATGTTCCTTCCTTTATCGTGGGGGTAACATGGACCCACTGGCTCAAGCAGAGACGTGGGGCAGCGAAACGCCGCCTCCACCCTTTTAGTTGACTAGCCAAGTACCTTTTGTTTTTAGTAAGTGTCCAATAATGAGGAGTTTGCTGATTTCAACTTTCAAATTAGTATCATCCTTTCCCGGTTAAAAATTCATCTAACTAACAATTCTAAAATGTTCTCCTCTTTTTTTTTTTTGTTTATGCAACACAAAGTCTTATTCTAATTACTCATGTATACACTATTTATGTTATCAGAAAGACATATACTTGTTACTATGATTAATTATAAAAATTGTCTTTTAGATTGCTAGAAAATTAGGGGCATTGGGAATGTGTATAAAAAATGCTTTACTAAACGACTAGAGTGGGTGAGGCGGAAAAATAATTTAACAATCTTAATTTTAAATCTAATGTCATAATCTAATAGAAGAAGAATATCTTGAAACCTCAAGTCTTGTTCGCAATAACCATTTTTAGCACCGAACGAGTGAGCGTCGTGAAATCAAACAATTCTTAAAAAACAATTTAAGAATTAATTGGGAAAAGTTTTTCTCCTTTTTAATTCTCTAATTAATGGGGAGAAGAATAGAGTGAATTAAAACAAATCCAAATGAGCCAGGCACCATTATTCATAGAAGTCTCAAAACCTGACTGAGTCAATTAGAATTACTAAATAAAAGGTAAAAAAAATTGTATTTTAATTAGGATAAAACACTTAAAAACAAAAAATTCGCATGCGTAGCAAATTAACCACATGCAGAGTGCCACGTGGCATCCTACGATTGGTTTGCACCTAAAGGCGCAGATCAACCCCCTTTTACCAGCTGTCGCGCATTGGTTAGCTCAAGAGGGGGTGACGTGGATCGCCCCCTAGCCATATGTCGCGCGCTGATTGACCAGTGTTGGATTTTTTGTTTTTCTAAGTTTTTCTTTTTTTTTCTTGTAAAAATTCATCCCATAAATTTTTAGGATTGAATATAAAATAATTTTATTCAACTCTTGAATAAAAGAATTCATCTGATGAATTCTCTTAATTTCTGTTAGTGCATAACTTGCTGAGAGACCCTAGGAACAATCTAATTCTAGCTCCAAAGCAACATACAACATTTCCAGTGCCCAATGGCTCCTGCCTAAGTAGGGTCTAGGAGGATGGATGTACACAGCCTTCCTCCTTCAGAGTGCTAGCCTGAAGGGAGGCTTCTTCCGAGAACCCCGAATCTGAAGGGTGCACCTTGAGGACTTTTCAGGAGGCCACCCATCTTGGTACCACTCTCGTCCAAGCACGCTAAACTTCGGAGTTTTAATAGGATCCGGTGCTTGCGTGTTAGTACCCTCTTAGGCAATCTAATTCTAACTCCAAATAGGTCAAATCTCATTATCATCTTATGAATACAATTGACTACTATTTAATAAAACTTAATTCAACTATGTCCTACAGGGCAGAATGCTGGCCAGTTAAGTGTTATCACACGTGGAAGTTGAAGGTGGCCCAGATGAGGATACTGAGATGGATGTGTAGATATACAAGGAAGCACAGGATCAGAAATAACGTGATAAGAAGTAAATTAGGAGTCGCCCAAATAAAGGATAAGTTGAGGGAGCAACGTCTGCGGTGGTTTAGGCTTGTTAGGAGGAGACCCACCACTGCCCCTATCAGTAAATCCGAACAACTTCATATTACAAATGGAAAAATAGAGAGAGGCCGGCCAAAGAACAATTAGGCGGAGACGATTCGATAGGACCTCGCCTATCTCAACCTATATGAAGAGATGACCCTAGATAGAACTCAAGAGAGGATTAGTATATGTGTAATTGATAGAGTAGCATTGGAGCATCGACCAATCATTAGCTCGTTCTAATACCACAAGAGTGCTTGTACGCATGGTTGTATAGGTGCAGTTTTGGCATTTGTTGATCGCTTAGTGCTCCTAGGATTGGATGGAGACAATTCTAAAGAGGAGAAGAGAGGAAGAGGCCAGCCAAAGAAAAGTTGGACGAAGACAATTCGACAGGACCTCACCTACTTTAACCTAAATGAAGAGATGACCCTAGATAGAGCTTAGTTGAGGATTAGTATAGGGGTAGTATAAGGGTAACCGATTTAGCGGGGTAGGACCATCAAGCACCCATAAGCTGGTTCTGGTACCTCGAGGTTGCTTGTATGCATGTTTATGCTTCTTAACTTTTACCTTTGGCCCTGGCTGCTATGCTCCCATATATACATGCTTACATGTTTATTTGCTTATATGCTTTCATGCTTACATGCATACATGCTTCGCATGATCTTTATGCCTTACGTTCTCTTCATATAGCCTCTTCATAACTATCATCTATCAAGTTAGGAGTCCTCGAAAACAGTCTCTCGTCATGGTCTCACCCTAATGGGGCAAGGCTATAGATCCTGCAAAAGCGAGAGCCGTTGAGGCACTGGGACTATTGTTGTCATTATTGTTGTTGTAATAAAACTTAATTCAACTAAATAAGTTTTACTATACTCTAAAATTAAATATATTCACTCAATAATTTTTCAAATAATTCTATTATTATTATTGTGATAATTAACCTCTCTATTAGATATATGTAAGCAAAAATAATTTTAAGTACTCTCGTTATTTTTCTCCCATCTATCGCCCCAATTCCCCACTTGTCCTTTCTCGAACAATTCATATTACAAAAAAAAAAATTTGCATTAATTCTAAATGCCAAACATATGAAATACTCTGGCCGAAGATTTTAGAATCTGTTCGTATATTTGCGAATCAACTAGGAGGACATCTTATATTGTAGATTCCTATAGTAAAATATTCGTCCACGCCACACATATGTAATTGCCCAATGACATAAGGTCCTAGTTAGTCACTTTTTAAACTCATCATTTTGGGCATCAAAGCAATTAACATGCCATGCACAAATTTGGACTATTTTTCGGATTTAGAGTTATCGTTTTACAAAATTAATTATTTCTAATATCATTTAAAGAACTAACTAATACAGGTGGTCCTATTCAGTGTTCCAATCTTATTGGAAACACTGGTACAATACTCTTGGATCCCTATCCACATGACTAAGACAAATCATCAAAAGTATCATATTATAATCTTATCAAACAAGTTGTCTAAACTTATCACTGACTACGAACATACTTTGACGACATGTCACTAGTTTGATCTAAATCTTTCCATGGTTCAATCTTATTAACCACTTAAACCAAACCTGACACATCATCTTGGACAAGGTCCATTTGATGCAATGTTTTTGAAAAACAATCACACATGTTCTACTCATGAAGCATAATCAGACAATAAATAAATAAATAAAAATTATTTATTTAATATTGAAAACTAGCTAATTGGAATATCCCTGCAATCTCCCACTCCTCATTGCACAACTGTCCCCTAGGGATCTGTCAATTCTAGAACCAATACTGATTTGTTACTCTCTAATTCTTTTACTCACATGTTTTTATCTACTAGGAACCTTTTGAGTCAATTAATCTACTCAACAACTCCCTAGCTGTCAAGTACCAGACTTCCACAATGAAGTAAGTAATATAAGACCGCTTCACTCTTCACCAATTAATGACTTCTACGACAAAGTTAAGTAGGAATTCTAAAGTTAAACACCTAAACTCCCTTTCAAAACAAACAATCCATCATAAACCCAACCTTTCTTTTTAATCTCACCAAAGCATAACCCCTAGGAACATAGTTGGTTCATCTTAGGTCTTTCGCTTTTAACTAACAGACCAGAAAATTAAAAACTTAACAACTCATAACAATTCTACACCATTGTCAATGAGTAGAATGTCATCCATATACAACACTTAGAAAGTCTCTACTTTCTTGTTATGTCACTTGTACGCTAATGGTTCACTAATCATTGACTCAAATTCCTAGCAGTTGATTAACCATCATTGAATCTACTATGCAATGAACAAGTTGCCTTATTTATTTATTTATTTATTTTTAAATCTACAAATAGACTTCCTCAGATTGCTTACTGTATATTGCTAACTCTTGACAACAAACTTGTTTGTGTGTTTTAAGATAACAATTTAGAGAATGTGGTCTTGATTTCCACTTTCTTCTATTTCATCATAAGAAACACAATGGATGAGAATATCCTCATAGACTTAAGCATAGCATACAGCTAGAAAGGCCTCATCAAAGATGATCCCTTCCTATAGGTTATTAACGCACTGCCATCGATCTGACGTTGAAGGTCTCTGTCTTTCCGTCCACTCAACTCTATATACTTGTTGATTTATTTAGATCCAATCTAAAGGACTCAATATCTTTTTATGCCTTTACAAGTTTCCAAGCTTAGTTAAAATACAATTACTTTAAATTAACTTTTATTGCCTCAACTCAATGGTGTACATTTTTACACTTAAGAGTTTCATTATAGTCTAAAGGATCAGATTCATCATCATTTTTAACTGTTAAGATTAAAGACACAAATTCGTCAGGTGACCCTGACCATCATCCCACTACATCGAAGCTCTCATGTACTTTGTGGGAAAATAATCTTGTTGAAGATACATCTGATATATATCATCTACACTATAAGTTGTATCAAGCTATAGTGAAACAGTATCTTTAGCCAAATCAAGCTATCTATTGTACTTTTAGAACCCTTTCTAAAACATGTTACATAGCAAATCTTTTTATATGTAAACATGACTCATCATATGAATCTCACCACATTTAATAACACATTATTGATCTTTTCTACAACTCTTTGTAATAAAGATAAATAAGAGTTCTCTTTAAACTACTTCTTCGATCTAATTAAAGTGACTTGATATAATTACCTAAACAATTCTAACTCAAGTCTTTAACTCTTTGAACCTTTCAAGAATTTCAAGACTTTAGTCTTCATAGCCATATCCATTTATCTACTTACCGAGTAGTCTTTATGAAATACTCATTGCTTCAGCTCGCTTGAACATTTCGCACTCCATAAGTATTTTACGTACAAGTCCTAGCAACTTAGCGGCTCAATTGCCTTGACCCTTAAAGGCTCTTTCAGTCACCGTCAAATCGAACATGATTCCCATATCGGTTATCATTCTAGTACTTAATGATCACATAAGATATAGCAAACTAGTTTTCAGTCATATTAGATTAACGTAGCCTGAGATTAAGTATAGCTTAAAAGCTATATGGATTCTAGAATATCTTCTTTTGCATTGGTCTCACAGGCTAGCTTGCATTATACTAGTACATTGCTATTAACGTAGTTTTTGATCAAAATAAGTCAACTATGTACCATTGTACTATTTTAAATAAACACTTTATTTATATAACTATAAGTCTATTTTTAGGAAAAATAATCGAAAGTCTATTTTAGAATAAATAGTAGATATAAATCAAATTTCTAAAGTATATCAAGATAGTTACTCAAATACAAAGCCACATCCCGTGACTTAAACTACTACCTGTTGATGCCCTTACCGAAAACCCATTCACCAAAATACTAGTGAACTATTTACTAGTCTCAAGTAGAGGAGACAGGATATCATATACCTTGTCATGTTGGCTTTTGGTCATGGCAAAATTAGTATCTAAGTACCTAGGAAATTCCTTTTAAAGTCCCGTACTATTATAAAAGAGACAAAACTATTTCGACTCATGTTTTATTTTACCCTTTGAAGATCGTAGTACTTGAGATAGATGCTTATATTAAGTGGACTCCACCCTTAGTTCTAATGACACCCTTTCTCTAAAATTATTTTCATGCTATTAGTTCTCTGACCAAACACTTTTCTCAAGTATCTTATCATATCCACAATGGATGAACTTTCAAGCATCTAATACTGGAAAAAGTTTAAGATATGATGTCTGAATCTGGCATCCAACTAATTCTTTAGTCTAGTCTAATGTTCTAAACATTCTTTTCAACTCAGCAGACTTACTAGTAGCAATCTAGAGAACCCATGCTATAATATAACGAACAAAACAGAACTCGCAAGACATGCCATTATTGATCGCAATGTATTATTCAACAATCAGTTTGAAATTAAAAAAAAAAAAAAAAAAAACTATAAAACAAGTCATATAACATACATAATTACCTTTCTTACATTTTAGAAAACAATCAAAGTTCGCCGTTCACATTCTAACACTTATATATATGCCGCGGAGACCATACCGAACTGCTTAAAACTCCTAGGTAGCGGGGTCGAATTGAGACTTCAGAAGGGTGAGAATGTTTCTCAATAAATATGTTTTCTTGTAAACCATTTACTAAACATATTTAACATACCACCTTTTTCCCAGCCTCTAAGATCCTACAATATAGTTCCTCGGGGAGGTTAATGCAAAACCCTAGTCAAGTATACACCATTACCTGAACATTCATACAAGTGCTCTACTAACTCCACGGCGGCATGGTCGTGCTTGATTGCTTGGATTTCAATGCATCCTTATGAAAGTCTAACCCTATATTCCGTAGATTAACATCCTTCGTGGAGAGTAATGCAACCCACTATACTTGTCAGACTTAGTAATGGAGTCCCTGAACATTCACATAAAAGCTCGCTCCCACTTGATATTTGGAGTATGAACTTTTAAATGATTTAGCAAACAGACAAAGCATGGATCCACCTAACCAGTCTTTGTATGTGTGCAATGATGACCTGATCAATCTACCCGTTACTGTGGGTGAGGAGTAACAACTAATAAGTGAAGTGAGATTTATTCTCAATTAAAATATTTCCTAAACTTATTTAACCCACCGTTTCTTCCTTGATCTCTATGACAATATCATAACGTTCTATAGCATACTATCATGCCATCCTAGTCAAGCATATACCATTACCTAGATATTAGAACAAGTAAACAAGATACTCCACGGCATTATGGTCGCACTCAATTTTCCCATGCCTCTATCTATCATTAAGAAGTCTAACCCTGTATCTGCGAACAAACACCCTCCTCAGGGAGTAGCGCATATCCACTATACTATTAGACTGGCAATGGAGGCCGTGAGGAATTAACTTCTGATTCTCAATCCCATTTGAAATTTACAATGGCGGATCTTTCTTTTAAAATTTGATTATCTCATAATAAATATTAGAATCCATTCTAAATTTTATTTAATAATTAAAATCCTAATCCAATTAGGTTCCTTTAATTATCCAACCTATGCAATCTAATCACATTAGATACATTGTGAGAATTTCCTTTTGAAATAATTCAACTTTTGAATTATCTAATTTAATTAGACATATTTGAAAAAATTCTCCGAGCAGATGGAATCAAATATTTCACCAACTTTTCTGGCCTGATAATTTTAGTTCACATCATACATAATATTTAACTCTTTAAATAATATTAAATATGTAAACCAAAATTTAATAAGCACCATGTTATCAAACAATTTGAATAACATTACTTAAGGCTTAAAGGTTGGAGCAATTACATATTTTTGTAGACTCTTTTAGAAAATATTATTACATAATCTTAATTAGAATTTTATCCTAATCAATTCTTTATTTATTCAAATTATTTAAGTAAAAAATAAAAAAAAAAAAAAAAAATTAATTGCATTTGGGCGTGCCCATTGCAGGGCTGGGCAGGTCCCACCTAAATTAAATTTTTTTTAATTTTAAAATTATAATTAATAAATAAACCCGATCTTAATCTTATTAAATCGTAAACTAAACATCTAATTCAGTTAGATATTCTATTTGACGTTGTATATATCTAAATCATTCAACTATTTGATTATCTAATCTTATTGTACAATTTAGAAACATACACCCACTGATTTAGTTATAATTCATCCTAATTTAAACAATTCAAATTTGATGAGTAGTGACCTCATTATTAAACTTTTAAATAAACAATAAGATATTCTTTATTTTGGATTATTACAAAATATTCAAGAATTGAATATTTACCTAGGTTCATAATCTGTTATAATTAGATTAATAATCTAAATTATTCAATACTTTCAATATCTAATCTCGTTAGATCCGAATTTAAGACTTTAATAAACCTTCAATTTTGTTATTAAACTCTTTTAACAACAATAGTCAAGATAGTCTTTTCCTTTAATGAGATTCCCAATTTTATATTTTTCGTAATTCTACAAATCCAATTTTATCAAACCTTGATGTTCTGATGTCAACTATGAATGTATTCAGAGTTGTCTCTGATACCAATTGCAGGGAACGTAATTCAAAAATTCGATAGCAACTCAATCCAATCCACACAAGATCCAATACAATCACACAATCCACCCACACAATCACTAATAGTAACTATGGTTAGCTAGATTGCTACCCCGGATTGTACTGATATATTAAGTACAGTAATTAGAAGTATAAAAAAGGGGGGGAAAATCTAGAAGAAAGAGGAGAGGATTAGAGAGAATTTAGAGGAGAGAGAGAGAAGATCATCACATCAACATAGCATGCCCCAAATGCTAACTAACTGCCCCTACATACACTGGTGAACTCGTGGGATTGATGGCTCTAAGTCTGGGCTGGCATGATGATATGGCATTGATGCTGGTGAGACAGTTAATGTGGCACAAGCATTTGTATCAATACCCCCTTATAGGACTACACCCTTGTCCTCAAGGGTCAAAGTGTGGAAATCGAAGCTGAAGGTCATGAAAGAACTCTTAAGTGGCATCATCCGCTCATTGGCCAACCCACTACAGCAAAACCTGAGTGGCGATAATGCAGCGGTGGCGAACTACCCTACCATTGAAAATGCATTTAGGATGAGGCGGGAGAGGAATTGGTGACCATGTCAAAGGCAAGGGTGTGGTGTTGGTGGGAACCATGCATCACCACTTGAAAAGGGAAACATGAACGGTATGGTGTATTGCGGCATGAGCTGGCAAATCCAGCTTGTAGGGGACTGGCTCGATACTGTCGAGAGTCCAGAATTGTCCATAGAATCGCAAAGTGAGCTTATGGAATTGGCGGTAGGCGACACTTTGTTCGCAATAACTTTGAAGCTTGAGCCAAACAATGTCGCCAATCTGAAATTCACGGTCTGAACGACGGCCATCCGCCTATTGCTTCATGTGATTTTGAGCACGGTTTAAGTGATGCTTAAGGCACCTAATGGATTATTCTCTGGTGATAAGGCTACAATCAACTGCCTCAACGGCATACTCGCCCGAGAGATATGGAAGGTGAATTGGCTATGACTTCCCATAGAGAGCTTCGTACAGCGTGCCTTGGGAAGCCGTGTGGAAAGCAGTATTAGACCACCATTCAGCCAATGGAAGCCAGTTGCGCGGATAATGAAATAACAACCAGTTAAATATTGTTGGCATTTTTCTATGGTGAAGATAATGGCAAGGAATTCACATTCATACACTGACATGGATTGATGCCTTGGCGCCAAGGTTTTGCTTATGAAGGTGAGTGAGTCTGCATAAGAATTTTCCCAATTCCTATACCGGAAGCATCTGTTTTGATGACAAACGTTTTCATGAAGTCAAGCAAAGCTAGAACTAGTGTGGAAGTTAGTGCTCTCTTAAGGCGTTCAATGGAGACCTCAGCATCCTGATTCCACCCAAATTTGTCTTTCTTGAATAACTCAGTTAATGGTCGGGCAATCATCCATAATGAGTAATGAAGTGCCTATAATAGTCGGAGAGTCCTAGGAACCCATGAAGTTGCTTAATGGTTGCAGGCCGGGGTCAATCAGCCACAACCCCCAACTTATTGGGAGCAGCGGGTACCCCATTCCCAGACAAGAAGTGACCAAGGCACTCGATTTGGCAGGATCGAAAGGTACATCTAGTCATGTTGGTCATGAGGCGATGTTGGTGGAGTATGTTCAGAACGGAGCAAAAATGTTCCATATGCCTCGCCCATGTGGTGCTTTAGATGAGAATATCTTCAAAGAAGACCAATACATAATGGCATAACAAGGGTTTGAATAAGTCATTTATCAGACTTTGGAATGTTCACAGAGCATTAGATAGGATGAAAGGCATCACAGTAAACTCGTAGTGTCCTGAGTGAGTGTGGAAAGCCGTCACATCCTCATGCGCCATTCGAATCTTCCAATACCCAGATTTGAGATCAAGCTTAGAGAAGTATGATGCACCACCCAATTCATATAAAAGTTCCTCCACAATGAGAATGGGGATCTTATCTTTAATTGTCATCTTATTCAAAGCGCGATAGTCGATGCATAGTTGCCATTGCTATCTTACTTTTTGACCAGAAAAACTAGCAATGCGGAAGGCGAAGTGCCGTTCCGGATGACACATGCTATTAATATTTCATGAATTAATGAATCAATGATATCCTTTTGGAATGATGGATATTGTTACGGCCTAAGGTTAACCGGGTCACTTCCCTCTTTGAAAGGGATGCGATGATCGAACTCTGGTCTACTTGGCAACTTTTTTACACTTGGAGTAAACACATTAGGGAACTTATCAAGTAGAGCTTGCAGGGCATGAGGGTCCTCTACCGAATTAGGCTTTGCAATATGTAAACTGAGGGGAGAAGGCTGTTGCGGATGATCAACAGTAATGGCATAGAATGCCGCCGATTGGATGAGAAGTGATGAGATCATGTTTTCTAAGACGGCTTTGAGATTCGTATTGTGAATTTCGCGAAGGGTGTACACCTGATTGCCAATGTTGAATTCCACAATCAATGTATCAAAGTTCCACCGAACATCCCCTAAGGTGCGAAGCTACTGAATGCCTAACACAATGTCGCACCTGGAAAGAGGGATCAATAAGACATCAGGAGTAAACGGGGCTCCTTTAAGAGTCTATCGGAAAGCTCGGCATATTTCTGCACAGGACACTTGCTTACCTTCAGCGACAGCGAGAGGTGGCTGATGATGAGTGTCCATATAATACCCTAGTTGGCGAGCTAAATGTGTATCAAGAAAATTGTGGGTACTTCCACTATCCACGTGGATGCTTAAAGCCCGCTTGCCCTGGATGTCTTGCACCCGCATGGTTTGACACTAAGCCATCCCATGTAGAGCATGCATCGATATGTGTCGATCGGGTGCTAGATCCAGCTCAGGCTCCAGTGAATCACAACCTAGTTCGTCATCGGAAGCCTCAATCTAGAACACATGTACTCGCTTTCATATGGGACATACATGACATAGCATGAACGGCCCATGGCAATAAAAACAGAGGCTTTCTGCCCGCAGATCATCGAGATCGGTGGGAAATAGGCCCTGTGGGGCCCTAGCAGTTGGCGGGTTTCTATTTTGTTAGAAACCACTTGACGACGCTGGTAATGCTAAAGGCCTGATAAGTTGTGGCCTGGTTGGTAGATTTTGAGCCAACCTGGCCACGTTACTCGGCAGAAGTAGAATTGGGGATGTTTTGGCGGGATTTTTCCTAGTCATAGTTCAATGTACTCACAGTGCGCTTCTTGTAACTGAGCAAGGGAGTGATGGTCTCTTGTAAGGTGCTTGGTTTAAACATCTTGATCCACCTCGCCAAGTCCTCACCCCCCCCCCCCCCCCCCCCTCCCCCCCCAATAAAGACGCCAACTCGTTGTTCGTCATTCAGCCCACTACGGCTGACCAAGGATTCAAAAGCGGTTAAGTACTCCTCTAAACTAGCCGTTTGCTTTAGCGTAGTTAACTTAGTGAGTGGATTTTAGGCGGCTTTGGAGAAATGAACTTAAATTTCCACTGAGTACACATCCTAAGGAATGGGCACTCCAATCGGCCCAGATTGCTGATAGCGATTATGCCACCCCAAGGCAGCGCCCTCTAAGGTCACACTCGCCAACGTTGACTTCATATCATCCGAGGTTTGATCGAGGATGAAGTACCTCTCAAACTAATATACGAAATTTACTACATCGCCCCCGTTGAACCTTGGAAACTATATTTTTGTAAGACGAGTAGGAAAATGGTAGTTACCTTGGTGATGGTCCCATTTTGGAGCTGGCGACAACGATGGGCGCTCTGATCCATGATCTCCACTTCATTGAGATCGCGGTGCCGCAGTGTTGGACGAGCTTGTACAAGCCCAGCAACAGTCCTCATCTGCAGAGATAGACCATTCATCATTTGGCGCATTTCCGCCATGGATTCCGCCAAATCGCTGCATCTCCAATAGAGCTTCTCATCCAACTCCCTCAGTGACATCTGCTATCTGGTACCATCCGCCATTGATTACGATCAAAGCTCTACACACACCCACCAAGAAGCTTAAGCTCTATTCCACACAGGATCAAACATAATCACACAATCCAACCTTACAATCACTAATAGCAACTATGGGATAGCTAGATTGCTACCCCGGATTGTACTGATATGTCAAGTATACTAATTACAAGCATGAGAAGGGGGTAAAAAACAAGAAGAAAGGGGAGAGGACTCAAGAGAATTTGGGGAGGAGAGAGACAGAAGATCACTACATCAACATAGCATGCCACAAATGCTAACTACCGACCCTTATATAAACTAGCGAGCTCATGGGATGGATGGCTCTAAGGCTGAGGTGGCGTGATCATGCGGCATTGGTGCTGGCAAGGCAACTGAAGTGGCACGAGCATTTGTATCAAAACTTTTCCCTAAAATACTAGAGCGAGCACAGCGAAAAAGCAATTGAAAATTTTTAACTTTAAATCTAATGCCCTAATCTAATTAAACTATTTAATTAGACTTAGATCTTACTTTAATAGGTTCGTAATATGACAAACGAAAAACATGAAATAAAGTATATATAAACATAGTATGAAGAATAAACGAAATAAAGGAAAAACAAATTAAATATCAAATACTTAATTTAGACATATCCAAAGCACAAATCCGAACTCTAAATTGTAGATCTGAAAATAGAAGAAGAATATCTTGACATCTCAAGGTCTTCTTCGTAATGACCTGTTATGATCCAAGTCTAATAGTCCATTGTTGGTAATAAGCAATGCACGGTTCAACAAGTAGATGTTGGCAGTTCAAGTCATGGTTGGCTGGAGACTCACCTAAGGCGATTAAAGCAGGTCAAACATGGTCAAGAGTGGCGGCTGGGTGTTCTTAAGTTGGTTGATATGTCGGTCTTGATCCAATGTATCTTAGTTCATTTCTACTTAGTGTAAATAAGGATCTTAACATGTAATTGTCATAACAATGTTAATGATTGATATGAATTGATCTTTCTCTCTCTTTGAGCTTTAATACTCTCTATCTCTTTTCTACTTCTCATCCCTAATTCTTCTTGATTTGTTCTATTATCTCATCTAATTCTCTTAGTTCTTATCTTGATTTCACTTTCTAAGTGTAAATACTTATCCAAGCCCTAGGTTATGATTCAAGTTGAGCTTGAATCATAACAATTGGTATCAAAGCCTTGATTTACTTTCAAATCAAGTTGTTTGATATCTAGTTTGTGATCTAATTGCATTAGATCATTGTTACTGCGTTAGGTATTCAGAAATTGAGCAAGTGTGCTACAATAGCAGTGAAGTGCTGCGGTTAAGCCTAGCTGAACAGATTAAGTTCTGTTCTATTGTGTTGATCAAGAATTTTGCTTCACTTGTTCTGAAATTAAATTAAGCCGCGTGATATAAGTTGTGCTTTATCAGATTTTGCTGTTTAGATAGTGATTGTTACTTATTTTGATCTGGTTAAGCTGTGATTCCAGTTTGTGTTGCAATAATAGTGTACTTGATTCAAGTTGTTGAGTGCGCTACTGCAAGAATGGAGTTTTAAGCATTGCGTTGCTGTTATCTATTGGTTGACAGCGATCATTGCTATTTTGACATGAAACGAGCTGATTGAAGTGAGCAAGATCAAGATTCAGTAGCTGCAAGTTCAGAATTGTTAGCTAATTAATATCAACTGGAAGAACTTTTGAGATGTTGTGATCATGTTGTGCAACTTCTAATGGTCATGAAGCAAGATCTTAATAAATTTTAGAGTTCTTTTCCAGCTCAACCACAAATTACACAAGAATGTGAGAATTATCGACATTGTGAACAAGTTCCAACTGATAATTCAAAGGTTGCAGCAACTGGAATTGAAGAACAGAATATCAAAGTCTCACAAGGCCGTGAAAATTATCAACTAATGGATGCAATGGCTGTTGAGCAGGGTGTGAAATCACAATATGGTGTATCATTTTTACAGCCTAAGGAAGATTACCATCAACAACAACACATTGAGTATAAAATACAACAAATAATAGATCAAGAAGCAAAGCAAATGGTTACTGCAAAATACTTTAATTCAGCAAGGAAGTGGTTGAATACTGCAGCAGAAACCATTATTTCAGTCCAAATTCATGTTGTATCTTCTTCAACGCAAGTTACAGATTCATTCCAGTTGATTCCAAGTGTGAAACTTCCTGAGAGTTTTGAGTTGAAGTTCAAGGAACAAGTGGTAGAGCAAGTTGACGAAGCTAATCTTGAAGAGCATTACTTATTCAAGCAAGAAGCTGATCATGAATCAGGTCGGGAAGGCTTAAAAAGGAGGGTGAAGCATGCAAGTATTTGGGTTCTTACTGAGTTTGCTAGGAGAAGCGTGAAGGAAGGTTGGACAAGGAAGATGAAGTATGCTAATCAAGATTGTGACATTCTTCAAAGTTCCAACAACATCCAAGTCATGATCAGGAACATGGGACACTTGGTGAACAAGCCTCTCCATTAGGAGGAGATTTGCAAGATCTTCATAATAAGAGCTGTGAAGCTATACTTCTCTCTTAGATTCTTGAGGACAAGAATCTCTTAAAGGGGAAGTATTGTTATGATCGGAGTCTAAAAGTTCGTTGTTGGTAATAAGCAATGCACGGTTCAAAAAGTAGATGTTGGCAGTTCAAGTCATGGTTGGCGGGAGACTCACCTAAGGAGGTTAAAGCAGGTCAAACACGGTCAAGAGTGGCGGCTGGGTGTCCTTGTAATAGGCTTAAGTCAAAGGACGCTATACAGTCGTACTATAACGAATCCTCTTATTATAGTACGAAGCCCGAATATTTCTAATAAAAAACTCCTCGAAGTCATATAAACCGTTCTTATATAAAAAATAATCCCAAATACATCAAAATAACATTTTAATACTAGTAGAGCGGAAGCTTAAACTTACAATATCCCAGATAGTCTCTGATGTGCTACTACAAAATTTGTTTACTTAACTACGCCAAATAAACTAATTCACGAGATAGTAAATCGCTTCATCATTTCCTTCCTTCAGGAACTTATCATGGGTTACTAATATTTAAAATAAACGAATTTGGGTGAGCCAATAACATGCTCAGTAAGTATAACACACTCCCTACCCGGATCAGGCATGTTATTAAAAATGGATAGAATCCCAATTAAAATCAATAAAATCAATTCATCTTAAAGAAAATCACGTTAAAGTAGCACAAATCATTAACTTCTTTACAAAAGCTTTTTCGGTAAAACTTACAGATGCATCGAATACTGCGGCCGGTATTATTCCCGCGATAGGGTCGCAGATCAACGTCACATTTCACATATTCGAACCGGTTCCAAGTCGACAGATTCAATAGGATCGAACATAGATCTAAGTGCCAGTATTATTCACACGACAGGGTCACAGATCGACTTTACACATTTCACATTCTATCGTCGACAGACCCTTGAGGGTCAACGTAGTTATCTGTAAGTTCTTCCCATAAAACCTTTCAATTCAAATCACAAGTTCACAATAATTTCTTTTCTATGTAACGACCGGGATTCGGACATCTCCCCCACGTCGTCACACGTACCGGGATTTGGCGGTCGCCCCCGCGTACGCTTACATAATCAATATAAATCAAACAAGTTCACAATAATTTCTTTCACATAATCACAACTACTAATTCTTTCAAAATTCACACATTTAAACATCAGTTTTATGTATAAAATACTTTATGCAATCACAAATATAATTTCTTTCAAAATTTCATATAAATCTGTATAACTCAAATCATAAGAGTAGAAATTATATAATCAACCAAGCACAAATGCTTGAACCTATTTTAACAAACTAATAAATTATTCAAATACAAGTCTTATATATCAAACCCAGTAATGCAATTTTTTGTATTTTATAAACAAGTAGGGGGAGTGGTATACTTATCTTCACTAGCTTTTAATCCAAAAATTTAGCTCTTAAGCCACCGGCTAGGTGGTCGAGCTGTACCGGCGTGGTGGAGGCACCGGCAAGGCAGCCGAAGCCATACCGGTGTGGTGGCCGGAGCAGAACGACAGGAGAGGGAGTGAGAGCCGTGAGTGTTAGAGAGAGAAAACCGAGAAGAGAGAGAGAGTTGTGCGGCAGGTGGTGTGAGGTTTGAGGGGTTGAGGGTTGGGGTATTTATAGACCCCTGGAGGTTGGACGATACTGTGGTGGTGGGAGGCGGTACTGAGGTCGAGTAGTACCGTGGTGATGCACGGTACCGTGGTGGTGGGAGGCGGTAGAGGGGAGCAAAGAGAGGAGAGGAGAGACACGTACCATGGTGGTGGACGTCAGTAGGCGGTACCGGCGGTATCGTGAGGTGGCGGCGGCACCGATGACAACGGTAGAGGCGAGGGGAGGATGGTAGAGGAGAGAAAGTGTTACGCGGTGAGGGTGAGAGAGACGGTGAGGGAGAGAGAGTTGCGTGAGGGAGAGGAAAACTTCTGTCCTCCCCCCTCCCCCCCCCCCCCCCCCTCCTTTTTCTTGTTATTTCATTTATTTATTTTTTTTTTTCTTTTCTTTGTAACCTAATCTAAATAATAGCGAGTTTTAATCTAATTTAAGTACCCTGGGTTCTACATATTGTAATATCGAAATTAATTTAATTAGGCTGGTTATTACAATTCTTAAGTCGGTTGATATGTGTATCTTGATCCAATGTATCTTAGTTCATTTCTACTTAGTATAAATAAGGATTTTAACATGTAATTGTCATAACAATGTTGATGAATGACATGAATTCATCTTTCTCCCTCTTTGAGCTTGAATGCACTCTATCTCTTTTCTACTTGTCATCCCTAATTCTTCTTGAATTCTTCTATTGTCTCATCTAATTCTCTTAGTTCTTATCTTGATTTCACTTTCTAAGTGTAAATCCTTATCCAAACCCTCGGTCATGGTTTAGGTTGAGCTTGAATCATAACATGACCTTTTTTAGCACAAAACTAGTGGGCATCGTGAAATCAAGAAATTCTTAAAATAATTATAAGAATTAATTGGGAAGAGTTTTTTCTCCTTTTTAATTCTCTAATTAATGGGGAGAAGAATAGAGTGAATTAAATTAAATCCAAATGAGTCGGATATCATTATTTATAGGAGTCTCAATACCTGACTAATTGAATGTGAAATAAAAGGTAAAAAATTGTATTTTAATAAGGATAAAACACTTAAAAACAAACAATCCGTGCGCGCAGCAAATTAATCGCACACAAGCGCCACGTGACACCTTGCAATTGGTCTGCGCCTCAAGGTGGGGATCAACCCCCTTTTACCACGAGTCATTGCTGGTTGGCTCTAGTGGGGGCCACATGGATTGGCCCTCGGGCCAGTCCGCGCACGACACATGTCTCATGTTGATTGGCCAGCGCAGGTTTTTTCATTTTTTATGTTTTTTTGAGTCATAGTGCGACATGTATATAGCTCTAAATGGGTCAAATCTGATTATTATCTCGTAATAATAATTGACTACCATTTAATAAAACTTAACTTCACTAAATAAGTTCTACTACGCTCTAGAATTAAATATATTCACTCAAGAATTTTTCAAATAATTCTATTATTATTACTACGGCAATTAACCTTGCTATTAGATGATCGTTAGCAAAAACAACTTTAACTACTATCGTATTTCTCTCACATCTATCACCGTAGTTCCCGACTCAACCTTCTCAAATAATTCATAATATAGAAACAATTTTTGTATCAATTCCAAATGTTAAACATATGGAATACTCTAGCCAAAGATTCTTAAATCTGTTCATATATTTGTGAATCAATTAGTGGGACATCTTGCATTGTAGATTCCTAATAAAATATCCGTTCCTACCACACTTATGTAATTGCCCAATAACGTAAGATCCTAGTTAGTCACTTTTTAACCTCATCATTTTGGGCATCAACGCAATTAACATTCCATGCACAAGTTTGGACCATTTTCCGAATTTAGAGTTAGTGTCTTACAGAATTAATTATTTTTAATAGCAATTAAAGAACCAATTAATTCAGTTGGTCCTGCTCAGTGTTCCAATTTTATTGAAAACACCGGCATAATACTCTTGGATCTCTATCCACATGACCAATACAAGTCATTAAAAGTATCATATTATAGTCTTATCAGACAATTTGTCCAAACTTATCACCGACTACAAATATACTTTGACAATATGTCACTAGTGTGATCTAAGTCTTTCCATGTTTCAATCTTACTGACTCCTTAAACTAAACCTGACACGTCATTTTGGGTAACATCCATCTCATGAAATATTTTAGAAAAACAATAACGCATGTTTGACTCATAAAATATAATAAGACAATAAATGTATAAAATAATTTAATTTATTTAATATCTAAAGCTAACTAATTAGGTTTTTTAGGACATCTATACCAACAACAGGAATAGGGCCTAATCAATCACAGCAAGGAAGATAAATAAAAAGGTATTTTAGAGAGATGAACAATGATATTGTGCTATGGTAGAAATACTACTGTCCTAAAAGATGAATTCGCCACTACTCAAGTGCACACGTTATTGTCAGCGACTGGCCTCTAGAATTAACGTGATCTGACTCTTAACATGCACTTGTTAGTTGCCGGTTAGGGGTGCCAAAAACTTTGCCCAGGTAAATAGAAAGGTAGAAAGGAGGATATAATTGTTGAGAAGTCGGTTGATCTTAAACTCACCTAGGATTAGGATTCTATAGTAAACTATGCACCTCTTGGTAAGAGGTGCCTCATACTTCCAAAAGACACCATTGGTAAATGTATTTAGCTATCATCGGCAAGAGTGTAACTAGGAAGATGTGCAAAGATTAAATGACCTTTCTATCTGGAAAACAGTTGTATCTTTATTGAGCATGTAAAAGAATTAATGTTTTGATAGAACAAACTTTCCGATAATATAGACACGTTGAAAAGAAGACACACCAGCCCGACTTGATGCGGCTATGGAACTTGTACCCATTAACCTTTTACCTTTATTTTAATTCAAAAGATTATCTTATACAATCATATTTAAAGTGAGGTGATTTTCTAATGTGGGACAAAGCTTATGAAAAATAAGGTTTCAGAATATTTTAACTTGTGTCTTCTTGGAGCACAATTGAAGCAAGAATGGTATTCAAACCAGACATGGGGAAAACAATTCGTTTGCGCAACACTAACAATTCAAATGAAATGGGCTTATGTGGAACACAAGAAAAAAAGAGGAATGACGACAAGGCCTTCACGGTGGCGAAGCCTTCTCAATGTCAATAATGGCCGTGTGGTTTGTGTATGAATAATATTACTATCATAAACATTCAACATCAATTGACGCTCATGAATATAGATTATCAAATTTGAAGTTAGTTTAGACCATATTTTAGAGTCAAAATATATTTGAAAACACTATAAGGTTGAAACTCAAAAGAGAAATCTAAAGTCGTGAGAATCATTTTGGGAAGACTATCTTAATAAAAGAAATAAAATTATTTACCATTAATAATAGGATAACCACTAAATTCTAGTAACACCACATCATAATAATTTTATTTCTTTAACATAAAACATTAAATGACACACAAACATAAATCGAACTATGGAACATAAAATCATAAACAAACACAAACTCTGAAAGAAAACAGGTACTAGGTGACCATAATGAACTGCCAACGACTAGCAAAGCATGACACAATACAAACCTATTGAAACAAGCTCATACACATGACATGATTTTGTCACAAACCTGACTCAATTTTACCCTATTTAAAGAAAACCCAAACTCAATAGAATTAACTTACACCATGCATTTATTACCCACTAGCATGATTTTGTCACATCATAATGTCCTCATCACCATCCCCGGTAGTCCATCAAATTTCTAGGCCTCATCTCCACCTCGGACTACTGTGCCTCCCACCATTGCCCCCGCTTGTTTACGAGGTACTTCACCTAAACCAGTGCCCTCCAGCCCGATATGAACTTCCTGCAGCTTCCGATCCAACTCGGTGATGGTCCGTTCAATCAAGCGACGGACATCAATGGTCTCTGACCTAGTGAGGCTACCCACTGCGCGACGACCGTTGAGGCAATCATTCACTGTCAGCATCATCTCCGCTTCTATGTTGTCAGTTTTAACACGTTGGATTTGTGAATTAACCTATTGGGATAATTACCGTAACATGATAAATATGAAATTGAATCCAAGATATAATAAGTTCGAGTTTAGCCAAAAGGGCGGTAAAATTTTAGAAAATTATGCTTGTGTGAGAGGGGTAAAGAAATGTTCCGAACGGTTGATTTTTCCTCTTTCCAACGTTGTCTACTTTCACTTGTGACAACATACAAAGAAAGACACATTTCTCTATCACGTGCAATGGCAGATTTAAAAAAAAACAAAAAAATTTGTTGGGATAGTGGTAAGAATGTAAACGACAAAATGTTTTACGTATTAGATAGTATTTGTAAAAATAATTGAATGCAGTCTCACTTTTTACTAAGACAAGTGGTAAATTTAGCCGCACTACTACGTACGTTGTCCTTAAAGAACTTTTCAAGTAACTACGGTTAGGTGCACCGATTCTGCAACACTAGCTTTGCCAGTGATCACATCTGCTCGCGAGTGTAGTGGGAACAACGTCCAGCATGATCTTTGAGCTTCGATTTGATTACCTTATTATACATAGAAAAACTTATGACAAGACAATACGATCAACTTAGAACTCAGTAAAGGTATGCATAAATTGGCCCATAAACTCTGATGTGGGAAAAGACATCAAAAATTCCATTTTAATTTATATTTTATGACAAATATAAAGCATCACCTTGGCAATTTGGTCCTTGAGATATTCCTCATGGTTAAGCATCTTGCGGGTCCGGTCCAAAAGGGGCATGGACTTGAACCTAGCAATGGCGTGATGGGCCTTAAGTGGGTCCGGGCCCACAATGGGGTCCGGCTCATAAGGCCCATAAATGATGGCACATCCTTCAACATCGCATAGAGTAGTCAGCTCATCTAATTTCTTAAGCAAACCCTTCTTTCTCTTAGTGAATGTTGTTTTCCTTGCATTCTCATTTGTGATGAATGTCAGCTTCAACTTCTTTCTCCCTGCCATTCTAATTGTTTTTTTTCCTTTTTTTTTTTTTTTTGTGGCCCTTTTACTTGGGTTGTCTTTTTGGGTTTCTCTCATATAGTGCCATATATATAGGTAATAATCAATTGGCTGGCAAAAATGGTAAGACACTTGAGTGGCACGTGAGGCCTGGGATGTATATCCTGTCATTTATTGAAAATAAAACTTGTGACCATCCATGGAATTTACTGGTCTTAACTTACCCTATTATATTTAGGAACTCATTAATAGGAGGTGCAATTGATTTGGATGTTAGTTAGTGCGCCAAGCTGGGTGGATTGGTCGATTACCATAAAAGCTTGAACACTAGGAGTATTTTTACTAACACGTAGAATAATAAATGAAATTTATATCAAGGATTATTTACACAGTCGGCTTCTATACTTAATCCGCAGTGAGGTGTTAAGTCTTGTATAGTTAATTACATCATTTGTCTATGTACTCTATCTAACATGAAAGAGTCATTAAAAATTACATAACTTCAATTTTACTATAGAACTAAATTCACGGTATAAAAATCATGCAACTAAATTAAGACATGAAGAAGTTAAAGAACTGATATAATAGACAGAATACTTGAATTTTTTTTGTGTAAATAACCGTTATATCGATATAAGTAAGTATTGAATATCTTATTATGGACATAATATATTAATATCACGTTACACATGTCATATTCCCAAGTATGGACGTAAATCAAATATGTGAGGCCAATGAAGTCTTGGTTCAATGGTAAAAGAATTATATTGCTGATACACATAAACAATTTGAATTGCCAACGCGAATGTGATAAATCTATTTGATTATGAAAAAGACTGCTTAATTACCTTTTATGATTTAATGATTTTTCATAATCCTATTATGTGCTTAAATTATATACAAAAGATATTTTACATGATAAAAACACGGTTAATGTTGAAAGCCTATAATAAAAAGTCTTCGATCAACTCCATGTACTTAACACAAATGAAAGTTATTTAGTGAAGCAATACTATGAGTATTCATAATGAGTTAATTTAGGTATTCAATACCTATGGCAGAATTATTTGTTTTTAAAAAATTGATCATTTATTCTTATATATATATATATATATTTCAAAAAATTACCCCAACTATAAGAATATTTTCACTTTAGCACCCTCTGTTTTAGATTTTTCAAAAATCCACCCAACTTTTAAAATTTTTTCAATTAACCACATCTCCAAAAGATTCATTTAATTTCCATTAAAAGTGTCACATGACATGTACATGACCTGTTTAAGAGCTATAATTGTGCAATTAATAGACAACAAATTGTCAAGGTCAATGTTAATTACTTACGAATCTACAAAATAATTAAATAAATAAAATATAAGAAAAAATTAAAAATTAAAATATTTTAGCTTTCTTTCTTCATCTTCTTCTCATTATACTCAGAATGATATGGGTGAGAACGACGAGAAAACGAGGAAGAAAGAAAACGGAACTATTTTTTTAATTTTTAACATTTTCTTAATACACTTTAGATTGTTAATTAATTCACTAAATAAATTTAATTAATTAACACTAACAACGATTCATTTGTTCTCTATTAGTTGAGCAATTACAACTTTTCATCAAGTCACATGCGTGTCACATGACACTTTAACAGAAAATTTAACAGATTTCATAGAGATAAAAAAACCCTTAATGATGTGCTTGTTAGCTGACGCTTTTAACGCCAAATTTCATAGTTATGACAAAGAAGAGATTAATTGAAAAATTTTTGAAAGTTAGGATGGTTGTTTGAAAATAAAAAACGAGAAGTATTAAGTAAAAAGACCCCTATACTTGGGGTGGTTTTCACTAGAAGGAAAATAAAATAAATTGTTTCTTATGGTCTAATAATTTCATATTAGTGAATTTGTGTATAAATGTATATAGAAGTTTCCCATGAGCATAACTAATATGTATGAGCAATTTTGTTAGATGTGGCGAATATTGTGGGATCATGCATGAAATTTCTTAAAATGAGCTTTGAACACAGTCATGCACAATAAAACGTTAACCATATATATTAGTTGGATATTTCCCTATAACATGTTTTGGAAACATTGCCCAAAATGGCTCAAAATAAAAAAAAATATTACCTAAAATGGCCTATTTCAAAACATATTTACCCAAATAGCCGCCAAGTCAGCAAATTTGAATTTTTTTTTTTTTAAATACCTCCCTCTCTATAATAATAATTTTAAAAATAATAATTTATATTAAATATTATATAAACAAATAACTATTATTATATAACTATAATAACGAGTAAATTAAAAAATTATGATAGATAGTATTATTTAATATTTAACAAACAATTTAATTTAAATTTTTTATTATAAATTACATATATAATTTAACTAAAATGCATATTATAAAGCTAATATAACATGATAATAAAATATAATTAATATATTTAATTTAATTATAATTAATAATTTATTAAAAATTAAATTAAAAATTTTAAAAGGTTTAAAGTGTCAAGTACCCAAAACACAAAAAAAAAATTTATATTTTAAAATTAATGACCTGGAGGCTATTTGGGAAAGTAGTTTTTAAAATGGGCCATTTTAGTTAATAATTTTTTATTTTGAGCTATTTTGGACAATGGCTCCATATTTTGTGATGCAATAATTTTATTTTAAGTCATAGTACATAAGTTAAATGCGACTAAATCTACATTTAAAATATAAAAGACAGAGGTAATTTAGAGGCTTAATCTTGTGTCACGTTTTTTTTTTTTTGATCATCGTGTCACTTTTATTTAGTATAATATGTTAAATGTGACTAAATCTAAATTTTATGTTCTTTGAATCTTCCCGCCTTAATTATGAGATAAATGAAGCTTCTTGAAAGTCAACTCTTTAAAGGACTATATAAGGTAATATCTAAATAAACAAACTTGGTCGGAAAACTTGCCACAACTTAGGAGTAAGTCGAGTTTGAACCGTATGTAATTGATCTCAACCTATGACCTTTCTGGTATGTTGATATTTTTCATGAATCCGACAATAGTTTACTAATCTTTGCTGGGATTCAACAACCAGTGTTCTACATTAAGAAGACCTACATATATATAGAGAGCCGTTGGAACAAGAATGGAAGTTTGTGAGAATATGAGAAAATTTAATATATACTGTTGGATCTTAAGTAAGATTGATTAATGGTTCTAAGAGGCTCATCGTGCCTGAAGCCCTACCACCACCGAACGATCACCACCGCTGCCACCCACCACCCCCACCGCCTTCACTCCTCTTAGCCACCCCGCCACCACCAGCCATCTGAGATCCCTATGACCATCACCACCGCCACCCACTGCCGCCACCACCCGTTGCCGCCAGTCCTTTCCGCCACCCCTGCCACTGCCACCCACCTCTCTCTCCATCCCATCTCAAATCCCAATAGTCACGCCGCCGCGTCCTACCACCACTGCCACCGTCACCCACCACCACTGCCGAGGCGGGGCCGGTGACCATTGAGATTTGAGATGGGATGGAGAGAGAGAGAGAGATGGGAGGCGGTGACGAGGGTGGCGAAGAGAAGCGGCGGCAGCAGGAGTGCCAGAGAGGAGCAACTGCGGCAATGGTGGATGGTGGTGGCGGCGACTATAGAGATCTGAGATGGGATGGAAAGAGACAGATTGGTGGCGGTGTCGGTGAAAGTGGCGGCAGTGTCTATGGTGGTGGGTGGCAGTAGTGATAAGCGTAGGGATCTGATATGGGTAGCGGTGGTAGGAGTGGCAGAGTGGAGTGCCAGCGATGGTGGGGGTGACCATTGGGTGGTGGTATGATACGATGAGCCTCTTAGAACCATTGATTAATCTCACTTAAGATCCAACGGTCTAGATTTATTTTTTATATTTTCACATAACTTCCATTGTCATTCCAGTCGCTAGCCCTACCACCACCGCCACCACCCACCACTGCTACCACCGCCGCCACTTCTCTCTGCCACCCTGCCACTGCCGCTGCTCCTCTTTACCACCCCCGCCACCGCCACCCATCTCTCTCTTCATCCCATCTCAAATCTCAACGGTCACGCCGCCGCGTCCGACCACCACTGCCACCTCCACCCACCACCATCGCCGAGGCAGCAGCGGTGACCATTGGGATTTGAGATGGGATGGAGAGAGAAAAATGAGTGGCCGTGGTTGGGGTGGCGGAGAGGAGCAGCGGCGGCTGCGGTGGGTGGTGGTAGTTGTGGCCGTAGATATCTGAGATGGGACGGAGAGAGATAGATGGGTGGCAGTGGCGATGGCAGTGGCGGCGGTGGCTGTGGTGCTGGGTCGCGGTAATAATGAGCATAGGGATCTATGATGGGTAGCAGTGATGGGAGTGGCAAAGAGGAGTGCCAACATTGATGGTCGGTGGTGGTGATGACTGTTGGGTGGTAGGGCTCCGGATGCGGTGGGCCTCTTAGAACCATTGATCAATCTTATTTAAGATCCAACGATGTAGATTTAATTTTCTCATATTCTCACAGAACTTCCATTCTCATTCCAGCTACTCAATTTGTATATGTGTGTGTGTGTGTGTGTGTGTATATACATATACATATATATATATATATATATATATATATATATATATATATATATATATATATATATATATATATATATATATATGTATATATATATATATATATATGAGACACAATTCATATGAGAAGGTGAGAGGGGTCAATCTTGGCCGTCCATTACAATGGACGATTTAGATTAGCCCTATTTTATAAATTAAAAAAAAAAAATTTATCTATCCCACATCACCTCCCCCAACCCTTCTTTTCTCGCCCACCCCACCATCGGCATCTACCGCCCCCACCGCTGTTGTCCCAGCCACAGTCAACTCTCGCCAACAGTCACCGCTAGCGTTGGCCACCGCCGCTGCCGCGCCCACCTTTGTTTCTCCCTTTTCGATATCCTCTCTCTCACCCGGTGGGGAGGCTGGTGGCGAGGGTGAAGGGATAGAGAAAGGGCCATCGAAAGAGAGAGAAAAGCAGGGGCGGCGGACGGCGGTGGCGGCGGTGGGCGTGAAGCTTTATGGGGTTGAGAGAAGAAAAGAAGGGACAACAATGGCCGGGGGCGTCGGTCGGTGGGTGGCGGGAGGGCGGCGGGAGGTGGCAGGCGGTGCCGGCCTGCAGCGGCGAGAAGTGATGGTCGGTGGCGGCGGGTAGTTAAAAATAACAACTTACCTTAAATGCTTAAGAGTTGAAAACTGGGGTGGAGATAGGGCACGAGAGTTCGCATTGAGCCAAAATCAATTAGGTCTATACCCAACACCTTGACTCAAAATAATGCATGAGTTAAAAATAACAAGACTTTTTATGCCCATCATGCTTAAGTTTTTTTTATGCCTTCCAACCAATGGCTCAAGTTTAGATTTACCTAGCGTCTCAAGTCGAGTCATCAACCCTAGACCAATGTTATCAAGCTCGACACTTGGCCATCAAATCCTTAGATCAATAGCACTAACTTAATCCACTAAAGTGGATGAGGGATAGAAACTATGGAAGAAGGCTGGATACCTCCTCTTACACCATATGTGATGCTCCTTTATATTTACAAACGCTAAAGTAGCTACAAGGATGCCTGCTTTGAGGGAAAAGAAAATGACAAGCAAAGTGTGTTGTACACTAAATTGTATAGTTTGTATTGGTATTGAGTTTCTCTTCTCGGCAACAAGTTCCTTTATTTAAAGCCTTCGAAATTAATCACTGACCCTCAAAATTGCGCAAGCCACACTCCAAGTCTCGAGCCTTGAACCTCCATGACGTACGAGGGACTTATGCGGCCAAAATCATGTATCAAAGTTGGCAAGCCTTTTCCTCCACCTCTTCCTATTTCTCCATAGTGAATTATCGAGGCATGCATTTTTTTTGGTGTCTTGAGTAACCACCTCATGTTTGAGATGGCCTTTCATGCAACGTTTTTGAAAACTGCCTAGAGCTCAAGTGTTCACTTGTCAACAACCTCTCTGATAACCACCTCGAGTGCTTGTATTTATTGTGTTAATTTTGACCACTTGCGTCAATAATCTCAGTTCCTCAAGTTTACCAAGAAAAAAAATGCCTCCATTTTATCTATTTGTATTATTCCAAACTCACAAGACTACAAGAAGAAGGATCATAAACAATAGTGATTTTCATTGTTAAGAGCTTGATTTTCTGTCATTAATACTATTAATACACGGAAAACTTCCTATAGTCTATCGTCGTAATTGCTTTCAATGTTAAATGTATTTGGGATCAATGACGACTAAACCTAGCCGTCATTAAAAATTATTTGCCATGGTTTACTTTTCTCATTGTTAAAAGTTAAATTTGTAACAACGACACAAGTTGTAATTATCAGTCATATTCTCAACGTCAGGTAATATCGTCGTTAAATATTTCGTTAATAACAATAGCAATTTCGATAGTTATAAATATTTACCTCCATACAAGAAAAAGTTTTAACTTTGACAAAAATTGTTGTTAATATTTTTCTTGCTGTTAATAAAAAATAGTAATGAAAATCTTGAACGTCATTGAAAAGGAATTGCAACAACTAACTATAATTAGAGCACTTTCCACCAATTAACGGCAATTATTATCGTTAAAAATGCTTCCTACCATCAAATGCAATAATGGCAACAAAATTTCTTGTCGTTAAAGACCTTGTGTAAATTCATGCAGCATAATCTATTCATTCATAAATGCTTAAGCATTTATATAATATAAATACAATTTTACATCGTTTATAGCGCCCGTGCATCCATGTAGTATAACAACAATTTTTGGGTGGTTTATAACACTTGTATATATATGTAGAATAACGACAACTTTTGTGTCATTTATAGCAATGGTACAATCATGTATTATAACCTATTGTCATAGAAATACATATCCAACCTCGTAACAAATTTTCATGAAAATATAAAGATGTCATTGAAAATTGAATATCTAACATTCCACAATTTACATCAAAGATACACCAAAAAGTGTACATCACACAATTTGTAATTTAACAACTTAGCTAAAGTTACAAATCCAAACAGAAGTTTGTGTTCTAAAAAGGAAAAAAAAAAAAAAAAAAAAAAAGAAGTCCAGTAAAAGTTTATAACAAAAGTTAGAACAAAAAAATTAAACATAGTACTCATTTTAAAAATTTCTTGCCACTTGAGCATTAAATCACTAAGCAAAATCAATTAAATAAAATTTTACAATCACTGTCTCATACCCCCTCCCTTAAAAAAAAAGGGAAAAGTTAGCCATGACATGAAAAAATAGAACCACTAGAGCAAGCAATAGTTAGCCATGACATGAAAAAATAGAACCACTAGAGCAAGCAATATAGTGTCATGGTATATATCGAGACCATGTAATCTTAGTGAATACCAAAACAATAAAAGAAAAAACTACAACTCTAGAATATAGACTCAAATCCAGAGTCATAAATCCACAACAATCTTAAGCTTCACATAGAACTCAATCACAGAGTTCAAACGGAAAAACATTTTCAAATAACTCAACAATATATTCTTATCAAACAATTAGAGACTCAAATTCCACAATATATAAATCGATCACAAAGTATAACATCTACAAAGATCTCAAATTCCATATAGAACTCAATCATAAAGTCCAAACTTCACAACAATTCCAAACAACTCAAAAAAGTATTCCAAATAAATACCAAAATAATCACAAATACAAACTCCACAATACAAAACTCAAATCACATATTCATAAATCTACTAGAAAATCAAACTCTAAATAGAGGTCAATCACATAGACAAACTCCATAGTAATTCCAATCAACTCAACAATATTTTTTTAATGAATACCAAAACAATTACAAACTCAAACTTCACAATATAACACTCAATCACAGAGACATAAATCCACAACAATCACAACCATATAGAACTCAATTATAGAGTCCAAAGTCCAAAATAATTCCAAACAACTGAACAATGTATTCTTAGTGAATAGTACCATGACAACCGCAATCTCAAATTCCACAATTTAGAGCTCAACTTGGTTGACTGTGTGGTTTAGCAGCTTGATGGCGTTGGACCACTACAACGTGAACGACGCTCCAAGGAAAGAAAAATACAGGCATTGGTGAGGAACATTAAACAACAAATAGACCACAAAGCCAACACGGAACCACCAACTGCAGACCACCAGTAAAATTAAGGTTTTTTGTGGGAGGAGTGGGGGCGCTGAGTAAAAAGGGCCATAGGGAGAAGGGGAGTGCGACGAAAATGGAGCAGGGGCTGGGGATACCACAGTAGCGGGGGTTGGAGGGATGCAATGCTACGGTTAAGAATTTTTTATTTTTCTAATGTTTTAACCTTTTTGCATAAATGTTTTTACTTATTTATGTGCTTTAATTAATATAAAATATATTCGAATGTATCTAACAAGTAATTATCGAGTACAACTGAAGTGTACTAAACAAGTAAAATATCGAATTGAATACTAATTTGGATATTAATTAGTACTCGAACTTTCAAGTATGGGTGGGAAAGAGACCACTTAAAATAGAAAAGAGAATCAAGAAAAAATATGAGAATAATAAATTTTTTCAATCCAAATTTTATGGTTTACCTTAACAACAATTTGTGAATAAAATTGATGAACCTAACTATTGTCTATTGTCTTTCATTATAAGCCCATCATACCCTTCCTCCCGCCAAAAGATGGTCTTTTTAGCTTGTCGGTTGTCACAATTAGGCACTACACACACTTTTAACAACAAAATTAAAGTTTAGCCGTTATTGTTTGCCGTTAGAGACAAATTTCTTGTAATGCAATGTGACAAAAAGATTGTTTGACTTCTTACAACTACAGGGCAGGCCATCTAAGAAATGAAGCGACAATGAAATTCACGTTCATTTTAGTGGTTTTATAAATATCCTTCTAGTTCCCATGGTAATCTTTATGGTTTAACTTACTCAAATTTCTTTTTCTACTGCTCTACTATCCAGCTCTCTCTCTTCTAGGAACTTGGATGTTTGTCATTCTTGCATTCTTTCTTTAAGCACTACACAAAAAGTGATCAATTGCAACAAACTAGAAAAAATTCTTTTACAATTGATTTATAAATAGCAGCAAAAAAAAATTTTCCACTGCAAATTCAACTTCTCATACAAATGTCATGTAGAACTGACCCCTTTTGTAACGTAAAAACAAGTTTGCTAGTCTTGTCTATAGTATCACCAATAGTACGCTTTATGTTTGTTAGTAATGGTATTTTAATAAAAAATTTTCATATCTCATGGGCTAACAAACGAATTTCTGGTTCCCTCCAATGTTACGTTTTAAAAAAAATAAAAAATAATTTGTCAAAGACACATAGATAATTCAATTGTATTAATTGTTTGTCCTCTCAATAAATTACACAAACTTAATATTGGAGGAAATTTAAAATTTTATTCCAATTCACAAAATTTGGTTAAAACCATTTCCGCCAAACCTCTGAATTTTGGATATAGAAAATTTTGTGAGTTTTGTGCCCTAACTCGTTCTTTGTGCTCTCTCTTATTCACCTCTATCTCTCTCTCTCTCTCTCTCTCTCTTGTTAGGACCACTCACGAATTTACTGAACCTTAAATCGAAATAGCAAATGCGGAATTAAACGGGAATGAGGGAAAAAATATTAGACACCGGAATTTATGTGCTTCAGCCGAAGACTACATCCACGGAGGGGGAGCAACATAATTTCACTATTATAACAGAAGTATTACAACAGAGTTTCTTACTCACTCTCTACCTCACACTTTTGGACTACATCTTTAGTCCCTTGCTTTCAACCCCATATCTAAACCTTAAACAAGAGGTCCTATTTATAGGCCTCTACATTCATAACCCCCGGCAGCCCAAGAGTCACCAACATTGGGCTCTAATAAATTCAGTCATCAATTAGCGGTTTAGAATACTATCAGTCTCCAACCTTAACATCTTTCTCTCTCTCTCTCCGCGCGCTCTCTCTTTGTCTCTCTCGTTCTCGTCTCTCCTTCTCTCTCATCTCTGGTGCCCTAACTCTTAGTTGCTTTTTCACTCAGGTTTATTGCTGATACGTCACTAATTAAATTTTATGTCTCTAGTGTAGGTCTGGTAGAGAGAGAAAGGGATTGACTGCGACATTGAATCTCTGTTGCAAAGGTATCAATTTTGCGGTTCAATATCCTCTGTAACATAGTTTAATTTGCAATTAATTGAGGATTATGCTAGAAAAGTATATGATTGGCAATAAATTACTATGTTTAGACTGCTTTAAAGTATCTTAAATCTCATCTTTAGGTCTTCGCTCTCTCATTTCTTCTCTTGTTTTAGGTACAAAATAGGGCTAACTTGTAATAAAATAGGGTTAATATAAGATTCTTATTAATTTGTTGAATATTGAATAGTTTATTGTAAATTTATTGGCAATTTGTTGAGGGTTGAATAGTTTAATGTATGATCACCTAATGTCCTAATGTTTTGTGTGGAGTTTTTGATATCTGCTGTCATAATTATTTTGCTGAATTTTGATTCATTCTGAGAAAATATAAACTAAGTATATGGTATTTTAAGCTATTTCTTTTCTTAAATGTAGACTTCAATGAGTTTTAATGTATTAGATATTTTTTTTTTTTTTTGGGTTTTTGTATGACTTAAAGAAGATGAATGTTACAAATGATGACGCTTTGAAGATTTTTGCATTTTTAGCCTTGATAATTTCTAAGAAATGATGAATTTATGATATTAACAGGATATAATTACTTTATAGATTTGGAATGGTTGAATAAAATTTTTCCAAGGGACAATAAAAGACCATTTCGATAATTAAATTAGTTAGAAACTATGCGTGATTGTTTTCCAAATTCATAAATTGATAACTTTGCTAGTTATGTTGACCTCTACTAAACAAAGTTCATTACAATTGAATATCATTAAAGCGTATATCAGAGTAAGAATACCAAAAGAGATTGAAAGAATCAGCTATACTACCTATTGAACAATAAGACGTTAGAGAAATTAGTAGTTCTGAAGCAGAAGATGTTAGGGAAGTTATATCTAGTTAATTGTAGAATTTAAGTTGTTAATCCATATCATAGTTAATAAACAATGGAATTTGAGTTGATTATGATGATTAGTTTTCTGTTTTTGTCATGTTTTTAGCTTTTGATTTGTTTGCGGTATTTTATGTTTTAATCATGCTTTCAGCTTCTGTTTTGATCGTATTCTCTCTGTTAATTATAATGTTTGATGCTTGGTAATGATTAGTTGTGTTTCTGTCACATTGTTTAGCTTTTGATTTGTTTGCAGTGTTTGTGTGGTGAATTTGAGTTATTGATTCACATTATAGTTAGTAAAATATGAATCAGAATTTGAGTCTAGTGACGAATCTTACGCTGTACCATGGTCAATAAGACATTAATATATGTAATTTTAGTAATATGCTGTCCTATTTTTATGGGATTTAAACATTCTACATGTAGGATTTGTCCACATAGATGTGTTTAAAAACAAAGCTTGGGTGAAGAGTTCAAGAGTTTCCCCTGAATTTTCCGATGGTGTGGAAGCATTTATTACTGATGCACTTGCTATTTTGGGTATGGATGAGTCGATACCTTGCCCATGTAATACTTGTGCAAATCGATATGAATTGGACATAGACAGAGTGAAACTTCACCTTACACTCAAAGGCATGGATGATGATTACGAGCATAGCGAGTGGTATCTCCATGGGGAGGTGGAATATCCAAAGCTAAATGAATTTTCTTGTGAGATGGATACTTCTGATAAATCATCAGATGATGGTGTGCATGAAATGCCAAAAGATGCATATGGATTGCATAGTCCTATTTTGAGCGAATCATCACAGCCACCTAAAAAGGGACGCAATGTTGAAGCTAGAAATTTATATAAACTCATAGAAGATGTAGATACACCCTTGTACCCTGAATGTGATGAATTTACAAAGATCTCATTTATTATTGAATTATATCATCTTAAATGCTTACACGGACAAACTAATGATGGATTTGATGCTTTTCTATTGCTATAGCCTTTAGTGATAGCTGCAATAGCAATCACGTCGCAACAAATAGATTTTTGTTCTAAAAGTTATAGCAAAAAAAAAAAAAAAAAAAAAAAAAAAAAAAAAAAAAACTCCAGAAATTGCCCTATTACTATTGATCATTTTTTGGTAGTGGAGTTCTGGGATCTCTTGAAACAATCTCTGCCCTCAAAAAGATGATTGTCCAAATTTTCCTTTTCATCTTGATCCTGGTTGCCCAAGCTTACAACATGTCTATCAAATCAAACTCTTGATTTAGGACGATGGTGCCATCATTATGATCTAGCTTCAAATTGAGGCTCGTTCAACTCCTCTGGGGCTTTCTTACGTTTGAAGAAGAGAACTCCTCTTTAAGCTCTCATACTCTAATTATGCGAAGGGAGAGAATCGGAGTTTTAATCAATTTAAATGTAAAATGCAGCATAAATAATGTTGGATGGGTGATGTAAGTAAATCTAGAATATTACTTGGTAATGTGAATTGTGAATGCACCAAATCACCAATAAATCCAACACTTACATGTTAGATCTTGGCAATAAGAAGAAGCAAAAACTCACAAAAGATAACTTGCAAAGGCATGGGTTTCCTCTCCTATAAGGGTCATCCTCTATCCTTTCTGTTTGTTGTTTTTTCCCTGATGTTTTTTTCACCAAAACCTAAAGCTAGTAAGATGATCATTCATTTTCTAAAACCACACTGGATGGGTTTCTCCATACACTACCTCATTAAGAAATCAGAATTTATCATTATCTCTCATTCCAATCCAAAAGCAACCAATATTGTTTGAAGTCTTAAAATAATGTTATTCACATATCTTGGACATAGATAACAATTAAATGAACAATTATTATAATGTTGTATTTGGTGCTGTATTTGGCACATTGAATTGGAATTGGACTGTAAAATTACAATACCAATTGGAATTAGAATTTTGATGGAATTTCAATTCCAATGTTTGGTTAATCAAAAGAATGGAACGGCTATTACTCCATAGCGATTCAATTATCATCATGAATTTTCGGTCAATCGAGTTGGAGTAATCAAGTTTTAAATCAATTGGGGTCTGATTTTGGTTGGATCAGTTCACATTGCATTCGAGTTATTACGGTCGGAGCAACTCACTTTGAGTTCGAATTATTCGCGTTTCACATCAAAATGGGTCAATTATCACGTTAGATTATTTGATGTTCAAGTTGGATTTGAGTTTTAATTTTGGGTCAATCAGGTTCGGTCATTTTGTACTTTTGAGTTAAGTTGATTTCGGTTATTTGAAGCTCAAGTCATTGAGATGAATGATTTGGAGGTTTGGGTCAATTTTTAGGATGTGTCTAAGTCTTTTGTTTTCAAGTAATTTTGGGATTAGTTTAATCAAGTGGAGTCATTTTGGGCTTCACGTTAATGAAGTTAGTGTTGGTACCAAATGCACAAAAATCTTATATGAAATATATGAAGTAGAAAGGTATACCTAAAACACGAGGAAATGATTAAATACCAATAATGTAATAGCTGAATGAGACGGGTATCACACTCTCTTTAGGAGGGTTTCCCACCCCCTCCCGGATCTAAGCCGGTGTAGTAGGTACTGGTGTGCCGCCTCCAGGATACAGTGCCCAACTACAATGTTGACAGTTTCTTGGTCGAGTTTTGTTTCCTTCTTCAATTCCATGCACACATCAAACCAATCGTATAATATATGTATATATTAACACTAATTTTAACGTTGCATAAAGGCTATAGCTATTTCATCATTTACAAGCTTTTATGCCATGAAATCAATAGTTTTGTAACCGAAGGTGTATTCAAGCCTTGATGCCATGTAATCAATGGTTTTGTAACCGAAGGTGCAATCATAATGTTGTGCATTTATTTTTTAAATTCTTTCTTTATTATCATAAAAGCTATGTTAAATTTTAAGAGCATATCTACTTGAAATTAGGTTCTTTAAATTCTGAATTTGAAATACCGACATTCAATGTGAAATTAACTTTGCGTCCATACATAATAAATACAATAAACTTAATGACAATGGTTAGAAAATATTTTTTATTAAAATATCCAACATTTCCCCACTTTTTTATAAAAAATAAAATATATATTTTTTTTTGTAAGAAAAAACTTTGGCTAAGTGAGCACCCCATGCATCATGAGAGTGGCAATACCTTCAAATCCGCACTTAATGTTTCAGCAACTCCTATACTTGAACCACGATTGAATTAGCCTTTAAACCTTGGTTGCTTGAGAGCATGTAGAGTACTTCACACACGTATAGCTGGGTCTCTAAAGCATGCACATTATAGTCTTGTGCTGCGTCTTAGATTTATGAGCGCTCTACTGAGTTAGCCTGAACTTCCATTGGAAGCGGTCTTCCATACTCATATAGCTGGGTCTATCAGGAGTGCACTTGTGCGCTTACACCTCACCCCCAACATAGGGGCTATAGACCTCATTAAAAGCATAATTAGCTCAACCTCAACATCCACAAGTGAGCATGCCGCACCATAAGGATGGACTAAAATAAAGTAAAATGTAGGCTAACCCCCTAATCACTCTATGATTCGATTGTCCCTTTTCATGGGTCTTCATAGGTGAACAATATCTTGTTTGGGATCAGTCCCATCCCCTCGATACCATCCAGATCTCTGGCTAGAGCTTTAATGACCTCGAATCATATGATGTCATCATTGGTGCCTTTCGTAATAGATCTAGACCACCATTCTTATGGTATATATCATACACTTCTACAATCATATATGATCATAGTGGTACAAGAGAATACAATGTAATAATTTTTATCTTCACCACTTTTCCAAGCGAAATGGGTTTATCATCGCTTCCTTGCATCAATGGAACTATGCAACCTTTGACACCCGCCCAACAACAAACACGCAAGCCACGTTGTGGAACCCTCCATCATGGACAATAAATCAATTTCAAGATGCCACTTTCCTATTACTGCCTCCTCATTCATGAGCCTTGCGCCGATCATATAACATGTCAAAGTCTATGCTCCAACAACATACCTAAATGCAACCGTATGAGATGTAGAAACACACATTCAAGGTGAAGTGGTTAGTGCTACCAATTTACCTTTGTGATCAATGTTGTAAAATCAATATACTCTCTTACATAAGACACCAGCTAAATTAAAGAAATTACCCAGCGGTAAACATTGAATTATCGCAACTATCAGATCACTTAACACAAACATAATGATAACTTCATATGTCACCTTTATTTGCACTATATATCCTCTGAAAAAAACTTACTACCAATAACATTAATATCAGTCCATTTGAATTTAGATCAAGTTTGGCCCTTTATTTTCTCAGTGATACATTTGCGATATTTTTTATTAACACCCATTTAGACAAAGGCAAAGCTAATAGCACCAATTGTGAAAACAAAGAAAATTTGCTTTTCCTTTCATATTTTTATATCAAAGGCTTTGATTCATTGTCTACTATATAGCAAAATTGTCAGGAGACACATAATGAACTTTTATACGGTATAAAGGATTGCTAGGATCAAAATTTTTTTACTCTTTGCCTCTTACTCTTTTAATGTAGTTCAAAAAATGCTTCTTTCTAGGTTGGGATAGTGCTAGCATCATTATAAATATTTAATTAATGCTGTTATCTTTGCCACTATTAGAAAAATAAATAGAAGCATATTTTTACTAAATGGATCAGACATGCATGATGAATAGTCACGGTCCCCTTTATGAGATGTCTATCTTACTATGCTACTTTCTTCCCATATATGTGAATCTTTCTATTGTAATACTTTTTATGCATCCTAATGATAGCTAGAGTACTATCATAAATTATTTTAACACGAGATGCTGGTCTGCATATTAATATCAAACCATATTTCCTCAACGCTAAAGGGGTTTGAACTACTAGCTCTGCCTCCATGGTCGACTTAGCAATAATGGACTTACAGTTCCACCATTAAGTGTAAACAATAATAATATGTAGCACAACATTACCAGAGTGGGATTACAATCCGTTTCACTGAAGTATTCAAGAATAACAGTTTTTTTTTAAAAACAATTTGTAAATTTTATTTTATTATTATTTTTTTAATACCTTGGCCAAATCAACTAAGCATATCTTTACTTTAAGGTAGATTTAGAAATAACAACCCTAATTTAGAAAAAAAGAAAAAAAAGAGAGTTCAATGTCACAACGTTAATTAGAAAAAATGCCATAAATTCTTTTTCACAATTGATTGTTATGATGTTGTATCCGAACAAGGAAATATATATATATATGTTGCATTAATATTATTTTATTGCAAAATCTACTTATGCACCCAGCATTGGTCCAGCATCAAGCCAAGAAGACTGACAATCCCACTCAAGCTTTTTTCACGGATGCTTCAACAGTGAGGCTTAGCTTACTTCCTACCAAAAAAATTGAGAATTTATTTATTTATTTTTTTTGGTGCATGCTTACTCTCTTAACTCTTAGATGCAATAATCTTTGTGAAACAGTGAACTTTCATTCCGAAATCATTTTTTACGTTTTGGATAATAACCGTAGATAACTCATGTTTCAAATACTTGTAATTAGCGCGACAAAGTCTAACATGTCAAAAATTCGCAGTGAAAACAATAACAATAGAACTAGCTGCTGGAAAAATAGGTTAAATGTGTAGCCAAAATATAACTCTAATTTCAATCAACTTGTTCTCAAGGATTACGAAATATTACAATCAATTTATTCTCAAAGATTACAAAAAACTGATGAAAGAATCGACTTTAAACAAAATAATAGTAGGGAGAGAATTAACTGAATGAATTGCAGCGCCATGGAGAATCCACTGTCCTAAGTTTTTTATACCACCCCACAGAGGTACAATGGGATGAACGGCATTCCGACCCCTATGGTTAACACGGCACCCAACTCAGCAGTGTACTCGGGGGAGATAGATTGAAGTACACCCCAACTTGCTCAGTAATTGAGAAAATAAGTTATGATTTGAAGACGAGAGTGGAGAAGATTGTTGTGTTTTCAGCAAAGGAACCATCAAAATTTATAGAAAAATAATGGGAGTCATTACTTAGGTACTACTCACAAATACTTGGGCACCACTCAAAAATTTACTTGGTGCCCAATCATAAAATACTTGGTGCCCAATCCAAAAATATCTTGGTGCTCAATCCAAAAAATTACTTGGTGCCCAATTATACAAAATAAACAAAAATTGAAGTACTTTTCTAACAATCCCCCACATGGTTCAATTTTTAGAAACTGAAGAAAGAAAGAATACTACTGCGCAGTGAGACCCACACTTGATAGTACTATTGTTTTTTGGACTTGAGGCAGCACCTAGTGACTAAGCATGTTCCACAACCACCCATTTGTGAACAAGGTCTTGAACAATGAGCAGTCATTGTAAGGAGCACACATAATCCCTTCACGTGGTTCTCGAGACTGAAATGCACTCCATGATCAGGACGTATGAGGTCCATCAAAAATAATTTGAAACCTAGTATCAGGACTGCTCTAGAGAGTAAGCCCGTACTCTCTACCACTTGACTTTCTACCCCCACAATCCCGTATGTAAGTTCATTAGGTGCGCTGTCCCACACCACCATAAAAAGGCCATGGACATCATTAAGAGCCTTACACTCATCCCCAAATCATGGTAGTAGCAGTGTGTCCATCAGTTGTGCTGGTCCACACCCCCACATTGGGCTATGGACAACATTAAGAGTTTTAAGCTCAACCTCTATCATGGCAGGTTCAACAGATCCCAAAGCCACTCATACATCAAACATGGGAAGGGTTCGAGTGGCTATCACAAATTTCCCGGTCTCTGACTTTGTTTGACTCAATGAACATCGATAGGAACTCCCAAGATGGGTATCCACTAAGATTAGGACACACATAGAGGCTTTAGGCCCATTCCCTCTACTGTTTCATTTATCAATTTTCTTTGCAAGGCCTTTTATTAGATGATGGGCCAGATTTTTCTCACTCATCAAAAATTCGAGTGAGATGACATTATTCATGATCAAATTTCTCATGACACCATGCCTGAGGCGAATATACCTCTGCTTGCCATTATATACCTCACTTTGAGCAATTTCAATGGTTGCTCGTGAGTCATAGTGCACAGACACTGAAAGTACGGGTTTCCCCCATAATGAAATGTCTCCTAGGACACTTTTTAGCCATTCAGTTTCTAAACCTGCCACCTCAAGCACAAAAAATTCCACTTCCATGGTCGATTTAGCAATACAGGTTTGTTTAGATGATTTCCATGAAATAGCACAATTAGCAAGCAAAAATACATAGCCACTAGTAGAATGAATTTCGTCAAAATCATACACCCAATTAGCATCACAATATCCCTCTAACACAGTGGGGAATCTTTTATAGTGTAAACACCAGTTCAAAGTATCCTTAAGATACCTTAAAAGCCTTTTCAATGCACTCCAGTGCTCATCACTAGGGTTATGAGTGTAACGGCTAAGTCTACTAACAGTATAGGCAATATCAAGACGAGTGTAGCTCATTAAGAACATTAAGCGACCAATTATCTTAGCATACTCAGACTGTGGTACACTATCTCCCTTATTTCTTTTCAAATGAAAACTAGTGTCATATGAAGTTTTAGTTAGTATGTCATTAAAGTGACCAAACTTTCTCAATATTTTCTCCACTTAATGGGATTAACTCAAGGTCAAACCCTCAAATGTTCTAGTTATTTTAACCCCAAGTATCACATCTGCCTCACCTAAGTTTTTTTTAATATTAAAACATGTGCTCAAGAAAGAATTAGTATGATTCACAATTTTCACACACTTTCCAAAGATACGCATGTCATCAACATGCAAACAGATAATCACACAATCATTATCAAGATATTTTGAATACACACATGCATCACCACTATTTACTACAAAACTTTTTGTTACTAGGGTACAATCAAATTTTTGATGCCATTGTTTAGGAGCTTGCTTAAGTGTATACAAAGACTTTATAAGTTTACTTACTTTATGCTCCACACCAGGAACCTCAGACCCATTGGGTTCTTACATATAAATTTCTTCCTCAAGGTCGCCATTCAAAAAAGCAGTTTTGATGTCCATTTGGTGTACTATAAGGTTATGTATGGATGCTAAAGTTATCAGGGCTCTTACAGTGGCAATCTTAGTTACGGGTGATTAAGTATAAAAGAAATATATTCCTTGTTTTTGGGTGTACACTTTAGCCACTAGCCTGGCCTTAAACTTCTTTATAGACCCATCAGTCCTCAATTGTTTTTTTAAACACCCGCTTACACGCTATAGGTTTGCATCCTCTGGGAAGATCCATTAACACCCAAGTGTCATTACTCATTATAGAGTCAAGTTCATTACTTATGGCCTCTCTACAGAAAGAAGCATCTATGGTTCCCATAGCCTCGCCATATGTTTTGGGATCTTCCTCCAGCATGAATGCACTCACAACATGTTCATCAAATTCATGACATTTAGACAAGAATGCAGTTATGAAGTCTGGTCCAAAACTAGTCTCAGTACGAGCCCTCTTACTTCTTCTAAGTTCTTGAGTTTCGAGCTCATGGAGCGTATGACTTCATGATGAAGTAGATGTAACAATAATAAACTTAGGTAATGAAGCATGCATAGATTCTTTCATAGGAAACTTATTTTCGAAGAATTCAGCATCTTGAGATTCCATAATTTTACCAAGCCTAGGGCTTGAGCCATTTCAAAGCATGAATCTATATGCATTAGTATTCATGGCATAACCAACAAAGATAGCATCTACAGTTTTAGGACCAATTTTACTTCCTTTAAACTCGAGAATTTCTACTTTAGCTAGACACCCCACACTTTAAGGTATTTCAGGTTCAGTGGATAGCCCTTCCACAATTCGTAAGGAGTCTTAGCTAAATTTTGATGTGGAACCCAATTTAGTAAATGAAAGGAAAATAACATAGTCTCCCCCCACAAGCTAGAGGTTAGGCCCGAGCTAATTGGCATAGCATTCATCATGTCCTTAAGGGTCCTATTTTTTCTTTCAGCTATCCCATTTTGTTGAGGTGTGTAAGGGGCTGAGACCTCATGAATTGTGCTAAGTTTTTCACAATATTTCTTGAAGAATATAGTATCATACTCACCTCCTCTGTCAGACCTAATCCTCTTGATCCTACGGTCTAGTTGGTTTTCAACCTTAACTTTATATTTCAGAAACATTTCATCAGCCTCATCTTTTGTACTTAGGAGATGCATCTTAGTGAATCTCGAATGGTCATCTACAAATGCGACGTAATATCTCTTACCACCTCTACTCATGGTTCTTTTAAAGTCACCTAGGTCAGAATGTAATAACTCAAGTAGGCTCGAAATCCTTTCAACTGATTTCTTAAATGATTTCTTTAGATGTTTGGCCTCGGCACATGATTTCACATCTATCTGGTTTGGTTAAATCCCAATTAGGAATCAAACTCATTTTTTTAAGTTTCTTAGCCAAGTTATAGTTTACATATCCAAGCCGAGCATGCCATAAATCCAAAGACTCAAGAATATATGCAGAAGTAGATGCATTCTCATTCATCACATCAAGTACAAACAGACCACCATTACACAAGCCTTTCCCTGCAAACTTTGTATTTTTAGTAAGGATTAACTTGTCAGATCAAATGTTAATTTAAAGCTTGCTTTATTTAATAATGCATCAGAGACTAGATTCCTATGCACATGAGGAACATGCAACACGTTTTGCAAACACAAAGATTTTCTAGAGTTTAGTTTAAGGAGGATCTTTCCCTTGTCGTAGATAGGGACCGAACTAGAATAGCCCATGAATACCTTCTCCTCGTCAGTGGCTATCTCATATTCAAGGAACAGGTCCTTATTAATATAGATGTGCCTTGTGGCACTAGTATCTACAATCCACTCGACCATGTTCCCAACTATATTCACCTCAGAGATCATGGCAACAAACACATCTCCTTTCTCGATGGGATTAGCCCGGGGCCTGTGTTCTACGTACTTTCCAGGTTCGAATCCCTTCTTGCAATTCCTTGAGGTATGGCAAGTCTTACCACAAGTCCACCATGTTCCTTTGTTCCACTTTTGGCGATCATCCACATTGTCCATTGGTCTTTTCCCTCGAGATTGTCTTTACTTGTTTCTACAGCTTTCTTCCCAAGCATTGGATCTGCCCTAGTTCCAAGATTTCTTAAATTTGCCTTTCTTTCCTGCATTTTCTTAATTCAACAAGGTTAGCTGCCAAAGAAGAGTGCTCATAGGACTTCCCCTTGGCTTGTTTTCGGTTTTGATCTTCCAAATTTATGTGGGAGATCAGTTCCTGTAGCGTCATGTGCTTTTTCTTATGTTTTTATTGAGGCCTTGTAATCTCCCAAGAGGAAGCCAATTTTTGAATCAAACAGTTAGCTTGAAAAGTTTCACAAATTTCATTCCCTCATTTAGTATGTTAGCACACAAGGTCTCATATTTATGATTTGGTTAAGAATAGGTTTCTCATCAACCACAGTAAAGGACAATGACTTACTACAAATGTATGTCTTTGCGGCGATATCATCTGGACCGTATTTATTTTGAAGTGCTTCCCATATTTCTTTAGCAATTTTTTTATTACTATAAATTTGATAAAAAGGTGTTGTGATGTACTGGAGATGCATTCTCCTAGAAGTGCGGTCATCTTTCTCAAAGTCTTTATTGGACCTTGGTGCGGCTCCATCATTAAATAAAGTATAATGAACCTCTATTTTGCCTAGGAAGAACTCCATCTTATCAACCCACATCTTGTAGCACTTCCCATCCAAGGGCTTAGTTTTAGACATATTAGGAATAATAGAGCCCGCGTGAGTCATATTGTGATTACTAATTATAATAAACAACTTAGAGTGTTGGAAAAATAGGTTAAATGAGTAGTCAAAATATAAATCTTATTACAATCAACTTGTTCTCAAGGATTACAAAATATTACCATCAATTTGTTCTCAAAGATTACAAAAATATGATGAAAGAAACGACTTTAATCAAAATAACAGTAGGGAGAGAATTAACTGAAGAAATTGCCGTGCCTCAGAGAATCCAATGCCCTAAGTCGTTTATGCCACCACAGAGGTACAATGGGATGAACGGCATTCTGATCCTAGGGTTACCACAGCACCCACCTCAGCAATTTACTCCGGAGAGATGGGTTGGAGCGTGCCCCAACTTGCTCAGGAATTGAGCAAAATAAGTTATAATTTGAAGACAAGAGAGTGGAGAAGATTGTCGTGTTTTAAACTAAGAAACCATCAGAATTTATAGGGAAAATAATGGGAGTCATTACTTGGGCATCACTCACAAATACTTGGGCACCACTCAAAAATTACTTGGTGCCCAATCCAAAAATTTATTGGTACCCAATCCAAAAAATTACTTGGTGCCCAATCATACAAAACAAACAAAAATTGAAGCATTTTTCTAACACTAGCAAGAAGATTTATTTGGCCTCAACATTGAGTTTGAACAGATCATTGCTAGCATATCCTTTACCACAAAAAAAAAAAAAAAAGATTTTCGGTAATAGCATAATGATCAGATTCAAAGTTTTCTTGAAATCTGCCTTATTTAAGAGATAACAAAAACGGTTTTTTTCTAACTTCAGGAGTACAAAGGACTTCTTTAGTGGTGTATGAGTCTCCAAGCAAAGCGTTGTATTTAATTTCAACAGTATTATAATACTTATACCATTTTTTATATCATGGCGAATGAGCCTAGAAGCACTAATATCATCCTACCAATCATCATAATTTTCGATAGTCGTCATCTAAATTATCATGCCTGAAATCATTCCTCAAATACAATGGTCTGAGGTTGGGGTCCATTTTTATCAAAAATGACCCATTTTATCATAATGTAACAAAGACCCTCAACAAACTTATATTATCAGTTGAGTCCTTGTTCATGATTCACGAACTTAGTTGAAACCACTATTTTTTTCATCATGGTTTTCCCTTTAGGTCTCTAGACAACAGACGGGAAGAGAGGGAGAGGACGGCTGAAGAAAAGATGGATGGACACAATTCGACAAGACCTCACCTATCTCAACCTAAATGAAGAATTGGCCCTAGATAGAGCTTTGTGGAGGACTAGTATAGGTGTATTTGATTTAAGGGGGTAGGATCACCGAATCTGCAAATAACTCGGGCACTCGCAAGATACCATTGAGTATGCCTGGCTAGTTATACGTAGTTATGGCATTTGTTAAGCGATTAATGCCCATGAGGTCGGCTGGACACAATTCCACAGACGAGAAGAGAGGAAGAGGCTGGTCAAAGAAGAGTTGGATGGGGACCCACCGCTAACCATGTAAGGTGAAGCGAACAACCCCATAGCACAATCGGGAAGAGTGGAAGAGGCCGGCCAAAGAAGAAGAATTGATTGAAGATAATTCAATAGGACACCGCCTACCTTAACCTAATTTAACAGATGGCTCTAGGTAAGAGCTCAGTCGAAGATTCGTTATTGGGGCATAGGGGTTTTAGGGGTAACTGATTTAGCGACATAGGACTCACATTCTCTACTTTCTCTTTCTCTCCCTCTCCCTACTTATTCTCTCTCCCTCCCCCTCTCTCCCTCTCTCTCGCTCCCTTTCTCTCTTTCTCTACTCTCTTGTTTGTACGATCTCTCCACAAGATGCGTGTTTGCTCTTACCTTCCGCTGGGGCTGCTAGGCCCCCATGTGTACGTGCTTAAACACTTGCATGATTATTTTGCCTACTTCAATTACATGTTTACGTGCTTACATGCATACATGCTTCGCATAATGTCATTGCCTTACATGCTCTATATTCAGGTACTCATAACTTTTAATTATCAGGTTGGGGGTCCTTTGAAACAGCCTCTCGCCAGGGTCTCACCCTAATGGGGTAAGGCTGCATACGTCTTACTCCCCAGATCCTGCACGAGCAGGAGCCCATGTGGCACTAGGAATGTTGTTGTTGTAGTTGGTTTTCCCTTTAGGTAAATTTGGGCATTGCACCTTAAATTTTAATCTTAAGAGTATTTACATTATTAGAAACGAAATTTAGCTTACCGGATTTACCTTTGGAAGCCACGAACTCGTCTTAAAATTGTTTGTACCAAATGCACAAAACTATAGTCTGAAATAGACAAAGTAGAAAGGTATTACCTGTAACATTAGGAAATGACAAAATACTAATAATATAATAGCTGCATAAGATACGGATCACGCTCTCTTTAAGATGGTTTTTTTCCCTTCTCGGATCTAAGCTAGTGTAACAGGTACTGGTGGGGCCGCCTTCATGATTCAACGCCTAACTACAATGTTGATAGTTCCTTGGTTGAGACTTGTTTCCTTCTTCATTTCCATGCACACATCAAGCCAATCTCACAATATATGTGTGCATTAACACTAATTTTAACATTGCATGATTATCTTGGATTGTACTTTCAGATGCTCAAGGAATTTAGTTTGGCCCTAAGGTATCTTGTTGTTTGAAAAATAAAAAATTAAAAAAAAAAATATTTGAACGTTGCGTAAAGGCTATAGTTATTTCATCCTTTACAAGCCTTTATGCCATGTAATCAATTGTTTTGTAATTGAAGGAGCAATTCAATCCTTTATGCCATGTAATCAATTTTCTAAAGGTGCAATTATAATGTTGTGCATGTATTTTTTAAAATCCTTTATGCCACTTGAAATTATTTTCTTTAAAATATTTGAAATAATTTTCTTTAAAATATGAATTAGGAATACCAACTTTCAATAGGAGAATTAACTTTGTGTTCATATTCAATAAATATAGTAAACATAATGGCAGTGGTTAGAAAATATTTTTATTCAAATATCCCATAGTTAATATTGAATTGCAATTCCTTAGTTAAAATCTAATTCCATAGAATTGGGCAGTGGAATTGTAATTTCAATCCCAACAGGTGAACCAAACATCAGAATTAGAATTTTGAGTCAATGTTCAGACACATGCCTAACTCCATGTAGAGTATAATATGTCCTATAAGACACCAAAGTATACACAAACCCGACACCCACTATCTTACAACCAATAGTGATAATAACTCATTAACGACTCTCGAGTAAAGAAGACACAACAAGTCTCTGGAGGTCTTGAATGCAACTCGCCACTGGATACCTCTTCGGAGGTCTTGAATGCAACTCGTCCTTGGATGCCTCTCCGGACGCCTTGAATGCAACTCGCCTCCGGATGCCTCTCCGGACGACTTGAATGCAACTTGTCCCCGATACCTCTCCGGACGTCTTGAATGCAACTCGGCCCCGAATGCATCCTTGAGGGACTCGAATGCATCTCACCCTCAAGATACATCCCAGAGCCGTGGCCACTGACAACTTGATTTTTGCCATCTACGACTCCATCCCGCTACCGAAATATGAGTATGAGCGCTTGCTGAGCATGAGGGGCCAGAGACATTGGGGTAAACTCGCCTAGTGTTACGAGATCGACATCACCCGGAAAACATGCCAACTATCCATCACAATGCACATGTAAGCGACTAATCGAAAACTGGGGATCTTGAATCAACGGGTTATCTTGTCCCACATCACCATACCCTGTGAAATGCAACACCCCCCCCCCCCCCCCCCCCCCCCCCCCCAAAATATTCCTTCGGACGTAAAAAGGTCCTTTGAGAAAAGTTATAAATACCCTTCCATACCCAGAAAGTAGGGGCACTCACTTCTTTCTATTCTTCTATTACACTTGTACTAAACACCAAAATACTTGTGTATCAAATCCGTTAATCAATAAATCAACAGTTTGAGTTTGACCTTCTATTAAAAGAACCTGTACCCAAAACAGTTAGCTCCGTCTATGGAAAATGGATAATTTTCCCCATAACAAATCCATAGAGTGTCCCTCCTTGTGTTACTCAAAGTTAGCTCCACGAGCTCCGTACACTAATAATGCAACTCCCTGATCATAACCATTCAAGCAAGACCCGTTCGCATCCCTCCAAGTCAAACCCGGACGTTTGCTTCCATGAAGCATGGAGGCAAGTGAAGCTATCAAGAGATGGAGGGAAACAAGACACATCGCCACCCCTACAAGAAAAGAAACATGCCAGCCAGGGTCCCTCCCTCGCTCGAGGTGGACACTGACACTAGTTTTGATGGAGAGGAACATGAGATCTTAGGACGGATTTCTGTCACCCACTTGCCCTTCAAACCTTAGATACTCGCTGCCCCTATGGGGAAGGTGAAGGTGCCAACCTTGGAGTTATTCGATGGGGCACAAGACCCAGACGATCGCATCTCGGGTTTCACGGTGCGAATGTACATACAAGAGGTATCCAAGGACATATGGTGTAAATGCTTCCCGGCCACCTTGAAAGGCATGGCCTAGGCCTAGTTCACCTCCCTCCCCAACAAATCCATACGAAGCTTTAAGGAACTATTGGAAAAATTTACCCGCCACTTCTTCAGCAAAAAAAAAAAAAAAAAAAAGAAGGAAAAAGACCGCCGCCCAACTAATCCAGCTCAAACAAACCGACGATGAGTCCTTAAGGGCAATCGTTCGACGATTCTCCAAAGCATTGATCAGCATCCTGAACCTGGCATATGAGACAGCCATCACCGCTTTCATCAATGGGCTCCGAAACAGCGACTTCAAGTTCGCCCTCACAAAGGCTCTCCCCACAAATGTAGATGCACTCTTTGTAAAAGCTAACTAATACATCATTGCTGAAGACGTGATGACCAAACCTGAACAGCTAAGGCTCGAGCACTGGAAATAGAGGATGCACGCCCCTGGCCCCAGCTCAAGGGCCTAGAGAGCAGTAAGGGACATAAGGAGAGTACGCAATCCTGACCCAAGGTGATCCCCCAGGCTACTTTCGGAAGTTAAGAAACTTGAGGTAGAAAGGGACTGGGCTCCCGTGGACGCTATGGACGGGACGAACCAGAATAAGTGGTGTGAATACCACGAAGCACCGGGACATGATACCAAAGACTGTCTGGCACTTAGATACTGAATGGACAAATTGGAAAACAAAGGCAATCCCGGGAAGTTTGTGGATATAAGTAAAATCAAGTCCAAAACCTCCAATACAGCTCGTGAAGGACAAAACATCACGACGAACACTCCGAGACATGTGATTGCAATGATAAATCAAAAACAGAAAGGCATAAGCATCAATACTCTAGGGAGGGGCGAAAACAAAGCTAGAAAATGCCGGCCCTCGACCCTTAGGCAAGACGATCTTAAAAACGTTAGCACTCCTCACAAGGACCCCATGGTCATTGTTATGGAAATTGGCGGCTACTCCGTCCAAAGAGTTCTGGTGGACCAAGGGAGTTCGGTCAACATCCTTTTCCTCCATTGTTTCGAGCATATGATAATCTCGCCCGAAAGATTGAACCCCACGACCAGAACCCTCGTGAGATTCTCTAGTGAAGTGGTTAGTCCATTTGGCACAGTGAGCCTCAATATCCTCTTAAGAGACGTAGAAAGGGGACGTATGCAGAGTTTCGAATTTCACGTTGTGATGGCAAACTCAGCATTCAACCCCATCCTAGAATGCTAGGTATTAAACTTCTTAGGGGCGGCGGTTCCAATATACCACCACGCCAAGAAATTCGAAACAGATGAAGGGAGCATCTTAACCGTGAGAAGTTGTCAGCAAATGGCTCGCAGTTGCTGCTATGCCTAAGACACACCCGAAGCTGGAGAGATTGAAGGTGGAGAGAAGGAAGGCCGAGACCTAGAGGAAACCATCAAGGTCGAACTGGAACAAGGAAGGTCGGTCGAAATTTGGAAATAGCTAGGCGCGGACGTCCGGGACCAAATCCAGTAAGTACTCCGACAATATCAGGAGGTTTTCGTGTATTTAGTAGACAAAATGCCAGGGATAGATAGTCAGATCATCTTTCACCGCCTGAACGTCTCGCCAAAGAAAAGACCCTTCCGAGGCAGGCGAGATGCATAAGCCGTAAGCCCGTCTAAGCCAGGCGAGATAGGTGAGACGCCAACACATAAAGCCGTAAGCCCATCTGAGGCAGGCGAGATGCGTAAGCCGTAAGCCCTCACGAGGAAGGTGAGACGCCAACACATAAAGGGGTAATATTGTATGAGGCAAGCGAGATGCATAAGCCATGAGCCCACACGAGGCGGGTGAGACAGCAACACATAAAGCCGTAAACCCATCTATGGCAGGCGAGATACGTAAGCCGTAAGCCCGCACATGGCAGGTGCGATGCCAACACATAAAGCCGTAAGCCTGTCTGAGACAGGCGAGATGCATAAGCTGTAAGCCCGCACGAGGCAGGTGAGACGCCAACACATAAAGTTGTAAGCCTGTCTGAGACAGGCGAGATGTGTAAGCCGTAAGCCCACACGAGCTAGGTGAGACGCCAATACATACAGCGATAAGCCCGTCTAAGGCAGGGGAGATGCGTAAGCCGTAAGCCCGCACGCGGCAAGTAAGGCGCCAACACATAAAGGCGTGAGCCCGTCTGATGCAGACGAGACGTTTAAACCGTAAGCCTTTCCGAGGCGGGTGGAATATAAATGTTTAAGCCGTAAGCCTTTATGAGACAAGTGGAATATAAATATTCGAACTGTAAGCCCTTCTGCGAGGTGGAATATAAATGTTTAAACCGTAAGCCCTTCCGAGGCAGGTGGAATATAAATATTCGAACCATAAGCCTTTCTGAGGCGGGTGGAATATAAATGTTCAAGCCATAAGCCCTTCCGAGGTGGGTGGAATGTAAATGTTCAAACCGTAAGCCCTTCTGAGGCGGGTGGAATATAAATATTCAAGCCATAAGCCCTTCCGAGGCAGGAGAAATACACGTAAGCTATAAGCCCTTCTTACCCAAGCAAAATACGTCAAAGCTGAAAGCCCCCCAACGGCGAGGAAAAACACTTTTAAGATATAAGATCCTCGATGGGCGAAATATAGGAAAGCTGTAGAAAGGATGAGGAAATATCCAAAACCGTAACCCCATTTTAAGGAACACAGTATGAATTCAAAACAAAAGCCCCTTCTCCAAAAAAATGAAATGAATAAAAAAAAAAAATCATACGGGAAGGGAACAAAAAGCAATGCAATCTATTCCACACCAAGTATTCCTTCCGGAATATACAACACGCATCAGAAAAACGGCGAAAAAGGCATTTGTTAATCGAAAAGTCCCTGTTTAAGTCTCATAAAATGAAAGGAAGGAATAAAAACACAAACAAAATAGCCCCCACTAATGTGAGGTGGGCTTTGAAGTGTCCAACGAACTGGCTACACTAAATCTTCCCTCCTTCATATCTTGTAAGACGGAGTGGCAAACCTCTTGAAGGAAAGGGACCCTGAGATTCGGGTCTAAGTACTTCGATTTTTTTCACTGTAAGGCTAACCTCGGTATCAAGGCCCTTCCAGTGACTCCATGATCACGGAACTCCGAGCCTCCCTTAAAGTCAGAATTAGCGAGAGAAATCTACTTCGGGAACTTCAAATACGAGCATCTTTCTCCGAGGTACAAGCGTCCTGCTTCGTAATATGGGCACTCTGCGCTGAAATACGAGTATTTTAAAACAGCAAAACAAAGCTCCTGCGTGGTCAAACCCGACTGGGACAATTGAGACTCAAGCTCCCCGTTCAATCAACACAGTTCCTTCACCTCCTGGACACATTGCCTCCAACAGAAGAAGACAAATGCTGATCGCGTGAAAAACTGTCACCAAAAACAAGGGACGGAGACTACTTCAAAATGTAAGGGTCTTAGTCTGACATCAAGTGGGTAATATCATCTATACAAACTAGAACATGGGACAGCAGGTTCGTTCCTCCTACCTACAACTTGCCCTTGTACGTAAAGCCCTCTTTCCATACAAAAACTTTATGAGTATTTGGTGACTCTCCTCCAACCGAACCCGAGGCCGAATCATAAACCAGCAAATGAATAGAAAATCCAAAAGATGTGGCTGAGTCCTGGCACGCCAAAATAGCCATCATGGGGCACTAAGAATACGGAGATAAAACCCTTTCGGTCAACGAGCCCAGGGGAAAATAAAAGTGAGTCGAAAGATTTAAGATAGACAGACGAGAAGGACCAGCCGGGCTAAACTTTCGACAAAGGTCTAAGCCACCATGGAAACCCATAATCCTCTTGAGGCTAGAAAAGTAGTCTGTAGAAGATTGTGATAGAGCTAACCTCATGGTTGGAATACCTGAGAACAACGGGACATCGTCCAGGATGTACCATCGTGATTGGACAAGAAAACCGTCCACATACCGATCCAAGGAACTAGAAGCATGAGCTTCTATGAAGTGACGGTTGCTGATGAGCTGAGCATGAGAATGGGACAATGTTCGAAATCTCAAAAGAGATTTTATAGAAAAATAAGAAAAAATTTTGAAAGTTACATCTTCTAACTCAATTATTGTTGAATGAACTTAGGCGATGATGGAGCCCAAAGGGGATTTGTAGGATTCCCAAAAATGAAGAAAACTAAGTGGAGAATCTCCCCCCTTTTCATCCATATTGATAACGAGCCGCAACACAAACCGCAAACGAAAATCATTTGCAAAATGGTGGAGGACTAACTGATAACAACTCATTAACGACTCTCGAATAGAGAAGATGCAACAAGCCTCCGAAGGTCTTGAATGCAACTCGCCCCCTGATACCTCTCGGGAGGTCTTAAATGTAACTCGCCCCTGGATGCCTCTCCGGAGGTCTTGAATGGAACTCGTCCCCGGACTCCTCTTTGGAGGCCTTGAATGAACCTCGTCCCTGATACCTTTCGGGAGGTTTTGAATGCAACTCACCCCCGGATAACACTCCGGAGGTCTTGAATGCAACTCACCCCTGGATAACTCTCCATTGGTCTTGAATGCAACTCACCCCCAGGATGCATCCCCGAGGCTATCAAATGCATCTCGTCCCCCAGATACATCCACGACCCGCGGCCACTGATGACTTCATTTTTGCCGTCTACGACTCCATATCACTACCGAAATATGAATATGAGCCCTTGCTAAACATGACGGGCCAAAGACATAAGGGCAAACTCGCCTAGTGTTACGAGATCGACAGCACCCGCAAAACACACCAACTATCCGTCACAACGCACATGTAAGCAGCTAATAGAAGACCAGGGATCTTGAATCACGGGGGTATCTCGCCCCAGATCTCCATACCCGGCGGAATCACCCCCATCTTCTATTACACTTGTACTAATTACCAAAGTACTCTTGTATCAAATCCATTAATCAATAAATCAAAGGTTTAAGTTTGACCTTCGATTTAAAGAACCTATACCTAAAACAGCTGGCGCTGTCTCTTCTTCTATTACACTTGTATTAAATACCAAAATACCTGTATTATGGACCACACTTCTTGGACATGAACCACTCATCGTTTTCAGAGAAAAGGTTGTGAAGTGTTGGTGTATCTGATTTCGATTATACCGTGAGTTTTGCTTATGCTTCAATTAAGAAGACTTTGTTAAATATTTTTGTTGATTTTTTATGTATATTTATGACAAAATAAGTGGCAGTTACAGTGTCAGAATAGGGCACATAGATACCTTTCCCCGTATACTTAAAAGTAAAGAACTGGGGTAAAGGTAAATCCAAGAGCTCAACAATCTACTTACAAGTCAATCAGGTTTTTAAGCCTAGCACCCTTGACATATAATAACTCAAATGAGTTTAGGTCTGACAAAATTAAGGTGGAGCAAACCGTAGTAAGATCACTGGATTAGGATCAACGCAATCAAGGAAAAAGCCTTGGCCGTTAAATCCCTAATTAATGGCCTGAACCCAAGTTCACCTAACGTATTGAGTAGCGACAATAGTGTTAAAACAAACACAATCAAGAGCCAAAGCCTTGGCCGTCAAAGCCTTAACTGGAGTGTCAAATCTCAACTTGTAGATTTGGGGTAACAGATTAAAACTAGAAAGTCATACTCGACGCCTGAGGACTGTATCACAATAGAACGAAGTACCGTAATTATCTACATTATGCTACACCTAGCTAAGTTAAGCTATTCCTAGGAAAAGAACATAAGTGTGCTGTTAAAAAAAAAAAAACTTGAATATGTTTTTGTATTGAGTGTATGTGTACTCCCTCGGACTGACACCAAGTCCTTTATCTATAGAAAAAAGAAACTAACAATTGCTCCTATTTTTATGACAACTCCACCCACGTCTAGCCACTAAGTTGTTCCTTTGTAGGTGTTTATCCTTTATCAATGTGTCTTGAATCTTGGAGGAAAATCCTTGATGCCCACATTCAAATTTCTTTTAAAAGTTCCCTCTAAAAGCCCCACGTTCTTTTGAATTAAGCTTAGGGCCTAAGCAGCTGAAATTGTGTCCCAAGTAGCTACCTCAAGCCTGGAAACCACCATTCTTGTAGCCCTCCTGGCCACCCCTCGAGCTCGAGGTTATGTCACCCTCTAGCCATCTCAAGTCCCAAGTAGCAGTTACCCTTATCAAGGATAATGATGTTCTTAAGTACTGGGCTTAAGATATCATTATCACAATACCCAATGGTCAGACCCCCCTTTGAGGAGGACATCATGTGATGACCATGTGGCATTTTATCCGAGAACGGCGTCCTCCCTACCCGAACAAAATTAGGGTGTAAATAGGCATGAGTTCCCTAATATCCTCTATAATGGCTTGAACTAAGCCATAGTGAGTCTCAGCCTGCCCAACTAACATAGGCTCAACTTCAATTGCTATCTTCCTTGCCACATAATTAGCTATGAAGGTAGCAGTAGAAGACAGGGTTGAGTTCATCTCAACTAAGAATCTGCCAGTATCTCTATGAAGCCTTTCATTCATTGAGATCCTAACGTCATTGATAACGGCTCTCATAGCATAGGACTTTTCATGCTGCGCCGCTAGAGTGCATTCTATTTCAACACGTTGTCTTTCCAATGCCTCTTTCATGGCTTGTTGAACCCTTTTGTCCATGATTTCTTAAAGGTGCTTGAGCATGGCAATAAAATCTTGTGAGCATAGCCTTTAAACCCAATGCACTCGTCCTCGGGGATGTTTTCATCACCTCTGCTTTCATTGCTGCGTTTGTGACCGGTTTCATACTATGTTCATAATATGAACAGTTTTCTGAAATTGTCTATATTCAATATAATGTAATGATCAGATCTTTACGTCTTTCATGATTTCATAGAGTTTTTGATTGGTTATTCCGATTTGTGAATAAACCATTCAATATTTCGACATAATATATAAAATTAAAAATCCAGTATTATTATCTATTCGATTATATATACATTATATGGAATATTCTTTCTATATATTCTATTTTAAATTCCATTATATATTCTATATTTTCTATGATTATATTCTATAATTATAATAAATTAGTATTCTATTCTATCTACTATATAAAATAATATAATAAATATAAATAATAGAATAATCAAAAATAAAATAATAATTTTTAATTAAATAATAAATTACTAATTAAATTAATACAAATAATATGAAGGAGGAACATATGAGTAATTTGTCCCCCGGAAAGAAAAAAGAAAGGGTTAAACTACATTTTTTTTTTTCCACTTTTATTCATTGATTCATTCATTTTTAAGACGAGATATGCTTATCTCTATTTCAATGTCACACTAAACTAGAAATTTTTTGTTTATCTTAAAATTTGGCCTCGAAGCACTAGCATTACAGAAGAAGCAACTATAGCAACATCTAAGTTATGCTAAGCTATACTAAGTTACGCTACCCCTAGGTAAAAAGCACAAGTGTGCTATAAGAAAACTTGATAAAGTTTTTATGGTTGATGTTGGACATTTTACAGCTATAATAGAGTCTCTTATTTGCAGAAAAATGAAATAATGGCTACCCCCTTCTTCCGTGGAATTTTCTTCTCATGTTGGCCTCAAAGCTCCTTGGGCTCATAAATGAGCAATGAACATGCCCCTGATTCAGTGTGCTCAAGCGTCCTTCTTGAAGCCCATGTCCGCTTTTTCAACAAGGGACCTTTCTTGATGCCCTCTGCTCTGTTCGATAAACTTGAAGCCATCGCAACTGAGATTTTGTTCCAAGTAACTATCTTGAGCTTGGAAATCACCTATCTTACAACCTTCTATGGAGTCCCATGAGCTCCAGCTCCTATTACACCTCAACCATCTCGAACCTCGAGTCATGGGTACCCTTGTCCGGGTTTCAAACTCCCCAAGCAGCTGGCCTCGAGGCACTGTTATCTTAGCATCTAGAGGCCTGACTTCACTTGGGGAGGGCCTCGCGTGACAAGTGCATGGTGCTTTGCTCAAAACAGTCTCGTCCCAACTCCATCAAATTTAGGGTGTAAACATGTGTTAATATCACTCGAAGCTACTTTCGAGGGTCCTGCAATCCCACAGGGCACATTGTCAATCTTATGCCCAAGTTTCGAGTGAGTAACACTTGGTTTAGCCAAAGTTAGGTTTCCCACTCTTTATGGACTATGTCGTCTACATGAGATACTTCCATTCCTGAGCTTGTAGGAACATCATGAGGATGCCCAGGTTTAAGTGAAGCAGGTGGAACAGGCCTGAGTTCCCTAATGTCCTCTTTAATGGCTTCAACTAAGCCATTTTGACTCTCAGCTTGCTTTACTAAGATAAGCTCAACTTCAATTACTGTCTGCCTTGCTAATCCTTAGCTATAGGTGTAGCAGTAGAAGACGGGGCTTAGTTCATCTCAATTAAGACTCTAAGGGTTTCCCTTTGAAGCCTTCATTCACTAAAGTTCCAACGTCATTGATTATGGCTCTCATGGTGGCAGAGTTTTCTCGCTAGGAGGCTAGAGTGCATTCTTTTTAAGCATGTTGTTTTTCATAGGCCTCTTTCACTGCTTCTTGAACCCTTTCGTCCACGATTTTTGAATGATGTTTGAGCATCGCCATAAAACTCTTGCAGGAATAGCCATCAAGCACAATATGCTCGCCCTCTGGGATGTCTTTATCACCTCCACTTTCATTGCATGGTTGCGACTGGCTTCATCCTCTCATGATAAAGGACACTATTCAAAGAGGGTGCTCAAATGATGACCCAATTAAGCTAGGCCTTCTGGTTCCTGATTCTCAAGAACACTAGATCTTTTTGTTCCGACCATTCGTAAGTAGTCATACATTATGTTTTCATAATCCACGTTAAGGTTGAAGAAAGTCTCCAGTTGAACCTTCACTACAAGAAAGTTGGCTTTTAATGACCAAAAATAAAAACAAGATTTTTTTTTTTTTTTTTTGTTATTAAAATTGTGTGTACAGTGCCTAGTTGCGGTGGGATTAAAACGTCATCATTAAAGGGTGGTACATGATGGACTTATAACGACAGGCACTAAATATGGTCATTAATTCTACCCACAAACTGTCGTTAATAGGTTCAAGTCAGTAGAAAATTTTGGTTGAAAAAGTTAAAGTTCGTTGATTTGTAAAAATTAGGCACCTTTTTTTGCTATTTATTATTGCCAAATTTTTTCTCGTTCTCTTATAGTTTTTTAATTGGTCTCTCACCCATCTATGCTGTAATTTAAGTTCGAAAATCAAATAATACCCCAATTAATACTTAATTTGATATTTGATTTGTTCAATATACTTCAATTGTACTTGATAATTACTTATTTAATATACTAAAATATAACTTCTTTTTAATTAATTAAAATAGATAAGTAACATAATTTTTAAAAATTTGACATCAAAAGAAATTGGAAGCCAATTTCTTCTTCATTCTCTTGTGCTTCGTCCCCCTATCGCAACCCTAATTCTCCCCACCCCTCTCAATCGAAGCAAAGTGGCCAAGCAAAGTGGCGAAGCAGGTGATTAACAACCCTAATTCGTTTCTTCGTTGTGTTGACCCATACCCAAATTTGTGTTTTGCTAGTTCATGTTGGCGTTGGTAATTCCGTGACTAATTGATACGAACCAAACTCGATTAAGCTAACAAACGAAAAGATAATATTATATTATAGTAAGAAAGGGGAGAATTACATAGAAGAAAAAGGGGAGAGACATAGAAGAATTAGGGGGGAGAGAGAGAGAGCTAAACACACAACATACTATACATAATTCTAATGACCCCTATTTATACTAACTAATTAGGGTTTAGGTTGATGATGTGGCATTGCTGATGTGTCATTAGTGATGTGGCGTGCTGACGGGGCAGTCGGGAAGGCCCGAGACTAAATCGAGCCTGATCCTCAGTAATATTCGTATCCATACCCCCGCCATAAAATGACCCTTGTCCTCAAGGGTCAAGGTATTGATATACAAATTGATGAATCCTCTAGGGTCAAACACCATAATTACAAGATTTACCCCTTTAACTTTTCTAAAATTAACAAAAATTTTAATAATATTTTTCTCTAAAATATCTGAATATGTAGTAATTAAGTACTTAAAAATAAATTCAGGCATAAAATAGTAATTAAACTCAAATCTTAATTCCCAACCCAAGGCCTGCTTCGTCTTCTTCTAGTGCGATACCCCAAGCAGCGAAACCCTAGCCAAGCCCGGCTGCCCATGGCGGTACTCCCTCGTGCCCGGAGGCGAAACGCCAAGCCGATGGTCGAGACGGCTGTACAAAGGGCGGTGGTGGCTTGTCTTCACCGCTGCTTCTCCTATCTTCCAACATCGCACCCAAGCCAATGATGACAGTGCCATCGTCCTCTTCTCCGGTGCAACGAGGTGAAGATGGAGGTGGTGGTTCCTAACCTTTGTGTTGGTGCTCGGCTTCGATTTTGGTATGGCAACGACCCTCGTACCTCGATCTCTGATTTTCACAGCGTGAGTGGTGGTGCCTTCTTTCATCATCTCATTTTCGATCGCCTCTCTCTGGTGGTCGTTCCCATCGTCAACGACCTCACCGATCTTCTTTTCGACCGTGTTCTGCTCATCGTCGCCGGATTCTTCATCCCAGTTGACATCGACATTTTCTTGGCCGGCCACTTCTTCGATCTTGTCCATCCCCGCGCTGTTAGCACTCTGGGCCGGTGTCAGAGGTCCCGAAACCTCCATTTTCGCTCCATTTCTGGTCAAATTTGGCTCCAGAACTTCGGTGGTGGTCTGATCGGCACTGTTCACCTCCAAAATCACCAGATCTTCCACCTGAGCTCGATGTTCTTCCAAATTTGTACTCTGGTAACTTCTACTCATAGACCTCCACTCTTCTCGTGCCTCTTTATAGCTAATTTGAAATTCATCCAATCTTTTTACTACTTTTTCACAGTTCCTTTGCATATCCATCAATTCAACCACAATTGCTTGCTTTAGCGCAAAATCCATTGTCAAAGGTGATTGGAGGTGGTGATGATGGCTATCAGGAAGAGGATGAGTGTTAATTACCAACCAGCGACGATCGGCTGTCTAAGGGTTGGATATGTTCATCGGTGCTGATCGGTATTGATTACCGAGGGTGATGGTGATCCATTGCCGAGGACCGAATAGCTCTGATACCATTGATACGAACCAAACTCGATTAAGCTAACAAACAAAAAGATAATATTCTATTATAGTAAGAAAGGGGAGAATTACATAGAAGAAAAGGGGGAGAGACATAGAAGAATTAAGGGTGGGAGAGAGAGCTAAACACACATTACTCAACATACTATTCATAATTCTAATGACCCCTATTTATAATAACTAATTAGGGTTTAGATTGATGATGTGGCATTGTTGATGTGTCATTAGTGATGTGGCGTGCTAACGAGGCAGTCGGGAAGGCCCGAGACTAAATCGAGCGTGATCCTCAGTAATATTCACATCACTAATGTCCCCAAATTTTGAATTTTTTTGATATTTCATGTTCCTGTTGGTAATTCATTGAGTAATGTACTCAAATTTCAAAAAACTTTTGCTAGTTCGTGTTCTTGTTGGTAATTCATTGAGTAATGCACCCAAATTTCTAATAATTTTGCTATTTCATGTTCATGTCGGTGATTCGTTGAGTAATTTACCAAAACTTCAAAATTTTTTTGCTAGTTCGTGTTTCTATTGGTAATTCGTTAAGTAGTGTACCCAAATTTCAAATTTTTCTTGCTATTTCATGTTCTTGTCGGTAATTCGTTGAGTAGAGTACCCAAATTTCGAAATTTTTTGATAGTTTGTATTCCTGTTGGTAATTCGTTGAGTAATGCACCCAAATTTCGGATTTTTTTTTTCCTATTTCGTGTTCCTGTTGGTAATTCGTTGAGTAATGTACCCAAATTTCAAAAAAAATTTGCTAGTTCTTGTTCCTATTGGTAATTCATTGAGTAATGTACCCAAATTTCGAATTTTTTTTGCTATTTCATGTTCCTGTTGATAATTCGATGAGTAATGTGCCCAAATTTCGAAATGTTTTGCTAGTTTGTGTTCTTGTGGGTAATTTGGTGAGTAATGTACCCAAATTTCAAATATGTTTTGCTAGTTCATGTCCATATTGGTAATTCAGTGAGTAGTGTGCCTGAATTTCAAATATTTTTTGCTAGTTCATGTTCGTGTTGGTAATTCGGTGATTAATGTGCCCAATTTTTTAATATTTTTTGTTAGTTTGTGTTCGTGTTGGCAATTCAGTGAGTAATGTACGCAGATTTCAAATATGTTCTGCTAGTTCGTATTCGTGTTGGTAATTTGGTGAGTAATGTGCTCAAATTTCAAAAAAAAATTTTGCTAGTTCGCATTCGTATTGGCAATTCGGTGATTAATGTGCCCAAATTTTGAATATTTTTTGTTAGTTCATGTACATGTTGGTAATTTGGATTTTAATGTACCGAGATTTTGAATTTGTTTTGCTAGTTCGTGTTTGTGTTAGTAATTCGATGATTAACAATAATGCTTCAAAGGGGATTTGTCCCCTCTTCATTGGTAGTTTCTGTCGTTTTAGCTGAATTAGCAAATTAGTTTGTAGTTCGTGCTCATTATTATCCCATGTCTGTTTGCTGAATTACAAAATTAGTTGGTAGTTCGCGCTCATTAATATCCCATCTGTTGTTCATTTGTAGATTCATGTTCGCGTTTGCTTCTTGGTCTATCGGCGCACTCAAGCTGCTCAATCCCATGGTTAACCACGCGACTCCAACTTATCGAACTTGATTTAAGTTGCTTTTCAAGGTAAATGACTGAATCCGACACTAATATGTTTGACATTGCTTTTGGAATGTGTGATTAGGATATATGGTGCCGTGAGTTTAGCAGTGGAATAGATACGTAACCGAGGGAATTTGAGAGAGGTGAGATGAAATGCAGAACCTAAGATCTCTGAGATGACATGTCCTTGACATCAGCCGAGCACTGGGTGATGCTCATTGAAGGAGATGGGTGGAAAGAGCGTAAAGATGGGGACAGCTCCAAATGGGATCGTGGGGTTGGGGGGCAGATTTGGATGGCAGAGGAATGAACGGATGATGATCTGAAGGAAGATAACGGGGAGGAAGCGGCGGAGGAGAGGAGGGGTGTGGATTGAGATGCTGGTGGGTCACCGGTGCTTGTTCTTGCGTCGTGCTTGCATACTGGGCAAAACGTTCGCCATGACGTTAGCCATGAATCGATGCCGAAGGCGTGGAATTCTGCGAAATATTGCGAGTCATATGGTTGGCTTACTTAATGGGTATAAATTGAAGCAAAGGGACGCTGAAATGAACACAATATGGTAGAACCATTCCATAAGAACTATATAATAAAAATCTGACAGGTCAAATAGTTTGTCATCGGCAATTTATTATTACTGACTTGATGAATAAAAAAGGAAAAAAAAAATGAAGACTGCTTTGAGAGAATATTTTCCATCTCAATTCTATTATTTATTTTGCAAAGCTTTGAGGAACAATCACAAAATCTCTGCTCCATTGAGGGAAATTTAAGTCCCTCCAGCCAAAGGCATAGCAATTTTCTTCATGGGAGGGAAAGCAGTTTCCACAGTTATCTCACGTCATATACTTCAATTTAACTTCAACATGACTAAGCGTGAATCATACACAAATTTGTATAATAAAATCATTTTCTTTAGCTAGAAAGACAAATATTTTTCCAAAAAAGTTTGTTCTTAATTAAAAATATTTCGCGAAGAAACAATTTTCTGTGAAGAAAATGTTCACCATTCAATCAAAAGGAGCTGGAATGATGATAGGGCTAACTAGTTTATAGAGATATTAATTTTAAGAATGTTTTTGACATTGCCCTTGTTGTTGACATTGAAATTGAAAACTGTGTTGAACCAATTCATACTAATGGAACTATGCTTTTTAGCCATATTCTTAGAATATCTTATAAAAATGCGTTGCCTAATTAAAAATGGTTGCATTTTTTTGTTCACGATCGGTGAGATTAATACATCAATATGAATTTCAAACTTTTTTAGATTATGCTGAGGAAGAAAAGGAAGAACTTTTGCTTGTCCATGTACTAAATGCAACCTATGTGACTCTGGGGATTGTAAGTGGGTAAGAGGTCATCTACTTACATATGGAATAAGCCAAGTTATACTTTCTAGTATGACCATGGTGAGAGTCAAGGTAAAACTAAATCCAATTATGAAGGAGAGAATGATGTTGATCTTGAACTTGATGTGGATGGTACTGTGAGCGATATTTTGAGGAGTAAATTTTCTGACTTTGGTGACATAGATTCTAATTATGCCACTATTGATTCCTCAAGTCACGTTGTGTGCGAGGGGTCAAAGATTTAAGAAATTTCATGTTGTTTTTAACTTATTTCAGAATTTGAACTGTTTTTCCGCATTTGCTATTCAATTTCATGTTGTTCGTGAAGCATTACAAACCTTGGATTTTAAATATCACATGTTTCACTTGGGCTCCATTTGATTCAAAGATATATTCTTATGTTGTAAAATATTTTCAATTAGAACTATTTTTCCTTAAAATGTCTTGTATTTCTATCTCAATTAGATAGTTTCATTCTATAGATTATTATTAAAAAGCATACAAATTATTTCTTTTTCGATCAATTTTATGCTAATTGCTTTAATATGGTTTTTTTTTTCTGCTGTATTTTTTTTTTTATTGCTTGGTTTGTGGTGTGTCTATGCTGTTTATTATTGATTCTCATATGACAACAAATATCTAGCATGAGTGTTGTGTTTATTTCTTTCAGGTTTTGAAAAACTGCACTTCAAATTCTTGTTTTTGTTCAAACATTTATATGACTTCTGTTGGATTTGTAATGTTTGCTAGTTGTTAGATGGTAGGTTTTATGGTGTACGCTTTTAGTGCCTCTTGGATATAAATTGATTTTTGTGAGTACTTGGATATTTAATTTTCAATGACATCTTTATTTTTTTGTTGGAATTTGTTTCTACAATGAATGGTATGTACAAGTCATTTTTATAAGGTTATACTATATTATCATAAAAGTGTTATAACTAACATGGAATGTTGTTATACTTTGTTGATGTACAGGTGCTATAAACGACCTAAAAATTGTTCTTATATTATATGAATGTATAGATATTGTAAACAACAAGAAAATTGTCGTTATGTTATATGAATGTATGCATTATAGTACATGAATGTAAAGGGTCTTTAATTTGATATATTTTGTCACTATAATTGTTTTTGATGGCAAGAAGCATTTTTAATGACAACTTTTCTATCGTTAATTAGTGAAAATGATTTAACAATGCCTAATTGTTGTTGCGACTTTTTATCAACAATGGCTAAAATTGTCGTTGCTATTTTCAATTAATAAGCGAAAAATTTTAATGACGGTTTTTGTTGTTGCTAAAAGTTTTTTTCCATGTGGCAGTGAATGAATGTAATGACAGCAATTGCTGTCGTTATTGATAGGCTCTTTAACGACAATGTTGTAAAGATTTTACTGTTAATGACAATTGATACCGTCGTTATTGATTTCACTTTTGACAACAAACATAGTGTACCGTCGTAGATGCTTTTTAACAACGGCTCGATTTAGCAGTCGGTAATCTCATATATCATTAACATCGAAAGCAGTAACGATGATGGATGATGGTAGTTTTCCCTATCGTTAATAGTATTAATGACGATAAACTACGCTTTTAATGATGACAATCACCATCGTTAATGACCCTTTTTCTTGTAGTGCTCCCATTGTAGTCTTAAAGAGGAGTGTTTGCTTTATTCGTTTTTCAGTAGTGTGATGTGGTCGTTGTAAGCACTAATGTAAACAAATGTGCAAAGGGACTCACCATAACTAGGAAGAGAGCCAAAATCGGACCGCACGTCTTTGCCCTCAACCACTCACCCTTTCTGAGAAAATGAGGTAATGTGTTAGTATATCTAATTTTTTTTTTTTAATACGTGGATTCTACTTATGCTCCAATTAAGGAGACTTTTATACTTTTTTTTGGACTATTTTGTATGTAAGGTCGCAGAAAATTAAAGGGATATAGGCCTTACTCAAGTGGCAGTTACACTGACAAAGCAAGCCTATAGATACCTTTTTGTGCACACTTAAGAGTCAAGAACTTGGATGGAGAAAGGCCCAATAGCTCAGTAGTCCACTTATAAGCCTGAGCTAATCAAATTTTTAGGCTTGGCATCCTTGACTCATAATAACTAGAATAAGTTCAAGTCTGACCAGATTTAAGTGGAGCAAATAGTATGTGGTTCAGGGGATGAGGAGCAAAGTAATCAATGTCATGCCTGATTATCATAGCCCTTAAGCGACAATGCGAATCTATGTTCACCTAACTTACTAAGCATTTACGGTAGTCTTAAGATCAAGACAATCAAGGTCAAGCCTTGACCGTCAAAGCCTTAAACTAAAGCCTTAATTCTTAAGTTGTCAATTTCGGGAATAGATTAAAACAAAGAGTACATATCTAAAGCCCGAAGCATTGTATTATTGAAGAAGCAAGTACAGCAAGCTCTACGTTATGTTAAACGAAGTTAAGTTACGCTAGTCCAAGGTAAAAAGCACAAGTGTGCTATAGAAAAACATGAAGAAGTTTTGTATGGTTGTTTTGGACAATTTACAACTACAATAGTGTCGCTTATTTATAGAAAAACAAAACAATGATTGCCCCTATTTCTGTGGCATTTTCTTCCCATGTTGGCCTGAAAGCTTCTTTGGCACGTGAGTGAGTAATGAACGTGCCCCTAATACGGTGTGCTCAAGTGTCTTTCTTTAATCCCACATCCGCATTTTACGCTGGAATCCTTTCTTGATGCCCCATGTTCTGTTGGATAAGCTTGAAGCCCACACATCTAAAATTTTGCTCAAAGTAACTATTTCGAGCTTGGAAACCACCTGTCTTGCAGCCTTATTAGAAGTCCCTTGAGATCGATCTCCTTTTACCCCTCAACTATCTCGAGCCTCAAGTATCTGATACCCTTGTCAGGGTTTCAAAACTTCTCAAGCAGTTGGGCTTAAGAAGCTATTATGTCACATCTAAAGGCCTTACTTGCCTCAAGGAGGGCCTCACATGACAAGAGCATGGCGTTTTGTTCAAAACAGCATCATCCTAATGCCTTCAAATTTGTGGTGTAAATACCCATAAGTTAAGGTAATTGAACTCTACCGCGTTTCTATTTTTATTGGGAAGCGCTAACATTAAGTGGTGGAATGTGATATTGTGGATATGGATGCTAATCATGTATTATTAGGATGACCATGGCAGTTTCATGTAGATTTCATTCGTTTATGTATTTAACTGGGGCGTTCATAATAGTGCCATGCCTCCCTTAGCAAATGTGTTAGACACTTCTAAAGTGGAGGAAGATCACTTTTGTCTATCACAACTTTTGAGTCTAAGCTTGAGAGGGTCCTTAAGGCCTAATAGGAAGTCCATGGTGTTGTAGTATAGTTAGTTTTGATGAATAAGGACAAGTCCCTTAAAAAGGTTCCTGATGAAGCAAAATATCTATTACATGAATTTGTTGAGTTGGTCTCTAATTCTCTACCAAGTAAGTTACCTCCAATGTGAGACATCCAACATTATTTTGATCTAGTCCCAAGGGATGGGCTTACCAACTTGTCGCACTACCGAATGAGTCCTTAGAAAGTTGAGATCTAACCAAAGAAGGGAGAGGACTTACTACACAAGGGATTTATACGGGAGAGCGTGAGCCCTTGTGCTATGCCTTCTCCTCTTACCCCTAAGAAGGACAGAAGTTGGCATATGTGTTGATAGTCGCACCATCAACATGATTACAGTGAGGCACCGTCTCCCAATTTTGCACTTGGATGATATGTTGGATATGTTCAATGGGTCGAAATTGTTTTCGAAGATTGATTTGTAAGGTGGGTATCATCAGATTAGAATCTGTCCAAGGGATGAGTGAAAAACCGCATTTAAGACCAAGGAAGAGTAGTGTGCTTCAATTTTGTCTATCTTGTATTTTGCCTCTATCCCACATAGGAAAGTCTAGTTTATATATCCCCTTTTTCCCTTGTAATAGGTAAAGTCTTGAGGGGACTAGAGTAGGTTTTGTGTACCACGTAAGTGCGCATGCCTGCTTCACCTTGTTGCATCGCAGTGTGGTATGGCGTGGACTTTTTTTAACCTGGACCTTTACTTTCACATACATTACATTTTACTTATAGTGAACGAACTCCACAGGAGTTTTGGGCCTAGTCTCGAGCTTGTGGGTTTGAGCTCAAGCTCAAGGTTCTTCTTGTATCCAACATTGAGGCTGTTATGCTCGAGTGTATGTCCGTTAGTTCAAGTTAGAGTTCGAGGCTGCAAGCTTGAGCTTGAGGTGCGCATTTTGATCGCTAATCTACCAACTTCCTTCCATAACCGTTTTTTCTTGATTGTGCCCAGATTTTGCACTCTTCCATATCTTTCAGTTTCCTAATTATGGCCAAATTTCTTGCCCACAATCCTTAACCGATTCGAAGTTGCATGTTAAGTATTTTTTTCCTATAAATACCGTGCCTTTGGGCGCTGTTTAGCATATGAAAATGCAGAGAAAAAACAGAAACTATTCTCTCCTTTCCTCTATAATTCTCTCTGCTGTTACTCTGGCTACTGAGCAAGTTGGGGCGTACTCCAGCTCATCACCCGAGTGTACACTCCTGTGTTGCGTGCTGTGTTAACCTCGTGAGTCGGAGTGCCTGACAATTCCATTTCTACTGTAGCGGGGGCATAAACGACTTAGGACAGTGGTGAATTCCACAGCGTAGAGACTTCCTTCAGTTCAATTCCTCTCCTCTTAATCTTTTTTATTTCAGTTATTTAATTATCTTGTCTTAAGTCAAATTGGTATAATAAGAAATTTATTGAGTTCATCTTTATCATTTTGTTGTTTGAGTTTTGATTTGCCCCCATCTCAAGTTACTCTTCGTGTCTCGAATTTGAGAATTTAGTTGCTCATTTGCCTATATTTTCTAACAAGATTTTACGGCCCAGAATGCGCCGCCTTAGTGCAGATCAATGGGGGTGATGAAGACACGCATAAGCTGCAGAAACGGAAATATGTACGGTTGCGCAGCACATTCAGTTTTTGCAGCAATTTGCTACACACAAGTTATTAACTTGGCCCTTTTTTTCAGCTGAGATTTAACAGTAAAAAACAAAATAGTCTAAGAATATTTAACTTATTAGGTGAGGGCGTATATGATATCAATGATTTTGGTATTCAAATCACAACGTAGCAATTTCAGTCAAATGAAAGATAATTCCGGAAATCTGGACAAATCATGTTCACCAAATGTTTTTTTATTCATAAATCCATAGTAAGTCAAAGATTCCCTCGAGTAAATAAGTAAATGAAACTAGTAAAGATTGTTTTATTTAGCCTCACCATTAAATTTAAACATGTCATCACAAGCTAGCCTTTACCAACAAAATACCGTTCGTAGTAAGAGGGGTGTAAACAAACAGAGAGTTCGATGAACTACTCGTGTTCGAAATCGATTAGGGCTCGTTCGTGTTCATTAGGAGAGCTCGATAGCTTAACGAGTCGAGTTCGAGCAGGCTTGATAAGCTTAACAAGCCGAGTTCGAACAGGGGAGATGCTCGGCTCGCTAATGTTCACGAACAGTTTGATAAAGGCTCGATAAGAGCTCGTTAAGGGGTTCGATACGAGCTCGTGAAGGGCTTGTTATGAGCTCGATAACAATTGGTATTGGTTCAAAAATAGTTCGATAATGGCTCGATAATAACTTATAAAGCTCTGCTCGTTAATGAGCACGACTCGATTGTAAGTTTGTCTTGATTTTAAACTCGATTGGGCTCGATAATGAGCTTGGCATGACTCGATAACAAGCTCGACTCGGCTCGATAAGCCTAACGAGCTGAGCCGAGCCGAGCATCGAACGCACTATATTCTTATCGAGCCGAGTTCGAACAAGGGTTAGAAGTGCTCGATAAGAGCTCGGCTTGAACTCGAGCTCGATAAGCCTTATCGAACTCGAGTTCGAACAAGGGGGTGCTCGGCTCGGCTCGGCTCGGCTCGTTTGCACCCCTAGTAATAATGTATTAGTCAGACTCAATAGTCTTTTTAAAAGCTTCCTTATCAAAAAGATAGCAAGAGACCAGGTTTTTCCTGACTCCGAGAGTATGGAGAACATCCTTAAGAGTTAAAACTTCGCCATAAGTAAACCTAATTTCAATAGCCCATGACCCTCATGGTCTAAGATTCTCCAAGTAAAACTTTGCGGTCACTCTCGATATATGCCTAGAGGCCACTGTGTCTGCCCACCAACTGTCAAAATTTTCAATAGTGTTTACATCGGTTACCATGGTCGCCAATTGCTCCTCAATTACATTAACTTGAGGTTTCATTCCATTTTTTTCCCCCGTGTCTTATGTTAGAAAAGCAATCTTAAGTCAATTGACCCATTTTATTACAAATTAACAAGGACCCTTGACAAAAGTATTGATATTGGATCGGTCCTTGGCCATGATTCATGGTACATTTTGTTTTTTTCATATTTTTTTGTCTAGGTTTAAATTGGGTACTAAGCCTTAGGTTTTGACCATTATGTTTATTATCATTAGCAGAAATGAATTTTACGTAGTTAATTTCACCATTTGTTGGTTAGTCACTGTTGTTGTCTTGCTCCATTGCTTCTTCCTCCACTCGTAGTCTCATCATCAGGCTCGCGGTGAGTTCCTTTTGCTTGTCTCATAGTTGTTTTTGAAACTCGTTCCATGACGGAGGCAACCTGTTGATGATGGAAGCAACCTGCATTTGTTCGTCTACTTTGGCTCCTTTTTTTGGGATCTCATTCGCGATCATGATGAGTTCTCAAACTCGAATTATCATGGACATGTTCTCCACCAATTGAAACTTGAAAATTTTGCTACATGCGTAATTCTTGGCTTTGAATTCCTCAATGTCATATTTTTCACGTAAAGTGTTCCATATCTCTTTTGCATTGGCATAGGTGTTTGAATAATAGTCGTGTGAATCATCGGACGAGCAATTGAGAACATAATTGTGGCAATATTCCTCATCATTGTCCATTTCTTAACAAGCTTAATATATTCAACCCTCTCTTCATTTGTCACAAAGTTCGTATTTTCCTTATTCGGACATTTGTTATCAAGAGCTAAACCATCTTCATAAGCTTGAGATAGAATAGTATATTTTTAGCCCATTGCCTGAAGTTTTCACTATTGAATTTGAATGGCTTGTTAAAATCATTCAAGCAAATTGTTGATGTGTCTTGAGTGGTCATGTTGGAATCTATTGAAATTGTCTTAAAATTGTTGTTCCTTCATGCATACAATCTTCACAAACTTCACAACTCACAATCAAAGATGATAAAGTACAGTTGGGGGGTTCAGATCTCACTATTTTTTTAAGATAGTTTCACGCCCTATTAGATCAAATGCTAGTGCAACATGTACTGATATGACACCTCTAGAATGTAACGTCCAACTATAAAGTTGAAACTTTTTTGATATGCACAACCTTGAAAGCCTAAAGGCCCCCACTACATCTTACTTAGACAAAGGAGCAAAAACCAATTTTTAATCAAAATCAACAAAGTTTTTATTTTTATTTTTTTATTTTATTATTATTAATTTTTTTTTTTTTTTTTTTTGAAAGCATATCTATTCTACTATATTAAGTAGATAGTTCCGTACTCCTCCAAAACTAACAAAAATCTATTCCCAACCTTTTCAGAGCACGACTTTCAAATTTCCTTCAAACATGGGAAAATGTCAAATAAAGAGAAAATGATAAGTAAGAACATAAATTGCCCATAAGAGAAGACAATGACTGAGTTAATGCCATAAATTGACCATGAGTTACCAATCAGAAACAATTGGAATTTCGAGCAAATTTGGTTTCACCCCAAAAATTAATCACAAAAAATTAAAAAATAACAATTGTATCCAAAAAATACTTAATGTTGGCATTTACTTAGAATCTGCTGAATAGATACAAATACCAATCATGTCCTTATTATACATTACACTCTACTTTGCAATCTTTTTTCTGGATCTACAACAACAACAGACCCAGTGTCTTAAGGGTTCTCGCAGAAGCGGGGTCTTGGGGAGGGGAGGGGTTTTATGTACGCAACATTCCCCCTTCAGGGTGTTAAACCTGAAGATAGGCTGTTTTCGAGGACCTCCAACTTGAACGGGGGCAAAATAATACAAAAAAATTAAAAAATCACAAAGACGTATGTGCTTGGACATGACCTCGCAGGAGACCGAAACAGGGACAAAATAATGTACAACAGCGCCTAGGTATGAGAATCCAGGCATGAGGTACGACGCTGGATTGAAATGACCTTCCGTCTGTTAAAATGATGTCGCACCAGCTCCATGCAACCAAACCCTCTACTTTGCAAGCTTTTGTGAATCTGCAGACTGCACAAGGCTCGAATATGCATGGGTCATAAATAAGTAGGAGGTACAAGTACATTCGTCTCTCCTGAATTATCCCATACCACAATATCCTTTAATTTTTGTATTATTTTGAAATCACATGCTAAGTTGCATACATATTTTTAAAATTTCGTAGTTGGTTCTGTGGAAAATTTGGAAATTTGAAATGGTTGTATGGAAAGATACCACTTTTAAAGGGATTATGCATAAAAAGAAAATATTTAGGAAACTAAGTTAATTTGTTTTGATAAATATCGGGCAAATTTACGATACAACATCTTACAAGAAGACCCAAATAACACACATAAAGTGTGAAGAAAAGAAACTAAGAACTCAATGATTGTCTGCCCTCTCACTATATGCCTTTTCATACCCATATATCTTATGAATACATCGTTAATATTTTGTTTCCATTTAAAATGTATTTAGTGATATATATATATATATGGTCAAATAAGGTTGAATTTTTGAAATATATAAAATATTTGTGGTATTAAACACAATTTTTAGAAAAGCATGACATAAAAAGAGGATAAAAAAAAAATAAAAATGATAAATGTACATGAACACAACTTCAACAAGTTATTATTATAAAAACCAAAAACGAAACTAATGAACCGGAACAATTAGACGCACTTTTTATAGATATACTTTTGCAAATAGTGCTTTTAATAGATTCTTTTACTTGAAACTTTTAAATTTTTACTTTTACTTTTACTTTAAAAAAAAAATATTATTTTTAGGCTAAAAGACCCCAAATATACTACTTTTAAAAAGAAAGTAATGTTTTTTCCTAAATGACATTGTTTTTCCAAAATATTTGGCCAAACAGGCCCTAAATATACCAATTTTAAAAAGTTGACTCAAAATTTCAAAATAGAAAAAAAATGCTCAAACATATTATTTTTGCCGGAAGTGGTACAACTATAATCATATCGTATAGTTTACATTTACTTTGAATATATGTTGCTTATAATTTATTTACTAAATATTTCTCATACAAAGCCATCTTAACATCTTATCTTTACTTGAGTTAACTTATTACACAACCCAATTAAATAAGGCAATTTTTATGTGTGGAGTTATGAGACTATACAAAATTGTGCTATTGTACAGTACATTTTCAATCTAAAATAATGAGAATAGTTGAATCACAATTCTTGAAAATATAAACAACACCCGTGCATCGCACAGGAAAACACCTAGTATATTATTACGTTGTATATCATGCAACTTGAGAATGGAATATAGTAATCATTTATAGGCAAATTCGTTGCAATATAGAATATAACCGAAGATAGCTCATTCAAATCTAGGCTATTTAGTTCACTGTGTAACCGATATTGGATATGAAATGGTTATAGCATTATGAAAAAGTTTAATATTACAAATTAGTAATTAATTGCATATAAAGCTCTAGATTAGTGGAAAACATAAAAAACTTGACCCAATACACTAAAGGGGAAGGTATAATGTAAATTGCATGATTCGTTTACTCATTCAATGAAGAATTGAGTAATCTTCAGAAACGTAGTTCAAGATGCCATCGAGACAAGGGAACTAATTTTCGTGAAGAAGGACATATGGATGTTGAAATGACCCCTTTCTTAGTCCCCTTCAAGTTAAGTAATAGAGGCAAGTCAAGCCTCATGATATTTATGTTCACGGAGCTGATGGTAAATCTCTTTGCTGAATTGTTAAGCAAAAATACCAAATATGCAAAACATGAATTTTCCTATATACGAGGTGTTCATAGATTTTATTAATTAGGTAACGACCCTATTCAAAGTGATGTACACTCTTAATTGCATCTCTTTTATGAGAATAGCATTTGATGCCGACTGTGCTATGTTTATATTTTAATCAATTGACGAAGTGACTAGCCGATTAGCTCGTTTAAGTCGATGAGAGATGTTTTAGGTTGATTTGCATCTTGGGAGGTTGAACTTGAACGTTATTCGGGTTTAGTCTTGGCTTATAAGTCATTTGTACCTAAGTTTGACTTGAAAAGTATTTCGAATTTAGTCTTGACTCGGAAGTCTTTTTGGACTGCAGTTTAACTTGGGTTTAGGTTTGACTTAGAAATCATGTAGAACTTGATTTGAATTTAGTTTAGACTTAACTGAAAAATTTAGACTTGACTGAAAAATTTAGACTTGATTTGAAAATTTTGATTTTGGTTTGGTCAGGAAGTTATTTGGATTTAGGTTTGGATTTGGAAGCAATCTCCATTTATTTCACTTGAAAGTAGACCTGAGTTTCAATTTGACTGGTAAGTCATTTTCTTACATCGGGCCCTAACTTAGAATTCATTTGAATTGGAGTCTGACTCAAGCTTAAAATTGGCTGAAGTGTCATTTGGACTTGGAAAACATTTCTATTTGACTTAGCATTTAGAGTTTGGAACTAATGTGGGATTTTATTTTGAATTTGGGTTTGACGTAAAAGTCAACTTGTCTTGAAATTTGAGGTTGAGTTTATGTTCTACATATGAGTCATTTAATAATTTGATTTGGCGTGGGAGCTCCTTTTATACTTGAGTTCGGATAAAACTGGATTTAAATCTAACATGGAAATCAATTCAGGTTTAAATGTGACATGAAAGTCAATTTGGATTTAAGTGTGACATGGAAGCCAATTTGGGGTTTGGGTTATTTTGAATTTGAGTTTGAGCTCGATGAAATTAATTTTGGATTCGGGTACAAAATGAAATTTATTTTGAGTTGAGGTTGGTATTAAAATCATCCCTTTTTTGAGTTTTGCTTGACATGGAAGTCTTTGTGGATTCTGATTTAACATGGAAGTCATTTTCTATTTAGGTTGGACACAGGGGTCATTTGGTTTTAGGTTACCCGAGTCAAATCGGGATTAGTCAACTAGTCGGTGTGTTGGCATAATATTCCTCTCACGAGAGAAAAAAATTTTGTTTTTTGGGCTGCACCTGAATTTGGCTGCCTGCGTACCTTTTTAAAAGATTAAGCCGTTTGTAGTTCAATTTTATGTTGGATTTAATTTGGAAGTGTTGGATCTCATTTAGCTAATTGAAGCACATTCAGTCCAATGCATTTGCATTTCTTTTTGTTTTTTAAACTTTATTTGGAATTCGAGCTCATGATCTTTTACGTCATTTTGTGCTCGGGTCAAATCAACTCTAATTGTAAATTGTCTTTGGTCAAATAACTTGAGTCCGACATTTCGTGTTTGATATATTTTTTAATTGCAACTGCACCTGTCATTTAATCTCGGATTTCCTACGTACCCCTTTTTTGGGATCAGATCAACGTAGTTAAAAAAAAAAAAATAGAATATTGAATTCTTCTAATCCATTTTTAATATTTGACCTCAAATTTTAACGAAGCAAAGCTTTTTCTCATAGTTCATTCTTTTCATCATTTTTTTCTTTCAATGTGACAATGTTAAATGAAAACGACTTTTTTTGCAATATAGCATAATTTGAAAAAAAATTTAGAAAAGTGGTATAGTTTGAAAAATATTTAGCAAAATGGGACGATTTACTGTAGAGGGGTGGTTGCACGCCAAATCCAAAGTCGTTCAAAGGCAAAAAACCACACCCCAACTCCCGCACCTGTTGCATGCCGAGCAGCACGTCGTACAATAGTGTTGCACGACGTGCCATACGTCGTGCAACCGGAGCTCGTTGCACGACCTGCAGGACGGCGTGCAACGAGCACTGGTTGCACGACGACCACCACTGCGTGCAACACAAGCGGTACAGTCGGTAGTGGAAACGTGCAGCAGCCAGAGGAGCCAGACCTTCTCATCTTCACATGCAATGGCAGCGGGATTCCTGCTGCAAAATTCCTCTTTCTAAGTTTTTTTGCAAATTTCACCCGTGAATCCCCCTCCCCTTACCCATTTCTTCTGCTTTCATCATCTATATATACCTTAATAATTCTTCAAAATTTTATAACAAAAATTTATTACAATACAAAATTTTCACATCTTTTAATCTATTCTTACTTAATCAAATACTTGCACTCCTGCTTTCATTTTCATTACTATGTAAGTTGTTATTATGATAAATTTTCAGTTATTCTTTTATATTTTGATGCCATATTAATTTAGTAATTTTATTTATTTTATTTTTTTATAAACAGTATTTAATTAATGTGTGGAATGATATTTTATAGGGTAAATTATAGAAAACCCCTGTCTTTTACTTCAAAAACAGAAAATCCCTCTCACAAATAAAAGTACTCACAAAACCCCCTCACTTTTAAAAATTTATTACTTAACCCCCATGTAACCTATTTTTGACCATTTTGCCCCAAATGTTTAATTTTATTTTTAGAAAAAGGCTTTATATTATTAGACAAAAATTAAATATTTTATATTTTTAGCAAAAAAATTAAGAAAATTATTACAACACAAAATTTGCACATCTTTTAATCTATTGTTACTTAATAAAATACTTTCACTCCAGCTTTCATTTTAAGTTATTATTGTGGTAAATTTTCAGTTATTCTTTTATATTTTGATATCATGTTAATTTAGTAATTTTATTTATTTTGTTTTTTTGTTTTATAAATAGTATATAATTAATGTTAAAATGATATTTTATATAATGCATTTTTTATTTTATAATGAATAATAAACTGTTATAAAAAATATTATGCTATATGTTTACATGATGTACTTTAATATACTTGTGATTTTGAAGACTTGTACACGTGCAATATGTAATTTTTAATCATATTATAATTAATTTGAAGTAAGTTACATATTTTATGAGAATAAATGTCAAATACGGAGATTTGGAGCAAAAATTAACAATTATTCATATTGTTTATATAAAAATTTAATATTGTTAAATAATTTATTGTAGAATAATTTTTGATATAATTAATTATTACAATATTAGTTAATATTACCCCAATTGGTTTAATTATGAGTTAGGGTTAGGGTTTATCTTGAATTAGTATTTCATTTGGGAGTTAGTGTAAGATGAGATAAAGAAATACAAGAAGGGGATGAGAGAACAGAGAAAGAGAAGGAAAGTTTAGTTTGTTATTACCCTCAAATAAAATTTTTACATTATTATTTACACTAATCACAAATAATCTCAAGAGCTAAGTACAAGTATTATTATTGTTTATTAATGATACGTAACATTACTAGTTTGTAAATTTAATTGTAAAATATATTTGTTAATTCACCTAATAGTAAAGTGTTATGCTAAATATTATGTTATATGTTGTACAATATATTCAAATACACTTATAATTTTGACAAAATTTTTAAATATTTATATTTACGTCTTAATCTAATGTTAGAAAATTCTATTTTTTAAATATACACTTATGATTTAAATATTTATGGTATCTTAGGTATTTAAAATATTATGCATAATTTGAAGTCACATACTCTGTTGAAATATTTAAATTCGAATTTGTAAATATTTTGTGATTATTAAAATTAATATGCATATGTATAATACTTAATTTGAAGTAAAATTCGAATTTTTAAAAAATTAGAAGTGAAAAAGACCAATTTAATCGATACTGAAATATAATGGAATACAAACCAAAATTAATAATGTCATTGGCACACACACATTTATATATAATATGTTTGCATGTATGTATGATACAGGAATTTTTATTGCATATTGAGTATAAAAGAATGTTATTTGTCGATGTATTTGAGCGAATCACTACTAGTGTAATATTAAAAGTGTAGTTAATTGATGTTAGTTATTACATTGTAGATTTCTATTGATTCGCATTTTGGCATACTAATATGGCATGTAATCACTTGATGTGTTATGTGAAAAGTGTAGTTAATATTATATTTTATGTAATAAAATTATAGCTAATTAAGTGTGTCATAGAGTGTTTCATCATAATAGAACTAGATAATTAAATTACTCATTACTTTTATTTTTGGATAATCAATATAGATATTATGGCGTGCAACATAACATTGATGTGTCATTTTGATGGACATATGGTGCAAACTGTTGATGGCATACGAGTGGAAGACAATTTCTACTCATAGCACAGTCTAAAATTTCTCTTCCAGAGTTGAAGGGAATGATGTATGAAGCCACTTGGTGGAATGATAACACTACTGACATTGTAATTACATGGAGAATGTTGTTGCCCCAGAATCCAGTAAAATATACACCTATTGAGATCACTTGTCCAGTGACTTTAAGGTCCATGTTCGAAATGGTTTTAGGAAGTGGATTGACATTTGTAGAATTATACTTAAATGCTGTGGAAGCCGCCGGTAGTTCTCAACGGCATGCGTCACATTTTCAATTCGAAGTTGCTGGCCCGTCTGGAAGTCCCGATGTGGATGTTTCATTAGTACCTAGAATGGTTGCAAATGAGAACAGAAGTATATTCGATGGGGCGTATGCCAACAATGATTCTGAGGCATCGGATGATGATGCAGATGAGGGTATGGCTGCTTTTGCTGATGAAGCAAATGATATGGACGAGTCGACAGTATTTCACGCCCCTGTTCCCGAGTTTGAAGATGTTTCCTGGCAGACCGGGAGGTCTGTTCTGATTGGGAGGAAGGCAGAAAACAAGGGTCAACGAGATCTAGTTTAGAGGAAGGATAATTATTTCAAACAAAGGAGGAGCTAGTCAAGCAAGTGAATTTGTGGCACATTGAGAACAAATTGCAATATATTGTGCACCAGTCGAAGTCTCACTACGTAGCTCTAAAGTGCGTACAAGCACCACAATGTGAGTGGTATCTGCGAGGGGCGCTGAAATAAAGGCGTGGCCTGTTTGAGATATCAGTTTTAAAGGGGCCACATACCTGTACGACCACTGCACTGTCAGAAGACCATCGTCCCCTGACCTCAAATTTTGTTGCGGATATGGTGTTACCTATTGTGTCTGCTGATCTTAAGGTGAACATTGAAGCAATTCGAGCAGCAGTGAGACAGCAGCATGGGTACACCATTTCATATTTCAAGGTGTGGAAAGCTAAGAAACAAGTGCTTGAAAGGTTGTTCGGCTCGCACGAGGAAGCATTTCCTATGCTCCCTGAGCTGCTCGCTGCATTGCAACAGTCAAATCCAGGCACTGTTGTCGACTGGCAGTTTAAGAGCGAAGAAGACGAGGAAGCAGTGTTTCGCAGAGTGTTTTGGGCATTCGGGCCATCCATAGAGGGTTTCAAATATTGTTGTCCATTGATCAGTGTTGATGGTACCCATTTGTATGGGAAATACATGGGGAAGTTGCTGGTTGCAGTCGCATTTGACACAAACAACGGTCTGTATCCATTGTGTTTTGCTTTGGTGGATGAGGAGAGTACATGGAGTTGGACTTGGTTGTTGTTCTGTCTACGGACATATATGACAGGCGACCGCTCCCCATTGTGTATATTATCTGATCGACATGCTGGAATCAAGAATGGAATGTCAATTATTTGGCCTGGCTCCGAAGGACAGCATCGGTACTGCTCTCGCCACCTGGTCAGCAACTTCAACCACAAAATCAAAAATAATACTCTAAAGAAAGAGTTGAATGCGAGGGCGAGGGAACCTTCTAGAAGGAAGTTCGATGCTATGTACGATCATTTCATCCACGTCAATGATGAGGTTAGAGAGTGGATAGAGAGAGAACCAAATGAACGTTGGGCGCTTTCGTATGATGGTGGTTATCATTATGGTAACATGACCACTAATATATCAGAGGTGTTCAATAGTGTTTTGAAGGGGAGGCGAGCACTCCCGATAACTGCCCTTGTGCAGCTGACATTTTTTCGATGCAATAAATATTTTGTCAGTCGCAGGGATCTAGCCAAGGAGTTTTTTTCACGGGGTATTCTATGGCCACCCGCCGTCTTCGTCGAAATAGAGCCTGCCATCATAAATTCAAGGATACATACGGTAACGCTCTTTGATCGCAACCGTATGGAGTTCCAGGTCACAACTCTTGGTCGTGAGACTGAATCATGATACATAAGGGAGGTTTATAATACTGTAATGCTGAATGAATGGAGCTACACTTGTGGTAAATGGAAACTGTTCCATCGTCCATGTTCACATGTGCTTGCGTGTTATACTATATGTAAGCTCGACTACAGACAATACGTTGATCCATTGTACAACGTCGCCATGTACGCAAGCGCATATGCTCCATTGTTTCACCCCCTTCCTGATAAGTCCTTATGGACAGAGTATACCGGGCCTACGGTGGTAGCAGATCAGACTAGGTGGAGAACGGGTAGAGGACGACTGAGATCAACCTGAATACGTAATGAAATGGATGCAAGGGAGGGGACGTCCAAAAACAAATGTAGCATATGTGGTCAGAGAGGCCATAATTAAAAAACTTGTGTCAATAGACAGCGATAGTTCTGTAATTAGGTTGATATATGTATGTCTTTCAATTTTTTACCCCATTTGTTTTTAGCAACTGTAATTTGATGTAAATGTAGTACAGTATTGTAATATGTACTATTATCAATTATAGTAACATGTAATAAATATAATCTTATTCTTGTGTTGCAATCGATTGGAATGTTAATTTTTCAGAGCAATGGCAAGAGGACGAGGAGGACGACCATCCAGCAGTCGATATGCTGAGCAGAATCCTGGTCCAGACGATGATTCAGTGTTGCATCTCAAGGCCACGCATCGTTCAAAGGACATTTGGAATGGAGTAGTATGTTTATAAGCAATGGTTGGCCTTAATGTATTACGTACGTATTTGCTCGAATAGTTGAGTGACATGCTTGATGTTTCGTATTACAGGCGGACGACGAAATCAGGGCGAGGAAACAAATTCCAATAGAACCTCACCGGTCAATACGACATCTTATCGTACAGGCCGGTCTCATTGGAGTGACCCAAATAGGTCAAATCCAAATTGATAATGCCTTGATTACTGCTTTGGTAGAGCGGTGGAGGCGTGAGACACATACATTCCACCTACGTGTTGGTGAGATGACACCAACACTACAGGATGTTGCAGTTTTGCTGGGTCTCCATATTCACGGCCCTGCAGTCATTGGTCCTTCTAGCTATCACTCGGGGGACTTGTGTGTGCAATTGTTGGGTATAGAACCCCCCAGGAAAAGCGGCATGATAAGAACCACATGGTTGAGAGCACAGGTACAGCAAGGATCCCCAGCTGACGCTGATGAGCAAGTGCTTTTGCATCACGCTAGACTGTACATCCTCCATTTGTTTGACTCGGTACTGTTCGCCAACTGCACTGGTAGTTGGACATCGCTTATCTACCTACCCTTGCTTGAAACTATGGAGAGATGTAATCAGTACAGCTAGGGGTCAGCAGTGCTCGCCAACCTGTACAGACAATTGTGTCGATGCTGCACGCAGCGGAGCAGTCAATTAGGAGGATGTGTTTTGTTGCTCCAGGTACGGATTGCAATTATATTCATGTTTAATGTTTCAATGTGTAGCATTATTCCAAATGTTATAATTCATTATGTGCAGTTGTGATCGTGGGTGCACTTACACATCGGTCGACCACTTATCGCCGGCCCCCGTCGTTATCAAGTTGTAGCTAATGATCTGCCACCACCATTGGGTGCTTAGTAAGATAAAATATTCTATTACTATGTGGCCTTAATGCACATGTAATATTACGTATGTATTTTAAAATAATTCATATTCTATTTAATCAGTTGGAAGGCTGACTTAACATTCCGCGAGGCTCCAAGGCGCAGTCGATCCTTCTATAGGGACCAGCTCGATGTCCAAGAACCCCATTAGGTATATGCATGTAGATATACATATTTCTTTAACGTTCAATATTTATTGTAATGATCGAGTAATTTTATATGTTCTTAGGTTAATTGGACACCATACCAGTAATCCAGGTCGAACGCATTGCCTGAAATTTGTGTCGAGGGCCATCACATCTGGACATATGTAGGACCTCTGATATTCTTCGGCATTGTAGAATTACATTGCCCAGACAGAGTGCTGCGTCAGTTTGGATTGACGCTGCATATTCCAGATCCTGTCGATACTCTTGACACGTTGCACAGTACATCTCGTCATGGCAGGCACGACGAGAGCTGGGATATATATCACGCGCACTGGGTCGAGATGTGGGACACACGGGAGCAAAGTATCGCCGACGTGCCTGATCCTCTGAATGTTAAAATTTTGAATTTAAGTATTAGTCAATAATTAGACTTTGCACTCGAGTACCCCAATTATATGCTTAAATTTTGAATTTAAGTTTTGATGGAGATCTTATTTAGATTTTGGTTTTATCTAAATGTTCTTTTTTTTAAGAGAGAGAAAAAAAACTTTAAATTTGAAATAAACTTTATTATTTAAGTCATCGGAATTCCCTGATCAAGCTCCCCAAACATTCATGGAGAAATCTCCCAATTGATTAGTGACCCTCTTTTTTATTTTTTTTACCCTTAGTCCCATGTGCCAAAACTCGTGCAGATCCAGACTTCAAAATGATGAGTCGCGATGTTAAATTCTGTCTCTCTTTACTACAATCATTCTTCCCTTTTAAAAATTTTTTATTGAAAAGGAAAAAAGAAAAGAAAATTTTTTTTAGGGGGTAAGTATGGTACCCCTTTTCCTTTTTTTTTTTTTTTTTAACGTATAGGGGTGAGGATCAGGTTCCGTAGTGAAAAGTGCAGCACCATTAGTAGCGATAAGTGTCACTGACACAGAGAGAAAGAGAGAGACAGAGAGAAAGCTGCCAAAGAGAGAGAGAGAGCTGTCAGACAAAGAGAAAGAGAGAGAGTTGAGTTTTTTTTTTTAATTTAAATTATTTATATAAAATAAATAATTTTAAATTTAAATTATTTATATAAAATAATTTTACTATATAAATTTAATTTTAATTATTTATTAATTAGATATCTATTAAATTTTTATTTTCATTTGTTGTTTTCAAACAAATATTTAACGGGTACCTAAATAATTATCATTTAGGTGGCAGTTAAATTTTTGTTTAAAAATATCAAATGACAACAAAAATTTAACAAAATTTTAATATATAAATTATATTTTAATAATTTATTAATTGGATATATATTATATTTAATAAAATTTAATAAATATCTAATTAATAAATAATTAATATATAAATTTATTTATTAAAATTATTTTATATAAATAACTTAATTTAAAAGAAGCACTTAAAAACACTCATATCTCTCTCTCTCTTTCAGTGACACTTGTTACTGCTACTGGTGCTGCAGTTTTTACGGCAGCACCTAATCCTCTCGCTGCGTATACTACCCTTTTTGTTTAATTTTCTCTTTTTTTCAAAAAAAACAAAGAGGAAGATTTATTTTCCATTTTTTACGAAATCCCCAAGGAAATTTTCAGATCCAGATAAATCTAATAGGAACAGGATGGCTCTGAGAACCCCAAAAAGTCCATTTAGGTTGTTGGACTCGTGACAGTTCATATAGAGTGCTGGAACCGTTAAGTTTTTTAGATCTGTTAGAGTTCATATAACTTATTGAAACCGATAGGTTTCATGGATCCGGTGCAATCCATGGATCTACTAGAATCCGTATAGAGTGCTGAAATCGATAGGTTTCAAGGACCCGCCAGAGTCCATATAACTTGTTAGATCCGATAGAATCCAAGAACCAGTTAGAGTCCATAAAACTTGTTAGAACCGCTGGAATCCATGGACCCGTTAGAGTCCATATAATTTGTTGGATCTGCTAGAATTCATGAACCTATTGGAGTCCAAATTTTTAAACTGCAAGGTTTCTTGGACCTATTACAGTCCATTCAAAAGTTTGAAACCATAAAATTATAAAGCCTTAAAAGAAAAAGAATTTAAATTTTAGTTTGACTTGAATCTTTTCAGTTCCTCTGTGTGCATGACATTTTTAAAATCCAATTTACACGATTTTGGATTTTCTTTTTTGTATTTTCATTTTGGGTAAAATATCAAATGTTAGGGTAGAAAAGAAAAACACATTATAGAGATAAAATTAGAAATAGACAAGGTTACACACCACTTGTATCAACAATTTAAAATATCTGAATTTAAATCCACCTATTTTTACTCTTCTTTCTCGTCGTTTCTCTCTCTCACCCTTCTTCTTCGTCTTGGATATTTTTTTCCTTTTTTTGTCCCTGCCTCTCTTTTCCTCCTTTCCCTCTGTTTTTTGTTGCTGTAGAATTGGTTTTTTAAATAAGGAAAGGGGTAGTTTTTTTTTCCTAACTTCCTACAATCCAAAAGTATAGGGGGCCGTGCATGAGATTGGGGGTTTGTTTATTTTTTTAATTTATTTATTTATTTTTTATGTATATGTTATTCTTTTTCCTTTATTATGTTATTGTTAATTATGTTATTATTATTATCTTATTTATTGGATTTGGATTTTATTTAAGTCCACACTTATTAAGAACAATTTTGAGCTTATTTGATTAAGTACGGGGTTAATTTTGGACTAACTTAATTTGGGTCTTTAAATACCATATTTTAAACACCGTTTGAAATTTAGAGTATATTTTTTAAATTTCAGTAAGCTTACCTATAGTAATTTAAGGTCAACCTATAATATGCAATTTTCAATAAATTCCAACATGAGGGCTGTGAAAAACTGCATGTTTAACAGTTGGCCCCTCGAGTATGGTGCGTGTTAACTTTTGAACTTAGACGACACTCGATTTTGTAGTAGAACTTATGATTGTCACTCGGCTGAGCCCCCTCTTTTTTTTTTTTTTTTAAATGGCAACCCTTACTATTGTCTCAGGCAGACGTATACGGCTCTAACGGATTTCGAAAAGCACCTTCTAAAAATGGGAAGGAACTAGACTATGGCTCGACTTATAGGCTTTCAATTTCAATAAGAGAAATTCAAGGCGTTCCTAATGTCAAGCCAATTCTTTTTTGGGTTAAGCAAGAAATCGTGTCTCAATGTAGCTTTACCTACATTCGAAACGATGACAAAGGGTTCATTAACGTCCCCAAAGATTTTGGGTCCCACTTTAGGGAAACTTTTCTTGAGAATGCAAGCGCTGAACCTCACACAAGCATTCCGGTATGGAAGGAATTTTATCTTGTCCCACACAAGCTGCTTATAGAGAAAAGAAATTGGGGGTCTGATTTTAAATTTCCCGGCTTAGTGCTCTTTATGCCTGTCGTGATGGAGTGGACTAAACAAATTTTGGATCATTATCAGTATACTTTGATAGAATTAGGGATTTATGGAGCTATAGCCGTTCTCATTTTCCTTATATGCTCCATCAAGATGTTTGGAGAGCCTTTTGCTAGCTATGGGAGCCTTTATCAAATACACTTCACCATGGTGGGGGAGAACTTAGCATCTCCTTGTATGATTTACGTAGGATTGAGGGTTTGCCTTTAATTGGGGCGGCTTATGAGGAATTTCTACCTCGGAATGACCAATTACTTGATGCATACCCTCCCAAGTCATAGAGTTACTGCGCATTCATGCTTTGCTTTGCAGATTTGACAAGGATGATCAAATATACTTATGAAGGTGGCTTGAGCATTTTTATAGGGACAACTTAGTTTACGCCACCTTCGGGCAAGACTCGGCTTCAATTGATGGGGTAACACGCAAGGATTTATGTTTGCAACGTGAATGGAGAAAATCTAGGTGGCATGAAGTTCCCTTAGACATTTCAAAAAAAGGCGAATTTAGCTGCTTTATTTGCCTATTAGTTAAGCAGATTCATTTTACCACACGTGCTGCTGTCGTGAGGCCTGTGACATTTGTAATGGCTCTACTTTTAGCCGAAGGTCGAAAGATTTCACTAGCACCCGAAGAATTGGGATATATTTATAACGTTCTAGGGGTAATGGCTACACACCTAGAGAACACAAGAAGAGCCAATCCAAGCCTTCATATCCACTAAGATCTTGGTTAGTTGGTTGAAGTTTTCCCATCTCTGTATCCTTGTCATCTTGATCATGATTGCCCGAAAGATTATCCAATTTTGATCCGATATGCAGGTGTGAAAGGAAATGAGAAGTCCCTTTTTGAAGCTCAACATATATTTAGAGATGATCGGCTTGTTCACTTTTGTTCAAATCTGTTTATTGAGCAATCTAATGGGAGGGCGTGCTTTGGTTGACATAGGATTGTTCGAAGAGACTTTGAATTCCTTCTTTGTGTTCGCTCTTTTCCGTTGGTGGTTCAAATTGGCTCCAAGTTGATATTAGAGCCTTATTATCTGACCCGATTTGCTCATCAGTTTGGGTTTGACCAGGAGATACCTATTAATCACTTGAGACTCAACGTTTCCCATAGGAGAAGCAGTATTCTAAAAGATCTTGCAAATGCCTGTAGTGCATTTTTCAGAAGGGATACTGAGGCAAAGTTTTGATAGGAACAGTGTCCTGAAATCCAGATTTATTATGGATATATTATTTCAATTAATAAATAAGATTGAAGTCCCGGTCGTTTCCTAGTTAAATTTGTGTAAGCGAGTATTTAAACTGCATGTGATTTTCTTTTTGAAAATATCCATGAGATGGTTCTAGTCCTCAAACTACAATTTGCATGTTTGTTCTAAGAGGTTTATGAGACTAAGCCACATATAGACTTGGAACTAATGGTATGGATTGTTGTTTGAAAGACTCGCAGTCTAAGACAAGTTTGGACCACTTGTATGTTAAGACTATAACGTGACACTTTAGATGACTTGTCTTGGTCATGTGGATGGAGATCCAAAAGTGTTAGGTTAGTGTGCTTAATAAGATTAACACACTAAGCTGGACCATGTGGATTACTTATTTCTAGACTACTATCAGAGATGAGTGATTCATATTGTACTATTTGAACGATGATTCTAAATCCTGAGGATATTCTGGACTTGTGCATGGAGCATTAGTTACTTTGGTATACTATAAGTAAGGTCTAAACGAATGACTGAAATCCCACGTCCACTGGGTAGCAGCGTGAAATGTGACAAGGATCAGGTACTCAATAGAGAATATATGGTCTCTTATGAGATATAGATGTCCTCTTAGTTGATTTGCAAATATTTGAATAGTTCGGAATCTTTGGCCAAAGTATTCCAAGTGTTTGATATTTGGAATTTATACTGTGAATATGTTCAAGTATAAATGAATTATTCAGTGAAGAGCAAGTCGATAACTAATGGAGAGGCTGTAAGAAAGATAATGATAGTAGTTATATTTATCCTTTGTTAGGGACATTTAGTGGAAGGGTTGTTGTTATCAATACAGCTTATTAGGGAGATATCGAATAAATAATTTAAGTCTGGAGTGCAATGAGATTTATTTAGTGAAATTAAGTCTCATTTGATATATATACACTGACTTATAAAAAAAAAAAAGGAATTAAGTCTAATTAAATGATAATTAAATTATTTTATGAGATGATTAATTTAACCCATTTAAAGCTAGATTTAAATTATCTCTGAGGTCCCTGCGCAAGCCTCTGTATTTTATTGCCATTAGAAAAATATTAAAGAATTAATGAGATGAATTATTTATCCATGAGATAGGCAAATTAATTTTGCCAAATATTATTCATGCAATGAATAAAAATTAAAAATTATAAAATAAAATAATTTTGAAAAATTAAAATTCTTAAGATGAATTTTTATATGTGGAAAAAAAAATAAAATAAAATAAAAAAAGAAAAACAGAAAAAAAGGTCTCCGATCCCCATATATCAGGGGTAGCCAATCAGGGTGCGACACGTGTCACATGCTGAGGCTGCCCGGGGGTGATCCGTGCCTTCGGGCGCGGACCAATAGAAAGGTACCACGTGGCGCACGTTTTTAATAGGTAAAAGGGAGTGGGTTTTTGGTTGTGAAACGCAGCATTTTATGTTATTTTTTAAATGAAATGACGCGTTTTGTTTTAAAACTGGCGAATCTCATATCGTTAATTTTATAATTTTTCACTATGGTATACTACTATCAATTGAGGTACCTATTCCAAGGGTTTGGATTCAATAAAATAAATTATTTTGGGTTTCTGGAAATTGTTTCGGAGACCTAATTGGAGAGAAAAATTTCCGTTGAATTTTTTTTTCTCAGTTTAATATTTTTCGGAGCCCACCCTTCGGGCAGTTTGGGGTCATTGCATAGAAGTTCGCGGGGTCTCGATTTTCTTGGTATTCTTTATAAATGGAGCAATTTCAGGTATGTTCTTATTTCATTCTTCTTTTAGTTCGCTTTTCTATTTATTTACAGTATTCTGTCTTCTGTATTATGCATGTTTAAGTGTATGTATTATTATGGATGTATTAGAGGAAAATCCCTGTAGATCTAAATTAATTTAGATATGAAGATTTAAATTATGAATTTAAATCTGCAGATTTAAAATTAGAAATTTTAAATCAACTCGAGGTTTGGAATTATGAATTCTAAACCCCTTCCGCTGCGTAAACTTTAGGGTGAATTTTTAAAATTCGTCCTAACAACCGGTATTAGGGCAAAGGGTTTATAGAAATAAACCTATTCCTGGGAACTCTCGCACGTGAGGTGTCACGAAGCATGACTCTCCGACCGGAGGCTTAGGTAGAGAGAAGAGTCTGCTACTCTAAGTGCTCTAATAGGTGCCTATTGTGACCATAGTTGAGAATTGTGAACTCAATAGTCGGAATCAAAGTTTTTTTTCGGACAAAATTCATGTTATTCCCAACAAGTTTCATATCCCTAGCACAAACCATGAGGGGGCTAGCTCTTGGGGCTACTACGGTTTGTGGACAAAGGTTACTAGTCCATATTTAAGCCACCCCGTGTGCAAGGTTCTCAAAACCTTAACAGGGAAAGACCGATTTGTCAGAGAACCTACTTACGTGATATAGAAGATACAAAATGTGGTGGTTAACTCTTAGGTCCTCTTAAGTGTGATGAGGCTAAAGACCCAGACAACAGTAGATCTCTTAGGAAGGCTTCTATGGGGTCTGGTTCTCATGATCGAGAAGATGCAATTGTGGACAACACTCAAAGGCTTTACGAGAAAAAGAAAACCACTCGTGAGCGTTCACCTTGGGACACACAATTTAAGAGGGCTCGCTATAAAAGGCTTAAATGCTCAAACAATTCTTATTCCGGTGACAAAGTTGGACTCCAGGATTTGTCGATTTTGGATTCAGCGTATATTTGCATTGTTCAGAATAACTCTCCTTTGATCGTGGATTAAGATTCTGCTCAAGTCGATGTCCGAGAACCGAGTTCTACCTCAAGTGAAGATCCTATACTAGACTTAGTTCCTCTCCAGAGCGTTCTGATACCTTTATGGAATTTATTCTTGACCCTAGTAGATGATTGGGTAAAACAAAGTATCATCGGTGGGATTGACATTGTTATAGGGACGATCACTAGTTGCGGCTCTGCAAAAGCTTTATTAGAGGCTCAATCCAAGCTTAATCACTCAATAAAAATGCTTCAACTCATGAGTGAGATTAAAAACCTCACTACGGTAGAAATTAGTTGGCTTGGCTCTAAGATTGAGGAGATTTTTAGCATAGCAGAAGCAATCGTGTCAATAGAGACTTCAATGAACTTAGAGCTTTGTAACGACCTATCCCTCCAACATTCGGCTTGTGGTTTTGAATTAGAAGTTTCTGAGACAAAACTAGCAAAATTGTTAGAGGAAACCATAGAATTGGAGGTTCGAGAACAAGTTGTACTCGAGGCTGAGGAAAGAGCTCGAGAATTAAGGCAAAGTTTTGATAAAGATAGAGAAACGTTGGAGACAACCGTACGTCAATTGAGGACTTATGTAGAAGATAAGATGAAAGAAATGGCTCACCCGGAACTAATGCTAGATCAAGCCAGACACCACTAAGTTAAAGACTTGGAGATGAAGAATGCTAGCTTGAAGAGTTTGGTTGACATAGTCACCTCGTTTAGCAAGCCTTCTTAGTTTTTCTTTCTCTTTTGTTTATTTTATTTCCCTTGTTTTGGCTAGCATTATTTGTCATTTATTTTACCTCCTTTGGCCTTGTCTATTAGTATATATATATATATATATATATATATTTGCTTGCCTTGTTGTTCTTTTTAAGAGAAGAACTTGCCCTACAGCGTGACTGACCACACGAACCACTTCTTGAGGTTTGGCTTACATTTGACTTGGAAGTCATTTAGGTGTTTTATTTATCTATTTTTTTAACTAGGAAAAAGAAAAGAAAAAATAAATTTATTTATTATTTGGGCTGGATCTAGTACACGATTAGACAACCTACGTACCCTTTTAAAGGATCAAGCCTTCCGTAGTTCATTACATGTCAACCATCCAGACTTCATTATTTTTTTTAAATACATTAGTCTAAGCAAAGAATTTTTTCAAAAATTTCCCATTGACACAAGAATATATGACCTTGCCTTTGGGATTTGTCAGTTCATAAGCACCCTTCGACTCGAACTTGCCTCGCACCCTTCTATTTTTAACAATCGGTCACATGACTATAAGGACTAAGTCATCAATAGAAAATCAGTGAAATTTCACCTTTCTATTCAATACACCCGCAACTTGAGCTTGGTGGACTTCAAGTCTTTGCTGAATAGCTAATCTATACTTATCTAGGGCTTCATGCTCGGCTACCCCAATCTTGACATTCTCATCTGGGTCGGTGAGCTGAATGTTTACTCCTAGGGAAGGCAATTGTATTTCCAAAGTCAAAACTGCCTCTGACCCAAACACCAAACTATGAGGCGTGCATCCCGTTGCATTTCGGACTATAGTTCGGTACGCCCATAGAGCTTTAGATAACTATTCATGCCAGTCCCTTGTTGTTTTCGAGGCCCTTTTTTTTAAGGATTTTGCAAAGCACCTTATTGAATGCTTCAGCTTAACCGTTGGATGATGGATTATAGCTTGATGAAAAGCTATGCTTGAACCTAAACTTCTCGATCAATTTGGCCATAGGCTGGCTTTTGAAGTAAAGAGCATTATCGGAGATTAGATGGGACTCTATAATGGTAGATCAACTAAACTCGAATTAAATTTGCAACCACTTTTGCTCCCACATCTCTTAATGCAACAGCTTCAGTCCATTTTGAAAAGTAATTAGTCCCTGCAAGTATATATTGATGTTGGCAGGATGACGAAGGCTTAAATGGACCCATGACATCAAGGCCCCACACATTAAAGAGCCCAGACAAAATGATCGGGTGCAGAGGCTGTGGTGGTTGGTGAATGAAATCTCCATGAATTTGACATGCTTGGCAAGTCTTTGCGAATTTCATTGCATCTTGCACCAAGATTGACCAATAGTAGCCTATCCTTTTGACTTGATTAGCAAGCTTTGGTCCCGCTTGGTGAGCATCGCATATATCAAAATGCATTTGTCTCAGAGTGAGGGTGGCCTCTTCTTTGACAAACACCACTACAAAATCCCATCAAAAGACCTTCGATACAAAGTGTCATTTTTCAACACAAATTTAGGTGCTTTTCTTCTTATCTCCACCTTCTTCTTCAAATCAGTTGGTAAACACCATGTCGTAAATATTCAATCAGAGTTTGTCGCCAATCTAGCTCTTCTTCACTATCGTCAAACGAAGACCGATTTTACCATATCCACTTGGTCTAGACGCTCCACTGCAGGAATCAGCACGTGACGTTTCCCAACAGTAACTTGAATTTCTCTTTCGCTGGCAAGAGTTGGTGAAGTACCGGGCTTTGCTAAGGCGTCAACTTCATCATTGTTAGACCTCCCACATGTGATATTTTAGTATCATAAAACCGCTCCATCAAATATTTTGCTCTTTGATACAAAGGCACTAAATTTGCATTACTAACTTCATATTAACCATTTATTTGCCTGACAATCAGTTGAGAGTTGCCAAACGCTTGTAAATAGTCAATACGCATTTCAATCGCCATTTTGAGACCAAGGATGAGTGCCTCGTACTCATCTACATTATTAGAACAAAGTTCAATTGTGGAAAGGAGTAAAGAATGAGTCCACCAGATAAAGACAATGCCTACACCTGCCCCCTTTCGATTTGATGTTCCATCAAAATACAGCTGCCACAGAATCGCCTCTAAATGGAGTACCTTCTCATCTGGAAAATTTTTGTCATCAGGAGTTGGATGTGCTACCAAGAAGTCAGCTATATCTTGCTCTTTATAGCCTCTTATGGCGCAAACTTTATGTCAAGTGGGGCTAACAACATTGCCCACTTAGCTAAACGTCCTAACAACTCCGTTTTCGACAAGATATACTTCAACAGGTCAACCTTCGAGATCAAGGTAATTGAATGAGACATGAGATAATACCTCAATTTCTGCACAGCGAACACCAATGCTGGGAAAATCTTTGTCATAGACGAATAGTTACGTTCTGCCCCCACAAACGTTTTAGTGATATAATAAATGGCATTTTCTTTTCCCTCATCATTCTTTTGTGCTAACATTGCTCCAAGGGTCTGCTCTAATGCTACAGTGTACAATATCAAAGGTTTTCCTTGAACAGGTTCCATCAAAATAGGCAGCTTTAGCAAATATTCTTTGATGCAGTTGAACATGTTTTGACAAGTCTTGTCCCAAACAAAAGGGACGTCTTTGTGAAAGGTTGGAATCTTCCTGAAAGATTGGAAATGAACCGTCAAATATAGGCTAGTCTTCCTTGCAAACCACGGAGTCCCCGTAAATTTCTTGGAGGAGGCATCTTCACAATTGCTTTAATCTTGTCAGGGTCAATTTAAATCCCTTGACGTTTGACCACAAAGCAGAGAAATTTTCTAGACATGACTTCAAATGCTCACTTTAACGAATTCATCTTTAATTGATTTTCTCGAAATCAGGTGAATATTGCTTGTAAGTCATCAAGATGATTCTTCCTATTCTCGGTCTTCAAAACTAAGTCATCAACATAACACTCAACAACTTTATGCAGTTTTTCGCTAAAGATGTCGGTCATGGCTCTTTGATAAGTTGCTCCAGCATTCTTTAGACCAAAGGGCATCACAATATAATAGTAGACTCCTTGTGGTGTGCGAAAAGCAGTTAACTCCTTATATGCTGGCTCCATTTTGATTTCGTTGTAACAAGAGAAACCATTCATAAACAGTAATACACTAAACTTAGTGGTAGCTTCTACTAAGAGTTTAGTAATTGGTAGCGAGAATTGATCCTCAGGGCATGCATCATTTAAATCTCAGAAGTCCACATAGATGCAAAGTTGCCCATTCTTTTTTCTCAGAGGCACAATGTTCGCCATCCATAACAGGTATTGGACTTCGCGAATAAAACTAGCCTTTATTAGTTAGTCCTCTTCTGCCTTTATTTGAACGGTCAACTAAGGTCATGAGCATTGCTGCGATTGTTTCTTTGGTGTTGTGTATTTGGATACAGCCACCTTATGCACAACCAGGTTTGGATCCAACCTCGGCATATCTTGGTAACTCCAGGCGAACACATATCTATGCTTGTGCAGCAATTTTTCATATTGCATCTTTTCCTTGGGAGATTGTAGGGCCCTAATAAAAATTGGTTTCGGATCCTCATCTATTCCCATGTTAATTTTTTGAAGCTCATTGATAGTTGCTTGGCCTCCGTCGTCTAATTCTCGTGGAGCTGGCTCAACTAGTTTAATGAAATCATGTGGATGCTTTTGGACATCTGGAGCCACTTGGTCTTCTTATTGAGACTGGCTTTCCTCATTGGATGCAATCTCTTCGTGATGGATGTTACACGAAAGTCCACCTTGGGACAAACTGGGATGGAAACAAGACCCCAACCCCTCGTAATTTGCGCTGTATGAAATGGATGTAATGTAACTTCTATGGCTTGTTCATTATTAGAGTTGCCACATTTGAGAATAATAGACTTCAGCTGTTTCTTCTTCCTTAATCATAATCCTTCGGCTTTTCTCATCTCGATCCTTTTAGGATTTGAACCAAATGGTTTTCCCAACCTTTGAAAGACTGAGACACGAGGAGATGTTGGCATATCATTTTTCAAGGTTTCTTGTCCACTTGTCATCAAAGTCATAGGTTCGGCAACATATGCCTTTCCTTTGGCTTTTCTTGCTTTGATCTTTTTGGAATTCGACCCAAAAGGCTTTCCCAACCTTTGAAAGACTGAGACACAAGGAGGCGCTAGCGCACCCTCTTTGAAGATTTCTTGTTCACGTGTTGTCAAAGTCATAGGCACCGCAACATACGCCTTAAGAACTCTGCCCTCTTCTGAAATTTGTAACCTGTTGGTAACGTGATTGGAAGAGGGAACTTTAGAGTCCATAACCTCATGCATATTCATTTTTTTCTCATCAATAAAGACATTCTTGGCGCCAAGCTTTCTCACCTACATCCTGAATCGGGGGCAAGCAAATGTGGATGAGTCATTGTTAAATATCAGCCTTTGATGTGTTGTTTTTGTACCTCCAAAGGAGGTAGAGATTACTGTTGAGATGAATTTCAAAAATTTTTCCTAACTTTAAATTCCTATATTTAAATCCACTTATTGAAATCTACAGGTCTCTACTCTAATGCATTCATAACAATTACATGAACTTAAGCAAGCATAATAAGAATACTATAAACAAATAGAAAAGTGAAAACTTAACGAGAAGGAAAGAAAGACGTACCCGAAATTGCTCTACTGTAATGCATTCATAACAATTACATGAACTTAAGCAAGCATAATAAGAATACTATAAATAAATAGAAAAGTGAAAAACTTAATGAGAAGGAAAGAAAGGCGTACTTGAAATTGCTCGAAGTAAAGAATACTGAAAGAATAATAATTATGTCCAAGAAAGTTGAGAAAACCAAGAGAACATTGAGACTCAGCGGTCTTCTACATAATGACATCAAACTGCCTGGAGAGTGGACTCCGAAAAATATTAAACTAAGGAAAGAAAAATTTCAACCAATTGGGTTCCCAAATGTCAATACTTTCTAAAACCCTTAATTTTGAACTGATGACAAACTTTTTAAATAGGTACCTCTATTTATAATAGGATACCGGAGAGAAAAACTGCTGAAATTTCAATGTGGGATGTAATATTATTAAAAAAAAAAAAAAAACAGCGCACTATGTGAAACCAAGATCAAAATGCATCGTATTGAACAGCTCAAAAATCACGTGCTTTTACGTCTTTCCGTATGACACGTGGCAAACAACAACTGGCTGGACCACAAGCACACAGATAGCTCCAATGCGACATTCCGGCACGCGACACATGTCGCACGCTGGTTCATTAGATTTGAAGCACACAGAACTTGACCGGATGAATGCGGTTTGCCTTTTTTTTTGTTTTCCACATGTAAAAGTTCATCTTATTAATTTTAATTTTTAAAATTATTTTATTTTATAATTTTTGAAATTTATTCATCTCATAAATAATGTTTGGCAAAATAAATTTGCCCATCGCATGAATATGGGTTTTTTACACTTTAGTACCCCGACCTTTTTGGTAAATATAAATAGGACCCCAATGTTTTGGAATTATTAAAAAGGACCCTATGTTTTTATCATACTAATAAAAAGGACCCCCTTTAGGCACCTGAACCCTTGAAAAATAGAAAGACGAAATTACCCTTAAGCAAAAGGATGTCGTTTTAGCTCTGATTCTTCACACTTACCAAAAGGACATCATTTTGGGTCTAATTTCAACTTTCTAAAACGACTTCATTTTGGTTAATATAAATAAAAAAAAAATCTACATTTTATAATTGGGAAATTTAAATTTAAATATATATTATTTTGTTCAAAGCCTTGTCGTGTTCCCCATCTGTTGCTTTGCCTCCATTAAAATTAAAAAAAAAATTAAAGACAATAATCTAAAATTAAATCAATAATAATTAATAGTAACGCTATAAAATTAAAAATAAATAGACATAAAAATATTATTATATAAGTTAAATTTAAACAAAAAAGAGCAAAAAAATGACATTTGATAAAAAGATTTTAAACCTACCACAATAAATTAAGCTTAAAAATGATACTGAAAAATATTTTGAAAAAGTTCGAGGCAGCCTTCAATGGACGAATGAAGAAGGAAGAGAAGGAAGATAGAAATATGCATTTGAATTTAAAAAAATAAAGTTAAAACACTTAAGCATTCAAAGAAAAAAAGGTCAACATTGATGGTGGAATGAAGAAAATTAAGAAGAAGAAGAATTTAAATTAAAAAAATAAAAAATAAAAAAGCCGGAGGGGTGGGGTGGGGGGGTTATATTTTTTTTTAGCTGAGGGGGTAATATGGCCAATATATTATAACAAAGTTTTCAATAGTCTTCCCACGTCAGAGCCGGTGACAGAAAATGACATTAGAGGGCCGGAGAGGGTCCTTTTTATTAATATGATAAAAATTTAGGGTTCTTTTTAATAATTCCAAAATGTCAGGATCCTTTTTAGAATTACCGAAAAGGTCAAGGTACTAAGATGTAAATAACTCAATAAACAATTTATCTCATGAATTCTTTAATATTTTTTCGATGGAAACAAATGCAGAGACTTGCGCAGGGAACTCAAGGACAATTTAAATCGAGCTCCAAACGGGTTAAATTAATTACCATCTCATAATAAAATTTAATTACCATTTAATGGGACCTAATTCTACTAAATAAATCCCATTGTATTCTAGGCTTAAACCATTTATTCGATAACTCCCTAGTAGACTGTATTGATGAAAACAACCCCTTCACTAGATGTCCATTACAAAGAATAAATATAACTACTATCATTATCATTCTCATAGCTTCTCCATTAGTTATCGACTCGCCCTTCACAGAATAATTCATTTGTACTTGAACATATTCATAATATAAATTTCAAGTGCCAAACACCTGGAATACTTTTTCCAAAGATTCCGAACTATTCAAATACTTGTGAATCAACTAAAGGAACATCTTGACCTCATAAGAGATATAGATTCCGTATTGAATACCTGATCCTTGTCACACTTCACGACGCTGCCCATTGTACGTGGGAATTCAATCATTTATTTAGACCTTACTTATAGTACACAAAAGTAACTAATGCTTCATGCACAAGTCCAGAATACTCTTAGGATTTAGAATCCTCGTTCAAACAGTACAACATGAATCACTTGTCTCCGATAGTAGTCTAAAAACAAGCAATTCACATAGTCCAACTCAATGTGCCAATCTTATTTAACACACCAACATAACACTTTTAGATTACCATCTGCATGTCTAAGACAAGTCATCTAAAATGTCACGTTATTCTCCAATGATCTAGACGCTTGTGATTGTCTTGAAGCTCTTTTATACATGGGAGTGATGCTTTACGCTTAAGCATCCATTTTTCTATGAGTCATACACGTATGAGTTGGGGGACAAATGGCACAACTTGGTATTAATTTGTCTATTTGGTATTTTGAGTCCAATTATCTAATTTAAATCTAGTTCACTGTTACTTGATTATTATATAATAAGTGCTTGTTTCGTACCATGGAGTCTTTAAATACCGTTCATGTAAGTACGGGGCGAGTAGGTACTGAGCATGTAATCCAAGATAGGTATAACCTTGAATCCTTAGAGTTTATAACTATTCGAATTTATACAATACTTACATGTATAACTTACTCGCCTATCTACAGTTACAAGCTGCTCCCTTAAATTATGAACATACTAGTCCCCTACTATGTGGGAAAACTTTAGACATTCCAAGTTTGGTCAGGGAGTGCATTCCTAGCCGATGTTTACCCCTAGCTTGCTAATGTACAACATTCATCCAGGAATTAGACATTTGAAGTCCTATTTTTGAAAATTTGTAGTTGTCATTTATGTAGACTTTGGAGTTTTCCATAAGTTAATAGGACAAAAGCAAGATGTGTAATTCATCATGAACCTTAACATGGCGTTTAACTCATCATGGATTTTAATAGAGTGTTTAATCCTTCATTAACCTTAACAAGGCGTTTTAGCTTGGGCAGTGTGTTAAATGCATCATTAAACTTAATAGGGTATTTAGCTCATTATGAATTTCAAGAGGGCTCCGACATCGTCTTCTGGGGTTGGGAACAACTGGGGCATCTCATGCCCTATTTGAATGGGTTGTTTAAGAAGGGATTGACCTAGTCATCTATTTTAATAGAGTAGTTTACATAGGCATGTAAAAGGAACCTGAGCTTCTAAAGCGTTTTGAATCAAACTATTAAAAGTATTCAAACCTTTTACACTTATAAGCATTTTTGGTCTGATAGAGGCATTGGACTTGATGTCATTGCCAGTCTATAAATTCTGCATAGAATGAAAGATGACCAAGTCTGTCTTTAAGAGTCAAGGCAACAGGGTCGGTGACTTGCTTGAGTTGGTTCATACAGATGTATGTGGACCAATGCATCTTCAGGCAAGAGGTGGATTTAAGTATTTCATCACATTTATTGATGATTACCCAAAGGTATGGATATGTTTACCTAATGAGACATAAGTCGGACTCTTTTGAAAAGTTCAAATAGCACAAAGCTGAAATTGAAAAGCAGTTAGGTAAACAAGTTAAGTCACTTCGATTAGATCAAGGTGGTGAATATCTTTGGGTGAGTTTTTAGATTTCCTAACTGCAAATGGGATGAAATCTCAGCTTTGTGCTCCGGGTGCACCGCAGTAGAGTGGTGTTGTATTGAAGGAATAGAACATTGTAAGAGACGGTAAGGTCCATGACGAGTCATGCTACTTTACCAATCTTTTTTTGGGGTTATCCCAAAGGAACAAGGGTGGTCTTTTCTATAGTTTTTTTGATTAAAAGGTTTTTGTAAACATAACTACAAAATTTTATAAGAGAATTTTGCAATAGACTACAAAAGCAAAAGCAGAGTAGTCCTAGAAAAATTAAAAGAAAATGACGCTAATTCTGAACAACTAGACACAACTCGGGATACAAAGGATGCATTAGATGCACCTACTGATAGGGTCGAGAATGTTCCAAGTACACGAGAGCCTAGGTGTATTGGGAGGATTGTCAAGGCACCTGACTAGTTCAGGGCGGGAGCCTTAGTGGTTGACTGAGACATTAGTCTTAATCCTCTCCGATATAATAAGGCAATTAATGACAATGATGCTGGCCAATGGGTCTTAGCAATGAAATCTTAGATAGGATCTATGTATTCTAATTAGGTGTGGGATCTTTAGAGGTGCCTATTGGTATTAAGCCCATTGGTTGTAGATAGTTTCACAAGAGGAAAAGAGGAGTGCACGGGAAGGTAGAGACCTTCAAGGAAAGATTAGCTACTAAGGGTTTTACCCGAAAACAAGGAATCCATATGATGAGACCTTATCAGCAGTAACCATGCTAAAGTCCATAAGGATACTCCTATCCATTGCAGCTCATTATGAGATTTGGAAAATGAAAGTCAAAATGGCCCTTTTGAATGGTCGTCTTGAAGAAGACAACTATATGGTGTAACCAGACAGTCCATTGGCAAAAATCAGGAGCACAAGGTATGCAAACTAAAGAAGTCCATATATGGAATGAAGCAAGCATCATGCTCATGGAATATTAGATTCAATGATGCGATTAAGTCTTATGGTTTTGAGCAAATGGTTGACAAATCATGTGTGTACAAACAGCATCAAGAGAAAGTAGTGATTTTCTTTGAATTGTACGTCAACGATATACTACTTATTGCTAATGATGTAGGGGTGTTATTAGCTGCAAAGATTTGGTTGTCAAGTCAGTTCGAGTGGATTCCAGTTGGCTATACTGATTCAGACTTCCAGTTAGATAGAGATGCCAGACGTTCGACGTTTGGGCATGTGTTTACCCTTGGAGTAGGAGCCATTAGTGGGAGGAGTGTCAAGCAGTATTGTATTGCTGACTTCGTCATACAGGCTGAATACGTTACAGCTTCAAAAGTTGCAAAGAGGACATGTGGGTTCAGAGAGATTAATTGACTTCACTAAGACTTCGATTCGATAGACCTTTGTGGAAGCGATGGGTAGAAAGTGTTAGTAGTTTGGATTTAGGACAAGTAAGAGATTGTTAGAAATGGTGTCCAAAAAATCAAAATTTTTCCTATAAATGTTTTTTTATTAATGAATAAAATATCAGTTGTTTCCTTGTTAAATTTGTGTAACCGAGCCTTTTTACGGCATCTGATTTTCTTTTTGGCAACATCCATGAGATGGGTATAGTCCTCAAACTATAATTTATATATTTGTTCTAAGTAGTTTATGCGATTAGCCTACAGATAGGCTTGGAACAAATGGTATGAATTGTTGTTTGAAAAACTCTTAGACAAAGACAAGTTTTGACCACTTTTATGCTAAGACTATATCGTCTTCACCAGTTTTTGGATCCTGTTCAAAGTAATGTGACCTAAACGATGGTGCCATGTGTAGGCATTATCCCTTTTTGGGTGTTTTCTTTAGAAGATTGAACAAGTGATCTTGTGTTAGATTCATTTAGGCAAATACCAAAGTTTTAATCAGAAAAAAAAAAAAAAAAACATGAATAAACCATTTACTCATGTACTTTTGAAAATAAACGATTTATTTCTTGTAATAACAGGTTCACAACAGAAATTAACTGAATAACTATTATCCGTAAAACGAGATACATAAGTCAAATTCCTGCACAATGCAGATACAAATAAAAAATCCTTTAAAATAGAACACTATTACTAAAGGCTAAGCTAACATCTCTGACTCCTAAGACAGCAACTATTATACCGTCTCCAACCTTAAGGTACAGCTTCCTGTCACGTAGCCTCCTTGTTAGCCTCAGCCCCTGTAACATATTACAAACATGGTCAGTTGAACCTGAGTCCATACACCAAGGTCCTGGTGGACTCTCAATTACGCATGACTCAACTAAGTGAGATATTGACATACCTTCACCAAATGGCTTAGCAGTCTTTGCATGAAGTATAGCTAAGTCCTTAGTGCAATCACCTTTGCAGTGGTCGACTTCTCCGCATAGGAAACCCTTTCCTTTGACTTTTTGACTATTGCCCTTCCTCAATTTCTAGGCACTCCTCATGCCCCACATCATGTCCTCTGTTGCTAGTAGCTTTTTCATTAGTTCAGGTAGAAAATAGTTTTTTGTTGTTTATGTAAACATTTAGCCTGAACCAAGTGAATGAGCTGGACAAAGAACTGAGGATGATATCATACTTAGTTTGATTATCAAAATGAGCTTCGAGGATTTCAAGTTCACAAAAAAAAAAAAAAAAAAAAAAAAACACACCATCAAATTCATGATGTGTTCCTCAATTGGTATTTCTTTGCACATCCTCTTGTCAAGTAACTTCTTTATGAGCTCTTGCCTCGCTGCTTTATATTGCTTCTCGAACATTTCTCCTAAATGTTTTATCTTCTCAGCTGCTGTTTGCTTCTCAAGCATCTGATGCCTGAGTACTTCTAACACCAAGGTCAATATATAGCAGTTGGCTAACTCATTTTCCCCATGTTAGCGTTCGTAATGGTCTATTTCAGTAGTTGTGTAATTAGAGTGAGCACTGGTGGACAAGCATTAGTGAGAACAGACCCAAGTTTCTTGCGAGTAATAATTACGTCCAACTTGTTTTTCCAGGCAAAGTAATTTGGTCTAGTAAGTACATTGTGCATTAGAATCGAGTGAAGTTCACCAACCACATCCATTTCAAAAATACTGTAAATGCAAACATTTATGTAACTATCTAACAAGAGTCGTGCTTAATGCAATGATATCTATTCTTTTACTTTAGCATACATAATAAGTCAGGTATCCACTAAACTATACTATCATGCATGCAATGATGACCCAAACACACCACTCCTTACTCCTCGGCAGCGGGGTTGCACGAATCTAGTTTAGGTGAGAACTATTCTCAATTAACACGTTTTCTTGTAACTCTTACTAAACATGATTAACTCACCACTTTACTTAGTCTCTGACATATCACAGCAAAGCTCTTCGGGGAGGCTAAAGTATCATGCCAGTCAAGTGTAAACCATTACCTAAACATCCATACAAATATAGGTAATACTCCATGGCAGCGTGATCGCATCGCTTCTTTGCATTTCAGTTTATCATAATAGAAAGCCTAACCTTGTAACCTGCAAATCGACATCCTTTGTAGGAGGGTCTTTCGATCTACTATATAGCTAGACCGGTAATGGAGACCGTGAGGTTTTAACAATTGAACATTGCTCCCATTTGATTTTTATGAACTAGTGATTTTTAATTATCTTGCATTTATAAATTGGATTATCTCATAATCCTGTTACGCTCGGGATTGAACCACGAATGTAAACTAAGTAAAATGAGGGATAGGTTGAGAGATAGATTGAGAATATGAGATGAGAAAGAGGTGAAATTGAGATGAGAAAGTAGAGAATTAGACTTAGATGATATAAGAAGGGAAAGGATATGAGAAATAGAGAGAGTTAGATGAGAGAGAAAAGGTTTGATCTCAAAATTGAGATATTGGTTTGATATTGATTGAATGATCAGAATTATTACAAGAGGTTACTACTTATAGGCAATCTAAGCAAGCAAATACATTGAATCAAGACTCTAACTAACTAACCGACTCACACTAAAAAAATCTAGGTCCAAGGAAATATCTAACTAACTCTGAAATATCTACTAACTAACACTTAAGCATTTGGTGCCAAAAGCTAACAGACCTGCTGCAGCTACTATAGGCTTTACACGCAGAAACCAAGTGCAGCTTATTACAATTGGTAGCTAAGGAAAGCAGTAACTGAACTAAGCTATTCCATCATTGCAATTTGCCAACTAATCTGCACCTAACAGCCAAAACAGCAGCAGCAACGCGCAGCAGCAACAGAATTTAACCCTTTAACAGATTTTCCCGCCAACTAGCCAATTTAAACCCATGCCTCGGATTCTCGGTTTATAACATTCCTTTCCCCTTGAAAATATTCTTGTCCTCAAGAATGAAAGAGAATGAGACTTTAAAATCACTTGTTAAGGCTGAAAGAATGCAATGTTCCCCCATTTAAGAATAGCCTTGTCGTTGAACTTAAAATTGCTACTGGACTATGAATAAACACAGATGAAAACTTGTTGCAGCCGTATAGCTTAGTGAACAGCTCACAAATATCCTCCCAATAGCATAGCTTCATGATAGAGACCTATTAACCAAAACTCCACTCAAAAATGGAAATAAATCATTCCGAACTTGCCGATCGGCATGCCGAAAGTGCTTATTTGCTGCTTTTAGTTTGAAACTATCCTTCCAACACAAGAAAACTTGCAAAACATCCATTGCTTTTGATATGAATTGCACTGGAGGATCCTGAAAGTGTTCCCGTTGTTCAAGATTCTTGTTGAAAATTCGACCCTGCACCTGCTCAAGTGAATGTTCATGCGATCTGGTAGTTATTTCCTTTTCTGGAATGCAATTTTGTGGTCCAACTTCAACAAGTTGGAGGTGAACTTGAGGTTTATTAGACACGTTAGTAATTTGAGGTCTTCCTTGAGGTCCTACATTTGGTTCTTGCAATTGAAACCAATCAGAATACTCTACATTCTGTTTTTGTCTCTGATTCAGCATCATAGCACAACGATCATCCATTTGATCTTCAATTTTTTCGTCAGACGTTTTTGCTTGTTGATTAATTTGATCATCAATCTTTTCCTCCAAATCTTGCAATTGTTGAGACATAAGATTTTTATTGCCTCGGTCATTTTCTCCTTGTTTATCAACTTGATCTTACAAATGTACAAACATCTCTTCAGTTTGCTGTGTCCGAGCATTCACCTTTGCATCTTTTTCATATTTTTCCAACAATAATGACAGAATTCGATCCATCTTATGCAAGTGTTTCAACTAATCTTGCTCCAGCCGCATGATCATTGCTTCCAAGCGTGCAATCGGCTGATCTTGAGTCACAAAATCTTGTTCAATTGCAGTACTACCACCAGCCATCTCTGCATATGTTGGTTGCACCGTTGCTTTTGCAGCACCGGATCTAGTTGTCACTCCACTTGTAATTGTTGAGTAATGCACAAAAGGATCAGCAACAAATTTGTCTGCACTCAATCTAGATCAGATTGTCTTGGAATTGTTCTGATTTTCTAACAAAAATCTGCTCCTAATTTCTGCAACGAGACAATGCAGCAAACTATCGCAATGTTGACTCACTGTCACCTGTTTCTGAATTTTGCAATTTCAGATTTGAAAATGCTGACTGATCTCCTTGATACGCACCAACAGCAGCACCTCCTTCGAATGTGATCAACAATTTCGGAATTTCCAGATCTAATTTGTGAAGCAAAACTGAATTTTTGATCGTCTGTAACTAAATTGATCTAGATCGGCTTGTCATTTGCTGAAATCTGAGCCTGAACAGCAACGCAGCACTAAATTTGATTTCTACTGATTTTTTTTATTTATTTATTAAATTTTCTTTTGATTACGCACTCGAGTGGAAGCCAAACGAGGCTCTGATACCAATTGTTACGCTCGGGATTGAAACACAAGCGTAACTAAGTATAATTTGGGATAGGTTGAGAGATAGATTGAGAATATGAGATGAGAAAGAAGTGAAATTGAGATGAGAAAGTAGAGAATTAGACTTAGATGAGATAAGAAGGAAAAGGAGATGAGAAATTGAGAGAGTTGGATGAGAGAGAGAAGGTTTGATCTCAAAATTGAGATATTGGTTTGATATTGATTGAATGATCAGAATTATTACAAGAGGTTACTACTTATAGGCAATCTAAGCAAGCAAATACATTGAATCAAGACTCTAACTAACTAACCGACTCACACTAAAAAAATCTAGGTCCAAGGAAATATCTAACTAACTCTAAAATATCTACTAACTAACACTCAAGCATTTGGTGCCTAAAGCTAACAGACCTGCTGTAGCCACTACAGGCTTTACACGTAGAAACCAAGTGCAGCTTATTACAATTGGTAGCTAAGGAAAGCAGTAACTGAACTAAGCTATTATATCATTGCAATTTACCAACTAATCTGCACCTAACAACCAAAACAGCAGCAGCAACGTGCAGCAGCAGCATAACAGAATTAACAGCAGCAGCAGAATTTAACCCTTTAACAGATTTTCCCGCCAACTAGCCAACTTAAACCCATGCCTCGGATTCTCGGTTTATAACAAATCCCTGTTAGAATCTAGTTCCAAAATTTAAATTAACTATTAAAATTAATTAATTAATTAGTTTTCTATTTAAAACTATACGACTAACAACTCAGATTATCTCATAATCTATTTTAGAAATCAAATTCTGAAAGCATTAATTTAAAAATAATAATTTTTACTTATTATGTAAACCACTATAGACATCTTACGTCCTAAAAAAATGTTTTCTTAAATTTAATTAAAAGAAATTTTGCTGACGTCAATGTTGAGCTGCTGACATCGTCAGCATTGACTGCTAATATCAGCGTCAGACCTTTGTTTTGAAATTAAAATTTTTAGTTGCTAATGTCAGCATTGACCTGCTGATGTTTGCGTCAAATTTTCCTTTATTAATTTTCATTCAAAAATAATTGAATCTAATCTCATTAGATCAATTTTATCCGATTTCGTAAATCAGGATTAAATATGCACAATCACATCATGCGAATAATATGAGTGTAATTTCATGAGTTGACAAATTTGAATTAACTGTTAATTCATTAACGATTTAAACAATTTAAATCGTTACCTTAAACAATATAATCCACTATTAATTCATTAACGATTTGACAATTTAAATCGCTACTTTAAATAATCTTTTCTTCTTAATAAAATTACTATTTTATTAAATTACAAATCTATCTATTTCGATCTTATTATAACTAGTCATGCATATCACTAATGTGTGGCTCTGATACCAATTGTTAGGACGAATTTCAAAAATTATCCCTAACTTAATAAAGTTAATGTAGGGGAAGGGTTTAAAATTCTTAATTTTAAACCTAGGATTGATTTAAAATTTCTAATTTTAAATCTATGGATTTAAATTCCTAATTTAAATCTACAAGCCTCTACTCTAATGCATTCATAACAATTACATGAACTTAAGCAAGCACAATAAGAATATTATAAATAAATAAAAGAGCAAAAAACTTAAAACGAAGGAAAGATAGACATACCCGAAATTACTCCAAAAAAATAATACCGAAAGAATAATAATTATCTCCAAAAAAGCCGAGAAAACCAAGTTAACCCCGAGACCCAGTGGCCTTCTATGCAATAACCTCGAACTGTCCGAAGAGTGGACTCCAAAAAATATTAAATTATTGAAAGAAAAATTTCAACGGAAATTTTTCTCTTCAATTGGATCCTTGAAAGTCAATACTTTCTAAAACCCTTAATTTTGAACTGACGTAAAACCTTTTAAATAGGTACTTCTATTTATAGTAGGATACTGGAGCGAAAAAATGCAGAAATTTCGATGTTGTATGCAAAATTATAAAAGAAAACGCAGAGCATTGTGTGAAACTAAGATCAAACGCATCGTATTGAACAGCTCAAAAATTGCATGCTTTTACTTCTTGCCGCATGACACGTGGCAATCAATGATTGGGTGGAAAACACGCACGTGGATCACTCAATGGGACACTCCAGCGCGTTGAAGCAGGCGGATCCTGACCTAATGAATGCGATTTTCCTTTTTATTTTTTTTGTTTTTGTTTTTCACATGTAAAAATTTATTTTATAAATTTTAATTTTTAAAATTATTTTATTTTAAAATTTTTAACTTTTATTCATTTTATAAATAATGTTTGACAAATAAAATTTACTTATCGCATGAAGAAATAATTTATCTCATGAATTCTTTTATATTTTTCCCATGGCAATAAATGCATGGGCTTGCGCAAAGATCTCAGGGACAATTTAAATCTAGCTCCAAATGGGTTAAATTAATTACCATCACATGATAAAATTTAACTACCATTTAATGGGACTTAATTCCGCTAAATAAATCCCACTTCACTCTAGACTTAAACCATTTATTTGATAACTCCCAAATAGACCGTATTTCCAATAGATGTCCATGACAAAAAAAAAAATTATATATATATATATATAATAATAATAATAATAATAATAATAATAATATTATAACTACTACCATTATCCTTCTTACAACTTCTTCATTAGTTACCGACTCGTCCTTCACTGAATAATTCATTTGCACTTGAACATATTCAAAGTATAAATTTCAAGTGTCAAATACCTGGAATACTTTGGCCAAAGATTCTAAACTATTCAAGTACTTGCGCATCAACTAAGGGGACATCATTACCTTGTAAGAGATTCTAGATTCCGTATTGAATACCTGACCCTTTTCACATGTCATGTCGCTATCCAGTGTACATGGGAAGTCAGCCATTTATTTATACCTTACTTATAATACACCAAAGTAACTAACGCTCCATGCATAAGTCCAGAATATTCTCAGGATTTAGAGTCGCCGTTGGGACAACACAACATGAATCACTTATCTCCGATAGTACTGTAGAAACAAGCAGCTCACATGGTCCAACTCAGTGTGTTAATCTTGTTAAACACACCAACATAACATTTTTGGATGACCATCGACATAACCAAGACAAGTCATCTAAAGTGTTACATTATAGTCTTAGCATACAAGTAGTCCAAACTTGTCTTTGACTATGAGTTTTTCAAACAACAATCCATACCATCAGTTCCTAGTTTATCTGTGGGTTAATCTCATAAACCATTTAGAACAAACATGTAAATTGTAGTCTGAGGACTACACCCATCTCATGAATGTTAGCAAAAAGAAAGTCATATGCAGTATAAATGCTCGTTTATGCCAATTTAACTAGGAAACGACTAAAACTTCAATTTTATTCATTAATAAAATTACATTTACATGCCAAATTTGAATTTTTAGGACAATATTGCTAACAATGACCAAACCCGTATTGGGCATTGACTGATTCATTCTCCATAGGGGACAAGTATAGCCTGTCATGAGGATATTCATAATCTCTTCAATTAGAGTCAAGGTTTTTTTTTGCCCACTTTTCCGTTTTTTTCCTCATGACAAACTTAAATAATGTCTTTGATTGAGAGGTCTTGAAGGTTTCTTCTTCGCCAAAACGGGCACTCCTTGAACCAGAGCTATCAACCTCTTGAGTAGTAAAGGACTTCGAATAAGGCTCCATGTCCAGAATCTTTCCCTTTCCTTTTTCAACACTCCCCCTTGTGAGTGCATCATTGGTTGATCGATAAAACTTAGCATCAGTGTAGTTGACATCTTCTCCGTGAAATGGGTATGAGTCTCAACGAATTGTTCTTTCAACCTAGTTTTCATTTGTGTATTTCAAGCGCTGATGAAGTGTAGAGACTATAGATTTGCTGTTGTGGAGCCAAGGTCGCCCCAATAGGGTGTTGTAGGACGTATCTATGTCTATAACATGGAAAATGGTATCCCCGTAAAGGTCACCAAATTCTACTTTCAGTGCAATAGTACCCAGAGCTTTCTGCTCTACTTGAATAAACCCTTGAATCGTGTGCAAGGTAGGGGATAATTGGTTTAGCGTTAGCCTCATAGCTCATAGTTCACTCAGAGGAAGAAGATTAACTACGGGACCACGGTTAAGCAGGATTTGGTTCAACACTTTGTCCCCAATTTAACTAGTTATGTAAAGCGGCATGTTGTGATGTTCGGTCCCGAGCTGGAGGTCTTCGCCATAGAATGTTACGCATGCCATGCAAGAAGCACATTTATTTGTCATATGCCACAGTGAAGAGACGCAGTGAAGATAAGGAAGCTGACGAAGTTAATAGATGAGCGAGAGAGAGATAGAATCTGACGAAGCGAGGCAGACTAATTTTCAGGGGTGAAGTTTTTTAATTTCCTGAACGAATTACAACTTTCAATTGTGTATTAAAAATAATTTTTTAATCAATATATAATTTTTAGGCTAAACAAATCTATAAAACGTTGTAAATATTTTATCTTCTCGCTCTTTTGGAGTTTACAAAGTCATTTGCAATTGGAAAAAAAACTCATAATTTACAATGGGTAGTAAATATTATTGTAAATTTACACAGGGTTTTACGATTTCAAGGCAACTAATATTTCCCATCATATTGCTCTACTATTTGCAACGGTTTTTGTTTATTAAAATAATATTTTAATTAACAATTTTATTACTTAAGTTTTTGGTGGAAAAAATTTGTAAGATTTTGTAAACTTTTCATCTTCCCGCCCTTATGGAGGTTTATAATGTCATTTGCGATGGGTAGAAACTCATAATTTACAATGGGCAATAAGTGTTGTCGTAAATCTACACATGGTTTTATGATTTCTCGACAACTAATATTTCTCATCGTAATTACCCTACTATTTACCATGGTTTTTGTTGTCTATAGTGAAGAATCATCATAAATAAGCTAATTTCTTGTAGTGAACTTCAACCTGATCAACTTCATCTTTTTAATCATTCAGATCCACCATAGCTTGGATGAGTGCCCTCCTCAACTCTTTAGATAACTGGAGTGCATCGTAAATTCTTAATTGAGCAGGAATTCGTTTTAAATGAGTAAGAACATCATATAGAACTATTTCATGGCATGGTGATTGTCTTACGATTGGAGAGACCGAAATGGGGAGACCTTTAATGGGAAGTGCCTTCTCCTTCACAGACAAGGTTTGCTCTGACTACCCATCTTGTTGTCCCTCAACATGAGGTGGCATCATTATGTTACAAACCGAAAACCCGAGGCTTGAGTTTAAATTTGGCTTTTGGCGGGAAAAATCAGTAAGGCATCAAATTCAGTTAATTCTGTTAAGTTTTGCTGGTTGCGGCTACTGGTTGTTCTGCTGCGTTGCTGCTGCACATGTTGCTGCTGCTGTTAGTTGCTGTTAAGGACTGTGTTTTGGCCCCAAATTAATAAATTGAATATTAGGTAGTATTTTACATTCTAGATTGTTCCAAGGATTGTTTAGGTACATTGCATTTACTTGTTTAGCTTGCTATAAGTAGTATTCAGCTATAATAATGAAGGGTATTCAATCAAAATATCTGAAATTTGTCTCAAGTTGAGATCAATATTCTCTCTCTCATCTAACACTCTCTATTTCTCATCTCCTTTCCCTTCTTATCTCATCTTAACTCTAAAATCTCTATTTCTCATCTAATTTCCCTTCTTTCTCATCTCAAATTCTCAACCTATTCCGCATTTTATATTAGTTTACGTTCGTGGTTCAAGCCTGAGCGTAACAAGTGGTACCAGAGCCTTGATTCGATCGAGTGCGTAATCAAAATCTAAAAAAAAAAAAATCAGAAATCAAATTAGTGCTGCTCAGGATCCAGACTTACTGATTTGTTACATTAGCTTACCAAATTAAATCTGGCTGAAATTTAGTTGCCCTTGAAGTGAAGATCGACAATCAGATTTCAAGTTCTGAAAGGTGCTGATCAAAGTGCAGATTTCACGTTCAAAACAATCAGATTGTGCTCCACAATTTGATCTGGAAGTCGCTAAACAAAGTGCAGCTCAAATCAAGTTGGTTCATCATTCAAGTGATCGATTGAAGTTAGCAAAATAAAAAAAAATTACGATAGAAGGCGTGAGAACCAGATCTGGTGCTGGAGGTGCCAATGCTCCTGGTTCGGGAATGGATTTTGTGGCTGCAGTTACAGGTGTTGGTGCCAATGTATCAAGTGATCTCCACCGGGAATTGAATGACAAGATCGAACAGCTGAATGCTAAGTTTGATCAGCATCAAATCGAGCTCAAAGCTAGGTTTGATCAGCAGCACCTTGAGAGTATGCAGAGAAGTGATAGCATTCGACAAATGTTGAAGTTGCTTGTGGATAGAGGCTCGAACAAGGAAGAACGGCTGCAACAAATAGAAGAAAAAATTGAAAAATTTCAAGATCAGGTTAATAAACAAAAAGAATCAAGTGTTGATGCGATCTTGAAGCCGGCAAGTCACATCTTACACCAACAGGAGGCCGATCAGCAGCAAGATGAGGAAAACAGATTTGAAAATCTGGTGAGGAACCAAGGTAAATCACCGATAGTGCAACCGATGGTTGGACCTTCAATTAACATTAGATCAGCAGCAAATCAACCTTTGCAACATGAACTTGACGAGGACAATCAAAATCAAGTCTCTGGTTAGGCGAAATGCAGAGCTGAAGCTTCGAACTCAGACCATGACAGCAGGCTGCAAAATTCGGTTTGGCAACGTAGAACTGATTTTGATGAGCTCGAACCTCTGGACAGACCTCCCAATCGACAATATCAACAAAGAACCATGAGTAATGACATGATATCTGGTGGTCGGAGTGGTAATCACAGGCTGCCAAGGGTCGAAATTGATCCTTTTGATGGAAAACTACCGCATTCGTGGCTAAGAAGGTGTGGCCGGTATTTCATATATTATTGCATACCTGATGAAGAAAAACTCCAACTAGCTGCAGTGCATTTACATGGTGAACATGAGGTGTGGTTCTATAGTTTGTTGAAGAGTAGACCGAACCTCTCTTGGGGCCAATTCGTAGAAGAAATGCGTGAACGTTACGGTAATGACGATTTGAGTGATATAGTCGAAAACTTCAACAAATTGACTCAAGTTACCACAGTGAAAGAAAATATGACGAAGTTTGAGAACCTCCGAGCTAGTATGCTAACCGTTACTCCTCATGCCCCGGAGTCCTTTTATGTTTCGAGCTTCATCAGTGGACTTAAGCCCAAAATCAAGAATATGGTGAAGGCACTTGATCCTACCTCCTTGTCTCAAGCCTATACCAAGGCAAGGTTGTTTGAAGCTACATTTCTACCATCCAATGAAGGGCCGAAACATCGAGGTGAAGGTTCACAACAACAACATCCAAGGGAGAAAGATGACACCAGGATGCCCCGACCCTTAGACAAAAATGCTCTTGAGAGGAGGCCTCAAAAACTTTGCTTCAAGTGTCGACAACCGTACGAGATAGGCCATAAATGCAATCCTAAATTTCTTATGGCTGTAAGTGGGGTTGATATTGAAGGACAGTCGAATGGGGAATGGGTTGATGTGGAATATGCGGACTCCGACCAGGAAATCTTCTTTGAAGACGAAATGGAGATCTCATTGACAGCTTTAACTGGGAAAGGAATGCATAAGACAATCCGGATTAAAGGGAAAGTTGGCGCAAGATCGATTGTCATTTTAATAGATAGTGGGAGCACCCACAGTTTTGTTGATCCACAATTGGTGAAGAAAGTAGGTCATGAAGTAGTGAAGACTAATCCTTTGGCGGTGACTGTGGCAGACGGGAATTCGAATCTTACTCAAGACAAATGCCGAGCCTTCCGGTGGTCCATGCACGAACATCAGTTTACCCATGATTTTAGAGTCATTCCTTTGGGCAGATGCGACATGGTGCTTGGGGTTGATTAGATGCTTGGTTATAACCCAATATCTTTTGATTACGTTAAGCACACAGTTTCATTCGAGTGTTGTGGGTCCAGAGTTACCTTGCAGGGAATAGTTGATTAAAAATTTCCATTCTTGAGGACAAGAATGTTCTCAAGGGGAAGGGAATGTTACAAACCGAAAACCCGAGGCTTGAGTTTAAATTTGGCTTTTGGCGGGAAAAATCAGTAAGGCATCAAATTCAATTAATTCTGTTAAGTTCTGCTGGTTGCTGCTGCTGGTTGTTCTGCTGCGCTGCTGCTGCACATGTTGCTGCTGCTGTTAGCTGCTGTTAAGGGCTTTGTTTTGGCGCCAAATTAATAAATTGAATATTAGGTAGTAGTTTACATTCTAGATTGTTCTAAGGATTGTTTAGGTACATTGCATTTACTTTTTTAGCTTGCTATAAGTAGTATTCAGCTATAATAATGAAGGGTATTCAATCAAAATATCTGAAATTTGTCTCAAGTTGAGATCAATATTCTCTCTCTCATCTAACTCTTTCTATTTCTCATCTCCTTTCCCTTCTTATCTCATCTTAACTCTAAAATATCTATTTCTCATCTAATTTTTCTTTTTTTTCATCTCAAATTCTCAACCTATTCCTCATTTTATATTAGTTTACGTTCGTGGTTTAAGCCCGAGCGTAACACATTACTTGTCATGCTGATTGTGTAGGCTCTTTGTTCATCCCAATTGGTCTTGGTGTTGATAATTAGAGGCCGGAACAAAGAGTGATTTGATCAACTTCAAGGTTTACCTCCTCGACTTCTTCTTTTTCCTCCAAAGGCACCATGTGACAAGGAGTTGTCCATTCTTGTTTCTCATCTTCATCACTCTAGGAAACTTCTCCTAGAAACTTCTTTAGGAAGTAGTCCTTCAAAGTTACAAGGGCCTAGCAGGGGGAACTTATTCCTCATTTGAAGTCACTTCTTCCATCTTGGAATATTTGGATTTCTTCTTTTTGTTTTTATTCTTGTTCTTCTTTTTGGAAGGATTTTGTCCTTGAATCTTTACACTTGGCGTACGAGAGCTTTCAGTGGTGTCTTTTCTAAACACTCTCCTACTAAAACAAGTCTGCCACTCATACTCATCATCATCATCATCTTCAGGGTCGGAATCCCAAGCCTCCAGTTGAATCATAAGTTCGTAAAGACTGGATATGGTTATTCCAGGCCGAGGCATAACAGGATAGGTCCATTAAACTGTGACCTCTTTGTAGTGGTGGCCATGGGCCGGGTCGGGCCTGGCCTGGGCCTGGGCCCGGCAGGCCCGGCCCTGTATCGGCCCGGTTCGCTAGAGAACAGGGCCGGGCCGGGCCGGGCCCAAGGGCCTCCACGGCCGGGACCGGCCCGGGACCAGGCCCGGGCCCGCTACAGTGTGGGCGGGCCGGCCCGGCCTTTTTAACTAAATTAAAAAAAAAATTTAAAAAATACATAGTCGTTTTGTACTAAAATTATTGTAATTCATTGATAAATAATATGAGATACAAATATATTTCTTTCCAAGTATACATGTTCAAAAAAAATAATACTAAATATATGTAATAAATAAAATACAATATACAACAAGTAATTATCACAAAAATATCAGTAAATAAATAACGTATCAAATACAAATACAAAGTTGGGGCCTAATATTTAAAAATACAAATTTATTTATCAAAAAATATAAAGTTTGACATATGGAGTGTGCGGTCATCTTTTGATGTAAATATTTGAAAGTAAATAATTAACATACAAAAGTCTTGAATCTTGATATCAGTCATATCGGGGGGTTTCTACGCCATTATTTGACGTATCAATTGTGCGGTCGTCTTCTTCATCGCTCGATGAATCCATCTTCATTCTCTGTTGATCTTTTGCCTCAACTAGCAGCCAATCCTTCAAGCACACGGACATCTCCAAGCTCGACGGCGATAGCTTTGCCCTCTTCGTTCCAAGCAACCTGCCACCAAGACTAAAAGCACACTTTGATGCTACTGAAGACACCGGACAACTTAGTATATCACGTGCCATGGTGGAAAGCACGGGATATTGGGTTTGGTTTGTGTTCCACTATTGTAAAAGGTCAAAATGCGGGTTGGCCGGCGCTCGAAAATATGGACCAACGGTATCCGCAAGTAATAATCTAGCTCGTCACATGACGTGGGGGATACTGCGGGCGTAAATTGCTCCAACAGCTTCCACGAATATGACATGTGTGAACTACTTCCACTAGATGTGGAAGATCCTACTGCAGTAGTACTAGCATTATTAAATGATAATTTACGAGAAGACTCAGAAAATAAATTATGCAAGTTGTTATTGACATCGGCAATGAAAGTGTCGACATTAAGAGTAGGATGCAAATATTTAAAAAAATGTTGGCAAAACAAGTTGAAACCCCCGCGTTTACAACGAGGGCTAAAATAGTTGCAAAGCAATAAGTAAGAGGTAGTTCAGAAAAATATTTGGCAAACTTTCCTTTCATTGCCGTAATCGATTTGAACAAAATGGGGTTGGATTGATTACCCACCATCCAATTTATAATATCAAGTAATGTTGATATTGCTTGAGGCATGGTCGGATAGTAGCAACCCAAAAAAAATGTTGTCGCGTCTTTAAACATGCTAAAAAATTTACAAATTTCATCTATTGTCTCCCAATGTATACCGTCCAGGTTGTAATCGCGCCATTCTACATGATTTTCCTGGGCGAATTCCATCAGAGCGTCTTTGTATGGTAGAATGCGCTCTAACATTACTACCGTAGACGGCCACCTAGTTTTGGAGTCTAATTTAAATTATTTATATTCTATGTTATGCAACCTACATACATTTTTAAATCTTTTTTTCCTAGAGACGGATGCTTTAATTGATATTATTACAGATCTTAAGGTGGTAAGGGATGCGTCTATAAGATCTAAGCCATCCATTACCATTAAATGCAAAATGTGATAGATGCAACGAATATGAAAACACTTCCAACCTAACATGGGTCTCATTTTCTTAATTAAATGTGCTACGGATGCAGTGTTATTGGAAGCATTGTCAAACGTAATACTGAAGATACGTTGTTCTATGCCCCAATCGCGGACTGCCGACATAATCGCACCCGTAATTACCTCGGCAGTATGGGGGCAATCTAAAAGCCCAAAATGAATTATTCTCTTCTGGATGATGAAGGATTCATCGGTCCAGTGTGCCGTTATGCACATATAAGGTTGGCCGGGTTTGGACGTCCATACGTCCGACGTCAACGAGAACATGCTCGTGTTCGTCGCAAAAAGTGTATGTATCCCAATTTTAAGATTGTGGTACAACGTAAAAGCGTCCCGCTTTACGGTGTTCCGAGGAATCCTCACAATGGCGGGGTTCACATTTCGTTGGAGGTAGTCGACAAAATGTGGGTTTTCGCCGGTACTAAAAGGCCTTTCACTCAAAATTACATATTTAGCTAGCCCCCTACGGTTGCTCTCCTGAGAGAACCTAAAATTAGCAAGTGCACCGGTCACTTGCTGTACTAAACTTTGTTGGCTCTTTTCCGGGAATTGCTCGGGGTGGCACCTAAGTATATGTCTATTTAGTGTGCCCGTCCCACTGCCGGGTTGATGGCTAAAATTCTTAGGTCGGTCACATAATTTACAAGTTGCTTTATTAGTTGTCTTATTAAGGGTAAAGTGCTTCCATACCCCACTAGTTGTACGCCTACTAGTCAAGGTACTAGTTTCAGGCTAGGCATCGGTGGTGGGGGTGGGTTCCTCATCAATTTGTGAGTCTCCAACCCCACCACTACCTGACTCATGATAATCTTGTAGTTGTGAAAAGTTATAATCTATGCTATCATCAGTGTATTAGGGTGTTGGGTCTGGTTGTATAAAAGCTCATTCTTCAGTATCAAGTAAGACAATTCTAGTCCTTTTAGGGATTCTGGGTGGCCGAGAAGAGCTAGAACTAGCACAACCGGCTCCAGATGATGAAGAGTTGTGGGCCATATTAGTATAAATGATTATTATTTATAAAATGCAAGTAGTAATGCAAATTAAATAACTAAAAATGCGAATCAAAAAAAATTACGATACTAAAATTACCGAAATGAGAGAACAATGAAATTCACACTTCAGCCAAATACTTTACGAACTTCGAACTTTAGAGTACAATTTTGGAATTAGCAAATTAGAGAAGATGGGAGATGATGAATGTATAGAGAGAGAAGAGAGAATTGAAGATTTTGTGAGAAAATGAGTTGGGGAGGTTTAAGTATTTATAGAAAAAAAAATATAATTTCTTTTTTTTTGTTTTTGTAAAAAAAGAGCCGTTGGCTCTTTTGGGCCGGGCCGGGGCATAAACGGGCCAGGCTGAGCCGGTTTCCGGGCTGAGCCGGTTTTCGGGCAAACCCGGCCCGTTGGCCACCACTACCTCTTTGTCAACAATAAAATGAACCTGCACAGCACCAGAAAGTAACTCCATTGTTGGAATATTCTCCTTCTCAAGGGATACCTGAGCACCATCTTTATCCTCTACACATGACGTAGTATTGGACGAAGCGATTGCCCCCATGGAGGATGTTCCAGCTTCGATTTCAATGCCCTTTGTTGATCATAGCTTCAATTATGTCTTAAAGGACATAACAATCTTCAATCGAATGGCTTACAATCCGGTGATAAGGGCAATATTTGGGGTTATCAACCTTGTCAGCTTCATCTGGACATTTTGGATCAAGAAGGGTAATTGCTTTTGCCGTGATCAACTCATCGAAAATACCCTGCTCATCATCATTATCGAAGGGGTACTTCTTCTCCTTTCTTTCTTGAAGAGTGAGCCTCTGAACCCGCTTCCCTTTGTCTTTATAATTTTCTCTATCTACAACATTGTTGGCTTTCTCAGTTTTTTTGATAAAGGTGGCCATAGCCTCACCCTTTTTACTGGCTTTTTGTTTTCTCCCTTCCTTTCGTTAACGGTCTGGGTTTTATGAGATGCGATCTCCTGTCAAGTGATTTATCTCTCGACATTACAAGCTTTAGTAATGAGCACATTGAAACTTTGGGGCTCTGCAGTAAGGACATATGTAGCTACCTCTTGCTCGAGGTTGTTGGCACACATTTGAATCGCAGAGTGTTCACTAAATTTCTTGGAACATTGGACACTTAAGCTCCTCCATCTTATAATGAAGTTGTTTGCGTTCTCATGTGGCTAGATCCATTACTAAGACTTTCTTCTTGGAACTCACAAACTAAGCTAGAAATGGCTTTTGCAAGTCATCCAAGTATGAATTGACCCGAGCTGTAATTGAGTGTACCATGTAAACGCCGATCCTTTCAGGGACTAGATGAATTGTCTTATCAGTAAGGCATCACTCAAGGCTGTCTTTCCACACGCTGAGTGAAAATGGGCTAAATGCTCGTGCGGTGACCCATTGGCCCCATCAAACTTTACGCTTTGATATCCATGAGGGAACGTCACTGCATCATAGTGTGCTGGATATGGCTTCTGAAAACCCTAGATGGGCGGGTTTATAGAAGATTGGTATTCTTTTATCCCTTCAACTATCATGGCTTTAATGTTTTGCTTTGTCAACTCAGACTACTGACTTTAAATCTCTTCTTGTTGCCATGGCGTTCGTGCTGATGCACTAGCTTGATTGGCTACTTGAGCAGTGAGCATAGCAATATCAGCCGCCTTTTCAACGAGCTTTTGTTGCAATTCCTGCAACTTCTCCTCTATACTTGTAGTTCCGGTCACTAAAATCGGCATATCCCCTAATTGGTCTTGTACGTACAATTTCTCCTGAAACTCTTTCGGAAAATCATCTTCAATGAAAAGAGAACTAGTGTCTTCATATACGAGAGAGCTTGTGTCCTCCATCAGGTCGATTTGCTCTGTTCGGCTTGCCAATATCATCTCAGCATATGTCATTGACTTTGCCATTGATCGAGTGATTGGACCTGCATAAGATCCAATTTCCTTCAAGGACATCACTCCTTCAGAACTCAAACTACTAGAGCCTAGAGATGGCATTGACATCCTCTCCTCCCCTTCTTTAGAGGCTTGAGGCGGAACCCTCTTTTGATTATGGAGTGTGTTTCTCTTTGCATCAACTAGTTTTGGTTTGAAGGCATGGAGCATCTAACCTTCTTGGTTTTGGCTGGACGTCCTCCTCAACGTAGGAGGTGACCATGATTTGCTCGACCAGCCCTTGAATGATTGGAATAGAGCCGATGTATATCCGGTTCATGATGCTAATGACAGGTTCTTTGGTGGATTTCTTCACCATGAATTTCTCTGAGGTGCTTCCATTCAGAGCTTCCTTCACAGGCTTTGAGGCGAATTTAGGTGCCAATTTTTGGTTGGCATTCTTCATCTGTCTCTTCGTTTTCCTTTGTGCATTTCGCTTAGTGCTCTTTGTTTCCTTTCTTAGGACTATTGGCTCGATTATAGCATGCATTGAGACAGACGTCTCATCCACCTTGTTCAGCAGTTTCATGGAATTCTTAGTTGTATCTTAGCAGTGAGTGAATTTGATCCCACCTTGCGAAGCACCGCAAAGTTCTTCTTCTTGCGGATAAGCCTTCCTTTGACCATGAGAGTGGTTAGGAGCTCAGTGAGCGTGATTGTCACTTGTTGTGCCATTGTTCCTGCATAGCATCACACAAGTAGTTAGTGGAAATTGGAGTTCAATCGGGGATGAAAAGGACAATAGGGTCCCACGGAGAGTGGCAAAAATTATGTTGAGAAAAATGCGAAATTTACAAAACATGAATTTCCCTATACAAGGTGCACATAAGTTTTATTAATTTAGGTAACGATCCAATTCAAGGTGATGTACACCCTTAAATACATCTCCCTTAGGAGAATACCCTTTAATTTCGATTGTGCTTTGTTTATATTTTAATCAATCGACGAAGTGACTAGCCGATTAATTGGTTTAAGTCAATGAGAGATGTTTTAGGTTGATTTGTAGCTTGGGAGGTTCAACTTGAAGGTTATTTGGGTTTAGCCTTGGCTTATAAGTTATTTGTACTTAGGGTTGATTTGAAAAGTATTTTGGATTAAAGCTTGCATAAGTCTTTTTGGACTAGAGTTTAACTTGGGTTTAGGTTTGACTTGAAAATCATGTTGGACTTGATTTGACTTTGGTTTAGACTTGACTTAGAAATTAAGACTTGATTTGGAAATTTGTAATTTGGCTTGGTCAGGAAGTAATTTGGATTTAGGTTTGGATTTGGAAGCAATCTCCGTTTATTTGACTTGAAGTAGTCTCGAGTTTTAGTTTGACTGCGAAGTCATTTTTTTTAAATCAGGGCTTGACCTAGAATTCATTTAGATTGGAGTCTGGCTCAGGCTTAAAATTGGCTAATTTGGACTCGGAAGACATTTCTATTTGGCGTAACATTTAGGATTTGGATCTGACGTGGGATTTTATTTGAATTTGGGTTTGACATCAAAGTCAACTTGGCTTTTGAATTTGGGTTTGAGCTTAAGTTTGACATGTGAGTCATTTAATACTTTGATTTTGTGTGGGAGTGCTTTTTGTATTTGGGTTTGGGATAAAATTGGATATAAAAGTGACGTGGAACTCAATTTAGGTTTAAGTGTGACAAGGAAGTTAATTTTAGGTTTAAGTGTGACATAAAAGTTAATTTGAGGTTTGGGTAATTTTGAATTTAAGTTTGAGCTTGATGAAGTTAATTTTAGATTCGGGTACAAAATGAAATTTGATTTGGGTATAGGTTTGGTATTCAAAACCATCCCTTTTTCGGAATTTCGTTTGACGTTGACGTCTTTGTCGATTTGGGTTTTACACGGAATACGTTTTGGATTTAAGCTGGACATAGGGGTCATTTGGTATTAGGTTGCCTGGGTCAAATCGGGTTTAGTCAACTAGTCGGTGTGTTGACCTAATATTCCTCCCCCGAGAGAAAAAAATTATTTTTTATTTTGGCATTACCTAATTTGGTTGCTTACGTATCCTTTTAAGAGATCAAGTCATTTGTAGTTCAAGTATATGCTAGATTTAATTTAAAGGTATTGGATCCCATTTAGCTAATTGAAGCACATTATGTCCAACTCATTTATATTTCTTCTTCTTCTTTTTTTTTTTTAACTTAATTTAAATTTCGAGCTCAAGTTCTTTTACGTCTTTTTGTACCCTAGTCAAATCAACTTTAATTTTAAGTTGTTTTTGGTTAAACCATCTAAGTTCGGCATTTCATGTTATACACATACATACACACACACACACACACATATATATATATACACACACACACACACACACACATATACATATTTGAATTGCGATTGCACCCGTAATTTAATCTCGAGTTTTCTACGTACCCTTTTTGGGACCAGGTCAACGTCGTTCAAAAAAATAGAACATCAAATTCTCCAAATCGTTTTTTAATATTTTACCTCAAATTTTAACAGAACTAAACCTTGTCTCATAATTCCTTCTTTTCATTTTTTTTTTTTTGAAAGTGATAATGTTAAATGAAAAAGGAGGGATGGTCAATTTGTTCAATTGTTAAATTCGAATCAGATCAGAGTTCAAATCAATAATTGGTTTATCATGAAATTTTTCAAAGCTTTAAAGAATTTAATTAGGTAGTCAATAATTACACTTCTGAACTCAAGTACCCCGATTACATATTTAAATTTTGAATTTTAGTTTTGTTGGAGATTAGATTTAGATTTTGCTTTCATATAAAGCTTCTCCTCTTTCTTTTAAAAGAGAGGAAAAAAGAAATTTTAAATTTGAAATAGGCTTTATTATTTGAGTCATCGAAATCCTCTGATCAAGCTCCCTAAACTTACGTAGAGCAATCTCTCAATTCATTAACGATTTTTTTTTAATGTTTATCCCGTGCGCTAAAACCCAATCTGATGCCTCCATAATTCAAAATGGTAAGTCATGATGTTTACAAAAATCTTTCTTTCCTTTTTAAAATTCATTATTAAAAAGGAAAAAAAGAAAAGAAAATTCTTTTAGGAATGGTAAATACGGTACCCCTTTTCCTTTTTATTTTTGTTTTTTTAAATTAATTTTTTTTAGAGGGGGCAAGTGTAGTACCCCTTCTGTTTAATTTTCTCCCTTTTTTAAACAAAGACGAAGGTTTTTTTTTTCGTTTTTTACAAAATCACTAAGGAATTTTGCGGATCCAGATGAATTTAATTAGAACCGTTGGCTTCCTATGATAGGATCCAAGTTGGGATCCTATCCAATTGTCATGATCCAGGGATGGCCTTGGATCATGACTTAGAGATTTAGGAAAAATTAGAGTTTGGGGTAGAGAAAGAATTAGAAAGAGATGAGGAAGAGAAGAGAATTAGAGAGAATAGAGGGAGAAAGTATAAGATTTGCATTAACATCTTCAATGAGGATTACAAGTGTGTGATTAAGTATTATACTAGCTTAAGCCTAGAAAATATCTAGCTAATGCACTAACTAATGGTTAACAACTCAATACTACATACAACTCATCTAACCAACATCATAACAACTCAATCTAACTACATTTACCCATACAAGAATATCCCTAACCAACTAATAACTATCATTCCTCCCCATTCTAACTACATAAGAACACTTATACTACTTATCCTACTTATTATAATCATGTCATTACGTCCCCTTTTGAGATTCTTGCCCTCAAGAATCTAATTAGGAAGTTATAGCTTGCAGAACTCTAATATGAAGTAGAGGATTGTAGCTGGAAACCTTCAATTGTGCTGAACTAGCATCTGCACTGCTGCTGACCAACTTGAATCAGAGCTGCATTGCCTTGTCCTGCATCACCTTGTGTTGCAACATGATACTTCAGCAAGAACATGTCAACACTGATTGTAAGGATGCATCAGGAGGTCTGCCAATTCCATACCAAATCAACCACATTCTAACACTACGAACCACATTGAGGAACCTCTTGTTGCAGCTGGTACTGTCCAGCACCAATATATTGCAGCTGAAGTGCATTGTAGGCCAAGATTTCACTTGCTGTAACCTTAGAACCTTGCCCCTCAGTCCACATTTCAGTTGCCTAATCACTCCTATTGTAGCATCCATAAGAGCTGTTCCCCATTGTTCACTTGAGCTAACCGATGAACTGACTTCAAGCTTCCTATTGGTGACACAATCTTTGTCCAACCCCAAACTCCAATATTTGTTGCAGAAAGGAACTTCTGGAGGCCTCACAAGGGGTTGTACAGCTGGTTGAACACCAGGATCAACCCACATTGCACACCTTCTTTTTGTCTTAGCCCACTTGAATAGCCTAAACATGCCTCTAGCAGTAGAGTTTGCTGCATAATTCAGTCTTGACACCCTATTACTTAATAACTTCCCAATTTCTTGATGCTTAGACAGCCTTGCTATTCTCCAATCCTCCAAATGAGCCTGCACTGCTGCAGCACTGGCTTTGCTTCTCATTGAATTTGTATCATTGCACATTGAAGTCCTCCTCTTCCTTGCTAACTTCACTGTCCTCTTAATCCATTAGAAGGCCTCAAGTCTATCTATTGACAACATCATTACCCTAGGTTACTTCAACTTCAGATTCTTGATCATGAAAAGCTTTTCAAGAATTACTTCATTTGTCTTGAGGAGAAGAAAATCTGGTGGTCTTCCATGGTAAATCAAGAATGGCTTTTCTTTTGCTCTTGATCCCTTGCTTGAGAAGCATTTCTTGTGATTTAAGTGAATGACCAAACTAATCTCCAAGCTTTGTTGCAATTTGAGCTTTACTCGCAGCTTCCTTATGCTCAAAACTTCAACAGCCACTTGCAATTTCTTTGCTGTAAATTTCAGTGACTCAAGTCCTTGTCCAACAGCTTGCATTGGTTCCCTTTCATCTTGAGTTGAAGCAAAGCTTTTTGTAATGAATTTCCCAACATCTATGGAATCCAATTTATGATGACTCCTACTGTACTGCTTGACATTAACTTCCTGTTTTCCAAGAACCACTGCTGCAGCCTTTGGATTAACACTAGAAACCAGATCTTGCAGCTTCTTCTCTGGCCTAAGTTGAAGTCATGCATTATTTTTATGTCTTGGTGCTGTGATTTCTTGATCTGATTTTTCTTGAATTTTATTGCTATAACCAGGTTTCTTTGCTTCTTGCACGAAATCTTGCTTGAACTCAGCTGCTGGTTCCATGCCCAAATCGACACCAATTCTGCCAGTTGATTTGTGCTCCATGGCTTGATCATTGTGCTGCTTGTTGTCTAAAGAAACAAGAAGTTCCTCTTTTCTTAGGTCTAAGGGCTCACTTGGAGAAGGATTTCTTTTTGTTTCTCCCATTTTGGCCCAAGGATTGAAGAATTTAACATCTAATACACAACAATTGTCATAGATGTTTCTTCCATGTAGTTGAAAAATTGCTGAGACAGCTTGGTTTATTGAAGAATATGTCACATAAGCTTCAATTTCTTGGTTAGTTATTGGGTTGATTTCCATTTCTTCAATATGACCTCAGGGATCAAAGACTAGGTGGAGGATATTTTTGGTAATAGGATAAATGGCATTTGAGATTCTTACCAAGAGTGTGGATCCTTTGCCCCAAATTGCAGCCATATCTTGACCAATGGATCACAATATGCGTCTCTTGCCCAGTGACAGCAAGAACTAAGGCTTATACAATTATTAATGCAGCAATTACTAGTGCAGCAATTACTAGTGCAGCAGCAACTAGTTCTGAATAGAAGAGCAGCAAGTGTTGAATTGAATTCTTGCTTCTACGCCACTTAACAACAATTCTGCAACATTAGACAGATTAAGCACTATTTCTTGATTTTTATTTTTTAAATGCTTAAGATCGAGCTCTGATACCAATTTTCATGATCCCGGGATGGCCTTGGATCATGGGTTAGAGATTTAGGAAGAATTAGAGTTTGGCGTAGAGAAAGAATTAGAAAGAGACGAGGAAGAGAAGAGAATTAGAGAGAATAGAGGGAATAGAATTGAGGGAGAAAGTGTAAGATTTGCATTAACATCTTCAATGAGGATTACAAGGGTGTGATTAAGTATTTATACTAGCTTAAGCCTAGAAAATATCTAGCTAATGCACTAACTACTCGTTAACAACTCAATACAACATACAACTCATCTAACCAACATCATAACAACTCAATCTAACTACATTTACCCATACAAGAATATCCCTAACCAACTAATAACTATCATTGCTCCCCATACTAACTACATAAGAATACTTATACTACTTATCCTACTTATTACAATCATGACACCAAATCAATCAATCACTCACAAATTGTCATGATTGAGACTGATTTTAATTGGTCTTATCGGGCTCTTTAGTAGTTGGCGGCAAAATTAGTTGCAATTGAGCTTCTTTTGCTTTTGGTGGCAAAGTTAGTTGTTGGTTAAAGTCTTGTTTTGTTCTTAAGTCAATTGTGGCGGCTGGTTCAGATTGTTTGAGTCGATTAGTTGCAATATTGGAGTATAGATTCATTGTTTTTGATTATATCATGTAACTAGTATAAATAAGGGATTGATTGTAAGGTTTGATTCATGATAATTGATTGACATTTTCTCTCTCTCATCTAAACTCTCTCTAATTTCTCATCTCCTTCCTTTCTTTTCTCACCTAAACTCTTCCCTATCCTATCCAAACCTAGGTTAAGATTCAAGATTGAACTTGAATCTTAACAATTTGCATTAGAGCCTTGAGATTACACTCGATTGAATTGAGATTTAGCTCAATTCGATTGAATTGTGTAGTTTCGGTTCGAATTTGTGCAATTTGTGAATCATTTGCAATCTGGCTAAGAAAAGGCCATCTGCTATGGCACCTACAACTCGAGCTAATGCTGCTAACAATGTGGCTGGTGTTGCTGCTAATACGGCAGCTGGTGCCACTACTTATGTTGTAGCTGTGTCTGGAGACAATGCAAATGCTTAGGGAGATCGTATGGATCAGATGGTGCAGATGATGCAGAACTTGATGCAAGAAATGAATCATATGGATCGTAGAATGGAGACACAATCTCAGCAGTTTGCTCAGTAACTCACTGGTCTGCAACAGAGGATGGATAAGCAGCCAGCTGGTGGAAGTGTTCTCTTAGCGGCAAGTCAGCAAGCTCAACCTCTTGATCCTGTAATGGTTTCATCAGAGAGCAATGACAGTGCTTCAAGTGCTCATAACAGAGGATTCAGACAGCTAATAGTGGATTTCGAGGCTTTTGATGGTAACCTTCCTCAATCTTGGATAAGGAAATGTGAAAGATACTTTAGTTTTCACAAAATTGATGAGCACGAAAAGGTAGAACTGGCAGCTGTACATTTGTGTGGTGAGATGGAGACTTGGTACTACGGATTGATGCGTACTAGGCCTACCATTACTTGGACTGAGCTTGCTACTACGGATTGATGCGTACTAGGCCTACCATTACTTGGACTGAGCTTGCTAATGAGTTGTGTGACAGATATGGTGATGCGGATGTTAGTGAGGTTGTGGACAATTTTAACAAGGGTTTTCAAACTACCTCAGTAAAGGATTACATGAGACGTTTTGAGGGATTGAGAGCTAGGATGTTTTCTGTGTATCCTACTGCTCCGGAGTCCTACTATGTGTCAAGTTTTGTAAGTGGTCTCAAGCAACGAATCAAGAGTTTGGTGAAGGCCTTTGATCCCTGTAGCCTTACTTAAGCATACTCCAAAGCTAAGAAGTTTGAGAGAGTTTAGCTTTAACAAGTTCAGATTCTCAGAGGTCAAAAGGCAATTTCAGTGGACCTTCTTCCACTAAGTTTGCTCAGAGTACTAACAAGGCTAGTGGCAATGAAGACAAGAGACCTCAGAGGCTTTGTTTTAAGTGTAACCAAAGGTATTTCTTTGGTCACAAATGTGATCCTAAGTTCTTAATGGTAGTATCTGGCGAAGAAACAATGGTGATTGAAGAGGATGGAGAAATTGATTGTAAGGAACCAGTGAAAGAGGTGAGAATTGAAAAAAATGAAGAAAACGATGTGGAGATATTTGTTCAAGCATTGACAGGTAGTGGTTCACACAACACTATACGCATTAAGGTAGTATCAGGACAGTGAGAGTTGCTAATACTAATTTATAGTGGATCAACTCATAGTTTGTGGACCCAAAAGTTATGAGAGCCGTGGGACAAGAACTTATTCAGACCAACCCTTTATCAGTCATGGTTGCTGATGGGAATTTGATATTGAGACACACTAAGTGTAAGAACTTCCGTTGGAAGATGCAAGGACACAAATTTGAATATGATTTCAGCGTTTTGAGATTAGGCGGATGTGATATCGTATTAGGAGTGGACTGTTGGGAAAAAGAATAAATTTTGTTGGAAAAATAAACTCTGATACCGACTATTGGGTTCACAGTTCTCAACTATGGTCACAACAGTAGGCACCTATTAGAGCAGTTAGAGTAGGAGACTCTTCTCTCTACCCAAGCCCCCCGGTCGGAGAGTCACGCTTCGTGACACCTCACGTGCGAGAGTTCCCGAGAATAGGTTTATCTCTATAAATCCTTTGCCCAATACTAGTTGTTGGGACGAACTTCAAAAATTCTCCCTACTTTCTTAAAGTTTATGCAGCGGAAGGAGTTTAGAATTCGTAATTCTAAACCTGGGTTGATGTAAAATTTCTAATTTTAAATCTACAAATTTAAATTCGTAATTTAAATCTACAGATATAAATTCTTAATTTAGATCTACAAGCCTTTTACTCTAATACATTCATAACAATACAAAGCTTAAACAGGCATAATAACAAATACAGTAAATAAATAGAAAAGCGAAAACTAAAAGAAGAAGGAAAGAAGTACATTACCTGGAATTGCTCCAATAATAAAGAATACCAAGAAAATTGAGACCCCGTGATCTTCTACGCATTGACCTCAAACTGGCCAGAGGGTGGGCTTCGAAAATTATTAAACTAAGGAAAGAAAAATTTCAACGAAAAATTTTCTCTATAATTGGATTTCCGAAACAATTTCAGAAACCCAAAATAATTTATTTCAATTGAATTTCAAACTAATGAAATAGGCACCTCAATTTATAGTAGACGAACGGAGCAAAAAAATAGCTGAAACTCGATATGGGATTCGCTGGAATTAAAAATAAGTTTAAAACTAAACGCAACGTATAGTGCAAAAGCAACAAAAAAAATCAGCGTTTCAACACAGGTCAAAATCGCGTGGCTTTTTAATTCAAAACGCGTGGCACGTGTTGCATGCCTATTGGTCGAGGCCGGGGCACGCGGATTACTACCCTGGGCGTCCCAACACAGGACACGTGTCGCGCTGATTGGCTGCCTTTGCTAGCCGCGGATTGAGCCTGTGTAGGTTTTGTATATATATGTATGTGTATATATATATATATATATATATATTCCTGTTTTTTTTATTGTTTTGCTTTGTTTCCCAATGAAAAAAATTCATCGTATGAATTTTAATTTCCGAAAATTATTTTATTTTATAATTTTTTATTTTATTTATCTCAGGAATAATATTTGGCAAAATTAATTCATCCATCTTACGGATAAATAATTCATCTCATGAATTCTGTAATATTTTTTCGATGGTAATAAATGCAGAGGCTTGTGCAGGGACCTCAGGGACAATTTAGATCTAGCTCCAAATGGCTTAAATTAATCATCTCATAAAATAATTTAATTACCATTTAATAAGACTTAATTCAACTAAATAAATCTCACTGTACTCCAAACTTAAATCATTTATTCAATATCTCCCTAATAGACTGTATTGAAGACAACAACACCTCCACTAGATGTTCATGACAAAGGATAAATATAACCACTACCATTATCCTTCTCATAGCTTCTCCATTAGTTACCGACTTGCCATTCACTGAATAATTCATTCCTACTTGGACACATTCATAGTATAAATTCCAAATGTCAAATGCTTGGAATACTTTGGCCCAAGTTTCTGAACTATTCAAACATTTGCGAATCAACTAATGGGACATTTGTATCTCATAAGAGACTGTAAATTCCCTATTGAATACCTAATCCTTGTCACACTTCACACCGCTACCCAGTGTACGTGGGATTTCAGTCATTCCTTTAGACCTTACTTATACTACACCAAAGCAACTAAAGCTCCATGCACAAGTCCAGAATGCCCTCAGGATTTAGAGTTATCGTTCAAACCGTACAATATCAATCACTCATCACCGATAGTAGTCTATAAATAAGTAATCTATATGGTCCAACTCAGTGTGTCAATCTTATTAAACACACTAACCTAACACTTTTGGATCTCCATCCACATGATCAAGACAAGTCATCTAAAGTGTCACATTATAATCTTAACATGCAAGAGGCCCAAACTTGTCTTCGACTACGAGTCTTTCAAACAACAATCCATACCATTTGTTCCAAGTCTATCTGTGGCTTAGTCTCATAAACCACTTAGAACAAATATGTAAATTGTAGTCTGAGGACTACACCCATCTCATGGATATTTTCAAAAGAAAACCATATGCAGCATAAATGCTTACATACACAAATTTAATTAGGAAACGACTGGAACTTTACTTTTATTTATTAATTAAAATAATATATTCCCAAAATAATTTTGGATTTTAGGAGACTGTTCCTAACAATCTCCCACTTGTCCTAAATCGAATTTATGACAAAGTCCATACTCACCTATTTTAAGTTTGAAACAAAGGTCTACTAAGCCTAACCCTTAGTGAGCTCAATTACTCTATTGTGAAGCCAGCATTACAATAGTGCTTGACATTCCTCTCACTAATGGCTCCCACTCCAAGGGTAAAGACATGCTTAGACGTCGAACGTCTATCATTTTAATCAGACTCGAAGTGTTAAAACAATGTATCCAATTGGAACTAGCTCGTCACTATGAAAGATCAGCATAGAATCTTTAGTTCTTCTTAAGAGCTAGAGAAAACACTTGACTGCCACCTAGTCCATTGGACCCGGGTTAGAGTAACACCTGCTTACTATACCATAGCATAGCAGACATCAAGTCTGGTGCACAACATGGCATAATTGAGGCTCCCACTGCCAAAGCATATGGAATATTCCTCAACTGCTCCTCCTCTTGAGGTGTCCTAAAACACTACTCAATAGAAAGAGGGACTCCATGCTATACCTTGACAAAATTTTGTCAATATAAGTGGCTAGAGAAAGACCCATCATCCTACTCTTACGACCTCGCATAAGCTTAATCTTAAGAGTAGAGCTGGCTTCTCCTATGTTTTTCATATTGAGCTATCATGACAACCAAGTTTTTACAGTTAATGACACCCTCACATCATTCCTATTGAATAGTATATTGTTGACATTTAATACCAAGAAAGTCGCTACTTTCTTTAATGTCGTTTGTACACGCATGGTTCGTTCAACCCATTACTCAAAACTATAAGACTTAATTGCTTTCTTGTGGCAAAATTGATCAGATTCAATGCCACGGTCAACCACTAAGGCTCCCGCTAGGAACCCGTCAGGTGTCCTAACAAACCTCCCACCACACCTAAGCTCTCGTGTACCTGGAACATTTTTGTTCTCATCAATAGGTGCAACTAATGCATCCACTATGTCTTGAGTTGTGTCTAGCTGTTTAGAATTAGTGTCATTTTCCTTTAATACTATTTTGTTTTTGTTTTTTTGTTTTTTTTTTTGTAGCTTTCTTGCAAAATACTTCTCTAAGTATTTTGCATTGTATTTACAAAAGACCTTTTAAATCAAAAAAAAAAAAAAACTATAGAAAAGACCATCCTTGTTCCTTTTATCTGCAACACTATTTTGCTGCGGTGTGCCCAGAGCAGCAAGTTGAGATCTTATCTCATTTGTAGTTAGGAAATCTAAAAACTCACCCGAAAAATATTCACCACCTCGATCTGATCGAAGTGACTTAACTTATTTACCTAATAGCTTTTAAAATTCAACTTTCTACTCTTTGAATTTATCCAAAAACGTCCGACTTATGTCTTATCTGGTGAACATATCCATGTCTTAAGTAATCATCACTAAACGTAATTAAGTACTCTTACCCACCTTTTGCCTGGCCATGAATTGGTCCACATATATCTATGTGAACCAGCTCAAGCAAGTCACCAATCTTGTTGCCTTTACTCTTAAAGACAGACTTGATCATCTTTCTTTCTATGCAGGATTTGCAGAATGGTAATGACCTTAAGTCCAAAGCCTCTATCAGTCCATATTTTGCTAGTCTTTGGATCCTATTCGAATAGGTGTGACCTAAACGTTGGTGCAAGGTGTAGGCATTATCACTTTCAGGTGTTTTCTTTTAGAAGATTGAATAAGTGAATTTGCATTAGATTCATTTAAACAATTACCAGAGTTTTGATAAGGAAATAACATGAATAAACAATTTATTCATGTACATTTGCAAATAAACGATTTATTTCTCATATTAAAATCTTTATTATTAAAATCAATTGAATAACAATTATTCATAAAACAAGACACAGAAATCAAATTCCTATGTAGAGTAGCTACAAATAAACAAACCCTTAAAACAAAACTATATCACTAAAGTCTAAGCTAATATCTCCTATACTTAATACCACTATTATTGTACTGTCCTTGACCATCAGGTACAACACCCATCATGTAGCCTTTACCCTAGCCTGAGCTCCTGTAACATATTACAGATATAGTCAGTTGAACCTGAGTCCACCCACAAGGAACCCGGTGGAGTCTCAATTGTACATGACTCAACTTATTGAGATATCAACATATCCTCACCAGATGGCTTAGCAGTCTTTGCAGGAAGAGTAGCTATTTTCTTAGTGTAGTTTCTCCTCCAGTGGCCTAGTTTTCTTGCCAAAGAAACACTTTTCTTTTGCTGACTTCCTTATGGACTTGGTTGCTACAATAGCAACCTTGCCCTTTCCTTTCTTTCTAATAGGTCCCTTGTGAGTAATGAGTAAGTCTAACTAATTTTCAAGGCAAAGTGATTTGGTCCAGTGAGTACATTATTTATTCGAAATCAAGTGAAGTTCGCCAGCCGTATCCATATCAAAAATACTATAAATGCAAACATTTGTGTAACTATCTAATAAGAGTCATGTATAATGCAAAAATATTTATTCTTTCAATTTAGCATACACAATAATTCAGATATCGACCAAAAAGTACTATCATGTATACAATGATGACCCAAACACACCACTCCTTACTCCTCGGCAGCGGGGTCGCATGAAGCTAGTTCGGGAGAGAACTATTCTCAATTAACCTGTTTTCTTATAACTCTTATTAAACATGATTAACTCACCACTTTACTTTAGTCTCTAACATGACATAACATAGCTCATTGGGGAGGCTAATGCACCACACTAGTCAAGTGTAAACCATTACCTAAACCTCCATACAAATACACGAAATACTCCATGGCAGCGTGGTCGAATCACTTCTTTGCACTTCGGTTTATCCCAACAGAAGTCTAACCCTGTAATCTGCAAACCAATATCCCCCGCAAGGAGGTCTATAGATCTACTATACTACCAGACCGATAATGGAGACCGTGAGGTTATAACAATTGAAACCTGGCTCCCACTTGATGTTTATAACTAGCGGTTTTTCAATTAACTTGCATTTACAACCCAGATTATCTCACAACCCCTTTTTGAATCTCATTCTAAAATTAACAAAATTTATTAATTAATTAATTCAAAATATTATTCGTTGTACAATATCAATTATCTCATAATCGTGCTTTAGAATCTCATTCTAAATTTATTTAATAAAATTAATTTATTAATTTTACTTTTAAAAATGGTACCATAGATTATCTCATAACCTATTATTTAGAATCTCATTCTAAAAATAAAATTAATTAATAAACTTAATTATATTTAAAATCAGTAACATCTTAAAATTCAGACTATCACATAGTCTACTTTAGACTCTCATTCTAAGAGCCAAACAAGCTTAGACAATCTAATCTCATTATAATTTTAAACAAGCTTAAAATTCTAAGGGCTGACGTAGTCAGAAAAAGAAATCAAAAAATTCTTTTAAATTAAAATAATTTAATTTAAAGTAAATAACTAAATCTAATCTCATTAGAGTAATTTTACTCGATTTCGTAAAATTAATTGAATCTAATCTCATTAGATCAACGTTATCCAATTTTGTAAAAATTAATTGAATCTAATTTCATTAGATCAATTTTATCCAATTTCGTACAATTAATTCAATCTAATCTTATTTAATAAATTTTGTCCGATTTCGTAAATCATGACTGAGAATGTACAATCTCATTATAAGAACAACATAATCGCAATGGGTCGTTCCGAATTAATGATTAATTCATTAATGATTTAAGCAATTTAAATTGTTACTATAAACAACCTTGTTAACTATTAAAATTTTTAATTGATTTAAACAATTTAGATCGATACTTTAAATAACCTAGTTAACTATTAACTCTTTCAACCGATTCAAACAATTTAAATCATTACTTTAAAACAATCTAATTAAAAATTAATTATATTAATGATTTAAACAATTTAAACCACCAAATCAAACAAGTTTTTCCTTCTTTAATAAAATCTCTATTTTATTAAATCGCAAATCTATTTATTTTCGATTTTATTATATCTATTTATGTATATTATGAATGTAATCAGAGGCTGGCTCTGATACCAATTATTGGGAAAAAGAATAAATTTTATTGGAAAAATAAACTCTGATATCGACTATTGGGTTTACAGTTCTCAATTATGGTCACAACAGTAGGCATCTATTAGAGCACTTAGAGTAGGAGACTCTTCTCTCTACCTATGCCCTCGGTCGGAGAGTCATGCTGCGTGACACCTCACGTGCGAGAGTACTCAGGAATAGGTTTATCTCTATAAACCCTTTGCCCTAATACCAGTTGTTGGGACAAACTTCAAAAACTCTCCCTACTTTCTTAAAGTTTACGCAGCGAAAGGGGTTTAAAATTCATAATTCTAAACCTAGGTGGATTTAAAATTTCTAATTTTGAATCTACAGATTTAAACTCGTAATTTAATTCTACAGATCTAAATTCTTAATTTAAATGAATAGGCCTTTTATTCTAATACATTCATAACAATATACAAGCTTAAACAGACATAATAACGAATACTGTAAATAAATAGAAAGCGAAAACTAAAGGAAGAAGGAAAGAAGAACATACCTGAAATTGCTCCAATAATAAAGAATACCAAGAAAATTGAGACCCCCCGATCTTCTATGCAATGACCTCAAAGTGGCCGAAGGGTAGGCTCCGAAAAATATTAAACTGAGATTGGATCTCTGAAACAATTCCAGAAACCTAAAATAATTTATTTCAATTGAATGCCAAACTAATGAAATAGGCACCTCAATTTATAGTAGATGACTGGAGCGAAAAAAAATAGCTAAAAATCAATGTGGGATTCACTGGAATTAAAAATAAGTTTAAAACTAAACACAACGTATCGTGCAAAAGCAACAAAAAATGCTGCGTTTCAACACAGGTCAAAATCGCGTGGCTTTTTAATTCAAAACGTGTGCCATGTGTCGCACACCTATTGGTCGAGGCGGGACCACGTGGATTACTACCCTAGGCAGCCTAGTGCAGGACACGTGTTGTGCACTGATTGGCTGCCTTTGCTAGCCGCGGATTGAGCCTGTGTAGGTTTTGTGTATATACATACATATATATATATATATATATATATACATATATATATATATATGTATATATATACATATATATATATATATGTATATATATATATATTTGTTTTGCTTTGTTTCCCACATTAAAAAAATCATCCTATGAATTTTAATTTCCCAAAATTATTTTATTTTATAATTTTTCATTTTATTCATCTCATGAATAAAATTTGGCAAAATTAATTTACCCATCTTATGGATTAATAATTTATCTCATAAGTTCTTTAATATTTTTCGATGGCAATAAATACAGAGGCTTGCACAGGGACCTCAGGGACAATTTAGATCTAGCACCTAATGAGTTAAATTAATCATCTCATAGAATAATTTAATTACCATGTAATGAGACTTAATTCTACTAAATAAATCTCACTGCACTTCAAACTTAAACCATTTATTCGATATCTCCCCAATAGACTGTATTGATGACAACAACCCCTCCACTAGATATCCATGACAAAGGATAAATATAACCACTACCATTATCCTTCTCACAGATTCTCCATTAGTTACCGACTCGCCCTTCACTAAATAATTCATTTATACTTGAAAATATTCACAGTATAAATTCCAAATGTCAAACACTTGGAACATTTTGGCCAAATCTTGCGAACTATTCAAATATTTGCGAATTAACTAAGGGGACATTTGTATCTCATAAGAGACTATAGATTCCCTATTGAATACCTGATTCTTGTCACACTTCACGCCGCTACCCAGTGCACGTGGGATTTCAGTCATTCGTTTAAACCTTACTTATAGTACACCAAAGTAACTAACGCTCCATGCACAAGTCCAAAATACCCTCATGATTTAGAGCCATCGTTCAAACCGTACAATATAAATCACTCATCTCCAATAGTAGTCTATAAATAAGTAATCCACATGATCCAACTCAGTGTGTAAATCTTATTAAACACACTAACCTAACACTTTTAGACTTAAGGCAGGGTTGTTATCAGATTAGAGTTCAAGAAAAAGACATTCATAAGACAGCTTTTTGAACTCATCAAGGGCATTATGAATTTGTGGTGATGCCCTTTGGACTGTCAAATGCGCCTTCAACATTCCAGGCATTGATGAATCTTGTATTCCAGCCATATTTGAGGAAGTTTATGCTAGTATTTTTTGATGATATTTTGGTCTACAGCCCTACCCTGCAGAAGCATTACTTCCATCTTGAACTGGTTTTTCAATCCATGAGGCAACACAAGCTTGATGCAAAGTTGTCTAAATGTACCTTTGCTAAGACACAGGTAGAGTATCTTGGGGATGTTATTTTAGGAGAGGGTGTTGCAACTGACCAAGCAAAGGTCAAGCAATGAAGGAGGGGCCACAACCTAAATCCCTCAAGCAGCTAAGGGGTTTCTTGGGGTTACCAGGCTATTACCGCAAGTACATAGCTGGCTATGGCATTATTGCAAAACCATTAACAGATCTACTGAAGAAAGATGGGTTCATATGGGATGATAAAGCAACAGAAGCCTTTGAACATTTGAAGCAAGCTATGACTATGGCTCCTGTGCTTGTGATGTAGGATTTCAGCTTACCCTTGTTGGAAATTGACACTTGCAGTACTGGTATTGGTGCAATGCTTTCTCAGAATGGAAGATCTTTGGCTTTTCTTAGTTAAGCGTTGGGTCCTAAGAATCAGAAGTTGTCTATTTACGAGAAAGAGTATATGGCTATACTCCTAGCAGTTCAGAAATGGCAGCATTACCTTGAGGGACATCAATTTGTGATCACGACAGATCAACAAAGTGTCAAGTATCTACTTGAGCAAAGAGTTACTACAAGGGTTCAAAGGAAAGGGAAAATGAAGATGTTGGGGTTAGAATATACAATTCAGTACACAAAAGGGGCTGAAAATGTTGTTGCTGATGCCCTTTCCAGAAGATTGGAGGAATTGGAAGTTGAAGGATCTTGTGCAGCTATTACTGAAGTAATTCCCTTATGGATGACAGAGGTGATCAATTCCCATGAGCATGATGCTTTTGCTCAGGCACACATTATTCCCAATAGCATACAAGCTAGTTCTGACAAAGCTGATGCAAAGGTGACAGTGAGCAATGGAATTGTTCGAGTTAAGGGCATAATTTACATTGGTTAAAGCCAAGGACTGAGGAAGCAAGTCATCAAAGCTTCACATGACTCACCATGGGGAGGCCACTCCGGTATAGAGGGAACTTACAGAAGAATTAAGCTATATATCCAGTGGAAGGGATTAAAGAAAGATGTGCAAGAGTTTGTGCAACAATGTGAAGTTTGTCGACAGACAAAGGTTGAGCATACTCCCTTTAAAGGGTTGCTGTAGCCACTTCCAATTCCGAAGGGAGCTTGGGCTCACATGAGCATGGATTTTGTGGAAGGCCTTCCTAAGTCAGAGGGAAAAGAAGTCATTTGGGTGATTGTGGATTGTTTCACCAAGTTTGGGCACTTTGTTGGTCTCCATCATCCCATTACTGCAAAAAAGTTGGCAAGATTTTTCTTGGATCAGGTGTGTAGGCTTCATGGACTTCCTCAGTCTATTGTTTCTGACAGAGACAGGTTGTTCAAAAGTTCTTTCTGGTGTGAGGTGTTTCTATTGTTGGGCACCACATTGTCTATGAGTTCTTCGTACCATCCATAATCTAATGGCCAGACTGAGAGGGTTAATCAGTGTATTGAGCAGTATTTGAGAGGGATGACATTTACTCATCCTAAGCAGTGGTATAAGTATTTGTCTCTTGCCGAGTATTGGCACAATACTCATTTACACTCTTCTTTAGGTTCAACACCTTCTAAGGCCTTATATGGGTATGAACCACCATCTCCTTTGGTACAACAATGAACGATTTCTCATGTTGATGGAGTAAATGAGTTGCTGCTGAATAGAGCTCAGTTAACACGACAACTCAAGGACAATCTTCAGTTGGCACAAGCGAGGCTCAAGTTTTTTGTAGATAAGAAGAGGATTGACAGGAATTTCAAGGTTGGAGATCTTGTTTATCTCAAGTAGCAGCCATACATGCAAAGTTCAGTGGCTATTCGCAAAAATATCAAGTTATCAGCCAGGTACTTTGGGCCTTATAAGGTTCTGGAGAGAATTGGCAAAGTAGCTTACCGATTAGATCTTCCAAGAGACAGCTTAGTCCATCCAGTATTCCATGTTTCCTTGCTTAAGAAGCAGGTGCCAGGTAAAGTCAAGGGAGTCATTGATGTTTTCCAAGCTACCTCCCAAGGTCAGTTGATTCAAGAACCTTCAGCCATCCTCGATAGAAGAGTGGTGCAGGAGCATGGGATTGACAGCAAGCAGGTGCTGATACAGTTGGCTAATCTTGGTCTTGAAGGTTCTACATGGAAGTTTCTCGAGTCTCAATTTCCTTCCTTCCATTCTTGAGGCAAGAATGTGCTTGAGGGGAGGGTATTGTCATGATCAAGACTGATTTTAATTGGTCTTATCAGGCTCTTTAGTAGTTGGTGGGAAAATTAGTTGCAATTGGGCAAAGTTACTTGTTGGTTAAAGTCTTATTTTACTCTTAAGTCAATTGTGGCGGCTGGTTCAGGTTATTTGAGTCGGTTAGTTGTAATATTAGAGTCTAGATTCATTGTTTTTGATTCTATCTAGTAACTAGTATAAATAAGGGATTGGTTGTAAGGTTTGATTCATTGAATGATAATTGATTGACATTTTCTCTCTCTCATCTAAACTCTCTCTAATTTCTCATCTCCTTCCCTTCTTTTCTCACCTAAACTCTTCCCTATCCTATCCAAACCTAGGTTAAGATTCAAGATTGAACTTGAATCTTAACACAAATGCAACACAATCCAACACACGATCTCGATACCAAGGCCCATATATATACATTTATGCTTGACAATATGCTAATTACAAGTATATAGAAAAAGGGGAGATGGAGAATGTTATGAACCGAGAATCCGAGGCATGAACTCATGGTGGCTGAGCTGTTGTCCTACTGCTGCGTGTGCACTGTTGCTGTTGTTAGCTGTGGATTAGCTTAGTAAATGGTGTTAAATGCTGGTTTGTATTGTCTTTAGTTGCTGGTATTGTAATAAGCTGCTAATTGTCTTGTAATAAGCTATTAGCCAAGTCTGTTGCTATTGCAGGGTCGGTTAATAGCTGAACAATTGCAAGAATTCTGTTAGGTTAGTGTCTTGGCGCCAAAATGTAGTTTAAATATTAGTTAGCTATATTCTAGTTGCTTCTAGATGTTTCCAAGGTCAGTTAAGATAGAAAAGTCTAGGATCAATGTATTAGATTGCTATAAATAAGTGATGAATGTAATGTTCAGAGGCATTCAATGAAAAATATCAAACAACAATCTCATTTTGAGATTAAACTCCTCTTTCTCACCTCCTTTCCCTTCTTTCTCATCTAAACTCTATATTCTTTCTCATCTCATACTCTCACTATCCCAATCAAGGTTAAGGTTCAAGAGCCTAATCGTTGAAACCTTAACAATTGGTATCAGAGCCTTGATTTGGCTTTCGAATCAAGCTCACATCCCGAAAAAAATTATAAAATCTGATTAATTGTGTTGTAATTAATCAACAAAAAAAGGTTTGATACTGATTTAGTTCAGATTTGGTGATCAAAATTCAAATCTGAATTTTGAAATTATTTTTGGCGGTTACTGCACTAGTGATTAGCAAGGCCTGGAAAGTTGCTTTCGGTTGGGATTAAAGTGATCGAATTACATTGAAGGAAGTTCAATGATCAGTATTTGTTGAGTATAATCAACATTAAGGTTGATTCAGATTGAATTCAAAAGGATCGATCAAGCATTTGCTGCAAAAGTTGAGTATTGAAGGAAGTAGCAGTTGCTGACGTTTGATGCTGAGCTATGCTGTTCTCGATCGATCATCCATCTGATCGGTTGAGGAAGAAGTTATAATTGAGCTATTTGATCCACATTATACATGGTCATCATCAAAATAGCAAAAATCATCTGAATTGAGGCGATTACAGATTTTACAATTCAGGAGTTGAAGTTTGAGGTAATGGTTTCCTGAACTTCAAGTTGCAATTCATTGAGAATTCGTGTTTGTTGTTGGATTGTGATGAAATTGTGTTGATAAGCATAGAAGTGGTGAGAATCCATCAGAATCTACGGTGATTTTTGAGAATTTTATGTTATTAAGTCGAGATTTGCTTAGGCAAAAAATCTGACAGCGGAGGTGAAAATCTGACATCGGAAGGAGAAGCAAAAGTGTTGAAATCCGATTTCGTTCATTAAGATTGCTTTGAGTATTGTGTTGAGGACTTGATTTTGAGTTAGAGTCGAGCTTAATTCAGAAGTGTAAGTCGAATTACTCAACTAAACATTGCTGTCAGAAATCGTTCGAGGTTAGGGTTTGTTCGAAGTTCTGTTCGAAGTTTATAAGTTAGGGTTTATAATCAATGACGATTGTCGAATCGATAGCAGTTGATTGGGTGTGCGAACAAAGGAGTACAACTTCATAAAGCAATCGATTGTTGAGGAGTGCGAACAAGTTTCACACTTCTGTGAGTTTCGAACGAAGTTTTGTTGTTCATTACAAACCTGGCTGATGGAGTAAGAACCAAATCAGAAGCAAATGTATTAGCTGCAGTGACAGGTTCTGGTGCTGTTGCATCAGTTGATCACCACTGGGAGTGGAATGACAAGTTCAAACAGCTGAATGCTAAGTTTGATCAGCAGCAAATCGAGCTGAATGCTAAGTTTGATCAGCATAGCTTCTAGAGTAAACAACAGAATGACAGCATTCAACAAATGTTGAAGTTGATGTTGGGTAAAGATGCGAATAAGGAGGAACGATTGCAACAAATTGAGATTATTCCACCTACTGAAGTGGTTCTACCGCAAGAGTTCTTTGTTGAGCAAAAATAGAAGGTGCAATCTGTTGTTGTTGAAGATGAACTCGACCACGACAATGCCGAAATTGATGAACACAGGCATGAAGAACCTGAGTTTGAACAAGATGATTCTAATGAAGACTCTTTGCTAGGGTGGGAGTATCTTGATGATGTTGAGACACAGTATGACATGCATCCAGAATGGGAATATGATTCACATGTCAAAAGAGTGATTAAGAAAGCAAAGAGTAAATCAAAGAGGAGTCACCTAAGTGAAGCATTGAAAGATGTCGTGGGTAAGAAGAAGTTGACAAAGCCAAAATTGAAGTGGGAGGATGTGTCTCAACCTAAGGAGCTTTTGAATTTGCAAGAATGAAACCATGGACAGCCGGTTGTTGCGGTTGTTGAGTCTAATTCAGCCATGGGACATCGTGATGGGCCACTGGAAGAAGATATGATGCTTGATGTTCAACAAGAACTAACTCAAGATCATGATCTTACTGGTGTGGCTACTGGGATACAAGATTTAGATATGTATGCTGGTAGGTAAGGATTGGTTGCAGCCAAATCTGTGATTCCAACTGAAAAACTTGATGTTACGGCTAAAATATCACTGAATACGTTTCCAAATCAGTTAAGTGATACTCCATGGCAAGCTGGAAGGCAGAACCGAAGAGATTTCGCTGCTGAGCAATGTCATTTTGCTGGAGAATCCATTGTTGCTACTGCAGTGCCTTCAAATGCAGATCAAGGTGTGCTTAAGTTCATCTTTAGGCATGTTGTTGTGTTAACTCCGGACCAGAACAACATCAACTTGAATGCTTTGCAAGGTCTCTTGTGTTGGGTGAAAGATTACAAATGTATAGAAGCTGAATTACACTGTCGGCATGCCGATTGGCAAGTTCGAAATGATCCATTCCTTCATGTGAGTGGAGTTGGGACTTATCCAAGCACGAGTCCTTGTGATAAGTTGCCTCCCAATCCGGGAGAGGATTCTCAAGACTATATGAAGCTGAGAGGAGTCGAATTTTTGCTGGAAAGAGGTGTGCGACCAAATATGAGGCCTCCTGAATTTGATGTGAAAGTGCAGTACTTGTGGATTGAACTGAATGCAGTAGCTAAACTTGAGCCATTCAACCAAGATCATCCAAGCTATTTTGCTGCAAAAGTAGGAGCAGTTCAGGAAGGATTTGATGATGTTGTGAGCTTCTTGTTTACAACTTAAGATAGTAAACAAAGCCAAGCGGAGACGAGGGTGATAGCATTTGAAGATGGGAACCAACAGCTGCTGAAGCCTGCTAATCAGATACAAATCCTGCTTGTGTTTGGTTGTTCCAAATGGAAAAGTCATATGCATAAGCTTCAATACCTTCTCAATGTGTGGGTGAAGGAGTATAACAAGGAAACAAGATCATTCCTAGCTGAAAATATTTTACATTTCAGCAGCCAAGATCAGGACAGATTTTCCCTTGCACTGAAATTAATCTCAGATGTTCAGTTGTGTCATTGGTGTCCTGATTTGAAGTTCATCTTTAAGTCTGATGACGGAAATTCGATTGTGACCCATGAGTATTTGGTTTGGTGGAGCAAAAGTTCAGGTATTCAATCCAATGTCACAAGAGCTCAATTGATCAAGTTGGGACAGCATGTTTGCAAGGCAGCTGCTGAGGATGCTGAAAATTTTGAGAGGGTTCCAATTCTCTCATTGACAGCAGCAGATGAGAAGCTCAAATGGAATGTGATTGGTGCTATTATGATTATGGGAAAATGTCACAACTTGTTCACATCAAGTAGCTTCCTTATGGACATAAACCGAGTTGCAATCTGTCATTATGAGTTACATTTGGGGTACACTGATGAATTTCTGAGTTCTGCAGCAACTTTGGTGCAATTGGAAAGCAATCAAGAATTTGTTAAGCATATCATGGGTTGGTTTAGTATGTGGTTGTGTGAGCAATACAAATTTTGGATGAGATCCAAGATAAAAGAGTTTAGTGTGTGTGTTGATACCATGATCAAGATAAGTGATTGTTGGAACTGCGTTTGGGAATGTCTTCAAGCTAAATTCGATAATTGTTTCTTTTGGTTTGAGTTTGGAAGGCTTCCCGAGGTGTTAAGAGACTTCAAAGGTATTTTTGTGTGGTTAATGATGTACCAAATCAGTTGTGCAGCCTTCCACAAGCAGAAATACAGAAACGATGATGCATTTTGTGATTCTCAGCAGCAAGTTGGAATTCTGAGCTATGTTAACTGCATCATAAGGTGTTGTGGATGTATTATGGATATCTGGTTTGTTCGGTGCAGACCTCCTGAAGGGCATTGTGCATTCAAACGCAACTTTATATCGACACAAGATGTCTTCTACATGGATTTGCTGCGTTACAGAGTCAGTGCATCATTGACTCGTTTCAGGTGCAATAAGTTTCAGCAAGTCCAGAGCAGCACCACTCCATTCATAATCTACAACGGATTGAGTATTTCAGATGTCTTCAGTTGCAGATTTCAGCAAAACTTCATCACTTCAGATATATTTTCATATGCAATAAGTGTTCTTCATTGTTACAACTCTCTTCTATTCTTGAGGATAAGAATGTTCTTAAGGGGAAGGGAAGGTTATGAACCGAGAATCCGAGGCATGAACTCATGGTGGCTGAGCTGTTGTCCTGCTACTGCGTGTGCATTGTTGCTGTTGTTAGCTGCGGATTAGCTTAGTAAATGGTGTTATATGTTGCTTTGTATTGTCTTTAGTTGCTGGTATTGTAATAAGCTGCTAGTTGTCTTGTAATAAGCTATTAGCCAAGTCTGTTGCTGCTGCAGGGTCAGTTAATAGCTGAACAATTGCAAGAATTCTGTTAGGTTAGTGTCTTGGCGCCAAAATGTAGTTTAAATATTAGTTAGCTATATTCTAGTTGCTTCTAGATGTTTCGAAGGTTAGTTAAGATAGGAAAGTCTAGGATCAATGTATTAGATTGTTATAAATAAGTGATGGATGTAATGTTCAGAGGCATTCAATGAAAAAGGTTAAACAACAATCTCATTTTGAGATTAAACTCCTCTTTCTCTCCTCCTTTCCCTTCTTTCCCATCTAAACTCTATATTCTTTCTCATCTCATACTCTCACTATCCCAATCAAGTTTAAGGTTCAAGAGCCTAATCGTTGAAACCTTAACAGAGAAGAAGAAGATAGGGGGTGAAGAGAGAGAAACGGGGGAGAGAGATAAAGGGGTGCCAAGCACACAATTCTTACATAACCAAATATCTTAACTAAATTTAGATATTTATAGGATAGAGGGGGCCCTAGAGCTGATGTAGCAGGGTGACACGGCATGGGCATGTGATGTGGCAGCTGACGAGGCAGGGAGACATGGCATGGTTTACATCAACACCCCCTCCTGGACCAGACCCTTGTCCACAAGGGTCGAAGTGTGGAAAATGGAGTTGAAGGTAATGGAGGAACTCCCAAGTGGAATCCTCAGGTGAACGACCTTGCCATTGTATTAGCATTTGAGTAGCGGTAATGCGGCACCTATGAACCAGCTATCGATCCATAATGTACTCAGGTTGGGGCGAAACTAGAGCTGGCAGCCAAGTTGAGGGTAACAGAGTGGACGTAGTAGGGACCTAGCAGCATCGTTTGAGGAGGGAAACATGGACCGTGTGGTGTATGGCGGTGTGTGCTAGGAGTTCCAGTTTGCAACCGACTGGTCCGACTTGATCGAGGATTCGGAAAGGTCCATAATACCAAGGACCAAGCGTATGAAATTGGCGGTGGGAAATGCTCTGTTGGCAGTAGCTCTGCAGCTTAAACCTGACATACTCGCCAATCAAGAACTCACGGTGTGTACGTCGACGATCCGCCTTTTGCTTCATCTGATTCTGGGCATGGTGCTAGTGATGCTTGAGACGCCTGATACACTCTTCCCTGGCGGTTAGGTTGCAATCAATTGCCTCTACTGCGGATTCGCCGGGAAGATGAGGGAGATGAATTTGCGGTAGTTGGCCATAGAGGACGTCGTACGGTGAAGCTTGGGATGCAGTATGAAAAGCGGTGTTGTACCACCATTGTGCCAGATGGAGCCAGTGGCGCCACTCACGGTGAATTTCACCCGCCATGCATTAGAGGTAAGTCTCAAGGCACTAGTTAAGCACCTCGGATTGTCTATCTGACTGAAGGTGGTAGGATGAAGAAAGGTTGAGTTGGGTTCCAAGCCGGTTTAAAAGCACCTTCAGGAACGTACTAACAAAGATCGGGTCCTGATAGTTGATGATGGAGTTGGGAAGTCCATGCAACCGATATATCTGATTTAAAAACAATTTTGCAATATCGGCGATAGAGTACGGATGGTGAAAAGAATGTAAGTGGGCGTATTTGTTGAGACGATCCACTACCACAAGGATTACCGTGAACCCAGAGGATGGCGGGAGACCCTCTATATAGGCAATGGCTGTAGCCATCTCTGAGGAGCCACAGACTCATACTTGTTCTGTTGGCAGATTGAGCAATTGCGAACATATTCTTCAACGTACTTCTTTAGACTCAGCCAGTAAAAAAATGTTTGAGCCCACCTATAAGTGGCCTCCACGCCAGAATGCCCCCCTGAGGCGAGTCCTGCATCCACAAAAGGATAAAATTGCACAAGGTGGCGATAGCACCTACTGCTAGTCGTCCACGGTGTCTAAGCTGATCTCGATGCCAAGTAAACTGTAGATGGTATAGAGGTTCTATCATCTTGTCAGGAATGATCATACTAAGGGTGGAGTCTTGGCGCCAAGATGCTAGCAATGTGCTGTAAAGGTCTGAAGAGATGGCGGATAGAACCATGCAAAGGACCTCTGAGCTTGAAAGGCGGGGCAAGGTGTCAGCGACACGATTCTCAGTCCCCTTCTTATAAACTATCTCATAGTCCAGCCTAATGAGACTCACCAACCAAAGGATTAAAGAGAAGTGGAAAGACGTTGCTCAAGGAGGAACTTCAGACTTTGCTGATCGGTGCGAATGACAAAATCGCCCCCATCACATATTGTTGCCACTTACCGATGGCGAAGACTACTGCAAGACGTTCCCATTCATAAACTGATAATGCCTGGTGCCTTTGCGCCAAGGTTTAGCGAATGAAGGCCAGGGGCCTTCCTTCTTGCATGATGACTGTCCGGATGCAAATACCGAATGCTTCGGTTTCAATGATAAACGTTTTGGCAAAGTCTGGCAAGGCGAGTACGGGAGTGGATGTCAAGGCTAATATGAGAAGTGGAAAGCGTCTTCGGCTTCGGAATTTCACCCGAAACTGTCTTTCTTTATTAAGTCAGTCATGGGTCGAGCTATCATTACGTATTAAGCAATGAAATGTCTATAGTAGTCGGAGAGACCAAGAAGCCCTCGAAGCCGCATAATGGTTGTTGGCCGTGGCCATTTAGCCACCGCCGCCAACTTGCTGGGATCGGCAACCACTCCACTTCTCGAAACAAAATGACCCGGATACTCGATTTGTAGCGCCCCAAACATACACTTGGTTCTGTTGGCGACTAGACTATGTTGGCGAAGTATACCCAAGACGGACTGTAAAGGCTCCAAGTGTTGTGCTCATGTGGCACTGTAGACGAGAATGTCTTCAAAAAAGACTAAAACATAATGCCATAATAAGGGCTGGAATATATTGTTCATCAAACTTTGGAAGGTCGATGGTGCATTAGTTAAACCAAAGGGCATCACAGTGAATTCATAGTGCCCGGAGTGAGTACGGAAAGCTGTCATGACTACATCTTTAGATGCCGGTCAAATCTGCCAATATCTAGATTTCAAATCCAAGTTGGAGAAAAAAGTTGCACCCCCCAACTCATCCAAGAGTTCCTCCACAATGGGAATAGGGAACTTGTTCTTAATCGTCATCTTATTCAGCGCATGATAATCAACGCAGAGTTGCCAACTACCGTCTTTCCATTTGACTAGGGCAACTGGTGATGTGAATGGCAAGTTGCTATTTTGAATCACACTCGCAGCCAACATGTCTTGAATCAAGGAGTTAATGACGTCTTTTTGGAATGTCGGGTATCGGTAAGGCCTCAAATTAACAGGGTCACTTCCCTCTTTGACGGGATTACGATAATCGAATCCCGGTCTGCTTGGTAGATTTCTAGTACTTGGAGCGAACACCTCAGGGAAACCATCGAGTCAAGTCTGTGAGGCATGAGGGTCCTACACTAAACCAGGTTCAGCAGCTTGTAAACAGAGTAAGGAATGTTGTTGAGGTGTATCAATTGTGATGGCATAAAATGCTATCGGTTGAACCATAAGCGATGAAAGTGTGTTCTCTGAAGCAACCTTGAGCCCTTTGTTATGTATTCCACAGAGGGAATAGATCTTGCTGTCAAGATTAAACTCCATCAGTAACGTGTCAAAATTGCACTTAACTTCCCCCATGGTGCAGAGCCATTGAATGCCAACACCATGTTGCATCCGGATAGGGGGATCAGTAAAACATCAAATGTAAACAGAGCTCCTTGAAGAGTCCACTAAAAGGATCGACATATTCTCCCACATGAGACCTGCTTCCCATCAGCGACCATGATTGAGGGTTAATGATTGGCATCCGCAGAACACCCCAACCGGCGAGCTAAGTGTGCATGGTGAAAGTTGTGAGCGCTCCCACTATCTAAGAGAATACTCATAACTCGTTTTCCATGATGGCCTTGCACTCTCATGGTTTGGCATTGCGCCATTCCATGAAGGGCGTGTATAGAGATAAGAGGATCAGGGGCTGGATTCAGTTCTAGCTGAATGGTCTCTTCGCCTAGCTCATCATCGACAGCCTCAATCAAGAACATCTGTACACGCAGGCGCATGGGGCACACGTGCCCTGGCATGAACGGTCCACGACAGTAAAAGCAGAGGTTCCTTGCTCGAAGGTCATCAATATCTGCTGGAGATAGACCCCTGGGGTCCGAGTTGATGGTGTATTTCATGTTGGCGGAGCCACATTTGGCAGGGCTGGTAACGCTAATGGCCTATTTGGTGGGAACTGTGTTGGGGGGTTTGGGGTCACACGGGTAGTCATACTCAGTAGCGGTAAGATAGGTGCTGTCTTGGCGGGGTTCTTCTTAGAAAACTCACTCAATATATGCACAGTTTGTCTCTTGTAACTAAGCAAGTGTGATGGCTTCTTGTAACGTGTTGGGCTTAAATACCTTGAGCCCACCTGCTAAGTCCTCACTTAGTCCCCCATGAAAATGCCAAACAATTATTCTTCATTTAGGCCACTACAACTAATCAATGACTCAAAAGCTCTTAAATACTCTTCTAAGCTTCCTGTCTGTTTAAGCTTAGTGAGCTTGGTAAGTGGGTTCTGGGTGGCTTTGGAGAAACACACCGATCTCCACTGAATACACATCCCAAGGGATGGGCACTCTGTTAAACCTCTAGATAAACTTGAAGCTTAACCTTGTAAAAGAAGAGATTAGATGAGAAGAGAAGTGAAGGAGATGAGAAGTATAAAGAGAATTATATGAGATAGAAAAATATCTCAAAGAGATTAGGTTGGATTTTCATTGAATTAATGAATTATTACATTTGCTCAACTACTTATAAGCAAACTAATACATTGAACCAAGACAAGCTAGCAACCGCCTTAACCGACCTTGGCGCCAAAAATATCTAATCAAACCAAAATATCTACTTAGGCCACTTAACATATTACACGGCATTACATTGATTCAGAAACTACCACTTGATTACATTCTTATTTCAAGCCAATCATAACAATCCCTCCTCCTTGTGAACATTCTTGTCCTCAAGAATAATAGCGTGGAAATTGGCTTTTCAAGAAGGAAAGTTCTTCCCATGTAGTGAAAGATTTGTCCAAGTTGCTCCAGGTGACTTTAACTTCATTCACCTCTCTGTCATCCACTTTCTTTACTCGTTGCTGTAGAATTCCAATAGGTTGTAGCAGCATGGAACCATGGGAACCCACTTCAGGAGGATGTGTTGAAGATCTTTGCCCCTTTTTAACCTGTCTTTTGAGGAGTGAAACATGAAAAAACAAGATGTATGTAAGAATTTGTAGGTAACTCAAGCTTATAGGCCACCTTGCCAACCCTTTCCAAGACCTTATAAGGTCCAAATAACCTCGCACACAACTTGACATTCCTCCTTACTATTGATGTAGATTGCCAATAAGGTTGTAGTTTCAAATAAATCATGTCACCCACATCAAATTGCTTGTCCACACGTTTCCTATCAGCATATAGTTTCATCCTGGCCTGAGCTTTGTGCAGATTATCTTTCAAAAGTTGCATAAGCTGCCTTCTCTGTTGCAGCAAGTCAAAAACCTCACTGGAAGATGATACAAGACCTTGTAATAGTAATGGGGATGGTGGATCATAAATATACGAAGCCTTAAATAGTGTAGTACCAAGTGAAGCATGAGCATGAGTATTGTAACAAAATTCTGCAAATGACAACCATCTTCCCCACACCTTAGGATGACAAAATACCATACTCCTCATATATTGTACAATGCACTGATTAACTCTCTCTGTTTGACCATCACTTTGAGGATGGTATGAAGAATTGAGAGCCAGTGTTGTTCCTAACAAGCTGAACAACTCCCTCCAAAAGTTACTTGTGAAAAGCTTATCATGGTCCGACACAATGGACATGGGAAGCCCACGTAGCTTGTATATGTGATCAAGGAAAACTCAAGCAAATTTCTCAGCTGTTATTGGTCTTGCCATTGCAATGAAGTGATTGTACTTTGTAAATCGATCAACCACCACGCAAATGACCTCTTTTCCCTCTGATTTTGGCAAACCCTCAATGAAATCCATGCATATATCTTGCCACACACCATCAGAAAGTTGGAGAGGTTGAAGAAGTCCTTAATACCTATGATCACCAAGCCTTTTTTTGTTGACAAACTTCACAAGCTTGTACAAATTCCATCATAGCTTTCTTCATGATAGGCCACTTGAAAGAAGCTCTAAGCCTTTGGTAGGTCCCTTCTATTCCAGAATGACCACCCCAAGCTGAATCATGACACGCTCTAATTATCTGAAGCCTCAAATCAGTGGTAGATCCCACATACAATTTGCCTCTGAGTCTGATGATTCCTTTCACCATTGAAATCTCTGTATCAGAAATCGGATTCTTAGTCAAGCCAATACTGAATGCAGCTATATGTTGTTGTGCAAATGAATCAACCTCATAAAACTTGTACACTTCTTCAACCCAGGTTGGAACTACTACTGAAATTGAACCACAATGGCCCTTACAACCCTCTAACCTGTGTGATAAGGCATCTGCAGCTGCATTTTCCTTGCCTTTCTTATATTCAATCACATAATCCAGGCCCAGCATCTTAAGCAACCCTTTCTTTTGAATTCTAGTAACAATTCTCTGCTCTAGCAAGTACTTGAGGAATTGATGATCTGTTTTGATGACAAATCTATGTCCATCCAGATAATGCCTCCACTTCTCAACTGCTAAGAGGATTGCAAGATACTCCTTCTCGTATGTGGACAGTGCTTGATGTTTTGGACTTTAGGCTTGGATAAGATAGGCTATTGGCCTAACCTTTTTAGAAAGTAATGCTCCAAATCCAACACCACAAGTATCAGTCTCCAACACAAATACCTTAGCAAAATCTGGCATTGCAAGAATTGGTGCTTGACTCATGGCAGACTTTAGCTATTCAAATGCTTCTTGTGCTTTATCTGACCAATGGAAGGCATCCTTCTTAAGCAGGTCAGTTAGAGGCTTAGCAATTGATCCATATCCAGCCACAAACTTGCGATAATCCCCTATCAAACCCAAGAATCCCCTTATTTGCTTCAATGTCATAGGCATGGGCCAGTCTTCCATAGCTTGTACCTTGGATGGGTTAGTGGAAACTCCTTTGCTTGAGATTACATGTCCCAAATACTCTAGCTAAGACAGAACAAATCTCCTCAAAAACTGCTTGAACACATCATTCATTAATGCCTGAAAGGTGACAGGAGCATTGGTTAAACCAAAGGGCATAACCACAAACTCAAAGTGTCCATGATGAGTCCTGAAGGCTGTTTTACACAAATCATGCTCCAACACCCTTATTTGATGGTAGCCATGTTGCAGATCCAACTTGGAGAAGACTTGTGCCCCATTCAATTCATCCAACAGATCATCTATTACAAGAATAGGAAACTTGTCCTTCACAGCCATGGCATTGAGCTGTATATAATCTATGCACATTCTAGCTGAGCCATCCTTCTTCTTACCTTAGATGACAGGGGAAGCAAAGGGACTATGGCTTGGTCTAATAAAACATGTTTTAAGCAATTCATCAATCTTCTTTTCAATCTCTGTCTTCTGAGCATGGGAATACTTGTAAGGTCTCAAATTTATTGGCTCAGAGTTGGCTTTGAGGGGAATTTCGTGATCCAGATTCCTCTTAGGGGGCAGCTCTTTTGGCTGATCAAATAAGTCTTCAAACTCCTCAATTAGTTCCTTGACTTCAGGTTGATGAAGATGATTTAATTCAGTAGGCAAAATTGCAAACAAATGCCCAACCCACCAAATAGCATACTTCTGAATTCCCTTCTTCAAGTTCTTGCCCCTCATGAGCTGTAATTAAGCTTGATCTGCCATTCCCTACAATGTGATCTTGGACCCTTTCCTTTCAAAGGAAATTGTAAGCTTGGCAAAATCAAATAGAACTAGGCTGTAAGTCCTCATGCAATCTACTCCCAATACCATATCGCAGCCACCCAAGGACAGGATTCTGAAATCATATTCAAATTTGTGATCCTGCATGAACCACTGGAAGCCCTGGCATTTGTTCTGAGCCAGTACAGAATTACCATCAGCGACTGTCACTGCTAGAGGATGAGTTTTAATCACATCATGCCCAACTTTCTTCACAACTTTAGGATCCACGAAGCTGTGGTTGCTCCCAGTATCAAGAAAGATAATTATAGATCTTTTTCGTGCCTTCCCTTTGATCCTAATCGTATTATGGGATCCACTACCAGTTATTGCCTTAACTGAAATGTCAACCTCATCATCAACTATCTCCTCCTGAGATTCTTGATCTGAGCCTTCTTCTTCAGCTTCAGATTCTTCATTTTCACTTTGTTCTGTAGCATGTTTACCCCTTACTAACATGAGGAATTTGGGGTTGCATTTGTGTCCAAATTGATAAGACTGATTGCACTTGTAACATAGTCTTTGAGTAGCTTTCTCTCTTGCTCGAGCATGTGAGGGCTTATCCGACCCCTTGTGCTACTTGGAACTACTTTCCTTATACCTTGATCCATCGTTAGAAGCAAGAACAATTGCTTCAAATAGCTTAGCCTTAGCATAAGCCTTGGATAATGTCTTAGGATCAACTGCTTTCACAAGATTCTTAACTTTGGGCTTTAAGCCACTTATAAAACTGGAGACATAATATGATTCAGTGGCATGAGGATATTCAGTTATCATACTAGCTCTAAGGTTCTCAAACCTTGTCATGTACTCTTTCACAAATTTTTCTTGTATCATGTTGTTGAATCTATCAACAATGTCACTAGAATCTTCATCTTCATATCGTTCAGAAAGTTCTTTCACAAAATCGGTCCAAGAGAGAGTAGGATTGCTCTTTAATAAACTGTAAAGCCATACCTCGTGATCACCAAGAAGATAAACAACAACAATCTGTACCTTTTCTGCTTCATCAATGTGATAAAAGTGAAACTAACGGTCACAGCTCCTCAGCCATGAATGAGGTTGCTTTCCATCAAAAGGATCAATCTGAATTCTTGGCTGTCTGTAGCCACTGCTTCTGTTATTGGATGACACTTCATTACTGTCTAAGAGCTGCTGATTCCACTTATCAGGAGGTTGATCAAATTGCTCCTCATTCAAACTAGTGGTTCTATGAATATCTGCTTGATCAGGAGGACGAACACCTTGTCCTGCATTCAAATTTATAGGTCGTGATTGAGCTTGATCAAATGATCAATCATGTCTGGTAATTACTTCTACTTCCTGAGTTCGATCATGAGTTCTAACATTAGCTACCGGGGTTCGATCTTGATGTCTAATAGCCTCGTTAGGTACTTGAGGATTCGCCTCCTCTGTAGACCTCAATTGGTGACTTGTATGCAACAAACTAGCAGGTATTAATGGTTCCGGAGCAACAGGCACATTTTGTCTCCTGAATTCATGTAGTAGTTCAACAAATTTCTCATCAATCTGTTGCATTTGCTAACTAAATCGACTGTTAAACCCTTCCTCAAACTCCAGTGATTGTTGATTAACTCGGTCAGAAATCTTTTCCCCCTTCCTCAAACTCTAGTGATTGTTGATTAACTCGGTCAGAAATCTTTTCTTCAATTTGCTGAGCTTGATGATAAAACTGATCCTTGAACTGTTGATTAAACTGAAGTAGGAATTCACTTTGCAACTGCCTTAAGGCTTCACTTTGTGACTGCTAAAACTCAACAATGAACTCCTTCATCTGAAAGCTCAATTGTGCATTCGTAACAAAATCCTAGCCTACTGTAGCGCCAGTACTAACAACATCAGCATATAAAGGATTAGCTGCTGCTTTAGCAGCTCCTAACCATATTGTAACTCCTGGTACCAATTAACTTGCCATTGTTTTTTTTCAAATTTTGAATCAATTCAGTATTTTATGTTTGCAATTAGGATATTTGATATCAAATCACGTTTGATTTGGAAGCCAAACGAGGCTTTGATTGCAATTGTTAAACCTCTAGATAAACTTGAAGCTTAACGTTGTAAAAGAAGAGATTAGATGAGAAGAGAAGTGAAGAAGATGAGAAGTATCGAGAGAATTAGATGAGAGAGAGAAATATCTCAAAGAGATTAGGTTGGATTTTCATTGAATGAATGAATTATTACACTTGATCAACTACTTATGAGCAAACTAATACATTGAACCAAGACACGATAGCAACCACCTTAACCGAACTTGGCGCCAAAAATATCTAATCAAACCAAAATATCTACTTAAGCCATCTAACATATTACACGGCATTACATTGATTTAGAGACTACCACTTGATTACATTCTCATTTCAAGCCAATCATAACACACTCCAACTGGCCAAGACTGCCAACCTAAGGCAGCATCCTCAAATGCCACACTCGCCAACATGGACTTATGATTGTCTGGGTCTGATTGAGGATAAAGTACCTCTCATAATGGTATAACCAACTCATTACATCACCCTCACTGAACCTTAGAAATTCTACTTTTGTAAGGCGAGTAGGGAAGTGGTAGTTACCTCAGTGTTGACCTTTTCATAGAGCTGGTGATAGTGATCATTGCTCCGATCCGTAGATAGATGGCGGTGCTGGAGGCGCCGGTGGTGCTGGCTGATTTTGGACCAAACCAACATCAGTCCTCATTTGCAATGATAAGCCGTTAATCATCTGACGCATCTTCCCCATGTTCCCAGCCAGCTCATCACACCTCTGATCAAGCTTCTCATCAAGTTCGTTGCTCCTCCGATCAAGCTTCTCATCAAGCTCCCTCATCGAAATTTGTTGTCGTGTCCCGCCTGCCATGGATGCCGATCGAACCCTAGCTTTACCACCAACCGATCAACATAGTACTTCTTCGATCCAATCCCACCCACGCAACACACTAATGGCTGAGGAGCTCAAGTTCTGATACCAACTTATAGGATCCGAGTTGGGATCCTATTCAAATCAATCAATCAATCACTCACAAATGTAACACAATCCAACACACGATCTCAATACCAAGGCCTATGGGATAGCTAGATTGCTATCCCTTTGTATATTTGTATATACAATATTATGGTAATTACAAGTATATAGAGAAAGGGGAGAGGAAGAAGAAGAAGTAGGGGGAGAAGAGAGAGAAACCGGGAGAAAGAGAGGGGTGCCTAGCACACAATTCTTACATAAGTAAATATCTTAACTAACGTTAGATATTTATTAGATAGAGGGGGCCCTAGGGCTGACGCGGCAGGGTGACACGGCATGGGCGTGTGACGTGGCAGCTGACGAGGCGGGAGACATGGCATGGTTTGCATCATCCGAGAACCCCAAAAAAAAGTCCATTTAGGATGTTGGACTTGTTAGAGTCCGTATAGAGTTCTAAAACTCTTAGGCTTCTTGGACCCATTAGAGTCCATATAACTTGTTGAAACTGCTAGGTTTCGTGGATCCTAGAATCCATGGATCCGCTAGAATCCATATAGAGTGCTGAAATCGTTAAGTTTCGTGGACCCGTTAGCGTCCATATAACTTGTTGGACCCACTAGAATCTATGGACCCATTAGAGTTCGAATTTTGAAATTGCTAGGTTTCTTGGACCCGTTAGAATCCATTTAAAGGTTTGGAACCATGAAGTTACGAAGACTTAAAAGAAAAAGAATTTAGATTTTAGCCTAACTCGGATCTTTTCAGCTCCACTGTAGGCATGACATTTTCAATATCAAATTTACCCAATTTTTATTTTTTATTTTTTAATTCTGTTTTAGGTAAAATAACAAATTTCGGGGTAGAAAAGAAATAATATTGTAGAGATAAAATTAGAAATAGAAAAGTTTACACACAACTTGTATCAATAATTTAAAATTTATTGCAAATTGATACAAGAAAAATATAAATTTAGACCTACTTATATTTACTATTCTTTCTCTTGATCTCTCTCTCTTACTCTTCTTCTTCTTCTTGAATGTTTTTCTTTTTCCTTTTTCTCTCCGTGCCTCTCTTTTCCTCCTTCCCCACTTTTTTTTTTTTTGCTATGGAATTGGATTGTTTAAATAAGGAAATGGACTTTTTTTTTAACTCCCCACAATCCAAAAATATAGGGAGGGAGTGCACGAGACAGGGGTTTGTTCATTTTTTTATTTTATTTTATTCTATTTTTTATGTATATTATTCTTTTTCCTTCATTATGTTATTATTATTATCTTATTTGTTAGATTTGGATTTTATTTGTGTCCATACTTATTGAGACCAATTTTTGGCTTATTTAATTAAGTACTGACTTAATTTTGACTAACTTAATTTGGGCCTTCAAATACCATATTTTTAATACTGTTTGAAATTTAGAGTATATTTTTTTAGTTTAAGTAGGCTTACCTATAGTAATTTAAGATCGACCTATAGTATGCAATTTTCAGTAAATGCCAACATGAGGGCTGTGGAAATTTCATGTTTACCAAGGATGAACAAGGATAAGGAAAGATTGCCTGTAGTGAAATGCCTTGTTTGACTGACTACTAAAGAGAGGGGCACTCAAGTTCCCCAAAAGTTAGGTGATGAATTTTGTAAGTGGCATATCACGGTGTAGATTACAGGATTCTCGACTGCTTACACCTTTTGGGCTTTTGTAGGATTCTCAGGTCTTAGCCATTATTGAGGGTATTGGTGGAGATTTCCACAAGGTTGTTTGGAGCTCCGACCCATTTGGGATATGATTGGCTTCAGTCCTCGGGCTGGTGTCGCGGATTCTATCAGGTGGTTGGGTGACCATTCGGGGAAATTCACCACCAAATCCACTTGGGAGACGTTATGGAGCAGGAGAGAGGAGGACTCTATTCGTCATGTTCTATGGTTTCAGCTTCAAATTCCGAGGCATTCCTTTCTTCTTGGAAGCAGCTATGGACTCGAGATAGGCTTCTGAGATTCGGAGCATAGGGGCTTCAGAGGGTTTGCGTTCTTTGCGGCCTTGTGGATGAGACTCATGAGCATCTTTTCTTCACTTGTGCCTTTTCTGCCTCAGTCTGGAGGTCGATCACTTCGAGTACATCTATTTCTTGGCTTACCCTTCCATGGGGCCGATCTTATTACTTGGGCTACTTAGCACCTCTGGGGACGAGAAATTAGCAGTATTATAACTCTTCTGTACCTCTCGGCGACCGCGTATACTCTTTAGTATGAGCGCAACCTTCGGGTTCAACGTTCTCAATCCAAATCAGTTGCGCTCGTAAGAGATGAGATTACGGGTTTGGTTAGGAGACGCTTATTTGCTGCTTCTTCATTCAGAGGAGCTCACCATCATGCCTCTTTGCTTAGGCGATGGGGCCCTAAGTCATAGTTCCTTTTTATTTCCTCTAGCTTTTGCCTTGGTTGTTTTTTTCTTGTATAGACTTTGTCTTCACTATGTTTGACGTTGTTCCATCATTGTAGGCTTCGACCGTGTCCTGCGTATGGCCCGTGTAGCTGTATTGTATTTCTTTCATCTATATATTTTGCTGAATAATATATATATATATATATATCATGGTGCAGATGAATCTAGTGACCTAGATACGGTTTGCTCCATCTAAATCTTTTCAAACTCTAACTCATTTGATATAGTACAAGTCAAGGGTGTGTCGGGCCTAAAATTTGATTCACTCAAGCTTGTAAATGGACTGCTGAGCTCTTGAGTTTGTCTCCACCCTAGTTTTTAACTTTTAAGTGTATGAGGAAAGGTATTTATGGTATTTGCTCCATCACTATAACTGTCACTTGAGTTATGTTCATATCCCTTAGGTTCGTATCCCTTTTAATTTTATGTCATACATATATCAGAAAATCCACAAAAATCTTAGAAGTCTCCTTAATTGGAGTACAAGTAGAATCCACGTTTATCACAAATCGAAGCTGGATTCACAAAAAGCACCATCCCTTTTCCTCGAGTAGGTGATTAGTTGAGGTCAAACACGTGTGGTCTAGTATTCAAGCTCGCTTCCACGACGCTGCGAGTCCCTGTTTTGTGTGTTTGTTTGATTTGTACTTATGGTACTAAGCACACACACACACACTAAGAAAACCAAAAGAGCAAACAACTGTAGCCACTTTTGATCGTAGATACTATTTGGTCAAGCATTGCAACGGATTTTATCGGCGGCCTACCTAAATCTCACGAGAAGAATGTAATTTGGGTAGCTCTTGACCGTTTGAGTAAGTATGCCCATTTCATTACTCTCTCTTATCCTTATTCTGACTCTACTGGAGCTAGGGATGTTCATCGATGCAAACGCAGACGGAATCGAACAGAAGACCGAAATTGGCCTCTTTTAAAGACCAAAGACTGGACCGGTTACTTCATGGACCAGATCGATTTGGACCAATTATTATTTCTTTCTTTATATATAAGATGAATTTATCATATTTTGTCAATTTTGGGCAACTTTAAAGGCCACCAATAGGAAAAATAATACAAAATAAACAATATAAATTATAAAGTATTAAATGATCATCCACCAAATACAACGGCTCATAAAAACTTATATTTACTAAACCTAACCTCGATAATTTGGTCCCTATGATTTGATTCATATTTCTCAATTCTTCACTAGTAACCACCCAAACCATTCATAAATTAACAAGAGTTAATTACGTATATAAGTCGTTGGTGCAGCCAATAAAATCATGCCAGGAATAATTGGCGGCAAGGTGGTTGGCAGATAGGCTGGGGGATGCGGCACACAGAAGGAGCGGGTAGAGTTTGAGCTTCGTTAGGATTTGAGATAGAGTTTGACTAGGATTTATATTTCATTTTCAGATTTAAATTTCGTAATTATCTTTTAGAAATTTACTTCAAGTCAATTAGCTCCTCTATTTAAGTTAGAGGAAATCTAGGGTTTAGCATTCAAATTTTCAGATTTTATTTCCCTATTTTAGAGCCCCTTTCTAAGGTTGTGAGAAACGAGCATATATTTACTCTTGATTTTTATTAGTGATTAATAAAATTAAAGGGAAGGCTGTTGAATCCTTCCCCTTTCCCCAATTTTCACTTACACGCTGCATCAATTCGTATCAGAGCATATAATGATTTTTGAGATGGCAATAGAGATTCACCACTGTAGATGATGTTCATGGGAGTGAACATCAACGGCGGACTGATGGCATGTTGGACAAGTTCGAGGAGAGATTCTGGCGACTCAAGCATTGCTTGATTCGATTGATGGGAAGTCCTGAGCAAGCGTCGAGAACTCAGCCCCAACACTCACTGACATCCGATCAAGAAGAGGAGACAGACAAGAGCTTCAGGAATCCATTCCTGGATGCTGAGCTACTAGATAGTAGACCGAGGAGACATCGGCTCAAAGCCGGTAATGCCCACGACTTTGATGATCGGAGGTGGGAATCTGGTCTCCCGATTGAGATCCCGGAGTTTAATGGAGGAGGACGCTCGGAGGATTTCTGGGATTGGCTTGCGATAGTGAAGGAAGTCCTTGAGTTCAAGGAGGTTCTAGAGAAGAAACAGGCGTCATTAGTCGCTGTCGCTACCCTACTTTGGGTAGGGCAGCCACCTGGTGGAAGCAATTGAAGCATACACGGCTTCGTTAGGGTAAGGCAAAGATAGAATCTTGGGAGAAGATAGAGAAACACATGAGAAGCACCTTCCTACCTCACAATCACGCCAAGGTGATGTATCAACAACTACAGGGATTGCGGCAGGGCCTAAATCCGTGGAAGAGTATATGGTGGAGTTCTACTCATTAGTCACCAGGACTGACTTGGCGGAGACGGGAGAGCAATTGGAGGATCGCTATGTTGGCAGGTTGAAAAAGTCCATACAGGAGGTGTTGAACATGTTCGACATCTATTCCATTTTGAAGGCAAGCCAGAGAGCTGTGAATGTTAAGCAGCAATAAAGGCGACGCCAAGTTCGAGGAGCCTGGGGAGCACAAGCTGGGGAAAGAGATTAAATGAGAGTACTGCCAACTTTGGGAACACAGAGTGGCCAGCAGTTGCCAATGCCGGCAATTTGGGTACTTAAGACGTGGTGGGAACTTCTAGAACTCGTTGCTTCAAGTGTGGAGAGGTGGGGCACCGAGCTGCTGAGTGTCGTAAGGGTGACAGATCCGATAAGGGTCTGTACATCGAAGAACTCCACGTTTGCCAAGATCATTTTTATGTTTATTGGGAAGGAAAGCAAGTTGAGCTCAAGGGAGATACCGAGTGAGGCTACCACCCTGTTGAAACAGTGCTCTGATGTCTTTCCAGATGGGTTACTGAATACATTACCTCCATTACGCGATATCCAGCACCCCATTTATCTATTGCCGGGTGCTTCCTTACTGAATTGGCCAAAGTACTGGATAAGCCCATCAAAGCGAGATGAGGCACCAAGTAGAGGATCTTCTCGCCAAGGGATCTATCAGAGAGTGCCTAAGTCCTTGTGTCGTGCTTACTCTGTTGACAACAAAAAAAGACGGTTGAAGGCGAATGTGTGTTGATAGTAGAGTTATTAACAAGATCACGGTACATTGTCGTTTTCCTATTCCAAGGTTTGATGACTTGTTTGATCAGTTGCAGACCTCGAAGGTGTTCACAAAGTAAGACTTGAATAGCGGATACCATCAGATTCGTATATCACTCAGAGACGAGTGGAAAACTGCCTTCAAAACATGGGAGGGGCTCTATGAATGGTTGGTCATGCCGTTTAGATTATCCAACGTGCCAAGTACATTCACGAGGTTTATGAATCAGGTATTGTGCCCTTTCATTAGGAAGTTTGTTGTGGTTTATTTCACTGAAATTCTGATTTATAGCTAGGATCAAGTTGAGCATATCAAGCATCTAAAGGAAATGCTAAGCACCTTGCGAGGGTAATGTCTATTTTCTACCTTGAAAAAGTGTGAGTTCATGAGCGACGAGGTTACCTTCTTTGGGTTCATTGTATTTAAAGACGGTATATCAGTTATGAGGGGAAGATAGAGGCAATACGAGATTAGCCACTGCCAAACACAGTTGGCGAAGTCAGGAGCTTCCATGAGTTGGCGTCTTTCTATAGACGGTTCGGGGCCAACATTAGTTCAGTGATGCCGCCAATCACAAATTGCATGAAGGGGAATTCTTATGCTTGGACTCTAAAGGCAGCTCACCCCTTTAAAGAGATCGAAAGGAGGCTAACCACGGCACCGGTATTAGCCCTACCATACTTTCCAAAGACATTCGAACTTCACATGGATGCTTCCAAGGTAGGAATTGGCGCTGTGCTCAGCCAAGAAGGGAGGCCAATCGCATACTTCAGTGAGAAGCTTGATGAGAATAGGTTGAATTATTCCACTTATGATGTTGAGTTCTACGCAATAGCTCAGGCGCTAAGGCATTGAAAGTCCTATCTTGCCACCCGAGAGTTCGTATTGCACTCCGATAATGTCGCATTGAAGTATATAAACAGCAAAGATAAGCTCTCAGATCATCACGCCATGTGGGCAAGCTTCATTCTGCTCTTTCACTTCGTGATCAAGCACAAGTCTGGCGTCTTAAACAAAGTGGCGGACGCACAGAGTAGGCAGAACCTCATATTATCCTAGAGTAGAGTCGCGATAGCCGAATTTGATAAGTTGGCGGCTCAGTACCAAGACGATCCCACTTTTGGCGAGATATGGCGGGAGGCACAATCGAGTTCTACTCCCGGTTACTTCATTCATGATGGGTTCCTTTTCAAGGGGAATCAACTTTGTGTCACGGACTTGAGTTTATGGCTTAAGATCATTAGGGAGAGGCATAATGCAGGCCACGTAGGACGAGATAAGACACTGCAGCTCATTACCTCCAATTATTTTTGGTTGACTTTACGTAAGGAGGTTGAGAGGTTTGTTAAACGCTGGTGTATTTGTCACGTCTCAAAGGGCGGAGTGACCAAAGCAGGCCTTTACATGCCATTACCGGTTCCTAGTCAGCCGTGGATGGATATTAGTATGGATTTTGTGTTGGACTTGCCGAGACCTATAGGCGGCATCGATTCAATCTTCGTTGTCGTGGATCCTTCTTTGAAGATGGCTCACTTAATAGGTTCTAAGAAAGCCGCTGACGCTGTTCACGTGGCGTTATATTTCCGAGAAGTTTACAAGCTTCACGGTTTGCCAAGGAGCCTTGTTTCCAATAGGGATGTCCGGGTCGTTAACTTCTTCTGAAAGGCATTGTGGAAGATGGCGCATATTTGTCTTGCCTTCAGCACTATTCATCACCCGTAAACTAATAGCCAAACCGAGGTAGAAAATCGATCATTGAGAAACTTCGTTGTTTAGTTGCTGACAACATTAGAGGTTTGGAGCAAAATCTTTATCAGGCTGAATACACCTACCACAATTCAGTCAACAGGAGTACAGGGTTTCTGCCATTCAAAGTCGTCTATGAGTTTTTATCGAGAGCTCCGATTGATTTGGCGCCAATACCAGATCTTACTCCCTCGAATGGTAAAGCTGAAGACTTCCTCTCCAATTTCTAGGATATTCATAAGCATACACGAGCACGACTCCTGGAAACTAGCGCCAAGTATAAGTTGCGAGTGACAAGCACAGACGGCGGGTCCAACACAACATCGGTGACCAATCTGGGCGATCCTCACATGAGAGTTTTCGGCTTGGGAGTACAATAAGTTAACGGCATGCAAGACGGGACCTTTAAAGATCATTGGCAAGGTAAATGATAACGCCTACTGTGTTTAGTTGCTAGCCGGTATGCGAACTTCTGACGTCTTCAACGTTAAGCACTTGACTCCATTCTTTGGCGACAAAGACCCAATAGTTGCAGTGGTGAATTCAAGGATGAATTCTCTCCAGCTTGGGGAGGATGTATAGCCAGTAACATCATGGCATGAATCATTGGCAGTAAGGAGTGGTTGGCAGATAGGCTGGGGAATGCAACACATGAAAGGAGCAGGTAGATTTTGAGCTTGATTAGGATTTGAAGTAGAGTTTGACTAGTATTTATATTTTATTTTTTGATTTAAATTTTGTAATGATCTTTTAGAATTTTATTCTAAGTCAATTAGCTCCTTTATTTGAGCTAGAGGAAATCTAAGGTTTAGCATTCAATTTTTTAGATTTTATTTTCCTATTTTAGAGCCACTTTCTCGGGTTGTGAGAAATGAGCATATTTTTCTCTTAATTTTTATTATGATTGAAAACATTAAAGAGAAGGCTGTCGAATCCTTTCCGTTTCCCCAACTTCCATTTACACGCTGCATCAGTCTTAGTAATATACAAAATGCAATAGTTGCTCAAAAAAAGCGAACAAGATAATTTAATATAGGTGTTTAAGGGCCATTTTTAAACTAATTTTAGGCCTAAAAATTATAAGTTTAGATTAATCTACCAATAATCAAAAAAATATATAGGAGACCCAACAATATAATTCATGTTTTCGGTCCGGTCTCGAGTTTTTTGAGTTTGGACCGGATCGAACTGAAACCCAAGATAAGGTCAACTTGTGGACTAAGGACTGGTTTGGTTTTTTAGTCCGAACTGGTGATTGAACACCCCTAACTCTATAGCTAACATTGCTTTTGAGAGAAATTTACATGTTCCATGGTGTTGAGCAAAAATTTAAAATTTGCAAAACATGAATTTCCTTATATACGAGGTGCATATAGGTTTTATTAATTTAGGATACGACCCTATCAAGGTAATGCGCATCCTTAATCACATCCTTCTTAGGAGAATACCCCGTGGTTCCGACTGATGATATGTTTATTTTTAAATCAATAGACTAAGGTGACTAGTTGATTAATTGATTTAAGTTTATGAGAGACATTTTAAGTTTATTTGTATTTTGTATTCATCTTGAAGGTCATCTGGGTCTAACATTGACTTGGGAGTCATCTGTACTTAGGTTTAACTTGATAGGTTTTTTGAATTTGGGCTCGACTAGGATATTTTTTTGGATTGGAGTCTAAGTTGGGTTTAGGTTTGACTTAAAAATCATGTTAGACTTGATTTGGCTTAGATTTAAGTTTGACTTGGAGACTTTTTGAATTTAGGCTTGATTTGGAAGTAATTTGGATTTCCATTTGTATGGAAGCCATTTGGATTTAGGTTTGATTTGAAAGAAATTTGTATTTATGGTTTGGTTTGGATATAATGTCCATTTGGTTTGTCTTAAGAGTAGTCTCGGATTTAGATTTGATTGGGAAGTCATTTTAGATCGGAGTTTGACTGAAGTTTAAAATTGACTGGAATATCATTTGAATTTCAGCTTGATTTTAGAAGTCATTTCTAGTTAGGCTTGACATAAAGGTCATTTAGGATTTGAATATGATGTGGGATTCGCATTGAAATTGTGTTCGATATAGAAGTCAACTCGGCTTTGAAATTTGGGTTTACGTTTTAGTTTGACATATGAGTCATTTATTAATTTGGCTTGGTATAGGATTTCTCTTGAATTTAGATTGGACACAGAAGTCAATTTCGTATTAGGCATGGTATATACTTTAGTTTGACATGAGAGTCATTTTTTTGAATTGTGCACTTGGTTCGACATAGCAGTCTTTTTGGATTTGGGTTTAACATGGAAGTTGTTTTGAATTTGGGTAGGACATAAAGATATTTTGATTTAGAGTAGTCAAAGGAATCATTTGGTTTAGATTGCCAAAGTCAAAACAAATTGAGTCAACTGGTCAAGGGGTAATATAATATTAACCCCATAAGAGGAAAAGAATTTATTTGATTATTTGGGTTGTCATAGGTAGCCTACGTGCCCTATTAAGATGTCAAGTCATTCGTACTTCAACTTTATGCTTATATTTGATTTAAAGGTGTTGGATCTCATTTAGCTAATTAGAGCATATTCCGTCCAACTCATTCATTTTTTTTTTTCCCCATTTAAACTTCGAGCTCCTTTTTTTTTTTTTTTTTGTTATGCTGTACCCCAGTCAAATCGACCTTACTTTCTGGTTGTGGTTAGTTAAACCACATGAGTCCGGCCTTTTAGACTTAATATTATTATTTGTGACCGAACCTGCCATTTTACTTCAGGTTTCCTACGTACCCTTTTGGCGATCAGGTTGAGGGTACTTTTGGTTCAACTTATTTCAGCATATATGTTCCAATAAGATCTGTCCATATAAGATATGAATGTTTTTACAGCGAAGTATTTAATTGTGCAGTGCAGAAAGATCTTTTTTACATAATAAAGTGTTTGGATATAAGTTTAAAAAGAAATTTATCTAATGCAATGACAAAAATGCCTTACTAATATAAATCAACATATAATAGTAGGTAGGAGATAATCACAATAATAGTTGGTTATGGTAGTGGAAAGCGGTGAATATAGTGACCCATGGGCTTAAAAAGGATGGTGGTAGGTTGGTTTGGTAATAACAAGTAAAAATAAGTAATGGTAATAAAGATTTAATGGTAACATAGTCTTTTTAAAACATCTTTCTAAAATAAGTTGTGAAAAAGATCCAGTTTGTATCTTTTTTTGCTTAGCCATATAACAACTTCTTCATCTTTCTATTTAAGTTATAAAAAAGATGCAAAAAGATCTTTTCAGTTAACCAAAAGCAAAGCCTTATGGTCAACTAGAGTTTTTTCATAGTTTTAAGCTGTTAAGAAAGTGAACCAAACACAATCTTAATATAGTCCTAAAATAGAACATAAGTTCTATTTGATTTTAGTTTCGCACGTTTAGAAAGGCAAAAGGGGGAAAAAAAAAAAGAAAAAAAGAAAAAGAAAGAGGCTATTTCTTATTTAGATTTGGTAAATAAGATTTTAGTTAGGACTATCGTGATACTAGAACGCGGGCCCCCCCCGAATATTGCACCTGATGTGTTAAAAATTTCAAGAGCCTTTAGTTTTGGTTTGAACACATCGATCGGTCACTTTTGATGGACATACTAATACCATTTGAGTTGTATTATATTTCCTAGTGTAAACATCTTATCTCCATGTTCTTCTTCCAATTAGGCAACTGAGAGTTTGAAACATGTAGTTTGATTGTTGACTTTAAAATGTTTAAGCAATTAGCTCTGCAAAATTTTAGAGAACCAAAATGGTACAAGTGAGATTCAAAATGCTTTTGTAATTGAGATGGTTCATTCGTATTTAAAAATTTAAATCTCATTTTAAAACTTGAACAATTTCAGCAGTTGTGTCAATGTAAAATCTTTCAAATTTGTAGTTGGGTTTTTATTTTTTTAAAAAGAAGTGTCCTTTTGGGCTACACTCAAGCGCAATCTTCCGAATTCCGTCATGAGTTAAAATTACTGTTTTAGGTAACAACCAAGTGGAATCTTGCGAATTCAATCATGGGTTCAGTATACCCCCATATAGGATCTTTCGAATCCATTGTGGGTTGAAAAAAAAAATGCCCTTTTGGGCTATAACTACGTGGAATCTTGCAAATTCCATCGTGGGTTTAGTATACCACCACATAGGATCTTTCGGATCCACCAAGGGTTGAAGGAAAAAAAGAATTCCCTACTGTGCTACACCCTTGTGGAATCTTGTGATTCCCATCACGGGTTTGGCATACCTCCATGTAAAATATTACGAATTCACTGTGGGTTAAAATTTTTTGTTTAAAATTTAAAGGGACGTGGAATTTTGTATTGGATACCATTGGAAAGAAAATCAAAACATTTTTTTCTATTTGAAGAAACTAAACCTGATTCAAAATGGGGTATAGTGAAATACAAATTAAAAGTAGAGGAAATGTAAAAGAGAGTAAAATAATAGAAGACGATAGAAAGAAATTGAATTTTATAGTATCAATGCTTTAGATGTTTTCTTTTTTGCAATTTTGTATGAATAATTTTTTTTTCTCTTGTTCAATTATTTTTCCAATCTCTCTCCCTCCATTCCCTCTTTTTTTATTCAATTTCCTTTCTCTTTTATATTTTTCCTTTTGCTTTCCTCTTCTTTTCTGTCTCTTTCTCCTATTTTGATACAATTTGAGTGTCTCTTGACCCGCCAAACGCTCCGTCCCAGTTACCGCTAGCACCTCTATCGCCAACTGTGGCGCCAACGCCCATACAACAACCCAATTCCCATCCACCAACCAGTCCTCTATGCCAACCAGCCTATTCTTCTCCATTACTGTCAAGGCCCATCACTACTATAGATGACGGCACTGCAACACGCACCCAACATGTTACCGCCAACAATCACTCAGCAATCAGCCCCCGCCAATTAACCCTGCCGCAACAGCAACAGCCCCGTTCTAGATCCTTCCATCACTTGCCACATCATCTTAGATATTTAGCTAACATTTTGTAGATATTTTCTCTATATATGGGGAAGGTTAGCTAGGGTTCGTGTATGTGATGTATTGTGCGTGTTTTCTTCTTCTTCTCCCCAAAACCCTAAATCTATGTCTTCTACCCTTTCTTAACCTTAAATCTATGACTTCTCCCATTTCTCTTACGCAAATCCTCCATTATTGGAGCTCCTCTATCAATATATATCTATATTAGCTTGTGATTTCAATTCATTTGAGCTAGATTACAATTGGTTTGTATCAATTGGTATTAGAGCTGAACAATCCTTAGCCCCAATCATCATCTTCATCATCATCTTCGAAGCTACTCATCATCATCATCACCTCCCATCATCAACCATCATCAACCCATTAGCAGGGCACCATCACTTGCTATCATCAATCGGTAGCTGATGTTCACTATTTTCATCACCCCACCTCCGTCACCACCTCATCTACGATCAGACCAGGACATCACCTCCGTTCACCATCCATCATTATTATCAACCCTCACCAAGCACCACCGCTTTCCGATCGTCACCTCCGGCAGCTATTAAACCGGCAAACACTAGCCATCCACCCAACCTGCAAACAAGGTGTTTGACGAAATGCCTTAACGAGTCCCTCAGTTCACCACTGATTTTTCAATCACCATGGTTGCTTCCAGCAACGCTCAAGGTAATTACCAAGTTCCAACCCGATTTACTAAGATCGAATTTCTTAGATTCGGTGATAACGGTGTGGCAGGGTGGTTACATAGTTGTGAGAGGTACTTGGGTACCCTAAACAACTTCCTCACGGAACTCATGAAACTCTGCGAAAAGGGAAGTGTTCGTGAGTACCTGAGCCGGTTTGAGTCCCTAGTGGACAAGTGTGGGTTGACGGAGGAATAGAAGATTAAGGTAATGATAGGTGGTTTGCGAGAAGAGATAGCTGAAGGCGTTCTCTTGTTTCGGCCCCAAACAATTCGTGATAACAAATTGCTAGCCAAGCTGCAAGAGCACAATCTCGCCTATCTTGAAAAGTCGGCCGGCAAAGGGTCTCTGGGAGCAACACCAATCATGCCCACACCAAGCCTTGTGAGGGCCCTTACTGCTAACCTTCCACCATGCCCACCCCAGCAGCAGCTATCGCCAACCGGCAACATTCTTCGACCCCCACCTCAAGGCTAGCTAAGTATGAGGCCTACCGAACTTGATGATGATGATGCCCCTACTTCACAACTGGCCGTAGATCCGGGCCCAGATCCAGTCCCGGATACCGCCAATCGCTCTTCCATGACTGTGGCGGATGGGAAACAAATTATCTCTACAACAACTCCATCCTATGCCATCTTTGTAAATCAAGTCTCTATCCCGCCTCTATTACTTTCAGCCAGTACAGAACCGCCAACCGGGGTAGATCATCTAGTATGTCCACAGCTGCTTTCAGAATTTGAGGATGTTGTCACAACTTTCGCCAAGCTTCCAGTATCCCACAAATTAGTCGAGCGCCGCGTACCCTTCAAGGATAGTACTTCTCCATTTCCAGGAAGATGCCTCACAGCTCATGTCTTGCTGAAGCTCCAAAAGTTAGTATTTGACCAGGGAGGATTATCTACACTTCGAAGTTGGCTCGGTATCCATGACTCTTGGGAGCAAGGGTCTTTGGAGGGGAAAGAAGTGATACGAGCCAAAGTGGGATTAGACATAGAGAAGGACGCCATCTCATTAATCCCCACCCACCCAGGCTACTACCGCCAAGTATCCTACCTGCCCACTCATCACCTGCCACCTCAGAGGGACATACATATGGTAGCTACCCTACTTCTGATCCTCAAGGATGAGGATCGTTTCAAGGGGGTAGTATTGATACAATCCGAGTGTCTCCTGATCTGCCAAATGCTCCTTCCCAGTTACCGCCAGCACCTTGACCGCCAGCTGTGCCGCCAACGCCCATACAGCAACCCAATCCCCATACACCAACCAGTCCTCCATACCCGCCAGCCTATTCTCCTCCATTATCGCCAAGGCCCATCTCGCCTTCCTTCCCTCCAAACTACTATAGATGCGGCACCGCAACACACACCCAGCATGTTACCACCAACAATCACTCAGCAACCATCCCCCTTACGCACCAACCAGCCCTGCCGCCACAGCAATAGCTCCCTTCTAGATCCTTCCATCACTTGCCACGTCATCTTAGATATTTTGTAGATATTTTCTCTATATATAGGGAAGGTTAGCTAGGGTTAGAATATGAGATGTATTGTTTGTGTTTTCTTCTTCTTCTCCCCTAATCTCTAAATCTATTTCTTTTTCCCTTTCTTAACCCCAAATCTTGGACTTCTCTCCTTTCTCTTATGTAAATCCTCCATTATTGGAGCTCCTCTATTAATATATATTTATATTATTAGCTTGTGATTCCAAATAATTTGAGTTATAATACATTTGGTTTGTATCATATTTTTTCTCTTGTTTGGATATCTTTTTTAATCTTTTTCATAACCAATCGGATAACCTCCCCCACTACCCCAGTAAATCCATAAAGTGGACATGCTTGCATGAGAGGCAATTTAAATTTGACAAAGTGTAAATTTAATAAAATAGGTATAAATTAAGTATTTGGATTTTTTTTTATTGGGCTGGCTCTCTTAGCTCATTATCTATTGGGCCAAATTTTAAGCCCAACATACTTTAAACTTTAGCTATTATAATTTTTAGACTACAATAACAACAAACCCAGTGCCTCAAAGGGCTCCTGAATAAGCAGGGTGGGGGGGCGGGGTAGATGTATGCTGCCTTCCCCCTTTTGGGAGCTACCCTGAAGGGACACTGTTTCCGAGGACCCGCAACCTGATAACATATTTGGACTATATAATACAACTTGGATAAGTCTACTTATGACAATTTAAAGTTGACCTATAATGTACAAATTTTCAATAAATATTAACTATAAAGGCGAATATTTAAAATTGTGTAAATTTTGTGTTCAACACATGAACTACCCAAGGATATTATATTCGATCGTGATCCTGCATTCATCAATTAGTTTTTGGAGGAATTATTTCGCATACAAGAGGTAGAGCTTCACTGTTCTCCAGCTTATCACCGCCAAACGGCTGGTCAAACCGAGGTTTTAAATAGATGTTTGGAGGCATATCTCAGTTGTTGGTGCTTCAAATTTCCACATTAATATGGTTTAACTAGTTACCGTTAGTAGATTGGTGGTATAACACCAACTGCCGCAGCACCATTTGTACGACCTCATATGAGGTTGCATATGGGAAGCATCCCCTCCCCCCAGCATATACCATTTTTAACTAACATTTCTCAGGTCGAGCATGTGAATTGGAGCCCCCAAGCACGCGAGTATTACATTCGTGTCCTAAAGCATTACCTTCACCTATCACAAAATCGGATGAAGTAGCTAGCTGACAAATATCGAAGCGATCGAAGTTTTGACCGAGGTGACTAGGTGTACCTCAAATCACGCCCCTCTAGTGAATACTCGGTAGAACATTGAGGGATCTAAAAGTTGGCGCCGGAATATTTTGGTCCCTTTCGGGTTATTGAGAAAATTAGACATGTTGCTTATCGATTAGACTTAACAAAAGGGACAAGCATTCATCCTATATTCCATGTCTTACTCTTAAAAATATATCATGAGTCAGATCTGTCTACACCTACTCTTTCAGATGATTGGAGGCACATGCCCCCAATTCTAATACCGGAAGCCATTCTAGAGCAACACATGGCAAAGTACTGAAACCTCGTTATCACAACGGTTTTGGTGAAATGGCAAGGTAAATCAGATGAGGAGGAGACCTTGAAATTTTGGACAGATTTTGAAGAACGATATCAAATATTCAACCCTTGGGAGCAAGGGTCTCATAGGGAGGGGAGTATTGATATGTCTCCCATTGATCAAAATCTTGGAGCTAGGGGTGATCATCCGTATGGATAAACCCAAGACCCACCTAACCCATTTAATTTGGGTTCGGTTAGTTCTTTTCGATAGTTGGGTTTAAGTGGGTAATAATGTGGGTCTTCTGGTTTTAAATAGGTAAACCCACCGGACCCAATAATATCTAGTTCATGTAAATTAGGTTGTTAAGGACCTGGCCCACAGCCCATTTGCACTCCAAATTAAATGGCATTATTGTCACCAATCCAAAATCCTCATTGGCAGCCCATTTTTTAGCTAAATATAATAATTTCTCCAAAATCCACTAAAACCCCCCACTTGGATCCCCAAAAATCCTTATCGCCTCCCATCCATGGTTATTAAAGTCATGATTCGAATTTTATAACCCTACGATTCCACGATTCCACAATGGTCGACCGATCTGAATCTTAAGTGTAATCTTAATTTTGTTGAATCTTAGATTTCATTATTATTACGTGAAATTAACAGATAATATCATAATACCATTTTACTATTCTACCAACGTACACAAATAAAAAGCTCAAATGTAAAAAAAATCAAGCATATATCATAGAAGAGTTTATTTTATTAGCTTCAAGTTAAAAAAAAAAAAAAAAGCTAATTGAACGTTTATATACTTTCAACAAACTTAAATTAAGTTTTATTTTATGTTTTAATCTTAATATAAAGCTCAATTAGCAGCATATATCTCAAAAGCTCACATGAAGTAGATTGTAGCATAAAACAGTATGTTGCTTGATAATAATTTTATCATATTTGATTGTATTTCTTATATACACCCATATAAGTTGAGGTCTTATTAACAATTTTTTGAGCTATATAACTGATATTAATACAAAAAATAATTATATTAGAATTTAGTAGAATCTTACGATTTTCGATTCGATTATAGAAACTCCCTTCTGGGCAAACTGCACTGACACTGACAAGCTTTTCAGGTTAGGGGTCCTAGGAAACAGCCTCCCTTCTGGGCAGCCCCCGGAAGGGAGAAGGCTGTGTACATCTACCCCCCAGACCCTGCTTGTGCGAGAGCCCATTGAGGCACTGGGTTGTTGTTGTTGTTGTTGTATAGAAACTCCTACTGATTTTAGGTAGAATTCCGATTTTATCAACCTTGCTCCCACCAACTAACTGATAATCCTCACTGCGAGCTAAGATGCTCACTGCTTGCCACTGTCAGTGAGCAGGTCACTGTCGCGACTTCCTCAACATTCAACAGTAACCGTCACTATTCTTAGACTTTTCACTCTCATATGGGTCACCATAGATAACCCAATTGGAACCAGAACCAGAACCAGAACAAGAATTTTTGAAATGCTTATTATAGGTACGAGTGGGTCTTAGACCAAGAATTATTAGGTCTTCATGGGTTGGATCCAAGCCCAACCCAACCCACCCATTGTATACGCCTACTTGGAGCTTAAGAAAGGGGTCCCTTGAGGTCCACTATTTCGATTGGCCAACTGAGGCCCAACTCAAAAGTAATGGTCAGCATAACAAGGACCAGGAAGATAACAAAGCCGAAGAAGATGAAAGAGCTCATCCTATTCTCGTTTACTTCCGGTCAACGCTCACCCCTACTCAGCCCAGGATGGGTACATAGGCTTAGACCCACGATTGTAGGCCCACTGCCCAAGACTTGGGATCTTCAGCTGGATAAATCCCTAAGTGATTTCCCTGCCACGTCACTCTCTCTAATGAATCGTTAGCATGCTATTTCTCCTCTCAAGATAATTTCACTGTTTGTTTTGAGATTTTGGTTTAGCTTTACAATCTTATCCTTGCCATATGGGAAAAATTCTAATAATAACGAATGCTTGTCTTTTTTCTTTGATTTTCTTCTTCCTTCATAACTACATCTTATCATCGTTGGTGGGTGGGGTGCGAATGAAATCGCCTGCGTATGAGGGTGATGATCAATGACGAAAGTAATTTTTTTCCTTTTTTACTTGGAAAAATTGTTGAAATTATTATATAGTATTTTACTTGTATTTTCTTGTATTTAGTATTGTACTTAGTATTTTAAGTATTTAATAGGGTAGACATCAAATTTAATTTGGTCCATTACTCCCCCCTTGTAACCGGCTGCTTTGCCATCAAGAGGAAGAGGGGGAGTTTTTGCTTTGTCATTATTTTCTTCATTTACTTTCATTTGTTCATGTAATTAACTTAGGATTCCCTTTTGCAAGTAGACTTTTTATTTTTCCTTAGAGGTTGTATAAGTAGAAGATTGTTTTGATAATGAGAATCATCCAATTCAATTCTCTCCAAATTGTTCTAAGTATTTTCTTTTAGTTTTTTTAACATGGTATCAGAGCAGGTTTGAATGGGGATCATCGAAGCTCATTCTTTTTTCTCCCTAGCCGTGCCAGCCGTGCACCTTTTTCCCCCTTTGTGAGTTTTCTACTTATTTTCTTGTTTGTGTTTTTCGTGTTTAATTCATAATGGCGGAAGAAAGTACTAATCAAATTATTGCACCGAGTGTTGAGTCAAGGGGTGTTCCAAATATGAACTCGCCCTATTACTTACATCCTTCGGACCATCCAGGTCTCATTTTTGTCCAAGATGTTTTAACAGGTCCTAATTTTCCGGCCTGGAGGCGTTCCATTTACAAAGTTTTTAAAGCTAAGAGAAAACTTGGGTTCCTTGATGGAACCATTATCAAACCGAATGAATCTTCACCGGATTATGAAAATTGGAGCGCTTGTGACTCCATGGTTTCTTCGTGGCTCACTAATTCCGTCTCTAAAGAAATCAACACTAGTATAGAATATTTTGAAACCTCGCGCGACATTTGGTTAGATCTAAATAAGCGTTTCACTCAAGGGAACACTCCTCGTATCTATGAGATCAAACGCGAAATTTCACTTTTAAAACAAGAAAATAAGCCAATTTTCGACTATTTTACAAAATTAAGGGCTCTATGGGATGAGCTTTATACTCTAGTAGCCATCCCTCCGTGTATGTGTGGAACGGGTCAGGCTTTTGCGGCCATATGGGACATGGAGAGGTTACTTGATTTTTTGATGGGTTTAGACCCGTCTTTTTCAACTGTGAGATCTTAGTTGATGAATTCCAAACCCTTACCCTCCGTAGCTAGTGCCTATTCAACACTTTGTCAAGAAGAAAAACAACAAAGTGTTGCATCCGGTAGCATAGTCATACTCGAGGCTTCCGCCCATGTTGCTAAAGGAACTAATATGAATTTTGGGGATGGTTCGTCGTCAGTAAACGGACCACAACCTAAGCGCAATAATCGCCCAGTTTGATCTTATTGTAAGAAACAGGGACATACAAGGGACAGGTGTTTTGAGCTAGTTGGATACCCACCGGGATGGAAGCAACCACATAGCGGCAACGGCAAGCCTGCTGCGGCTGCTGCACAGCAGGCAGGAGGTACGGCAGCCGGGCAGCAGCTGCTGCTGCCGGCACCCTTGCATCGAGAGGTGGGAGATGATGCAAGCCCGATTGTGGGTCTTTCAGCAATACAGTATCAACAATTGTTGTGTTTACTCAACCCAGGAAACAGTGCTCCTTGCGTTAACTTAACAGGTCAGGGATCGTTTGGTAGTAATTGTTGGATTATTGATACGGGTGCGATGGGCCATATGGTGTCATCCGATTTTCTTTTACTTGATAGAAAGGTTAATGCCCAGATCCGTCCCGTTAGACTACCTAACGGGACTTGTTTGCCGGTTTCACATGTTGGACGTGCCAAAATCACGGACAACATCACACTTGAGAATGTGTTACAAATTCTGTGTTTTCATTGCAATTTGTTATCAGTAATCAAATTAACTAGGGATATAAATTGTGCATTGACGTTTTTCAAAATTTTTTGTGTAATACAGGACCTGCCATCGAGGAAGCTGATTGGAGTGGGTAAAGAACGAGATGGGCTATACATCATGGAGTGCGGTGTCATTCTGAAGTCCGCTCATGTTGCTGATGTTACTAATAAAGGAATTTTGTGGCATCGTCGGTTGGGTCACATTCCATTTAACAAATTGTCTAGTCATTCCGGTTTGGACATTGGTGTTGTTTTGGATAATGTTTGTGACTCGTGTCATAGAGCTAAACAAACTGGGTTGCCTTTCCCTATTTCTGTTAGTAAATCTGTTGCTTGTTTTGATTTGCTTCATGTTGACATTTGGGGTCCATACAGTACGTTATCTATGACAAGAGCTCATTTTTTCCTCACTATTGTTGATGATTTTAGTAGATGTACCTGGGTGTATTTGATGAGTGACAAGTCTCAGTCACACAAAATTCTCATGGATTTTTGTGAATTGGAACAAACTCAGTACAGTTCGCGGATTAAGCAGATTCGTAGTGATAATGGTGCGGAATTTCTTTTTGGACCATTACTTAACTTTTATGCAGGAAAGGGCATACAAGTGCAAAATTCTTGCAATGATACACCTCAAAAAAATGGGGTAGTGGAAAGAAAGCATCGTCATCTTCTCGAAGTAGCTTGAGCCCTTAGGTTCGAGGCCGGTCTTCCTATTCAGTTTTGGGGAGAATGTGTGTTGACGGCAGCCTATCTAATCAATCTCATGCCTACTCCTCGTCTACAAAACAAGAGTCCGTGTGAGGCACTACTTGGTAAAATTCCTTCATATACACATTTACGTGTTTTTGGTTCCTTATGCTATGTTCATAATAAGGACCGTAGCAAAGATAAGTTCGGAAGTCGGGCGATTCATGGTGTTTTTATTGGTTACCCTCATGGAAAAAAGGGGTACAAGGTCTATGACTTAGACAATAAAAGGATTGTGGTCTCACAGGATGTAATCTTTCACGAAAATAGATTTCCTTATGTTGAAACGGAGAAGGAAAATAGCTCGCATAATGATATTTTTGATTTAATACGTTATAACGGTGAAGGGGGTTTGATGCAAACACGAGAGCCTGAGCCCGTGAGCAATCCAGCAGCGCCGTCAAATGACGGTGCTGCTGCTTTTGACCGGACACTGTTCGGTCAGTACAGTGACCGAATAATGCCCGGTCAGTCCAGTGAGGGGAGAGAGTTTTGGGTGACGCAGGGAGGCCGATCCGAGCTTGTTCCATGCATACAAAATATCGAGATTATGTGATTGATGTTCCACCTTCAATAGCCCATCCTCATGATACCCCTTCATCGGCTAACTCAGGTACGGTTTATCCTATTTCAAATTATGTTTCTAATGCACAATTTACTAACTCACACTCTAATTTGCTACAAGCCATCACATCGTGTAATGAGCCAAAGAACTTTGCACAGGCGGTCGAGTCACCTTATTGGAGAGACGCAATGAAGAAGGAGATTTCGGCATTAGAACAAAACGAGACTTGGACATTAGAGGAATTGTCCTCGGGGAAGCGAGCAATAGACTCGAAATGGGTCTATAAAACCAAATATAAATCTGACGGAAGCATTGGGAGGTATAAGGCAAGGCTAGCTGCCAAAGGTTATACCCAGGTAGAGGGCATAGATTATCATGATACTTTTGCTCCCGTTGCTAAATTGGTTACCGTTCGTTGTGTACTTACAGTTGCGGCAGCAAGGAATTGGATAATGCATCAACTAGATGTGAATAATGCCTTCCTTCATGGTGACCTCGATGAGGAGGTCTACATGAAATTACCGCAAGGTTTTGAAAGACAACATGCCGGTAAAGTTTGTCATTTACGAAAATCGCAATATGGTTTAAAACAGGCCTCACGTAATTGGAATCAGAAATTTACTAACTCGTTTATTGAAATGGGTTTTGTCCAATCTAAGTCCAATTATTCGCTTTTCACTTATTCCAAGGGGACCGTTTATACCGCTATACTGGTGTATGTTGACGATGTTGTAATCACTGGGAACAATCTGAGTCATATTGAAGAAGTAAAATCAAACCTTAATGTCAAGTTTGGCATTAAGAATTTAGGTCCTGTCAAATATTTCCTTGGGATAGAAGTGGCACGCTCTCAAAAGGGGTTAATTTTGAGTCAACGAAAGTATGCACTCGACATCTTGAGTGAAACCGGGCTTATAGGTGGGAAACCGGTTACTACACCAATTGTTCAAAATCACCATTTGAGTGATGAAGAGGGGGAGTTAGTTAAGGATCCAAGGCAATATAGAAGACTCGTAGGAAGACTTCTTTGTCTCACCATTACTCGTCCTGATATTTGTTATGCCATTAGCATACTTAGTCAGTTTATGCACAATCCCCGAGTTCCACATCTCGAAGCCCCCTTCCGAGTACTTCGATATATCAAGGGGACACTGGGTCAAGGAATTTTCCTTCTACATAATTCTGATTTTAACATTCGTGCGTATTGTGACGCTGATTGGGCAGGTTGTCCTACTAGCAGACGGTCTACTACAGGGTTCGTTGTATTCTTGGGAGAAGCTCCCATATCATGGCGTTCTAAGAAACAATCTGTTGTTTCTCGTTCCTCTGCCGAAGCAGAATACCATGCAATGGCCACTGTTACAAGCGAACTAGTTTGGTTGGGGCGTTTACTTGTCGATCTTGCAGTTGATGTTCGAGAGCCTGCTGTTTTGTTCTGTGACAACCAAGTGGTACTTCACATAGCCTCGAAGCCAGTTTTCTACGAAAGGACCAAGCATATAGAGATCGATTGTCATTTTTTTCGAGAGAAGTTGATGACTAAAGAAATCTCGACAACTTTCGTGCGTTCATCAGGACAAGTGGCCGATATCTTCACTAAAGGGCTTTCTTCTCCATCCTTTTCATCTCTCCTTTTCAACTTGGGCATTTTAAATTTACATGCTCCAACTTGAGGGGTAGTGTTGAAATTATTACATAGTATTTTACTTGTATTTTCTTGTATTTAGTATTGTATTTAGTATTTTACGTATTTTATAGGGTAGACATCAAATTAAATTTGGTCCATTACTCCCCCCTTGTAACCGGCTGCTTTGCCATCAAGAGGAAGAGGGGGAGTTTTTGCTTTGTCATTATTTTCTTCATTTACTTTCATTTGTTCATGTAATTAACTTAGGATTCCCTTTTGCAAGTAGACTTTTCATTTGTCCTTAGAGGTTGTATAAGTAGAAGATTGTTTTGATAATGAGAATCATCCAATTCAATTCTCTCCAAATTGTTAACTATTTTCTTTTAGTTTTTTTTACCAAAAATGAAGGTGGATAATCTTTTTTATTTTTTGAAAGGGATGGAGAAGATGGCAGTTTTTTTCTAATGGTGATGATTGAGTGGTGGAGGAAGTAGATATGGACTCTAATACCAATTGACATAGGAACATATGGGGTAAAACTAATAAATATTGATTGTGGCGAGGTTAGAAATCCCACTGCGGTGATTGATAGGTTGCTGATCTTGACAAGGTTAGAAACCTTACTACGGTGTAGCCAAATTCACCACTTGGTAGATAAGGCAAGGATACAGATACTTTGCTGATTGTGGCGAGGATAAAAAGCTCACTATAACAATTTCCAACTAGGGTAGTGAAATCGGCAATTGTTGTAGCGGGGGGTTTTAACCTCTTCACAATTAGCAACTAATCTATCTCCGTGGCATACCTTACTAAGAGAGTGAATTGGGCTGCACTATAGTGGAATTTCTAATCTTGCTAAGATCAGTAACCTATCAGTAGCCATAGTGAGGTTTCTAATGCCACTGCTATCTGTATCTATCAGTTGTACCCCATACATTCTTATGTCAACTACTGTAACCTAAGCGGAAAAAAACTACAATATTAACATATCCTACAAGTTTTTAATGTAATACAACAAGAATATTTTGTAGCCATAATAACAACACATGCAATAATTTCAATATGGTTAAATCAACAAAAATAAAATTTATAATCATGAAACATGTCATTTGTATTTAACTACTTCTGTATCTTTTAGTTATATAAATTAAGTAGTTGAGCCTTCAACAAAACAAACTCTTCTTTTAAGTTATATAAACTAATTATGGAATGTTGGAGTCACGTAAAATTCATTGGGCACATTTTACTGTAAACGTTTTACCGAAATTAGAGAATTAAAAATATATTATTATATCAAAACTGAAAATATATTGACAATAATCTTTAAAAAGCATATCTAAAATTCGGAAAAAATGCGTTGATGAGTTTAAGGCCCGAGGGCCTATGGGTTTTCATTTGCATTTTTCAAATCATGTTGGAATACTATGGGTGAAGCTTTTTGCCGAGCAGTGTGCGACCTCTTTGATTCGGGTAACCTCTTGAAATCTTTTAACACTACTATTATTACCAGTGTGCCTAAAGTTGAAAGCCTCCAAACTGTTGGTGATTTTCGGCCTATTGCCGGCTGTAATGTGTTCTATAAATTCATTTCTAAATTGATTGCTAAGTGGCTTGAGTCAGTCCATCATAAGCTGACTTCACTGCCCAATTTACGTTTGTGAAGGGGCGAGTGTTATTTGATAATGTGCTTTTGGGGAATGAAATCATCAATCCCTATGGTATGAAAAATGTCTCACCTCGCTGTTTTATGACGATTGATATTTGCAATGCTTATGATTTAGTTGGTCGGAAATTCTTGTTTGATTTCCTCGAGGGTTACGAGTTCCCATCTCATTTTATTACTTGGATTCATGAATGTGTCTCTTCCCCTTCCTACTCGTTACTTCTTAATGGTGGTTTGGTGAGATTCTTTAGGGGTCGTTAGGGGTTGAGACAGGGTGACCCAATTTCTCCTTATTTTTTCATCCTTTGTATAGAGTATCTTTCGCATCTTTTGAATGGAGCCGCTTCTGGGAAGCTTTTTAGTTTTCATCTGAAATGCTTGAAACTTGGTATTTCTCATCTTATTTTTGCAGCTGATCTTCCACTTTTCTTTCGGGGCGATCATATGTCTATCTGACATACATGGAACCAGGTGACTAAATTTGCAGGGATTTCTGGTTTGCAACCTAATGCCCTCAAATCAGGTATTTGCTTTGTCGGAGTTCTTAACGAGTTGAGAGCTAAAATTTTGCAGTTGCTGGGGGTTTTAGGAGCTTCACCATCTTCTTCGCCACCTTGGGATGCCCATGATTGGCTCTTGCTTACTTGTGGGCCAATATAGTATTTTGATTCAAAAGCTTAAAGACAAGATTGGTGGGTGGCATTTTAAGACACTTTTATTTGCTGCCAGGCTTGAATTACTTACTTCAGTTCTAGGTGGTATACTTAATTTTCGGTTTCATGGCTTTCTGTTACCTCACTCTGCCACTGCTAATATTCAAAGTCTAGGCTCTCGATTCTTATGGGGTAGGTCCAATGATATGAGGGGCATGATTCTGGTTGCTTGACACAAGATATGCTTCCTATAGTTGAGGGTGGTCTCGATATTAAACAGCTCAATAAATGGAATATGGTGTGTCTCTAGAAATGTCGTTGGAAAATTCAGACAAGAAGGATTCAGTGTGGGTGGCTTGGATTCATGTATTTTATATGAAAGGGGTTAATTTATGGTCTATAAAATGTCGAGTTTATGACTCAGCTACCTGGAAAGCCCTTATTAGGTGTAGAGATAAATGGTTTGTGATGTTTGGTTCTAAAGTTGCTGCACATCAAGGCCATCTAGAGTGTGTGGTAGGGGATTCATATTCAGGTTCATTTGGCTTACAAGACGTTGTGGGTCAAAGGTCTCAGTTTGGAGCTCAGCTGTCCCTAGGCATTGGTTTTGCTATGGAGAGCTCTTGTTGGTGGCTTGTTCACCCATGATCGCCTTCATAAGATGGGAGGTATTTCCCGAGACGTTGTTATATGTGTGAAGAGGAGGAAGAGAACTTTGACCATATATTTTTTAAATGCTCTTTCTCCTTCAGGATATGGAGAAGCATCTCAGAGTGTTTTAGTCTTCCGTTTTGATTCGTTTAAGGAGGTCATGGTTTGGTTGGGATCCCGGGTTCGCAATAGGCACAGGAAAAGTAAGATGAAGAGGATTGTTGTGGCTGCGGTGGTTTACAATATTTGGATGGAAAGGAATCATCATATTTTTCAAGACCTTAAGCATAGTGAGTTGATATTATTGACTCTGTTATTTCCCAGATTTGGTCTCGGTATAATTTCTTGTATGGGGCATAGGTGCTGCTAGTTGGTTTGTTGTTTGAGTGTTTTCCTTCTCTTGAGTCTTTTGGTTATCTCCCTTATTTTGTTCTCGTTGTTGGTTTTGACTATTAATTCATCGCGCTTGCCATTTGGCAAAAAATAAGTGAAAAAAAAAAGCCTTTGATGAGAAGCTAAGAATGACAATTTAAGTTTAAAATAATGAGTATCCCATAGGTATGATTAATAAGTATTACAGAGGTGGATACAATAATAGTAAAAGAAGACTAACAATGAAAAGGGGGTCATAGTTTGATGAAAATCTTGTACGTGATATATATATATATATATATATATATGTATATATGTATATATATATATATATATATATATATATATGTATGAGTAACCTTAATATCTTATGTTTTAAATTGAATACCTTAGTTAATTCATTAACAACCCAATGAAAATAATGTTGTAAAAAAATTTATTACAATATGGAACCGTTATAATATATAATGCGCTTTTTATTAAGATAATAATGTTATTTTTAATCTCAAATGATAACAATACATAAATTAAAATTAATTAAAACGTAAGCACTATCCATTCATTTGGAAAAAAAAATAGTATTATGCATTATACACGATTGTTAAAAGCGGAGCTAAATCAACGATTAGCAGTGAAAGAAAGAAAATTAAACGGTCCTGATTACATTGAGCTCGAGAGTGGCACTCTTTTTTTTAACACTGGCGAGTGAAGCGATGTGCTTCACCGTTATACCCATGGCGTCCATCTATATATATATCAGAAAGTCTGTAAGTCGAACGAGAAATTTATGAGAAGCAGGGTGCTTAGGAACAAATTAATCGTTAACAACCAATTGTATCCTATTCATGATATTTTCATGTGCAACTTCTTGTGATGTGTAGCAATGCTATATATATATGACCACTTTACTCCCTTTACATTGGCCATTTTGCTCTTGTGCTTCATCTCAGAGGTACGCAATAATTTTTTGTCATCCATTAATAGCAGGCATTGTTAGAACAAAATGTCAAAATACTTGCAAAATACTTGCAACCGGGTAACTGAGAGATCTCAGGGGTTGAGGCGGTGTAATCACTTTCCTTAAGGATTATTTCGCTATACGAAATATCCTCGGGGGTACAATAACAACAAAAAATGAAGTGAGAATGTGTAAAGGGAGAGAAAGATCGAGATATGGACAGATTGGAGTTTTTGTTCAAGAACACAACACAAGAACAGTTTTATGCAAAGACCCTTTCAATCTTATTTTTCTTCTTGTGTTTTCCATCCAATAATTTTTTTAACCATCAAAGTATGGAGATAAATATATGTATACATGCAAAGAGACGTCCCAAAACAAAGAGCCAAAATAGAAAATAAAGAACCGGAAAAAACCGCGCAGACAAACAGTCGAAACAGACCTGTGTGTCGAAGCTGTGTGTCGACACACAGACTTCCTCCGTGCGCTTCTGTAAAGGGCTATGTGTCGACACACGGGCCATGTGTGTCGACACACAGTTGTTTCCCCATCGTTCTGTTGGATTGTGCGTCGACACACATGGCCCATGTGTTGACACACACCACTAACAAGCTCTAAACATTCAAAACAAGTATCGGGACAATCTTAAATACATCTTACACATACATAAACAACATTTAACATATAAATACGTATTACTTAACACATATTTTAAAAATACACCAGCAGGCATGGTTACTATCAAGTTCGTCAAGGTTTGGCGGATCTTTGACAGTTGTGGTAATCCCACCATCGAGCTCTCTCTCTCTCTCTCTACTTTTGTTTTGTTTCACTTGCAAAAGTGGTCCGACTATTTGTAAATTTGTTGAAATTAGTCTCTTCTTTTTGCTTTGTTCAAAATAGGCCCTCATAGGTTTTCCTTGATAGAAATAGGCTCTTCTATTGTGTCTTACTTTATGATAAAATTTGTCATTGTCTTTTTAAATTGACCTGATTTTGGTCACTATATGGAACAAAATTGATATAATATAGACCATTTTGAATAAATGAAAAGATGATTGACCAATTTGAATAAATGTGCTAAGATTAAAAACTATTTTAAAAAAAGAAAACATTGCCACAAGGGCTTTCGCCAATGGAAGGTCTGGGGTTGAAATGTACACAGCCTTACCCTTTCAGAGTGTTACCCTCAAGGGAGGCTATGTCCGAAGACCCCAACTTAAAAAGCATAAGAACAAACAGGATAGAGGAATCATGAAGCAAAAATAAAGCAGCAAAGCATAAAGCACAAAGCGCTGTGGAGCACAATACAACACACGAGTAACAAACAACAAGTGACAAACAACACACAACAATAGCAAACATAAGTAGACGATCAAACGTATGAGCCTAAGGGCACCACGAACTAGCTTAGCTGTGTTCCTCTATTGCAAACCACTATATCGGCTACACATATTCTAGGCCTCCACTTAGCTCTATCAAAGGCCATCTCCTCATTTTTGTTTAGGTGGGTGAGGTCATGCCTAATTGGTTCCCTCCAGCTTTTCTTTGGCCTGCCTCTTCCTCTCCTTCTGTGCGTAGTATAGAGTTGTTCTCATTTCCTAACAAGGTTTGCGGTCGGTCTCCTCCTAACATATCTAAACCACTGTAGACATTGCTCCATCAACTCATCCTCGATTGGGGCCATGCCTATTTGTAGACATGATCATTTTGTAACTTAGGTTTAGGATCAAACCTTTGACTGTTGATCCTTATATCACTTAAAGTTGGAGTCGAACTTTTACTTTTGATCTTGTTTTAATGAGTCTTAAAATTCAATATTTCACACTTGATCCTTGTACAATGTAGGTAAGGATCCAACATTTAAAAATGAATGTATTTGTACAAAATCTATAATTGAAAAACATAGTCGTTATGTGTTCGATGTCATGAGTATAGAAACATAGTCCTTGTGTTAACACACACCATGTGTTGACACATACAAGCCGATTTTGACTGTTGTAAGTTTGTGTGTCGACACATGGTTTCTAAGTGTCGACAGCCAACAACCCTTGGGGGATTTTCTAAAATTTACCGTAGGGCTTGATTGTGTGTTATTTTGCAGATATTGTATGTATAATTTTTAGTCAAGCCTAAATATCAAAGTAAGAAATTTTTATAGGGAAATTATCACTTAGATATTCTAAACTTTGAGCATTTATCACTTAGGTACTGTAACATTTCAATATACATAATGGGGTACCTTGAGGTTTGAATGTTTTATCACTTAGGCACCCTGTGACAGAATTTTATGAATTTTTATAAGAATCTAATCAATTTTACAAAAATGTTAATATAATACATGAATACGACAATATATATATAAGTCAGTGCCAATATTTTCGTCAAAAATTCAAAGAAATGTAACAAAATATTCATCGAATGTTGACGTAGAGCACCTAAAAATTACCACAATTGTGTGTCATTTTCACTTTTTTGAGCAAAATATTATCAAATTGTAAGGAAGATACCAGCATATTATTGAAATCATGTTCAATTTTTAGCATTTTTAACAAAAATCATATCAAAATTTTGACAAAAAGGTATTTGACTGATAAAATTTAAAACTTTAGGGTACCCAAGTTATAAAAATGTCTGAAACTCGGGTACCTCATTGTGTATATTAAAATGTCAAGGTATCGAAGTAATAAATACTCAAACCTTATAATACCTAAGTAATAATTTCCTTTTTTCAATAATCCCTAATTAGGGGTGTGCCTCCAATGGAACCAATTTATAAAAGATTACCATTAACCATTGAATCGACTTGAAGTTGTTTTGAGTTCTTTTTAAGAAATATTTTGAAATCAAAATTTCAAAATCCATTTAAATCATCTATGTGAGGGCACCACGTATGAATAGTGAGATTATTCAACTCAAAGGGTATTCAATCGAAAGTCCTAGACTTAGATATGTGTCTCCATGAAACATGTGAAGTTCGATCTCGATCTCTTGAACTTAGACTTTGGTTATTTATTACTTGAACTTAAATTATTTTCCGATGTTCTTAGTTATGGAAATTACACAACTCGTGTAGTATAACACCTTTAACCGTGTATTGGGGGGAAAATCTTTCGGACAGGTAAAGTTCAAGGTTAAACCAAACAAGGTTAAGAAAGGGTTCTTGATTGTCCCTATGACCATTAATTCCATTAACTCCAAAACAGAACCTGCGCCAAATATCGGCAGTTCACGCAGGAAATTCACTTCTATGCTCTTTACATCCCTCACATGGATACGGATGGTGCTGTAACTTTATTCATGAAACGTATTTGTTTTTGAGTTGAACCCTTCTACATCAATTGGTGACATTGCTCAGGTTATTAAGGCTGTATTTGGTTCAATAGGAGTTTCTGCCACATAAATGTGTAGTGTGAATAATTTGAAGGGAAAGTGTTTTCTCCCATGTGGGGGAAAGGGACTGTTGGGAAATATAGGAAAATGAGCAACCAAAATCTCAAGAATGAGACACGAAGACTAACTCGAGAGGAGGCAAAAACGTAAACAATATGAAGACAAAACTGAGCTCAATAAACCTCTTATTACACAAATCTTGAATTGAGATAGTGTAATTAACTAGCAGAAAATCAAAGATTTAAAGAAGAAGAATTGAACTGAAGGAATTCACCGCACTGTGGAGTTCACCACTGTCCTAAGTCGTTTATGCCCCCATTACGGTACAAACGAGATCATTAGGCACTCTGATTCCCAAGGTTAACACGACACCTAACACAGGAGTGCACTCTCAGGTGAGTGGTTGGAGTACGCCCTAACTTGCTCAGTAACCGAGTAAGAGCACGAAGAACTTTACAGGGAAGAAAAAGAAGAATAACTTCTGCATTCTTTTCAGTGTTTTACTGTGTGTTAAAAAAAGTCCCAAAGCACGGTATTTATAGGAAAAATACTTAACTTGCACGCAAGAATATGTTAAGGATTGAAGGCAAGAAATCTAACCCCACTTAGGAAAGTGGCGGATATGGAAGAGAGCAACATCTGGGCACAATCAAGGAAACAACGATTATGGAAACAAGTGGGCAGTTACGCAGTCAAAATGCGTACTTGAGCTCAAGCTAAAAGGCTCGAGCTCGAACCTGCACTAACGGACTGGAGCTTGAGCTAAACAGCCTCAAGGTCTGACACTTGGGGACCCTTGAACTCGAGCATAACATCCTCGAGCATAGTCCAAGAAATCGCCTAGAGTTTTTTAACACTAAATTAAAACATAGTGCTCTCAAAAATAAAAGTTCGGGTTAGAAAAAGTCCACACTACGAAGTGGCTCGGCGAGGCAGGGCAGGCATGCGTTCGCCTGTGTGGTTAACAAAATCCACTCTAGACCCACAATACTTTACCAATTACAAGGAGAGGTAGATATTTAAACTAGACTTCCCTTCACTAGAATTTCAATGTGGGATTGAGCCAAAACACAAGATAGGCAAAATAGAAGCACACTACCCAATATTCTAAAATTGAAGCACACTACCCCAAGATTCCAACAATCCCGCACATGATTCAACTTTGAGAAAAGGAAGAAGGAAAGGTGGTTACTGAGCAATGAGACCCACACTTGACGATACTAATGTCTTTTGAACTTGAATGGGCACTTAGTGAACATGCATGTCTCACAACTACCCAATGGTGAACATAGTCTTGAACCATGAGCGGTCATTGTCAAGAGCATGCACATCCCCTTCATGTGGTTCTCGAGTTGAAATGCACTATGCAATCCAAATCTATGAGGTCCTTCTCAATAAAATAAATCCAATACTTGGGCACTCAAGAATGGTCTAGAGAGTAAGCCCTTACTCTCAACATAGGATCTCTTACCACCCCCACTTTTCCGTAGGTGAGTCCATCAATTGTGCTACCCTACACCATCATCATGGGCTATGGATTGCATTAAGAGCATATAGCTCATCCTCAACGTCATGGAAGGTTAGTGAATCCATCAAGTGCACTACCCCACACCACCAGTACGGGTTATGGACAACATTAAGAGTCTCAAGCTCATCTTCACATCATGGCAGTAGCGGTGTGTCCATCTAGTGTGTTGTCCCACACTACCACAATGGGCTATGGGCGACATTAAGAGCGTAGCTCTCAACCTAAAACATCATGGAAGATTTGATAGATCCAAGCCACCAATAGCATTAACTCCGAAGGGGCTAAGGTGGCTTAATCACAAATTACTCAATCTTGGCTTCGTTTGACCTATTGAGCATTGAGAATACTCCCGAGATGAGTATCCACCAAGATCAAGACACACAAGTGGGCTTAAGCCCTATTCCCTTTGTTGTATCACATATCGCCATGTTAGAAAGACCTTTGGTAAGAGGATCTGCCAAATTTTTCTCACTCCTTGCAAACTCAAGTGAGATCACATTATTCTCAATATGGTGCTTTACTACACCATGACTCAGGTGAATATGCCTGCGCTTGCCATTGCACATCTCACTTTGAGCAACTCCAATGGCTGTTTGTGAGTCACAGTGCATCGAGACTAACGGCATGGGCTTTTCTCATAATGGAATGTCTCCCAGCATATTCTTAAGCCATTCAGTTTCCAAACCTTCCATCGCAAGAGCAATAAATTTCGACTCCATGGTCAATTTAGCAATGCAGGTCTATTTACAAGATTTCCAAGGCATAGCACTATTAGCAAGCATAAAAACATAACTACTAGTAGCATTAATCTCATCACTATCGGATACCCAATTGGCATTGTAGTATCTCTCTAAAGCAAGAACAAATTGATTGTGGCAAATACACTAGTCTATGGTACCTCGAAGGTACCTTAATAGCCTGGCTAGAGCAACCCACTACTCATCACTTGGACTATGAGTATAACGACTCAATCTTCTAACAACATAGGTAATATCAGGACGAGCACAATTCATCAAAAATATCATGCTATGAATTATTTTAGCATATTCGGCCTATGACATAGTATCACCTATGTTCCTTTTCAAGGAACATTTGGGTCATAGGGAGTTTTAGTAGAAGTGTCATCAAAGTGACCAAACGTCCTCAATATTTTCTCTCCATAATAGGATTGACTCAATGTCAAACCCTCAGTTGATCTAACAATTTTAACGTATAACGTCAGTCTCGCCTCGATCTTTCATACCAAAGCATGAACTCCAGAAAGATTGGTAGCATTCACAATATTCACACTCATACCAAAAAAAAAGCATGTCATCAATGTATAAGTAGATAATAACACAATTATTATCAACGTGCTTAGAGTATACACATACATAACCACTATTCATAACAAAACCATGCGTGACCAAAGTGCAATCAAACTTTTGATGCCTTTGTTTAGGAGCATGCTTATGACCATACAAGGACTTTACAAGTTTATAACTTTATGCTCCATACTTGGAACCTCGAACACCTCTAGTTGTTCCATGTAAATTTCCTCTTTAAGGCTACCATTAAATAAAGTTGTTTTGACGTCCATCTGATGTACTAGAAGGTTATGTATGGACGCTAGAGCAATCAAAGCTCTCACAGTGGCTATCTTAATCATGGGTGAATAAATATCAAAGAAGTCTATACCTTGCTTTTGAGTGTACCCTTTAGCCATTAATTTGGCCTTAAATTTGTCAATTGACCCATCAGTCTTCAATTTCATTTTAAACACCCTTTTACACCCTATGGGTTTGCGTCCCCTAGGAAGGTCCACTAACACCCTAGTAGTGTTACTCATGATTGAATCTAGCTCATTATTAACTTCCTCTCTTCAAAGTGGAGCATTTATGGATCTTAGGCCATGATAGGTCTTAGGACCTTCCTCTAACATGAATGCATTAACAACATGCTCATCAAAATCAGGGTGTTTAGACATAATTGCAGTAATGAAATCAGGTCCAAAACTAGCCTCAATTTGAGCCCTCTTACTTTTCCTAAGTTCCGTAACCTCGAGTTCAGGGGGAAAATGACTACATGAAGGAGAAAATGCATCAGGTAGAACAATAGGCAATGGCACATGCACATATTCTTTCATAGGAAACACATGTTTGAAGAACTCAGCATCTCCAGACTCCATGATCTTACTGAGCCAAGGACTCGAGCTATTCAATAACATGAATCTATATGTAGCACTATTCATAGCATAACCAACAAACACAAAATCTACGGTTTTGGGACCTATTTTACTTTTTTTAAACTCCGGTACTCCAACTTTAGTTAGACACGCGCACACTTTTAGATATTGAAGGTTAGGGGCACAGCCGTTTCTTAATTCATACAGTGTTCTATCTAGCTTCTTTTGTGGAAGCCTTTTAAGCACATGACATACAGTTAACATGGCTTCTCATAAGCTTGAGTTTAGGCCTAAGCTAATCGACATAGCATTCATCATCTCTTTATGGGTCCTATTCCTTCTTTCGGCTATACTGTTCTCTTGAGGTGTATATAGGGTTGATACTTCATGATTTATGCCACGTTTAGCACAATATTTCTTAAGGAAGGTAATATCATACTCACCTCCTCTATCAGATCTAATCCTCTTGATTCTATGAACTTATTGGTTCTCAGCTTCTGCCTTATGCTTGAAGAACATCTCCTCAGCCTCATCCTTAGAACTTAGGAGATGCACCTTGGTGAATCTCGAGTGGTCATTAACGAAGGTAATGTAGTACTTCTTTCCCCCTCTACTCATAGTGTTCTTAAAGTCACCTGAGTCACTATGCACGAGTTCAAGTAGGCTAGATATTTGTTCAACTAATTTGTTAAAGGGCTTTTTAGGATGCTTGGCCATGACACATATTCCACATTTGTCAGGTTCAATTAAAGCACAATTAGGAATTAAACTTATTTGTTTAAGCTTCTTAGCCGAATTATAGTTAACATGTTCAAGTCCAGCATGCCACAAATCTAAGGACTCAACAATATAAGCAAAAGTAGATGCATTCTCATTGCAGGCCAGGAAAGAAGCAAAGAAATCAGTCAGAGAAGCATAATCTAAAGTGTATGATAAGTTCTACAAGAGGCTGGAGACCAAGGAAAGAGCTATGGATATATATAGAATTGCCAAGGCGAGAGAAAAGAAGACAAGGGACTTGGATCGAGCACAGTGCATAAGAGGGGAAGACGGACAGGTCATCATGGATAGGCAACTAATTAAAGCTAGATGGAGAGCCTACTTTCATGATTTGTTCAGTGATCTGGGGGATATAGGGATATCCCTTGATGATCTTCAAACACCTGAGGAGCACCAGAACCACTGTTAGTACAGGCTAATTAGCCCCGAGGAAGTCAAGGAAGCCATGAAACATATGGGAAGGGGTAAAGCAGTTAGCCCAGATGATATACCCATAGAAGCATGGAAATGCCTTGGACAGAAGGGCATCAGCTGGTTGACTAAATTATTTAACCAAATCATCTGGGGGGAGAAGATGCCCGATGAGTGGAGGAAAAGCACATTAATTCCAATCTATAAGAACAAAGGAGACATCCAGAGCTGCGCCAACTATCAGGGTATCAAACTAATGTGCCACACGTTGAAGTTGTGGGAGCGGGTCATAGATAGGAGGTTATGGGAACATACAGAGGTGTCCGAGAGCCAATTCGGATTTATGCCTGGAAAATCAACAATTGAAGCTATCCACATCCTAAGGAGAATGATAGAGCACTACAGGGAGAGACAAAAGGCCCTACACATGGTTTTCATCGATCTGGAGAAGACATATGATAGAGTGCCTACGGAGGTGTTATGGAGGGTTTTGGATAGGAAAGGCATCCCCGCGCCATATAGCTGGGCCACTAGAGACATGTATGAGGATGCACAAACTAGGGTACGCACGGTGGAAGGAGAATCAGACGCATTCCCATTATCAATCGAGGTACACCAAGGATCTGCCTTGAGCCCCTATTTGTTCATTCTGGTAATGGATGAGCTCGCTAGGAACATCCAAGGAGATGTACCTTGGTGCTTGCTTTTCACAGATGACATAGTGCTGGTGGGGGAATCTCAGGAGGAGGTTAATGACAGGCTAGAACTATGGAGAAGGACATTGGAATCGAATGGCCTACAACTCAGTAGATCCAAGACCGAGTACATGGAGCTTAAGTTTGATCCCACTACCACGCCCAGCAGTGAAGATGTCAAGACTGGATCAGACACTATACCGAGAACCGAGAGTTTTAGATACCTGGGGTCCCTTATACAATGCAATGGTGAGTTGATGAGGATGTCAACAATTGAATTAAAGTAGGATGGCAAAAATAGAGAATGGCCTCAGCGGTACTTTGCGATAGAAAGTTTCCCTCAAAGCAAAAGGGAAGATACTATAAGATGGTAGTGAGGCCGGCCATGTCCTATGGGGTGAAGTGTAGGGCAATGAAGCAGCATCATACACAAAAGATGAAGGTGGTGGGGATGAGATGCTACGGTGGATGTGCGGACACACAATGAACGATAGGATCAGGAACGTTGCCAAAAGAAGTGATTTGGGCGTGGCCTCCACTGAGGATAAACTGAGGGAGCAACGTTTGAGGTGGTTCATACATGTTAGGAGGAGCCAGAACACCGCCCCTGTCAGGAGATGCGAGTAGCCACATACTACGCTGGGTAGGAGAGGGAGAGGCAGGCTAAAGAAGAGATGGCTAGAGACGATCAGACAAGACCTCACCCACCTAAACTTTCGGGAGGAGATGGCCTTAGATAGAGCACAATGGAGGGCTAGCATAGGAGTAGCAGATGTAGCAGAGTAGAGTAGGGTAATCCAGCTCTTTGTGCATTCTCTAGTGTCCTAGGCCGGTAGGGCAGTCCAGATTTCGCGCTTAAGTGCGGTCTGAGCCCCAAGCTGTCAATTAGCTGTTCATTAGCTATGCATTGGCATATTTGCGATTTGCTATGTCTTTGCCTTCATTTGCCTAGCCTTGCCCTACTTACATGCTTATTTGCTCTCGTGCTAGTAGGGTACCAGGCTTCTTTGCTGCTGACGCGCTTTTAAGGTTGGGGGTCCTCGGAAACATCCTCTCTTCTGGGCAACCCCTAGAAGGGGAAGGCGGCGTACATCTAATACCCCCCCCCCCCCCCCCCCCCCCACCCAAAGACCTGTCTATGTGGGAGCCCCTCAGCCACTAGGTGGTAGTTGTTGTTGTTGTTGTAGATGCATTCTCATTCATTTCCACATCAAGTACAAAGAGACCCCATTACAAAAACTCATCCCCACAAAGATGGTGTTTTATGTGATAACAAGCTTATCAGATTTGAAGTTCAGTTTAAAGCTAGCTTTGTTAAGCAATGCACCAAAAACAAAATTTCTACGTAGATCAGGGACATGCAACACATTTTACAATTGTAAAAACTTTCTAGAGTTACGTTTTAAAAGGCCATTTCCCTTGCCAGGGATCGGGACTAAACTAGAATTGCCCATGAACACACACACTCCCCCATATCGGCTTTTCAAATTCCCAGAACATGTCCTATTGGGGCAGATTTTCCTCGTGGCACCAATATCTACAACCCACATGACCATGTTCCCAATAATATTTGCCTCAGAGATCATGGCCATAAAGAAATCTTCGCTCTCGGTGAGATTGGCCTGGGGTTTGTGTTCCTTAGGCTTTCCTGGTCTAAATCACTTGTTGTAGTCTCTCTAGGTATGGCCCACCTCGCCATAGGTCTAGTATGTTCCCTTGACTCATTTTTGTCCACCTTTGGGGTTATTCTAAGGTCTCTTGCCATGGGCCTGCTTTTGCTTCGAGTGTGAGCTCGAGCCCCTGTAAGAACGTCTCTTATTCCATTACTTCTTAAACCGTTCATTCTTCCCTATACTCTTAGACTCAACCAGAATGGCACAAGTAATTGAGTGCTTAGAGGACCTTTTTTTTTTCCTTGTTTTTGATTCTAGTCCTTGAGATTAATATGACCTCTTGCAAGGTCATGTCCTTGTTCTTGTGTTTTAGGTGAGCCTTATAGTTTTCAAATGAAGGAGGAAATTTCGCAATGAGACAATATGCCGGAAATGTCTCACACATTTTTCATTCCTTGGTTAAGTGTATCAGCATACAAACTCTCATACTCGTGGATCTGGTCTAAGATAGGCTTATCATCTGTCATGAGGAAAGACAACCACTTAACACAAACGTACTTCTTAGTGACGCTGTTGCCATTCCATACTTATTACATAAGGCCGCCCAGATTTCCTTGGTATTTTTAATTTTACTATAAATCTGGTAGAGTTGGACTATCATGTAATGCAACAACATCCCCCTACCTACAGGTTCAATTATCTTTCTCGAAGTCTCGAGTTGGCCAAGGAGGAGCCTTGTCACTCGAGAGGTGGGAAAAATCCATCTTATCTGGCCAAATTTTATGGTTTTCCAGTATAAAATTTTGTGAATGATAAAACTAGCGTTAGCCAGGTTTTGATAACTCATTGTAATATACGACTTAGAATGTTGGGAAATATGGGCAAATGAGCAACCAAATTCTCAAAAACGAGATAAGAAGACTAACTCGAGAGGGGGAAAATTAAAACGACACAAAGACAAAACTAAACTCAATAAACCTCTTATTACACCAATCTTGACTTGTGACAAGATATTTAAATAGCAAAAATCAAAGATTTAAGGAAGAAGAATTGAGCCGAACGAAGTCGCCACGCCATGGAATTCACCATTGCCCTAAGTCGTGTATGCCCCCCACTATAGCACAAATAGGATCATCAGGCACTCCGACTCTCAGAGTTAACACGGCACCCAACATAGGAGTGTACACTCGGGTACACCCCAACTTGCTCAGCAGCTAGAGTAAGAGTAGAGAGAAATTCATAGGGAAGAAGAATAACTTCTGTATTCTTTTTTTAGTGTCCTTCTATGTGTTAAACAAAGCCCCAAAGCACGGTATTTATGAGCAAAAATATTTAATGTACAAGCAATATTAAGTTAAGGATTGTGGGCAAGAAATCAAGCCTCAATTAGGAAAGTGGTGGATATGGAAGAGTGCAAAATCCGAGTACAGTCAAGGCAACAACAACTATGGAAACAAGTGACCAGTTACGCGGTCAAAGTGTGGACTTGAGCTCAAGCTAAAAGGCTTGACCTCAAGGGTCTCCTAGTGTCTGTCCTCAAAGCTATTTAGCTCGAGCTCCAGTACATTTGTGCAGGTTAATGTTGGGAAATATGGGCAAATGAGAAACTAAATTCTCAAAAACAAGACATGAAGACTAACTCGAGAGAGGGAAAAAACTTAAACAACAAAAAGACAAAATTGAACTCGATAAACCTCTTATTACACCAATATTGACTTGAGACAATATAATAAAACAACATAAAATCAAAGATTTAAGGAAGAACAACTAAACCGAAGGAAGTCGCCACACCGTGGAGTTCACCACTGCCCTAAGTCTTTTATGCCCCGCTATGGTACAAACAGGACCGTCAAGCTGTCCAACTCCCAGGTTTAACATGGCACCTAACATTGGAGTGTGCTCTCAGGTGATGGGTTGGAATATGCCCCAACTTGCTCAGTGACCAGAGTAAGAGCAGATAGAATTTCAGAGGGAAGAAGAAGAATAACTTATGTGTACTTTTCAGTGTTTTCTATGTGTTAAACAAATCCTTGAAGCACGGTATTTATATGCAAAAATACTTAACGTGTAAGCAAGAATTAGTTAACGATTGTGGGCTGTAAAGTGGCGGATTTGGAAGAGCGCAAAATACGTGCATTATCAAGGAAACAATGGTTATGGAAACAAGTGGCCAGTATCATGGTCGAAACGAGCACTTAAGCTCAAGCTAAAAGGCTCGAGCTCGAACCTACACTAACGGGCTGGTGCTCGAGCTAAACAACCTCGAGGTCCAACAGTAGGGGACCCTTGAGCTTGAGCGTAATGGCCTCAAGCATAGTCCAAGAATTCCTCTGGAGTTTGTTAACACTAGATTAAAATATAGTGTTCGTAAAAATAAAAGTCCAGGTTAGAAAAAGTCCGCACTGCGACATGGCTCGGCAAGGCAGAGCGAGCGTGCACATGCATGTGGTTCAAAAAACTCTTATGATTCTAGAAGATGGGGCATATGGAATTAATTGGTAATAATTCATTCATTGTAATAAAGTAGTTTAACTCATTAGTATTAGTCACATTAAGCCATTTCTTAGTGTATTAGCCATTAGCTTATATGTGGGGGGAAAGTCGATTATTAGTATAGTTAAGTGGTAGTTAAGCCATGTCTAGGTGAAAGGTGTTGTTACATATTTTCCTTGTAATCTTCTTAAGCTAGATTAGTATAAGTAGTGTTCTTTCTATTGTAATAATCATTCAATCAAATACAAGAATATCTTTTGATATCAAGCTCTCTCTCTCTCACTCATCTAATTTTCTCTCTACTTACACTTCTCTTCTCATCTAAACTCTATCCTTCCCCAGGTTATGATTTGAGATTAGTCTCGATCATAACAATTGGTATCTGAGCCTTGATTTGCTTCCAAATCAAGTGTAATTTGATATCAAATATCCTTAATCGCATTGCCAATTTATTAGGAGTTCAATTTTGGATTTTTGATTGAGAAGTTGCAGTTACTATCTGAATTTAGCTACTTCTTCACTGATACTTGATGATTTGCATTTGACTTGGTTGAATTTACTTCAATTAGGTTAAGTTTGTACTGAATCAACCGGTGAAAGTTAGCTTTTGGAACATTTCATCATTGCTTTGAAATACTTGGCCAAAAGCTTGCGTTGGCTCAAGATTTCAGAGTAAACTTGCTGAATTATCTTTAGATTCTATTCGTGCTGGTATTTCAGATTCAGATTCAGAGTGATTCAAGATCAGGTTCTGTTTTGGTTGTGTTTGATAAAGAATTGTGCATAAGCTGCTGGAATTTTCAGTTCGTGCTGCATCTAAGCTAGGTTTTGCTGCTCAGAGTTGCATTAGATCAAGATTTTGGTTAGCTGCCCAAAGTCTGACTGTCAAGTTATGCTTGATCGTGAATTTAGTTTGAAAACCTTGTTGTTTGTGTGTGCGGTAGTTGATTCTTGTGATATTGTGACCTTGAGTCATTAATTAAGCTAGATTTGGACTCAATCTAGCTGATTACATATTGAACCTGCTGCAAGTGATCTTAAACTAAGCTCCTCACTTGAGACCTTGTTAGCTTAATGTGTTGTTCTCGTGAACAGGGAGCTGAATCAGTTAGAGTTGTGGACATTATGTTAATTCGAGCTTGAACTACTGAGGTGCACTTGACCTCACTAGATTCTATTCAAGTATTGTCAAAATGGTACAATATGCAAAGCCGCGTTGGCTTGATCCAGCTTCGATTCAAGTTGTTAGACTATTTTGTCAAAGTATTAAAGCCTCTTTACCTTATAAATGAGGATGTTCTCTATCAAGTATATTGGCCTTACGGTCCTCTTGAAAGTATCGAGGTGATCTCAACTTCCATCACTGAGGATACGGCTCACATTAGTTATTATACGAGAAGCAGTGATGACTCAGCTCTCAATTCATTACACGGGAGAAACATCTTTGATTGATGTTGTGTTATGGACATAAGCTACCTCAAGGTGTGTGATCAAAGGCAAGGCGAGCAAGAGGCTATAGGACCTAATAATTATCAAGCTAAGGGGCCGGATTCTAAGCCATTAGATCAACTCTCTCTTAGGGAGAATGACATTTCAAGATTCGCAAGTGTTAGAGAATCAAAGGTTGAAGTAATTAAGGAGTTTGAGCAAGAAGTAGAGTGACAAATGGTTGTTTGTCCTAGAATCAGCTTGAATATCGAATGTGCAGCAACAAACTAGGTTAATGAGGCAGATTTGTTTTCGGAGGATCAGATGGAAGTGGTACAGGATCAGATTGAAGTGGTACAACAGCAACATGATCTGAAATTTCAAGGAGAGGTTGAAGAAGTAGCAGCGATTGATGTAGCAGTAGTATAAAGTGTTCTTAACCCTTCGTTGTTGCAAGCAGATGATTTGACAGTTATAAATCTGGTTCAAATGAGACCATTTGATCCAGGAAAGGAGAACATTAACAGAACTTGGGTAGGGACACAACAAAAGCAGCATAACAGGGGCCAAAATTCCACTAACACTATTGAATTTAGTGGGAAATCAGGTGCTGTAGCTGTAAATCAAGAAATTAACATCACATCATGCCTTGAGACTTAGAATAATCTTGTTTTGGCTGAATTTCAGAAGCTGCAGAAGCTCAACTCTATAATGGCAGCACCAATTCAGAATGAAAGTTAGCTATTGCAAGTGTTAGAGCCATTGGATAGTGCAGCAAAGAAATTACAAGTATACATTGAAGCTCTTAACATCAGGAAGTTGCGAATTAAGTTCACATTGCAACAAGGGATTGAGATGAATTTGGTAACTCACCTTAACCAAAAGAAGTGTTATTCAAGTAGGAGATTGAGAGCATTGAAAAGGCCATTAATAGTTTACAAGGGAAGTGCTCCAGATTTTCTACTCTCAAAGAAAATAAGGTGTTCCTTGAAAAGCAAAACACGCTCAAGAATATTGAAGTGGGGCAATCTAAGATGGTGTTGTGGTTAATTGATAGACTTAGGGCATCTTCTTAGATCAAAGGGATGTCGAAGAAGGCAAGGAGAGTGAAGAATTCTATCAACAAGGGTGCAAATTCAATGGAAAAGCAGGTTGTTTTCTCTGCAGCAAAACCAAATTCAGAAAGGAATCAGTGTGAAGATCAAATTCAGTTGGGTAGTGTATAGGAGCAGCTGTTTGTGCAAGCTAAATGCAATGGAGTTGGAGCTTATACTGTTATCTATGATGTTAAAAGACCCCTTGATGTATGGGTGGTGGAGCATCCAATCATTCACTCAAGGAAGAAAGTGAAGATGAAGGTCTTAACTAGTGTAAAGTGCAGATGGTGCGCTGGACTGTTATTCAAATCTAGAGTTACATTGCAAGGAATGTTGAGTAAAAAGAAATCCAAGCTGCTAAGGAGCTTAGCTGGTATTGGAATGCCAAGAAATTCAGTCCTTGAGCTATGAAATTTGGCTGATCGAGTTGAGGATAGGGAATATACGCCAAGGGTGCATCCCAATGTGAGACCTTCTTAAGTTGTGCAGCATAAGGAAGGTCAGGTTTTTGTGAATCTAGATTTACAATGGCAGCAAAAGCTTAAGTCTGGAATTGATGCACAAGTAGCTGGTCTTTGGAGATTATGCAAGCAATTTGAAGTACTGATTGAGAAACTTGAACTTAAGTATCAAGGAGTGTTGCTTAAGAGGTTAATACATATCTTAGAAGTTGTTGGTTCTTAGATCCAAAAGACAGTTAAGAGGGCTAAGAAAAGAAGGCATTATACCAATAAAGATGTTATTTCAGCAGCGAATCAGGTTGGTAATGCAGTAAAACACCTTGATGTTCATAAGGAATTTGTACAGTGGCAACCATTGGAAATGCAAGGTCAGTTGAGGACAGTTAAAGTTGATTCAATTTTGAATGATCGCGGTAGGCCTGCTAATATGAAGATTTGAAGGCTCGTTAAGAATACCAAGAATAAGCTTGTAGCTGTTAGAAGGCCAAGGATAACTGGATCAATTCCAAAGAGCTATGGTCAAGATCACGCAAGCATTGAGGAAATTGTTCAGCTTGATAGCAATCACCGAGGAGCTTCTGTTGAGAAATTCAATGTGAACTTCATATCATTTGCGGCCGCTAGTATTGGGCAGTACAGCAGGGATATATGCAGGTTGTTCACTCAAAATGCAGCAGCAAGAGCCGCAACAGCAACAACAACAGTATTCTAACATCAAATAATAAAATTCAGATGCAATCCAAGCTGCAATTCAGATTCAAGCTACAATTCAGATGCAATTTAGACTCAGATTCCAATGTTCATTAGCTGCACCTTCTACAACAACAAGGGTTCGTCAAGTCACTACTCTCTACAATAATAAGGATTCTTGAGGACAAGAATCTTTAAAGAGGGGAGTATTGTTATGATTCTAGAAGATGGGGCATATGGAATTAATTTGTTATAATTCATTGGTTGTAATAAAGCGGTTTAACTCATAGTATTAGTCACATTAAGCCATTTCTTAGTGTATTAGCCATTAGCTTATATATGGAGGGAAAGTCGGTTATTAGTATAGTTAAGTGGTAGTTAAGTCATGTCTAGGTGAAAGGTATTGTTACATATTTTCCTTGTAATCTTCTTAAGCTAGATCAGTATTAGTGTTCTTTCTATTGTAATAATCATTCAATCAAATACTAGAATATCTTTTGATATTAAACTCTCTCTCTCATCTAATTTTCTCTCTACTTTCACTTCTCTTCTCATCTAAACTCTATCCTTTTCTATGTTATGATTTGAGATTAGTCTCAATCATAACAAAAATCAACTCTAGGCCTACAATACTTTACCAAGTACAAGGGGAGAGAGATATTTACATTATACTTCCTTTCACTAGATTTACAGCGTGGAATTGAGCCAGAACACAAGACAGGCAAAATTGAGGCACACTACCCCAATATTCCAACACGGACTTTCCTTTGAAGCATAAGGAGGTCATTTCCTCTAGCAGTAGTACTCTACCATATGAAAAGGCATAGATGGGCTGCCTTTAAGCTTCCTCGCTCCTAGCCTTTGCCTTTGTCTCTTTGCAGAGCATCTTGACCCCACAATTCATTTCACGAGCAAGCTGTCCGCTTGAGAAGTTAGTTGTTAGAAAGAAATGGTGCGGGATGTCTACAAAGCTTCAAAGGCATTTGGTGTCCCTCCAGTCAAGAATTGTGGAGACTCACCATGAATCCCATACTCTATCCATATCCAACTTCAAATGTGCTAAACCTCATGTTCATGAAAAATTATGCAATTGAATTTATTTCCAAAACCAGACAAAATAAGATTTTGAAGACAAATATTTTATTGGGAGTTATTTTTAAAAGGAAAACTTTCCAGAAGGATACAGCGGCTAAACAATGAATTAACTCCGTCCTGTGATTTGAATTATAGAGCGTAATCAAGAAGAAGTACGGCCAAGATGCAACAAATGTAGGTGATGAAGGTGGCTTCGCTCCTAACATTTAGGTCATTCATTGATTTATGGTTCTTGTGCTTACATGCGTTATTTTGTTTAGACTACTTTATTCAAGGTTTTCTATGAATTTCAAGACAAGAAGGAAGGTCTTGAATTGCTCAAAGGCTACCATTAAGAAAGCTAGCTACACAAGCAAATTGAGTAAATACAGTTTACTACATGGAATCAAATCGTAGGTTGCTTTTGAGTAATGCTATGGATGTGGTTTTGCTGAAGCCTAATGTCATGGAGGTTTACATGACGGGTCAGGCACTGACATTGTGTCCTTTTAGGGATCATAAGCAGGTTTTAATATATTCTGAAATCTTGAATGGATTGCCTACAATAATTAATTCATATATAGCCCACTGTGCACTGACCACCACCACCCCCACCACCACCACCAGCCCCTACCCAGACCACAACCAGCCCACCACCTGACCTCACTCGAAGCCACTACAGTCGCACCCCACAGCTCGCAGTGGGCCGGTATCAGGTAAGCAACAGCTGGCTGGCCCCAGGTGTGACTCATTCTCCTCTCTCTCCCATATCCTCATACTCCATGATCTTTATTGTCTTTGCTATTACTATTGTTGTGTCTACTACGCCCTTGTATCTTGTGATTGTATGCTTGTCTAATTGGGCCTATTGACAGTTAGTTTATGAACCCTTTTAGTAATTGAGCTCAAAACCTGAGGCCATCTTCAAAGAGGTTAGGGAAGGGACGGAACAGTTGACACAACAAGGGGAGCGTACGATTTGGGACATTAAATGTGGGAAAATTAACGAAGCAGAGTTTTGAAGTGGCCCAAATGATAATGAAGAGTAAGATCAACATCCTATGCCTTCTAGAGACTAGATGGGTGGGCACAAAAGTATGGAATATATTAGGATATAAATTATGGTATGCGAGCCAGGCCAGGGGGAGGAATGGAGTGGGTATTATTGTGGATAACCTCGTTAAGGACAAAGTAGTGGCGGTGAATAGGATTAGCAATAGGATCATTAGCATTAGGTTAGTTTTAGATGGAGAAATATTAAGCGTTATAAGTGCCTACGCACCACAGATTGAGCATACAGAGCAGGAGAAGGCTAGATTTTGGAAAGACTTAGACTTAACAATGCAAGGCATACCCCAGAGTGAACAAGTGGTGATTGGTGGGAACTTCAATGGGGATGTGGGAGTGAACACAGAAGGCTATGCATCCCACCACGGAGGCTTTGGTTTCGAAACCAGGAATGATAAGAGTAAGGCCCTACTAGACTTTGTCATCACGTATGAGCTAACGGTTGCCAACACCTTCTTCAGAAAATGTGAGGAGCACATCATCAGCTATCGGAGCAGTGGAGCAAAGACTCAGATTGACTGCATACTACTAAGGAAGAGGACTGAAAAAGATTGCAGGGATTGCAAGGTTATCCCCGAGGAAGACTTATCAACACAGCACAGGGTATTGTGTGCCGATGTCAAGGCCAAGAGAAGAGCCAAGAAAACCATGAAACTATCACAACCACGCACTCGTTGGAGGGATCTGAAGGGGGACAAGGCTCAAGTCCTTAAGGAAAGAGTCAAGGCTGAGCTTGGGGTGATTGTGAGGGAGATTTAAACCACAGTTGGATCCAGGTAGCCCAAAAGATCAGAGAGGTGGCACGCGAAGTCCTAGGTGTATCAAAAGGTGGGGCACCAACTAACAGAGAGTCCTGGTGGTGGTGCAGATAGGTTCGGGAAAAGATTAAGGCGAAAAGAGACTACTTCAAGGAGTGGGATAGAAGTGGAGACGAGGACAAGAGGTGACGATATAAACAAGCCAAGAAGAATGCTAAAATAACAGTAAGCGATGCACAATCTAAAGCCTCGAGGATTTCAGCAAAATGTTAGATACTTATGAGGGAGCTAGGGATCTCTATAGAATTGCATAAGTGAGAAAGAGGAGGACCAGAGACGTGGATCAAGTATGGCAGGTGCTTGTGGATGCAACAAATTAAAACTAGGTGAAAATCCTACTTCCACGATCTATTCAATGAACATGGAGATAGAAATGTATCCCCAGGAGAACCATAAGCACCAGCGGAGCACCAAACCTACTGCTTCTGTACGGGGATAAGACCCGAGGAAGGTAGGGAAGGATAAAGCAGTCGGCCCAAATGGCATACCCATTAAGGCATGGAAGTGCATTGAAGAATTAGGTATCAGATAGTTGACCAAATTATTCAACCAAATTCTTCAAGGGAATAAGATGACGGATGAGTGGCGGAAGAGTACATTTGTTCCTATCTATAAGAACAAAGGCAACATCTAGAGTTGCATAAACTATAGAGGAATTAAACTAATGAGCCATACTCTAAAGCTTTGAGAGTGGGTCATAAAAAGAAGGCTATGACAATGAACAGAAGTCTCAGAGCATCAATTTGGATTTATACCTCGCAGGTCAACGATAGAAGCCAACCACCTCCTAAGGAGGCCGATAGAGTAATACAGAGATAGACAAAAGGACCTCCACATTTTCATTGATTTAGAGAAGGCATATGATAGAGTGCCAAGGGAGGTCCTATGGAGGGTTTGGGAGAAGAAAGGCATCCCCCAGCCCTATATACGAGTCATTAAAGACATGTACGAAGATGAACGAACCAATGTACGCACAACGGAAAGGGAGACAAACGCTTCCCCATTAAAGTTGGGGTACACTAAGGATCAGCCTTGAGTCCCTATCTGTTCATTTTAGTTATGGATGAGCTTACTAGGCCCATCCAAGGGGACATGCCATGGTGCATGCTTTTCGCGGATGATATAGTCCTAGTGGAAGAGTCTAGGGAAGAGGTGAATGATAGGCTACAACTTTGGAGAATGGCCTTACAATCTAAAGGCCAAGCATAGAAGATGTCAAGAACGGATCAGAGTGCATCCCGCAGAAAGAGTGCTTTAAATACTTGGGTTCCATGGTGCATAATGACGGCGAAGTGGATGCAGATGTTAGCAACCGGATTAAAGTGGGTTGGCATAAATGGAGGGTGACCTCTGCAGTATTGTGCTATAGGAAGTTCCCATTAAGGTTAAAGGAAAAATATTATAAGATGGTAGTGAGACCGGCTATGTCATACGGTGCGGAATGCTGGCCAGTTAAGCAACATCACACGCAGAAGATGAAGGTGGTGGAGATGAGGATGTTAAGATGGATCTGTGGACACACGAGGAAGGATAGGATCAAAAATGATGTTATAAGAAGTAAATTAGGAGTGGTCCCAATAGAAGATAAGTTGAGGGAGGAATGGCTGCGGTGGTTTGGACATGTTAAGAGGAGACCGACCATTGTCCCTATCAGGAGATGTGAGCAACTCCACATTACAGACGGGAAGAGAAGAAGAGGCAGGCCAAGGAAGAGTTGGATGGAGGCAATTTGACAGGACCTCGCCTATCTCAACCTAAATGGAGAGATGGCCCTAGATAGAGCTCTGTGGAGGATTAGAATAGGTGTAACCAATATAGTAGTTTATGAGCGATGAGCACTTTGAGCTAGTACTAGTGCGAGGAGGCATCCTGCATGCCTGTTTGTTTGTACGCAGTTTGGACGTATGTCGGCTGCTTATTGCTTATGGTTTGAAGTCTTGTGATGTAGTGCTACTCCCTACTTTTACTCCCTACATGCTTGCCTTATATCGGATGTCAACTCCTTCCCTTATAGACTTACTTGCGTTTTGCTTTTTACTCTTGCTTCCATGTTGCCATGCTTTCAATACTTTTCGTGCTCTCCATGCTCCATGCTCTGATACTCTCATGCTTCTAAGGTTAGGGGTCCTCGAAAACAGCCTCTCGTTAGAGTATCACCCAGAAGGGGTAAGGCTGCGTACATCCTACCCTCCCAGGTCCTGCTTATGCAGGAGCCCTTGAGGCACTGGGCCTGTTGTTGTTGTACTTCATTCTTGTACAGTTTGATTGTCTTAAGCAAATGAATACCCTTTATAAATATGTTTTAGTATATAAAACCCATTACGTATATATTATGGAGGCTCTAGAAGAGTTCCATTATGTAACAGTCAATCGTGTAACGGTTCTTTCAATATTTCTTGCATAATTGTGAACTATGACAGTTTTTATTTGATTTCATGGTTACAACAACTTTGACGCTTTTATATTGTTACAGGTTGCCATAGGAATGGATGTTGCTGCTTCCAAGTTTTGCCGCGATGACAAGACTAATGACTTGAACTTCAAGGATGAGGTGAGAATCAGTTATAGTTCTCTTATTGATGGCAGTGACTTCATGGTTGGTCTGAATTGGTGACCTTTGTAATCTTGAACTCAAATTCATTTGTGAACTTGAAAATTATTTTAGACTTGGATTGGGGATTAATGGATCTAACTCACATTACTGAATGTTTCCTCAAAATTACTTGCTTGCATAAGATCGACTTCTTAGGGAAATAGAACATGATATGTGTTCAAGCTGATAAAGAGCATAAACTACACTTGATCTTAACAAAAAGAAGAGTTGGCTCAAGTTGTATCACTGTGGTAGGATGCTTGGACCCGACACCTGTGAGTTATATGTTGGGGTTTGAATCATGCCATTGGGTGTAATAATTCATTAGGGCCACAAAGTAGGCCTTTAGGGTCTAGCTTATTGAATATAGGGAATATTAACAGTGATGGTGCATGTAACCTAGCGATTAGTTGGCTCGAACAACCTAGGTACCCCAAAAGAAAATATCTTCTGAGTTGGAAGGACTAGTTGTGGCTTTCCTGTTGTTCTTTGTCATTTTCCATTGTGCAGTTGACATCTGATGAGGAAAAAATGAGCTGGGTCAATAAGTCAACCACGGTAAAGAGGCCTGGTGGAACATCCCCTCCCTAAGTTACCGTAAGCCATGGTGCCGCCAAGCTGTAACGTGCCCGGCACTCGGTACCGTTCATCTCCATCCCACACCTAAGCTCCCCGTACCGGTTGCTGCCTCCATCATAGGGTACCGCCTGTCATAGGCCTTGGTGCCGTCAACCCTGGCTACTGCCTAGCTCGCTACCGCCCCACCTTCCTTAACACTCCCGGGCGGTACCGGGCCTCGAGGGTCATTACCGCCCCACTCCTGGCCACTCCAAGGCAGTACCGTGTCCCAGGGCTCACAACCGCCCCACTCCTGGCCACTCCAAGGCGGTACCGGGTCCCAAGGGTCATTGCCGCCCCTTGCCTGGCCACTCAAAGGCGGCACCGAGTCCCAGGGGTCATTGCCACCCCACTCCTGGCCACTCCTAGGTGGTACCGGGTCCCAAGGGTCATTACCGCCCCACTCCTAGGCGGTACGGAGTCCCAAGGGTTATTACCACCCCTCTCTTAACCACTCCTAGGCGGTATCAGATCCGGGTACTACTACCGCCCCGAGGGCCACAATACCGCCTGCCTTGGCTACCGCCTGCAGCCCTGGGTACCCACTCTCCTAACCTCGTGTACCAATTAGGCGGCACCACAACCCTCACCACCCAGGCGGCATCACCGCCCCTCTCAACCATTCGCCATATAGACTGTAGCACCTCCCTTCCAGCCAATCATTCACCTTCACTTCTCCATCAAGTAATGCCAGGCGGTACTGCCCCTAGCCCGGGGCTACCGTCCAGCACCACCAGCTCCCCCTTTTCTATAAATACCAACTTATTCCCCTCATTCAAGGAGGGCTCCTCGGGGCATATCCACGGGCTCCCTCTCTCTCTCTCTCTCCCAACAACACAACAACCCATCTTTCTCTCTCCTCTTACTCCGGCTAACCCCCAGCCGCCTTGCCGGCACACCTCTGGCCATGCGCCGGCCACCTTGCCAGTACGACTCAGACCCTCGGTACCGTTCACTTCTCCGGCCACCTCGCCGGCCCTTTGGCCGTTGTTTCTCTCTCTCCAGGCCCATAAAGCCGATACGGATTCCGGCCACCTCGCCGGTGCTCTTTTTCCTCTCTTTCTCTCCTGGCCTATAAGACCACCGTGCCTGCCACCAAGGGCCCCCTCTCCGTATACAATAAGTATTTATTATCGTTTACTTTACCTTATTTACTAATCATATATTATTATTATTACTATGCCTTTACTAACTTAGGCATCGGAGGAGTCTCCCGCGGGCAAACCCGTGGGTCCCTCTGACGGTCTTGCTTGTTTTGCAGGGGAGCCCAGGTTAAATCCGCCAGCAGCTGCTTCCTCAAGTGAGGGTTGAGTCCCGCTCTCATCTAGAACCTAACCAAAAAATCCCGAAACAATAGGCGCCGTCTGTGGGAAGATAGCTTGCTAACGTTTAACCTGGTATCCCGTGCAAAATGTCTAAGACCCTTATAAAACTGGGGGCTCCGGTAACCGTTTAAACATCATATAGGTCTTTGATTTCCAATTTTCTCCCTTATTTTCCTTCTAATACGTCAAAAATTATTAGTAAAATTGAAAATTTAGCACATCACGAGCTTTAGATTATATTATGGGTATTTTTCATAAAATTTCAACCTAGCACATCATGATTATATTACGGGTATTTTTCTTAATGCTGTTATAATATTTTTTCTAGCATATCTTGAGCCTTAGAGCATGTTATAGATGCTTTTAATAATATTCTCACTTCAATTACACATAAGTTATTTTATCAGACTTCCCGTCTTAGATTCGCTGCAATACACGAATTTTGTTACTCCTGTTTTCCGGAGATTGCTCGCTAAATTTTTATTTAGCTGAAGTTGCTCTAAGTTACATCCAGCCCAACTCATAAAGCTTGAGTAGATATGTGATTAAGTTAGAAAAAGACTTTTATTAAATTTATTGTCCGTAAAAGCCACTATAATAAGGGCCTTTATCAAGTAACCCCTATTCTTAATTGGGGGTAACAGAAACTTTATCGCCTAGAAAACTTTACTTCATGGTGTTTAAGTGTGAGTATGCTCATTTCTTAATTTTTGCCATTCATAGAGCTTAAATTTGTGCCAAATATGATATTTCAAAATGTGCTAACCCATACATTAGCAACAATTAAATTGGACTAGAATGTTACTATGTGTAAAGGTGGCAAAATCCTTAACCAAAAAGCGACCCGAATAAGGTAAACTTTAAGCCGCGTAGACGATTACAACCAACCATTTAATATAGGGGTAACGCTCTCCAAGGGCTCCCTTAGATAATAACATGGCCGTCCTTGAACTAAGCGAACGCCAAAAGGGCACCAACGTTAATCTGTGATGCAAAAAATTGTAAACAAAGTTGCGGTGGCCAACCAATGTCACTTGGCGTCATTAGTAAAGACCGGTTAATAAGAACCTTACCACTGATAATTAGAGGCTTCAGCCACCCCAAAGTAAACTTAACAATATCAACCGGTCGCCTTGCCAATTCCTCGACGGAGTAGCTTGTCGGTAAAGGCCATTGTAAGTGACACGTTAAAGCCAACTGCAAGACTAGCTAAAGCCTCGTCTAAACTTGGATTCGCACTATTTACCTTGATTAGGTGCAACCGCCCGTCAGGTCGGCTGTGTAGCTATGATAGCCTATCCTTACTTTAGCAATGCCACCCAAAGCTGGGGGCTTCACCAGTGACAACGCGTGATGCCAAACCCGTCAAAGTTTGCCTCTTGGGTGTCCAGTTTAATCGGAACACCACCAACGAGCACGATAGAGGGTCTGTTAGTGGAGACGTTGCCTTCAACACCCCAAGATTTGAGCTACCGCCAACTTCGTTGGCGACCGCTCTTTTAAAGCTTCACTACTTACCTTTCAACTTAGTTAACGAAAACATTTACCATTAGTTGGGCAACACCAACCAACGGTACCATAGGCTACCATAGGTAACCCATGGATAACGTCCAAATGAATAAACTGTGAAGCTACTGCCAACGAGCTTGATTAGATCTTAACCCCAATGAACTTGGCCGGGTGGCCTCGTTAACCCCTTTAGTGGGTAACACACGGCCACGCAATTTAAAAGGGGTAACCACTAACAATCTTGGGAATAATCCCTCAAAGTTAACAGCGGGGCCACCAAGCGATGCCCTCCACCACCTCGGCCAAAACCCGACCGTTACCAAAATCGGTGAAATACGCACAACCAACCAAAGATGGCTACCCAATATCACCGACCGAGCCCGAATGTTAACAGCCTCAACACTCTCCGATAGACAGTACCGCCAAAGAACTTGGCCCGGTATTAACCCCAATACTCTTGCCCGAGCGCTGTCAGCACAAGGATAGCCATAAATTCACCGGGACACTCGCCTTGGCTCATCTGCTTGCCAATAGAGAGTTTGATACCCTTGGGATTAAGGATAAAGCTTTAAAATATCCCTTACCTTTAGGATTCAAGGGGCGTTTTACTCTTTAGACTTACAACGATGTAAAAATAAGTCTAGCATTTTTAGCAAAGTGCGAGTAGGCCGCCAGCCATGCTTAATTAACAAATACGTATAATTGCATCTTTATTAATATTTTCACACACCTGAATAGGATGTCTACTCAAATTGCCTCTCGGCAATTATGAAACTTACTGTTCCTCAATAATGAAGAACAACAGTATTTACTTGACAGCGGGGGACGCAGCGTTCTCCATATAATCTTATGTAATCTATCTTTTTGTGTAGAAAATTACGTGATTAACGTTCTCTATGGGAATTGCATTCAACCCAGTCCTTGATTATAAACCGAGGGCTTAGCATTTTTTATGATTTGCATTTTTATGTGAATCATGTTCTCAGTGCAATTTACGTGATATATGTCACTTATGTGATTTATGTTTAGCCTAACTCCTTACTTGGGGCCAGGGATTTGATGTTTCCTATGTAATGAGCTAAGGCTTTGACGTTTCTTATGAAGTTTATGTTAACTTAGCTTCAGGACAAGAACTGGGAATTAGAATTGTCATATGCAGTTAACCTTCACCTAACATGAAGGACCGCTGGTAATTAGCTTTCCCCTAACACAGTATGTTGTAGTACTAGGAGTCCCGCTAACAATGGGGCTCGGTACTGTGTGCTCCAGTTAGGAAAGGGAGCAAGAAGCTGTGTGGTGGACGGCCTTCACCTAACTTGAAGGTCCGCAGGCATTTAACCTTCACCTGATGTGAAGGACCGCAGGCGGTTGGCTTTCACCTAATGTTGAAGCTCACGGTATGTCAAGTCCCTTAAACAATGGGGGCTAGATATTATTTACTCCGGATTGAAAAAGGGAGCAAGAAATTGTCAGGCGGTCATCCTTCACCTACTGTGAAGGACCCGCAGGCGGTTGGCTTTCACCTAAAGTGAAAGGCCATGGTTTTCTAAGTCCTTTAAACAATGGGGGCTTGGTCCTTCTTGCCCAAGTTAAAACAAAAGGGCAATGAGAGGTTGGGCGATCATCCTTCACCTACCGTGAAGGACCCGCAGGCGGTTGGCTTTCACCTCATGTGAAGGCCTCGGTATGCTAAGTCCCTTGAACAATGGGGGCTTGGTTCTCTTGCTCAAATGGAAGTAAAAGAGCAAGAGGAGGTGGGGCGGTTACCCTTCACCTAAAGTGAAGGAACCGCATGGCTTTCACCTAATGTGAAAGCCTCGGTATGCTAAGCCCCTTGGACAACGGGGGCTTGGTTCTCTTGCTCAAATGGAAGTAAAAGAGCAAGAGAAGGTGGGGCGGTTACCCTTCACCTAAAGTGAAGGAACCGCCTGGCTTTCACCTAATGTGAAGGCCTTGGTATGCTAAGTCCCTTGAACAATGGGGTCTCGGTCTTCTTGCTCAAATGGAAGTAAAAGAGCAAGAAGAGTGAGGCGATTATGTGTCCTGCCTAACATCAGGGATGGGCGGTAAGCTCTCACCAGCTTGAGAGCCCACGATTTTTGGGCCCCATCTAACACGGGGGCAGTTATGTGTCCCGCCTAACATCGGGGATGGGCGGTAAGCTCTCCCCAGCTTGAGAGCCCGCAGTTTTTTGGCCCCATCTAACATGGGGGCGGTTATGTGTCCCACCTAACATCAGAGATGGGCGGTAAACTCTCACCAGCTTGAGAGCCCGTGGTTTTTGGGCCCTATCTAACACAGGGGCGGTTGTGTGTCCCGCCTAACATCAGGGACGGGCGGTAAGCTCTCCGCAGCTTGAGAGCTCGCGGTTTTTTGGCCCCATCTAACACGGGGGCGGTTATGTGTCCCACCTAACATCAGGGACGGGCGATAAACTCTCACCCGCTTGAGAGCCCGCGGTTTTTGGGCCCCATCTAACACGGGGGCGGTTGTGTGTCCCACCTAACATCGGGGCGGGCGGTAAACTCTCACCGGTTTGAGAGCCCCACGATTGTGTGCGCCTCATCTAACACCGGGGCGGTTGTTTGAGTCCCACCTAACATCGGGACGGGCGGTAAACTCTCACCAGCTTGAGAGCCCGCGGTTTTTGGGCCCCATCTAACACGGGGGCGGTTATGTGTCCCACCTAACATCGGGACGGGCGGTAAACTCTCACCGGTTTGAGAGCCCGCGATTGTGTGCGCCCCATCTAACACTGGGGCGGTTGTTTGAGTCCTACCTAACATCGGGACGGGCGGTAAACTCTCACCCGCTTGAGAGCCAGCAATTTTGTGCCCCACCTAACATTGGGGTTGATGATATTCAGTCAGGCCGTAAGCCCTTCTCAGGCCGGTAGGACACACTTACGTTATAAGCCCTTCTCAGGCAAGCAGTATTCAGACATAACAGTAAGCCCTTCTCAGGCCGGTAGGCCATACTTAAGCTATAAGCCCTTCTCAAGCAAGCAGTACTCAGACATAACCGTAAGCCCCTCTCTGGCAGGTAGGCCACATTTACGCTATAAGCCCTTCTCAGGCAAGCAGTACTCGGAAATAGCCGTAAGCCCTTCTCAGGCAGGTAAGCCACATTTACGCTATAAGCCCTTCTCAGGCAAGCAATACTCAAACATAACCACAAGTCCTTCTCAGGCAGGTAACACATACTTAAACCGTAAGCCCTTCCAGGGCAGATAAAATGTGTTTGATCCATAAATGCCTCTTTGGCAGGCGACTTGCGCTCCAACCGATATAGGCGCACGAATTACGCATTAGCCGACATTAAAACAAGTAATACCCTCCGACCCAGCCTGCGACTGGGGCCTAGGAGTTAAAAACATCCGTAATACAATCCGCCCTAGGAGTTAAACATATTTGCAATACATTCCAATCCAGCCCACAGATGGGGGCTAATGATTAGAAATACTCATGGTCCCCTTCATCTCGATTCACAAGTAAGAATTGGGAAACTAAATATGCGGTCATCCGTGACTAAGCCCAACGGCTAACATTTGAAAATTAACCACTCCGAATAACCGCTCTACGAAATTAAGTAGAACAGCGTCTCCAACAGCCATTATTCGACCATGAACAACGCCTCCAGTTAGGAATACAATTCCTAGAGGCCACGCTAAAAGTTAACCGCATCAGAATGAATAACGTCTCCAAAGACTGTTGTTCGACCAGGAACGCCTCCTATTAGGGATACCATTCGTAGAGGCCATATTAAAAAGCAACAAAGTAAAAGGGGCAACTCTTGCGCTAACAGCTGCAAAGTATTTTATGGTACCCCGTTACGGAAGACGCCAGCAGAGACGGTCCTTTAAAAAGTTTAAATTCTCTAAAAGCTTTAAAATATGCCTAAAAAGCTAGGAACATTCACTTTTAACACGGGCCACAAACCAGAATACCTCGAGGCTGTGCCACTTAAGCCCTTTGGCCTCCGCTAACAATGCACGCATGAGTAACCATTTAAATGTATAACTGCTCTAAAATACTTTAAACAAAATGCGTCTTGTACAACGTGTTCAACAAAAACACCCATCGGAGATATATATACAATACGTATATTTAAATAGCCTAAAAGCTAACAAAGCAATGTTAAAACCAAAAGTCTTAGCCCTCTTCATCATTAACAGTACTGGATCTACCTTCTACCTCATCCTCCATCTCCTTGTTAACGGCATCGGCAATTTGTTGAAGAAGGGCGACATTAAGCTGAGGAGCAACATCTCGCACTTTCTCTTGGAATTTACCCAAAGCCTTATCTGCTCCATCCCAATACCACTCGCTTTGCTTTTCAGAGAAATCAGAACTGGCAAGGTAATCTGCTACCACCACTTCTTTGGCGTTAGCCAATCGAGAGGGAATCTCAGTGAGAAACCTTTCAAGCTGGCTCTGGGAATCTTGAGCAGATAACTTCAACACATCATTTTGGGTTCTCAACCATTCAGCCTCAGCCTTCAGCTCCTCAACCTTGGCTTTTAGTTCTTCATTTGCCCTCGCTTGGCACTGTTCATATTCTTAATGCCAACTCAAAATCATTGAGGAAGACGCCAACTCATTTCGAAGCTGCTGGAAGGCAAGAATCTTTTTCTAATAACGCTGCCCCCATCGCACTAAGTCCCTGAAAATACAACACGTATAGATCAAAAAGGAGGAGTGTAGAACGTAAGAGAAAGAAGAAAAAGGTATCCCTACCTGGGAGATAAAAGACGCAAGACTCAGATGAAGGAACTCCACATTCCCTTCCTAAGTCCCTGGATGAAAATTCCTTCAGACGCTGGCTGAGAGAGTCAAAGCTACAGCCAACCGAGGCAGACGGAGAAGGCTCCAAAACCCTTGGCACCTCCCCATGCTCGCCCCTACTGCTCAAACCCGCCACTACGTCCCTCTCAGGGATCAGCAAAGGCGAGCTCTGTGCCGCCAAAGGTGAATCTTCTACCCCCAAGTCTGGCTCAGTATCAGTAGTAAAATCCTCTTGGGATTCGAGGACTCGCTTGCTTCTTAAATGACGACATTTATGTGGAGGCGCCTTCTTCACTGAAGATGAAGAAGGCTGATGTGACGACCCCCGTAATGTCTTACTCTTCTTCAGGACAGGATGTCGCCTTTGCCCCTTCTTTCCAAATTGGAAGAGAGGACAAGTTCCGAATGTCCAACCCCTCGAGCTCCTCAGCTAACAGGAAAAGAAAAGAGTAAGTTTAGGACCCATTAAACAAGAAGAGAACAACCAAATGCATATGCCCCAGGATACGTACCTGAATACGGTCTCAGACTTAGGCCAGCCTTTGCCAGAACAATTTCTTGCTCTAGCATCTCCCTTGTCGCCAAAAACTTATCTTCTCCAAAGTCCCCAGGAAAGTAGTCGTATATGGCTCTTTCCTCCAATGTCAAACTGTCCAGTGTCGGTCGAGGAGGCTTGTGCACTGACTGCCATTTTGTGGGACACCGAGGACGACTCGGAGGCTTAATCCAAATCACTTTCTGTAACCAGTTTTTTACTATGGAGGGAAAACTTTTGATAAAAATAGCCCCACCTCGTCGCTCGAAGGATATTCCACTATTAACCACTTTGGCTTGAAGAAGTACATCAAAGATATTATGAGACGGCCGAAACCCGTTGACAAAGCAACCAAGTAAAAAACCATAAATATTCCTATAACCATTACGGGTAACTTGACCCTGACAAATCGTATATAAATACAAAACGTTAGCCATAAATTGTGGAATGGGAAACCTCAAACCCGCATCCAAAGCATCCACACTAACCCCGAAAAAGCCCGGAGGCGGGACCAAAGGACACTCATCCTCCTTGGGGCCTCAGATCTCGAAATCGTTAGGGAAAAAATACCTGGAACGTAACATTGCAAGCCCCTCTTCGCCCGCCGTTTGCTGTACGAAAGAACGGAGAGGACGAGCTCGAAAACCCTCGGCAAACTCTTTGGCAAGCTCGGCCTGTTCCCTCGTCCAATGGGCAACAGGAGGACGCTCGAAAATAGACTCCGAGGCAGCCCTCTCCACGATTTGCTGCTCCGAAGAGGTAACATTCTCACAAACCGCAGAGACTTCACGTTCTCCAGCATAGACAACCATTTCCCCCACGGGTCGCTCAGTTCGAACATTCGATTCACCCACCTCAGAAACATCAACCATTTTCTTATATACTGAGCAATGGAGAGCGGTAAAGGGAGGAATGGATTTTTGGGGTTGCAAGACAGAGAAAGCAAAAGGAGAAAGGGAAGCACAGAAACAGGAACGAAGAAGAAGAAAGAAGAAAAAGGGAAAAAAGAAAGGGAGGAAATGGGGGTAAGAATTAACGCCCCTGATTTAATTCCCCAAAAGGATGGCCTAGAATGAGTTAAAAACCTGCCGGATGGGACACAAGGCTGACACGCGTCACTCGGTGCTGCCGTCACATTAATGCTCGTGTATTCCCAAGGAAAGCCTGGTGCCAACTATTTGTCAAACCTGGCGTCACCCCTTGCTCGCGCCAATAAATCCAGACCGCTAGAAGAAAGGTCCCTTCTTTGATGTTATACACTCCACGGTCAAAAGTGACCAAGTTAATATTCGCCTCCAGCTGAACATATACCCACTTACATTCAACCTTAGAGTGGGGGCTAACTGATGAGGAAAAAATGAGTTGGATTAATAAGTCAACCACGGTAAACAGGCCTGGTGGAACATCCCCTCCCTGAGTTACCGTAAGCCATGGTGCCGCCAAGCTGTAACGTGCCTGGCACTTGGTACCGTTCATCTCTATCCCACACCTAGGCTCCCCGTACCGCTTGCTTCCTCCATCATAGTGTACCGCCTGTCATAGGCCTTGGTGCTGTCAACCCTGGCTACCGCCTAGCTCGCTACCGCCCACCTTCCTTAACACTCTCGGGTGGTACCGGGCCTCGGGGGTCATTACCGCCCCACCCCTAGCCACTCCAAGGCGGTACCGTGTCCCAGGGCTCACTACCGCCCCACTCCTTGCCACTCCAAGGCGGTACCGGGTCCTAAGGGTCATTACCGCCCCACGCCTGGCCTTCCAAGGCGGTATCGGGTCCCAGGGGTCATTGCCGCCCCACTCCTGGCCAATCATAGGCTGTACCGGGTCCCAAGGGCCATTACCGCCCCACTCCTGGCCACTTCTAGGCGGTACCGGATCCCAAGGGTTATTACCACCCCTCTCTTAACCACTCCTAGGCGGTATCAGATCCGGGTACTACTACCGCCCCGAGGGCCACAATACCGCCTGCCTTGGCTACTGCCTGCAGGCCTGAGTACCCATTCTCCGAACCTCGTGTACCAATTAGGCAGCACCACAACCCTCACCACCCAGGCGGCATCACTGCCCCTCTCAACCATTCGCCATATAGATTGTAGCACCTCCCTTCCAGCCAATCATTCACCTTCACTTCTCCATCAAGTAATGCCAGGCGGTACTGCCCCTAGCCCGGGGCTACCGTCCAGCACCACCAGCTCCCCCTTTTCTATAAATACCAACCTATTCCCCTCATTCAAGGAGGGCTCCTCGGGGCATCTCCACGGGCTCCCTCTCTCTCTCTCTCCCAACAACCCATCTTTCTCTCTCCTCTTACTCTGGCTAACCCCCAGCCGCCTTGCCGGCACACCTCTGGCCATGCGCCGGCCACCTTGCCTGTACGGCTCAGACCCTCGGTACCGTTCTCTTCTCCGGCCACCTCACCGGCCCTTTGGCCGTTGTTTCTCTCTCTCCAGGCCCATAAAGCCGGTACGGATTCTGGCCAACTCGCCGGTACGGATTCCGGCCACCTCGCCGGTGCTCTTTTTCCTCTCTTTCTTTCCAGGCCGATAAGGCCACCGTGCCTGCCACCAAGGACCCTCTCTCCGTATACGATTAAGTATTTGTTATTTTTTACTTTACGTTATTTACTTATCATATATTATTATTATTATTATGCCTTTACTAACTTAGGCATCGGAGGGGTCTCCCGCGGGCAAACCCGTGGGTCCCTCTGACGGTCTTGCTTGTTTTGCAGGGGAGCCCGGGTCAAACGCGCCAGCAGCTGCTTCCTCAAGTGAGGGTTGAGTCCCGCTCTCATCTAGAACCTAACCAAAAAATCCCGAAACAACATCGATTTAGCGTTTTGTTTATTCTGTCAGTATGCATGTTTTAGTACAATTGGATATTTTATACTATAGCTCTCAATCAACGAAATATTTGGGCTGCTGGATCTCTTTGAAGGAAGAAACATCACCTTGTCTTTGTAATTCATGTGATCGAGTTTCAAGGGGAATTTGTATTTAGGGAACTGAATTGCGGTTTGGGGTCCATAAGGTTGCGGTGTCATGGAAGTGTGGTATTGTGAGCGTTGTATTTTTAAGGAACCTTAAGTTTCTTTTTCAACCTTACATTTGCAAATATAGATAATAAATAACGATACAATCATTAATTTAATTAAGAGGCAAATTGATCGTGGCCCCGATAGAGGAAAAATTGAGGGAGCAACGTTTGAGGTGGTTTGGGCATATTAGGAGGAGATCGACCACGGCCCCTGTCAAGAGATGCGACATATTACACTTGGAAGGAGAGCGAGAGGCAAGCCAAAGATGAAATGGATGGAAATGATCCGACATGACCTCAACCACCTAAACCTAAATGAGAAGATGGCCTTAGATAGGGACCAATGGAGGGCTAAATAGCAGATGTAGCGATTTAGAATAGAGGAGTAAATTTTATCTAGCACAACTGTCCCTAGGCTCTTTTCGTCTCTAGGGTGATTTATTTGATTATGGTTGTGAGTTGTTGTATTACTTATTGCCTATTGCTTTCATTTGGTTTTCATTATGTTTGCCCTATGCCGTTGCTTTTGTGTTCTTATGCTTCTATGTTTGTATGTTTTTATGCATATATGCTCTTTCGCTTTTATGCCTAGATGCTTCTATACCGTTATGCATTTGCTTTTATGATATATGCCATTATGCTTCTCAGGTTGGGGGCCCTCAAACACAGTCTCCCTTTAAGATAAGACCCTAAAGGGGTAAGGTTGTGTGCACCCCACCCCCAATGAGCATGCATATGCGGGAGCTATTGAGGCACTGGGCCTGTTGTTATTGTTGTACAATCATTAATTTAATGTCTCATTTAATATGTAAATGTATCTATAAGTAGGCTGTAAAATAAAATACAACAATATCATTATAGAGGGGAATAAAATGTATATTTACATAATAGACAATCGCGTAACAATAAACTCAAAATCTATTACGTACTAGGCTTATGTAAAGTGATAATTTGTATTTGATTCCATGTTTTATTTACGGTTGTACTTTGTGTTTGCAGAGTAATCCACAAAAGATCTCGGGTGAAGCACTCAAGGATCTCCTCAAATCACTCGTCTCCGAGTACCCAATTGTGTCAATTGAAGATCCATTTGACTAGAATGACTGGGACAACTATGCCAAGCTTACTGCTGAGATTGGAGAGAAAGTGCAAATTGTGAGAGATGATCTTCTTGTCACCAACCCCAAGGTTCGATTCATTGTCTTGAACTTAGACAACACCCTATTGTGTCCTGTGGCATAGGGGTTTACATCAACTGAGCCAAGCTTGAGCTTTATAGGGCTCGTGTTGAGTATAGCCTCATCAACATCTTTGGTTGGCCTGAAACTCAACAAGCTTGGAGAGTCCTACAGTTCATTTATGATTATCTGGGCTCAAGTTAGCCTAGTTTAGCATCATATTAAATTGGAGTGTGTCGATCGTTGAGGATTGAACTTGGCTCTCACTACAAGAAAAAGAGTCATTAACGACGATGATTTTCGTCGTTAAAAGCTTAATTTACCGTCGTTGATACTATTAACGACAGGAAAACTTCCCGTTGTCCACCGTTGTAATTGCTTTCAACGTTAATAATATCTAAGATCAATGACCGGTAAACCAAGCCATCGTTTAAAAGTATTTACGATGGTATACTACGTCCGTCGTTAGAAATGAAATCATTAATGACGGCACAAGTTGTTGTTAAAAGTAGACTCTTTAATGCCAGGTGATACCATCATTAAAGAGTTCGCCAGTTGACGACAATGATTGCCGTTATAAATATTTACCTCCATACAAGAAGAAGTTTTAACTATGACAAAAATTGTCATTAAAATTTTTTTATGCTATTAATGGAAAATAGTAACGACAATATAGACCATCGTTGATAAATAATAGCAACAACAACTAACCATCGTTAAAACATGTTCCACCAATTAATGATAACAGAAGCCATCGTTGAAAATGCTTCTCCTGATCAAACACAATTATAACGACAAAATTTATCGACGTTAAAGACCTTGTACATTCATGTAGTATATGAATACATTCACAAATACATGTATATTCATGTAACAATAAAAAATTTCTAATTATTTACTACATCGATACATCCATATAATATAAGAGCAATTTTCAGGTTGTTTATAGCACCTATGTATCAATGTAGTATAATGACAATTTTTACGTTAGTTATAACACATGTACAATAACACAGTATAACCTTATTTACATAAATAATATGTACATATCATCTAATGTAGCAAAGAATTCCCATTAAAAAATAAATATTTCGTTGAAAATTAAATATCCAAGTACTCACAAAAACCTATTTACATCCAAGAGACGCTCAAAGCGTACATCGTATAATTTGTCACCTAATTTAGCAAAATTACAAATCCAACAAAAGTTCAAAAACTGAAGTTCGAACAAAATCAAGAATTTGAAGTCCAGTCTTCCAACACCTGAAAAAATAAACACAACAGCCATATTAGAAATTTCTAGTCATTCGAGAATTAAATCATTACAAATTCATCATCCAACTTTCAAAGCCATCACACCCCAAAGGATCATAACAGAAAAACATTCCAAAATTACTCAATCAAGTGTTGTTAAAAGCATGAGGCGCACTGAGGGGCAAAGGCTTGTCGAAGTCAAGGTGCAAGGCGCATGACTAAGGCGCACGCTTTTTGGACATGAGGCGTACTAAGCATGGTTCCTGTTTTAATGATCGAATTAATATTTCTTGAAATTAATAAAGTAGAAAGATTATTAGTGCCTATATATGTATTGAAGTTTCTAGTTCCATATATTTATATATGATATTTATATTATATATTTTGCAATAAAATAACATGTGCAAATTTATCCGATAATTAAAAATTACAAAATATAAGAAAAAGGTCATTAGAAAAAGACAACTAATGAAAAATCAAAAGAAATTCAAAAACAAAGATAAAAAATATTACAGGAAGATTAAAATAATAGGCCAAATATTTTACAAAAAAGGAAAAGATATAAAAAATTTAATCATTTTATCTTATTATGTTAAATGTCATAATATTTAAAAATTATTAGGAGTCCGTGGTACATGCATGTTAAGATAATAAAACCTTGTAAGTCAGGTGGGCAAGCACGTGGCTAGAATTAAAAGAGGGGAACAGAAGATAGTGGTAAAAATTAGGAGACAATGAAGAACACAAAAAAATAAGTGTGCATGAAAGAAAGAGAAAAGAGAGAAGGACAAGAGGTAGAAAAAAGAAAAAAAAAAGTCTAATTAAGAGGCGCGTGCCTCAGGGGGGATAGAAAAACACACACGCCTTATGCGCTTTTTCACGCCTCAGAGAACTTGACTCACCCTATGATCTTTGAGGCGGCCAAGGCGATCTTTGAGGCTACCAAGCCATTGCCTCATGAGCCTCTCGCCTCAAGCGCACTTGAGGAGCGCTTTTGACAACACTCTCAATCTCAGGTCACTATCTAAGCTGAGGAGAAACACATCGTTCTTAAACAAGTATACCAAATATCACATTAAATCCCAAAGCTAAGAAATCTCGTCATACTAGCTTTCATTCCACACAAATCAGTAAATGGAAGCCAAATGTACTAGATTTCCAAACCTTTTTATACTTTTCATATTCGTTATGCAGTCAGTTAAAAATTGGTAGGAAAGGATACAATTCATATACATGAGATAAAGTGATAAACGATTTTCCCAACTCAAGAAAGAACGAATTACATATAGTAGGACCATAATCCCTTTTTTCGATAAATAGCAAGGAAAACTTACAATACAAAAGTTGGCATCTCCAAGAGAGATCCGAAAGCCACACACAAAGTCTAGGAAGGAAAAAGAACAACAGTAAAATCAAACCTACAACCTGAATCCAATAGGAAGCAAACTCAAAAACCACCCAAAATGCACTCAGTCCCTAGGTGTCACATCTACTATATTAAAAAATCACAAGTACTCCAAACAAAGCACAAGAAGGAGAAGCATATCAAAAAAGACCCCACAAAACAAACCAAAAACAGAAGCTGAGTTGCCATAGCATTGAGGGGAGGTGCAGGCAACATTAAACCAGAGAAGCAAGCAGCTAGCAGAAAAGAACTAATTACATATATGGGACCATAATTCCTCTAAATAGTAATGCAGTTAAACAATTTATGTGATTACATTAGGCATAATGAGACAAATAAAAAGAAAATCCAAGAGCTATCTCTATGTCCTTAAAGATGGGAAAAATGTCAGCTGAGAATAGGGGAAAGGGGATTTCAACACGGTGATACACTTCATGGAAAAAAAGCAAATAAAGGTGTCAGCTAAGAGCAAAGATATCATTATGTCCTTGAAGATGGGAAAAAAGTACGACACCCAATACTAATGTTTCCTTATCTTTAGTAACCACATACATATTCTCCTTCAAATGACCTTTGAATTTCAATTTGTTTTCTTAAGACTGATGAAATATTCTTACATTATTCTTACATTTTTGAGCTTCTCTTGATCAATGTAGTTCTAAAAAAGTGAACATTATGGACCATATAAGGTGCTCAAGCTATCTATTTGTCCTTCTTTGACCTAGCCATTGTTGCATTGAACTCTTAAAATGTTAATATTTTGCACTTATAAAAGCGATTTGGCATTTCATAATCATATTTGCATTTCCAACGCTTATCAAAGTTGACGGAAGCATAATTCAAACAATCATAGGATCATTTTATTACCAAGATACTATTTGATACTTGTTGGCAAATTACATCACTAGAAAACATCCCCCCTGGCTCCGATCTGTTCAAATTCTAATAATTTGAAATATGACCAACAGAATTGTACTTCCTTTCACTTTAAACTAAAAGCATTTTAAAGCTTGATTAGAGATTCATTTTTAACTGATTCTCCCCTTCTTCATTTCTTGGAAAGTAACGAGGGAAAAGGATTTTTCTATCCAATTGGAATGTCGTCCTCATCAAGTCAACCAAGTCTAGGCTTAAACTAAGGGCTTGTTTGGCCAAAATGTGAAAAACTATTTTATCTCGAAGCACATTTTGCAATAGAGATATATTTGTTTGAAAATTTTAGGTTCTACTTCTATTTGAAAAGAGAAAGCACCGCTTTTCTGTTTTTGCTTCAACCCAAAAAAAAAAAAAAAAAAAAAAAAACAAAAACCAAAAAATAACATTGCTCTTTTTAGGCTAAACACTCTTGTATCCTGGAAAAAGTACTTTCTTCATGAAAAAGAGCTTGACCAACCAGGTCATAACACTATTAGAAAACCAGTAAAGGTCCCAAATCACAACATAAAAATACGCCATAAGGTATATTAGTCCCTATGATGACAATCAATTACGTTGTCATATGTCACAAGGAAATCCCTAAAAGCCAGCATCTCTTTTCCGATGCTTCCCATTGATTATCCTAGTTTTCACACTACTTGTCTTTTTTTGATTCATTTATCCACCTACTCTAAAATAGCTTTAACTTATTCGTCTCCAAGGCTTCGTCCACCCTCTAGGTTCATTGCAGTACAATAATCTCAATAGCATCACACCAACAAAGGCCTCTAGCAGGCTAAGAATATGACAACAAGCAGCATAACCACCAGTTTTTATAAGGAAAAAAAAGTGTATCAAATTGGAAAGGATGTATTAAATGTTAAGGACAAGATATCCTAAATCCACAAGATTCTCAAGCTCCACATTGAATTTAGTCATATAGTCCAAACTTCACAATTATTCCAAACAACTCAACAATGTATTCTTAATGAATACCAAAACAATCGCAAACTCAATCTCCACATTATAAAACCCAATCACAGAATCATAATTCATAACATTCTCAAGCTCCACCTAGAATTCAATCACATAGTCCAAACTCCACAACAATTCGAAAGAACTCAACAATGTATTTTTAATTTAAACTACAGGCATCGCAAGCTGAATCTCCATATTATAGAACTCAATCATAGAGTCATAAATTCACAATATTCTCAAACTCCACGTAGTTCAATTAGTATAAGATGTTTCAACACAATTTTCAATTTCAATGTCAACAACATAAGCAACGTCAAAAACAATCTCGAAATTAATATACCTATAAACTAGCAAACCCTAATATGTAAGTAATAAGACACTTGAAAAGCAATGTCAACCATATTACTGTTGGATTCATTTACCTTGAAAAGCAACTTAAATCAGGTCCGCTAAGTCGGAGCCGTGCAGTTGACCGTCAACGAACAACGTTAACTTAGCAAACACAAACACGAACTACCAATGAACAAGGGAAAATTCACAGAACTACTAGCGAATTTGTTAATGTAGTGAACACTAACACGAACTACCAATTAACAAGGGAAAAATTCACTGAACTCAGTACTAACAGATGCTTCGCTGTTCGCTCGCTTCGACTGATTTAGAGTTTCGCTGCTCAGGGTTTCGACACAATGGGCTTCGACTCGTTTTGACAATTACCAAAATAAGGGTTTGCTTTGATTGAAAAGTAGGGCTTCGTTTCAGTATTCGGGACGACAGCAGAGGTGGGATGAGCGGGAGAGATTTTAGACAGGGGTGAGAGGGGGTTTTTTCAAAATTAGGTTTTAATTTCATTTTATGTTTAACTTTTTAAATTATTTTATGCATTATTTTTTAATTAATTAAAAATATTATATTCGGGACGACAACATAGGTGGGATGAGCGGGAGAGATTTTAGGCAGGGGTGAGAGGGGGTCCTCGGAAATAGCCTCTCTTCAGGGTAGCCTCCTGAAAGGGGAAGGCTGCGTACACCTACCTCCCAGACTTTGCTTATGCGGGAGCCCCTGGAGGCACTGGGTCTGTTGTTGTTGTTATTGTTGTTGTATATTCTAGTATAGTCAAACATTGAGTTGAGTATTAATTGTGGTATTATTTGATACTCGAACTTGAATTACGGTATGGGAGGGTGAGAGACCAATTCAAATACAACTGAATAAAAAAATGACAATAACAAATTTCAAAAAAAGTGTGCTTAATTTTTACCATTAACGAATTTTAGCTTTTTCAACCGAAAGTTCACCGCTTCCCTATTAACGACGGTTTGTATGTAGAATTAACGACCTTATTAGTTGTCCGTCGTTATAAGTCCATCATACACCACTCTTTAACGATGGTGTTTTAATCCCATCACAACTAGACACTACACATACACTTTTAACGACAAAAAAAATTCCGGTCATTATTTTTGGTCATTAAAGGCCAACTTTCTTGTAGTGTCTGTTAAGCAGATGTAGGCTCATAATTCCACTTGAGATTGGATCATTTAAGCCCAGTTAGGCTTGTTAGCCCCGGAGCAAGAGCTTTGCAAAGCTTAAGGCTGGTGGCTTAGCTAATCAAGCCAACTGGACTTGCCTTTCAAGCGAAATAAAAGATAGCTCTTGCATGGCAATCGAATCAGTTCAGTTGTGAGCCACTTAAAACAATCCTTACCAAACTAGGGGTTCCCCTGAGATGAAAATGAGTTGAGTTTACAATCAGGTTAGCTCACATGCTATCTTTGGTTTATTTACATCCCTATCTCCGCCAATGTCCCATCCCATGCATTCCAATAAAACTAGGCTCTTTTGTTGGGCTGGGGCTTCTTGTGGATGTCTAGTTGAACTTCAATGTGAATAACTGCATGATCATGACATTCTTTGCAAAGGGTTGAGAAGGCAATCAATTCGAAAACTTGCAATGCCCTTCTTCTTAAGGTATTATTGTCTTTTTGCTTCTTGGGTCAATTTGTTCACTATATATGCAAGGAGCAACCTCTTTTGGAAAGAAAATAACAAGTAGCAACATGATGTTTTAGACATGTTTCATATTTCTAATACATGTATTTTCCAAAATATGTTGCTCTTCTAGTCTTCATTTGTATATAGTACACAATGTTGTCCTTTATTTTGGGTATATCATATAAAGCCTTTTGTAATATATCTCGACTCTTGTGCAATAATCTGCTGACACATTCTTTCATATTCGGAAAGGTCAACCAAATCGGGTCCGTGACAGAGAGTATAGAAGCTGTGAAGATGTCCAAAAGAGCTGGATGGGGTGTAATGGCCAGCCATCGCAGGTTTGAAACCCGTCTCTTGAGTTAATTTGTTCAAGATGAAAATATTTGGTATTCTTCCTTGCATGTCTGATTGCAATGTTATTGTGGGCTTTTTTTAATGCAGTGGTGCAACTGAAGACACCTTCATTGCTAACCTTTCTGTGGGTTTGGCTATGGTAATTTCCTCTCCCTATACATTCACCCAACAAACTTAGAACGAGCACTGTTATATATTGAAATTGTATTTGTACCAGTTGAGTAGACTTTGAACAAAATTAGAGGCATAAAATCATTAAGTTATGTAAAAGTAGTTATTTTATGCCATATATACTTATTCACTATGTCAATTTAGTCATTTTACTTTTAATTATTTGATGCAGCCCGTTAAGAGGCTTGGGGGAAGTGGGATGCGGAACAGCTGCAAAGTAGAGTTTGATTAGGGTTTCAATTTTAATTTTTAGATTTAAATTTTATATTTTGAATTATCGCTTAGGGATTGATTTTTTTTCTAATTACTCCTCTATATATACTAGAAAAGACCTAAGGTTTAGGGGCTAGACAATTTTTCAGATTTATTTCTCATTTTACAGCATCTTTTCTCCAGTTGTGAGAATTAAGTTTTGTTTTCCTCTTGAAAATTTGTTATTTCATTAATAAATTAAAGGGAAGGCCGTGAATCCTTCCCGTTCCTTTAATTTTTCTCTTACGTGCTGCATGAGTCGTTATTAGAGTTTAGAACGACTTTTGCGATGGCCCGTGAACGATAGAGATACGCCATCAAAGACGTTTATGATCGTGATCGTCTACAGCATGCCGAAAAGAGATTGGATGAGTTCGAGGAGAGATTCTGGTGAATCAAGCATTGCTTGATTCAACTGGGGGGAAAATCCCATTGCACTGAGAACCCAGCCCCAACGTCCATTAACACCAGGTGCTATTGAAGAGAAGACAGACGAGAGCTTCCAAAATCCGTTCTCGAACGAGGAGCTACCAGATCCTAGGCCAAGGCAGCGTCGACCTAATACCGGAAACCCCCACCGTTATGATGATTGGAGGTGGGAATCCGGCCTCCGGATTGAAATTCCAGAGTTCAGCGGTGGAGGACACCCAGAGGAATTCTTAGATTGGCTTGTCGCCAACGAGGAGATTCTGGAGTTCAGGGAGGTGCCAAAGAAGAAGCAAGCGCTGCTTATCGCTACCAGTTGCGAGGCAGGGCAGCCTCCCGGTGGACACAGCTGCAACAAATTCGGTTTCGCCAAGGGAAAGCAAAGATAGAGTCTTGGGAGAAGATGAAGAAACATACGAGAGACGCCTTCTTGCCTCACAATCGTGCTAGGATGATGTACCAGTGCCTATAAGGGTTGCGACGGGGCTCTAGGTCTATGTAGGAGTACCCGGCAAAGTTCTATTTATTGATCGCCAGGAACAACTTGACGGAAACCAGATAGCAATTGGCGGATCGATACATAGGCGGGTTGAGTGAGTCTATATAAGTGGTGTTGAACATGTTCGACATCTTTTTCGTTTTTGAGGCAAATCAAAGAGCTGTGAATGTGGAACGCCAGCAAAGGCGTTACCAAGTTGGCAGCACCTTAGGAACACAAGTTAGCGGAAGGAAGCTAGTAAGAGCACCGCCAATTTAGACCACACAGAACAGACCGCCAAACTCTAGCTCTAGTAAGCTTAATACTCAGGACTTGGTGAGCGCATCGAGGACTTGTTGTTTCAAGTGCGGAGAAGTGCAGCACAGGGCTGCTGATTGTCATAAGGGTGATAGACCTAGTAAGGACCTTTACATTGAGGAACTTTGAGGAGAGGATGGCGAAGTCATTGAGGAAGGAGCCCAAGATGAGTTGGCGGAACAGGAAGGGAATGCCATTACGGGTGATGAGGGGCATCTATAAGTGGTTAGGCGTTCTTACCGCCTAGAGAGGAGCAGGGGGATGGTTGGCTAAGGAACAACATCCTCCTGACCATGTGCACCATTGGCGGTAGTGTGTGCTGCATGGTCATTGACTCCGACAGCTATGAAAACATAATATCCGAGGAAGCAGTAGCCAAGTTGGGGTTGAAGGCGGAAGCACATTCCAATCCCTACAAATTGTCATGGCTCAAGAAGGGGAATCAGGTAATCGTCTCCAAACGTTGCTTGGTTAATTTTTCGATTGGGGCTAAGTACAAGGACGGGATTTGGTTTGATGTTGTCACTGTGGACGCCTGCCATTTGCTAGTGGGGAGCTCATGGTAATATGATAGGAGGGTCGTCCGTGATGGGACGACAAACACATATAGCTTCATCTTTGAGGGTACCAAGATCATCTTGCTACCGAAAAAGGAGGAGGCACCGTGGGTTTCAGAAGCGAGGCACCCAAACATACAAGGACGTGCCACGTTTGCCGAGGAGGCTGGCGACACCCGAATTGTGTTTGTAATGACTGGAAAGGAAAGCAAGGTCAGCTTAGGGGAGATACCTAGTGTAGTTGCCGCCTTGTTTAAGGAATATTGTTAAGCTTCAAGATCACTTGAGCTTAACCTTGTGAAAGAGATAGGAAGTAGAGAAAATATCTCATATAGATGTTTGTATTTTTCCTCGAATGAATGATTATTACACTTAAGCCAAGTACTTATACTAAATCTAGATACAATGTAATTGGACAAGCTTATACCGACTAACTAAATCCTTAGCCGCCACAATTGACTCTTACTTTACCCCTTCAACCAACTTAACTAACAACCTAGGGCCTTTCGCGCTAAAAACCAGCAATACAAATTCAAACATGACTTAAGACCCACGGATACAACTTATTACATCAAAGCAACTGCAAATCATAACATTCCCGTCCTCTTAAAAACATTCTTGTCCTCAAAAATGGAAGCTAGGAAATTGGCTCTTCAAGAAGTGTAGCTCTTCCCAAGTAGTAAATGTCTCAGCCAAATTATTCCAAGATACAAGCACTTCTGGTGTAATCTTTCCTTTCACAATTGGCTCGCGTGAATCAAGCACAACAGCTGGGTGTAGCATCAAAGCACCACTTGAGCCAACTTTGGGAGGTTGTAAAGAGTGTTCATGGCCCTTCTTGACCTGCTTTTTAAGAAGTGAAACATGAAAAACAGGATGTATATATGAGTTAGGAGAGGCAATTCAAGCTTATAGGCTACTTTGTCTATTTTCTCTAAGATCTTGTAAGGTCCAAAGAACCTCGCACACAACTTCACATTCTTCCTCACAGCTACGATTGATTGTCTGTAGGGTTGTAACTTCAAGTAAACCATATCTCCAACATCAAAAGTTCTGTCCACACACTTCTTGTCTGCATATAGTTTCATTCTAGCTTGTGCTTGATGAAGATTATCCTTCAAAAGCTGCGTAAGTTGTCTTCTCTGCTGAACCAAATCAGTAACCTCAGCCATAGAATATATAATCCCTTACTACATCAAAGGAGATGGTGGATCATAGCCATACAAGACCTTAAATGGAGTAGTGCCTATAGAAGTATGAGCATGAGTATTATACCAATACTCTGCCAATGAAAACCATGTTCCCCACACCTTTGGATAATTAAACACCATGCTTCTCAAGTATTGTTCAATGCATTGATTGACCCTCTCTGTTTGGCCATCCGTCTGAGGATGGTATGAAGAGCTAGGAGCCCAGGTAGTTCCCAACAAGCTGAACAACTCCTTCCAAAACTGACTAGTAAAAAGCTTATCCCGATCAGAGATTATGGATTGAGGCAATCCATGTAACTTATAGATGTTGTCAAGGAAAACTTGAGCCAATTTCTTTGCTGTTACTGGCCTAGCCAAGGCAATGAAGTGACTGAACTTGATGAATCTATCAACCACGACCCAAATAACCTCCTTCCCCTCTGACTTTGGCAATTCTTCAATGAAATCCACGCTTATGTTTTGCCAAACACCCTCAGGAATAGGTAGAGATTGAAGAAGCCCTTGATACTGGAGATCGCCAAGTTTGGTCTGCTGACAAACTTCACAAACTTGCACCAAATCTATCACTGCTTTCTTCATACCAGGCCAATTGAAGTGAGCCTTGAGCCTTCGATATGTTCCCTCCACACCTGAATAACCTCCCCATGCTGAATCATGAGAGGCACTGATAATCTACAACCTTAGATTAGTGGAGGTTCCAATGTATAGCTTGCCGTTGAGTATGATGACTCCCTTAATCACTATCACCTCTGCATCATAAACCATATTGCTCGTCCTGCCAATGCTGAAAGTAGCTATACATTCCTTGCAAAAGTGTCATTCTCATAGGACTTATACACCTCTTCAACCCAGGATGGAAGAATTACTGAGATTGCACCATAAGATTTATGCTCACTATCCCCCAATCTACGAGATAATGCATCAGCAGCCAAATTATCCTTGCCTATCTTGTACTCAATCATGTAGTCAGGCCCCAACATCTTCAACAATCCCTTCTTCTGAATTATGGTGACAATCCTTTGCTCAAGCAAATGCTTCAGAGTCTGATGATCTGTTCTAATGATAAACCAATGCCCATCCAAATAATGCCTCCATTTGTCCACTACTAGGAGGATCGCAAGATATTCTTTTTCATAGGTGGACAATTCTTGATGTTTAGGACTTAAAGCTTGGCTAAGGTAGGCTATGGGCCTTCTTTTTTGAGATAAAACTGCTCCAATGCCATTATCACATGCATCAGTTTCCAAAACAAACTCCTCAGCAAAATCTGGCATTGCCAGCACTGGTGCTTCACACATAGCAATTTTCAAAGCTTCAAAGGCTCCATGACCTTTGTCTGACCAATTGAATGTATCTTTCTTCAATAAGTCAGTCAGAGGCTTGGCAATTGATCCATACCCAGCCACAAACTTGCGATAATACCCAGTTAATCCAAGGAAACCTCTTAACTACTTCAATGTCACAACTACAGGCCATTCCTTCATTACTTTTACCTTGGTAGGATTAGTGGAGACTCCAATATAAGAGATCACATGGCCCAAATACTCTAGCTGAGTCTGAGCAAAAGAACATTTAGGCAATTTTGCAAACAACTTGTGATTGCGCATGATCAAGAACACCTCTTTTAAATGCTTCAGATGATCCTCAATAGAAGAGCTATGTACCAAAATGCCATCGAAGAATACCAACACAAATTTCCTCAGAAATGGCTTGAACACTTCATTCATCAATGCTTGAAATGTGTCTAGAGCATTGGTCAAGCCAAAAGGCATAACCACAAATTCGAAGTGGCCATGATGTGTTTTGAAAGCAGTCTTGTACACATCTTGCTCCAACACCCTGATCTGGTGATAGCCTTGCCTTAGATCCAGCTTGGAAAAGACTTGTGCACCGTGCAACCCGTCCAGAAGGTCATCTATGATAGGAATGGGAAACTTATCCTTCACAGTCACTGCATTGAGCTGTCTATAGTCTATACACATCCTTGCCGAGACATCTTTTTGTTCACCAATATGACAGGGGAGGCAAAAGGGCTATGACTCTGCCTTATAAATCATCAACCTGCCTTTCAATTTCTATTTTCTGCGCATTTGGATACTTGTAAGGCCTTAATTTCACTAGCTCAGATTTAGGCTTAAGAGGAATTGCATGATTTAGACTTCTCTTAGGAGGTAATGCTTTAGGCTGTTCAAATAAGTCTTCAAATTCCTCAATCAAAGCTCTCATCCTAGGTTGAGAAATCCTATCCACTTCAGTAGGTGATATTGTAAACAATTGCCCTACCCATTAGAAAGCACACTTCTTGAATCCTTTTTGCACCATACCGCCTTTCACCAACTACAATTGAGCTTAATCTGCCATGCCTTGCAAGGTAACTTTTGATCCATGTATCTCAAATGACACTGTTAGCTTAGCAAAGTCGAAGAGCACTGGACTGAAAGATCTCATCCAATCAAGTCCAAGGACCATATCACATCCTCCCAAGGGTAAGATTCTAAAGTCATACTCAAATTTGTGAACTTGCATAAACCACTTAAAACCCTAGCACTTGTTCTGAGTTCGAACTGAATTACCGTCAGCAACAGTCACTACTAATGGATGTGTCTTGATCACTTAATGCCTCACTTTCTTAACCACTTTTGAATCAATGAAGCTATGGGCGCTTCCACTGTCAATCAGAATAATAATTGATCTCATGCCTGCCTTCCCTTTGATTCTTATTGTGTTATGAACTCCGTTTCCAGTAAATGCCTTCATGGAGATTCCAATCTCATCCTCAACAAGCTCCTCTTGTAATTCCTTATCTGAACTATCCTTCGCTGAATTAGAATCTTCACAACTAGATTCTTAACTTACAGATTGCTTTTCAGCACTCTTCCCCCTGACTGTCATAAGGAACTTTGTGTTGCACTTATGCCCGAACTGATAATGCTGATTACACTGGAAACAAGGCCTTTGGCCTTCTTCTCCTTTGATCGAGAGTCTGCAGGCTTCACAGATCCCTTCTGCTGCTTGGAACCACTTTCTCGATACTTTGGTCCATCATTTGAAGCAAGAACCGTAGCCTCAAAAAGCTTAGCCTTGGCATAAGCCTTGGACAGTATCTTAGGATCAGCCGCTTTCACAAGATTCTTAATTTTGGGCTTCAAACCACTTATGAAACTCGAAACATAATAGGACTCAGTGGCTTGAGGATATGTCGCTATCATACTTGCTCTGAGGTTCTTAAACCTTGTCATATACTCTTTTAGAGATGTTTCTTGTATCACTTTGTCGAAAATATCAACAATTTCACTAGAGTCTTCATCACTATATCTCTTGCACAGTTCTTTCACAAATTCGGCCCAAGAAAGTGAGGAGTTGCTCTTAAGAAAACTATAAAGCCATACCTCATGGTCTCCATGAAAATATACAGCTACTGTCTCAAGCTTTCTGCCTCATCAATATGATAGAAGTGGAAGTACCTATCGCATCTCTTCAGCTATGATTGTGGTTACTTTCTATCAAACGGTTCAATATGAACTCTTGGATATCTACATCCACTGCTTCCATTACCAGATGATACTTCATTACTTCCAGAGTGCTGCAGATGCCCTTGATGAGGTGGACGATCCCGCTGTCCTAGATTAACACTGGTATATTGTGACTTAACATGAGCAAGTGAACGGTCTTGTGTCCTGGTAGTCATATCATCTTCTACATTTCAATCTGGAAGTCTATCTCCAGCTGCTTGAGTTTGATCTCGAGGTCTAGCCGCAACATTTTGCACCTGAGGATTCACTTCATCCTGAAAACTCATCTGTTGGTGCATGAGTAACTGACTGGCTGGAAGCAAAGGTTCTGAAGTAGGAGGCACATTCTGTCCCCTGAACGGATTGCGTATTTCAGCAAATTTCTCTTCAAACCTCTACATTTGTTGGCTCAATCGATCGGCAATTTTTTCTTTAAACTCTTGTGCTTTCTGATTAACTTGATCAGTAATCTTTTCCTCCACTTGCTGAGAATGTTGAGCAAATCGTTCATCATACTTTTGACCCAATTCTTGCACCAATTCACTTTGTGACTGCTGCAACTGCGTGAACATTTCTTTCATTTACAAGCTTAATTGAGTGGTTGTAACCAACTTTTGATCTGTTGCAGCATTAGCCCCAAAAACCTCAACATAGGATGGACTTGCAATAGCCTTTGCAGCACCTGACCTTGTTGTAAGACCACCGGCCATAATTCTCAATACTTGCAATGCAATCAAGAGAATTGGATACCAAAACAACTTAATAAAGGCGTATACAATCAAATTGAAGAAATTCGACTTAATCGATAGCCTACAATGAGACTCTGATACCAATTGTTAAGCTTCAAGATCACTTAAGCTTAACCTTGTGAAAGATTAGGATAATGAGAGAATCAAGATGAGAAGAGAAGTGAAAGAGATAGAAAGTAGAGAAAATATCTCATAGAGATGTTTGTATTTTTCCTTGAACGAATGATTATTATACTTAAGCCAAGTACTTATACTAAATCTAGATACAATGTAATTGGACAAGCTTATGCCGACTAACTAAATCCTTAGCCGCCACAATTGACTCTTACTTGACCCCTTCAACTGACTTACCTAACAACCTAGGGCCTTTGGCACCAAAAACCAGCAACACAAATTCAAACAGGACTTAAGACCCACGGATACAACATATTACATCAAAACAACTACAAATCATAACAAATACGCCGACGTATTCCCGAAAGAGTTACCTGTTACACTGCCACCATTAAGAGACATCCACTACCACATTGACTTGGTGCCCGGTGCCTCCATACTGAATCGGCCTCATTACCGAATGAGTCCAACTGAGCATGAGGAGTTGAGATGCCAGGTGGAAGAGCTACTCGCCAAAGGCATTATTAGGGAGAGCTTGAGTCCTTGTGCCATTCCAGCTCTGTTGACACCTAAGATAGATGGGAGATGGCAGATGTGCATTGATAGTCGGGCAATCAACAAGATCATGGTACGTTATTGTTTCCCTATTCCAAGGTTGGATGACAAGCCAGATCAGTTGCAGAGGTCGAAGATATTCACAAAGTTGGATATCAAGAGTGGGTACCACTAGATTCTGATCTCGCCAGAAGACAAGTGGAAAACCGCCTTTAAAACGAGAGAAGGGATTTATGAGTGCCATTTGGGTTATCCAACGCACCAAGCACGTTCATGACATTTATGAATCAGGTTCTACGTCCTTTTATCAGGAAATTTATTGTTGTTTATTTTGATGACATCCTGATTTATAGCCGGGACCGTGATTAGCATATGAAGCATCTGGAGGAAGTACTTAGTACTTTGAAGGCATGGAGCTTGCTTTGAAGGCACGGAGCTTGTTTTCATCCTTACAAAAGTGCGAATTCATGAGATACAAAGGTAACTTTCCTTGGTTTCATTGTGTCCAAGGACAGTATTGCAATTGATGATGAGAAGATTACCGACATTCATGACTGGCCTCAACCAAAAACAGTAGGAGAAGTTTGGAGTTTCCATGGATTGGCATCCTTGTACGAGCATTTTTTGCCAAACTTCAACGCTATTATGGCACCCATAACCGACATTCTAAAAAAGGGTTCTCTTGTGTGGAGTCCTCAAGCAGCTGACGCCTTTGAGGAGATAAAGAGGAGATTGATCATGGCGCCTGTTCTAGCCCTTCTCGATTTTTAGAAGACTTTTGAGTTACACATGAACGCCTCTAAGATAGGCATTGGCACTGTTCTCAATCAAGACGGGAGCCCTTTTGCCTACTTAGTAAGACCCTTGATGGGAGTACGCTAAATTACTCAACTTACAATCTGGAGTTCTATACATTGGTGAGGGCGTTGAGGCATTGGAAGTCGTACTTAGCCAATTGGGATATCATCTTATATTCTGACAACATGGCCCTCAAGTACATCAATAGCCAAGACAAACTCTCAGACAAGCACATCCAGCACAAGTGAGGCGTGATGAACAAGGTGGGGAGCCTTATCATGACGGATAGTCGGATGGAAGTTACTAGGTTTGATAAGACGGCGAGTCAGTACCCCGATGATCCCACGTTTGGTGAGATTTGGGGTGACGCACAAGCGGGTTCTGATCCCGGTTTTTCTTTCCGTGTTCTATTTAAGGGAAACCAACTTTGTATTCCGAACTCTAGCTGGTGGCTCAAAATTATTAAGGAGAAGCAAAAAACAGGACACGTAGGGAGTGATAAGACGTTATAGCTTGTTGCCGCCAAGTACTACCGGCCTACGATACCCGAAGAGGTATAGAGGTATGTCCAACGATGCCGTATCTGTTAGGTCTAAAAAGGCGGAATGACCAATGCAGGCCTTTGTCTCCCATTGATGGTTTCAAGTCAGCCATGGATGGATGTCAGCATGGACTTTGTGCTAGGGCTACTGAGAACCACTGGCGGCATTGATTCCATCTTTGTCGTTGTAGATCGTGTCTCCAAGATGGCGCATTTCATTGGATGCAAAAGAGCTGCTAACGCCATATATGCCGCAGGACTTTATTTTCGGGAAGTATACAAGTTGCATGGGCTACCATTTAGCATTGTGTCAGATCGTGACGTCAGGTTCATGAACCACTTTTGGAGGACACTATGGAAGATGGCGAACACCTCTCTCGCCTTCAGCACTGTCCATCACCCTCAAACGGATGGGCAAACCGAGGTCACTAACAGATCATTGGGGAACCTATTACGGTGCCATGTTGCTGATAACGACAGGGTTGGGAGACGAAGTTGCATTAGGCTAAGTTCGCCTACAATAGCTCCATCAATAAGAGTACGGGGTTCACGTCATTCGCAGTAGTTTGCGGGTTTGTTCCTCGTTCTCCAATGGATTTGGCACCAGTACCTGATCTCACACGCCCACACTGGAAGGCGGATGACTTCATCTCTTCACTTAGAGACATCCATGAGCAGACACGGGCTCGATTACTGGAAGCCACCGCCACGTATAAGATGGTTAAGTACAGAAGACGAAAGGCAATACAATTTCAGGTTGGCGACAAGGTATGGGCAATCTTGACACACGAATGATTGCCCGCTTTGGAGTACAATAAGATCACGGCTCGCAAGATAGGCCCATTGGCGGTATTAGAGAGGATAAACGACAATGCTTACCGTCTTCAGCTTCCACCCGATACGAGGACATCAGACATATTCAACGTCAAGCATCACGTTCCTTATTTCGGTGACAACGATAGTGCTGATCCTCAAATGAATTTGAGGGCGAATTCTCTCCAACACGGGGAGGATGATGCAGCCTGTTAAGCGGCTTGGCGCGGACACAGGCTTGGCGGAAGCGGGACACGGAACAGTTAGGAAGTAGAGTTTGATTAGGATTTCAATTTTAATTTTCATATTTAAATTTTGTATTTTAAATTATCTCTTAGAGTTTGATTGTTTTTTTAATTACTCCTCTATATATACTAGAAGAGATCTAGTTTTAGGGACTAGACAATTTTTTAGATTTATTTCCTATTTTAGAGCCTCTTTCATCGGGTTGTGAGAATCGAGTTTTATTTTCCTTTTAAAATTTTGTTATTTCGTTAATAAAATTAAAGGGAAGGCCGTTGGCTCCTTCGCGTTCCCCTAATTTTCCGCTTACGCATTGCATCATTATTTAAAACTCAATTCCTATGCAATATACAATGTAAATTTAGTCATTTGGCATATATTGATTTAAGTTGGAGACAACTTTAACAGCCAAGTCATGGGTAAGTTTAAATTGGGTTGGGCTTGTATTGAACACTTACATCTAACATGGTTGAGCTACTAAGAATTAAATCACAAACTTTAACTACAATTTCACCATAGAGCTAAATTATCACAGCATAAAGTGAACTTGGATTAAACCAGCATAATTTAAAATAAAAGCATTAAGTTGATACAGTAAGCGAAGTACATAGCCTTTTAGCGTAAATATTTACGACCCAGTTTTTTTTTGCACCATGTATTGATTGAGTACACGAAACATTTTTGTGTTGCTTTTTAAAATTAGCTATCTTCTGCTGCATATTTTATGTACTTAAATGGGTACACAAGTTGGATATATGTACCATTTCGAATTAGAGCTTGGTCAATTCTGACAACTGTTTTTCGGAACTTATTGTGTAAAATCTAGGGTCAAATCAGGACTGGAGCCCCATGCAGATCAGAGCGCCTTGCAAAATACAACCAGATTTGGCTTTGATACCTTCGTTCACAGTTTATATTTGCTAGGAACATAGGAATATACCCAGTGCCTCAAGGGCTCCCACCTACGCAGGGTCTGGGGGAGCGGATGTACGCAGCCTTCCCCCTTTAGGGTGTTAATGTAACATGAAACTGACACATTTGCTTTTTATTATATGAAGAATGTGGAAAATCATAAGTCATTTATTACCATGACTTTCCCTTCATAAGTAATATTAGACTTGAAAGTAATTACTGGGCAAAAGTAACTTAGAAATGTGTAATGTGAAGAAAAGGCATAGGATTTATTTTATTATATGAGAAGATTAGAAAATAACATTTTCTGAAGCTCTGTTCGAAATGTGAAAATATTCTATGGAAGGAAAGCAAAATATGAAAGAAAACATTTTCCCTAAGTTTGGAAACCATGAAAAATATAAAGGAAAAAAGATTGGATGAAATTAAATAATTACGATAGGTTTTGAGGAAATCATTTTCCTCTTAAAAGATGTCAAACAACTAGATAGCAGAAAATAAATCATGGTTGATACGGTCCATTCGCTTCAGTTCACTAGTTTTTAACCATTTCATTTGCGTCAGTGGAGTACTTGCTTTTCTCCAGCCAAAGTTTTTCGTCCTATCAAATGACAGTCCGTCATTTGCATCAGAAGGGCTTTATGCTATCTTCGTCATGCACCTCCATCTCACATACCACCATCATTTAACCTAATTCTTAGTTTTATTTTCTTGTTTTTCCTTAACTTACAAACAAGGAAAAAAACGTCATTTTTTTCCATTTTTTTTTTCTTTCAACTTTTTTACTGACATTTTTTTCCCTTCACATTTTGTGATTCCAAACAAAGTCTAAAAAGAACATAATCTAAAGCTTCAAATTATTTTCCTTTTTTTGGGTGAAATTTTAGCCTCCTTTTAATGAATACATATGTTATTCTTACGTATTTTCTCAACGAAATGACCTCTAAGGTTAACTCTTGTGTAATCATTTACCAAGAAATAAAAAATCTAACATTTGTCGTGCTATGTAAATAAAAATTTCCTGTAAATAAATTCTTAATTTTTTAACTTGGTGCCAGAAAACTCTTTGGGATGGATCGATTATTTATTTTTCTGAAACATGAGTTACATATGTAGAAGAAAACTAAATTTGAGTTTGCTGGAATCAAGGCTCGATTTTTCAATATTTGGCTTGAGCTCAACTCGAAGCTCGTTGAACTTGGAAGCCTGAGTTCAAGTTTGGCTTGTCATAGGCTTGGGCTGGACTTTCTCAGTTCATCTTAATTTCTCATTGAGCTCCAAGCTAACATCACATCGTTGAGGTTCAAGCTCGAGCTTTACTAGATTTGTGCTGTGGCTCATTTTGCTAATAAGCCAGCTCAACTCAGCTTGAGCACAAAGTGGGCTAAGCTTTTCAAGTTTGTGATGAGCCGACAGGCTCGGTTCATTTACACCCTTCTTAAACTGAACATAAATGAAGTAACTAGTAGTTGAAAATGTCAACATGTTGAGCATTGTGTTACGTTTTTGTAAATATCTTGTATTTTTGTATTCGTATTTGTATACATATTTATGCTGTGAAGAAATTTAAACAAATCTGATATACTTTGATATCAATTTGTTAGAAAAATCTTGATGCGGAAGCGTAAATCCTAATCACTCGATTCAAATAATATGACTCACACAAATGAGAAGTACACAAATATATGAGAAAGAAAGAACAAATGAGAACATACAAGGATTTACGTGGAAACCCCTCTACAATCGAGAGGGGAGAAAACCACAGGCGGAGATAGAGATTCTTTATTGATACTTGAATGAAAGAATTACAACGACACTTCCTCTGAATGAGAACTATGAAAGAATTACAATCACTTTCTCTTAACTCTCGTAGCACTCGAATATCTGAATTGGAGGAATTACGAAATTACCTATCTCTTAGCCGTGGTGGCGCATCACTCTAAATTAGATCACTTGTGACGTAAACCCTACGTCCGTATTTATAGGCCCGTGAAAACGCGCTTCCCGATCGATCGGTATTAGACCGATCGATCGGTTAGCTTACTGCTGCGGTCCTTCTTTTACGTAACTTTCCCGATCGATCGAGCTTCACCCCGATCGATCGGCCTCCTCACGGCTTCTCTTCTTAAAATACCAAGTAATTTGAGACATAATCCCAACAAATCTCTACCTTGGATCAAATTACATACATAAAAGAATTTCCTCCACCTTCTCCACTAAACACCACACACACGGGGCTTATCTCAACAAAACACAAAATCTAACTGAGTCCGAGCGAAGCTTGAACTTCCTGCTAGGTAGCAACTAAGTGAACATATCTGAGAGGTTATCAGCAATGCCAATCTTCTTCTTCTCTGAATTGGCTCTTGACACATTATCTGAAATAGTCACCTGCTACTGAACTGTGTTATTCAACTGAAATTGAACCCCCTCTGACTTACTCACCTGACCTGAATCACAATCAGCTGTGACATCTTTTGTGGAGACAATAATGAAGACTCATCAAACGTGACATCTTTACTCGTCATGAATTCTTTGAAGCCAAAACCTTTCTGCTTCCCAGAAATCCCTTGTTCACAGAATTTCAGCTCTGTAGACTGACCACACAAAGATCCCCTCACACTGTGCTCTGACAAACCCTTATTACCTGAATAATCCAATCTCAAATGTCCTGAATTTGTGATCTCTGGTTCTGTCAACAATAAGGATGATGAAGATACTGCAACAGACCTTGCAACTGCAAAATCGACAAACTCATACAGAGTATCTATCCTTCTGCCTTTCATGACTGTCAAAGCACCATTAACGACCTTCAAAACTCCACCTTCAACTGTGTACCTGTATCCTTTAGACTTAAGAGTACCTAAAGAGATGAGATTTTTCTTCAAATCAGGAACATGGCAAACATCACTCAAAACCCTGATAGTGCCATCGAACATACTAAAACGAATTATTCCTATACCCAGACCTTTGCATGGAGTATCATTACCCATCAAAGCAACTCCACCTCGAACTGACTCGTACGTGGAAAACCAATCCCGGTTGGGACCGACATGATAGGAGCAACCCGAATCCAAAATCCAATTATCTCTCAAATTGGACTAAGGTTCAGACACAGACAGCAGAAGATCGTCATTCTCACCATCAATAACATTAGCTACTATGGATCTCTGGTCAGACATGTTATCTGCTTCAAGTTTTCTCTTAAGCTTGTAACAGTCTTTCTTAATGTGCCCTTTCTTATGACAGTAGTTACAGGTTAGGTCTTGATGCCTAGACTTAGACTTGCTTCCACTATGATCATACTCAGTTCTCTCTTTCACAAATAAACTACTACCTGAGTTATTAACAGAATCAGATAATTCTCTATCTACTCGTTCTTTACTCAGTAGGTTTCCCATAACTTCATCAACAGCTATGGTTTGTCTACCACCATAAATCGTGCTTTCAACAAAACCCTTATATGAAGCAAAGAGAGAACATAACAACAACATTGCCTGATCTTCATCCTTAGGAACGTCATCCAATTCTTTCAAATCTTGAATAATTGAATTAAATTCATTGATGTGATTCTTAAGTGACGTATGTTCTGACATACGAAACGTGAATAACCGGCGTTTAACTGCAAGTTTATTGGAGACAGACTTGAAACAGAACATATCCTGCAATTTCTCCCATAACTCCTTAGCGGTCCTCACATCCAGAACTTCTGTCAAAACGTCATCGGTAAGACATATCTGAATTGCAGCGAGAGCCTTTTCGTCTAACTCCTCCCATTGTGCTTCTGTCAAATTTTCTAGTCTCTTCTCCTTCCCATCTAAAGCTTTCTTCAAGCCACTCTAAGTCAAGAGGCCCTTAACGCGAACCTGCCATAAACTAAAACTCCCTTGACCACCAAACTTTTCAACTTCGGATCTAATTTCGAACGTCATAGCATCAAATCGAAATAAACATGGCTCTGATACCAATTTGTGAAGAAACTTAAACAAATCTGATATACTTTGATACCAATTTGTTAGAGAAACCTTAATACGGAATCGTAGACCCTAATCACTTTATTCGATTCAAATAATATGACTCACACAAACGAGAAGTAAACAAATATGTGAGAAAGAAAAAACAAATGAGAACACACAAGGATTTACATGGAAACCCCCTACAATCGAGAGGGGAGAAAACCACGGGCGAAAATGGAGATTCTTTATTAATACTTGAACGGAAGAATTACAACGACACTTTCTACGAACGAGATCTATGAAAAATTATAATCACTTTCTCTTAACTCTCATGGCACTCGAATATCTGAATTGGAGGAATTGCGAAATCAAATCTCTATTAGCCGTGGCGGCACCTCACTCTAAATTGGATCACTTGTGACGTAAACCCTACATCCATATTTGTAGGCCCGTGAAAACGCGCTTCCCAATCGATTGGCTGGCTTGCTGTTTTTGTCCTTCTTTTAGGTAACTTTCCCGATTGATCGAGCTTCACCTCGATCGATTGGCCTCCTCATGGCTTCTCTTCTTAAAATACCAAGTAATTTGAGACAAAATCCTAACAAATCTCCACCTTGGCTCAAATTACATACATAAAAGAATTTCCTCCACCTTCTCCACTAAACACCCCACACACGGGGCTTATCTCAACAAAACACAAAGCCTAACCGAGTCCGAGCGAAGCTTGAACTTCATGCTAGGTAGCAACTGAGTGAACATATCTGAGAGGTCATCAGCAATGCTAATCTTCTTCTTCTCTGAATTGGCTCTTGACACATTATCTGAAACACCCACCTGCTGCTGAACTATGTTACTCAATAGGAACTGAACTCCATCTGGTTTACTCACCTGACCTGAATCACAATCAACTGATGACATCTTCTGTGGAGACAATAACGACAACTCATCAAATGTGACATCTTGACTCATCAGGAATTGTTTGAAGCCAAAACTTTTCTGCTTCCCATAAAGCTCTTGTTCACAGAATTTCAGCCCTGTAAACTGACCACACAAAGATCCCCTCACACTGTGCTCTGACAGACCCCTATCACATGAATGATCCAATCTCAAACATCCTGAATTTGTGATCTCTGGTTTTGTCAACAACAAGGATGATGAAGATACTGCAACAGATCTTGCAACTGCGGAATCGACAAGCTCATACAGAGTATCTATCCTTCTGCCTTTCATGACTGTCAAAGCACCCTTAACGACCTTCAAAACTCCACCTTCAACTGTGTACCTGTGCCCTTTTGACTCAAGAGTACCTAAAGAGATGAGATTCTTCTTCAAATCAGGAACATGGCAAACATATCGCTCAAAACCTTGATAGTATCATCGAACATCCTAAAACGAATTGTTCCTATACCCAGAACTTTGCATGGAGTATCATTACCCATCAAAGCAATTCCACCTCGAACTGACTCGTACGTGGAAAACCAATCTCGGTTGGGACAGACATGATTGGAGCGACCGGAATCCAAAATCCAACTATCTCTCAAATTGCACTGAGGTTCAGACACAGACAATAGAAGATCGTCATTCTCACCATCCATAACACTAGCTACTATGGACATCTGGTCAGATATGTTATCTGCTTCAAGTTTTCTCTTAAGCTTGTAACAGTCTTTCTTAATGTGCCCTTTCTTATAACAGTAGTTACAGGTTAGATCTTGATTCCTTGATTTAGACTTGCTTCCACTATGATCATACTCAGTTCTCCCTCTCACAAATAAACCACTACCTGAGTTATTAACATAATCAGATAATTCTCTATCTACTCATTCTTTACTCAGTAGGTTTCCCATAACTTCACCAATAGATATGGTTTGTCTACCACCATAAATCATGCTTTCAACAAAACCTTTATATGAAGCAGAGAAAGAATATAACAACAACATTGCCTGATCTTCATCCTTAGGAACATCATTCAATTATTTCAAATCTTAAATAACTGAATTAAATTAATTGACTTGATTCTTATGTGACGTACCTTCTGACATATGAAACATGAATAACCGGCGCTTAACTGCGAGTTTGCTGGAGACAGACTTGAAACAGAACATATCCTGCAATTGCTCCCATAACTCCTTAGCGGTCTTCACATCTAGAACTTTTGTCAAAACGTCATCGGTAAGACACATCTGAATTGCAGCTAGAGCCTTTTCGTCTAACTCCTCTCATTGTGCTTCTGTCAAAATCTCTGGTTTCTTCTCGTTCCCATCTAAAGCTTTCTTCAAGCCACTCTAAGTCAAGAGGCCCTTAACGCGAACCTGCCATAAACTAAAACTCCATTGACCACCAAACTTCTCAACTTCGGATCTAATTGCGGACGTCATAGCATCAAATCGAAATAAATAGGGCTCTGATACCAATTTGTGAAGAAACTTAAACAAATCTGATATACTTTGATACCAATTTGTTAGAGAAACTTTAATACGGAATCGTAGACCCTAATCACTTTATTCGATTCAAATAATATGACTCACACAAACGAGAAGTAAACAAATATGTGAGAAAGAAAGAACAAATGAGAACACACAAGGATTTACATGGAAACCCCTCTACAATCGAGAGGGGAGAAAACCACGGGCGAAAATGGAGATTCTTTATTAATACTTGAACGGAAGAATTACAACGACACTTCCTATGAACGAGATCTATGAAAAATTATAATCACTTTCTCTTAACTCTCATGGCACTCGAATATCTGAATTGGAGGAATTGCGAAATCAAATCTCTATTAGCCGTGGCGGCGCCTCACTCTAAATTGGATCACTTGTGACGTAAACCCTACATCCATATTTGTAGGCCCGTGAAAACGCGCTTCCCAATCGATTGGCTCGCTTACTGTTTTCATCCTTCTTTTAGGTAACTTTCCCGATCGATCGAGCTTCACCCCTATCGATCGGCCTCCTCACGGTTTCTCTTCTTAAAATACCAAGTAATTTGAGACATAATCCTAATATGTGCTTTAGGATTTTATACATATTTATGCTTTAGGATTTTTCCTGTAATTAATTAGTTGTAGAATATTTTTTGTAATTGGGTAGGTAGCTTGCACTTCCTCTGCTCCTCTTGCCTCCCACCGGCTCCTTAATGGGGCATTACAAGTGCTTTTACTTCTTGTAACCTCTTGTATTGGGAGGTCATTATTCATGACTTTCCATGTTGTCTTTTGTTAGCATACATAGCCTAGTTCATGTACTTAGTTAATCATCCAATAAAAGTTATAATTCCAATTCTTAAATCTTGTGTTTGAATTTCACTATTTTTATTTTTCTACAGAATAGCTGTTGAGAATAGAAGAGGAGCTGGGCGTTGAGGCTTTGTATGCAGGCACTAACTTCTGCCAACCTATGATACCCAGATCCTTCATTTTACCTGGCGTACCCGGGTCGACCCGACACGACCTGGGATACGACCCCGGATACCAGTCGGATCCGGCAATTTCGGATCCGACTCTGACTCGGCCAAAACGAAATTAAAAGAAAAAAGTGAGGATGAAAACCTGCAGGTAGGGATGGCAATGGGGCGGGGCGGGGCAGGTACAGGGGGCCTTCTTGATCTCCCTTCGTGGATCACGGCACCTAGTAGCTTGAAGCAAGAAAGCTTGGGGTAAAACCCTAGAAAGCTTGGGGAATGACCGTGGGGGAGAGAGAGGAAGATGAAGAGTAAAAGTGAAAAAGAATTATTTAATTATTTTAATTACTTTTGCTTCAGCGGGGTGGGGTACAGCTGTGCCCCACCAAATCTTCTTTTTTTTTTTTTAAATGGTAAAAATAAAAAAAAAGAATTATCCAATTAAAAATATTTAATTATTTTATTTTATTTAATCTTACTTAATTTAAAATTTATTTAAATTAAGTAAAAAAAAAGCTCGTTATTATTTTTAACAAAATGTTGACTGTGACATTAATAACTTAGATCTTAAGCCTTGTTCCGGGACATAGTTTAGACTATGTAGGAACCAAATTTTAACAGAATTCATTTATGCCGTTGATTTAATCTTATTTTGTAATATATAAATTTTTTCATGCACTTTCTTAATCTTGAATTAAAATTATAATATTTTATTTAAAAAAAATGTGGCATTAATATTTGTGTCTAAGATTAAAGTTGGACTCTTTTGATGAGTCATACCCGTACCCAATAAAGAAGTCAGGACACTTGTTGACCGGATCCCCGTATCTTAGAATTTTATAATCCAAGTGTCCGACCCTCGGATCCACACCCGTGCCCGACCCTTCTTCCCGAGTCCGAGTAACAATGCCGCCAACCAGTTGAGCCCTACTAGAAGCCGTCTGTTTCCCACACTTGGTGACTATGGATGACTTTAGGAGTGAGCCCCACTCATAGTCTGTGTTTTGTTGTCTCTTTATATTCCTTGAGTTGATGCTTTTTGGTACCTTTTTCCAAAAGAAAAAAAAAACTAAAATATGGCCATTTGGTTGTGTTTGTTTTGTTTTGAGCAGGTGCAGATACTTTCGGTTTCAAAGCAAACATTTTAAATAACTCATCATATATGATGATATTTCCATCAACATCTTAAACATTAATGCAATAAATTGTAAAAATTTTAATCATAAAGCATATTAATATTATTAATAGTTGATGCAAAGAACGAGCAAACTTATATGTATTGCGTTTGGAGGGCTTCAAGCAGTTGCTTGTGTTACTTGGTTTTATATCCAGTCCCGAATTGAGCACTTTATTAATCGGCTTAAACTTGTTTATTAAAATTGGTTGGTAGCAGTAAAACTCGAGTGTTTTGAGTTGGGATCGAGTAATACATTTATGGGCTGCATGAAAGCAACTTGAATCATTCACGGTGCTAAATACGAGTGTAAAGGGCAATTCTATTTGAAAATTAATTGGTATATTTGCAATAGCCTTTGAGGTTATATATTGATTTATCAACCTTATAAATTTGTTATTATTATAAAACTAGGGACTTATTATACTCAAAAGGAAGAGAGTAAAAATACAAGCCCAAATATACTTTAAGAAAATAGCAAGTATTTTGTATCATAACTAAAGAATCAAAGTAACAATTCTTAATATTGATTATTTAAATTTCACTCAAACCTCACTATCTTTGCTCTCTCAATTTCTAACTCTCCTTTTTTTCGTTGCTGTTCTCTCCGCTTATATATATATATATAAGAAGTTTCCCACACTCAAAATTCTTCAAACCCCATTTCTTGCAATTCTTAAGGGGGTCTTTAAATATTCATAAAAATTAAATTAAAATTCAAAAATAAGTCATATTGCTATAAATCTCCCTATCTATATATCATAGAGAAGTTTCCCTCACTCAAAACTCTTCAAACCTAATTTCTAGCAATTTTAGAGGGGATATTTAAATATTCATAAAAAATAAATTAAAATTCAAAAATAAGTCATATTATAGCAAAGTGGCTTGGAATGGTCAAACAGGGTTAGACATATCCGTACAACGGGTCAAACTGGGTCAAGTCTAAGAGGTCAAATATATCAGATATGGTAGCAGTGGGTTTTGGGTTTGGTTCAGGGGAAGCTCGATTCAAACAAAATAAGCTATTGACCAATTGATCCAACCTGCTATGGTGCCTGGCTAGCCTCAATTTTACCCATCAACCTAACTGGTCAAGTCGATTTGGATCATTTGCCCAGTCCGGCATACCTAACAATGTTCCATCCTCCGTGTATTGTACAGGATAACACTAGTATATGTATAAGGACAAACTAGTGTGCTGAGTAATGAGCTCAAGTGCCAAAATTTTGACAACTCAAAACTTACAGTTGCCATAAGCTGCCACATATTTAATATATATATATAAAGGTCTTTTACATAATTTTTAATATTCTAGGATATTTAATAATATCCAAACACAAACATAAAAATTGTACCCAAAATATTTACGACACTCCCCTTTGGGATATTTTCCATTATAAAGGGACATAACACTATTGAAAGTGTATAGTGTCCAAGTTATATGTGCTTTTCGAATTGCCTCATTAAAAAACTTGCCAGGAAAAAACCCATTGGGAAAAACCACAGTGAAGGAAAAAAGAGTACAACGCTTATTTAACTCCCCCTCATGTGAAGATATTAGTAAGGGGCATTCCTGGGTCAACGCATACCAATCTTATGAACCGATTTCTCAAAATTTTATGCTGGCAATGTGTTCGTGAATCAATCTGCTAGGTTCTCGCTTGAGCGAACTTGATGAACATCTATTTCACCCTTCTCCTAGAGCTCGTGTGTAAAGAAGAACTTTGGTGAGACATGTTTAGTTATGTCGTCTTTGGCGTATCCACCTTTAATCTGAGCAATGCATACGGCATTATCTTCATACAGTATTGTTCGACTCCCCCTGATTGTTGGAAGACCACATTCGTCTGGAACATGTTGAATAAGAGATCTTAACCATAAGCATTCCCTACTTGCTTCATAAAGTGCAAGCATCTTAGCATGATTTGAAAAAGTTGCTGCTGTTGTTTGCTTTGTGGATCGCCAAGATATAGCAGTGTCACCGTAAATGAATAAATATCCTATTTGTGAATGACCTCCTAAGTGGATCTGACAACTATATCCAGCACCTGCATATCCAATCAATCTTGGATTTGGTTGTCTTGGATAGAATATTCCTATATCAGATGCATCATAGAGATACCGAAATATATGTTTAATTTCATTCCAATGTCTCCGGGTAGGAGTTGAGTTATACCTTGCAAATAAGTTAACCGAAAAGGGTATATCTGGCCTCGTGTACTTAGCAAGATAAATCAGTGCACCTATTGCACTTAGATATGGCACTTCACGGCCAAGAATTTCTTCATCATCTCCTCGAAGTCGAAAAGGGTCCTTATTTACATTAAGGGATCGGACGACTATTGGGGTACTCAACGGATGTGCGTTATCCTTGTAAAAACGTTTTAGCACTTTTTCTTTATAAGCAGATTGATGGACAAAAATTCCATCAGACAAGTGCTCTATTTGCAGGCCAAGATAATATTTTGTCTTTCGAGCTTTTTCATTTCAAACTCCTTATTCAGATATGCGACAACTTGTTTACTTACTTCAGGAGTTCCTATGATGTTTAAATCATCAACATAGACTAGGATTATAGCAAATCCAAAATATGATTTCTTAATAAAAACACATGGGCTTATGGGATTGTTAACATATCCTTCTCTCAGAAGATATGTTCTAAGAAGATTGCACCACATTCACTCTTATTGTTTTAATCCGTGTTACGATATGTGTAATTTGATCGAAGATAGCTTTTAAGGTTTTTAACTATATGCATCTGGCATTTGCAGCCTTCAGGGACTTTCATACAGATATCATTATCAAGTGACCCATATAGATAAGCTGTTACCATATCTATAAGATGCATGCGGAGGTTATTAGAGACTTTCAGGCTTATTAAGAATCGAAATATAATTGCATCCATTACGGGTGAATATGTGTGTTTATAATCAATTCCTTGCCTCTGTGAGAAATCTTGAGCTATAAGTCGTGCTTTGTGTCTAACCACTTCGTTCTTTTCATTTCTTTTTTGCATAAATACCCACTTGTAGCCTACGGGTTCCGTGTTTTCAGACATTTGGACTACAGGTCCAAAAACTGCATGTTTTGCAAGTGAGTTTAACTCCATCTGTATTGCTTATTTCCATTTTGGCCATTCATTTCTTCTTTGGCACTCGTGAACAGATTTAGGTTCAAGATCTTCACCTTCTGTGGTCAAATTAGTAGCCACATTATATGCGAACACTTGATAATTAATTGTTTTATTTCAATTTCACATGTGCCAGTAATAGCATAGTTTATCAAGATTTTCTCATTCTTGACATTTTCATCATTTTCACAATTCTCAGCTACTTGATACCCTCGAGGAGTCATTTCATTCTCCATATCTTTTTCTTGGAATCATATTTGTACCTCTTCGGGGGTTTTCTCTTCAGGGGTTTTAATAAAGGAGCCACTTATTTATTTTGCTCTCTTTTTGTTTTTCTTGAATTCTTATCTTTAGAACCAATAGGTCTACCACGCTTCTAGCATGCAGTAGACGTACTAACCAATGTCTTACAAGACTGTTCATTTTAAATATCAATTCGAACAAGAGCATTCATAGTTGGAACATTTGATTTCATCACTCTTTGTATCAACGAGTGCATCTCGTAATTGGCTTGTAATATTTTATAAATGAATAATCTTCTTGACTTCTATTTCACGTTAATTCGTACGTGGATTAGAATGTGATATTAATGATGCATTTCACACAATTTCATGCTTTTCCAGCTTTAATTTTTCTCCCCCTAATTCTGGGAACATCGTTTCATCAAATTTACAATTTGCAAACCACTTAGTAAAAATATCTTCAGTCAATGGTTTAAGATATTCTACAATTGACGGGGATTGAAACCCAATATAAAATTCCTAGTCTCCTTTGTGGACCCATCTTTGTGCTATGGGGTGGAGCAATTGGAACATACACAGCGCAACCAGAAACTTATAGATGAGATATATTTGGTTCTTGAACAGAAATAAGATGTAATGGGGTGTATTTATTACAAGCAGTTGGCCTGGCATGAATTAGTGTTGCACATATAATATAGCGTGCTCCCATGCAGAACTAGATAGCTTTGTTTTCATAAGCAATGGTCTAGCAATTAGTTGCAGACGTTTAATCAGAGATTATGCAAGATCATTTTGTGTTTGTTGGTGAGTCACAGGGTGCCCAACTTTTACCCTAATTTACATACAATAGTCATTAAAGACTTAGGATGCAAATTCTCCTACATTATCAAGACGGATCTTTTTGATTATCTAATCTGGAAATTGAGCCCGTAATTGGATTATTTGTGCAAGGAGTCTCGTAAATGCCATATTGCGAGTAGATAATAAGCAGACAGGGGACCAACGTGTTGAGGCGTCTATCAACACCATAAAATGTCGAAATAGTCCACATGATGGAATAATAAACCCGCATATGTCTCCTTGTATTCTTTCCAAAAACTTGGGAGATTGAATCCCAATTTCAGTTGGTGATGGCCTAGTAATCATTTTTCCTAGAACACACGCAACACATGAAATTTCATTAGGTTTAAGAATCTTCTTCATCTTTAATGAGTGCCCATGAGAACTTTCAATAATATTTCTCATCATCGTTACACCTCGATAGCCCAAACGGTCAAGCCACAAAGTGAACATTTTGTAATCAGTTAACTTATGCTTAGCCACTGTATTTGATTCAATCGGATAATATAAGTATAATATAGCATAAAAGAAAGTGCTGACAATTTTTTCACTATTTTCTTTCTTCCTAAGGGAAGCATTGTAATATAAAGATATTCTTTATTACCCTCGTTTATGGTCTTAATACGATAACCACTACGACAAATATCTCAAAAACTAATCAAGTTTCTCTATGATCTACTAGAAAATAGGGCATCGTTTATGTTTAGTTTTGTTCCTTCAGGAAATATAACATGTGCTTTTCTGGAGCTTTCAACCACATTTGAAACATCCAATATTATATTAACATTAGCTTCAGCTAATCGTAGTTGAGAAAAATATATTTTGCATTTGAAGATGGTGTGTGTTGCACTATATACTAGACATAAATCTCTATCTTTGGTCAAATCCATGTTTCTTTAAATATTAAATACATATATATTAGTGGAACTCTTTTTAAAATTTCAACAGTGTAACGGATAAAATATTTCAGAATGACTCTGATATAATAATTTTGGATTTTACTTTGTACATATAGGTTATCAAGCCTGAAAATAATCTATTAAGATAAAACATCAAAAATATAATATTATAATAAATTACACACACGGCAAAACGATAGTACAACATCAAAACTAGGACAAACTTTAGCATGAAAGACATAAAAAAAATATAGAAACTTCAGCCCAATTTAACACTTCAATCACCTATCAAATGATCAATTCTCCCACTGGCATCCTCAAAGAAATCAAAAATATCAAGATGCGTCACATCAACTGGAGAATGATCTTCTGCAAAATTTGTTTTGGCATTTTTGCCTTTCTGCTTCAACCATGCTTTATAGAGGTTTACTAGATGTTCAGCCATACAATAGATGCGCAACCAATGACCTTTCACACCACAACTGTAGCAACTTGTTTCCTCGTCATTTGACAAGTTTTGCTTATGGATTTTCTCCCTTTTATATTTCTCTTTATTGTTGCTGGAATTCTTAAATTTTGGTCCATTTTGACTACCATGGTTCAAGTTATTTTGACCATAATTATAACCTCATCCACAACCACAACCGCGTCCACCACTATGGCCACTTCTGCGACCACAATCACGGCCACAGTTATATATATCATTTTCATGGGATGCAGTATTCACTTTAGGGAATGGCTCTGACCCAGTTGTCGTGATTGATAATTTTATATTTATAATTTATTGTTTTATTTAGTAACAAGAATACGTAATAATAACTCTAAATATTTTTTGAAATTTCCCTCTCAATATTGCTGATGCAAGAGCATATTCGAGAGACAAGAAGTAAAAAATATTTTTTCTAGCATATCCTCCTCAGTAATATTTTCTCCAGATAATGTCAGTCAGGAGGTAATACTACACACTGCAAAGCTATACTTGCTGACAGTTTTAAAGTCCTACAACCGCTAGTGAATCCATTCATAGCGAGCTTTAGGGAGGATCACATATTTTTGGTGATTAAATATCTCCTTTAAATTTAGCCGAAGGACAAGCAAGTCCTTTATAGAAAGATACTCGATTTCCAATCCTTCGTGGATATGATGCCTAAGAAATATCATTGCTTTCGGGTGATCTTGCAGGGATGCGCTATTACCCCTTTTTATTGTATCTCTGAGACTCATAGCATCAAGGTGAGTATGAGCATCAAGAGTCCAAGGCAAACAATTTTTGCCACTTATGTCAAGAGCAGTAAACTAAAGCTTAGTTATAATAGCCATTAAAAATTGCAAAGATTAGGGAATAAAAACTTTACCTCAAACTTATGATAATCCTTGGCTGGCTAGAGACTCATGCTGATAACGTGTTATAAAACTAGGGACTTATTATACTCAAAATGAAGAGAAATAAAAATACAATCCCAAATATATTTAAAAAAATGGCAAATATTTTATATCAAAACTAAAAAATCAAAGTAATAATTATCAATATTTATTATTAAATTTCATTCAAACCTCACTATCTTTGCTCTCTCAATTTCTAACTCTCCTTTTTTTTTTGTTGCTGTTCTCACCGCTTTATACATTGACATATATATATAAGGACAAACTAGTGTGCTGTGTAATGTGCTGAAGTGCCAAAATTTTGACAGCTCAAAACTCACAGTTGCCATAAGCTGCCACATATATTAACATACATATATGTATATATATACATAATTTTTAATTTTTTAGGATATTTAATAATATCCAAACTCGAACATAAAAATTGTACTCCAAAAATATCCAATACTTACAATAGTTACAATATTTAAAATAGTTATTCGTGGAGATTTTGATATTTGATTTCACCATCATTTGCTATTTTTCATATATTTCAAGGTTTTCAATGTTGACCATGCTAATAAAATGAAATTTACTCGAACATACGATTTGAGCAACATATTACGGGAGTAAGCCAAATTTAGATAAAAAATAATAAATTACCACGTTATGGTTTTGTTTTATATTGAATCTTTTTTTCTTTTTCTTTTTTGATCATTACCGACAAAGTCGCAATACAGCAAAGTCTTCCTGCATATGAGACACAACTCAACTCGTAGCAAAAGAGGAAACAAAATAAAGACAGGGAAAAAAAATAAGAACCTACAATGTGTTAGGGAAAATAAGCTAGTAGGTCAACGGCAGCATCCGCCTTGGCGGTACGCATATACCCCTCACGGCTAGCACCTAATGCAAGGCCATGACGGTACAACCACGGTGGGATATGGCAAGCATCTATCGTGAATCCATAGCTGCATAAACTTGGCCGAGCATGTATCCTGCCAGTCCCTTATTACCATAGCATCTTGTCCCACCTACTCTACCGCATACAGTACCCCGGCATCCTTCTCCTCCTCCGCAAGCATATACCTGGCGGCATACCATCACGGCACACCCTCTCCAATGGTAACGCCACCCACCCACCCAACCAATCACACGCTCGCCGCCAACCTCATCTACCAATGGCACACCTCGCTTCTTCTTTAAGGGAAGGCTGCCACCTACTCCACCAATCATCCATCTGCCGCCAACCTTTACCTCCCACATTAAGTAGCCCCCAACGATCACGGTACTGTCAACCCTCGAACCGTCTCCCTTTTTATTATAAATACCAACCTTTCTCCTCTCATTCAAGGCAAGTCTCCCGCCCTTGACTTCTTCCCCTTTTCCCGAGATTTCCTCGTCTCTCTCTCCTAAGCCCCCACATCTTTCTCCCTAAGCTCACCCGAGCTGCTTGTCCCACTCTCTCTTATGCCCTCCCAACGGGGATTTCCTCTCTCTTTTTCTAGGGACCCTCACCCCTTTCTCCTCCTACTTGCTAAAAGAACCCTCCTATTTATTTTATGTTATTTATCTTGTGTATATTTATTATTACCACTACCTTTACTGACTTAGGTATCAGAGGGGTCTCCCATGGTCCACCCCGTGGGTCCCTCTAACCACCTTGCTCGTACTATTACACACTACAACATAAATGGACATAGGCAACGGAAATTTACAACGGTAGTAAAACGTGTTGCCTAGACTAGTCGAAGGCAACACTTTCTATGTTGTTGCCTTTGATGTTGAAGGCAACGGAAGTGAAAAACCGTTGCATTTGCTCAACTAAAGGCAACGGTTAGTTGAGTGTTGCAGTAATAGGCTACACTTTCTAACTTGTTGCTTCTATTGTTAGCTATACAGCATCAACTTTTAAATGTTTCCTTTCTACCAAGAGTTGATTTTTCATTATGCCAAGTTATTAATTAATTTCAGATCATGCGATATTGAGTTCATTATATATATTTTTATTGATTAAATTGATTAATTAACTTATTGGTAAAATTGGAGAGATATCTAAGTGATATAAATTTCATTGGATCCTATTTGATGTGTGGAATTTAAATGTGGATTTGGGCCAAGGTTGAGCTTGAAATTGAGGGCCATAATTCCATTTTTTTGGTCGGCTTCATTAAATATAATTACAATTTCACTGTCCAATTTCATTTAATTGGGTTTTAATTAAAAAGAATATAGTCCAAGTTCTTAATTAGGAATTGTAATTCTTTATTAACTCTACTGATATGAATCCTTGAATGTTGCAACTCAGTTATAAATATAAAAATCCAAGATGAATTGAAATAGGAAAGCCTGACCCATTCTTAACTCAAAACTCAAAATGATTATATTTGAGTGATTTGATCCCAAAATGATATGATATGACCTCAGTCAGACCCGGTCTAACTCAAAATTGAAAGTACCCAACTTGATATACTCAAAATTGTAGATGATTTAAATGTAAACGAACACTAATTGATTCAAGTCTGACTTAAATGGGACCCAATGAAATTACCCCAAAACCAGATATAATACAACCGAAATGACCCTATACCTTGAGATGATTGTAACTAAGATGACTTGACACAATTCAGTCCAACCTAATTGACTTGACCAAATAGGAACTATCCAACCTTATTAACCTGCAACCAGGATGAGTAGAGCCATAAATTGCCCTACCCAAATTCAAACCCAACCCTAACCCAAATCTTAGAATGAACCCATCTAATTGACCCAAAAATGGATATGACTTCAGCACCATATGCTTTAAACAACTAATACCCATATCGAATTGACTTGAAACTCGATATGACTAGCATACTACATGATCCAATTTGACCAAAGACTTGGAATATAGAATGATCAAACTCAATTAATTCAAAACCTGAAACAACTAATTGTGCAATTACGTTTCAACTTGCAGTTCTGCAGTATGATTTTAACTTCATATGCTAAAAGATCCTCTAAATTTCTCTAACAAGTGATAATGTTTAAATATCAAATTCCTATGATATAATTTATCTAAGAAGTGTGAGACAAAACTTTTTTTTTTTTTTTTTTGATAATTGCTACTTTCACTCAACAGAGAATGCATACAAAATGATTTACATCTTCAAAATGGAAAAACATATTCTAACATATTCAAAAACACGAACCAAACAAAATCCTGCAACATAGCCCCCAGGTTATAGTTCCTGCATCCCCAGGGCATCTGATGAGGCTTGATCATTGCATCCAAGCTACTAAGGGTGAAGGTCTTGATCATGGGACAAAACTTTAAATTTTAATTACAATTTATGGGTTACTTATATTTTAGTACCTCGATCTTTTTTGAAATCATAAAAAAGGATCCCGATATTTTTGAATTAGTATAAAGGCCCCTAAATTTGTATCATATTAATAAAATTTCTCCTAATCTTTTGTATTATTACTAAAAGTCCACTCTTTGTCATAATAAAGCCTTTTGTTGTCTACGAAGTTGAAGTGCCAACTAGCCATTTTCTGTCCACTCTCAAGCGTAATAAAGCAAACAGTTTCTATATAAGACAATATATAATCGAATTTTCTGCTTATAGGGTGAGAATAAGAGTATTGAAGGGTACTTTTGTTATTTACTGTAGTATTAATTAAAAAAATAGTTGTTAAATCAGCTCGATCTATAGAAAATGACGTCTTTGCGAAAGACAGTGATTTTTTTATTAATACGATAAAAACTTAGGGATTTTTTAATAATTCAAAAGTGTTGATGTCCTTATTGTTTGCAAAAACTCTAGAATACTAAATTGAAAATAATCCCTAATTTATATACTAACAATTTTAGTTTTATTGACCAAAAAAAAAGTAAATTGCAGTAATTAAAATGGAGGGATAAATTCCCGCTCACTGCATTTCTTCTGCCAAAAATAACCCATTGCCTCCTCTCCCTATTCATGTTCTCTTTTGATTTGGGTTTTCTCCACCGGTTTAGGAACCCTCCTGCTCACCATGACACCTCCTCCTCTCCCTCCAGTTTAGGTATGCTGTGGTTCATCTTCTCTTTCTATTTCGCAATGACATCTCGGGTTTCGGCCTTGCGGGGGTGGTCGGCGTTAATGGTGGCCGCCTCCTTTGGTCTTGTTTGCAATTACATGTTAATTTAGATTAATTTTTGGAGGTTTCCTTTTATACATTTTTCTATGACTTTTAATCGTTTTTATTCTAATTTGAACTGTCCTAACATTATACTTGAGTTCATCTGTCTTTAGATAAAGAGTTTTGGGGGCTTTGTTGATATATTTCTGGTAGATTTGCAGAGAACTTAGAGGGCTTTACGTTATTAGTTCATGTTTGTGTTATGATTCAAGTTAATCTTGAATCAAAACCTAGGGTTTAAAGAAGATAAAAGAGGAATTTGGGAGTTAGATGAGAAGAGAAGTGAATTTGAGATGAGAAATAGAGAGAATAAGATGAGAGCTAGAGTGAAAATTAGAGATGAGAGAGAGAAATCACAATCAAATCATTCAACAATAATGAAGATTACATCACAAGCTAACTACTTATATGTTGCTTGAGGCAGGAATTGCTTGGTGCAAAAGAAGCTAGGTTTATTTTCTCTCTCTAACTCCAGTTCATCTTTAAGAGAAAGGAAAATTGAATTGAAAAATCTGTAAACCCTTTTTTTTTTTTTCGGAGTTGAGATTATTGGAGTTTGTTTGGTATACAAGGATGGATGAAGATATTGATTGTGATAATGTGAATTTGTTATTGTTATTTGTTATTTGTAGTATAAGATTCAATGTTCAGTCTTTCATCTCAGATTAATTTGCTCAATTAATCATGCACATCAAGTATTTGCATACAGAAACATTGCTGCACTGCCATCAATTTGTACTGATATCATGTGTTAATTTGTTAGCACTTGATATTTACTGTATTAATTTGTTAGTAAAGTTAACTTTCTGAAATAATATTTTAGCCTAAAAGTTATATGCATCTACTAATATTTTAGCCTAAAAGTTCTAAAATCTCATCTCAAACTGATAAAAACCCTAGGTTATGATACAAGTACTAGGCTTACTACTCATGATACCAAGCCCTCTAGTTGCGTATATGTTATGATTCAAGCTAAACTTGTATCATAACCTAGGGTTTTTATGAGTTTCAGATGAGATTTTGGTGAGATAAGATGAGAATTAGAAGAATTTAGATGAGAAGAAGACAGATTTAGATGAGAGGTAGAAGATAATTAGATGAGATTGAGATGAGAAGTAGAGAAGAAGAGAGAATTTAGAGAGGAGAAGATCAATTCATTCAATGCTTATCTTGATTACAAGAGGGAAACTACTACTTATACTAAGGGCACTAAAACAAGATACATTGCTCATGAATGCTATTGAATGATTCAAGACAAGATTTATGAATAGCAGCATGGGAGACTTGAAGAGGTGAAGTGTTCATTTTGAGAATGTGTATGAATTTGACGTCTTGAGTTAAGTTCTGCAGCACTTTGATCTGTCTAGCTCAAGTGAAGAAGTGTTAATTATGAATCAAGATCAATCTTGATTAGAGTATGGGATGAGAAAGAAGTGAAAGGAGATGCGAAATAGAGAGAATAAGGGATGAGAAGATAAATCACACTCAATTATCGGTCATGAGATGAAGAACACTGAAAACCGTAACTGAGAGCGTAGCATCATCGTTGGAGACTCGGCGAAAAAGATTGAGCATACATGTTGAACTTGAGTGCTGCAGATCTCTTTGATTCAATACTTCAGCTCAATCTACTCAACAGAATCCTGGAAACAACTTGTATTGAACTGGTGAGCTGAGCTTCGCGATCAATTTCAATTGATTTTGCTGCTGAATAATTAAGTCTTCAGCTAAATTTTGTTCACTGAATTAGAACTAATTCCAGTTCTGCTGCAAGTTATAAACCAGACTTTGAGTAATGCTTGTAGCTTCAACTCTCACTCGCGCACTGCAACACCATTTAATTTTATAGCTGAAATTCTGTGGTTTATTTAACCGATCAAAGTAACAGCCAATCTCAACCAAGATTACTTCACTTTATCAACAAATCTGAATCAATAAGTCAAGTGTTCTGTTGCTGGATAGATCTTAGGACTTCAATTCAGTTCAGTCCTACTGAACCTTAGCTGAACTCAATTAAATTGCTCCAATTCAACAGCTTAGAACAAGATTTGTTGCACAAAATGTAGATTAGTTCAATCTTCAGCCAGCCGAATTTAAGTCTAATGCATATGTAGCTTGATCAGCTAGCCAAACACAACATACTCCACTTGTACTTTCAAATTACAGCTCGAACGGAACTTGATTAGCAAAATTTGAAGGGATCTTGAGCAAATTAACAAAATTACCTTGATCAACACAATTACCTTGATCAACAAAATCAGAACAGAATTCGTTCTGTTCAGCAATGTTAGTTGCAATAGAACAATGCTATTGCAGCGCAAATCAATCCAACTGAACCTTATAACAGTGCCATGCTAACAATACTTGATGTAACAGTACCTAATCTATACGTGTGCTCAATGTTATGGGCATCAATTCAATTTGATCAAAAATTGGATATCAATTTAACTTGATCAAATGATTTTTAATTAAACTGCAATAGAAATAGTTGCAACCTGCTAAATCCAATCTGACTGCAATCGAAATCGATCAAGGCTGAATATACTTAACCCCTCTAATATCTAAGATCATGACAGTTTGTTATTGTTGCATTTTATAATTTTGAGGATACCTTGTCTTTAACTCTTTGTACATTTTTCTGTTTTAATTAGTTTATTTTTAATTAAATATGAGCAAACTGTTTGTGTGTTGTGGTTGTTCTACTTGTTATCATCACAGTGAAGTGAAGAGAATGCAAAGAATAGTCTTTTATTCATGAATGAAAATGGATTTTGCTAGGGCCTATTTGGTATCATTTTCTATTTGTTTTTCTTGGCTTTTAAGAAACAAAAATTGGAATTTGGAAAACAATTTCTCTTTTGTGTTTTTAGGTTTTTTGTTTTTCGAAATGAAATTTGAAAATATAAAATGAAGAATAAAAGAAGTCATTATTGATATCTATTTGGTTTTTGCAAAAAAATCAAAAATAACAACAAAAACAACAAGCCCAAAGGGCCTTAGTTTGCAGTACTAGGTTGTAATTGGTCTATTTAAATTGGTTCCGAGGTTGGAACATTATAGCCCTTAAATTGGTGGATGAGTTTGATTGACTATGTCTTAGTTAATAAAAGAATTCTAATTTATTGTTTTCTATTAAACTTTTAGTTTATTTAACTCGCTAATCGTATTTCTATAGTAGAAAACTATGGCAATAAAGAAATGCACTCCAATACAAACTGATAACTGGTCAAATTCCCAAGAGGTGGAAATTTCTACCCAAATGAATGAGTATAAAAAACAAAGGATGAAACGGATAGAACAAAATATGGAGAAAATAAAATTGGTAGGCCTTGTTGAAAAGGCTAATGCCTTGAAAAATAGAGGGGAGAAGAAATGGACAAAAAAAATAAGGCTAGAAAATCCCAAGGAAAATGTTGATTAGGACGAGGACTATACACCTAATGATGATGTCGAAGACGAGAACTTAAAATATGCAAGTAGAGTTGGGAACAAGATTTCTAGAAGCGGAAGAATTGAGAATTCTCACTGTGTGAAGGTAGTCCCTCTTAATCTTTTCATGATCTTTATGTATATGTAAGTACTAATGTATTGGCTTTTTTCATTTTCATTACTATCTTATATGAATTAGTTTAACTTTATATTTATTCCTTTTGGTTGTAATTCTGACCAAAATTTGTGTTGCATTATATGTATTGCCTTATAATATAAAGTTCTCATGCTTATTGTACTTCACATTACTATACATACTAATATCATTTTTTTATATAACTCTCAGATAGTTTTAAACTATGGAACAAATAGAGAAGAGTTAGATGGATGCAACAAGAAATAGTGATACTTATGTTAATGGAGTTAAAAAGTTTCTTGATTTTACATTTTCTAAAGTTCACGTTAATCATACCTCTGGGGAAAAAGATGAACCAGAAATCTTATGTCCTTGTATAAAATGTTTGAATCGTTATTTTCACTACAGAGCTTTGGTATTTGAGCACTTGATAGTTAAGGGGTTCAAGAAAGATTATGCAGTTTGGGATTTTCATGGTGAAGAATTATCTTCTAGAATTGTTGGGTCTCAACAACACAAATGTGATATTATGCAAGATGATTGTGATTCTGTGAATAAGATGGTACATGAAATTTTTTGATGTAGGGTACAAGAAACCACTAGCTTCAAAACAGGAGAAGCTAGAAAAGGACGTGATGCAGATACTAAAAAGTTCTTTAGATTGGTAGGAGATGCACAACAGGAGCTATATCCTGGCTGTGAGAATTTTTCAGTGTTGTCTTTCATCATCCGACTTTATCATTTGAAGTGCAAACATGGGTGGAGTGATTCTTCATTTACTGATTCATTGGAGACAATAAAATATGCTTTTCCTTTTGCACAATTTCCCTAAACTTTTAGCAAGGCTAGAAATATGGTTAAAGGCCTGGGATTAGATTATAAAAGGATAGATGCATGCCCAAATGATTACAAGCTTTTTTGGAAAGAACATGAAAAAGATACTTTGTGCTTTATATGTGGTGCTTCTAGGTGGAATTTGGGTGATAATCAAAAAGATAATCGTAGTATTGCTACTGGCTATAAGATTCCTGCCAAGGTTTTGAGATATTTTCATTTGAAAGATCGATTCCAAAGATTGTTCATGTCTTCCCAAATGGCAAGTTTCATGACCTGACATGATAGAGAGCGCCCTAAAGATGGAAAGTTGCGTCATCCTGCTGATGGACAAGCATGGAAAGATTTTGATTCTTTGCATCATGATTTTGCAGCTGATCCGCGCAATGTGAGGCTAGGACTTATGAGTAATGGCTTTAATCCTTTTAGGACGATGAATGTTGCTTACAGTATATGGCTGGTTGTGTTATAAATTTACAACTTGCCACCGTGGTTGTTCAATAAAGCTGAGTTTTTCATGATGTCCATGCTTATACCTGGGCCTTATTCTCCTGGATACGACATTGATGTTTACTTGCAATCCTTGATTGAAGAGTTAAATGAGCTATGGGAGGTTGGCTTAGATACTTATGATTCTTCAATGGATGAGACTTTTACTATGCGTGCAGCTTTGTTATGGAAAATGAATGATTTTCCTGCATATGCCATGTTGTCTGGGTGGAGCATGAAGGGCAAGATGGCATGCCCTTGTTGTAATTATGATACATGCTCTCGATATTTGAAATACAATTGAAAGACTAGTTATCCAGGGGCTCAAAGGTTTTTAGACAATACACATTCTTGGCATCGTAACAAAGGTTCCTTTGATAGTAATGTAGAGTTGAGGCCTGCACCTTCTAGTATGTCTGGAGTTGATGTTTTGGAAAATTTGGAGGGTTTTGTGAACAAGTTTGGGAAGAAACAAAAGAAGAAAAACAATAGAGACAGCCCATGGAAGAAGAAGTCCATATTCTTTCAATTGCCAAATTGGAAGCATAAAAATTTGTGCCATAATCTTAATGTAATGCATACAGAAAAGAATATATGTGATAATATATTAGGAACACTTCTTGATATTCCAGGGAAGACAAAAGATCACATAAATGCTCGTTTTGATTTTCGAGACATGGGCATTAGAAAAGAGCTTCACCCAAAATGGTTAGATGATCAGAGACACGTCACTCTACCAAGAGCATGCTTTTCACTTTCAATTGAAAAGAAAAGTTTGTTTTGTGATGTCATAAAAAGTGCTAAGTTTCCAAATGGTTGTGCAGCGAACATCTCTAGACGTGTGAACTATGAAGAAAGGAAAATTTCTAGGGACAAGAGTCGTGATGCTCAGTTCTTACTTCATTATTTACTTCTAGTTGTAGTCCGAAGAATCTTTCCAAAGCCCGTGGTTCTTATGATGATTAGATTGAGTGCCTTTTTTAAAGGGTTATGTAGCAAAGTCATTAGCACTTAAGAACTCGAGCATTTACAATTTGAAATTGTAGATGTATTGCGTATGATAGAGAAGACTTTTGTTCCAAGTTTCTTGGACATAATGGTGCATTTGCCCATTCATTTGGTGAATGAAGCACAACTTGGAGGCTCTGTGCAGTATCGATGGATGTTCTCTCGGGAGAGATACCTAGGAAAATTAAAGTCCTATGTCAAAAATAAATGTTGGCCGGAGGGTTCCATTGCAGAGGGGTACTTGGCAGAGGAATGCCTTACATCTTGTACAAGATATCTCCATCATGATGTGCAAGCAAAGAGCGATCCACCTTCCAAAAATTGACATAATATTGATTGTGGTTCTTCGTCTGCTTCGTCATCTATTTTTCTATATCAAGGTCGTCCTATTGGTGGAAAGAAGCATAGTGGAGGAAAAAGATTTAATTTGGATGACCACACTTGGACTCGAGCACATCGATATGTGTTATTCAATTACGATCAAATTGATGAATACGTTCGGTAAGTAATCTAATGTTAGAATGTTTCTAAATTTACACTTGAAATTCGAAGCTAAATGTCTAATAACCTCTCATTTGAGATTTGAAGCTAAATGTCTAACAACCTCTCATTTTTCTCAAATAGTGAGCATCAAGATCTAAGCAATAAATAGGGTAAAAGAGCTAGTTTTGCAAGGGCACGAGATCATATTGAAGGTTTGATTTATTGGATTCGGCATCGTCTAGAGAATGGGAATGTATCTGCACAAGTTAAAGCATTGTCAAGAGGCCCCAATTATAGCGCAAGAAGATTCGCTGGGTATTTGATCAATGGTTACAGATTCCATATAGCAGCACGCGATTCTAAATTGAAAACTCAATGTAGTGGAGTCACCTTGACTGCACTAACTTGAAGTTTTGCGAGTTCTATAGATAAAAATCCTATCTATGGAGTTCTAAAGGATATAATTGAGTTGGATTATTTTGGGCAATTTAAAGTTGTGTTGTTTCAGTGTGACTGGTTTGATGATCAGCAAGATGACTATGGTCTGACACATGTAAATTTTGGTAGAACACAACTACTCATCCGTTTGTGATGGCTTCCTAGGTGAATCAAGTTTTCTATGTGCAAGATCCTATTGATGAAAATTGGAATTATGTGATGAAAGCTATTCCCAAAGACTTATTTAATGTCAATGAAGAATCAGATATAACCTTTGGAGAGTCATATTGGAGCGAAACTGTTGATATTGGATCTAATTATGGTACCCCTACGAATGATCATATCTTGAATTGGTCAAGGCCTGACCTGCCTGCCTCGACTATTGAAATTCCTTTACATATTCTAAATTCACAACCGGAACCAGATGAGTCGGATGATGATGAGATTGTAGATGATACTGATTGGTGTTATATGGATGCTACTTCTTGAAACAAACATTGCTCATTTTGAAGTGGAGAATCTTGTAAGTGCATATGCATATTTGTTAACAATGCACACATGATCACCGTTTATTTAATTTTCTTTATTAGTCTAACCATTTATTTATCATTGATATTTTATTATTTCCTTGTATTTTCTAATTATTTATTTACATATGATTTATTTATTGAAATATTTAACCTTCAGCAAAAAATTATGATTAAATCACAAAGTTTTGTAGAGAACAAGAAGAAGAAATCAGTGCATATAGGTGATGTTGATGGCCACGGACTGATAGAAGATGTAATGGTATGTACATATCATATAAAAAAGATTCTACATGTGAGACTTTATGATGAATGCCTATATATTGAATGACAATTTTTTCTTACTTTTTAGTAGAGTAAAGAACAAACAAATCGTGCTTTAGCCATGAGTAAGGCTTTTAGGGTCGACAACAAGAAGTGGGCCTTGTAACTTCAAACGAAAGTGAGGTGCGCATACAACAAATGGAAGAAACTAGAATGGAAGGTGTAGAGTAAGGTCAATCCACCTCATATTTTACAACGATCTTAACGCTATAGTTACATTTGTTTCTAATCCCATATGATAGTCAATGTCACATCGACTTACTTTTTTGGAATTTGATCAACATTTTTTTCTTCAGAAACAAGAAGAAGAGGGCCCACGATATGCAATGCTATTCATGAACAACAGCTGCAAGATCGTATACACATTACATTAAAAAACCTTAACCAGCCTGTGGGTCCTGATCGTGAATCAGTGATCAAATTCAGCAACTTTTTGGAGTCACTTGGTCGCAATACAACAGTTTTGCCATTGACTATTAAGAACTGGCATGTTTTCAAGGCTGAGATCAATGAGGAGTTGTGGGGATATGTTTTTGTATTACTTTCTATCCTTTTTTACATTTAATTATTTACTTGCAAACGTTTTGTGTTGTATACTTACATTGAAATTTGTGGCAAAAATATGTCATTCCTCACCGCGCCAAGAAATGGTTTTTGCGTAATATAGCTGCATCATGGAGAAGATACAAATGTCGAATAAAGAATGTTCACTTCAAGAGATATAAAAGATCCAAATAGATTGAAATATCAGCCTAGGACGATACCAATCTCATAATTTACTCCAGGGAAGATTAGCTATTATGTGTTTATTTATCAATCTTTTTATAATTTTATAGGATTAATTGACACCAAAGAATGATACAAATATATTATTACCAAGCTAAATATTAAACCTCTCAGCAAATTTCTAAGATTAATTCAAAAAATTGTGACGTGGCAAAGAAGAACAACACAATGCACACAACTGGCCCATATAGCTATGCTGTGATACGGGACGAAATGTTATGTGTATGTTGTAACCTGTTAATAGATCACTTTTATATTTTTCATGTGTATTGATAATATCTTTCTTTCTTTTGTTAATTTTTTTATGACTTCTAGACAAGAAAAAGGGAAACTGGTGAAGATCCCACGGAAGTACAAATGTGGATTGTGACATGCAAGCCAAAAATAAAGAAACATAGTGATGGAGATAAGTGAGATAAAATCATTGTAAGGATTAAAGTTTTGTTTCACATTATGAAATGTATTTGTAGTTGTACTCTTGTAAATGAAGGACCTCTTCTATTCTAATTTCTCAACTTTTATTATAGGTGAACCTTCAAAAATTGCAAAATCAACAGGGTGAGAGCTATGAGAAAGACAGTGCAATTTCTAAACTTTTAGGTAACAACAACAGAAAGCGTGGTAACAAAGGTTTCTATGGCAGAGGTGTTACCGGTTCTATATTGAAGCAAAAGACAATTGCGGAAGAGTTAGAAAAAACTCGGACAGGAGAAATAAATGCGATTGAAGTCAAATATGTAGCAGAGTCTAAAAAAATAAAACTATGATTGCACAAGGGTTACAAATAATTTTAGAACAGATTCAGCAAGCCTGCCCTAGTGTCACCTTTGATGTATCAGCTTTTGGTGATTTATTAAATGTTCAAGGATTCATTGATCATGCTTCTAGTGCTTCTAATGCAATGTAGTTAGTACATTTGCAATCTTCTGCAATGGCACATCAACTATTTCTACTTTGACAAAGAGCAAGTGAGGTATTACTTTAAGTAATCCAAATCACTTCTTTTTATCTTGTTACTCAAAACTTGTTGAGGCATATGATGGGGAAGTTGCTTTTGCAAGTGCTCTAGAAACTTTTGGAGGAGGTCACAATGACCCTCTAAGTGTTGGTTTTGGAGGTATCTTAGTGTACATCATTGCTGACTATTTGCTTGCATGATTTCTCTTACTTTTTTTAGTTTAGTTGCTGTCAAAATACCTAGATACTGGACTAGTGCCCAGTTCGTAGCACTTTTGGTGGTATGTATGGAGTAGAAGTTCTATAGAAACTCTATCTAATTAAACTTGTTGTCTTTATGGTCATATGTTGCAGCTTTAGAGTTTGGAGTTTGGAATTGTGGCAATTGATTGTTTAGTCTTGATTTTCTTATAAGGGAAAAATTGAGATTGATAACTAAGGTTATAGAAAATGATACACAAGAGTTTAGAGTTTGAAATTATGGCAATTGCTCTGCTAATACTATGACTTGAATCCAAACCTTAACATCTTGTTATTAATGTGAAATAATTTAGATTGTTCATCTTTTAGAAAGAGCTCATAGAAATCTTTCCATACAATTTAAATATATACGTATCTTAAATTAAGTGATATTATGAATCTTGTGACTACTATATTGATTGTGGTATTATGTTATGCCTTTGAATATATGTTTAAAACTGTTTATTCTGAAACATGTGTTATACTGTAAGGGATGCAATCTATGGAAGAAGAGGACGAAGAAAAAGATGATGAAGAAATAGATGAATAGATTTAGCTTTTGAGAACAATGTTAAATTTGAAATTTGTCTCCTAGACCATTTGTATTCTGAATATTCAAGTATGGTCATTGCTCATATTTCAATTCTAAATTGTTACTTTTTGGAACATGAGACATGTATTTTGTCACTTACCAACTAGTGTTGAGTTTTTGTGAAAAATTAGTTTATGCAATTCATACGATTATGATTGGTTGTATTTGAGGTTTGGATTCTTTGTTATGCAACAATTCTTATCTTTGATATGACATAGGCAATGCTTTGGTTTCGTTGTACATGAAAGGCAATGGTTTGCTACCATTGCCTAATATGTTATGGGCAACGGTTTATAATTCGTTGCTTTAGAAAAATAATGGCTTGTAATGTGTTGGCCATTGAAGGAAACAATTTTTGTGTGTTACCTAATATAGGCAACAGTTTTTGTGTGTTACCAAATATAGGCAACAGTTTTTTAATTGTTGCCTAGAACTGTTGCTACCGTTGCCTTTCATAGAACCGTTGCCTATTTATTAAAATTTTGAAACCGTTGCCTATTGTTGAAAAAGCGTTGCCTATAGAATAGGCGACATGACCTAACGCAACGGTCATGCAATTGTTGCCTTAGACATAGTGCAATGGTTATTTGTGAATATGCAATGCTTTTTGACGGCTGGGTTAGGCCATTTACATTGTAGAGTCTCACCACTTCATATATATATATAAAATAGAGAAGTTTCCCACACTCAAAACTCTTCAAGCCCCATTTCTAGCAATTCTTATGGGGGGTCTTTAAATATTCATAAAAAATAAATTAAAATTTAAAAATAAGTCATATTGCTATAAAACTCCCTATCTATATATTATAGAAAGTTTCCCTTACTCAAAACTCTTCAAACCCCATTTCTAGCAATTCTAGAGGGGATCTTTAAATATTCATAAAAAATAAATTAAAATTCAAAATAAGTTATATTATAGCAAAGTGGCTAGGAATGGTCAAACAGGGTTAGACATCTGCGCAACGGGTCAAACCGGGTCAAGTCTTCGACCTATGTGCACCACGGGTCAAACCGGCTCAAGTCTAATAGGTCAAACATATCAGATATGGTAGCAGTGGGTTTTGGGTTTCGGTAGGGGAAGCTTGGTCAGTTTTACCCACCAACATAACTGGTTAAGTCGGTTTGGATCATTTGCCGAGTTCGGCATGCCTAACAATGTTCCATCCTCTGTGTATCGCACGGGATAACACTAGTATATATAAGGACAAACTAGTGTGCAGAGTAATGAGCTCAAGTGCCAAAATTTTGACAACTCAAAACTTACAGTTGCAGCAAGCTGCCACATATTTACTATATCTATATATATATATATATATATATATATATATATATATATATATATATATATATATGCAGGTCTTTTACATAATTTTTAATTTTCTAGGATATTTAATAATAGCCAAACTAAAATATACAAATTGTACCAAAAAAATATCCAATATTTATGACACTTCCCCTTTGGATATTTTTCGTTATAAGGGGACATAATACTCTTGAAAGTGTATAGTATCCAAGTTATATACGCTTTACGAATAGCCTCATTAAAAACCTTGCTAGGAAAAAGCCCATTGGAAAAACTCATAGTGAAGGAAAAAAGAGTACAACGCTTATTTAACTCCTCCTCATGTGAAGATATTAGTAAGGGGCATTCCTGAGTCGGCGCATACCAATCTTATGAACTGATTTCTCAAAATTTTATGTTGGCAAAGCGTTTGTCAATAAATCTGCTTGGTTCTCGCTTGAGCGAACTTGATGAACATCTATTTCACCCATCTCCTGGAGCTCGTGTGTAAAGAAGAACTTTGGTGAGACATGTTTAGTTATGTCGCCTTTGATGTATCCACCTTTAATCTGAGCAGTACATGCAGCATTATCTTCATACAGTATTATTGGACTCTCCCTGATTGTTGGAAGACCGTATTCGTCTTTAACATGTTGAATAAGGGATCTTAACCATAAGCATTCCCTACTTGCTTCATAAAGTGCAAGTATCTCAGCATGATTTGAAAAACTTTTGTTTGTTTTGTGGATCGCAAAGATATAGCAGTGTCATAGTGAGTGAATAAATATCCTATTATGAATGACCTTTATGTGGATCTCACAACTATATCTAGCATCTGCATATCCAATCAATCCTAGATTTGGTTGTCTCGGATAGAATAATCCCATATGAGATGTACGGATAGGAGTTGAAGTATACCTTGCTAATAAGTTTACCGAAAATGCTATATCTAGCCTCGTGTAGTTAGCAAGATAAATCAGTGCAAATATTGCACTTAGATATGGCACTTCATGGCCAAGAATTTCTTCATTATCTCCTCGAAGTCGAAAAGGGTCCTTATTTAAATCAAGGGATCGGACGACCATTGGGGTACTCAACGAATGTTCGTTATCCATGTAAAAACGTTTTAGCACTTTTTCTGTATAAGCAGATTGATGGGAAAAAATTCCATCAGACAAGTGCTCTATTTGCAGGCCAAGACAATAGTTTGTCTTTTCGAGCTCGTTCATTTCAAACTCCTTATTCAGATATGCAACAGCTTGTTTACTCACTTCAAGAGTTCTTATGATGTTTAAATCATCAACATAAACTGGAATTATTGCAAATCCAAAATTTAGTTTCTTGAATAAAATACATGGGCTCACGGGATTGTTAACATATCACTCTCCCAAAAGATATGTTCTAAGAAGATTGTACCACATTCGCTCTTACTATTTTAATCCATGTAATGATCTCTGCAATTTGATCTAACACAGCTTTTGAGGTTTTGAGGTATATGCATCTGGCATTTATAGCCTTCAGGGACTTTCATATAGATATTATTATCAAGTGATCCATATAGATAAGCGGTTACCACATCCATATGACGCATGTGGAGTTTTTCAGAGACTGTCAGGTTTATTAAGAATCTAAATATAATTGCGTCCATTACTGGTGAATATGTGTCTTCATAATCAATTCCTGACCTTTGTGAGAAACCTTGAGCTATAAGTCGTGCTTTATATCTAACCACTTCATTCTTTTCATTTCTTTTTCACGCAAATACCCACTTGCAGCCAACGGGTTTCGCGTTTTCAGGCGTTTGGACCACAGGTCCAAAAACTGCATGTTTCGCAAGTGAGTTTAACTCTACCTATATTGTTTCTTTCCATTTTTGCCAATCATTTCTTCTTTGGCACTCTTGAACAGGTTCAGGGTCAAGATCTCCACCTTCTGTGGTCCAATTAGTAGCCACATTATATTCAAACAATTGATCAATAATCATTTTATTTTGATTTCACGTATTCCAGTAATAGCATAGTTTATCAAGATTTCCTCATTCTTGACATTTTCATCATTCTCACAATTCCCAGGTACTTGATACCCTCGAGGAGTCATTTCATTCCCCATATCTTTTTCTTGGATTTATATTTGTACCTCTGCGGGCGTTTTCTCTACAGGAGTTTTAGTAAAGGAGCCAACTTATTTATTTTGCTCTCTTTTCTTTCTTGGATTTTTATCTTTAGAGCCAACAGGTCTACCACGCTTCTTGCGTGCAGTAGACGTACTTACCAATATCTTAGAAGACTGTTCATTTCGAATATCAATTCGAACAAAAGCATTCATAGTTGGAACATGTGATTTCATCACTCTTTTAATATCAACGAATGCATCTGGTAATTGGTTTGCAATATTTTGTAAATGGATAATCTTCTGGACTTTCATTTCACATTGATTCGTACGTGGATGTGATAGTGATGATGCATTCCACAGAATTTCACGCTTTTCCAACTTTAATTTTTCTCCTCCTTATTTTGGGAACATTATTTCGTCAAATTGACAATTTGCAAACCGTTTCATAAAAATATCTCTAGTCAATTGTTTAAGATATTCTATAATTGACGAGAATTCAAACCCAACATAAATTCCCAATCAACTTTTTGGACCCATCTTTGTGCTCTGGGGTAGAGCAATTGGAATATACACAGCGCAACCAGAAACTCGTAGATGGGATATATTTCGTCCTTGAATAGAAACAAGTTGCAGTGGGGAGTATTTATGAAAAGCAGTTGGCCTTGCATGAATTAGTGTTGCAGTATATAATATAGGGTGCCCCCATACAGAACTAGGCAACTTTGTTTTCTTAAGCAATGGTGTAGCAATTAGTTGCAAACATGTAATAAGAGATTATGCAAGATAATTTTGTGTTTGCTGGTGAGTCACATGATGCTTAACTATAATCCCAATTGACATACAATAGTCATTGAAGAATTGGAATGCAAATTCTCCTGCATTATCAAGATAGATCTTTTTGATCATGTAATCTGGAAATTGAGCCCATAATCGGATTATTTGTGCAAGGAATCTCACAAATGCCACATTGCAAGTAGTTAATAAGTAGACAGGGGACCAACGTGTTGAGGCGTCTATCAACACCATAAAATGTCGAAATAGTCCACTTGATGGAAAAATAGGCCCACATATGTCTCCTTGTATTCTTTCAAAAAATTTGGGAGATTTAATCCCAATTTTAGTTGGTGATGGCCTAGTAATCATTTTTCCTTGAGCACAAACAGCACATGAAATTTCATTAGGTAAAAGAATCTTCGTGTTCTTTAATGAGTGCCCATGAGAACTTTCAATAATATTTCTCATCATCGTTACACCTCGATGCCTAGATGGTCATGCCATAATGTAAATTTTTTGTAATCAGTTAACTTATTGTTAACCACTATATTTGATTCAATTGGGTTAATATAAGTATAATATAACATAAAAGAAAGTGCTAACAATTTTTCTACTATTTTCTTTGTTCTTGTGGTAAGCAATGTAATATAAAGATATTCTATATTATCCTCATTTATTGTCTCAATATGATAAGCACTATGACGAATATCTCAAAAACTAATCAAGTTTCTCAGTGTTCTACTAGAAAACAGAGCATCGCTTATGTTAAGTTTTGTTCCTTTAGGAAATATAACATGTGCTTTTCCGGAGCTTTTAACCAAATTTGAAACATCCCATATTGTATTAATATTAGCTTCAGCTAACCGTAGCTGAGAAAAATATATTTTGCATTTGAAGATCGTGTGTGTCGCTGCACCATATACTAGACATAAATCTCTATCTTTGGTCAAATCCATGTTTCTTTAAAAATAAAATACATATATATTAAGATAAACATCAAAAACATAATATTGTAATAAATTACACACACAGCAAAACGATAGTATTACATCAAAACTAGGACAAACTTTAGCACGAAAGACATAACCGAAAAACGTGGAAACTTCAGCCCAGTTTAACACTTCCATCACCTATCGAATGATAAATTCTCCCACTGGCATCCTCAAAGAAATCAAAAACAACAAGATTCGTCATATCAAGTGGAGAATGATCTTCTGCAAAATTTGTTTTGGCATTTTTGCCTTTCTCCTTCAACCATGCTTGATAGAAGTTCACTAGATGTTCAGCCGTACGATAGGTACGTGAGCAGTGACGTTTCATACCACAGCGGTAGTAATTTGTTTCGGCGTCTTTTGACGATTTTTGCTTATGGATTTTCCCCCTTTTATATTTCTCTTAATTGTTGCCGGAATTCTTAAAATTTGGTCCATTTTGGCTACCATGGTTCCAGTTATTTTGACCATGATTATAAGCTCATCCATGACCACGACCGCGTCCACCACTACGGCCATGTCCGCGACCACAGTCACAGCCACGGTTATATGAATCATTTTCGTGGGATGAAGCATTCACTTTAGGGAATGGCTCAGTTGGTCGTGACTGATGATTTTTTATTAACAATTTATTATTTTGTTCAGTAACAAGAAGACATAATATTTACTCTAAGTATTTTTTGAAATTTCTCTCTCAATATTGCTGATGTAGGAGCATATTCAAGACATAAAAAGTAAAAAATACTTTTTCTAACATATCCTCCTCAGTAATATTTTCTCCACATAATGTCAGTTGGGAGGTAATACTAAACACCGCAGAGTTATACTCGCTGACAGTTTTAAAATCCTGCAACTGCTAGTGAATTCGTTCACAGCTAGTTTTAGGGAGGATCACATATTTTTGGTGATCAAATTTGTCCTTTAAATTTAGCCAAAGGAGAAGCAGGTCCTTTATAGAAAGATACTTGGCTTTTAATCCTTCGTGGATATAATGCCTATGAAATATCATTGCTTTTAGGCGATCCTACAGGGATACGCTATTAACCCTTTTAATTGTATCTCCGAGACTCACAGCATCAAGGTGAGTTTGAGCATCAAGGGTCCAAGGTAAATAATTTTTGCCACTTATATCAAGAGCAATATACTGAAGCTTAGTTATACGAGCCATTCAAAATTACAAAGATTAGGGAATAAAAACTTTACCCCAAACTTATGATAATCCTTGGCTGGCTAGAGACTCGTGCTGATAACGAATTATAAAAATAGGGACTTATTATACTCAAAAGGAAGAGAAATAAAAATACAAGCCCAAATATACTTTAAAAAAATGGCAAATATCTTATATCAGAACTAAAGAATCAAAGTAATGATTCACAATATTCATTATTTAAATTTCATTCAAACCTCACTATCTTTGCTCTCTCAATTTCTAACCCTCCGTTTTTTCCATTGCAGTACTCACCACTTCATACATTAACAGATATATATAAGGACAATCTAGTGTGTTATGTAATGAGCTCAAGTGCCAAAATTTTGACAGCTCAAAACTCACAGTTGCCATAAGCTACCACATATATTAACATATTATATATATATATATATATATACACTTGTCAGTCATTTATATATACACATATATAAATGTATTTATATAAAGGTCTTTTACATAATTTCTAATTTTTTAGAATATTTAATAATATCCAAACTTGAACATAAAAATTGTACTCCAAAAATATCCAATGCTTACAACAGTTACGATATTTAAAATAGTTATACGTGGAGATTTTGATATTTGATTTCACCATCATTTGCTCTTTTTCCTATATTTCAAGGTTTTCAATGTTGGCCTAGCTAACAAATTGAAATTTACTCGAACATACCATGTAAAAGGAGTAAGCCAAATTTAGATACAAAATAATAAATTACCACATTATGGTTTTGTTTTCTATTAAATCTTTTTTACTTTTTCCTTTTTAACAATTAGCGATAAAGTTGCAATACTGCAAAGACGTCCTACAAATGAGACACAACTCAACTCATAGCAAAAGAGAAAACAAAATAAAGACAGGGAAAAAAATAGAACCTACCAGGTGCTAGGGAAAATAAGCTAATAGGTCAACGATAGCATCCGCCTTGGCGGCACATCCTTGGAGGTACGCATATACCCCTCACGGCTGGCACCTGATGCAAGGCCATGATGGTACAACCACGGTGGCATATGGCAAGCATCTATCATTAATCCATAGCGGCATAACCTTGGCAGAACCTGTATACCGCCAATGCCTTAGGACCATAGCATCTTGTCCCACCTACTCTATCGTGTACAACACCCCGGCATCCTTCTCCTCTTCCACAAGGATATACCTGGCGGCATACCATCGCGGCACACCCTCTCCAACGGTAACGCCACCCACCCACCCAACCAATCACACGCTCGCCGCCAACCTCATCTACCAACAACACACCTCGCTTCTTCCTTAAGGGAAGGCCGCCACCTACTCCACCAACCATCCATCTGCGGCCAACCTTTACCTCCCACATTAAGCAGTCTCCAACGATCACGGTACTGCCAACCCTCGAACCGTCTCCCTTTTTGTTATAAATACCAACCTTTCTCCTCTCATTCAAGGCAAGTCTCCCGCCCTGGACTTCTTCCTCTTTTCCTGAGATTCCCTTGTCTCTCTCTCCTAAGCCCCCACATCTTTCTCCCTAAGCTCACCCGAGCTTCCTACCCCACTCTCTCTTATGCCCTCCCAACGGAGATATCCTCTCTCTTTTTCTAGAGACCCCTCACACCTTTCTCCTCCTACTTGCTAAAAGCAACCTCTTATTTATTTTATGTTATTTATCTTGCGTATATTTATTATTACCACTACCTTTACTGACTTAGGCATCGGAGGGTTCTCCCACGGTCCACCTCGTGGGTCCTTGTAACCGCCTTGATCGTTTTGCAAGGACGCCCGAGCCAAACGCGTCCACGATTGACTTCTCAGCGAGAGCTTGAGTCCGGCTCTCATCCTAAAGGAACCTATTCATTCTTGTTTGAGAAAAATTGGGTCAGGCCCTCCCATTTAAGCTACATGCTCAATTTATTCTGAAACACCAGGGAAACATTATTATAAGATAAAACACAAGCAATAAACCAACATGGACTATAAGCATACGACCATCACTACACTGAAGATGATATAATGAGAGGTGGCCATGGGTCGGGCCTGGAAACACCTTGCCCGATTTTTGACTGGTCCCGGCCTAGCCTAGCAGTGCACCCCCCCCCCCCCCCCCCCCCCCCCCCCCCCCCCCCCTCTTTAAATACAACTTGTGAAAATATAAAATACACATTCTTTTTATCAAAAATAATTATAATTCATTGATGAATAATATAATATATAAATACAATACAACACCATCGTAAATAATGGTAAATATAGCTAATAAAATAAAATGTGCCGTAAATTATTAACAAATACAACTACACTTTTTAAAATTACAAATATATTATATAAAAATATATACTATAGAGAAATAGAATTACAATGGACCTTGGGGCTTTTTTGATTAAAAAAAAAAAAGAATTACTTAGTCTAAGTTGGTAAGGGTTGGTAAGCCGGGACTTGACGTATTGGTAGTACGGTTGTCATCATCCTCGCTTGATGAATCTAACTTCAACTGGTCTTGCTCTATATCTGCTGCATGCACCCAGTCCTTCAAGTACACCGACATTTGCAAGCTGGACGATGAAAGCTTCACACTTTACATTCCAAGCAACCTGCCACCTGCACTAAAAGCACATTCTGATGCTACCGAAGACACTGGACACGCTAGTATATCCCATACCATGGCGGAAGGCACAGGATATTGGGTTTGGTTGGAACACCACCATTGCAAAATATCAAAGCACGGATTCGTCGGTGCCGGGAAGAACTGGAGCATTGGCGACTGCAAGTAATAATCTAACTCGTCACATAAAGTGAGATTTTGTTTGGGCTTGAATCGGCCCAACATCTCCCTTTCATATGACTTTTCTTCGAAACTACTACCACATGAGGAAGAACCATAAAATGTGGAAGAAACTTGAGGATTATCAGTCGATAATCTTTGAGAAGAAGAGAAAAATAATTCATGCAAATCTTGATCGACTGTCACAATAAAACCTATGTTATCAAATGTTGGATTTAGCTTTTCATAAAAAAATTTAGAAACTAATTGAAAACTTGTAAGTTTACAATGGGGATCCAAAATGTTGGCAAAACAATAAGTAAGAGGTAGTTAAAAATAATATTTAAAAAAATTTTACTTTCATTGCGGCAACCGAGGCCTCCAACAAGGGGTTGGATGGGTTATCTACCATCCAAGCAGCAGTATCTACCAATCTAGATATTGCTTGTAGCATGGCAGGATAATAACAACTAAAAAAAAGTTGCAGCGTTTCTAAACATACTAAAAAATTTACATACTTCACTAATTGCATTCCAATCTACTGCTCCTAAATTAAAAGACCTAAGATCTGAACGACTGTCCTATACAAATTCAATTAATATATCTTTATATGGTAATATACTTTCTAACATATATACTGTTGATGACCACCTAGTTTGTGTATCTAATTTATATTATTTATAGTGTATATCATGCGTGTCACAAATATTTTTAAATCTTTTCCTCCTAATTCCGGATGATTTGATTGCTATAGTAACTTCTCTTAAACACTCAAGAGAAGCTTGTATTAGGTCCAAACCATCCGTTACCATTAAATGCATAATATGGCATATGCAATGTAAATGAAAACATTTCCCGTCTAACATGGGCCTCATGTGCCTAATCAATTGTTTTACAGATGCGTTGCTGCTAGTAGCGCTATCAAAAGTAATGCTAAAAATTCTACGGTCTGTACCCCACTCGCGGCATGCCTACATAATGGCACCCGTGATTATCTCAGCAGTGTGGGGATAATCTAAATGGCAAAAATGAATTATTCTTAGTTGCATAATGAAGGAAGAATCGATCTAGTGTGCCGTTATGCACAAGAAAGGCACACCGAGTTTCGACCTCTATGTGTCAGACGTCAACGAGAACATGATCGTGTTCATCCTAAAAAAATATCTACAAGCTCATTTTTCATTCTAAAAAATTCCTTAAATGCGCCCCGCTTGAAAGTATTCCGATGAACCTTTACGGCGGCGGGGTTTAACCCATTTTTGCAATAGTGGACAAATTTAGGGTCTTCAACAAACAACAACAACAACAACAGTCCCAGTGCCTTGCGGCTCCCGCAGATAGCAGGGTCTGGGGGGGTGGGGGGGTGATGTACACAGCCTTACCCCTTCCGGCTGGAAAGAAGACTGTTTCTGGGGACCCCCAACCTGAAGTAGTTGAGTTCCTGTAGATAAACCACCAATGAATAAAACCTAAAGCTAGCAAGTGCACCAGTCATTTGCTATACTAAATGTTGTTGGGATCGATTTGGGTTTAGTTCAAGGTGGCATCTCTCTAAGTGTCTTTTTAAGGTGCCTGTCCCACCACCACGTGAATGACTAAAAGTTTTAGGGGGTCACATAATTTACAATAGGCTTTATTAACTATCTGATCTAGTGTGAAGTGCTTCCACACCTCACTAGTGTTGTTACGCTTACTACTAGTGGTGATGTTGTGGGTTTCAGTTTCAATGCTGGTGGGTGTGGGTTCTTCTTGGAATTATGAATTTTGAGCATCCCCTGATACAGGTAAATACTGTTTTTGCTCCTCCCAATTTAAAGTGTCTGTGTAGGGAGGAGACGTACCGGGTTCTAAAAATATTCGTTCCTGGGTATTGAGTTCGACAACTCTACCGTTCTTAGGAATTTTAGGCGGTCATGAAGAGCTTGAACTAGATTTACCGGCTCCAGATGAAGAAGAAGAGTTGTGAGCCATGGTAGTATTGTTGATTATTAATTAAAAATGTAACTAAGAATGCAAGTTCAGTAATTAAAAATAACGAACAAATAAAATTTCTTTCGATACTAAATTTTACCAAAGCGAAAATTGGAATTTGAACTTGTACGAGATTCTACGAGTAGAACAAGTTGCAACTTCAAACTTCAGAAATTTAAAGCAAAAGAACTTTGGATTAGTAGAGAAGAGAGGATTAGATAGAGGGATTGTTGTGGTGAAATGAGAAATTTAGATGAGTATTTATAGAAATATATATATATATTGTTGCTGCCCCCCTTTTAGCCGTTGGGGAGGCAGGCCCTCCAACGGGCCAGGCCTGGGGCTGGCCACCTCTAAATATAATTATTGATAACATGAACTATTATAATTATAAATTGAAGATGATATAATTATCGAGAACACCAAATTTGATACAAATATATTTTTTACTCAAATAGTATAATATTAATGAATTATAAGTACATGGCTACTGTGCAGAATCGGGTAGCAACATATTAAGTCCAAATCAGGAAATTAGACCCTCGAAATATCGAGTAATCCTCCGTTACTTCTCGTTGAAGAGCCTAACCATCCACCAAGGGGCCTTGTCCATGTGGTAACTACCATTTGTAGCTATGACCTATGTAGTAGCCCAAACAAGAGACAACACCTCTTGGCCCAAGCTTGGGTACGTCAACATTCATTGTGAGTGAAGCATCGCCATAGGTTCGCCATGGACAAGTACTCTAGCCGTCGAGCGCTTCTCTGATCTAGTCCCAAGTAGGCTGAGTAGGTCAAATTCCTAGACCAGGCAAGTTAGCCATGGCCAATTACAAACACCAGTGCGAGTCCTCCCTTTTTAATTTTTAATGATCTAATTTTCTTAAAAGAAAAAAAGTGAAAATAGAGTTCCAGTATATTAGAGTTTGTTCTTTCATCAATATAATCTTTCCTTCAACTTTAATTAAATTAAGAAAGGGCAAAGGCCACACTCGACCATCGGGTGTCTGACACATCCTCCCTTTGTCCTGGGTATTTGCCAAGTGCCTTTCTAGACTATATTCTCAGTGCCAAGTGGGCCCCGCTCTCTAAGAGAAACTAAGACCCTCGCCCAAGAGACAACATATCAGGCAAGTAGGATACACATCAAGAGCCGATTGAAGTTCCCTTTTAGTAATCAAAGTGGTAAAAAGGGGACCTTGAGGTAACCCAAGTCGAATTTTGAAAAATTTAGTCATTGAACTCCTAATAAAAAAAAAACCCTTTTAGTTATCCAAGTGATTTAAAATGGACAAGTTGGTTACCCAAGTAATAATTTGAAAATTTTTGTCACCCAACTTTAAGTAACAACTCATTTTTGTGGCTAAATTGATTTAAAAATGATAAAAAATTTTATCATTCAAATGAAAAAGGGTTTTTTTTTTATTTATTGAAAACTGCCTATATTTTAGGTGCAGCTTTAGAAAATCACCTAACTTTTTTTAATTTTTCAAAGTCACATTTAAACTTTTCAAAATGTTTTCAATGTCATACCTAGGGCTGACACTGTTAGTTTTCGTCATATAAAATGCAATGTTTTAGTTATAAATGCATTAAAATACCAAGTTTAACTTAACTTAATTAAATTATATTGAATAATATATTTTAAAAATGACGAAATTGTCCTAAAAAAATATAGAAATATTTTTTGTTTGTAAAATTATTTATAACTCTTTGAAAAATCCCAATTATTATACAAAAATTTATAAAAATTGAAGAAAAAACCTCAATTATTTCAAAAAAAAAATATATGTAACTTTTTTGAGCACAAAGAAATGCGTGAAAAAACTAAACAAAAAAAAAAAAAAAGAATTGTATGGAGGGTATTTTGGTAATTCCGTATTTAATTCACTAGAAATTTAACCGTGTAAACAGTAGGTGTGATATTGAAACGTTTTTGAAAATTTTAGGTGTGACTTTGAAAAATTAAAAAAGTTAAGTGATTTTCAAAAACTGCACCCAAAATGTAGGTGGTTTTCAAATGAAAAATAACTAATTTAATTACATTTTTGACTTATTTATTTCATTGGTCCTCATATTTTCTTTTCAAAGTCTATGTTTTATTTGCTATGTTTTATTTGTAACAAAGTGGTGCACATCTGTGTATTAGCGTTAGGTAAAAATTAAAAGAAGCGGCCCCCACGAGCATCGAGGCAAAGACAGGTGCCAATTTTTGGTTTTTCTTCTTTGTTTGTCTCTTCATTAACCTTCGTGCATTTCGGTTAGCACTCTTTGTTTCATTTCTTGGAACTACGGGCTTAATTGTAACATGCATAGAAACATATGCCTCATCCACTTTATTGAACAATTCCATGGAATTCTTTAGTGGGATTAGCTAGTGAATTTGATCCCACCATGCGGAGCATTACAAAATTCTTCTTCTTGCGCCTCCTTTGACTATGAGAGTGGTTGGGAACTCACTGAATGTTATTGTCACTTGTGGTGCCATTGTTCCCGCATAACATCACATTAGTAGCTAGTGGAAATATGATTTCAGTCGGAGGTGAAAAGGATAATAGGGTCCCACCTGGCGTACGAAAAATTATGTCAGCAAAAATATGAAATTTGCAAAATATGAATTTTCCTATATACGAGGTGTACATAGGTTTTATTAATTTACTAAACGACCCTATTTAAGGTGATATATATCCTTAATTACATCTCCCTTAGGGGAACACTCTTTGATTCCAACTGATGTTTTACGTCTTAATCAATCAAAGAGGCGACTGGCCGATTAATTGATTTACTTCTACAAGAGATGTTTTAGGTTTATTTGTATATGTATTCATCTTGAAGATTAGTCGGGTCTAGTCTTGATTGGGAGTCACTTGTATTTAGGTTTGACTCGAAAGATTCTCTTTGGATTTAGGCTAGACTAGGAAGTCTTTATTGGACTAGAGTTTGGCTTGAGTATAGGTTCGATTTGGAAATCATTTTGGACTAGATTATGCCTTGGTTTAGGTTTTGACTTGGAAATTTGAATTTAAGTTTGGTATGGAAGTAACTTGGATTTGGGTTTGGCTGGGAAGTAATTTTGGTTTAAGTTTGGTTTGGAAGCAATCTCGCGTTTGTTTGTCTTGAAGATAATTTTGAATTTCAGTTTGACCAGGATGTCATTTTAGATCGAGATTTGACTTGAAATTCATTTGGACTGGGGTTTAACTTAGAATTTATTTGGATTAGGGTTTAATTTGGAATACATTTGGATTGGAGTTTGACTCGGGCTTAAAATTGACAAAAATGTCATTTGAATTTGAGTTTAACTTGGAAGATATCTCGGTTGAGGATTTGAAATTGATGTGGGATTCATTCTAAATTTGGGTTTGGTATAGAAGTTAATTTGGATTTAAGTATGACATGGAAGCCAATTTGGTAGGATTTATTTACCAGGCACTAATGCACCGGATCATATTAGAACTCCAAAGTTAAGTATGCCTGGGCGAGAGCAGTATTAGGATGGGTGGCCTCCTGGGAAGTCCTTGTGTTGCCAACCCTATAAGGTTGGAGGTCCTCGGAGACAGTCTCTTGGCAAGGTTACACCTTGAAGGAGTAAGGCTGCGTACATCCACCCCCCACCCCCAGACCCCACTTAAGCTGGAGCCCTTGAGGCATTGGGTCTGTTGTTATTGTTATTGTATGGAACTCAATTTGGTTTAGGCTTAACATAGACTTTAGTTTGACATGTACTTTGTGATAGAAAGTTCTCCTTAAAGCTAAAGGGAAGATACTATAAGACGGATGTGAAGCCAGCCATGATGTATGGGGCGGAGTGCAGGGCGATGAAACAACAGCAAACACAGAAGATGAAGGCGGCGGAGATGAGAATGCTGAGATGGATTTGCGGACATACAAGGAAGGATAGGATCAGAAACGACATCATAAGAGAAAAATTGGGCGTAGCCTCCATTGAAGATAAATTGATGGAGCAACGTCTGAGGTGGTTTGGACATATTAAAAGGAGACCGGACAACGCTTCAGTAAGGAGATGCGAATAGCCCCTTACTACACTAGACAGAAGGGGCAGAGGCGGGCTAAAGAAGAGATGGCTTGAGACGATCCGACAAGACCTCACCCACCTAAACGTTTGGGAGGAGATGGCCTTAGATAGGGCCCAATGGAGGGCTAGCATAGGGGTATTAGATGCTCCAGTTGGAGTAGGGTAGTCCAGCTTTCTAGTGCTAGGTCTTCTCAGCGCACGTAGGCTGTGTTCTAGCTCTCATGAGCTGTTACTTGCTACTTCCTACTTGCCTACTTATCTTATTTCTATCTCTATCTCTACCTCTATCTCTATCTCGACCTCTATCTCTATCTCATTTCTCTATCCTCTATCTCTATCCTTTTCTTTATCTTATCTGTTGATTTGTGCCTGATGTGGCTTGTTTTGAGTCTGTTGTTTTGATCACCATGTGTTTTTGCCCTACTCATGCTTTGGTGTTCTCAATGCTGACAGGTCTTTTGCTCATTGCTACGGACAACTTCTTAAGTTGGGGGTCCTCGGAAACAGCCTCTCTTCAGGGTAGCCTCCTGAAGGGGGAACGCTACGTACATCTGCCCTCCCAGACCCTGCTTATGAGGGAGTCCTTGGAGGCACTGGGTTTGTTATTGTTGTTGTTGTTGTTGTTGTATAAACTTTAGTTTCACATGAGAGTCATTTTGTTTTGAACTTGAATTTGACATAAAAGTCAAGGTGACTTTAAGTATGACCTAAAGTCCATTTAGGCTTAGGTGTGACGTGTAATTCAATTTGAGGTTTGAGTTATTTTGAATTTAAGTTTGAGCTCGATGGAAGTAAATTTGGATTTTTGGATACAAAATAAAATTTAATCTGGGTTTAAGTTGATAGGGAAGTCATCCTTTTTGGAATTTGGTTTCTATTGAGAATGCTTTTGAGTTTGGGTTTAATATGGAAGTTGTTTTCGATTTAGGCTAGACATAAAGCATTTTTGATTTGGATTGGACATAGAAGTCATTTGGTTTAGGTTGCCTGAATCAAATTGAATTGAGCCAACTAATTACGAGGTTGACATAATATTTGGGCTGCACCAAAACTAAGTTGCCTGCGTACCCTAATACTTGGGATGCACCAAAACTAAGTTGCCTATGTACCCTTTTAAAGGGATCAAGCCATTCGTAGTTCAACTTTGTGTTGAATTTATTTTAATTTGAGATTTGATTTGATTGAAAAGTGTTAGATGTCATTTAGCTACTTAAAGCATATTTGGTCCAACTTTGAGTTCAAGGTCTATTGTGTCATTTTGCACCCTGGTCAAATGAACCTTAATTTTAGGTTGTCCTTGGTCAAATCACACGAGTCTAGCCCCTCAAGTTAACGTAGTTCCAAAAATAGAATATTGAATTTTCCAAATTGATTTTTAATATTTGTAACCGCATCCAATTCTTTATCTTGGGTTTCCTACGTACTCTTTTCGAGATCAAATTAACGTAGTTCTCAATATCGAACATAGAATTTTCCAAATTAATTTTATAAAATAGTTGTAATTGCACCCAATTCTTTATCTTGGTTTTCTACATATCCTTTTTGGGATTAGGTTGACTTAGTTCTAAAAACTAGAATATTGAGATTTTCAAATTTTATTTTTAAACATTTGAAACATTCATTAAAAAAAATTCTTTTTTTTTCAATAACTTAACTTGAATTTGAGTTAAGGACTAAATTGATACAACGAGAAAAGTACAAGGACATTTGGTGTAATTAACATATATATATATAGGAGGTGACTCGTATGAAAAACTGAGAGGGCGGGAGTGAATTTTGCACTATTCATCTAGTTGTTGACATCATCTTTCTTTCACCTGACGTCACCTCCCATTCCCTCCTCAATCAAATGAGTGGTTCAGAATTCGGTCTAACCCTCTCATTTGAGTCATATATGTGTGTGTGTGTATATCTAGCAAAATCTAACATGACACAATAACACAACACAAAGATGGCGGGTGAGGGTTGTGGTTTTTGAAGCCAACTTAAATTTGGGTTGACCCCTTTAACCCGTTTATGTAATTAGGTTGAATTTGAGAGTGAACTATGTAACTTGTTTTTGACACGTTTGGCCTGTTTATGTATAGTTATGTTTGACATTTGAGTAGTATTAACTTATTTCTCGTTGTGCTTTGACGTCGAGAGTACAGGAAGAGATTCCGGTTTTTGACATTTGCCTGAGTTCGAGCAAGAATAATCAAGAGGGCACTGAAACAGAATCTGAGGATCAAGAGATAGCAATTTCTGAGAGAACTCCACAGGCTCTGGTTGAGGGGGCGAATGAGAGGCAGCCAGATGCAGAGAAGGAACAGACGATACAGGAACCCGAGAAACAATCATCTAGTCAGTGGGTGGAAAGAGTGGAAGAAGAAGTATTGGGTGATGGGGAGCGCCCGGTGGTCTTGACTGGAAAGAATACAGTAAAGACTTGGGGGAAGCTCTTCACCAACAATAGAAATCCGGGACAGGGGTTACAATTGAGGCCAGTTGTACAAGGGGTATCGTAGGGCATAGTTAAATTGACGAAAATGGAGGTCATGGAGGGAGTGTATCACTGGGAGCATGCACTGGTGGGATATTTGGTGGGAGGAACTCTTTCTTATTCGATCATCAGTAATATAGTGTTGGATTTATGGCCAACGGTAGCAGAGCCGCAGGTAGTGCTTCATGACGAAGGATGGATGTTACTCATTTTTGATTCAGAGGAGGATTGAGAGAAGGTTCTGGAGGGGGTCCATATATGATCCGACAGCCTCCACTGATATTAAAGAAATGGACACCGTCTTTCAGGTTTGAAGCCGAAGAGCTCAGCAAGGTACTTCTCTGGATAAATCTTCCTAATCCACCATTACACTTGTCGGGTGATGATTTGCTGAGTAAGATAGTAAGCTGTAATGGTACTCCATTATACGCTGATAATATGATGGCAACGAGGCAGAGAGTATCGTGTGCGAGAATATTTATTGAGGTTGATGTATCTGTACAAGTTAAGAAAGTCATCGAGATTGAGCTCCCGGATGGAATGATTGTAGTTGTCTTATGCCGGGAGAATTGAACTCATTAGATCGGTCCTGGCAGGAATGTTTTCATATTAGTTCAACATTTTTCACTTTCCTAAAGGCGTATTGAAAAGCATACAGTCTTTGATGACAAGATTTCTATGGAGAGGTAACATTTACAAAAAATATGGGTATACTCCGATAGCATGAGATAAAATATGTTTGAACAAGGAAGAAGGGAGCATAGGACTAAAGCAATTAGGAGCTTGGAATGACGCACATTACATGAAGATCTTATGGTACATACAAGAAAAAAATCACGCATTGTGGATAAATTGGGTACATGGATACTATACGAAGGGGAGTTCAATTTAGACGACGAGGAGAATCAGAAATGAGTCAAGTGTTTGGTAAGGGGTTTTATTGTGTAGAGATGCACTACGGCAGCGATTGGGTGGGGGTGGGGGGGGGGGGGGTGTGGTTGGGGCGGCGGTTTGGAGGAGATGCTTAGGAGTGTGGCAGAGCATGGACGCTTCTCTATCACAAATGCTTATGATCTTGTACGCAACAGAGAAGAGGCAACTCACTGGGGTACGAGAATTTGGAGTCGTATTGTGTATTGCAAATATTGCTTTGTCTTATGAATGGCGATGAGGAAGGTATTGGTAATGGATGACATACTTCAAAGAAGAGGTTTTTGCTGGACTACTCAATGTTCGTTGTGTAAGTTTCATAGGGAAGATGGAGATCACTTGTCATTCAAATGTGAGTGGGTGCAAAGAATTTGGAAAGAAATATGCGAATGGAGCGGAATTAAATTTCATACGATGATAGCAAGAACATTAGAGTGGTCCAAAGTAGCTATGAAGAATCGGCTTTTAATTAGCAAAGTTAGAAGATTGGTTTTGGCAACAACAATCTACATCATTTAGAGGGAGAGGAACATGAGACGATTCAAAGAAATAGAGGCCTCGGAGGAGCAACTAATTCGCGAAATCAAAGTATTTATTTGGAGTAGGTTAAATTACTTACAAATAGGAGATATTGCTTTGAAGTAAACTTGTGTATAGACTTTTATAGAGGAAGTAATAGTGGGATATAGGGTTGTATTTGGAACAAATTTGATATATGGAAATTGATATAGGTACTTGCCTTTTGGCAAAAATAAAAATATAATAATAATAATAATAAATGATGATATAAATAATAGTAGTAGTAGGAGTTACATACTTGCTTTTTCTTGAAGAATTTCAATTGGACTCTTAATAGGAGCATTTGAGGTACCCTTTGGCCTTGCTTTTGGAGGGTCTTTCAAAGGAGGGTCTTGAGACTTTTCACAATTTATATCTTCTTCACCTACTATTCCAATATTTTTCCCACCCATCTTCTCTAGTATCTTGTCAACTGCTAAATGAGCTTTATTCTGTGCATCCTCAGCAATGGCCCTTGTGCTATCATGAAGTGCACTCTTCAAAACAAGATTGTATGAAGATCTTACTATTCGATTACATTACACTACACCCATTTCATTCCCTTCCATACTATTTGTGTTAGTGGAATAACTCCTTTTCTTACTGATATATAAATCATCTTTTGGCTTATTAGTCCAATGACGAAGCATATACTGATTGGGGATTTTGGATACATTATGTAATTTCAAGACTCATAAAGCATGGCAACACAAGATATCCATTGACTCAAACTTCTTGCAACTACAAGTCACATCCACATTGCATTTATCAAAATTGACCATATAGGGCCATGGATTTTTTTTTTTTCCCCCTTCAACTGTTACTTCATATGAGTAATTATGACCATCACTTTGAACTTCTTTGTAACCTGTCCCCAATATATGCAAAAATGCTCTTTTAAACAGTTTGAAGATGGTAATAGTATATGTTGTGGCTGCATCGTTCAAAATCGGAGTAGTTTTAGCATCAAGGTGAGGAGAACCTTTCTTACAATGGAAATCTTCATCTGACTCATTTCTTCTCCAACCTCCAACCAACATTTCAAAAGCAAGAACAAAAATTAGTGAGATTAGTAGTGGCATTAAAAATTCTAGTAAGAACTCTATTTGTACTTTCACTCCTCTGTGAAGCTTGGAACCGTGCAGAAAATACATTATTATTTAACCCAAAGGACCACTTGTGACAAATCTTATGCAAACCTTGCAACCATGAATTGTTGGTATCGTTGAAATCTTTCAGCATCATTTCCCAAGTTTTATCAAACTCCATTCTATCGTCACATTTGGACATGCACTTATCAAATAGCTTCATAAACTCATGATTTGAGACAAGTCTAGGTAAATGTGAAGATGCATTTTTAAAAATGTGCCATTTGCATAAGTGATGTCTAGTTTCCGGGAAAACTATTTCAATTGCCTTCATCATAGCCTGATCCTATCTTTATATATACTTTTTGGCGCTTTCCCTCCCATTTACTCTAAAAATGATTGAAATAGCCAAACAAATGAGTCAATCTTCTCATCTAATAAGGATGTACATCCAAACATGACATTTTGCCATTTGTATGTGTTGTTGGTTTTGAGTCCAATTGTAATAAGCTTCCTTAAGGCTTAGTTGAGTGCTGCGTTTTATGGTATTTATAAGCATAAGAGTCTTAAGTCTTTTGGTGCAAAATTTAGATATTAGTTAGGAAGTCGGTTAGAGCTTGGTTGGTCTTGCTTCTAGTCAATTTTGGCGGCTGCTTGCTTAAGTCGGTCGTCTAGTTGTTTTTGGTTAAATAGCTTAGATCTTTTTGTTAAGTGATTCATTCAATGAAATAAAAAATATCTTATTTCTCTCTCTCAACTAATTCTCTCTCTAAATTCTCATCCCCTTCCCTTCTTTCTCATCTAAACTCTCTTATATCCTATACTTCCACTAGGTTAAGTTCAAGTTTGATCTTGAAGCTTAATAATTGGTATTAGAGCCTAGTTGCTACCGATTGAGTAAAATTTGGTAGATTGGAGCTAGCAAAGCACAAGGAGGAAGAATCAATGGCTAGTGGTGTTACAACTCGATCAAGAAATGCAAATGTTGCTACGAATTCAACTTATGCTTTGGTTGCTGGTGCCAGTGCTGCAGCAGGAGCTGAGTTTGTTACAGCTGATCATTTCAGCAATCGAATGGAGGAAATGTTCACTCGAATGCAGAAATTGAAGTTAGAGCAAGATCAAAAGAATGCTGACCGATTGATTCAGCAATCACAGAAGTATGAGGAGAAGTTTGTTGAACTGCGGAATCAGATCAATAGACTGAATGCACCTTCAGGTGTTGGAATTTTGTTAGCTATGAGCCAACAGGCTCAACCTCAGGTAGCTAGTGTGGCAGCGGAACAACAGAATCATGTGCAACCTCAAGCAACTTCGGCCTGTAACAGAAGTGGTTGTTTTAGGCAGCCAAGGATTCAAATAGAATCTTTCGATGGTAAACAACCTCAGTCATGGATTAGAAGATGTGATCGATACTTTCATTTTTATCACAATAATGAAGTTGAGAAGGTTGAACTAGCTGTTGTTGACCTCCAAGGAGATCACGAGGTATGGTTTTACAGTCTTTTGAAAAGTAATCCTTCGTTGTCTTGGGCTGAATTTGTGGAAGAACTTTGTGAGCGTTATGGAGATGAGGACTTCAGTGACATGGTTGATAATTTCAACAAGGTAGTGCAAGTTACATCTGTGAGAGAGTACATGACAAGATTCGAGAACCTAAGGGCTAGTATGATCTCTACTTATCCTCAGGCCATAGAATTATATTATGTTTCTTGCTTCATTAGTGGCTTCAAGCCAAAGATTAAGAACCTTGTCAAGGCAATTGGTTCAAGAACTTTATCTAAAGCCTATGCTAAGGCTAATTTGTTTGAAGCTACGATTCTTGCATCCAATGAGGGACCTAGGAATAGAGGCAGTAGTTTATATCAGCAATTGAAGCGATCCATGAGGTCAAGGTATTTCGTTATGATGAGAAGAAGGTCCAAAAATTGTGTTTCAAATGTAATCAGCCTTATTACTTTTGACACAAATGCAATCCTAAGTTCCTTATGTCAGCAAGAGGAGCTGTTACAGATGATGAATATGAAGATGAGGAAATAGAGGTTGTAGTGTATAGTTCTGAACAAGACTCACCTGATGAGCCTAGATGATGAAGTGGAGATTTCTATGAAGGCACTGACTGGAAATGGAGCTCATAACACTATAAGAATCAAAGGGCAAGTAGGCAAGAAAGCCATTGTAATTTTGATAGATAGTGGTAGTATTCATAGCTTCATTGATCCAAAGGTGGTTAGGAAAGTTGGACATGAAATGATCAAGACTCATCCTTTGGCCATAACTGTGGTAGATGGGAATTCCATCCTTACTCAGACTAAATGTCAAGGGTTCAATTGGTCTATGCAGAATCACAAATCTGTTTACGATTTCAGGATCTTGCCATTGGGAGGTTGTGACATGGTTCTTGGTGTGGACTGGATGAGATCTTTTAGTCCTGTTGTCTTTGATTTTACACAACTGACTGTGTCCTTTTAGAGGCAACGATCTACTGTGAAATTGCAGGGCATGGCTGATCAGGCTCAACTTCAGCTATTAAGTGGCAAGAATTTGAGTGGAGGAATCAGGAAAAAGGCTCATCAGTGGGTTGGACAGTTATTTGTAATCTCACATATCGAGTTGGGGGAGCCATCTCATCTTGAAGTGCAAGCTTTGACTGAGGAGTTCAAAGATCTGTTTGAGCAACTAGATTCATTGCCTCCAAAGAGGAACTTGGATCATGCGATCCCTCTTAAACCAAATTCAGAACCTGTGAAGCTCAGGCCTTACAAATGTCCACATTCTCAGAAAACTTAGAAGGGCAAGTTGAAGAATTACTCTAAGACTTTTTTCATTCGACAAAGTCACAGTCCTTTTGCTTCTCCTGTTATCTTGGTTAAGAAAAAGGATGGCATGTCTAGGATGTGCATTAACTATAAACAGCTTAACTTGCTTACAGTTAAGGACAAATTTCCCATACTAGTCAATGATGATCTTTTAGATGAGCTTCATGGTGCGCATTTCTTCTCCAAGATGGACTTGAGGCAGGGCTACCGTCAGATCAGGGTGAAAATGCAAGACATTTATAAGACTGCCTTCAGAACTCATCATGGGCACTTTGATTTCATTGTTATGCCTTTTGGATTAACTAATGCTCTTGCTATTTTTCATGCAGTGATGAATAATGTCTTCAAGCAGTTCTTAAGGAGATTTGTGTTGGTGTTCTTTGATGACATCTTGATTTATAGCCCAACCTTGGAGGAACATTTGGAACACCTGAGAGAAGTGTTCTTGGTGATGCGCAATCACAAGCTTTATGCCAAATTGACTAAGTGCTCTTTTGCTCAACCACAAATGGAGTACTTAGGACACGTGATTTCTCATGGAGGAGTTTCTATAACCCTTCTAAAGTTCAGGCTGTGAAAGAGTGGCCAACTCCAGTTACACTCATGCAGTTAAGAGGTTTTTAGGGATTGATAGGTTACTACAGAAAATTCGCTACTGGTTATGGAGCAATTGCTAAGCCACTTGCTGATCTCTTGATGAAAGATGCTTTCAAATGGTCTGATAAGGCTCAAGATGCTTTTGAAGCTTTGAAGATAGCCATGTGTGGAGCTTCAGTTTTGGTAATGCCTAACTATAAGGAGGAATTTGAGTTAGAAATTGATGCCAGTGGAAGTGGTATTGGGGCTTTGTTATCTCAAAAGGGGAGACTGATAACTTACCTCGGCCAAGCTTTAAGTCTTAAGCATAAGGAGTTGTCCACATATGAAAAGGAATATCTTGCAATTCTTCTAGCAATTGATAAGTAGAGACACTATTTGGAAGGCCATCGATTCATCATCAAGACAGATCATCAAAGTTCGAAGTATATGTTAGAATAAAAGATCATTACCATGATTCAGAAGAAAGGTTTGATGAAGATGCTGGGTCTTGATTAAGCAATTGAGTACAAGAAGGGGTAGGAGAACTTAGCAGCAGATGCTTTATCTCGAAGAATGGAAGAAGCTGAATATGGTTCTCGTGGAGTTGTATCACTGGTGCTTTCTGCTTGGATGGAAGAAGTGTAAAAGTCATATGAGAATGACAACTTTGCACAAGAATGTGTCACTGCCTTTAGCATCTACAGATCTAACACCCTTGCTCCTGATGCTGAATTGTTTGTTGTCAAGGGAATTATCAGTTGAATGGTAAGTTATACATTGGTTCTTCTTCAGACTTGAGACAGTAGGTCATTACAGCATCTCATGACTCTGCTTGGGGAGGCCATTCTGGCATAGAAGGAACTTACCAAAGGCTTAAAGGGTACTTCAGCTGGACAGGTATGAAGAAAGATGTGAAAGAATTTGTTCAAACTTGCAAGATTTGCCAACAAGCTAAGAGTGGTGACAGTAGGTACCAAGGTCTTCTTCAGCCTTTACCTGTTCCAGATGGTGCTTGGCAACATATAAGCATGGACTTTATTGAAGGCTTACCGAAGTCAAAAGGTAAAGAGTTATTTGGGTGGTTGTGGATCGCTTTATCAAGTTTAGCCACTTGACTACCCTGGCTTGACCAATTATAACTGAAAAATTAGCAAGAGTGTTCCTTGATAGTGTCTATAAACTTCATGGATTACCCTAATCCCTTACTTCTAATCGGGACAAGCTTTTCACAAGCCACTTTTAGAGAGAAATGTTCAATCTGATAGGTACCACATTGGCCTTAAGCTCATCCTACCATCCTCAGACTGATGGACAAACTGAACGTGTAAACCAGTGTATTGAACAGTATTTAAGGAGCATGGTTTTCAACCATCCAGGTGTATGGGGTAAATGGTTATCTTTACTGGAGTACTGGTACAATACTCACTTCTATTCTTCAATTGGTACTACTACCTTCAAGGCCCTATATGGATATGATCCCCCCACACCCTTAGTTCTGCAAAAGGTTACGTCCTCAGTTTCAGAAGTATCTAATTTAGTACTTTAGAGAAGGCAGCTGGTGTAGCTTCTTAAGGACAATCTCTAACAAGCTCAAGCAAGGATGAAGTACTATGCTGATAAGAAGCTTGTGGACAAGTCATTTGAAGTAGGGGATATGGTATATCTAAAGCATCAACCCTATAGGCAGGCAACTGTGCCAGTATGTAAGAGCATTAAGCTTTGTGCTCATTACTTTGGTCCTTACAGAATCATTGAGAAGCTGGGAAATGTGGCCTACACGCTGGAATTACCCCCTGATTCTTATGTGCATCCGGTGTTCCATGTTTCCCTCTTAAAGAAACAACTTAAGAAAGGCAAAACTTGTTCTTTTAATCCCCTAGAAGTTGGGTTCAGTGGAGCTTTACTGCAGGTGCCTGCAACAATTTTGGATTCAAGGGTGCAGCAGGCTTCAGGAAGGACAGTAGAAGAAGTTCTCGTGCAATGGGTTAAATCGGAAGAAGGTGATGTTTCTTGGGAGGACAAGAGTCAATTTCCAACCTTTTATTCTTGAGACAAAAATGTTTTTAAGGAAAGGGAATTGTTATGATTCATCTTGTATGTGTCGTTGGTTTTGAGTCCAATTGTAATAAGCTTCCTTAAGGCTTGGTTGAGTGCTGCATTTTATTGTATTTCTAAGCATAGGAGTCTTAAGTCTTTTGGCGCCAAAATTCAGATATCAGTTAGGAAGTTGGTTAGAGCTTGGTTGGTCTTGTTTCTAGTCAATTGTGGCTGCTGCTAGCTTAAGTCGGTTGTCTAGCTATTTATGCTTAAATAGCTTAGATCTTCTTGTAAATGATTCATTCAATGAAATACAAAATATCTTGTTTCTCTCTCTCAACTAATTCTCTCCCTAAATTCTCATCCCCTTCCTTCTTTTCTCATCTAAACTCTTTTTGTATGGTTTTTTTTTTCTTCTTTGTACTTAATTGGGTTTTAAAAGTTTTAAGTAGAAGGTTCAATAATAAGAAGTGTAAATTTAATTTCGTTTTAAAATTAAATAATTACCACTCTTCCATTGTAAAATTAAAATTAATTTAAATATGCTCTCTCTAATATCCTAAAAAGCTGGGAGTTGACTTCCCATTAGAAATTGAGAAGGAAAGTGGGGGTCACGACATCAGCACAATGATATGGTGACCCCTGGTCACTGAATAATTTCTCGTACCGTAATCTCTCGCTTTCTTTTTTTTTTTTTTGAAACGGAAAAGTTTTACAAAATTGGTCAGAAAAGTTTGCAAATATGGACGAGTTAAATTGGAATTGTTGGGGTCGACCCAAAAGAGTCCACATGCATAATTGGATCAATTAGGTTCTAAGGAACCAAAATAGTCCATATGGAAGGTTGAAACTGGTAGGTTTCACCAACCCGAAAGTCCCTTTAAGTTGTTGGATCCATTAGGTTTTATAGACTCAAAAGAGTCTGAAACTTAAACGGTCAAAACTATTTAGTTTCACGGACTCAAAAAAGTCCATTTAAATAATTAGAACTGTTAGGTTCCATAGATTCAAAAGAGTTCAAATTTTAGCTCAACTCGGATATTTTCAGTTCCACCGTAGGCATAATATTTTCCAAATCAAATTCACCAAACTTGGATATTTTTTATTCCGTTTGTAGATAAAGTATTTTCAAAGTTAATTTCACCCAATTTGGGTCTTTTGGATTTCACGGGGTGAAATATTAGTTCAGGAATAAAAAAGAGGAAATAAAGAAAAAAATAGAAGAGAGAAATTTTGAAGAAACAAGCTTATTTACTGTTATATCAACAATTTATGCTTCTTGCAATTGATAAAAAAAAAAAATTCTTTCTGATTCAACTTTTAGTATTTTTTGGCTCTGGTCTCTCTCCCATCTTGCTTTTCTTCGTCTTCACCTGTTTTCCCAGTTCTCTCTCACGTTTCTTTCTCTTCTTTTTATTTATTATTATTATTTTTTTTTTTGTTTTTCTCCCTCCTTTTAATAGTCACTAAGGGATTTATATTAATAGGATTAACCTCTCCCATGTCCCATCCACTAGCTGTTGGTTGAGACTGAAGGGGTTACGTGATATCATGGTTCTAATTTTCCTTTTTCTTTTTGGTTAATTTCTTTCCTTTTTTATAAAAAAATCATTTTTAGCCCACAAAGGGCTTGACATAATTTTGCCCCTTTTTTTTTTTTTTTTTGAAGCTCGTGATGATTTGTGCCTAGTTTTTGGCCCATTTATGCCCGAAGTATCTCATACATATGAACTCATTTTAAATTTGGAGTGTGCATATCAAATTTGCATAGGTTTATCTGTGCATATCAAATTTGTATATGTTTATCTATAGTGATTCAAGGTAGGCTCATAACATGTATTTTTCATCAAATATAAAGATAAATATTCGGCATTGTAAAAATTTTCCATTCAACAATAAGCATTAGAGATTTGAACTTTAGGCTCCGTTTGTTTTGACGGAAAAGTAGAATCTAGGATTTGATTTTTCTTTGGAAAAGGTTTTCCAAGAAAATATAAATTCCAAGTGGAGTTTTCCGTTGTTTGTTTCAAAGGAAAACTTAATTCCCCATTGTGATGTCTTTCGTGTATGTTTTAAAAAAATATTTTTTACCAATCATTTTATATTTTTTTATAGGACTGCATAAGTAATAATACAACATATATAAAGTAACAAAATCAAAAGTTAACTATCAAAGCTATATAAATTAGGAAAATTATTTCTTAGGTATTATAAAATTTGAGCATTTATCATCTAAATACTCTTGTCATTTTATTATATACAATGAGGTGTCAAGAGATAAAAAATTTTATCACTTGTGTATATACTGCGTTAAAATCTGGTGAATTTTCATTAAAATTCGACTAATTTTTGCTAAAAAACTGTTGTGGTATAAATATTTAATTATCAAAAGGTTGTCCACATTCTAAAAAAATTTACTTATATATTATCAAAAACTGTGTCATGTTAACATTTTTGGATAAAGAAATTATTTCATTATGATATAGGATACATATAGATTGTTGTTTTCATTTGAAATATACTAAACTTTGGCAAAAGATACCTAATTCGTGAGAAAATTTTTAAACTTCAGGATACATTATTGTATATTACTAAAATATCATAATACCTATGTAATAAATGCTAAAATATTACCTTGATAATTTTCTTCTGTAATATTATATAACAATTCAACTCGATTAAAATTGTTCTGTTGCAACAATAATAAAGCAATATCCAAGTTGCTTTTAATTATTTAGTCAAATTCTTGTCTGATGTTAACGTTAAATGTCTATAGTGTAGTTTGATTTATTTTGATTCGATCTAAATTTGAATGCTGATAGCCGCGAAGGTTTTTGAGCCACTTAGAATCATGACTTCCCTCATTTTGAAAGGGAAGTCATTTTCCCTCATTTGAAGGAAAATATTTTCCGTCGAAAAACCTTTTCCTTGAGCTAATGATGCGCCAAATAAAGGAAAAGGGGAAAACCACTTCCTAAAATGTGATTTTTCCCTAAAACAAACGGAGCCTTAATGTTGGAATATGAGGGAGTTATTGGTGGTATGTCAGTCTGAGGGTGTTTTCTTTTTTTTGTTTTTTGATAATTAACTACAAAATCACCTTACAAAATAGGCAACTTGTACGTAGGATATAGAAATGAGGAGCAAAAGAACAAAAAAAAAAAAAAAAAAGGATTGCAAAATTGAAAAAAGGATTAGACAAAGACATAAAAAGAATTACAAAGACTCCATTTGAAATGCAGAAAATTTCGATAAAAGGAAAAAAATTTGGAGGAAAGTAATTTTTTCATGTTTGGAGTACACAGATACTACGAAGGAAAAAAAAATCCAATGAAAATTTTTCAAAGTTTATAATGGAATTTGAGGAAAATGATTTTTCTCTTCAAATAGAGAGGAAAAATGACCAAAAAAAAAAAAAAAAAAATTTGAATTTGGACCCAAACAATGTTAACCCCTTATGTATTACATTTGATCTCGGTTGTTTAATTAACTAGATCTGATTTGTTTGTCACCTAACTCATTAAATATGTACAATTAGTGTACACAAAAATTATAAATTGAATAGAGTATTTATCATTTAAAATGCTCGGTTCATAAAATATTTAAACTCGAGGTACCTGAATGTAACAATTTTTTGAGAAAATTTGATATAGATATCTTGACATTTGTTACATATTTTTGAGGTACTTTGAGATTTAGAAATTTTTTTTGATATACCTTTAAATTTATAAACTTTTTTAGCTACACTACGTACAATTTTATCTGGGTTCTATTTTTTATTATGACATGCATTTAAAAAAATGAAAATTATCATTTATGTACCCCAAGCTTTGAACATATGCCTCTAGGTACTCCTACGTTTTAATAAATATAATGGGGTACCTTGAGTTTTAAATAATTTATCATTTAGTTTCCTTAAAGTTTTAAAATTTTATCAAACATTTTCATTTTTATTGAAATTCGATTGATTTTTCATTACAAAATGCTAAAATTGAAAATTTGACAACAACAACAAACCCAATGCCTCCAAGGGCTCCCGCCTAAGCAGGGTCTGGGGAGGTTAGATGTACGCAGCCTTCCCCCTTGAGGGGGCTACACTGAGGAGAGGCTATTTCCGAGGACCCCCAACCTGAGAAAGCAGGTCCTCCACGTAGAACAAGTGACCTGGCAGCAGGAAAGTAACAAATGAGTAGGGCACACACACGACAAGCACAACTAGTAACATACAAACATAAATCTAGCTACATCAGCATAAATCGAAGATAAGATAGAGATAGAGATAAAGATAGAGAATGGGATAGAGCTAAAGATAAAGATGAAGATAGGATAGAGATACGTAGGCAAGTGGTGGCGCCAGAAGCTAGTACACCACCCACGTGTGCCAGCAAGAAGACGAGGCCTAGCTCTAGTAACCTCGACTAACCTACTCCAACTGGAGCCTCAATTACCCCTATGCTAGCCCTCCATTGGGCCCTATCTACGGCCATCTCCTCCCGAAGGTTTAAGTGGGTGAGGTCTTGTCGGATCGTCTCCATCCATCTCTTCTTCGGCCTGCCTCTTCCTCTTCTGCCTAGTGTAGTAAGAGGTTGTTCGCATCTCCTTACTGGGCGTTGTCCGGTCTCCTTCTAACATGTCTGAACCACCTCAGACGTTGCTCTCTTAATTTATCTTCAATGGAGGCTACGCCCAATTTCTCTCTTATGACATCGTTTCTGATCCTATCCTTCCTTGTGTGTCCGCACATCCACCTCAGCATTCGCATCTCCGCCACCTTCATCTCCTGTGTATGTTGTAGTTTCATCACCCTGCACTCCGCCCCATACGTCATGGTTGGTCTTACAACCGTCTTATAGTATTTACCCTTTAACTCCGAGGGAAACTTTCTATCACAAAGTACCGCAGAGGCCATCATCCATTTATGCCATCCCGCTGTAATCTGGTAGTTGACATCCTCATCCACTTCGCCATTATGCTGTATCATGGACCCCAAGTACCTGAAGCTCTCCTTCTTCGATAAGGCCATAGAACCGATCTTGACGTCTTCCCGGCTAGGCATGGAAGAGGATTCGAACTTAAGTTCCATGTGCTCGGTCTTGGCACTAAAAATTGAACATTTGACAGTTTATTAGTTTTTTCACTAGAAGATTATATTTTTTGTCCCAAACTACAAAAATGACACATGATTGAGGCATTATTTAGGTAATTTATATCAACATCAGTGAATACTTTATCACAATCACTAAATTTATAATAAAAGTATTGGCATGACATATACTATTGTGATTATATATTATATCAATATTTCTTGTATAAAGTTGGTTAGATTCTTACAAACTTTATCAAAATTCCAACATAAAGTACAGAGGTGATAAAATTTTCAAACCTTAGGATACCCAATTTTATATGTTAAAATATTGTGGCACCTAGATAAAAAATGTTCAAACTTCAAGATTTCTAAGTGATAATTTCCCTAAAAATTACTTGAAAATTTAATATTTATATTTATAATATTTTTAAAATTTAAAAAATGCTTATCCTTAAAAATATTATAAATATTTAAAATATCTAAAAATTTAAAATATTTATAAATATTTATATATTTTAAAAATATTTAATATATTAAAAAATATTAATATATTGAAAAAATATTTTAAACTCAGGTACCTGAACCAAATGTTTTATAAAATTTTTGAATGTCATGATCTCTGATATTATTTATTTAAATATCAAGTATATAGATTATAATTAAACTTAGAGTGCCGCAAATAATAAATTCCTAACGGAACAATCTTAAGAATGGTGACAAAAAAATCACATGGCTTAAACGACATAAAGAGAACATAACTTATTAAGTTAGACTAATGATTTTTTTTCATTTTATTTTCAACCAACCAAACAAAAGAAAAAAATTTGATCTTGAAAGTATTTTTTTTCCCGTGTTTTTTCTTGCCTTCCAAATAAAGAAAAAAAAAGGTCATTTTCATTTATTTTCATTCCCATCTACTTTTTTTCCTCATATTTTTCTTTCCTTCAAATTTTCTTAATTTCAAATAGAGTAAAAAAAAAAAAAAATGCAAGAAAAAAAGGGCCAAAACCAATGAACAAAAATTGTGTTAGTCTGTAGCAACTATGTCACGAGCCTAGGTCCGTGACTTAAGTTCAAGACCGGATTGATCAATGAACTTAGGGTTTAGAAGTTTTAGAGTTAAGATGAGAAAGAGAAGGTGAAAATTAGATGAGAAGTAGAGATAGAATTAAGACGAGAAAGAAGTATTTCATCGAATATTTGTTTGGATGATCAATACAAGTATAAGTTCCCTTATTTATACTACTTACATCAATTCAAAAAATAAGCGGGAAATAACTAACTACAATTCAAAATAATTGGCGGGAATTAACTGTCCAAGCAAAAGGCGGGAAGGGGTGGAGCATGTTGGCTTAACCGTTTCTAGAGTGTTCTAGATTATTCTATATTCCCATGTGGCTAATTAATTGAATTAATACCCAATTTATATTTATTGTTATTGGGCTTTAATCCAACTAAGTATGGGCCAAAAACAAGAAAAGATAACGGCCTTGAGAATATCCTGACTATGTTGGTGCGCGTCCTGGGTCGGCCCAAGACAATGTCATGACATCCCTGGCAGCGAATTGAAGCGTTCCTGGACAAGCGAGCTGGGTCGAGCCTGGACGGACCTTGACAAGCCTCTGGCGCGACCTAGTGCGGACTCGACACCGACCTGGACTGAGCCCGTGACAGTGCCGCCCCCATAAAACGATCCCTGTCCTCAAGGATTGAAGTGGGGAAACTGCTTGCGTATGAAAGCCCAGTCTTCCCAAGTCTCTTCTGCTACGTTCTTCCACTTGATCAACACTTATGCGATCTTCTTCTTGTCCCTTGTCACGATTCGGTGTTGGAGCATCTCTTGAGGCATGACTTCTAAGTCCCCGTTTGAGTCACATTGTGGGAGTTCATTACTAGTTTGAGCCCGTTGTCCAATCTTCTTCTTGAGTCTGGACACATGAAAGACCGGATGAATTTGGGCCCCTTCTAGAAGGCCCAACTTATAAGCAACTGATCCGATCTTGGCTATGACTGGGTATGGCCCATAGTAGCGAGCTGCCAGCTTTAGGTTCCTCCTTAGGGCCAAAGAAGTTTGACGGTATGGTTGAAGCTTGAGGTAGACCAAGTCACCTACCTCAAACGTGCGTTCCGTCCTTTTCAAATCTGCCATTTGTTTGTAACGGTGTTGTGCTGCCTTCAAGTTTTATTTGAGGACGTTGATCATGATGCCTCGTTCTGTGACAAAGTCCTCTACATTAGGAGAAGTTGAGTGGCAGGGCACATCCCAAGCCAAGAGGCGTGGTTCATACCCGTATAAGGCCTTGAACGGTGAAGTCTTTAAGGATGAGTGATAATTGGTATTGTACCAAAATTCTGTAAGAGGCATCCATTGGGCCCATAGCTTGGGCTTGAGGAGGACCATAGCACAGAGGTAATTCTCTAGGCACTGGTTGACTCTCTCGGTTTGCCCATCAGTTTGCGGGTGGTACAAGCTGCTCCTAAGCAAATTCTCTCCAGCAAGACGCATTAGTTCCTTCCAGAATAGACTCAAGAAGGAAGAGTCCCTATTTGAAACTATGTCCTTTGGTAAGCCATGCAAACGGTAAATGTGGTCCAAGAAGAGCTGGGCCACACGTGCTGCTGTATAAGGATGCGCCAACGTAAAAAAAATGGGTGCATTTGGTGAAGCGATCCACCACAACCAAGATCACGTCCTTCCCTTGGGACCTAGGGAGGCCCTCAATAAAATCCAGGCTGATGCTAGACCAGGCCTGGTCTGGAATTGGCAGAGGCTGAAGAAGGCCTGGATAGGGCACATGCTCGCCCTTAGTTCGTTGACAAACGTCACAGCTGCGCACCTAGTCTTTGACACTATCTCGGAGCTTGGGCCAATAGAACATGCTCTTGACTCTCATTAGCATGCCAATTTCCCCTAAATGCCCACCCACTGGTGAGTCATGAAGGGCCTGCAAGACTTTGTCCCTCACGGTTTCTCCCACATAGATGCGTCCTTTATAGCGAATGATCCCTTGCTCAAGAGAAAATGGGGGTTGGCCCTTAGGATCAAGGATCAGCTGGGCTAAGATCTGGGAGGCTTGGGCATCATCAATGTAGCTGTCGCTAACCTCCTTCACCCAAGTTGGGGTGATAAGAGTTAGTTGTGACCGCGTGCCTTGGTCCAGTCCTTCACTGCGTCTAGACAGTGCGTCTGCGGCACGGTTCTCGGCCTTTTTGTGGTACTGAATGCCATAACTGAGGCCCATCAGCTTGGAGACTCCCTTCTGTTGAAGCCTCGTGCTGATGCGCTGGTCCAAGAGGTGGCGCAAGCTGGAGTGGTCTGTTTTGATGATGAAATGGCTGTCTAGGAGGTAATGTCTCCATGTTTGGACGGCCATGATCACAGCCATGAGCTCTTTCTCGTACACGGATAGGCCCAAGTGTCGCGGACTGAGGGCCTAGCTGAGATAGGCCAAGGGCCTACCCTTTTGGGTCAATATGGCTACAATTCCCACATCACAAGCGTCTGTTTCCAAGACAAAGGGTTCGTTAAAGTCTGGCAGGGCCAGTACGCGTGCGAACATCATGGCAGCCTTTAGGGACTCAAAGGCATCTTGAGCGGCATCGTTCCAATGGAAGGCCCCTTTCTTAAGGAGGCTTGTTAGGGGCTTGCTCAACGTTCCATAGCCTTTAATGAACTTCCGGTAATATCCAGCTAGACCAAGGAACCCACGGAGGCTTTTGACACTCGTAGGCACGGGCCAATCTCTCATAGCTTCAATCTTGGCTGCGTCGGTGGCCACTCCTTCCTGTGAGATAATATGCCCCAAATACTCAACATGGTCTTGTCCGAACATGTGTTTGCTGCGTTTGGCGTACAGCTTATGGGCACGGAGCATGTCCAAGACCAATGCTAAGTGTTGCAAGTATGCGCCCATACTCGGGCTGTAAATCAATATGTCATCAAAGAAGACCATGACGAACGTCCTCAAGAATGGGGCAAACACCTCATTCATTAGGGCGTGGAACGTTGCTGGAGCATTGGTCAGACCAAAGGGCATGACACGGAACTCGTAATGCCCTTGGTGTGTTCGAAAGGCTGTCTTGTGACGGTCTTCATTTCTGACTCGAATCTGATGGTACCTGGCCCGGAGGTCTATTTTTGAGAAAACCGCAGCCCCTTGGAGTTCATCCAGGAGATCATCAATGACCGGAATGGGAAACTTGTCTTTAACCGTGATCTGATTGAGCTGGCGATAATCTACACAGAAGCGGTAAGTTCCATCCTTCTTTTTGACTAGGAGGACTGGTGAGGCAAAGGGGCTTCTGCTTGGCTGTATAATTGAGGTCGTGAGCATCTCCTTCACTTGCTTCTCTATCTCATCCTTTTGATGATGGGGGTACCGGTAGGGCCTAATGTTAACAGGCTTGGCCCCTGGCAAGGTAGGAATGCCATGGTCATGAGTACGAGGCGGAGGCAACCCCTTTGGAATGTCAAACACATCCCCATACTGATTTAGCAGGTGTTCCAGAACAGGATGCAACTCATCTTCATGTGATTCGGTTGCGGTAGCCATAAAGAGGTGGCCTAGCACACAGCTGGCTCGTTTCCTCAAGAATCTTGTGATGCCACGCTCGGATATGGAATGTAAGGTGGCTTGTTCAACCATGCCTTGTAATTGGATTGCTTTTCCCTCCTTATAGCAAGAGAAGTAGAGGTTTGTAAAGTCAATGGTTACGGGGCCATAGCGTTGTAACCAATCAACTCCCAAAACCATGTCACTCCCACGTAGCTCAAGTACTCATAGGTCATCAATGAAGGTAGTGCCTTGGACCCTCCATTTGACACCTGTGCATTTTTGATAACTCATGAGGCTCTCCCCATTGGCAACGGTGACGGTCATAACAAGTGTGGGCATTGTTTCCAGCCTGAGTTCACGGACTACAGCAGCGACAAGGAAGCTATTGGTGCTTCCACTATCAATAAGGACGGTAATGGCCCTCTTCTTGATAGAACCCCTCAAATGCATTGTGTTATGAGTAATGCGTCCAGAGAGAGCGTTGAGGGAGATCTCCATCACCCCGGTTTCCTCCCCCTGAGCCTCTTCTTCTTCTTGTATTTCCTCCTTCTTCCACTTCCTCTTGTCCCTCCATACTTTGGAGCTACTTTGACTTACATACGTGCCCAAGAAAATAGCGCTTCTGACATTTATAACACTGGCCAGGTTCACGCCTTGGGGCGCTGGAGCCTGAGGACGATGCTGGGCCAGACCGTGCCCCCTGGGACCTTGACACGGACCCGTATGAGGACCCTGGACATGAGAAAGACACATGCGACCCTGGGCGCGCACTGGACTGGGGCTTGACATGGGATCCAGGCCTAATGACACCCGATCCGGTCCCTCTGAAGCCACGGATCTCAGCGATAGCCAAATCTTGAAGTTTGGCTTGTTCAAATGCCAGGCTTAGGTCCTGTGGTCGTGCTGTGTTGACTGAGGCTCTGAGTACAGGCTTGAGGCCGCTTATGAAGCTAGAAACGAAGTAATCTTCTGTCAAGGCTGGGTGATAAATCAGCATCCAACTCTTGAGTTCCTCAAAACGCATGATATAGTCCTCCACACTATTGTTTTGGACGATTTTGCTGAATTCCTCCACTATGTCCTGAAGGGACCGATCTCCAAATCTCTTGCAAAGCTCATCAATAAAGAACTGCCATGTAATCATGGGATTTTTGAGCTCCAAGGCTTGGTACCAAGCTTCTCCCTGGTCGGGCAAGTGATTGGAGGCAAACTCCACCCATTCTTCAGTTGGCACGTGATACCAACGAAAATACTTGAGCAATCTTCTGATCCAACCCCTAGGATTCGTTCCATCAAAGTGAGGAGGATCTAATTTGGCGGTATGATGTGAGTTCTAGGTACAGTTGCTTCCATTGTTGCCACTGTTGTCAGCGTTATCACCCATACGTGAAGGAACACGTCCGTTTCTGACCTCCGGAGGTGGCGGTGGTGGAGGAATCAAGCCACTTCCTCCAATTGGAACATAATTTCCAGAGCCTCCAGCAATAACTTGAGTAGGAGCAGCCGGCATTTCCACCTTAGGTCGTTTCTCTTGGCTAATTGTGAACCTCTGCATTGTAGCGTTCAAAGTCTCCATGGTCGTCTGAAGATTCTCGGTAATCTGAGCTTGAGAATCAAGGGAAGTCTTTAATTCGTTGCTTATTTGAACTTGATTTTAGAAATTCTCTCCAATCTCTCCAATCGCCGTTCAACAGATTCAAATCGTTGTTGAACTTGTGAATCGGCGGTTTCCTCTGATGAAGACATTGTGGCAGCGGATCGAGTGCTTCTAGTAATGGCTAGTTTGGTGATCGTAAGATGGCTCTGATACCACCTTGTCACGAGCCTAGGTCCGTGACTTAAGTTCAAGACCGGATTGATCAATGAACTTAGGGTTTAGAAGTTTTAGAGTTAAGATGAGAAAGAGAAGGTGAAAATTAGATGAGAAGTAGAGATAGAATTAAGACGAGAAAGAGAAGTATTTCATTGAATATTTGTTTAGATGAGTAATACAAGTATAAGTTCCCTTATTTATACTACTTACATCAATTCAAAAAATAAGGGGGAAATAATTAACTACAATTCAAAATAATTGGCGGGAATTAACCGTCCAAGCAAAAGGCGGGAAGGGGTGGAGTGTGTTGGCTTAACCGTTTCTAGAGTGTTCTAGATTATTCTATATTCCCATGTGGCTAATTAATTGAATTAATACCCAATTTATATTTATTGTTATTGGGCTTTAATCCAACTAAATATGGGCCAAAAACAAGAAAAGATAACGGCCTCGAGAATATCCTGACTATGCTGGTGCGCGTCCTGGGTCGGCCCAAGACAATGTCATGACATCCCTAGCAGCGTACTGGAGCGGTCCTGGACAAGCCAGTTGGGCCGGGCCTGGACATTCCTCTGGACGGACCTTGACAAGTCTCTGGCGCGACCTAGTGCGGACCCGACAGTGACCTGGACTGAGCCAGTGACAAACTATTTATTATTTAGGGCCCCCGAAAGGTTAAACTGCTTAAGGAGATATACAGGTGTTCTCCAAGCCTCCCTATAATTACAACTTGGATATTAGATATTGGTGTGTGGAATTCTGAATGCATTTACTACAAAAGTAAAAAAGCTACATTTCTAATGCCTCAAGGCTCTCGCCTAAGCAGGGTTTGGAGGGGTGGATGTACGCAACCTTTTCCCTTCAGGGTCGTACCCTGAAGAGAGGCTGTTTCCGAAAACCTCCAGCCTGAGCGGTGCAACACGATGACCTCTTAGGAGGTCACCCATTTTGATACTACTCTCATCCAAGCACGCTTAACTTTGGAGTATGGGATCCTAGTGTGTTTACTATATTCATTGTATATTCATAGTACCTATCATTGTATGCATTGAGGGAGGTGAGGAATGTGTAAGGTTGTGCCATTTAAGGGAACTTTTATAGTGTGCGTTTCATTTGTATAAGTTTGAATTTTATTCACTCATTATATGTTTAGTTTTTCTTGTAAACTCTTACATATACCTGTAATTTGGACACCTAAATGATAAAGTGCGTCTCATTTTCATAAGTTTGAATTTTGTCCCCTCATTAGTACATATTTTCCTCACAATGGATATCCGTTGAATGTCGGTGAGTAGCAGAATAGGTATTTGTATGGGTTCGTAGCGGCCAAGACCGGTATCAACATTCACTTCACACTTATGGTTGGTAAGTAAGCGAGTGTTGGGTATATGCATGAAGGATATATCACGCATATGCCCAGCCACCTTGTTGCCATCCCTTGGTTTCGTTCTCCATCGGCCTCATTATCCTCCTCTGTTCTCTTTTATGTATGAAGCAAGCGTATCTTTTTTTTTTTTTTTTTTTTTTTTTCCTCCCCAAACGTAATGCAATTTAATAGTTTTATTTTGAGAGCTAAAGTGAAAAAATAATGAAAAAGCATTCTAGGTTAGTAGGGTTAGAGATCTGCAAGATTGTCGCCATTGAAAGAGAGAACCTAGACACTTTCGCAGTGAATGAAATCAAAGTAACTGTACAAATGAGAGAATTTAAACAAAGGTTAATTTGAACATGAGCGGCACGTGACCATACTACAACAGAAAATACATATAAAATACTTTAAATTGCAGGCTGTGGGGTTCGAACCCACGCGCACTTATGTGCAGAAGATCTTAAGTCTTCCCCCTTAACCTCTCGGGCAAACCTGCTTTTGTGGTAGTATAAATACAAAATTATTATACTAAACAACTACCTTGTTTGATGTTAAAGATTAATATTAATATTCTACGCAGCTCTACAATGGTTCCATTTGTATGCTTTTATATTGGTAAATACTAAAGTGGTATATAATTTTATTTTGGAAAATTATTACTTAGGTACCCTAATATTGAGTATTTATTACTTAGGTACCCTGACATTTCATTATATACAATAGGGCATCCTGAAGTTCGAATATTTTATTACTTAAGTACCCTATATGACAGAATTTGATGAATTTTTGTAAACATATGATTAATTTTATACAAAAAGTTGTTGGCATAACACATGAATACACTAACATATATAAGGTAGTGCGAATATTTTTATCAAAAATTCAATGAATTGCAATAAAATATTCACTGAATGTTGATACAGAAAACCTAAAAATTACCATAATTATGTGACATATTCACATTTTTCGATAGAAAATTATCAAATTTTAATGAAGATACTTGTATATTGTGAAAATCATGTTCAATTTTAGCATTTTCTAGCGAAAACCTATTAAATTTTTGACAGAAGAATACTTGATTGATAACATTTTAAAACTTCAGGATATCTAAGTGATAAAATTTCTAAAACTCAGGATACATTATTGTGTATATTGAAATACTCAAACCTTAGGATATGTAAGTAATAATTTCTCTTTTATTATATATAGATAGTTTTTATTAAAATTTACATATATAAAACTTTTCAAAAATATTAATATAACATATATAATCATATCATATTAATTTTTTAATAAAAAATGGTCATATATAAGTAACAATTTAATGAATTTCAATATGTTGGAATTTGGTTCCTATATAATCTAAGCTATGTCTGAGTACAAAGGCTAGAGATCTAATATATTAGCAGCAAATGTGTTTTTTTTTTGGGGGGGGGGGGGGGGGGGGGGGGGGGGATGGATAATACTTAAAATAAGGGATTTACTTAAATAAATATGTTTTGTATTTAAGTAAAATTAATTGAAGTAAATAAAATTAAATAACGTATTTAATTTTGAATTTTATCTGTTGGCAAGTTTTGTCCTTTTGCAAATTATGGGGTACAGCTTGCTTAAGCCTCCCTGGGCAGCTTTGCACCCGTTTTGTTTTTTGGAACTTTTGAGGGGATACGTGGCGTTCCCTTATTAGCAGGACTTGAGGCTCAATCTGAGCCGTGTGTTTGGGGGGTGGATCATGCAGTGCTTGGGGGGACGCGTGTCCTCCATCCGGGTGCTTGTTTTGTGCTTGTTTGGGTTTAATCTAGGTTGTTCGTTTTGCTTGATCTAACAGTCCTCGTGCCCCTTCACACGGATACCGTTTGCCTATAAAAGGGGGTCATTTGGTCCTTTTTTGTGGTTTGATCCGGTTCTCTCTCTCTCTCTCCCCCCCCCCCCCCCCCCCCCCCCCCTCTCTCTGGTTCTTCTTCCTCCCCCAAGCAAGACGTTACTAAGGTTTGTCCCTAGGTTTTTTCCGGTGCCATTACCAAGCTGGTGAGAGAAGGACTCGCCTGGTGCTGGTAACCACGAAGGCTGATAAAGAAGGATCTGGAATCGTGAGGCTTCGCAGCAACCTAGCTTTGGAGTTGGTATAACTTCTCTTACTCTCTCTCTCTCTCTCTTTACAAGTTTTCGTGTAAAGGTTTTGTATAAAGAGAGGTTTGTAACTAATAGCTTAGGTTTGGATGTGGAAAGCACCTTATACCATTTAAGCGGTTGCAATCTTTGAATAATTAATAAAATAGAGCTTTCTAGTGTTAGGGGGACCATGGAGTTGGTCATTTAAGACTGAACCACTATAAAATCTTGTGTGTACTAGATTTATTTCGTTTATAATCTTCTATTGTCACTTGTGAACTCATCTCATATTTAGAGCTATTGCTTTAAGACAAAATTTTCACCGATCCTAAAATCAGTAAGGTTATTGTTGAAGTTAAAACTGGATATCCTAAGTTCCGCTATTGAAAGGGTTTGGTTTTACTGGGTCAATAGTAACGGCTTGTTTTAAGAAGTTTAAATCAGAACTAGAATCGGTTTAAGGACTCTTAAAATGCAACAATTGGTGTCAGAGCTTGTTAGGTTTGTGAAAATTAGATTGTTTGCTTTCTGTTTAAGGAAATCGGTTTGTGAAAATGGCTGCTAAATTTGAGATTGAGCGTTTTGGCTGGAAGAATGATTACACGCTATGGATGATCAAGACTAATGTGTTGTTGATGTCCCAAGGCATGGGATCTGCTCTCCTAGAAGTGGACAAGCAACCTTCTCATTTGACTCAGAAGGACAAGGAAGAAATCGAGCAAAGGGCCTATGGGACTCTTGTTATGTGTTTAGATAATAATGTGCTTCCTCTTTTTTCCTCTAAAAATATTATTGTTAAAATCTAGGCCAAACTAGAAGAAATATATATGACTGAATCCCTACCTAACATGATACTTTATATGAAAAATTTCGTCAAGTTTAGAATGAACGAACATAAGCCATTAGAGGACTCCCTTGATGAGTTTAATAAAGTTTTACAGGACCTAAAAACTGTGAATGCTGGTGTTCAGGATGAGATTTAGGCTATCATATTGTTGTGTGCTTTACTTAAATATCTTAGGACATTTAAAGACACTCTCAGATATGGTAGGTAGAAAATCACATTAAATGAAGTAACACTGGTCCTTAGGAGTAAAATTTTAGAATTGAAAAGGGAGGGAAAATATGGACTATCTAGCAACAGTGGTGACGGACTAGTGATGAGAGGAAGAACTAATAACAGAACATCTAACAATAACAAGAGAAGATCAAAGAGTAGGTATTTTTCTAAGTCAAAGGGTAAGAGAGACATAACGAAAATAAAATGCTACGGGTGTCACAAGCTAGGATATATGAAAAAGGACTGCCTAGATAGGCATAGAACACTCGAAACAGCGGATAATGTGGTATCTTTTGAATCTGGTAATGCTGAAGTGTTGAATGTTTCGCACGATTTATCTGATTGGAATGTTGTTTCTGATTTATCTGAACGTGCTATTTCTGAATGTAGTACTTCAGATCATGTTAATATCTCATCTGATGCATTAGAACATGAATGGTGTTGGATTCGGGCTGTAGTTTTAATATGACTACCAATAGAGCAAATTTTATTGATTACAAATCGGTAACTGGGGGAAGGGTGCTGTTAGGAGACAATAGGGGCTGTAAAATAACCGGTGTAGGGCCTATTAAGATAAAATTAACCAACGGAATGGCATACATCCTTGAAGATGTTAGACATGTTCCTGACCTAAGTAGAAACCTTATTTTCCTAGGTTAATTGGACTTGAAGGGTATGTCATTTAGGGCTATGAACTCAAAACTGAGGATCATGAAAGGATCCTTGGTGGTTCTGAAAGGGGAGCTCAAAAATGGTCTCTACGTGTTAAAGGGTAGGATTGTCTCAGGAGAGTCAAATGCCGTGGTTAAGTCTGATCGAACCGAGTTATGGCATAGGCGTTTAGGCCATGTGTCCGGGAGAGGATTGAGAGAATTGTCAAAACAGGGTTTGTTAGGGGAGGACAGAGTGTCCAAACTAGATTTCTGTGAGTCTTGTATATTTGGTAAACATCATAGGTTGGCATTCAATGTAGGAAGCCACGCAACTCACAGACCATTAGATTACGTGCATTCTGATTTATGGGGGCCAGCCAGGGTTGCTACCTTAGGTGGAGCTTTATATTTTCTGTCGATTATTGATGACTATACACAAAAAGTCTATACTTTTCTTTTGAAAAACAAAGATGACTATTTTCCCACATTTAATAAGTGGAAGAATCAGATAGAAAATATAACTGGTAGAAAAATGAAATACCTAAGAACTGACAATGGACTGGAATATATAAATTCTAAATTTGACGAGTTGTGTGCTAAAAACGGAATCAAACGTCTTAACACGGTTAGAGGAATGCCTCAACAGAATGGGGTTGCGGAGCGTATGAACCAAACTTTGCTAGACAAGGTCCGGTGTATGCTGTTTGCATCAAGTTTAGGCAAACAGTTTTGGGGAGAGGCTACAAGTACATCCTGCTACCTCGTCAATAGGACGCCCTCAACCATGATAGGCTTGAAACACTTGAGGAAATGTAGATCGGAAAGCCAGCTAGGGTTGCTACCTTAGGTGGAGCTTTATATTTTCTGTCGATTATCGATGACTATTCACAAAAAGTCTGGACGTTTCTTTTGAAAAATAAAGATAACTGTTTTCCCACATTTAATAGGTGAAAGAATCAGATAGAAAATATAACTGGTAGAAAAATGAAATACCTAAGAACTGACTACAGACTGGAATACATAAATTCTGAATTTGATGAGTTGTGTGCTAAAAATGGAATCAATCATCATAACAAGGTTAGAGGAACGCCTCAACAGAATGGAGTTGCGGAGCGTATGAACCGAACTCTGCTAGATAGGGTCTGGTGTATGCGGTTCACATCAAGTCTATGCAAACAGTTTTAGGGAGAGGCTGTGAGTACAGCCTGCTACCTCGTCAATAGGACGCCCTCAACTGGGACAGGCTTGAAAGCACCTAAGGAAATGTGGATCGGAAAGCTAGCAGACTACTCTAATTTGAGAGTGTTTGGCTGTGCAGCTTATGCCCACCAATCGGTGCGGAAGCTCTAACCCCGGGCTATAAAAGGCATGTTCCTCGGTAACCCCAAAGGGGTAAAAGGGTATAGGATAGGAGTTAAGGAAGGAAACCAAACCAGGATCATAATAAGCAGAGATGTGACCTTCACTGAGTCTAACATGCCCTACTTAGGTGATGCTAATAACTCAACTCCTAAGAACAGTGTGTATAAATCTGAAATCTATGAATTTGAGATGAATCCACCAGAACCTAATTACCAAAACATGACAAAACCAGAAATTGAAAACAGACCTTAAAATGAACAAGAGGCCCAACCAGGACAACCAGAACAGGAACAATCTCAGGATGCAGATAGTGCTGAAAGACGCACAGAAACAGTAACCGAAATAGAATCTGAAATAATTCCTCAAAACGAGCTAGGAAACTATCAACTGACAAGGGATAGGGCTAGGAGAGAGATTAGGCCTCCTAGGAGATTAGGATATGCGGATTGTGTAGCGTATGCCTTAAATACCGCCCTTGAGTATATAGAATCTAAACCCTTGAGCTACAAACAAGCTGTTAACAGTAAGTACTCAGCAGAATAGCTGGATGCCATGAAGGCTGAAATGGGCTCCTTATTGAAGAATAGGACTTGAATACTAGTGCCCAAGCTGGCGGGTAAGAAACTAGTCGGTTCTAAGTGGGTCTTCAAGGTTAAGGAACCGAGTTTGTTCTCGGAAAAACCTAGGTTTAAAGCTAGGCTTGTAGCTAAAGGTTTCACGCTGCGAGAAGGCGTGGATTACAATGAAATTTTTTTACCAGTAGTTAAGCACACCACCATTAGGGTGGTAATGGCTTTGATAGCTAGGTTTGACCTGAATTTGGAACAGTTAGATGTAACTACTGCTTTTTTCCATGGGCAGCTAGATGAGGAGATCTACATGGCTCAGCTCGAGGGTTTTGTGAAACCTAAAAATGCTAGGCTGGTATGTAGACTCAAAAATTCCTTGTACGGACTAAAGCAATCCCCACGGCAATGGTATAAGCGGTTCCACCACTTCATGACGGAAGTAGGGTTCACTAGGTCAATTCATGATGTGTGCTTCTATGTGAAAAATGTAAATTCTGATTTTGTTATATACTTGCTGATTTATGTCGATGACATGTTGATAGCTAGTCGTTGCATGCCTGAGATTGAGAACCTGAAAAGTCTGTTAAACCAGAACTTCGAAATGAAAGACCTTGGTCCTATTAAGAAGATATTAGGTATGGAGATTAATCGTGATCGTAAGTTAAAAACGATACTCTTATTCCAGTCTAATTACTTAGAAAAGGTCTTTCATAAGTTTAACATGACAGAGGCTAAAATTGTTAGAGTTCCATAGCCAGCACCACAAATTTTCAGCAGTACAATATCCAACGAATGAACAAGGAATGGCTGAAATGAGTAATATACGATACGCTAATGCTATAGAGTCAATCATGTATGCCATGACTTGTACCAGGCCTGATTTAGCTTACCCAATTAGCGTGCTCTCTAGATTCATGGCGAATCCAGGGAAGGAGCACCGGAATGGGATTAAGTGGCTGTGGAGATATATGAAGGGTACTACGAAGCTAGGACTTATGTTTGGAAGACCAGATATAGACCTAAAACTCTTAGGATACACCGATAGTGACTTCAGTGGAGACTTAGACGAGCGTAAGTCCACTAGCTCCTACATTTTCTCTTTGAATGGCAAGGCTATTAGTTGGTGATCAAAGCTCCAGTCAATGACAACGTTGTCAACAATTGAAGCGGTGCTCTTGGCACTAACGGATGCCATTAAAGAGGGAATATGGCTAAGTGGACTTCTGAAGGAATTAAACTTAGGCCTAGGAATACCAACGATATATACTGATAGTCAGTCAGCCCGAGCATTAAGCAAGAATCCTGTGTTCCATGATAGGAGTAAACATCTTGCTATTAGGAGACATTTCGTGACTGAACAGAAATAGGCTGAAAGGGTAGAGCTGCTGAAAATTTCAACGGATGAAAATTCGGCTGACATGGGAACGAAAGCCGTGCCCCTAAATAAGTTAATGAAGTGCGTTAACTTGATTTAGGCCTCTTGGGATCCATGAGGAGGTTAAGAACCAAAAAAAATGTTGTGTGCCTCTATTACTAGAGGGAGTCAAGTAGTTAGACTAACTAGGAACTAGGTGGAGAATTGTTGGAATTTGGTTCCTATTTAGTCTAAGCTATGTCTGAGTACAAAGGCTAGAGAGAGCTAATCCATTAGTCGCAAACGTGTTCTTTTGGGAAAAATGGATAATACTTAAGATAAGGGATTTACTTTAATAAAATACATTTTGTATTTAAGTAAAATTAATTTAAGCAAATAAAATTAAATAACATATTTAATTTTGAATTTTATCCGTTGGCAAGTTTTGTCCTTTTGCAAATCATGGGGCACAGCTATACCCCATTGTCTTGCTTAAGCTTCCCTGGGAAGCTTTGCACTCGTTTGGTATTTTGGCACTTTTGAGGGGACACGTGGCATTCCCTTATTCGTGCAACTTGAGGCTCAATCTAAGCCGTGTGTTTGGCGGTGGATTGCACGGTGCTTGGGGGGGGGGGGGGGTGCGTGTCCTCCATTCGGGTGCTTGTTCTGTGCTAGTTTGGGTTTAATCTGGGCCGTTTGTTTTGCTTGATCTAACGGTCCTCATGCCCCTTCACCCGGATACCATTTTCCTATAAAAGGGGGTCATTTGGTGGAGAGAGAAAGGTTAGTCATTTTTTTGGGGTTTGATCCTGTTCTCTCTCTCTTTCTCTCTTCTCTGGTTCTTCTTCCTCCCCCAGCCAAGGCGTTTTTAGGATTTGTCCCTAGGGTTTTTCGGTGCCATAACCAAGTTAGCCAGAGAAGGACTTGCCCGGTTCTAGTAATCATGAAGGCTAATCAAGAAGGATTTGGAATCGTGAGGCTTCGCAGCAACCTAGCTTTGGAGTTGGTATAACTTCTCTTTCTCTATCTTTACAGTTTTTCAAGTAAAGGTTTTGTATAAAGAGAGGTTTATAACTAATGGCTTAGGTTATGATGTAGAAAGTGCCTTGTACCATTTTCGCAGTTGTAATATTTGAATGATTAATAAAATAGAGCTCTCTAGTGGTAGGGGGACATGGAGTAGGTCATTTAGGACCGAACCACGTTAAAATCTCGTGTGTACTCGATTTATTTCGTTTATGTCTTCTATAGTCGCTTATGAACTTATCTCATACTTAGAGCCACGATTTTAAGACAAACTTTTCACCAATCCTAAAATCAGTAAAGTTTTTGTTGAAGTTAAAACCGGATATCCAAAGTTCCGCTATTGAAAGGGTTAGGTTTTGTTGTGCCAACAGTAACAGTTTGTTTTAAGAAGTTTAAATCAGAACTAAAATCAGTTTAAGGGCTCATAAAACACAAAACAATAAAACTGACTCATATATATGTAAAAAAAGAAAATAAAATTAAAAAACTGACTCATATTATGAGTACTTGTTAAGTCATTAGAATCTGAATATTGAAGTTTAATGCCGTGCTTGGAATCAGGAAATTAGAAAGAACATATGAAAGGAAAAACTTGACGAATTTTCATTTTGTTTCTATTGTTCGGAGGTAGCGGATATTACAGGAGCCTATTTTGCAAAAAAAAAAAAAAAAAAGGATATTACAGGAGCCTAGTAATAGGTTTATTATGTAATTGTTAGAGCTAGTGTCATACAAAACTCAATTTATGTTAACATTTTTATGAAGTGAATAAAGGTGTTTATTGTTATCTATGTATTTACAAGTTTATATGTATGAGACGTGAGGGTGGTTTAGGCCTACATCATCTTGCTGAGTGGAACCAAGCTTCGATTATGAAGTGCATCTAGTTCCTCCTTTCTAATCCTTCCTTTTTATGGCCTCTCTGGGTTCATTCAAACTACCTTCGAGGGGGGAGTTTCTGGACAACTCGTGCTACGACTTCGGCCTCTTAGTGTTGGCGATAGATTTTGTCAGTTCTTTGTCTTTATTTTGGTGCATCTCGTCATTCCATTGGTGATGGGCTGGATACAGCCCTGTGGATTGACTATTTTCGGCCATGTGGCCGCCTCTCGGAGTGCCTCCCTGCCCAGTTGCTCACCTCTTCTAGTTTTCTGTGGGATTCTTGAGTCTCAACTATCATTGAGGATGATCAATGGCGGTTCCCGAAGGGATGTTTGGAGCTCCGCCCTGTCTAGGATATGATTGATTTCAGCGCTCGGGTTGGTGTAGGGGATTCTATCAGGTGGTTAGGAGACCCTTTGAGGAAATTCCCCACCAAATCCACTTAGCAGATGATCCGGAGTAGAATAGAGGAGGACTCCACTCACCACTTGCTGTAGTTCTAGCTTCACATCCCGAGACATTCCTTTCTTTTATGGCTTACTTCTAGCAAGCGTTTATGGACTTGACATAGACTTCTGGGATTTGGAGCACAGGGTGTTAAAAGTGTTTGTGTCCGCTATAGTACTGTTGATGAGTCTTATGGGCATCTTTTCTTCGATTGCCCCTTCTCCACTTCTGTTTGGAACTGTATTACTTCGTGTACATCTATTGCTTGGCCTAGGAGATTGGTAGCATCACTGCTCGACTCTGCCTCTCAGCATCCGTTTATGTTCTTTGGTATGAGCGCAACCTCAGGGTTCAGCATTCCTAGTCCAAACCAATTGAGGTCGAGAGGAGATTACGGGTTTAAATAGGAGCTGCTTGCTTGCTGCTTCTTCTTAGGGGAGCTCATCGTCATATGCCTCTTTGCTTAGATAATGGGGCCTTGAGATCTAGCTTTCTTTTTGTTCCTTTTAGCTTTTGCTATGGTTGTTGTTTGTTTGGATTTATTGGACATTGTTTGACTTTGTTTCATCATTGTAGGATTTAGCCATGTCCTAGGGTATGCTCCTTATAGCTGTATTCTTTTCTTTTCATTTATCTATTTCGCTAACGTACCAAAAAAAAAAAAAAAGAGTTTATATGTATGTGATGTTGCTTAATGTTTCAAAGCATGTACTATAAGATGGACGAAGTCCTTATATGACATTCGGTATATCTGTTTTAATGGATAATGAGATTGTGCCACAGATAGACTAATAACATATAAAATGTTGTTTAATATTTACAATTTGTAGTCAGTGATGCGACTACTTGTCTTCTAAGGCTATAATGTAACATTTAGATAACTTGTCTTAATTATGTAAATGATGATCTAGAGTGTTATGTTGGTGTATTACAATGTGAATATTATAATAAATGAATCATGTGATTTGCTCGTATCTACGACACTATCGGTACATATATATATATACACACACACACAATGACTCTAAATTCGGGAAATAATCTAGACTCGTGGATGGAACATTAATTACTTTGATGCGCTAAAAGGATTGGGTTGTTATGTGTAACTAGGATTTTATGCTTGTTGGGTAATTTCATGAAGTGTAGTGGTAACATATATTTTGCTAGGAATTTACCTAGAATAATGTCCACTAAGTGGGCTCGCAAATATTCGAATTGATTCAAGAGACTTTGGCAAGAGCACTCTTTATGTTTGACGTTTGAAATTAATACTTAAGTGTTTTTCTGTGTTAGTAAATTATTTGAGAAGGACGAATTGGGAACTAAGAAGGTAAAGTGAGAAAGAGCAACAATATAAGTTTGAGTTATTTTTCTCATGGACATTTAGTATAGGGTCAATTATGAGTAAACTATTATAGAAAAATTAAACGAGTAAATATATTTATTACTGGAGTGCAATAAAGCTTATTTAGTGAAATTAAACTCTACTAAATGGTAATCAATTGTTATTATGAGATGATAATCAGATTTGACCCATTTGGAGGTGGGAATAAATTGTCCCTGAAGTTCCTGCGTAAGCCTCTAATTTTGCACCTTAAAAAATCAAGAGAAGTTTTGAGATAAATTATTTATTCAAGGTTGAATAAATTATTTTTTATTAAATTCAAAAATTTATGGGATGAATTTGTACAAGAAAAAAGAAAAAGAAAAAGGAAATACAAAAAAAAAAAAAGCATGGTCTAATTAGCTTGTAACAAGGGGTGATGCCCTCCCTGCGCCAATCAGCACGCGGCACCGTAAAAAAGGAGGTCGATCTACGTCTCACGACACTAACCAATTAGGGGGTTCCAACTAGCACACCACGGATGAGTATATGTGCGGTTAGTTTTTATAGTTGTATTTGGATAATTATTTTTGGTGTTTTGACCTATTAAAAATATATTTTTTATTTTGAATTTTATGAGTCAATTTTTTGAGTTCCTATAAATAGGAAAGTTTGGCTCATTATGATTTTATAATTTTAGCTCAGTTTTTCTCCCAATTAATTAGAGAATTAAAATGGAGAAATTCTCTCTTCCAATTAATTCTTAAAAATTATTTTAAAAATTACTTGATTTCATACTGCCCACTCGTAATTTATGATGAGATCACATAAAAGTATAAAGTAATCATTTTTAAATATGTTCATATAATTGTTATATGTTTAATTGATTGTTTAAATTGCTTAAAATTCAATTAAAGGGTATGTATTCATCAATGTTTATTTTGTTTTTGGTTATCTATTGTGAAAATAGGATTTTCATGACAAGTTAAATTCTTCATGTAATTATCTATTTGGATTAGATAACTTAATTGATATAATGAGATTACAGTCAATTAATATATGAAAATTTTATTTTAATCAAAAAATAAAAATTTAGAAAAATCTAGGTGACATGGCTAACGTCAGCAATGATATTAGCGGTTGACGTCACATATTAAAAAAAAGTTTTTATAAAATTTTATTTTAGAATGTGATTCTAAAAGGGATTGTGTGATCTTGATGGTAGTTGAAGTTTTAGCAGTAAGCAGAAGATCAAGTTAGTGCAGCTAGTTCTCCTTGGAAGCAACGAGTTAAGCATGTAATTGATTATGAAGGGAATTCAGCTATTGATCAATTCGGGAGTAAGCACCAAAATGTTTCTGTGAGGAGCTAAGTATGAGATCAAGAGCATTTCAAGCTGATAAAATTGAGCAGCAGTTCAGCAAGGACAACATGAGCAGATCAAAAATTGATTTAGAAATGCTCAAGGTTGTTGAGATGCTGAAGTTACATCAAGGATCTATCCAGATGTGTGCTAAATCCAAGCTAGTGCCTAGCAAAGCCTATGAAATTGATCAACCTGCTATGGATTGGACTTCAATCTTAGGGCAACTCAGTAGGAGTTACCTGAATCAGTTAAGTTGTAGAAGTTCAACTGATGGCAGGAAGCAAATGGAGGTGCAGGCAGGGGCTGAAGACTTTGAAGAGGATCTGATATTCAAGTGTTATATGCTTAGTGAAGAGTGTTAGGTTTCCTAGATAGTTAATATGGCAATCAGCTATTACATCTAATGAACTTCCTTGGTGGGATAAAGTTCATAAATTTCGAGCCAAAAGTCCAATTGTTCCAGAGTATACGCTAATTTTGTGTACAAGGAAGCATTCTATTGATCTTGTTACAGCTGAAGCTCTTTTGAACTTTGACCGTGAGGGTTTTGAAGGGAAGGTTTACTTGTTGTTTGCACCTAAAATCAGTAATCAAAAACACAAGTTGATGCAGATGTTAGCAATAAGTAATATGGTAGATCATGGTAAGGGAGGAAAAGCAGCTGCTGTTGATGAATGCTCTCAAGTATTTGGACATAAGATATGGACATCGAATTCAGTTATTACTATAGAGCGAAGTGAATGGTTGGGGAATGTTTGTGAATTCCATAAATTTGATCAATTTGCCGTCAAGTGGACTTCAATATTTGTAGTTCTGGTATTGCTTTAGCAAATTGGAAAGAAATGAAGAAGAGGATAGAGAACAGTATGCAAGCTTGTGAAAAGCATAAAGGTTCCAAGAGCGTTCATGTCATGATCAGAAGCAATGGGGAATTCATAGTGAAACCTCTCAAATGGGATGCGATTTGCAAGATTGTTCACAAGATGCCGCAGAAGCAAATGCAAGACTAAAGTTTGAGCTAGTAAACTTGAATAGAAGTGGATCTTTTAGCATCAATTCAGCGATGTCAAGCTGCAAAATCAGCGTCAATTGATTTAAGGCTACAACTTCTCTACTAAGATTCTTGAGGACAAGAATCTTTAAAGGGGAAAGTATTGTCATGATTCTAGAAAATGGGGTATATGGGATTAAGTAGTAATAATTCATGGATAGGAATTAAAGAGTATAAATCATGGGTAAGGGTCAAATTAGCTGTGTTTTTGAGTGTTTAGCCGTGTTCTCTTGTATTGCCTTTAGTATTCTTTCTCGATTCATTTGGTAGTTAAGTTTGTTAGAGCGAATTAGATATTTTGCTAATAGTGGCGGTTAAGTAGTATCTTGGTGCTATGTCTTTGTTGATATTTTCTTCTTAGTCGACTTAAGCTTAGGATTGGTATAAATAGGACGATTATTCGTGTATTTGGCATTGTTGAATGATATTAATCACTTTTCTCTCTCAACCATAATTCTCTCTCTCTCTACTTCTCTTCTCTATTCTCTCTACTTCTCATCTTAATCTACTTCTCTTCTCTTTATTCTCTTTCTCTACTCTAATTCTTCATCTATCCAAGGTTATGATTCAAAATTGATCTTGAGTCATAACATGATGAATCAACTGTGGTGGAGCACATTACAATAATAGATTAAGGTCTTGGTCGACCTAATTTCTTGTCAATCTCACTCCCATCTTTGGTACATTGGCTCTTTCCCCTGTTCTTGGTCCAATCTCTTTGGTGGTGATTGTAGTCATGCAGCACCTATTGGTTTTCATTTGTGATTGTCCTGTAATCCTATCTTTTTCTTCTATTGTATTGCTTTTGTTTTGTTTTGTTTTGATTCCCGGTTTGATATGGGTTGACTCACTTTTCGTTTGTATGAGGTGCCTGTTTTATATTGCAACTTTGTTGCTAATTAGCGTAAAAATGAGCATTGGTACCATGGTAATCAAGTTCACCTTCGGTAAAGTAGTAACTCTTAAAGATGTTCTTTATACTCCTTTTTTATAATTAGCAACCAAGTCAGAGTGCAAAATAGGCCACTCGACAAACAAAGACTTAGTGAGCCCGTATAAAAGCCGGAATAATAAACAAAGCAATAGAAAGCCAATAAAATTGAAATACATGGTAGAAAATAACAAACATACAAAAAAGAATCAAATAGGCACTATACGGCTGCATCACTACTAGATGAGACCCGATGTAGGGAAAGACATCGAACCGTATCAAAGCTAGAGAGATTTGAGGGGTCAGGGCCAACTGCAACCCTACTCTACCATTGCAAAAAGCTCATCCATATCCAAAATATCACCATCATATGTCAAACCATGTTTTTTTTCCTCAGCTCCCACTCATGCTTCGCATTAAGAAGCTTATCAAATTCTTTAATACTGTCAAGTTTCCAAATAAGAAGTTGTTCGTAATAAGGCTGCGTATATCCTACCCCTCGCAGACCCTGCGTATGCTGGAGCTTTTGAGGCACTAGGACTGTTGTTGTTGTTGTTGTTGTACGCTTCCTTACCAAGTTCCCCTTTTTCCAAAAGGATTTGACCAGTTTTTTTGAACTATTCTCAAGAGGCATATCCTTCAGGAATTCCTGTCAGTCCCACTTCGCTTGTCTTATAATCTTGCACTTTTGTGCTCTTCAAGTCTTCTTCGACGAAAGAATTGGAGCGCAGGGTATGGGTGGTGTAGCCACTTTGTGTAATAGGGCCATATGCAAATAATGTCAGGAGAAATCAGGATGCTACAGGGCATCAAAGTTCAAGTGTTCTTCATACTTGTAAGATTTGGAAAAATCTTATATCCGGCTTTCTCTTGAATGACAGAAAGTAGAGTGTTGAGTCTAATCAATAGGTTATCACAATGAATGGTGTATTTGTCGGCAAATTATATGCTTACAATGGTATGTTTAAACTGAATGTTTAGGATAAATAAATACTTTTGCTAGTTCTATTGACAATGTTTTCATTGTGAAGTTTTGAGATGTTAGAATTTTTTATGTGAATCACAAATATTTCAATAATACGAATCAATTAGGGTCCATTAACCAAAGTTAAAAAATGATTTTGGAATAACATAATTTAATTATTTTAGTAAGATTATTGCAATAAAAATTTAACTGAATAAATTAATTTTTTTAAATTTGAATGTCCTTGAAGGTAAGTCAAATGTATGGCTTAGCATTAAGCCTCCAAGAAGATTAAATGACATTTGATCGAGAGATGTGTTGGCAAGGGCCAGCGTTCTTTGAACGTTAGTTTTTCTACATATTTTAAAATATACATGACACCAGTGTGTCACATGGAAAAGGCTTAATTGTACTGAATTCTAACTACTATATTTCTTTCTTTTCTTGATAATTTAGCATGCAAAAGGCCATAGCCCAACCGAGATTCGGGAGAGATAGAAGCCAAGGAAAAGAATAATAAAACAAAGACTATACCAGGACCCAATGGTATAAAACCACTAGCAGACCAGCATTACATTGTTCATTGAAATCAAAGTTAATGAGCTCAGTCCCCATGGCTCAATCCTTCCCCAAAGATGTATCATGTTGCTGCTTTGGGTAACCTCATTCGCCTTATATGGAAAATCCTTCTCCCTTATCTGGCTTCGTAGGCCAACTTTGCAGTATCCTCAAAATAAGGTCTAAATTAAAAAAAAAAAAAAAAAAAAAAAAAAACAATCGATACCTTGTTTTAGATTTTCCCCATGATATTTACCATGATCCATTGTTCTTTTTTCACTAATTAGCAACCAAATCAATACAAAACTGGAACCTCGTAAAACAAGACCTGATTCAACCCGTATTAAGACGGAGATCAAAAGATTGCCAAAAGCAATAAAACAAACGGAAAAAAATCGAAATACAGTACAGTCATAGGCAAAAGCCAACAAGCAATGTGGCTACACTTTTCACTGGAAAGGATGGACCAGAAATAGGGGAAGGTCCAGTATGCCAGAGCCAGAAGTGAGGCTGCCAAGGCATTTAGTTGACCACACCTTAATCCATTGTTTCTAATGCCTAGTATTGTAGCCGTTGTTGTCCATTGATTTCCACACCAAATGAAACACCTCAACCAGGGTGACCAAATAACAGGGCACCATATGAAGAGATAGTCAATGTTCTTGATTATCGTGTTGAAAAATAAACACATGATTTCCTCATCACTAAGGATAATATTGACCTTATGGTGACTTTACCCAAAAGCACCATCCATACTGGTAGCTCAATATTAGGTAGGGCCAGGTCCCTCCATGCACTACAGAGTAGACTATAGACCTCTGTATATTTTTTCTCCTTCACTGTCTGTGAGAAAGAAAGCATTAAGAAGTTACTTGATGTGTCATGCATCCAATGAATACTATCTTGCTTATTTGGCCGTAGCTTTATCATCTGCATTAAACTATTAATTTTCGCCACCATGTGCAACTCATGTAGGAAGAAATTTACTCTTGAGTTAAATGCCCATCTTCATTGTGGACCATCCCACCACCCCATTTGTGCTATTGTCTCACGTTGTTGTAGCAATACTTTGCAAGTATCGAGAATCTATCTTTTAAGGTTAGCATGCCTACCCATTTTATCATCAAAAACATGGTCTTTTCACCGCTACCCACTAGCATACTAAAGCCTCTCTTTACGCTTTTGTTTTCTTGACTAAAGGACAACAAGTCCATGATAGATCCCCACGAGGCCTCGGACCTTGAGCCCAGTTGCATCTTGGGCTCTAACTTTAAACCCGCTGCCCTACCTAATGAATAGAGTGTATAATTTTCCTTCCTCGAGCATTCCCTTCCATAGAGTTCCTCCATCACTGCTTGAATGAAAGACCCGTGTTTATAACGGCAATGTCACCCACCTCTAGGCCACCCAATTCTTTCGGTTTTTCTATAAGTTCCCATTAATAGGGATTATGCCTTATCTGTCACCATCAGTTGTCCATAAGAATCTCCTCTAAATTTGTACAAATTTCATATACCTACACTCTTTGGCATCTTAGAATTGACAAGCAGTACAATGGAAAATCGACTCAAAACTGCTTTGTGATACAAATGCTACAAACTTGAAACTCGACACATCAGCACATGTGGCATCTGAACCAGGTGCATCGGCTACCCATATTACCAGTCTGATTAAGGGCTAATTATAGAGTAATTAAGGGTCATTAAAGCTCTACTATATAAATAAAAGGAACATACACAGTACCTCAAGGGCTCCCGTCTACGCAGGGTCGGGGGGGGGGGGATGTACGCAGCCTTCCCCCTTCAAGATGTTAACCTGAAGAGAGGCTGTTTCCCAATGCCCCCAACCTGAGGGTGAGGAGCTCCTAAGAGGTCACCCATCCTCGTACTACTCTCGCCCAAGCACGCTTAACTTCGGAGTTCTAATGAGATTTGGTGACGGCGTATTGGTGCCCTCTTTGGTCTCTACTAAATAAATAAGAGTCCTTAAATTTAGTAGTTTATGTTGGATGATAATAGTCTATTCCCCCCCTCCTGTATATCTTCTTCCCTTCTTCTATATTCAATCTTACACTTGATACACTTTATATACTTGTAAAGATGCCATATTTATACTTATATATAGAAATTTACCACAAATTCTAATACTTTGATTATAAATTGTTGATTGTGACTTGATCGGATGATTAATGGATTTTATTGGTTGGTTAAGAATTTGTTAGATTTGTATCATTTTGTATCTGAGATTAAAATTATCTATTTATGTTTTGATGGCTTAGAATACCGGATCCCAAGTTGTTGTTTGTAAGATGGTGGAGCGAATGCTTAGTGCTTTGGATCAACAATGCTCTTCAATCGATAAGCGCCTCACATGTTCAATGGACGATGTGCAACAAATGTTCAGTGGGTTACCTATTCAAATAGGGTTTCGTATTTTTGTATTTCATGGCCGCAATCAAGCTGGCACCACTGCAGATGAACACAACACCTTCGATCATTGTCCCGAGCATCGATTGCCTTCTACAACACCCCGATCAACTTTAGCAAAACCTCGATCTCCTAATTTGCATCTCTTCAAAGGTAAATTTAACTCCCCCACGCGCTTAACTAAGATCGACTTTCAGAAATGCAATGGAAATGATGTCAAGGGATGGTTATATACATTTGAACGTTATTTTTTTACTAGATAAGACTCTTGAGAATGCCAAGGTTATACTAGCTAGTATAGATTTGGAAGGAGAAGCCCTTGCTTGACATGATGCCTATGAAGGGTCGTAGACACCTAGGGCTATGATCCCGTGGGATACCTAAGCTTCTGAAATTAGAGTTTTGTTTTTGGATAGTGTCGAAGACCCGTTGGCCAATTTATCACAATTGAAACACACGCGCATGTTGAGCTAGCTCTTGAACTCGTTTGAGCTATTAGTGAGTTGATACAGTTTGAACGAAGCACAAAAATTTAGTATGTTCATGGCCGCACTTAGAGAGCATAGCGAGGTGCTTAAGTGGTTTAAGTCGCCTTCCTTCAAGATGCCATTGCTTTGGCTAAATTACCAAACAAAATTACACTTAAATCAATTGTGTCATTGGATGTCACCCCTAAAAAATGGCCAGCATCCTCCCTCTACCCGAAGCTACTTTTGGGCCAGGCTTGGGTACCACCATGAAAATGGTCCCCATCCTACTTACATATCAATACTCAATTAGGATTCAACACACCTTGACTCCTACCGAAAGTGAGGAACATCGAGCCAAGAATCTTCGTTTCTATTGCTATGAAAAATTCACACCCTGTCCTAAGTGCTCCATGAGAAAACAAGTGCAGTTTTGGGTCAAGGTAGAGAATCCCCTATTGGATCGGACTTTAATCTGGACCCCCATATCTCAACTAATTAACTTGAAGGCTTAAATAATGGTTATAAATTAGGGTTCGGGGTCACCATGGGAAGGAAACCATTAGTGTCCTAATCGAAAGTGAGGAAACCCACAACTTTATTGATGTTAACACAAGCTAACAATTAAATTGTTGGGCTGATGACATAACCAGGTTTCCGATTACTATTGCGGATGAGAAACAGTTGACTTGTGGAGAGTGATGTGAAATTTAGGTTGGTGCATGCATGATCCGAATTGGTATCTGATTTTCTCATCATTCAATTATTAGGTTACAGTATGGTGCTTGGCATTCAGTGCTTCGAACATTGGAAAAGGTTTGCTCGGATTTCAAGAATTTGATCATGGAATTTTCACTTCATGGTAAGCTCATTTCAATGCGTGGTATATGGCAAAGTGGGTTGCGTCAAGTCTCAATCCATACACACAACCACGTTCTTGGTCAATTGAGTTCTGTTTTTCTCTTGCATCAAGTGACAAATCCCCTTGTTGAGTTATTCTGCATCTCGGTGACAACAGAGGCTGAACCGCCATTACTGAGAGACTTAGCCGCTATCCTTGATTCATATACCGATGATTTTAAAGAGAAAACTGCTGGAATTGGTGTCGTGGAAAAAATTAATTAGTTAGATTTTAAATATTAAATAAATAAAATTATTTTATTTATTTATTGTCTGATTATGTTTTACGAGTCATACATGTATGTGAATATTTTCTAAAACATTTCATGGGATGGATGTAGTCTAAGATGATACGACAGGTTTAGTTTAAGTGGCCAATGAGATTGAACCACAAATAGACTTAGATCAAACTAATAATATGTTCTCAAAGTATGTTCGTAGTCTGTGATAAGTTTGGTGAACTTGTTTGATAAGCTATAATATAATACTTTTGATAACTTGTTGATGTAGCTAGCTGAGGCAAGACGAGCAATACTAGGGCGGTACTGAGACTAAAGCGGTAGCAGCAGGAAGCTTGGAGCCACACCAAGGCCAACATAACGTTGAATTGGCCAACGATCACGCTGAGATTTTTGCTGAGATTTTGCTAACTTATTTGATTATTTCTTTTATTTGCTGATTTGATTACTTCCCTAAAATAATGAAAATTTGAATTCAAATTCCCTTAGTCTCAATTTTTAGATTATTTTGAAGTATATTTCCATTGTATTCTCGCTTTCTCTAACTGTGAGAAACGAGTTTATCATCCTTTTTATTATTTTATTTAATAAAATTCAAAGGGAAGGCCGTCGACCCTTCCTGTACCCCATTTTCCTACCACGCGCTGCATCATTTGGTATCGAAGCACAATTCGTTTCCTGAACAATGGCCCCATCTAGATGACAAAGGAATGCCACCGTGGAAGACGTTACTGATGGTGACCGACACCAACAGCATGAAAGGAGACTTGGGGAATTGGAAGAGAGATCCCAGCGAATCGAGCGGTGCTTGATTCAACTCGAGGCCAATCCCGATTGCCCACCGGGAGTTCAGCCCCAATGCCCACCCTCAGCAGGCGTAATAGGTGAAAATTTGGATGACTGAATCCCAAATTTATTTCAAGACGAAGAATTACCGAAGCATAGATTCAGATGCCACCCACGCCATGTTGATGACCATGATGATCGGAGGTGGGAATCCGAACTTCAAATTGAAATCCCGGAGTTCAATGGTGGAGGACGTCCGGAGGAATTCTTAGACTGGCTTGTTGCTGGTGAAGAAGTCCTTTAGTTTAGAGAAATACCTGAGATGAAGCAGGCACCACTCGTTGTTACCCGACTTTGGGGTAGAGCAGTCGCCTGGTGGCATCAATTGAAGCAAGCCCGGTTCCAGCAAGGAAAGTCCAAGGTTGAGCCATGGGAGAAGATGAAGCACCTTCAAGGCACCTTTTTGCCACACAACCATGCTCGGGTGATGTACCAACGCCTACAGGGGGCTACGCCAAGGCTCCAAATCCATGGAAGAATATACCGCTGAATTTAATTCCCTAGTTGGCAGAAACGACTTGGTGGAGTTAGGGGAGTGACCGGCGGTTCATTTTATTGGCAGCCTGAGGGAGTCCATCCAGTATGTACTCAATATGGTTGATATTTTTGCCGTGGCTGAAGCATCCCTGAGAGCCGTAAATGTGGAAAGGCAGCAGAGACACCGCCCTTCTTGCAGGACCTGGAATGCACAAGTAGGCAGAAGGGATTTGAACCACGTACCACCAACTTAAAATCAAAACGCCCAAAACAGACCACAGTCCATCAATATCGGGAAGTAAATAAACCAGGTAGCTGGCTCATCGAGGATACGTTACTTCAAGTGCGGAGAAATGGGTTACCGTGCCACCAAATGCCGAAAGGGTGACAGACCAGGTCAAGCCCTTCTCATTAACAAGCCAATGGAGGAAGAAGATGAGACCATTGATTAGGATGGTCAAGGAGACCTGGCAGAAGCTGGGGAGGATGCCGTAGAGGGAGATGAAGGTCAATTATTAGTTGTTAGGCGTGTCTACTTCTCGCCAAGGATTGAACAGGGGGACGGCTAGTTGAGAAATAATATCTTCCAGGCAACGTGCACATTGGTGACAAAGTTTGCTGCGCGGTTATAGACTCGGGAAGTTGTGACAATGTAATTTTCGAGGAGGCGGTTACTAAGTTGGGACTGACAATGGAAGCACACCTTCATTCTTACAAGCTATCCTGGTTGAAGAAAGGAAATCAGGTAACGGATTCCAAATGATGCATTGTGAATTTTTCCATTGGGCCCAAGTACAAGGAAGGGGTATGGTGCGATGTAGTGACCATGGATACGTGCCACCTATTATTGGGGCGTCCTTGGTAGTATGACCAAGGAGTTGTTCACGATGAGAGAGGAACACATATAGTTTCCTTTTCAAGGGGGTCTAGACCGTACTATTGCCGAAGAAGGAGGAGAAGCCAAAGGCTCTCGGAGCTCAGCATCCCAACGTTCAGGGTCGCGCCATGTTTGCCAAAGAAATTGGTGCCACCAAAGTTGTGTTCATTTTGATTGGGTAGGAAGGTGATGTTGTTTCCAATGAGTTACCTAGTGAGGTTGTGTCATTGTTGAAAGAATACGGTGATGTGTTCTCGGAGCACTTACTAGCCACACTACCGCCTTTACATGACATTCAGCACAAAATTGATCTGGTTCCTAGCGCGTCTTTTCCAAACAAGCCTCATTACCGCATGAGCCCATCTGAGCACGAAGAACTTAGACGCCAAGTAGAAGAGCTGCTCCTTAGAGGTTTTATCAAAGAGAGCTTAAGCCCTTGCGCTATTCCAGCTAAACTAACGCTAAAGAAAGATGGAAGCTAGCGAATGTGTGTGGATAGCTGGGCCATAAACGCGATAACGGTACGTTATCGCTTTCCCATTCCAAGGCTAGATGATCAGTTAGACCAGCTTCAATGCGCCAATGTTTTTACAAAACTGGACCTCAAGAGTGGCTACCATCAAATCTGCATTTCTCCCGGAGATGAATAAAAGATGGTTTCAAGACAAGGGAGGGTCTTTATGAATGGTTGGTCATGCAGTTTGGGTTGTCCAACGTGCCGAGCACATTCATGAGGTTTATGAACCAAGTATTACGTCCACTTATTGGCAAGTTTGTCATCATTTATTTTGATGACATTTTAATTTATAGTCGTGACCGTAGAGAGCACATTGATCATTTGAGAGAGGTTCTCCGTACTCTGAGGACTCAAAATCTGTTCATAACATTAAAGAAGTGTGAGTTTATGAGGGAGAGAGTGACCATCCTTGGGCTCATCATTTCCAAAGACGGTATCTCCACTGATGAGGGGAAGATTGAAGCCATCCGTGACTGGCCACAACCGAAGACAATTAGCAAAGCACATAGTTTCCATGGCCTGGCGTCATTTTACAGACGCTTCATTCCTGGCTTCAACTCAATTGTAGCGCCAGTCATAGACTGCATGAAGAGAGGGTCTTTTCTGTGGACGCAAGAAGCACACTCTGCTTTCACCGTCATCGAAGAGAAATTAACAATGGCACCCATATTAGCACTTCCTGACTTTCAGAAGACTTTTGAGCTACACACGGATGCCTCAAATGTTGCAATTGGCACCGTTCTTAGTCAAGATTGGAGGCCCATCGCTTATTTCAGTGAGAAGCTCCACGGAGGTAAATTACGCTATTAAACATATGACCTAGAGTTCTACGCCTTCGTAAGGGCGCTTCGGCATTAGAAGTCCTATTTAGCGAGCCGTGAATTTATCCTCTACTTAGATAACATGGCCCTCAAATTCATTAATAGCCAAGACAAGCTATCTGAAAGACATGCTAAGTGGGCGGGTTATCCAGCTCTTCCACTTTTTAATCAAACACAAAGCAAGTACGTTGAATAAATTGGCAGACACCTTAAGCAGAAGAACGCTGATCTTGGCGCAGTGCAAGATCGAAGTCACTGGGTTTCAGCACTCAAAAGAAATGTATTGTGATGACTGCACCTTTGGCAACATTTGGGGAAACGCACAGCTTGGTGCAGTACCTGAGTACTCACTCCAGGGCAGTTTCTTGTTCAAGGGGAATCAGTTGTGCGTCTCGAACTTAAGTTGGCATCAGAAGATCATTGAGGAAAAGCACAACTCCGGTCACGTTGGCAGAGATAAGACAGTCAAGCTCATTACCGCCACCTACTACTAGCCCACAATTCGCAAGGAAGTTGAGAAGTTTGTCAAGCGATGTTGTATTTGTCAAATCTCAAAAGGGGGAATGATGAATGTTGGGCTTTATTTGCCATTACCGGTACCGAGTCAACCATGGGCAGATGTCAACATGGACTTTGTGTTGGGGTTACCGTGAACCGTTGGTGGGGTTGATTCCATTTTTGTTGTAGTTGATTGATTTTCCAAGATGGTGCATTTCATCGGTTGTAAGAAGGCCGCAAACGCCACTCACATTGCGGGCCTTTACTTTAAAGAAGTTTACAAGCTCATTGGTTTACCATCTAGTATTGTATCTGATAGAGACGTACGATTCGTCAATCATTTTTGGCGGACCCTATGGAAGATGGCGGACACCATGCTGTCCTTCAGCACAGTCCATCATCCCCAAACCAATGGACAAACAGAGGTAATCAACCGCTCTTTGGGTAATCTCCTTAGATGCTTGGTGGCAGAAAACCCCAAGGAAAGGACAATGAAGCTTCATTAGGCCGAATTCGCCTACAACAATTCGATAAACAAGAGCACAGGGTTCCCGCTATTCCAGATCGTTTATGGGTTTGTGCTTCGAGCCCCTATTGACCTAGTACCAGTGTCGGACTTGACGTGTCCCAATGGAAAGGCTGAAGAATTCATCTCTTCATTCCAAGGTATTCATGAACAAACGCAAGCTCGATTATTGAAAGCAAACGCCAAGTATAAAGACAACCGTGATAGAAGGCGGCAGGGCATTCAGTTTCAAGTTGGCGAGAAGGTCTGCGCGGTTCTTACTCGATAACATTTGTCGGGTTGGGAATACAATAAGTTCACGGCCCGAAAGATTGGTCCATTGGCGGTCCTTGAGAGGATCAACGATAACACTTTCCGTCTGCAACTCCCGCTGGGTATGTGAAGTTCTGATATTTTGAACATCAACCACCTCAGTCCTTACTTTGGCAAAAATGAAAATGTTGATCCCTAAGCAAATTCGAGGACTAATTATCTCCTGCACGGGGAGGATGATGCAGCTAGCTGAGGCAAGACGAGCGGTACCAGGGCGCTATCGAAACTTAAGCAGTAGCGGCACTGAAGTGGTAGCGGCAGGAAGCTTGGCTCCATGCCAAGGCCAGCAGAACTTTGAATTGGCCAACGATCCAGCTGAGATTTTTGCTGAGATTTGCCTGATTTTGTTAACTTAATGTATTAGTTCTTTTATTAGCTGATTTGATTACTTCCCTAAAATGATGTAAATTTGAATCCAAAATCCCTTAGTGATCCTCTATATAAGGAGGGGAGAAGCTAGTGTTAGGTATCCAATTTTTAGGTTATTTTGAAATATATTTTCATTGTACCCTCGCTTTCTTTGACAGTGAGAAACGAGTTTATCTTCTTATTTGTTATTTTATTTAATAAAATTTAAAGGGAAGGCCATTGAACCTTCCCGTGCCCCATTTCCCTACCACACGTTGCATCACTTGTTTTGGTCAAGTGGATAGGGATCCAAGAGTATCAAGTTGGTATTGTCAATAAGATTTGAACACGGAGCATGATCATATAAATTAGTTGTTTCTTTATTTGCTATGAAAAATAATTAATTCTATAAGATGATAACTCTAGATCTAGGAAATAGTTTGAACTCATGCATGAGTTGTTCGTTGCTTTGATGTGCCAAAACGATTTGTCAAAGTTCGTTGACATTAATCTTACAAACGTTGGGTAACAACATAAAGTGTGGTAGGAACAGTTATTTTACATGGAATCTATAGTCTCTAACGAGATAAAAATGTCCCCTTAGTTTATTCGCAAATATACGAACAGATTCTAGAGTACTCCACATGTTTGACATTTGAAATTAATATGGATTATTTCAGTATTATTGAGTTGTTCGAGAAGAGTGAGATGGAAACTACAGTGAAAGTTATGAGAAGAGTAAAGATAGTAATTAAAGTTACTTTTGCCCACGAATATCTACTAGAGGAGTTAAAATTGTCGTATTAAAGTTATTTGGGAAGCTCTTGATTGAATATATTTAATTCTAGAGTGTTATTTACGAGAATTAAGTTATACTAAATGGTAATTAATTGTTATCATGAGATGATAATCAGATTTGGAGATAGAGTTAGATTGTCCCTAAGGTCGCTTTATAAGTATCAACTTAAACACTATTTGAAAACATTTAAAAAAAAATTTATGAGATGAATTATTTATTTATAAGATAAATAAATATTTATGCTAAACAAATATTTATGAGATAAATATATACTAAGGTAAATTACACAAGTTTTAAATAAAGAAGAATGGGAAAGCTAACTTGTGTACTGGCGCCCATGATTAGCAGCTAAGGCACACGCCCAGCCCCTTTGGGTTTTTACCTGCCTATCGCTGATTTCATGCTGATGTCAACGACAGGGACATATACTCGGGTTTGACGCGTATTATATACACAAAAACTCTTTATTGTTGTAAATATTGGATATTTTTTGAGTACAAATTTTAGAGTCGTGTTTGGATATTATTAAATATCATAGAAAATTAAAAATTATGTAACATACCTTTTTACGTATATATACATATACATATATATAAATGGGTACAAATCAAATTGTGACACCTGTCACAAATATGAGTCATCAACTGGATGACTCACCCCTACCCCTCTTTTGTATATATATAACCCACAGCACAGCAACAACACAGGAACAAAAAAAAAAAAAAAAAGGAAAAAGAAAAGAAAGAGAAAGGGAAAAAAGAAAAACGAGAGAAAGAGGGAGAGAAATATTTTAAATAAAATAATCTCATTCTGATATAAAATATTTGTTAATTTTCATTAATTATATTTGGGTTTGTCTTTTTATTACCATCCTATAGAGTATAATATCTCTATAGATTTATAACACGTTATCAGCACGAGTCTCTAACTAGCTGACTGTTCTATATTCGAGGTAAGTTTTTATTTCCTAATCTTTGCGATTTATAATTTTACTACCCTTGAGTTTATTGCTTTCGATATATCTGGCAAAAAATTATTTTCCTTGGACCCTTAATGTTGAGGTTCGCCCTGATGCTGTGAATCTCGAACAATTAAAAAAGAGTAATAGTGCATCCCTGCAGGATCGCGTTAAAGTAATGATATTTCTCAGGTATCATATCCTTGAAGGATTGAAAGCTGAGTATGTTGCTATGAAGGACCTGTATGTCCTTTGGATGAATTTAAGGGAGAAGTTTGATCTTGAACTGTTTATGATCCCCCCAAAAGCTTGTTATGAATGGATTCACCAGCAGCTGCAGTATCTTAAAACTGTCAGCGAGTATAACTCTACAGTATTTAGTATTATCTCCTGGCTGCAATTATGCGATGAAAATATTACTGAGGAAGATATGTTAGAGAAAATATTCTCTACTTTTCATGCCTCGAATATGCTCTTGTAGTAGCAATATCGAGAATCAGAATTCAAAAAAAATACTAAGAGTTGATATCTGTCTCCTTGTTGCTGAACAAAGCAATGAATTGTTGATGAAAAATCATCAGACACGACCAATTGGGTCTGAACCATTCCTTGAAGTGAATGCTTCAACACATGACCAGCAGGAACATGGTCGAGGTTGTAAACGTGGATGCGGTCAGGGCCGCGGATGAGGTTATAGTCACGGTCATAATAACTGACACTATGGTACCCAAAATAGACCAAAATTTAGGAAGTCCACTAATGACAAGGAGATGAAGGAAAAAGAAAGATTTTAGTTTTTCGTATTTTCTACTTTGCATACTCATGGTCGGCTATGCCGGCTACTTATTATATGTTATTTATATGGTCGGCTATGCCGCCTACTTATTATTAGTCATTCATATGGTCGGCTATGCCGCCTACATATCATTAGTTATTCATATGGCCATATTTCTTGGCCAATCTATTTGATACTTTATTAAAGGCTCCAAAAGAGCATATATCATGTTTCTTGAAGAAATAATAATTTTCATAAGTATGGCTTTCTATTTAATTTGAAGATACCAATTGGGATAGTTAACCAGAAGTTAACAGACCCAAAAGACTTTTATTTTATGACATGACTATTTGAGTCATCCGGGTATAAGAGAATCATTGAAATTCTCGCACCCATTAAAGAACTAGAAGATTCTTATATCAGGTGTTTCAAAATTGGTTGAAGGCTCTGGAACAACACATGTTCTATTCCCTAAAGGGACAAAACTAAACATAATCGATGCTCTATTTTCCAGCAGATCACAGAAAAACTTGATCAGTTTTCGAGATATTTGTCGCAATGGTTATCATATTGAGACAATAAATGAGGGCGATAAAGAATATCTTTATACTATATGGCTTACTTTAGGAAAAAAGAAAATAGTGAAAAAATTATCAGCACTTTCTTCCGGGTTATATTATATTGAATCAAATACATTAGTTAACTAGAAGTTAACTGATTATAGAACGTTCACCCTGTGGCATGACCGTCTGGGCCATCCAGGTGTAACAATGATGAGAAAAAAATTATTGAAATTTCTTGCAAGCAATCATTAAATAACCTGAAGATTTTTTCTCCTAATGAGATTTCATGTGCTACTTAAGGCAAAGTGACTATGTCATACTCAATTGAAATTGAGTTTAAGTCCTGTATACTGGAAGGAATACTAAATGAGACATATGTGGGCCAATTATTTTGTTACATGGACCAATTCGGTATGTTATGACATTAAAAGAGGCCTTTACCTGGTGGTCCCATGAGTATGATACACTTGTGATGTTGCATTTGTGAAACTTCTTGCGTAAATGATCCGACTATGAGCTCAAGCCGTGGATTGTATGATACCGCGGGAGAAATTACATCCCAGGAATTTAATGATTATTGTACAGGATGAATTGCCATATCGCTCACGTACAGATACAAAATGGTCTTCTGATTAAACGCCTGCAGTGAATTGTTAGACCATTATTATTGCCAACTTTTATATGGGCACATGTTATGATGTATGTTGCGGCACTAATTATAGATCTCTCCAGTATAACTTGTCTCTGACAAGATCCAGATATATATATATCCCATATATGGTTACATACTGTATGTCCCAATTATTCCACCTCAATGAGAAAAGATGGGTCTAAATAAGGGGATTTAGAATTTATGACAAAATGTCTGGAGATATTAACTGGAAATATTTTACAGCATAGTTTGCTAATTGTCAATTTGACAAAACAGGGTTTCCAGAATCAGGAGGAGAAATATGAAAGTTGGAAAATAAGAATTTATGTGGAATGCGTCATCGAGCCAGAAGTTCGAAGAATTGTTCACTTGTAAATTATTACAAGCCAATTCACAGATGTATTCAGTTATGGAAAGAGGGTGACCAATTAAATATGTCCCCAGTATATATGCTCCTGCTCGAATTAATATCCCAATCGAGTGATATTCTAATATATTGAAAAATGCATCCATTGCATGCTAGAAGCGTGGCAAATGTATCGGTTCCGAAGATTTGAATTTGAAAAGAAAATGGAGCAATCGAAAAGATTGGTCCCTCTATTGTGAAGCTCTTGAGGAGAAAAACTCTGCAGAGATAATAATATGAAATTCCTCAAGATTATCAGGTACCCGAAGCTACCTGAAACTGAGACTACTGAAATAATCAAATTATTGAAATTTTGATGATAAACAGATCTCTATAAAATATGAGATATAATGGAACCGAAATAAAAATTGATCAGACGTTTGTATATATAGTAGCTACTCTCTGATCAAATAAATTGAAAATCTTGAACTAGTGTTTGTTCAAAAATGCCAACAAAGAAATGATTGGCTCAAATAGAAAGGCGCAATTTAGGCTGAATTAGCCTTGTGGACCTGAAGTCCAAATGCCTCAAGAATAAAACCTACATGCTACATGTGAATGTTGATGCCGAAAAATAATGAGCCGGTGAAAAGTACAATTTGTAGCCCAAGTTTTATCATGGAGACCAGAAATTAATGGGACATACATATGAGAAATTGATGCAATTAATCTAGTGGTCTCTGTATGCGTCTTATGGATGTAATAATAGCTTGTTTTTATTTATTACTTATGATGATATTTTTATGAAAGTCCATGAAGGACCAAATATGCCAGAAGCATATAGTTCAAAACCACGGTACATATCAACTGAAAGAGAGATATGTTAATATCATCATAACTCCTGAAGAGCTTAAAAAGGCTGTTATGCACCTAAACTGAGAACTCAAGATTAAGGATCTCAGAAGAGGAAAGATTTTGTCTTGACCTGAAGATCGAGCACTAATATGATAGAGTATTACTCTATTGGTCAACTCATACCAGTACGGTACTTGAGTATTTCAGCATGTTGTTCAGTGCCTCAATTTTGACCTCTTCCGGTCCTTAATGAGGTAACGAATAAATTATTGACCCCCGCCATACCTTGGTTTAAGTGACGCATTGATACATGTGTCACACAACCAGATATGGCCTCTTTGGTCAACTTATCACTAATATGTAATATGTGGTTAAATGTCTATCTTGTTGGATTAACCAGTATACATTATTATATTATGTCAAACTTGCAATTAATATGTATGCAAGTATTGATCGGCATCCGGTAAGTGACAAGAATGATATTTTGTTATATAATTGTATTGTTATGTTTTGGCAATCTACTATCAATTACAGTTACTACTGAAACACTTGCGCTTTATGAGCAAGTAGAGAATTGGTAACACCAAAGCCCTTCATCCAACGATCAGGGGGAGTGCAACAATGAAGATAGAAGATAAGTATGCATTGTTCAAGCGAAAAAGAGTTCATAGAACCAGTGCACTTCAAAGAAATTCTTTTCACTCTCAAGCTTCCTGAAGAAAGACGAAGTACATGTTCACCTGGAGGAATTACTCACGAAAACATTTTCTACAACAAATTTTCAAGAAATTGGCAGAAAGTTGGCATTCGCCAACTCCCAGACATCCTTGATTAATGTGCGCCCCTGAAGAGGAGTTAACTATGCACTATACTCTTTTTCCTTCGCTGTGGCTTTTTCCACTAGGTTTTTTTCCTAGCAAAAGGTTTTTTAACGAGACAGTTCAAGAAGCGTATATAACTCGGACAATATACACTTTCAAGAGTGTTATATCCTGCTCATATTATCAGAAATGTGACAGACCTAAACATATCTCATCAAAGTTCTTCTTTACACACGAGCTTCAGAAGATAGGTGAAATAGATGTTCATCAAGTTTGCTCAAGTGAGAACATGACAGATTTATTCACGAAGGCGTTGCTAACAACAACTTTTGAAGTTAGTTCACAAGAGTGGTAGGCATCGACTTAGAAACGCCATTACTAATATGTTCACATGAGGGGGAGTTAAATATGAGCTGTACTCATTTTTTCTTCGCTATGGTTTTTCACACTGGATTTTCTTGGCAAGGTTTTTAACGAGGCAGGCGTATTTAGCTTGGACACTATGTCCCGTTATAACGGAAAATATCCAAAGTGGGAGTGTTGTAAATATTGGATATTTTTCGGGTACAAATTTTAGAGTTGAGTTTAGATATTATTAAACATCGTAGAAAATTAAAAATTATGTAAAATACCTATTTACATATATATATACATATACATATGTATAAATAAATATTTAAGCACAAATCAAATTGTGACACTTGTCACAAACGAGTCATCAACTAGATGAATCACCCCTACCCCCCTTTTGTATATATATGACCCACAACACAGCAACAACATAGGAACAAAAAAAAAAAAAAATAAATAATAGAAAAAAGAAAAGAAAGAGAAAGGGAAAAAAAGAAAAATGAGAGAAAGAGGGAGAGAAATATTTTAAATAAAATAATTTCGTTCTGATATAAAATATTTGTTATTTTTTATTAATTATATTTAGGTTTGTCTTTTTATTATCATCCTATAGAGTATAATATCCATATAGTTTTATAATATATATTTTTTTTGTTCTAGAATGCATAGTTTTGGCCTGTATTTTAGAATTATATGTTTAGGTTTTGGAACTAGGTTCTCCTGTAACAAAAATCCTAAAATTATTTTAGGGATTTTTTAACTTATTATTTACCATATTTTTCTAAAAAATAGTTTTTCCGAAAGATTAAAGGAAAAACTTTTGTTTGACTCCCAGTGCTAGAAGAGGACATTGACAAAAAGCCCTTGAGGTGTCACGATATCTTGCTGTAATTTTATATCTTCAAGTTGGAGTTGAAATTCACGCTCCAGGTATGTTTTAATTAAATGTTTGATATTTAATTTGTTTTTCTTTATTTTATTTATTCTACATATCATGTTTTCATATGTTCTAGTTGATATTTACGTTTGCTATATTATGAACCTATTAGGGTAAGTCTAAATCTAATTTAATAGCTTAATTAGGTAAGAGGTTTAGATTTAAAATTGAGAATTTAAAATTAGTTTTCCGCTGCGTTTAATACATAGTTGTATGTAATTTTAGTTTGAGAACCCAACAATTGGTATTAGAGCCAACTCTGAATAAGATCATAATTGACATTAAAAATATCATGTTTGATAAAATTGGAGTATGTAGTATTACGAAAACATGAAATTGGGAATTTCATTAAAGGAAAAAGGTGAACATGAAGATTGTTGTCAAAGAGTTTAACAATATGATTGAATACTCATTAAAGTTTTAAATTGTTTAAAATTTTAGATGAGTCATGATTCAATCAAGATGATAATTCTAATTCGAACCTAATTAGATTAAATATTGAAAGAGTTGAAATATTTGGATTATCAATCTAGTTAGATTAGGTTTTGAACCAAAGTATAAAGTATTCAATTAATTAATATTTTATGATAATCCAAAACAATGAATATCTGATAGGACTAGATGTTTGGTCTATAATATAATGAGATTAAGATCTAAAATAATTATTTATTTATTTAAATTAAAATAAAAAAATAAAGTAAAGTGGGTGGTGCTGTGCACGATGACGCATATTGGTAATAATAATTTTTTTTTATTTTTAAATAATTTGAATAAATATTAAGATTATTCGATAATCTTTTTTGAAATAGTTTAGAAAAATCTTTAATTGTTCCAACTTTTGGGCCTTAAGTGTTGTTATTCAATTTGTTTTATAATATGGCATTTGTTATATTTTAATTCACATGTTCAATATTATTTAAATGAGTTAAATCTTACGTACGATGTGAATATGTTATGAATCAAGATCAATCTTGATTCATAACATAGGTTTGTAGAGTTTAGATGAGAAAAGAAGTGAGAGGAGATGAAAATTAGAGAGAATTAGAGATGAGAGAGAGAATCCAAAGATATTTTCAGTCATGAATGATTCTTACAAGAGATTGAATTATTTACATTAAACCTAGATTAAAAGAAATATATTGCATCTAGACTTCCCAAGTAACCGACTCTTACAAGCTTAGCTGCCAAAATTGACTAGAATACCGACTTAAGAAGATCAAGACAAACAAACCATTTAAACCTCCACAACCGACTTTCCCGCCAAGAACACGTTTAAAAGCAAATGAACTAAAATATGCTCCAAAGCTTCTTCTCTTGCTGCAACACAATTCGGACCAGCCACTAAGGCCAAATCATAACAATGCCCCGCCCCCCACCCCCCCGAGGAACATTCTTGCCTTAAGAATGGAATGAAGGAAATTGAGATCTCAGGAAATGCTAATCTTCCCATGTTGCATTCTCAAAGCTCAAATTACTCCGTTGCACCAGTACCTCCTTGACTTGCATTCCATGCCGATGCACTGTCCTTGAATCCAAAATTGCTTGCGGCGTTGTACAAGAAGTCCTTGTAATGTAGCCTGTGGCTGATCTGCAGGTGTACTTGAACTAGCTGTAACATATTTCTTAAGCAACGAAACATGAAACATAGGGTGAACTGCAGATTCCAGAGGCAACTCCAACCTTTCCAACCCGCTCCAGCACCTTGTAAGGCCCAAAGAATCGAGCACATAGCTTGATATTCTTGCACACCATCATGGAAGATTGCCTGTAAGGCTGTAATTTCAAGAAAACGTAATCACTAATTGCAAAAGTTTTGTCACTTCTTTTTCTATTAGCCAAATACTTCATCCTTGACTGAGTAACTTGTAAGTTATCCTTGAGTTGCTGCTCCAGTTATTTCCTTTGATCTAGCAGCTTATTGACTTCAACCACATGCGAAATTGCTCCTTCTAGCACTAATGGTGCTGGTGGATCATATCCATACAAGGCCTTGAACGGTGTGGCTTTTAATGCTGAATGGAAGTGGGTGTTATACTAGAATTCCTCAAAGGGACAACCATTTATTCCAGTTCTTTGGATGAGTAAATATCATACTCCTCAAATATTGCTTAAGGCATTGGTTTACTCTCTCTGTTTGTCCATCTGATTGTGGATAGTATGATGAACTTAGGGCCAATATAGATCCAAGCAACACAAACAATTCATGCAAAAACTTGCTGATGAACAACTTGGCTCTATCTGAAATGATGGATTGGGGCAATCCATGGAGCTTATAATCGGATCTAGGAAGAGTCTAGCAATCTTTCAGCAGTAATGGGATCATTAAAGGCTACAAAATGACTAAATTTCATGAAAGGATGAACCACCACCCAAATAGCTTTCTTTCCCTCAGACTTAGGTAGGCCTTCAATAAAATCCATACTGATATGTTGCCAAGCTCTTTCCGAAATCGGCAAGGTTTGAAGCAAGCCTTGGTATGGCACATGCTCTCTTTTTGTTCTTTGACAAACCTCACATTGCTAAATTAGTTCCCGAACTTCCTTCTTCATACCAGTCTAATGAAAGTATTGCTTCAGCCTTTGATATGTTCCTTCAATTCCAGAATGCCCACCCCAAGGTGAATTGTGAGATGCCAACCACAGTTTGTTTCCTTAAGTCTGAACCTTCTCCCACATAAATCTTCCCTTTAATCCTTATTACGCCACTGGCAAAAGCAATTGAGAATCACAATTCATAGTTCCCTCAACACAATAAGCTGGAATATAGTTTTGAGCAAATGTATCCCCCTCATATGACTTGACCACTTCATTCATCCAAGTTGGGACAACTTCTAAGACAACAACACAATTAGCAATTTCAGAATCCTCCAACCTCCTTGAGAGAGCATCTGCTGCTTGGTTATCTTTCCCTTTTCGATATTCAATAGTGTAATGTCAGCCCAACATCTTCATGAGGCCCTTTCTTTGAACCCTCGTATTGATTTTTGCTCAAGTAAATATTTTAGGATTTGGTGATCGGTTTTGATTATGAAATGATGTCCCACCAAATAATGCCTCCTTTTTTTTTACTACCATTAGAATTGCAATATACTCTTTTTTCATATATTGATAATGCTTGATTCTTGTAACTTAAAGCCTGACTTAGATAGGCCAATGGTCTTCCATTCTGTGATAACAATGCGCCAATTCCTTTACTGAAAGCATCGATTTCCAATACAAATGGGAAGGAAAAAAATTAGGCATAATCAATACTGGAGCAGAGGACATAGCTGCCTTCAAATGTTCAAATGCTTCCTTAGCCAATTCATTCCAATGGAAAGCATCTTTCTGGAGCAAATCTGTCAAAGGCTTCGCAATTACCTCATAACCAGCAATGAACTTTCGATAATACCCTGTTGATCCATGGAATCCCCGCAATTGCTTGAGAGTTTTGGGAATTGGCCATTCCCTCATCGCCTGAGCCTTGCCTGGATTAGTAGCCACGCCATTCTTTAGGAGGGATTTTTTAGGTAAATTAATCAAAATAATAGATTTTCTATGGAAGACTTGCACGGATTATCAGAAATGGAGCCCAAGAAGAAAAGACGACGAATTACTTCCTTTAAACAAAGCCGGTGCACCGGGAAGGTTTGGAACAATCAATCCGTTCGTTAGTTCGAGACTCCAGAATGGTATTGAGGTAGGCTGTGGATTGAATAGAGAAAGAAGGGCTCATAAACCGGAGAAGCTTATGCAAAAATCCAAGAGTCACAGTCCAGTTCCCCAGGCTATCTCTTTCTTCTTCAAGCACTTGGAGATTAAATGACCAAGATACTCCACTTGCGTTTTGACAAAGAACATTTAGAAAGTTTGGCATAGAGTTTATGCTACCTCATGGTCTGAAATACCAGCTCGAGATGATCCAAATGAGTCTCCAAGGAAGGACTATAAGCCAATATATCATCAAGGAATAAAATAACAAACTTCCTTAAGAAGGCCTCAAACACCAAGTTCATCAAAGCCTGAAATGTAGCTGGGGCATCGGACAGCCCAAAAGGCATCACCATGAACTCATATTGTCCATGGTGTGTTCTAAAAGTAGTTTTGTGGATGTCATGTTCCTTAACTCGAATTTGATAATAACCTTGTCGAAGATCCAGCTTGGAAAAGTACTTAGATCCATATAGCTCATCCAAAAAATCGTCAATGATTGGGATAGAGAACTTATCCTTCAGAGTAAGGGAGTTCAACAGACGATAATCTATACACATTCTAGAGGTGCCATCCTTCTTTTTAACCAGTATAACTGGAGAAGCGAATGGACTATGACTGTGCCAGAAGAACTTGGTCTGCAACAACTCCTCAACTTGCCATTAAATCTCACTCTTTAGTGAGTGAGGATATTTGTAAGGTTGAAGGTTCACAGGATCTAACCTACCCTTCAATGGAATAATATGATCTAATTCTTTCCTTGGTGGTAATGTGCTTGGTTGCTTAAATAAATCTTGGTACTTCAGTAACAATGAATCAATAAGTAGATTAGAATTCACCTGCTATTCTTCTGAAGTACCACTGATAGAATGAAGTTGCCCAATCCAGTGATAATTTTGTTTCATAAGCACACCTTTCAATTGCTTCCCACTCATCATTTGTAAATGTCCTTGTTCCCTAATTCCTTGCAACTGAACTTGCTGGCCTTCCTTTTCAAATGATACAGTCAATTGAGAAAAATCAAAGAGTAAAGGGCTGATGGTCTTCACCCAATCAACCCCTAGGACCATATCATAGCCTCACAATCTTAGCATTTTGAAGTCATATTCATAGTTATGTCCTTGCATCAACCACTTGAAGATCCTGCACTTAGTCCTTGCATCAACCACTGTAACAGCCAATGGAGTGGCTTTAATCCACTCATGCCCAACCATCCTCACAATCTTGAGATCTACAAAGCTATGTGTACTCCCACTGTCGATCAAAATCAGTAAGGATTTATGTCCAACTACTCCCTTGATTCTAATGGTATTATGTGAACCATTCCTCATCAAGGCCATGACAGAGATCTCGACCTCATCTTCATCTAACTCCTCACCTTCGTCTTCTATCTGCTCTCTAGATTCAAGTCCATTGTCCTCTTCCTCAATTTCAACTGCATCTTTTCCAGAAGCTAACATAAGATGTTCTGGATCACACTTATGTTCAAAGAAATAGCGCTTATTGCACTTGAAACAAAGCTTCTGAGACCTCTTTTTTTCCAAGCTTAAAGATCTATTATTTTCCTGAAAGGTTCTAGATGATGAAGCTCTAAGTGGTGCATTCCTTCCCCTTTGAGCTTCAGGAGCAGCCAGAACCGTGCTCTGTACCTTCCTGGCTTTAGAATAATCTCGAGACAAAATTGTATGATAAATGCCTTAATCAAATTCTTGATTTTAGGCTTTAGTCCACTCACAAAACTTGAAACATAGTAAGCCTTAGGAGCTTCTGGATACAATGTTAACATCCTTGCTCTTAGACTTTCCAATCTGGACATATATTCCTTCACAGACGTTACTTGAGTCACTTTATTGAAATTATTCATGATGTCACATCTTCATCCCCGTACCTCTCACAAAGCTCTTCTACACACTCAGCCCATGAAATTGCAGGATTGCTACCCAATAAGTTATAATACCACACTTCTAATTCTCTACGTAGAAAAACAGCAGCCAGTTCCAGCTTTTCGACCTTAGCTATATTATAGAAACGAAAGTACCTTTTGCATTTCCTCACCCAAGACTGCAGCATTACTCCATCAAAAGACTCTAATTCCACTCTAGGCTTTCTAACTCCATTGCTTCTTGCAATTGATACACTATCTCCACTGTCAACAGGTCCTGGTGAAGGATTACGATCCGGAGGTTTGACCTGTTGGCTTGCTGGAAGAAGAATACTCTTTCCAACAGGCCGATTCTACCTCTGTAGTTGTTATTGCAAGTCTACAAGCTGCTGTGATTGTGTATCAGACCTTTGTGATTGTGCATCAAACCTCTGATCCATGTCTTGCTTCATTTATAGTAACAAGTTTTGCATCTGATTCCACATCCGCTCAATCCGATCACCTTGATTACTTCCTGAATCAACACCTACTACAGCAGTAGCATAAGTAGCAGTGTTATTAGCAGTGTTATTAGCAGCATTAGTAGCTGCATTAGCTAGCATAGTCACACCACCTACCATTTGTGTTGATTTCTTGTGTTTGGCCAGATTTGTGAACAATCTTTGCAATAAAATTGAAGCAATGTCAATCCGATTGTATGCAAAGCTTAAGCTCTGATGCCAATTGTTATGATTCAAGATTAATCTTAATTCATAACCTAGGTTTGTAGAGTTTAGATGAGAAAAGAAGTGAGAGAATATGAGAATTAGAGAGAGAATTAGAGATGAGAGAGAGAATCCAAAGATATTTTCATTCATGAATGATTCTTACAAGAGATTGAACTATTTATACTAAACCTAGATTAAAAAAATGCATTGCATCTAGACTTCCTAAGTAACCGACTCTTACAAACTTAGCTGCCAATTGACTAGAATACCGACTTAAAAAGATCAAGGCAAACAAACCTCTTAAACCTTCACAACCGACCACCCTCCCAAGAACGCATTTAAAAGCAAATGAACTAAAATATGCTTTAAAGCTTCTTCTCTTGCTGCAACACAATCCGGACCAGCTGCTAAGGCCAAATCATAAAAGAATAAAGTTATAAGGTCATATAACTTGGTGAAATATTTGATATCATCGAGTGGAAGAATTTTTTCAAATAGATCTAATGAGATTAGATAACTCAAAAGTTAAATTATTTGAAAATAAAATTCTTATAATGTATCTAATGAGATTAGATTACATTGGTTGGATAATTAATGGAATCTAATTAGATTAGGGTTTTTATTTAGTGGTTAAATAAAAATTTAGAATGTGATTCTAATATTGACTATAAGATAATCAAATTTGAGGGAAATATCTGCCGTTGTAAGAGTTGATTCCTCATGGCCTGCATTGCCAGTCTGATAGTATAGTGAATATGTGCTACTCCCCAAGGAGGGCATTTATTCGCAGAATACAGGGTTATAATTCTTAATGATAAATAGAGGTACAGGAAAAATAAGTTCAGCTACGCTGACATGTGATTATCTTGTTTACTTATACTAATATCTAGGTAATGGTGTCCACTTCACTCGGATAATACGATAGTCTCATAAGGAGCATTGTGATATTGTCTTAGAGACCTTAGAAGAAATGGTGAGTTAAATATGTTTAGGAAACATATAATTGAGAATAGTTCTCACTTTACCAATAATTCATTACGCCCCGCTCCCATTGAGTGAGAAAAAGATTGGTTAGCTCATCATTGCATATGTATAGAAAATGGTTAGGTAGATTCCATACTTTGATTGTTTGCTAAAGCTATTATAGAAGTTCACAAGACTCAAAATATCAAGTGGGAGCGAGCTTATAAATGAATGCCCATGGCCTCTATTATATGTCTAACAATATAGATGTTAATCCGTGCAATACAGGGTTAAAATTCTCTTAGGATGAACTGAAGTCCAAGCAATCGAGTACGGCCGCGCCGATGTGGAGTATATCAAGACCTTGTATGGATGTTCAGATAATGGTGTACACTTGACTACGGTTTACATTAGCCTTCCCGATGAGCTTTGTTGTATGACCTTAGAGGTTGAGGGAAACGTGGTGTGTTGAATATGTTGACTAAGGAGTTTACAAGAAAACATATTTATTAAGAATGTTCTCATCCTCTAATATCTCAACTTTGCCTCGTCGATGAGGAGTTTTGGGTAGTTCGGTTGGGTCACTATGGCATACATGTAAGTATTGGATTGTGAACTCCGAACTTTGATTATTTGCTAAAAGTAAGAAAAGTAATCTTGTATGTTATATGGCTTGTTTTACAGTTTTTGATTTTACAGTGGTTGTTAACTTATGCATTGCGATCAATACTGGTATGTCTAATTTTCCTGTTATGTTTTGTTTGCTGTGATATGGTATGTGTTAGTGCATATATAGCACTAGGAGATTCTCAGAGTTTTCTAGGTTACTGCTAGTATATCTACTAAGTTGAAAAGAACATTTAGAACATTAGACTAGATGAAAGAGTTAGTCAGTTGCAAGATCCGAACATTAGATGCGAGCGATTTCTAGTATTAAATACTTGAAAGTTCAACTATAATGGATATCATTAGATACTTGAGAGAAGTGTTTGGTCAAAGAACTAGTAGCATGAGAATAGTTTTTGAGAAGGATGATAGACACTAGAGTGTTTTATGAAAGTTCAATTCAAAAGCGCGTCATGTGATGATGGCTTATTTAATTAAGCAAGAATTCTTAATGCAAATATTGATAGCCAATCTCAACCGGATATGATCCTGATTTGCCTATCAAGGTCTTTCAATCTGTTTAGATTGGATACACTAAGTAATAGAGATTGCTTATTGTCTGAACTGATAAAAGTACAGTCTGAGAGAAGGTGTCATGAGAACTAATGGAAGAGTCTACTTAGTGTAAACATCTATATCCGAAATTAGGAACCTAAAGAGGGTAAAGTACAACATGAGTCAAAATAGTTTTATCTATTTTATGAAAGCATTTGACATTAAGAGGAATTGCCTATTGACATTAAGAGGAATTGGCTAAGTACTTAGATACTATTGTCACTAAGACTAGAAAGCCCACATGACAAGCTATTCAATATCCTGTCTCTTCTAGTTGTGACCTGTTGGTAGTTTACCAGTGTTCTAGTGAATGAGTTTTCAGTAAGGAGATCAAGAGGTAGAAGTTTAAGTCCGGGACTGTAGTTTTGCATTTGAGTAACTATATTGATGTACTTTAGAAATTTAATTTCTACCCACTAATTGGTTTCAAATAGATGTCAGTTATTTTTTAGAAAAGTAGATTGATAGATAAGTAAAAAGTATTTATTTAAAAGGTACATTGGTAGATAGTTGACTTATTTTAATCAAAAACATATTAATGGAATTTATTCGTCTAATATAAGCTAAGATGCATAACCATATAAAAGAAGAACTTCCTAAAATCCATATAGCTTTTAAGTGGTACTTAATCTAAGGTCACATTAATCTTAGTATGATTCAAAAAGTGGGTTGATTTGCCTTATGTGATTACTTGTATGTGAATCATGTTTGAATTAATGGTGACTGAAAGAGCCTTTAAGAGTAAAGACAATAGAGCCACTAAGCTACTAGACCTGTTTATAAAATGTATATGGACTGCTAAAAGTTCAAGTGAGCGGAAGTAAATATTAATGCATAAAGTACTTATGCATAACTACTCAATTAGTTGATATACGGATATACCTATGAAGACTAAAGCCTTGAATCCTTTGAAAAGTTAAAAGAATTAAAGAGTAATCTTTGGATCAGTTAGGCAATTATATCAAGTCGCTTTGATTAGATCGAGGTGGAGGATTTTGGGAGAATTCTTATTTTTCCTTAATACATAAATTTGTAGAAATGATTAATAATGTGTTAGTGAATATGGTAAGATTCATATTTTTAATCACATATACATATCAAATGGTTTCTTAGGTGAGAGGGTTTTGAAAATAATCTAAAAGTACAGCAGATAGCTTATGTTGGATAGATTGATTGTATAAGATATTGTGTCTTTACAACTTGATTGAACTCATAGTGTAAATGATGTATTAGATATATCTTCAACTAGGTTATTGTCGCACTAAGTACATGAGAGCTTTGGTGTAGTGGGAGGATGGTCAAGGTCAGCTGATAGATTCATGTCTTTAGTCTTAAGGGTTAAGCATGAGGGTGAATCTGATCCTTTGGACTATAATTAAATTCTTAAGTATGAAGATGTAGACCAATGGGTCAGAGCAATAATGCTTAAGTCAAAGTAATTGTATTTTAATTAAGTTTAGAAACTTGTAGAGGCATTGAAAGACATTAAGTCGATTAGATTGTATTTGAATGGATCTAAGAGTATAAAGAGTTAGTGGACAAAAATGTTAAGACCTTTGGAGAGCTACCAAGATGTGCAGACTCATGGAGATAAGGATAATTGGGTGAAAGCCATGGATGAAGAGATGAATTCTTTAAAGAAGAATAGAACCTATGAGTTAGTTGATCTTCCGACAAGCAGGACAACACTTCAGAATAAGTGGGTGTTCAAGCTAAAAAAGAATGATGATCAAGTTGTAAAACATAAGGCTCGATTGGTGGTAAAGGACTTCAATAAGATGAAAGGGATTAACTTTGATGAGATCTTCACTCCAGTTGTGAAGATGAGTTCCATTCGAGTGGTACTAGGTATGGCAGCTAGTATGAATCTCGAGCTTGAACAATTAGATGTGAAGATTGCATTTCTCCATGGTGACTTGCAAGAGGAGGTCTACATGAATAGCCTAAAGGATAGGAAGTTCGGAGTTAGGAGCACTTAGTTTGCAGATTGAAAAAGAGCTTGTATGGCTTGAAATAGGCTCCTAGGTAGTGGTACAAGAAGTTTAACTCCTTTATGGTGGGCCAGGGTACAAAAGAACCACTGTAGATCATTTTGTATTTATCAGAAAATTCTCTAGAGGTAATTTCATCATTTTAATGCTTTATGTTGATGATATGGTAATTGTTAGTCTACATGCAGATATGATTCAAAGGCTCAAAGAGGAGCTGCCATAGTCTTTTGAAATGAAATACTTGGGTCCAGCAAAGCAGGTTTTAGATATGGAGATTACCCATGATAGAGAGGCTAGAAAGTTGTGGTTGTCTCAAGAAAAGTATGTTAAACAGGTGCTTGATAGGTTCAACATGAAAGGTGCTAAAAAAGTTAGCATACCAGATATTATGTAAACAGTCTTGTCCTGTGACCAAGAAAGAGATAGAGGAGATGTCTTTTATTCTCTACTCCTCCGCTGTTGGGTCTTGATGTATGTTATGGTTTGTACCAAGCCAGATATTGCTGAAGCTGTGGGTGTTGTGAGCAAGTTCCTTTCAAATCCAGGGAAAGTTCATTGGGAAGCAGCGAAGTGGATCTTCTAATATTTGTGGTGTACTTCGAGTTAGTGTTTGAGTTTTGGAGGCTCGGGATCGATTATTGAAGGGTATACTTATTCTGATATAGTAAGATGTCCCGATAGTAAGAAAACTACTTAGGGTTATTTGTTCACTTTTGCAGGGGGAGCTGTGTTTGGAGAAGTGTGTTGCTCTCTTCACTACTAAAGCTGAGTATATTGCTACTGTTGAAGTTAGAAATGAGATGTTATGGACGAAGAGGTTTCTTCAAGAGTTAGGTCTGAAATAGAAAGAATATATGGTATTATGTGATAGTCAGAGTGCGATGGACTTGAGTAAAAATTCCATGTATGATTCCGGCACAAAGCACATTTATGTGAGATATCATTGGCTGCGTTCAGTGTTTGAAGAAAAGCTAATGATGTTGAAAAAGATTCACACTGACAAGAACATGACTAATATGTTGACAAAGGTGGCTCCTAGTGACAAGTTGGACTTGTGCACTAGGATGGCGAGTATGGACTCTAAGTAGCTTCATGCAGAGTCATCTCCTCCTCATAGTCGGCTAGAAGGGGAGATTTGTGGGGTACATAATATGTACTATGGTCCAACCCACATGTTATTTATTCATTTTTTGGATAAACTACAAATAGAAGAAGAAAAATAAATTTGGGTTTTTGAGCCCCTATAAGCCCTTCATTAGGTCTTAATATTTTTCTATATTTAATACCCCAAATATTGGGGTGTTGAGGTGCACGTACAGAGAACTGTGAGTAGCAGCTAATATATCAAAGGTGAGAGGGAGAGTGCTAATGAAATACTCGATAGTGGTGGCAGCAAAAATTGGGAGATTGCGGATTGATCTTGGAGTAGTTTGGGGCGGGTTTTTTTGGTATCATTTAGAGTGAATTGATCGGGAATATTAATTATTCTTAGGCCTAGGAAGGTAATCCTTGTATTGCTCAAATTACTTGTAGGTATCAAGTTAGGGCAAATATTTTGAAATCATAAATCGTTGTAATTGTAATTTTTATAGTGGATTTTGCTGTCAGTTTGCCCCTTGGTTTTTTCCTCTACTCTGAAGGGTTTTTCACGTTATATCTAGTGTTGGTTTCATTTCCACATATTTATTTTTTGTTAATATTTGGTGATATTGGTGTGCCCTATGCTTATATCTATCATTAATATTGATTTGAGTGGTTGATTGAATTGGGTTTAGGTGTCTAGACCCCAACAATAGTAATTTATGAAATGCCAAATGTAATAGCTACGTTTGTGATTAGGAAAGATTGGGCGGAAAAGATATAATACAATAGTATTTAAGAAAATATATTTTTTAATATATCCCCACTTATAGTTAAATTAGACCAAAAAAATAAAGGAAGGCCAGCGACAAAACAAAAAGAAAAAGAAAGGAATGGTGGCCTGCAATTAGTACCAAACCTCAAAAAGCCAACAGAAATGCTAGAGACAGTCGCCTATATACGCTTGTTATAGGATATGAATAGGCAAAATGTGGTAGGCTAAATAGCACATGAAAAGGAAAAAAAATATGACCAAACTATCTATACTATAATATAATTGTAAAGTTTTTCCCCCTAAAAAGCCCCCCAACCCCCAACCTTTTTTTTAATATATTTTTCCTTTTTCTTAAAAATCGCTTAAACCCCCAATCCTTTTTTTATTATATTTTTCCTATTTTCTTATTTTACCTTTTTGGTATTTATTTGTAGATTAAATATATTATTTTTTTTATAACATTGATAAATAATTAGAATTAATAAATTTAAACACGTATTTTTTAATTTAAAAGTTAACTATATACAAAATAAAAAGCGGCGGGTATGGAGTGGGCCAAGCCGGGTCCCCACTTATACCCATACCTGCCCCAAAAGGAGTGGCTACCAACGAGCGTCATACCATGTGCTACACTGAACTATCAATTCAGTATCTTTTAAAATCAAATTTTTAGAGCTTCATTATTTTTGTGTACAAAAGTTGTAGCTGGGTCATTTTGATGAAAACCGTAGCGCACTATGCCAAACGTTTATTCTTGCATAAAGCAATAAATTTTTAATTTAAGACTTCTCTTATGTAATCCAAAAATACCTCCAAGATATAACAAAACTTAATTCATTAAAGTTTCAAAAGTTAAAAAAGCAAACAAATTTTTAATTTAAGACTTTTCATATTTAATCTATAAAAAAATAAAAAGGGTTCCCGCCACAGGTACGAAGTGCATACCCGTACCCTCTCAGCGGACACAGACCCGTACCCCTACCCGCCTCATTGCTCGCGAGTATCTATTACCCGGCCGGTACCTCCTTAATGTGGGTACAAAATGATTATCTATACCCGTTTTTATTAGTTACTTAATACTATTTTTAAAAAAAATTATTTATTTATAACATTGATAAATAATTGGGATTATTAAATTTGAACACGCATTTTTCACTTTCAATGTTAACTGTGTACAAAATAAAGCGCGGCGAGTATAGAGTGGGCCGGGACAGGTACCGACTTATTCCCGTACCCGCTCCAAACGGGGTGGCTACTCGTGAGTAGCTGGTTTCACCCGCCCCATTGTCATCTCAATATCTCTTAATCAAAAAATTATACAGCTCTAACTTTTCTATAAGAAAAGTTATAGCTAGATAGTTTGATGAAGACCGTAACGCACTATGTTAAATATATAGTCTTGCATGAAGCAATAAGTTTCTAATCTTAGACTTCTCATATACAATCCAAGAACAGGCCGCGGGTTAGACCTCCAAGAACCAAAAAAAATTAAATAAATTTAAGACCTTTCGTAATTAGTCCACGAAATGCGGCATTTTGCATGGCTACTGCAATGAAGAATTTATTTTAATTTGATGAGATATGAAAAGTTAAAAAAGGAAAAAATAAATTTTCTGTTTAAGGCTAAAATAGGAAATACTTTTAGTCATATTTTTTTTGATATTTTTTTGATATTTTCTTGCATTTTTTCATTTTTCTTATATTTCTTTTTCTAGTCCTACTCTTAAATACCTTTTTTATCTCCCTTTTTTTTTTTTTAATTTTCCAAGAAAAATTAATAAAATAATTTCGTCATCCAATTATTTTTTATATTTTTTTACTAAATAATACAAACCAAAATTAAATAAAATAAATAAATTTTTAATTTAAGACTTTCTGTATTTGATCTATAAAGTAAAAAAATCCACAAAAGAACGAAGGGAAAATAAATTTTCTTTTGAAGACTTAAAATAGGAAATACATTTAGTCATACTTTTTATTTAAAATTTTTACGGTCTACTGATAGTTTTCTCACTGAAATTGACTCAATACCATTTAAGTTCATCATATCAAGATATACATCATTTTTTGATATTTATAACTAAGCAAGTGTTCTTCGCAAACAAATGTTTGGGTCATCAAGGGAGCAATTGACAAAAATATTTTCATCCTCAACCCACATCCTTTTTCATGGAGCAAATCTCAATTAATTGCAATTATATTGGTACGTTAATATTTTTCTTTAATAGTTTATAGCATCTTTGATTAAATTAAAAATGAGGTGAGTTATAGTGATTTTCACTAATAGTTTAGAGGCATTAATGATGAAATTATAAGTTTGGTGCCACTTTAATTTTGATTAATGGTATAATTGGAGAGGTCTTTTTCGTATTTGTACTATAAGAAAATAAATCTATTACGACTTTGCTTGATGTACTCAAAATATCAAGTTAAATGGTTAAATTTAAAGAGATTCACATGTAATTGTGGTAGGAGAACATTGAAGATATATGAGATACCGGAGGCGTCGCGGGCAATTTTGAAAGTTTTTGAATCTTAGGTTAGGAAAAGGCCTCTAGAAGAGTTTAAAATATGGTTCACTTTATATTTTTCAATCAAATATTATATTTATTTTAGTATTTGATTTGTTTGGGTCATCGAGGGAGCAATTAATGTTCAAAAAAAAAAAATTATCAGGGGAGCATTTGACAAAAATCTTTTCATCCTGAACCAACATCCTTTTCCACGGAGCAAATCTCAATTAATTGCAATTATATAGGTACGTCAATATTTTTCTTTAATACTTTGTAGCATCTTTGATTAAATTAAAAATTAGGGCAGTTATATTGATTTTCACTAATAGTTTAGAGGTATTAAGGATGAAATTATAAGTTCGGGGCCACTTATTCCCGTACCTCCCCCAAACGCAGCTGTAACTTTTCTATAAAAAAATTATCCAACTTCATTTTCATACAAAAAAAAATACCCAACTTTAACTTTTCAACCAAAATAAACTGGAGCGTCATACCATGCACCACACTTAACCACCAATTCAGTATATTAAATAAAGTTAGGTTATTTTTTGGTTATTAAATCAAGTTGGATAATTTTTCGTATTTACTCCATAAAAAGAAAAAAATAAACCTCCAAGAACCAAACATAAAAAAAATAAAATGATTTAAAAATTTCTGTATTTAATCTATAAAAGAAAAAATCCTTAAAAGAAAAAAGAAAAAATAAATTTTTTGTTAAATACTTAAAATAGCAATATATTTTGTCATATTTTTTTATTGAAACCCTTTTACGGTTACTACTATAAAAATTATGTAAATTTAACAAAATTGTGGACAATTGATCAAATAACATGTTAGTTTGATGCAAAAAATTAGGGCTATAAAATATAGTAACCAATAAATACCACCCGTACATCGTAGGGGAAAAAAACTAGTTAATGTTTAAAACCAAGTACTAGTAGGCTTTTTTTTTTTTTTTTTTTTTGAACGGAAGAAGTAGTAGGCTATTATTATATAAAATACGATTTCAAATATTGAAGCTAAATAAAAATAATCAAATAATGAAATTGCTCCCAAATACTTGGGCCCCAAGCTTCTTATCCTTTTTTTTTTGGGCCCTGTTTTTCTTAGGAGCTCTCTCTCACTTACTAAGAACTTGCAGACTTCTATTAACTCCGTTTTTGATATTTCATCACTTTTGACCTCCTCTTACTCTTTCTTGTGAGCTCTCCACATACTCCATTGGTGGTTAATTGGTTTTCTACTTTTTCTGGGTTAAGTATTTTATTATATTTACTATTTAATATTACTTATTATATGAAACAAACACAGACTTAAGCATCGCAGGGTCCCCCATGGTCCAAACCATGGGCCTCTCCAGCTATTTCCTATCTTGCTGGAAATACCAAGTTAAATGTGTAGTAACTATTTTCTCTTCATAAAGAGTTCTAGTTCAACTCACAACCTCAAATAAAAACCTAAAACAACACTTACGCAATCACATCCCCAATTCAGTATTGCTTTGCCAGGGTCAGCATTTCATTACATTTTAATTATTATAATAATAATATTTTAATTATTATATATACAATACAAGTTAATAAATTATAATAAATAATTCGTTATAATTTTATTTGGGTTTAAAGCTGACGTTTTTAGAAAAATGAAATAGGACCTTGACTTGTTTGAATTATAAAAAGGACCGTTAGTTTTTGTCGTATTAATAAAAGGCTTCTAAGTTTTTATTGTATTAATAAAATGATCCATCTCTGGCATGATGATGTCATTTTTCGTCGGTAGAACTGATATGGCAAATAGTTTTTTATTAATGTTACAGTAAAATGACAAAAATATTCTTCAATAACCATAGTTTTTAAACAACTTAACTGAAAATACATAGTTTGTACACAATATAAAATCTTTGTAATTATAAACTAATAATAAGGGTATAGAACGATATTTTTGTCATTTTATTATTGAATTACTAAAACAACAATTGCCACATTAGCTCTTTCGACATAAAATGATGTCATCTAGCTTGGGAGGAACCTTTTTATTAGTACGATAAAAATTTAGGGGTCTGTTTATTAATTCAAAAAGGTCAGAGTCTTTTTTATTATTAATCCTAAAACTGTCGGGCTACTAAATTATAAATAAACCCAGTTTATTATTATAATTCAATTATTTTTATGGGAGCATCACTTAAGTATCCTAACAGTTCAATTTATATATAATGACGTGATTTTGAGTTGGGTGATTTTGAAGTTTGGGTCAAATCTAGTACATGTCAACGTTTTCGGTTTTGAGTCATTTTGGTTTTGCAACAAAAAATTGCAATTCATTAGCCGTACCGTAACAAATTGGATTAATGTATGATTTCATAAACACCGAGTGAATTTTTTATGATTGCATCAATCGCAAGAGTAGATGCAACAGCAATTGCTGGGAATTCAAGAGAAGGTGACTCGAAGTACTTGAGGAGAGGAGAATGGGCCTATTGTTCATCTTCAAGTTCGACAACCCGAGCCTTTGATTCTAATGTCCAAGTTACAGGATCAAGGGGAACAAGTGAGGGGGGGAAGAGTTCTTCATCTAGACAGCCAAAAATGGACCTTAATTGTTTTGTTGGTGCTTACCCTCAATTGTTGGCATAAAGGTGTGAGCATTTCTTGAAGTTCCTTAAGGTTCTGGAGCAAGAAAAGATTGAATGGGCATCCATGTACTTTCAAGGGAACTTTGAGATCTGGCTCCGTACGCTTATCACAAGTAAATCTGACTTGTTTGGGAAGAATTTGCGGTGGAGCTTTGTGAAAGGATTGTTGATGATGAGCAAGGAGATGTGGTAGATCAATTTAACAAGCTAACACAAACTAGTTCTGTGAAAGAATACATGACCAAGTTCGACCAATTGAAGTCTTTTATGATGATAGCCAATCCCAATGCAAGTAAAGGATACTGTATGTCTAGCTTTGTGGGTTGAAACCCAGAATTAATAACCTAGTGGTGTTAAACCCAGCATCTTTGTCAAAAGCACACTTGAAGGCAATGTTATTTGAGACATCAGTGGAATCCTTGATTGAAAAGGAACAAAAGAGCAAAGTGATGCAGGGAATTGAAGGAAATCAGGACGTTAAGAAAACTAATCTCAAGCAGTTGAGCATGGAAGAGAAAAAAGCTTAGAATATATGCGTCAAATGTAATCGGCATTACTTCTGTGACCACAAATGCAGTTTTAAATCCCTCATGATAGTTACTGGGATTGATCAAGGGGTTGCAGAGCCAGATGAGAATGTGGTGAAGGGTGACGAGGAGGACATAACAGATAGGAAGCGATAGAGAAATCTCGGTTCATGCTTTAACTGGTGGGGGAGCTCACAACACTATCAGAATAAAAGAGTAGTCAAACATCATCCTTTCCTAATCCTTATCAATAGTGGGAGCACGCATAGCTTCTTGGATCCGAAGAAAGCTAAGAAATGTGGTCAGGAAGTGCTTCCTACTTTTCCTTTGTCTGTAACAGTGACAAATGGCAACACAATGTTGACGCAAACTAAATGCAAATAGTTTGGCTGGGTGATGCAGGGTCATCAGTATGTATATTATTTTCATGTCCTTAAGCTTGGAGGTTGTGATATGGTGCTTTGGGTAGATTAGATGAAAACCATTAGTCCAATTGTCTTCGATTTCACCAATCTATCCTTATCTTTTGAGGGGATGGGACACACCATCTGACTTCAAGGGGTGATTGAGCATGGATCTTTGAAGATCATGTCCAATAAAGGGTTGACTGAGGTGCTTCAAAAGGGAAATTATCAATGGATTGGTTACTACAACGCCATTACAGCAGAAACTATAAAGCTTCAGGTCGATTCTCATCCTTCCTTATTATAGTTATTACATGAATACAAAGATAATTTTTATGTACCTTCATGTCTTCCCCCCAAAAGATTCTTAGAACATGCAAATCCTCTTAAAACTAATTCTTCTCTCATCAATCTGAGGCCTTATAAGTGCCCACATGCCCAAAAAAATGATATAAAAAGACAAATTGATGAGTTGCTAGGCACAAAATTCATTCGATAAAGTCACAGTCCCTTTACTTCACCTGTGATCTTAGTGAAGAAGAAGGATTGCATATCAAGGATGGTGTGTGGATTACAGGCAATTGAAACACTCTCACTATCAAGGGCAAGTTCCCAATTCCTGTCATTGATGATTTATTAGATGAATTATTGACTCCAAGTTTTATTTAAAGCCAGATTTGCGCCAGGGGTATGTGGTGTGCCATTTGGATTGACAAATGCCTCAGTCACCTTTCAAGCACTTATGAATTCCCTCTCTTTTTTTTTTTTTTTTTTGGCAAGTCAGTGTGATATACCATATCTAAAGAAAATATATATGTACAAGTCTACGATTGGCATATCCCAAGTAATGGCCAGAAAGGCTTACATTAATGAATCAAAAAATGAATCAAAGAAAGCTAAAAAGCATCAAAGGTCGACATGACCAATAATGCAAAGGAAAAACAAGGCTAGAAGTCAAACAAATCTATTACTCAATTCCCCACTCCTGTGGAAGCTGAGAGTGATGCTAAGCATCACAAAGTGTAGGAGCAGCAATGAGACAGCTACGAGCCAATCTTTTGATCTCCTCAATAACAGCCAAAGAATGTCTGGACTGAGAGCGCGGAATCCTCGGGTCATGCTCATACCAGAGGATATAAACCATCGCAGAGAGCAAAAGGCGGGCTAGAACAAGATCCACCCCACGTCCACGAAGATGAGTAGTAGCCCAAGAAACCAACTCACGCCAAGGAAGTGCAAGGCGGGCAAAAGATATGCGCAATGACACCTTAGAAAAAATAGAACCAGAGATGCTGCATGCGAAGAATTGATGGCTATGTGACTTATCATCTGAACCACATAGCACACATGAAGACTGGCCGTCCTAAACCTAATGTCTCAGCAATCTGTCAAGGGTCCAAAGTCACTCATAAGAGGCAAGCCACAGAATTCATGAGTGCCTCAGAATGTGCGACTGGAACCAAAGAAAATGATGGATGGAGTCCTCCTCCCTTCTGCTACGAATCATCTCCCAAGCCAATCTGGTGCCGAATATCCCTGAACGGTCACCCATCCCCTTAACACCGTCAGCTGCACCTGGCTGAGGTCTGAAGCCAATAGAATCCCAAATAGGTAGCACCTCAACCTTCACCTACGTAAACCTCCATTGATCACCCTTAATAATGTCAAAAATGCGTGAGCCCCATATGTGACGAGTAGAAGTCAAAGCGCGGGTCGTGAACCGACCCATCAAACACCCACAAGGTAGCCAGTAGTCAGCCCAAAGTGTAGTGTCATGCGCATCTCTAATGATGTGTCTGAACGCTCCATCACACAAAAAGCGAACACTAAGGATGCACCTCCACGACCAAGGAATCAACCCTATATGCTGAATCTCCCAGAAGCTCTTCTCCAGGAGTCGGTTGGCATGAATCCACTGAGGGCAAAGAGAATCACGATCATTGAGCATAACCCATATGTGCTTCATAATAGAAGCATAGTTCCACTCAGTCAGGCGGAGAATCCCAAGACCACCCTCCCTACGAGGGTAACAGAGATGCCTCCAGGCGACTTTCACTCCCCCTAAGGCTAGCAAAGTGCCCTTCCACAAAAAGGTAGCAAGCGTTGACTTGATCTTCTTAATCATTCCCTTCGGAAGAATGAAGACAGATGGCTAATAGACCTGAATAGAAAACAACACTAACCTAATCAGCTGCAAACGCCTAACATAAGAAAGAGCCCATGAAGTTCAGAGTTGAATGCGAGCCAGGATGTGATTCAAGAGATGCTTGCAGTGGATAAACTCAATCCTCGAAGAGATAAGCAGCACCCCTAGATATCTAATTGAACACTGCTCCAATATGAATCCCCGAATATCAAGAATAAGCTGCTGAGAATTAGAATCAACCCCAGCGATGAAAACCGTACTCTCTGCCGCATTCGAGGATAGCCCTGAAAGTGCAGTGAATTGATCCAACATCTTTCGAATAGCCAAAACACTGCCCTCATCCGCCTGACTAAAAATCATCAGATCATCAGCAAGCAGAGATGTGTGAGCTATGTACTATGACAGTGTGGGTAGAATCGAAACTGCGAATCAGAGGTAGCACTGTGGAGAAGACCCCAAAGTTCCTCCATGGCGATAACGAACAAGTAAGGGGGAAGAGGATCCCCCCTAACAAATGCCCCAACTCGTGCAAAACAACCCCTGAAGATTGCCATTAAAGGCGACCGAGAACCTGGCTGTGGAATGGCACTACAGCACCCAGCCGATCATAACCTCCGGAATACCCATATAACGCATAGCAGTCCGAATGAAGTGCCAACGCACTGTGTCATATGCGTTGCGAATTTCAACCTTCAAAGCCCATCTAGGTGACACCGTCGAAAGGTGATAGTCGCGCATGAGCTCCCGAGCGAGCAAAATACTATGTGAGATCCTCCTTCCCGGAACAAAGTTAGGTTGCGAGTCATCAATCAGAAAAGGAAGAACCCCTTTTAACCTGTTTGTAATAATCTCAGTGATACACTTATAGATCACATTACAACAGGAGATCGAGCAATAGTTGGCAGAGGTGGAGGGATTCTCCACCTTTAGGATCAGACTGATAAGGGTAGTATTCATGGCGCCTAGCATGCGCCTCGACTGGAAGAATGAACGAACAACCCAGACAACATTACGACCCACAACATCCCAAGCCCTCTTAAAGAAGAGAAAGGTATAGCTATTAGGACCAGGAGCCTTGTCATCACCCATGGAGAAAAGAGTATCTCATACCTCGGCATCAGAAATCAGAAGATTCAACGGTCTAACCTTATGCTTAGAAGGACGGACCTAAATGAGAACTGAGATATCCCCACGAAGCAGTCCACTCAGCTCTGCCAATAACTCCTAAAAGTAAGAGAGCCCGTCCTCCAAAATCTCCCATCCAACATAGGTCCTCACACCGTCAGAACGAACTATAGCAGAAAGACGACTCCTAGCCTGCCAATGGACGACGGACTTATGGAAGAACCGGGTACTCTGATCCCCTAAGGACAGCCACTGGATACGAGACTTTTGACGATAGAAAGCCTCCTCAACCCTACATAGACTAGAATGCTCCCAAGATAAACGACACTCCTTCGCTCGAAGGACCACACAGTCCGAATCGACATCTAAAGCCCTCTGGCTCGAAGCCCATGTGTCACGCGCCGCCACCACTCTAGTCGCGATATGACTGTATTGTCTATCATTGAGGGCTTTTAGCTCACTTATCTGTTGCTTCAACGTTTGAGTGAGCTGATACATAGGCATGCCATCAATGCTAGAGTCCCATACCCTTAGAACCGTAGGAAGAAACACCTCATGATTGGCTAAAAAGTAAAAGAACTTGAAAGGAAGCCGCAATGTGCGGTGCTCTCCAAGTCCTCTAAGTACAAATGGAGAATGGTCAGAGAAGATCACACGCAGGAGGAACTCAACTATTGAGGCAGAAAAAGCTTGTAGTGACCCCTCACTCGCCATACACCTTTCGAAATTTTTCAGAATGAGAGCGTTCCCGTCTATCCTATAGGACCACGTATAGCGCAGCCCAATATATGGCAGAACAGTAAGCTTGAACTCATAAACGCAGTCTCGGAAGTCGTCCATGTGGCCAAGCCAAATGTCCCGACCACTACATCTGTCACTAGGACAGAGTATAGTGGTAAAGTCTCCAAGGAGTATCCAAGGCTCCTCTTGAAGACCCAAACTAGCTCCTCGAATATATCTCCATAGATCACAATGCAGCCTTGGCTCATTAAAACCATAGAAAAATGTGGCTACAAAGCCCACATCCCCTTGAAGGTCAAAAACTGATCCCCACCCTGCACTCTTATAGTATGATAGACACCAGGATCCCAGAGCACAATGATGTTGCATTGAGAGCTCCGCCTTCACTAAACATAAATGCAACCACTAAGCATAGTGGGTGACAGCATACTCAATATCGATTGGGTTAGTCCTGGTCCCAACTTAGCCAACCAAACTAAGGTGACTAGACGAAATCCGATCTCGAACAGCACGGATAGAATTGAGGTTATTAAACCCCCTCACATTCCAGTAACCTCTGATCGGAAGTTGGAGACCTAACATGATCCACGGCCCCCGTGGCTAGCATGGGCTGCGATGGAGAATGTAACATGATGCTCAACAGCAGCAAGATGCAAAATACTATTAGAAGTAGATGTCTCACCTGTACACTCGTTAGCTAAAACTGCAAACCGATTTGGAGACTTGACACTAGGTACCGTATGAACCGACCCGCTCTTAATACATGCGACAGGCTCAATAATCCCTAGAAGAGCGTCCTGATCCACCATAATCTCGTAAGGGACAATGGCTTGGTCCAAATCCTCATACGAACCACTCTCTTAATCATCAATAGGGAAATTCGAGCTAGAACAAGAAACACGGCACCCATTAGTGGGTTGAGCATGGCACACTTCGAGACGAGGTGACTTCGAGGAGGAGATCGATGTGAGGTGCTTTCTTTTGACCAAGGTCGGGCTGTCCGGCAACCCAGCCACAGTTGCAACTAGGGGTGGCTAGGGCTGCCCACTATTGTGGGCCCAGGGGGCACCTCTCGTGGCCTGAATTAGGGCCATGTCCTAGACCCGGCCTACAACTGGGCTGGGTATTGGACGGGCGAACGCCCAGCTCCACTCCCTGGGCCCATGTTGGGCCCAGCTAGCCTGGACCCGATGTGGCCCACCGCCTCTTACAAGGGTCTCCAACACCCCTCTCCATCCCCTCTCGACTGCTTGAACACCTCCCACGATCACCGAACCAAGGACACTAGTCGCCCCTCTAGCCAAAGCACCCCCATGAGCTGCACTCTCATTCTCATTCTGTATGCCCTCCTCCGGTCACTGCCACAGCTCAGGACTGCCACCAAGAAGCGGTGGCTTCGAAAGATGTTGCGCTGCTTGACCCAGCCCCAGCCACCACCATCTTGGCACGCAAACGCGTGCCCTAACGGGTTCCACTTGTTCACCCCTATAATTGCCCCTTGCCTCATGTGCCCTCATAATATGCATCACGTTGGAAATGAAAAAGCTTATGAATTCCCTCTTCCAAAACTTCTTAATGAAGTATTTGTTAGTGTTCTTTGATGACATACTTATATAGTGCTTCTTTGCCTTCTCATTTTTAGCATTTGAGAGTAGTATTTGATGTCATGAGGAATAATAGTTTGTTTTCTAAAATGTCCAAATGCTTTTTTGCTCAATCTCAAGTGGAATACTTGGGTCATGTTGTGTCAAGTATGGGGGTTGCTACTGCTTCTACTAAAGTAGAAACTATGCAGCAGTGGCCAATTCCTTCCCCACTTAAGTCCTTGCGTGGTCTTCTTAGGCTTACTGGCTATTACAGGAAATTCATATGTTGGTAAAGGGTGTTGGCTAAACCCTTAACTGAGATTCTCAAGAAGGATCCTTTCAAATGATCTAATGAGGCATAGGACCCTTTTAAAAGATTAAAGTTGGCCATGAGCAATGCTCCAGTGTTAATCGTGCCCGATTTCACAAAATACTTCACCTTAGCGACTGATGCTTGTTATAACGGAAAAGGGGTTTTGCTGATGCAGAGAGATAAACCAATTGCATTCTTGAGTTAAGCATTGAGCCCAAGACACATGGGTTTATCCATATAAGAAAAAGAATACTTGGCTATTCTTATGGCAGTTCAAAAATGGAGGCATTACCTTGAGGGGCGCCATTTTGTTATCAAAATAGGTCACCAAAGCTTAAGATATCTGTTAGAGCAAAGGATATCTACAAGTGTTTAGAAGAAGGGCTTATGAAGATGTTAGGTTTGGATTATTCCATCCAATACAGGAAGGGAAAATAGAATCATGTGGCTGGTGCCTTATCTATAAGAATAAAAGATGAGCCTTCAGCATAGCTTGGTTCCATGTCTAACCTTACGCCTACGTGAATTAATGAAGTCTACGACTCTTATTTTGAGGATATATTTGCTACTCAACTAATACAAGCCTTGGCTATTAACAACTCTATAACAAAGGGTTTGACTCTTTCCAGTGGCATTTTGAGAATCAGGGGCAAGATTTATGTCAGTAGCAACACATAATTGAGGCTGAAGATCTTCACTGGCCTACATTCCTCAGCTCTTGGGGGACACTTCGGTATCTTAGGCACGTATGATAGGATCAAATAGTTGTTCTCCTAAAGAAGAATGAAGAAGAATATAGTTGATTGGGTGCACAGTTGTGATGTGTGTCAAAGAACCAAGGGAGAACACTGTCTTATACCCAGGCTTATTACTGCTCCAACCGATTCCAATGCAAGCTTGGAGTCATATAAGCATGGATTTAATCGAGGGTTTGCCTAAGGGTGATGGTAAGGAAATTGTTTGGGTAGTGGCAGACAGATTTACAAAATATGCTCATTTCTTTTCCTTGTTTCATCCTCTCACTACAATGCAATTGGCTTAATTATTCTTGTACGCTATCTACAAACTACACGGGCTGCCCCAGTCCATACTCTTTGACAGGGACAAGCTTTTCACTAGTCTCTTTTGGCAAGAATTGTTCAAATTACTTCGCACTTCTCTTACCCTTAGTTCAGCTTATCATCCTCAAGTGGATGGACCAACTGAATGCTTAAATCAATGCTTGGAATAGTATCTGCGGTGCATGATGTTTCAACACCCTACCTAATGGAATAGGTGGCTGTCTTTGGCTGAATTTTGGTATAATACAAATTTTCAAACTTCTTTGGGAACTTGCCCATTCTTTGCCTTGTATGATTACCATCCCCCACTACCTCTCCTGCAAGAGAAGCTCAATTCCCCTATTGCTGAAGTCAAGGATTTGATTCAATTCAAGACAAGCATCATTAAGAAACTGATGGATTCAGCTTCAACTGGCTCAATCTCGAATGAAGTTTTACGCTGATAAAATTAGAACTGAATGCACTTTGCAAGTGGGTGACTAGGTCTATATGAAATTGCAACCATACGAACAAGCATCTTTGGCAGTAAGGAAGAATAAGTTAAGCTTTCTGCAAAGTACTTTGGGCCCTATGAAGTTCTGTAGAGGGAAGGTTATGTGGCTCATCGGCTAGCCTTGCCTTCTAATGCACACATTCGTAAAGTGTTTTATACGTCATTGTTAAAGAAGAAGATATGTACTGACATTGTTCCTCAGATCCAACCCCTAATCTCTTTTGATCAGGGCAAGCTGCTAGCTGAACCTCTCGCTAAACTAGCAAGAAGATTGGTTCCTCGCAATAACGAAGAAGTGGCACAAATTCTTGTTCATTGGTCTTGCATGAGTATTGATGAGGCTACTTGGGAAGATTATTCTTTCCTTAAAAGCCAATTCCCCGATTTTGATTCTTGAGATAAGAATCACTTTTAAAGGGGGTGGTATTGTCATTATTAAGCTATTGAATTCAATTGTAAATAGGCAGAATTGGCAGTTGAGCTTTGTATTGTTAGTTAGCATATTGTTTGCGGGAATCATGAGGTTAGTTATAGACAATTGAGTTAGTTGTTGTATTTGTTGCTATAAATAGAGGGATCTTAAGTGTAATGTGGCATCTAAATAGAAAGATATCAAAGCAAAGATTCATTCTCCTCATCTCTAGGTCTTCATCCTTTTTCTCACTTTAATCTCAATCTCTAACATGGATGTCGTAGAGATTATTTAGTATCAAGTTAGATTTAAATTCAATTTAATTAATGTAGTTTAATTAGTTCGCTTTATATTGTTCAGATTTATCATTATTATCTTTATATTTATCAATTGGAATTAGTTTACCTTTATGTTTATCTAGCAGAATTTAATTATCTTTATATTTATCTATTGTTGAGTTTATAAATACCCCTAGGATTGAGTCTTTTATAAAGTTATTAATGATATTTTCAATTGAAGTTTCTCAATCAAATTGAGTGTTTCTCTTATAATTCTTCGTGAGATTAGAGAGTTTATATGTATCCTTGGAATAGCCAACCAAGGTGGTGAAATCCGCTATCTGTATCCTGGGCTTAGCCTACTATAAGACCCATGACACTCCGAAATAGGACACAGCCGCGTGCACCTCACGCCTGTGCCGTGTCATGTGGTTGTTAAGATGGCACCGAAACTACAAGGCGCACACCCTCGGAGGGGCGCATTAGGCCACAATGGACCTTGGCTTGAGTAATGGACTAAGTGGGAGCCAATACGGACATAGGCCCTAAGTGATGTCAAGGACAAGGTCAAAGGCCAAGTGCAAGGCGCTGGACTAGCCCAGGCACGCGTAGTAGTGCACGGGCCCATAGTACATGAGTTCAGACCTAGTGCATGGGTACGTGAGCCCAGCACAAGGCCCTTATCAAGCCTAGGCTGCGCAGGCATGTGTGGGCCTTATGCAAGTATGCGCAGGCCTAACACAAGGTCCCGACCCAGGCCAGGTCTGCGATGGCATGCGTGGGCCTAGCGTGGACACGTACAGGCCTAGCACACGCATACGTGGGGCCTGGCCTAGCCCAGACCTGCGATGGCATGTGTGGGCCTTGCAAAGGAATACACAGGCGCAACTCAGGGTTGCACAGGCCCAATAAGGCCCAGGTAGACCCAAAACGCGGAGTGACATTGAAGGAGCATGTGGGGCACGTGAGGGACGGTTACTAGGGATAAGAGGCGGGAATGAGCATTGACTAATTCAAAGGAGAATTGAGGGGGAAACGAAGAAGTGGGGCTGAACATGGATAACCGCAAGTTCAAATTAGGCGCCTAAAATGAGAGTAGGAGCACTGACCAGCCTTGACCCATAAGTGCAGTTGGGCACTTCCAGAGATCATGGGCACAGTTTGGCAGCAGCAGGAGGCGCCACCTGTCACGGCCATTACCCACAGCCTTGAGGTTGTCAAGGCCTATAAATATGTGTTATTTGTATCTATCTTGGACGTTATGTAATTCCTAAAACTAATTAATAAAAAGTGTCCCTTATTTTCGTATATTCTCTCTTGTGTCCCTTTTATGTGTTTTGCGTGTGTATGCTCGGTTGGGTGGGTGAAACGCACCGCCATCATAGCTAACCCATAAATTAACTGTGACAATTGTGGTATTAGAGCTATTGGTTACGAGATTGACCCTTGAATGACGGCTGGAAATTAACCCGAACCTTTGAAGAAGCTCAAAGCTAGTGAACGCATTGCTCGGCTTGAAGAAGTTGTTGGCTATGACGGGGATGATGGAAGTGATCCCCCTCCAGGAATGATCTTTGGAAATATGAAATCCTTATCAAATGACATTCAATCCCTTAAAGAAATAACGAAAAATTTCTTTGAGGCCCATAGATCCCCTTCTCTATAACTCCCGGTCCCTCCATATGTGTACTGTGGAGCCAATTAGACTTCGGGTGGCACCTCAAATGTTAGACCCTCAAATGAAACCCTTAACCCTACCATGAAGTCTCTACAAAATGAGATTTTAGTGTTACAGAGAGCCATTAAAAATGGTTCTGAAAGTCTAGAGAAGCGGGGAATCAAAGTCCCCACACCAAGGTCCTATGAAGGTGAACGAAGTGCCCGGACCCTTGAAAATTTCTTGTGGGACATGGAACATCACTTTAGTGCAACTCGGGTGAGTGATGAAGGCAAAGTCGTGATCGCATCCATGCATCTTGGTTCGGATGCAAAGATATGGTGGATAGCTAGGGTGTCGGACAACCGTGCTACTGGCCGTCCGGTGATCAACGTGTGGGGCGTACTAAAGATGGAGGTGTGGAGTCAATTCTTATTGCTAAACACCTCCTGGATGGCACAGGAAGCATTGAAGAACTTGAGACAAACAAGCTAGGTCCGTGAGTATGTTAAATCATTTTCATCTTTGTTGTTAGACATAAATGACATGACCGAAGAGAACAAATTATTTAACCTTGTATCAGGCCTCAAACCATGGGCCAAAATTGAGAAGGTCCAGACACATGGGTGTAAGGCATAGCATTTCGGGACAACTTATTCGAGAAGGTGTCATCACTGTGAACTTTGTAAGAACAACTTAAAATCTAGCAGATCCATTTACAAAAGGCCCAGCTAGACACTTTGTTCTAAAAACGAATGAAGGGTTAGGGTTGAAACCTATCATTTTCAGTCGCCCATTAAAGACCCTCAACTTGACGCCTAGTACAACACCAGGTCTCGGGTTCAATGAGAGAGATTTATCATCCGTGTCACTGCAAGCACTAAAAGAGAATTTCCCCTACCGTTTGTGAAGTGCTTGTTAACCTGCATCAGAGACACTAAGAGGATGATCTTATTGTCATGGGATGACTCTTGACACCCTTGTCAAAGCCCGTGTGCCACTTTACTTCACTCCGAAAGTCCCTCGCTAAGTCAAGAAAGCCCCATGCATAAGACACACTTTATGTGAACATTAAGGCAACAAAAGCAATTATGGAAGAGTAGAGGAAAATTATGAAAACACAAGTATATTGACACGTTTTAAGCACTTGAACAATTGAAAGAGTGTTTAAATGGAATGGGTTGATCACCCTTGGCAAATGTCTTGCCATCTTATTTATAGACAATGAAATAATACAACTCTTGACATGAATAAACAAGTCCCTAACTATATGCATGCATGACACGGTTGGGACACACCCATTTATGTAAACCGTGTCAATGCATCTAGCCCTATGTACATTTAATGAATCTTGCCCATACACATGCACCCACAAGAATCATATGCCATGCTAGGGACATGCCTCTATCCATACGGACACGGCTCTATATGCCAACCATGCCCATGTGCATGCACTTACAAGAATTCTACTTCTATATGGAAGGACATGTCCTCCCCATGAGAAACGTGTACAATAAACCATGTGAGGGCCCAAGGTACATGTCTCTTCACCCAAGGGACATGACTCTTCCCACATAAATGAACTTAAACCCAAAATTACACGCATGAATGCTCCAAAAAGTTCTAATATGTCCTAGGCCTTTCTAGGGCATCCCTAAAACAAAGCTTGCTTAAGTAAAAATCCTACTAAAATAGGCGGAGGGTGACATTATGCTCTTAATGGACCTGAGTTTGTATTATTATTGAATGTCGTATCGCAGGGACATGATCAATGGGGTCCACATTAGTGAGTGTGAAGTTTGGGCACTTCAAGGAGTGATTTTTGACTAAGGGTTTGGCTCTGAAACACAAATGAAAGGTACAGAGCACAAGGCCACAAATGTGTCAATCTGGGAGTTGTAGGGTGTGTACGGGGAGCACGCCTTGTGTTTGGAGATGTGTTCGGTTAGTCAAATAGGATGTATGGTTCAAAGCTTGGTCTACCATTTTTGTTCCAATTAACTGTAAACGTGCCTTCAGTAGCTGGGGATTCAATCGAGAGACACCCTAATTGATGCACAATAAGGCCTCCTTTCATTTTGAGATGTTGTACTTGAGAATGATTGTATTTTGACAATGGCGGGGGATTGTTGATGTATTTCCAAAATAGAGTAATAAATAATGTATTTGAAGTTTGTCCTATACTTGATTTTGAAGTGTATTGGCTTATATATGGTGTGTGTCGACACACAGGTACCGTTTGTCAACACACAGCCTAACATAACTAACCTGAAGCGTCATTGTGTCGACACACAGGGCCTGTGTGTCGATACATTGATCTTGTAGAACAACAAAAGAGGGTTTGTTTGTCGTCACATAGATCTTACAGAAAGGGTGTGTGTTGAAGTGTGTGTCAACACACACTTCAACATACAAATTACCGTAAGGTGTGTGTTGAACTATGTGTCGACACATAGCTTCGACACACAGGGTAATTTTAGCCGTTACTTAGCACAATTTTTTGGGGTTTTTGGTGGTGAAATTTGGGATGTCCTTATCAACACTTTACTTATATATATTCCCCTCACATGTCTTAAGAAATACATGAAAATAATTTGAAAGAGAGACTTGAGAAAGACTTGAGAAAGACTTGTGATTGTTTGCGAAAGTCTTGCAAACTTCATTATCATTCATCTCTTTTATTCGTTCTCTTACACATCTTCACTTCATTGTTTTGGTTGTCGTTGTATCCTCGAGACTATTTCATACACCAAAATAAGTATTAAGGAAAGCGATCACACGGCCTCGACACCCGAGATCTTTGGTTATCCGATTTGCAAGGAGTTTGCACCAACACTACATAAGTAAGGGACACATCGTCAATGGCATGACTGATGCCATCTTTGACATCTACTCCAATGTTCCTACTGCTAAGGAATTATTGGACACTTTTAAGGCATGGTACACGTCGGAGGACGCAACAAGTAAGAAGTTCTTTGTTAGTCAATTTAGTAGTTATAAAATGGATGATAATTGTCTGGTAACGGAACAATTTCATGAAATAGAAAGAATATTAAACCACTTTAGACAACACAAGATGAACGTGGACGACACTATTGTTGTTTTCTCCTTGATAGACAAACTTTCGCCCTCTTAGAGAGGCATTAAGAAAAGTCTCAAATACAAGAAGGAAGACATGTCTATCGAGGAATTGACTAGCCATCTTTGAAATGAGGAAGGATATAGGTTGCATGACAAGAACAAAGATCGCTCCAGTGACACTGGAAAGATAAATGTCACAAAAGAAAAACAATCGAGCAAGGGACCAAAACGAACATGACACTTCCAAAAGAAACGTGATGACAAGAGGCTAAAGCCTGTCTGTCGTTTCAAAAGCTCGGTCACTTGAGGAGGAACTGTTGTCACCTTAAGAACAAAAAAGGCGAAGGGTTGGATCATCACGCCAAAAATTCAAATAATAATTTCTTGGTGATGATATCCAAGATCAATCTAGTCTAAGATGATGACTCTTGGTGGGTTGATTTGGGGACTACGAGACATGTTTGTAAAGATAGGAGGCTCCTCAAAGTGTTTGCACCCATAGACGACGAAACTACGTTGTTTATGGGTAATGAAGCAACCATACCGATCAAGGGTAAGGGAAAAGTTGAACTACTTTTCACTTCAGGAAAAACCCTGACATTGATTGATGTGTATTTTGCCCCGGATTTAAAGAAGAACCTCATATCTGGTCGCTTGTTAAATAGGTTAGGGTTTAAGTCTGTCTTTGAGGCCAACAAATTTGTGCTATCAAAAGGGGGGCATTTGATGGAAAGGGTAACCTGTATGAAGGCATGTTCAAACTTAATGTCAATTACAAAATTCTTAGTTCGGTTTATATGCTTGATTATTCGTTTCTTTGGCATCAAAGACTTGGTCACGTTAATTTTGGTAGAATGCATGAAATGGCATACTCATCGTTAATCCCACATATGGAAAGAGTTAATAATAAATGTAAAATTGCTAACGAAAATAACGAGGCTAGCATTTCCTTTGGTTCAAAGGGAAAACGGTTTACTTGATTTAGTACATACTAATTTGTGCGATTTTAAGAGCACTCTGACCTTAGGTGGAAATAGATATTTCATAACTTTTATAGATGATTTCCCTAGATATTGTTATGTGTATCTAGTAAGTTACAAAGACGAATCACTTAAAAATATAAAGCGTTTAAAGCTGAAATCGAACTACATCGTGAAACATTCTTGAAATGCCTTGGATTGGATCATGGTGTGGAATATTATGATCCTAAATATTTTGAAACCACGGGAATTGTACATGAGGTCATGGCACCTTATATGCCACAACAGAATAGCGTGGCTAAGTAGAAAATTCGGACTTTAACCGAGATGGTGAATGTGATGTTATCGTATTCTGGACTTAGTGATGGAGTTTGAGGTCAGGCCATGCTTACAGCCTGTTGCGTTTTGAATTGTTTTCCTAATAAGAAAAGTAAGTTTACCCTGTATGAACATTGGAATAAACGAGCCCCAAATTTGAACTATTTTAAAGTTTGGGAGTGTAGGGTAGTTATTAATGTCCCTGGACCTAAGAGGAAAAGGTGAGGTTAGAGAGGAATCAATTGTATATTCATAGGATATGTGGCTCATAGTAAAGCCTATTGGTTCTATGTGATTGAACGAGGCGACTATATTACTGTTAACACCATAATAGAATCAAGAGATGCTATTTTTGATGAAAATCAGTTTACCTCTCTTCCTAGACCGAGGAATAATGTACCGGTTGAAAATGACACTTCTATGTCATATGATGGAGACCATCATGAGAGGGAAGAATTCCCCAATAATGCTCTAGAACTTCGAAGAAGTAAAAGAGTTAGGAAAGAGAAATCTTTCAGACCAGACATCTACACGTTTTTGGTAGAAGGTACTAAAACAATGTGGACCATGTAACTCCATATTGATGTGTCATAGAGTCAGATCCTATGACATTTGATGAGGCTATGAAGTCTCCTGATGCCTCCTTTTGGAGAGAGGTGGTAAGATGAGATGGACTCCATCATGGGTAACAATACCTAGATTTTACTGGATCATCCGCGAGGAAACAAGCCCATAGGGTGTAAATGGATCTTCAAAAAAAAGACGAAAGTCGATGGAACTATTGATAAGTTCAAAGCTCATTTGGTGGCTAAAGGTTTTACCCAAAAACATGGGATAGACTACTTTGATACGTATGCCCTAATGGAAAGGATATTGACAATAAGAGTGCTAATAGGTCTTGCCTCTATTTACAAGCTAGCGATTCACCAAATGAATGTGAAAACGACATTCCTAGACAGTGAGCTAAAAGAAGATGTGTATATGGAACAACCTATAGGGTTTTCTTATTCTAGGCTGAGAGAGGAAAGTATGTAAACTCATATGATTTTTGTATGGGCTAAAGCAAGCCCCTAAACATTGGCACCAAAAGTTTGACCAAGTTGTTCTAAATAGCAACAACAATAATAATCCCAATGCTTCAAGGGCTCTCGCTTGCGCAAGGTATGGGCACCTTGTTCTAAACAATGGATTCATAATCAAGGAATTGGACAAGTGTGTCTATAGTAAGTTCGAGAATGGCAAAGGAGTCATTATTTGCATGTATGTCGATTACATGCTAATTTTCATGCTGATTTGGAACAAGTAGAGAAAACTAAACAATTTCTCCGAGGAACTTTACTATGAAAGATATGGGTGAGGCTGAGGTTATTCTTGGTATAAGAATAATAAGGAGTGGTGATGCACTATCCTTAATGTAGTCTCACTCTATTGAGAAGGTGTTAAATAGATTCAACTTTGGCACTTGTTCACCTATGTCTGTACTGATGGATTCGAGTGCGAAACTTGTTTGGAATGAGGGAGCTTCAGTGTCACAGTGGGAGTACGCTAGAGCCATAGGATGTCTTATGAATGCCATGATTAGCATAAGGCCTGATATAGCCTTTGCTGCTTGAAAGCTAAGTAGGTATACTAACAATCCGAATAAATTACGTTGGCATACAGTATATAGAGTGCTGAAGTATCTTAAGAAAACCATGGACTATGGTATTTCGTTCCTAAGTTATCCTCCCATTTTGGAAGGATACTCTGATGCCAGTTGGATCTCCAATATTGAAGATCATGCATCCGCAAGCGTATCGATATCCTTGCTCGGGTTGGGGGGGGGGGGGGGGGGGGGGGGGGGAGGCGGTTTCTTGGGGTTCCAAGAAACATATGTGTATATCTGATTCTACTATGGTGGAAGAGTTTATAGCTCTTTTGTCTACAGCTAAAGAAGCCGAGTGGTTTAAAAATCTCCTGTATGAGATTCCTTTGTGGCTAAAGCCGATCTCACCGATATCTATCTATTGTAATAGTTAGGCTACGCTTTAAAAACCATACAGTGAGGTGGACAACAGAAAATCGAGACACATTGGTGTAAGACATAGCATTGTGAGACAAATTATTCGAGAAGGTGTCATCACTGTGGACTTTATAAAAAGAAGTCAGTATCTAGCTTATTTGTTTACAAAAGGCCTAGCAAGAGATATGGTTCTAAAAATGAATGAAGGGATGGGGTTGAAACCTATCATTTTAAGTTGCCCATGATAGACCCTCATCTCGACTCTTGGTACAACGCCAGGTCTCGGGTTTAATGAGAGAGATTTATCATCCGTTTCACTGCAAGCACTAAAAGAGAATTTTTGCATCCGGTGTAAAAAGTGCTTGGTAACCTGTGTCAGAGATACTAAGAGGATGAGCTTATGCTCTTAATGGACCCAAGTTTGTGTTATTATTGAATGTTGTATTGTAGGGGCATGATCAATGGGGTCCACTTTAGTGAGTGTAAAGTTTGGCCACTTCAAAAGAGTGATTTATTGACAAGGGTTTGGCTCTAAAACACTCATAAATGGTGCAAGACACGAGGCCACAAATGTGTCAATCTAGGAGATGAGTATGTGCTTCGGGAGTATGTCTTGTGCATGGAGATGTATTCAGTTAGTCAAATGGAATCTATGGTTCAAAGCTTAGCCTACCATTTTCATTCCGATTAATTGTAACTTTTCTTCAATAGGTGAGCATTCAATCGAAAGATAGTCTCATTGATGCACAATAAAACTTCCTTTTATTTTGAGATATTGTAATATGAGAATGAATGTATTTTAAAAATGGTGGGAGAATGTTATATATTTACAAAATTAAGTGTTTAATCAAGTGTTTGAAAAGTGTTTCACACTAGTTTTAAGTGTTTTGGCTTATTTATGGTTTGTCTAGACACATGAGTTGACGGTGCCGACACACAGCTCTGCAAAAATGTCCTCGGGGATCTGCGTGTCAACACATAGGTTATGTGTGTCGACACACAGGTCTACAGAAGCACCGTGTGTGGAAGTGAGTGTTGACACTCACTTCGACACACAATTGTATAGTACCCTGTGTGTTGAAGCAAGTGTCGACACTTACTTCGACACACAGCTCTATAGCGAGCTGTGTTGACACACAGGGTTGTTTGACCGTTATTTGCCACGGTTAAAAGATGCTTTTGGTGGTTCGTTTGGCTTATCTTAGGGACGTGTTTGTGATTGCTTTCATTATAAATATTCCCTCTTATTGATTGAAGATGAGGACATAAAAAAGATTTGCAAGAAATATTCATCGAGTAGATTGCAAGTGCTGTGAAATGTTTTGCAAAGTTCCTTCTCTTTACATATCTTCTACTCCTTACACACACTATCAATTCATTCTTGGTTGTCGTTGTATCTCTGAGACTATTTCGTTATGCCTAAGGAAGTCCTAAGGAAAGTGATCACACAACGTCGACGCATGAGATCGTTTGGTTACCCGGTTCATAAGAAATTCCCCAATAATAATTAGATATATTAGTTGGTATTAGTGTTGTTTCTTTAAACTAATTAGTTACAATTAGTGGCAAAGTTGTTGATATTAGTAAAGTTGTTATAAATTTTAATGTAATCATCATTTTAGTGATAATAAAATCATAATCAATCTCTCATTCTTCTCCTGAACTCTTTCTCTATCTTCTTCTATACTCTCTCTACCCTCCTACTCTCTTCTATTCTTCTTCTCGTATTTCTTTCTATTCTTCTTCTCCTTATATATTCTTTCCCAAAATTTAGGTAAAATCTAAATAGATTGTATCAGTTGGTATAAGAGTATTCGATTCTCGGCAACCCAAATGAAAAAAAATGTATCATGAAGAGCCACAAATAAAGCCAGGAGTAACAGATCCATCATTCGAGCAATGAAAAGTCTATTACCAGGATTTCAAGAATTCTACACTTTTGGTAAAGTTTTCTCTTAGTTTTTATCCAATAGATGAAAATGTATTTCACCTAGTATTTTCTCAATTTTATTATCTTGAGGAAATCAAAATAACACCGTCATTGATTTTAGAGGTTGAAGTGCAAGTTTGTTTCTCATCAAGAACTAATGCAATTTGTGCATTTTCTTTACATGGAAGAGTAATATATGGTGGTTGTTGTTGTTATATGAATATTCAATTTCTCAATCTCAAGCCTGAAGTATATAAGACACAACAACCTACTAGATATGTACATGTTGCCTCATTAGATTTCTGTAAGCAAAATATAGTTGATGAAGTGAAAGCAATTCATGTCAAGAGTAATTTATGTATTAAAAACAATTGTAAAATTTCAACCATGGAAGTTGAAAATAACGTTCTAGTCTCTTATGTTGAAGTTGTCAAGCCTAAACCTACACATGAAGCTGTTGGAACCACGGGGTTAAAGAAATATGACCAAGTACCGATGGCCGCTGTAAACATGGATTCAAGCATTAAAAGGAAAAGTGAGGAGTTTGCCGGCTTAGAAATATATGAAATCATTGTAGTTTCTAGTAAATATGAGATGGAAGAAGAGTTTAGTTTGAGAAAAATTAAAGCTACTCCTCAACAAGAGGCATCTGGTTTTGTTTGTGACTCACTAATTGATAAGAGAGAGCATTATAAAAAATGAGGTTAAAGGAGTTTTTGTTTGTCATCTATTTTGAGTTGATTTTGTGCTTAAATATGACCATTCATCAAAAGCAACAATAGAATTTCTTGGAGAAGAAGGGTGCGAGTAGAACGAGTTTAGTCTATACTTTTTCAATTTCAAGTTCTTTTCTATCCTATCCTTCTTTAAGTTCATAGATTTTGTCTTAGTTTTAACTTATTTAATGTTTATCATGAACTAATCTTTTCTTTTCAAGGCTACGACGTAGCATAAGCTGTAATATGGGTTCTTTTCTAATTCAACGTATTCAAAGTTTGTTTATTGGGCTGTTTGAGTGTTTATCATTGTTCTTCATGAGTTTTGAATGCTTGATCATCATTCAAAGCATATAATGATGCATAATAAGTTCAAGAGGAGATTTTATGATGAATGCTAATGTGATAAACACCACAAATTGAGCAAATGCTAGAGATAGGTTGACGCGATTTGTGTGGTCTTAAGGGAAAACCATGGATCTTCAAAACTCTTTTCTTATTTAAATTGATGCAAGAGATTGATGAGTTAATATGTAAAAGAGCATGTTAAATGTTGCTCGAGAGAGAATATTTAGTAAATTCGGGTTTTCGACCATCGACCCATAATAACAACATGAATATCGATAATAGAAAGGCGTATTGATGGAACTAGGTGAAATCGGATGCCCTGGATCTTATTAAATTTTAAAAATCATCTAAAATAGTATATCTTTCATAAAATTAGTAACCATTTTTTATCTTGTTCATTTTGTTTTGTTTCATAGTGAAAACTTCAATTTTCGTTATTTCAAATAGTTCTAAAGCCACTAATGTTGTTACTCACTCAATAATCAATCCTCTTGGGAGTGTTACTCTACTCACTACATATTTCTTGATATGACTTAGTGCACTGGCTAAGGAAAAATCATGTAAGCATCAAGTTTTTGGCGCCATTGCGGGGGTTTGTTCTTATTTGAGTGATATCGGTACCAACTAGTTTTGGTACTAATTTGAAATTGATTTGTAAAAACTTGTAACTTTTATTTCCATTTGAATAAATATATTTTATTTCATTCATATTATTCACCTTGTTTAATTTGTAAAGTTCTTTTTTCCGTATATAGCACCCCCCCTAAACTTGTATTTTAGTTAAATTTGTGTTATTTTGTAGTTTTTCTTATGTTTTCTCTTTATTTTCAACTATTTTTTTCTCATATGTTCACTTTGAAAAAAGTTTGAAAGTTTAAATTGTTACTTTTAAGATTTTTAAAATATTAGTGTTACTATCCCCCCCGCCCCCTCAAAATTTAGTTCTTTTTAAGTTTTTGTATTAGATTGTTTGCATTTTTAAGTTTTTCAAAATATTAGTATCCCCCCACCTCAAACTTTGGTTTTTGTTAAAGTTTTGTGTTATAGTGTTTTATTTTTAAACTTTCTCATTGTTTTACATTTATTTTAACTTTTAAGGTTTTTTTTTTTTTTTTTTTTTCCTTTTCTAAAGATTTAACATAGTTTTGCTAGAGGTGATGGCTTACAACAATTTTATGAGAGCTCAATATCAAACTATACCAAGAACGCAATTGGGAATTCATGAAATTAATATGTTATCTGCTCAACTCTCACTAATTCAAAAACAACTGGATAACATAAGTTCCAAAGTTGTTTGTGCTCGTAGATGTGAATTTTGTGCAAGTAACCATGCTAGTATGGAATGCCAAGCAGGTGACACTTTTTCCTTTTTGATTTTAAACAAGAAAACTACATGTCAAATTATCAACACGCCAATACAACCCTTACCCTAGCACTTACAGTCCAGGATAGATGAACCCTTCTAAGGTTACTTGGAACAATCAAGAAGCACCTTGGTCACCCATTCATCCACCTTAAGAAATGAAATTTGACTTAGAAGATACATTTAGGGAGTTCATGTGGGGAAGTGCAAATTTTACTCAAGAAATTAGGGCTATCTGTAAAAACCAAGAAGCCTCCATCCAAAATATAGAAACTCAAATAGGGGCTACATTAGAACACCTTTTTGAGAGGTCCAAAGATTCCGCACCTAGCAATACCATCACCAAACTTAGGGAACAAACTAACGCCATAGCATTGAGGGATGGGGACACGTTAGAAGAACCACCTCAATGTGACATAATCCCCTTGATCAACTCATTGCCACCAATGACCAAACCCATCTTGATCAACCCACCACCAATAGTGATCGAAATAGAGTGTCGAGCTTGTCTAATGAAGTCAGAGGCTTTCGAAGCCAAGGATGACTTAGTGAAAAAAGGTAGAAAAGATCGGAAAAGAAAATTCAAGTCGTGGCACATTAAGCTTAAGGATCCCATCATTAGCGAAGGTGGAGGTGGTCAAAAGATTATTACACAATACTTGTGTAATTTTTCCGCTCAGCTACTCCACTAGTGGGGGTATATGGACATGTAGTTTGAGAGTCAAGGCAGAGAAAATAGACCCCTATAAGAGAAAGCCGGGTAACTAGAGTTCCAATGCGCATATTCGGAGAATAAAGCGGATAGCGGAGATCTTCCTTCCTCCTTGCTAATTACCAAGAACTTCGGCATTCTGAAGTTACGGCAGGGCAACATACGAACTGAAAGTGAGATCTTGCAACACTCGAATCAGCTCAGCTCCAACACTCGAAAATAGTAGCTACAGGTCGTGTAAAGTAGGGCACAAAGAAGATCCACGAAAGGAGATGGTCATTGAGGGTGGATGGAGGAAACTCCATTCTCCTTTTGGGATGTAGGATAGAACATCATCAAAAAGTCAAGCTAACGACTATAACTTAAGCGCTTGTTGGGAGGCAACCCAAGTTTTCTTTTCCTTCTTTCCTTTCAATTTCCTTTAATTTTTTATTATATTCTAATATTTTGGTACATTTTGGTCAACGAATTTTTGAAAGAAATTTGGGGGTAACCTGATAACAACATTTACCATCAAATAAGCAATCTTTAAACTTGGGAAGTAACTCTCACCTACCGCTTCTTTCCTTGTATTTTTTTAACATTGAGGGCAATGTAAACTTTAAGTTTGGGGATAGGAAAGACATTTTGCCCTTTTTTTTTAAATTTTGAACAAAGGTTTTCAAAAAGTTTCCTATCTAGTCCTGCTTTAACTTTTAGAGTCGACTTTAATGCCTCCCAGAGTTCGGAGCCTTTGTATGAGAATGTAGATAGTGTCGGCCAACAAAAATATTTTCTGTTTTCTATATTTTAAATTATTAGCCTTTCTAAATTAAATTATACATTTTGAACTAATTTAAAACCCTTAAATAATTTGAGATCTTATCATCATGCTTTTAGGCAATTTTTCTACTCTTTTTAGCATGTTTACTTTAATTAGATTTGAATAACTTGAGAATCTGTTGTTTTTATGTCGTAATTTTAAAACATGATCTATTCCAAGATACTATCTTGATAAAACCATGGTATTTGAGTTCAGTAGTTAGCGGGGTTGTGTTACCTTTCTTTCTAATTAAAAGATGCTCAAATTTGAATGAAATGCATTAAGATTAGCATCTGCATAATAGACTTTGAAGAGTTATGCCTAAGTCTAAAGAAAAATACGAAAAAAATAAACAAGTTTAGGGAAGTATCTATAAGCATCGCTATCCCATATAAATATTTTTAGATATGTGTTGCCTATCATGAGGGCGTCTCAGTGGTGGCTTCTTTTACTCTTGCAGTCATCGCCCATGGGTCAGGATTTTGATTTTTGCTGAAGATATACTCGTGAAGTCAAATTGAGAGTGTCTTAGAGGTGGCTTCTCTTACCCATGCGGTTATCGCCCAAGGGTTAGGAGTTTGATGTTCGCTGAAGATATACTCATGCGGTCATATTGAGAGCATCTCAGTGGTGGCTTCTCTTACCCATGCGGTCATTGCCCAGGGGTTAGGAGTTTGATTCTCACTAAAGATATACTCATAGGCCGGGTTTAACTGGAGATCAGTCTCTCATAAATATATAAAGAAGAAAAGAGAAAGTTTTGTGACTAACTTTTATTCTTGGGCATACCTGAAAAGTCTTCTTATGAGTGGCAAGATTTTTGTCATTTTTTGGTTTGAATGTCTTGAGATTAAAAAGAACTGATAAACTTAATTTGCTTAGCCAACTTTTGAATTCGATTACCTAGGTGATTGATGGGTTTTTCCTTAGAAAGATTGTTTTGCCTTTACACTCTTAAACTTTGAGCCGTAGTCATTCTTTTCTAATGGAAGTAGTCTTGCTTTGAATTGTGTTAAAAATTCTTAAAAAGCATGTGATCTTGCACTTTAATGTTTATCCTTGCATGAGGATGAGCAAGATTCAAGTTTGGGGGTATATGATAAGTATAATTTAGTATATAATTATTGATATCATTTACATTCATTTTCAAACCATTTTACATCAAACATTTATCGCTTTTGCTCCTTTTCGCTTCTGTCATTATTTTCTTGCAAAAATGCTCATTTTATGCTAAATCTTGCTAAGTTTAATCATCAACATCAACAACCAAATACATGATACATCAAAAAAAAAAAAAAAAGAAAAAAAAAGGGGAAAAACACATCACTTCTATAAGGTTTGGCAAGGATGAACCAAGTTCATGTACAATTCATTACAAATTGCAAAAATGAGTGGCAAAATGCACAAATCAAAAGCAAGTATGCTTTTTAAACTTCAAGAACATGTTCATGGTGATGTAAGAGCTGATTTTGGGTGGTGCAAAGTAGGAAAAACAGAAGAAATCAGCAACTTATTGGCAATGAGCAGCAATGGGCAGTATAATGAACAAATAAGAATGAACTTGATGTGTTTTTTTCCCCTTAAATTTCAAACCTCATGTACTATAAATAGGGGTGTTAAGGAAGTGTTTAATCATCAATTCACTAAGGAAAAAAAAAAAAAAAAAACAAAGTGGAAACATAGGTAGGAATTCGGATAGAAGAGGAATGGTGTGAAAAGACAGAGTTTGGTTTGTAATTTTACAATTAGAAGTTCTTTTCTATCCTTTCCTTCTATAAGTTCATGGATTTTTGTCTTAGTTTTGATTTTTATTATGTAAGCATGAGCTAATTTTGTCTTTCCAAAGCCACGATATAGCGTAAGTTGTGATATACACTCTTTTCTAATTTGACGTATTCAAAGTTTGTTTATTGCTCTGTTTGAGTGTTTGTCATTGTTCCTCATAAGTTTTGAATGTTTGATCACCATTTAAAGCCTATAATGAGTATGAGAGGAGATTTATGATGAATGCTAAAGTGATAAACACCACAACTTGAGCAAATGCTAGCGATAGATTAACATGATTTGTGTGGTTTAAAGTGAAAACTATGGATTTTCAAAACTCTTTTCTTATTTAAATTCATGCAAGAGACTGATGAGTTAATAAGTAAAAAAGCATGCTAAATGTTACTCAAGAGAGAATATTTAGTGAATTAAGGATTTTCGACCATCAACACGTAATAACAACTTGAATATCGAGAATAAAAAGGCATATTAATGCAACTAGGTGAAATCAGATGTCTTGGATCGTATAAAATTATAAAAATCATCTAAAATCAATGTACCTTTAATAAAATAAGTAACCATTTTTGTTCTTTTTCATTTTATTTTGTTTCATATCAAAAACTTCAATTTTCGGTCTTTCAAATAGTGCCAAAGCTATTAATTTCGGTACTCACTCAATAATTAATCCTCGTGGGAACGATACTCTACTCACTTTGTTTTACTTGATACAACTTAGTGCACTTGCTAAGCAAACACCAAGTAAGCATCATAGCGCCTTTTTTGACTTAAGCCCATTTGATATATTATTGGGATGTTACACAATTACTAGCTAGAGATTTTATAAATATTGGTGTAATGATCATAATAGGATAACAATCACAATTCTCAACCTTCTTCTATACTCTCTCTCTCCTCCTTTGTCTCTCGCTTCTACTATTCTTCTCATACTTATTTCTAGTCTTCTTCTCGCCCTGTATTCCTCTTTGTAAATCTAGATATAATTTAAATAGATTTTATCAATTGGTATCAGAGCCAGTGATTCTCGACTGCCGACGTAATTAAAAAAAAAAATTATCAGCAATTGGAATTCCATTCATTGAATTGATTTAAGCCAAGATCTGCTACAATGAAATATATATATATATATTTTTTAATCAAGGGAGTTTTTCACTTACATCACGTATTGTCCATTTTTGTTGACAAAGATTCATAGTTAAAGTGCTGAATTGGGGAAAAAGGAATTCATAAATGTGCATTTCTTGAGTTGGATTCAAGCATCACTTTGCAGTGGTTCAAATATTGATTAAGAACGCAATCGCATAAACTTGAAGTGACGAAGTAGTATTATTGCTAAAAGTGTATACTTTGAAGTTCATAGTGGCATTATACAAGTTTGGCCCAAAAAATGTTCGACAAAATGTCGTCATTTGTAATTCACCGATCAAGCTCAAATTTTGAACAATTGAAGGATCATTTGCTCAGTTGCTCATGTGTTCATCCAGATACGCATAAATTTGCAACAATTGGTGAGGAAATTTATCAAAGGAAATCGGCATCTAGTGAAGTTACACTTGTGGTGATGATTACTTTTTTCCTCTATTCTATAACCAAGGATGTCCTTCACCAGGTACTCTCTTCATTTGACCCTCTTGAAGAAATCAAAGTAATCTCATCATCAATTTTTGAGGTTAAAATTTAAATCCGTTTTTCATTAAGAGCAAAAGCAATTTCTGTGTTTTCGTTACATGGAAGAGCTATATATGACCACTGTTGCTATTTGGACATTTGATTTCTCGATCATGAGCCTATGTTGTGGAGCATGTCCACTGTTAGTTTTTCTAGAGTCAATGTTGGTCATTGTGGTGAGCCTGTTGAGAAAGTAAGTTTGAATATCGTTTCTCCTAAATTGGACGTGATTTCAAAATTTTCTTGTTGGAGATAAGCTCAATAATAACAATGATTCCATATTGGATGAAGTAAAGGAATGCAAGCAAGGTAGTACGGAGTTGGAAATTAGTTGCTCTCCTGTAGAAAATTCCATTGCATTAGGCATCGATGCATCAATATATTAAACATGTCCTACGGATGATGTCTATGGGCATGTGCTTAGCTCTATGGCTATAATGAATGCCTATGACTGTAAGAGTGAAATAAATACACAACTCAATATTATAGTTTCTCCTTATGACTTAACCACGTGGAAGCATACAAAACTTGCAAATGAAGATTTCGATAGATGAAAAAATGGCATTGCTACAAGCTCTGACATGGGTAAATTAATCCTCCTCACTACAATGATTGTTGTTCCTACTAAGATTCCTATCTTTGCGAATCAACATATCCTTTCAAGGGCTCAAGAACAATCTAATTTTTTTGAGGCCTTAGTTTATGAAGATTCAGAAATTGCACATGCCCATATCACATAATACAATTGAAGTATGGTGTTTCAATATGGTCTAACATTTGATCCCGGTGGAATTCGGTCATGGTGAGTACGCATGTTTTTGTTCTTCGACATGATTATCAAAAATTCCCCTTTGATTTGGGAGGAATTTTGCGTGTAAATCATGCCGAAGCTAGTATTATTTAGATATTTGTTCTTGAATTTCAACCTTGAGGACAAGGGTGTTTTTGTGGGGAAGGTAATGATGCACGTAAGAGAGACAAATAATTAGTATTAGTATGATTAGATATGGTTAGTTGGCATATGTGTTGTTTGTTAGAACAAATTAGTTACAATTAGTAGCAAAGTTGTTAAAAAAAAAAAAAAAAAAAGGAACATACCCAGTGCCTCAAGGGCTCCCGCCTACGCAGGGTCTGGGGGGGCGGACATACGCAGCCTTCTCCCTTCAGGATGTTAACCTGAAGAGAGGCTGTTTCCCAGTGCCCCCAACCTGAGGATGAGGACTTCCCAGGAGGTCACCCATCCTGGTACTACTCTCGCCCAAGCACGCTTAACTTCGGAGTTCTATTAGTAAAGTTGTTATAAATAGAAGTGTAATGATCATTTTAGTTATGACAAGAATCATAATCAATCTCTCAATTTTCTCCTAAATTCTTTCTCTCTTCTCGTTAATCTCTCTCCTCCCTGCATTCTTCTGCTCTTCTTCTTGTATTTTTCTCTAGTTTTCTTCACCTCGTATCTTCTTTTCACGAAATTTAGATGCAATCTAAATAAATTGTATCAAAGCCTAACTTATGAGTGATATTGATAAATTACTTGAAATTGATGCAACCCTTTTTTTGCCTGGCGGGCAAGTCTTGGTTAGATGGTCATCTTGGCGTGATGGAAGAGACGTGCAAAAGGGATGACAACAAGCTTAACTTTAGCTAGGAAAGCTCTTCTATTTAATGAATGAGGCTAACTAGGATATAGTAATTCAATTATTTATGATTTGCTCTCTATTCTTTTGTGTTTTTTTTTTTATTCTTAAGTTGTGAGAATTAGGGTTAACTATTTCTTCTTCGCTTCTTAATTGCTCTAGCAATAATAGTTTAAAGAAAGGTCATTGAACCTTCCAATCCCCTAAATTTTCTTATATGTGCTAAATTAGAAATGTATACACACAAACATCTATAAACATAATTTTTTAAATGATTATGATATACAATAATAGGACGCATGTTAGATAATATTTAGCATACAAAACTATATTTAAAAAAAAAAATCTCTATAATATTAAAGAAATGCGGAAAATTCAGGACCGAAAAACATGCGGTGAGCCCTTGCCTTCTAGAACCTTGATGCAAGGTTGATGTGCGACTTTAATTTTTCTTCTCTCCATCTCTAATTAGCACCAGCCTTTAATGACGGAAATTATGACTTTATGTTGTAATATATTATTCCAAATATTAAGGAAAAGTTGTATACAAACATACCCTCTTTAAAAAGGCAGGTAATAACGTGTCGGGTAGGAACACGGTGGGTAGGAACATGGCGGGTAGAAGCACGGAGGCTATTCCATAGGCAAAAGCAAATGCTGTCTGCGATAGCATGACGTGTAATTCACAAGACAATAGCACGGCAAATAATTCATATGGCAGGTAGAAACACTGTGGGCATTCAGCAATGAGACATTAGGAAGGTGAGAGTAGAGAAAACATGGCACCTAACCCATAAGGTGAATAATAACACGACGAATAAAGCCCATCCAACATTTCTAACCCATATACCCTCCAAAATATCTGCCTCGTTACCCTACGCACCCATCCTTTCATCCAATACTTGATACGCTTAACATTTGAAGGATAAACTTGAACCTTACGCTTCTTCCTTAAGGAGTAAGAAAAGACACTTGTCATCATTTCCTTTCATCATGGACACATCACAAACAAGAGAACCTCTCTATAAAAAGAAGAACAGATAAAGGCAATGGCAAGAGGCATAGAAGTAAAGGGAACAAGGGGATTAAGGTGATTCCTTCACAAATGCTTGAGCCTAGCTTATCACACCCTACACAACCACCCAAGTACCACAAACATAATTGGCGCCCTTTGTGGGAAGGATTGTCACCATGGTGAAATCACCAAGATCCTTAAATCCCTCAAAGCCTAACAAAGAGATGGAACGATTACCTAAATGCCACTATCAGGCATCCAAGCCATGCTAGATCAATTTCTAGAAAGGTTGTCGGAGCAACAATTTGGAGTACCTCCTGAATTTAAGAACGACTGGCCAAAAGTTGGCACTTATGAATCTGGCATCCTACAACATTTTGAATAAGGACCACACACAAGGGAGCAAAATCCCCATGTTCAACATAGAGTGAGAGTGGAATACCCTGAAGGGAGGGCAAGTAGGAATCCCCAAGTAGATCAAAGTAACATGGAAGATGAATCTACAACCAATATTATTTTGGATACATGTTCTTTTTATGGGAGGCTAATCTCAAACCTCTTTTATTTCTTTTTGAGTTAAATACGGGAGCGGATGTCTGTAATGACTTGTCTAACGGGAGCAGATGTCTGTAATGACTTGTCTTTTCTAAATATTTTCACCTATATTTATAGATTTACAATGGTGGGCCCCTTCTCCAAGTCGAGCGGGGGGTATATCTCGCCCTATTGTAACTCGGGGAGTGATGGCCCCTAGGTTCGGGATACTTGATTTCAAGTGGCTGCTTTTTTGTCCGCGTTTGCAGGCAGCTATCACTTTGTTTAGACATGGACGGTTTGCATCTTGGTACCGAGATGTGTTCCCCCCCGAAGATCATTGGTGCTTTTCGAATTCTTACTTGAATGCTATTTTATTGTTGTTATCAGTTAGTTCCTTGCCATTCCGCAATTGATTTTCGATTGTGGATCAACCTATGTTTTGCTATAAATATTGATGGGAGAAGGCCTTTTGTTATGTTTCTATTTCATTCGTGTTGTAATTCGAATTATAATAAGGCGTGTGAGCTTGTAATTTTTGAAATAGAGTCTTGGCACCAAGAGTCGGTTCTAGTGGTTAGTTTGGGCCGGTAAGTTTTGGCAGCTTATTTAGTGAGTCTAAGCCAATGTATCTAGATTCCTATAAGTAATTGGTCTTGTGTAATGGAAGAGGTATTCAATGAAAATATCAAACCAATCTCTTTGAGATTAAACCTTCTTTCTCTCATCTAACTCTCTCTATTTTCTCATCTCCTTCACTTCTTTCTCATCCCATACTCTCTTTATCTTAGGTTAAGATCAAGATTTAATCTCGATCTTAACACTTTTCTTTCTGAATTCCCCCCCTTGAGAGCCTTAGACCTATTCAAACAATGGCTGAGACAGAGGATGCAACTTTTGAGATTTTCTCCCATCTCCCCGTGAATTCTCTTCTAAGGTTTTGTACCTTATCCCATTCCCATTTCCGTTTAGTGAGTAGTTTTCATTTCATAGACACTCATGCATCTTGTTCTTTGGATGGGTACATGGATGGCCTGCTCATTTAGTCTTCGCTGTTGCATTGACCTAGTACTGCTGCTGTTGAGATGGTTCTGCCCTATACTTCCGCGGATTTCCTTTCCATTCACAAAGGATTTCGGGCTGCCATGGAGGGTTGTTTGTCTATAGGGAGTTCAACTCGATGTGCCCCTCCCGGTTATCCATCTTTAATCTGGCTACCGCTTCTGTCTTCCTCTAGGCTCTTTGATCAATGGGGCATTATCCTCGTTCATGCAATGTCCCATAGCCGCCATTCTCGAGTGACGAGACTCCACCGTCTCTTTTGGCTTCTTTGCCCATCTACTTGTTCATGACCCCGTTCCGGTGTCAAAAGGGGCGAGGGGCCAAATACCCACAAGGTGTTTGCTTGGGATGACGGTTGGGCTTATAAGGGCGAGTTATACACCGGCCGGCGGAACTTGCTGTTTCATGTCGCAGCCTGTATAGACGACACCATTTACTTGATGTCGGATTGGGGTTCCTATTTCTTAGATCAATCCCCCTTTTCCGGCACTTACGTTGTCCATTAGAGCACCCACCAGAATACAGAGGAGTTCTTTTTCTTTCCATTGAGCTCCTATCCGAGTATTGCTCATTGTGATGACGCAGACCTGTTCTAGTGGGATGGCCCTTCTATTAGGGAAACTTCATTATGCCTAGTCCTGTTGCGTGGTTCGCTCTTTAGGGTGTGGTTGTTACTTGATCATGATGACTTTTCCTCTTGGTTTCTTTACAAAAGCTCCACTATCGGCTCCCGGTCATATCAAACGTTGTGGGCTTCTTGGTTTCAAACCCGCATCTGATTTTTGCTTGCGCGGGTGGAATATATTGTTGCCATTTGGATGGACTAGCCACGAGTTCTTAAAACGCTTGGGGCAATACCCCTACAGGGACTTTTGTGGTTGTACTCGTAAGTAGAGACACCTTACCCGGAGCTACCGGTTTCTGCACTGCCTTTTTAGGTTTATGTATTAGTCTTTTTAGTTTTCCTTACTTATCTTTGTCATTTTTCGGCCTTCCTTTGTATGAATGGATACACCTCTTAAGGGAATGTTTTTATATTTGGGGTGTAAGAATGGCTTTAATGGAAAGGAGTGGGCGTTTCGTACTCCAGTCCGAGTTCCACTTTACGTTTTTCGGATATATATATATATATATGCATATCGTTGTTTATTTTGAGTGTTTCCTTCTTCTTCTTCCTTCTGCACAATGAGACGAGTTTTCCCCTCCCTTGTGATTTTACTTGATACCGAATTGAAAGGGAGTCTCGTTACCCTTTCATTTTCGGGTAAATCTTTATTTTTCCATCGAAGTTTTTTTCCTTGTTCTTCCTTTCTCTTTCCTTTTTTCTCCCGTGGTCTCGTTTGAAACAACAAGAAAAATCCCAAAGCTTTGTTCGCTTGAATCCGACCTTCTTGGCTTCTAATCGAAGGGCCTTCTGCTTCTCGATCTTTCACTGGTACGTCTTTTCTTCTCTCCCTTGATTTCTTCCTCTTTTTGTGGCGAGATTCGGGATGATTTAAAGGTTTTCTTTTTTTTTCCCTATTTTTGTTAAAGAAGAACCCTAATTTTTCCATTTCTCAAATCAGGCTTTTTTGGCTTGACTTGGAGGGGGATTTTGCTTTCCCAGGTAAGTCTTTGAAAGCTGTCCCTTGTCAATTGGATTTTCTGAGATTTCCCAAATTCCCCCTTTGGGAATTTTGTGTCGGGTACTTTGGGCAAAAATGGTGTTTTTGTTATTCGTTCCAAGTACTTCTTTCCAGGATGATTATGAGGTGTGGGCACCCCAACTGGATGATTGTCCTTTGTTCCCACCTAAGCAAGGAAGTTTTTCAATCCCTATAGATTGTTTAGAGGTGGGTGTTCATTTTCCCTTAGCCCCTTTCGTGGAGCAATTGCTCCAATTTTGTAACGTTGGTCCTGGCCAGGTTTCTCCCAACGGATTTAGAAATGCATATGAATTTTTGCTTATGATTTTTGATATTCTTTTTAAGAGTAGGTATTTTAAGCACATGGTTGCTTTTGAGAGTTGGAGTGGTTTTGTTTTTATAAAACACAATCCCTCTAATGTGAAAAACTGGGAAAACAAGTTCATCCGGATAAAACCTCCTTCTCCTCCTCTGTTTTTGACGTCATGGGTACGAAGCAATGTCCTTGTCAACGAAAGAGGCGTCTTTTGACTTCTCAAGAAAAACAGGTTATCCGCTATTTTGACAAAAAGATTTGCGAGTGAGGGATTTTTAGCTTCTAAAGAGTTGCTTGAACGTGAAATAGTGCTTATTTAGGCAAGGCTTTCTCAAAAGCCATTTCTTGGTAATTGTTGTCTGCTTTTGCGTCTCATTGGCTGTTATGTATGTCTTACGTATGTTCTATTTATTTATTTATCAAATTTTGTTGATCATTTTTCTCTCTCTTTTCCAGCTAATGAATTGGCCGATGTTGATATTGCCAACATGTCCTCCCCGGTGGAATCTTCAAAGGAACATGGCTCTTGGCACTTTCCGATTGTAATTGCATCTCTCGCCGGAGCACGGCAGGATTTAGCCCGAGAAAAGGGTTTATGTGGTGATCCTTGCCCCTAAACCCCAAGTTGGTTCAACTTCAAAGAGAGATGCTAAACAGCTCCATATTCCACGTGGAGGGTCTTCTCCTAACGCTGCTGGTGTTGACTCTTCTCGCCCCGACACTTAAGGAGGCGACAAGACTTCTCCCGAGTTTGCCATCCCAATGGGAATTCCTTTTACCGTGGTGGGTTCCATTGACCAAGGGGTAGCAGGGGGAACTATTGGAGTCCCGGAGGCTTTGGGCTCCTTGGGTTTCTGATGGAGTCTTCACCGTCTTTTTTCGAGGGTTGTATGCTCCCAACGATGCGCGTCCTTCGTCTATGCCTATTCAAGAAGGGGGCTTTGATGTTTTCCCATATCAGAGTGGGCCTCATTCTTAGGCTGGAAAGGAGGGGAAGGACGTGACTATGGCGGGTCCTTTCACTGCCTCGGATGATTTTTGTTCTTATATCTTGGATCCAGAGAAAGTCATTTCTCCGATAGCATATTAGGAGATATGTTCGTGTCACATTCTTCCCAACGATTCAACTTGCTTGAACGAGCTACCTTCGGAGAACGCATCTACCTTTCTGTCGCAGGTGACTATTATGTCTTTATGGCTTGACTATTGTGTGTCACGGGCTCTTATTTGAATGAAAGTCCTTCTGCTAACTCCTCTTTCTTATCCTTCTTGTTTTTTGTGAGTTTTTTGTGTGATCATCTTTCACCTTCTCCTGTTGAAGGCAATGCGCCCAGGAGGTTAAGGAGTTGCGCCGACTGAATAGGGAACTCGAGTCTCAATTATTTTAGTCGAGTTCTACCATATCGGAGCTTCGTTCGACCACTTCAGAGCAAAATACTTGTATTTCGAAGTTCCCAGAGTAGACTTCTCATGCCATTTCTAATTTTAAGGGGAGGCCCGAAATTCTGGGATCATGGAGTCGCCCAATACTAGAAGAGTTTTGATACTAGGGTTAGTTTTGACGTGAAGAAGCCAAGGTACTTGAATCCGAATCTCGAGGTTCCTTTCCTTCAAGAAGTTTGTTTCCTTGTCTTCCAAGATGTGAAGATGCAAAGATGAAGTGTAGCCAGCTCCTTGAATCCTAGGGTTGTTCTTTTTGTTTTATTATTCCCCCCTTTTATTTTTCGGAGGCTTAAACGGGGATATTCTAGTTTTTTGTGTTAGCTATCAAATGTTATTTTCACTGTTTTTTAGAAGCACTTTGTTTGTTATGGAAGGAATACATGGTGTGGAATGGATCATGTGACTTTTTCCCCTCCTTTCATTTTTCTTTGCTTGATCTATTTGGAAATGATTTTTCAAATTTAAACGTATTTTGCCTGCATTAGGAGAGTCTATGTTTTGAATGTATTTATCCTTTCTAAGAAGGTCTTTAAGTTTTGGATGTATTTTGCTTCTTGAAAAAGGGCTTTACGTCATAGGTGTTTTTCGCCTTTTAGAAAGGGCTTTATGTCTTAGGCACATTTTGCCTTTCGAAAAAGAGCTTTATTTTTTGAATCTGCACTACCTGCCTAAGAAGGGCTCATGGCTTTGAGTATCACCTACTAAAGAAGGCTTGTGGTTTTGAATGTTGCTTGCCTTAAAAGGGCTTACAGTTTTGACTATAGACTGCCTTAGAAGAGCTTACGATTCTGAATGTTGCCTGCCTTAGAAGGACTTACAGTTTTGAATAATGCCTGCTTTAGAAGGACTTATAGCTAAAATGTGTTTTGCCTACCTGAGAAGGGCTTATGGCTCGAGTGTATCATGCCTGCTTGAGGAGGGCTTTGGCTCGAGTGTATCTCGCCTGCCTGAGAAGGGCGTTCGAGTGTATCTAGCCTACCCAAGAAGGGCTTATGGCTTAAGTGTATCTCGCCTGCCTGAGAAGGGCTTATGGCTCGAGTGTACCTCGCTTGCATGAGAAGGGCTTATGGCATGGGTGTGTCTCGCTTTCCTAAGAAGGGATCATGGCTCAAACATATTTTGCCTTCTTATGAAGGGCTTAAATTTCCTATAGATCTCGCCTGCTAGATGAGGGCTTATGGCTTCAAACGTATTTCGCCTTCCTAGGAAGGGCTTACGGGTTTGAATGTCGCCCGCCTCAGAAGCGCTTACAACCAAGAATGAATTTCATTTTTCCAATTGTGAAAGATATTTTCCCAAAAAAAAAAAAAGAAGAAAATAGGAAAAAAAAAAAAAAATGAAGATAGAATGCATTCATATTTTTGTCATGATCTTATACATAGTATTTTCTTATGTTTAGTATGTTCCATGTCCTTGGGACCGGGGTTTTGTTTAACAGCTGCAAATGGTATGCTCCATCTCAGGTGACTCAAGAGACCCTAGAGGGTCCTTCCCAGTTAGCTGATAATTTACTGTGGTGGTGTCCCGAGGACTCTGTCTGTTTGAGCACCAGTTCTCCCTCTTTCAAGCTTTTCTTTTTTACTTTGGAGTTAAAGTATTCTATCATTCTCTGTTTTTGGGCTATCATTCTGATTAATGCATTTTTGAGTGTCTCTTCTAGCTCATCCAATGACTGTCTTAACACCTCCTCATTTCATCCTTAGTAGTAGTTCCGAATTCGAAGACTGGGCTCTCCTACTTCTATTAGGAGCACTACCTCTATGACGCATACGAGGTCCGGCGGGGTTTCTCCCATAGCATTTCATACTGTGGTTCTATTGGTGCATAATATGCTGGGTAATTCTTCTGCCTAGTTCCCCTTGGCTTGGCCCAACCGACCTTTTAATCTAGAAAGGATGTGTTTTCTGGTGGATTCCGCTTGTCCGTTGCTTTGTGGGTATGCAACCGAGGCGTAGTTTATTCTGATCCCCAAGTTTTCAAAGTAGTCGAAAGGAATCTTTGCAAGCTGAATTGGGTGCCATTGTTAGTGACCAATATTCGTGGAATTCTAAAGCGGGTTATGATCCCTTTCCATAGGAAATGTTAAGAAACGCGGTCTATAATCTGGGCCGTAGGTTCGGCTTCCATCCATTTGCTGAAGTAGTCTATGGCCATGATGATGTACTTTCTTTGTCCAGTCGCTTTGGGATACGGTCCTGAGATATCTATTCCCCATTGCACAAAAGGGATTGGGCTAAGTATGGGTTGAAGGAGGGGCGTGTGGATTACGGGGGCATGTTTCTTGCATTTCTTGCATTTCTTGATGAGTTCTTACGCATCCTTCTTCATGGTGGGTCAATAATATCGGGATCATAATGCTTTGTTCGTCAGCACCTAGCTTCCAAAGTGTTGCCCGCAGATGCTTGAATGAATTTCACGTAGGACATACCCTCCTTCTTCTTTGCTGACGGACTTCAACAAAGGGCGCATGAAAAATCTTTTGTATAGGTCTTCATTGATCAATATGAACCAGGGGGCCCTCTTTCGGATTTGCTTTGCTTCTAGTGGATCATTAAGAATGACCCCAATTCTTTTAAATTCGTGAGGGGGTGTCGCCAGCCATCGGTGGTTTGGATTTGTATGACCTCTTTCTTAAAAGAGGAATTTCAACATGAAAATTGGATTTCTTTTATCGAAATAGCGTATTCTAATAGTTTCTCTTCTAGTTCCAAGCTAGAAATCCGCGCCACCCACAACCGGTGCACCACCCGACCCCGAGGCCGAGGCCACATCAATATCTCGAGACTCACGCACCTCAGACATGGTGCGTGAATAACCAAAAAAAAAAAAAAAATTTGCAGCACAGATCAAAAACCTTTACAAAATTAGGGTTTTCAACAACACCCCCCACCGGGCACCGCCACCACCCTCACACCGGTCAAGACCAGTCGGAATCCGGCCACCTACGCCCAGCAAAGACAACCAGCAAAGGACCAAGGAGAACTTACACGTGAATGCTCCAAAACAAAGAGAGAGAACGCGAAGAGAGAGAAAGTGCAGCCACCACAGCCACAGAGCCACTTGGGACTACAGGACCACCACCAAAAGGAAGCCGAGAGAGAGGCGAACCACCAGGGATGAGGTGTTGGCGATGGGCCTACCGGAGAAGGCCCCACGTCCTACGCAATCCCAACAACCCCCAAAAAACCCTAGCACCCTCTCTCTCAATTTTCGCCTTCAAGCGGCTGCCGGAATCACCGGCGGGTGCCACCACTCGGAAGTGGAGGCATCAATGAATGAACTGCCACCGGACCCACCCCCGTACGGTGCGTGCCCTAGTTGGAGGCAAACCAATCGCCCCCCAATCACCCTAAAATCGCCAGAGCACTATTCACGCATGTCCTCCCCTCCCCCCCTAACCCTTGATGCGAATGATAAACCTACTAGAGAGATGCAACGAAGGTTGGCCCCCAACATGAAAGAAGTTTTGGGTTAGGAGAAGAATCCCTTTATGGTTCAACGGGGAATTGTATTAGGTTGTAGGTTGTCCAAGTAGGGTCTTGAGGTTGATAAGTCTAAGGTGGATTTGATTGCTAATTTTCCCCCTCCCTCAAATTTGAAGCAAGTTAGAGCCTTCCTAGGTCATGCGAGTTTCTATAGAACATTAATTATGGACCATGGAAAGTTAGCCAGACCATTGACTAGTTTGCTAGCTAAGGACATATCAGTTGTGTTCGATGAGTCTTGGTTAGAAGCTTTTCAAAAGCTTCGGTCTATGCTTATTGCCTCCCCATTAGACATCCATCTGACTACTCTCTCCCTCTTGAAATGACGTGTGATGCTTCTAATTTTTCTTTAGGTGTTGTCTTAAGTGAGCTTAATGTAGTAGTTTCTTTGATTGATGTCATTAGTTGATCTTTGCTGGACCCATTGCGCTTGGCTGAAGACCGAAAACTTAAGAAGGCATACTAACTTTGGAGTCTTGGTTATTTCTTGTTTTAGTTTTGGTTTTGAACTAATTGGTTGTTTGGAGTCTGGTTTCTCTCTTTTCGGGTTCTTGTCCTGTGTAGGAGGAGCCATACTAACTTGCTCATGCCCTTTCACTATCATTGCTTGTTAAGTTTTATCCCTCCATCTCACCTCTTTCTTGTGCTTTAATGACAATACATTATTTAGGTGTGGTGGTGAGGCTCAAACACTTGGAAGACTTGAGGGGGTGTTCCTTAAAATGAGATCCCATAACCTCAAGATGAATCCATTAAAATGTGGCTTTTGCGTATGGAGGAGCATCAAGGTGGACATCAACAAGACTAAGGCCATCAAGCAGGCCAAACCGCCTTCAAGCAAAAAGAAGCTTCAGCGCTTCTTGGGGCAAGATAATATCCTAAGACAATTCATCGTGAATGTCACGGGAAAAATGAATGTCTTCTCTCCACTACTAAGACTCAAGTATGAGAAGGACTTCAAATGGGAGAAAACACAACATGAAGCTTTCGAGGCCATCAAGGAGCACTTGATCAGGCTGTCGATTCTCATTCAACCAAAGTAGGGTTTGAGCAAACTGTGTTCTACCTTAGCTGTTGCTTAAATGAATGTGAAATAAAATACTCCTTTATTGAGAAACTATGTCTATCATTGTTCTAAGCATCAGTAAAATTGAGGCATTACTTCTGGGCATTTATCATGTACGTGGTAGCTCAGACAGGTGCCCTTAAATACATGCTAGATAGACCCCTGATCAGGGGAAGATTAAACTAGTGGAGTATTGCTCTACTTCAGTTTGAGTCGGTCTATGTTTCACATAAGTAAGTAATGGGTCAAGCCATAGAAGACCTTTTAGCCAACCTCTCAAACCCTCATACTAGCTTGGATTGTAAGCCAAACCAACTCTTAGTGGTGGAAATGGTCCCATGGACGTTATTCTTTGATGGATCAAGGACCAATTTAAGTGCTAGAGTTGGGATTGTGATAGAATCCTCTACTGGAATCATCTCCAACTTAACCGTTACTTTAGCTGGCAAATGTCCCAACAACATGGTAGTGTGTGAGGCATTGATAATAGGCCTAAAAACTCTCTTAGAAATGCAAGTCCTCAATGTCATCATCAAAGGGGATTTGCAGTCGATAATTTGCCAAGTGAAGAGGGAATTTTAATGTTCAAGCGATTCCTCAAATATATATTTTTTAGTAGTAAAGAAGCGATCAAACAAGCTCGACGGTGTGCAGTTTGGGCATATCCCTAAAGAGCTAAACAAAGCAGCCAATGACTTGGCTTTGTTAGCATAAGGGTACAAATTGCCCAGGACATGGTGTGAAGAGACCATGTTCATCAAGACTAAGGTTTTAGACCATGAAATCTAGTTCACTTAGTCTTTTAGTTTTGAGAGCAAAGTCATATCAAGTTAGCACTTGGAAAGCTTTGAAACCCCTCAAGCTATCCTAAGTCAATGCGAGGACTAAAAGAAGCCTTAAATGGATTACTTTAAGAGCCCTCAAGACTGTGTGAAGGACAAAAAGTTGAAATTGAGAGCTCAAAGATTCCATTTAGATGTTGTGTTTAGAGAGTTATATAAAAGGGATGCTAGTGGAGTGCTTCTCAAGTGTCTTGACATGGAAAAAGCAATGCTAGTAATGGTAGGAGCCCATGAGGGTATCTGTGGATCCCGTTTATTTGGAAACAAAGTGCACTAGCTTATCAGATGTTATGGCTGTTATTGGCCATCAATAATGGATGAATGCATAAAGTATGCCAAGGGTTGTAGAGCATGCAAAAGACATAATCATGTACCAAGAATCCCTGCAGCTGTGATGGATGCAACATTCTTTCATTTTTGTGGCCACATATTATTTCACAAAAAGAGTACATACTAAGTAGGTTTGGTATCCCAGAACCTGTTACTGTGGACCAAACTAATATTTTCAATAAAGTTGAAATTAAGGAGTTCCCCAAGAGCTTCAACATAGAAATCGTGAACTCAACCCATTATTATGCTCAAGCCAATGGCTAGATAGAGTCAACAAATAAGATTCTGAAGGCCAACGTTGAAAAGATGATTGAGAACAATTCCAAAAGATGGCATGAATTGCTAGTGGTTGCCCTTTGGGCTTACATGATGCAACCGGGACAACTCCCTTCCATTTGACTTATGGCCATGATGTCGTGCTCTCAATGGAAGTAACGGTTCAGTCTGTTAGGCTCGCTCATCAAGGAAGTTTTTTTTCTGAACATGAGTATAAGCAGGCTATGGTGGACGAACTAACTAATTTAGATCAAGTTTGGCTTCACACCCTTCACAAGTTAGAGACAGAAAAGAAGAAGGCGGCCAAAGCCTACAACAAATAGGTCAAGCCTAGATCTTTTGTCTTAGGGGATATAGTCTGGAAAGTTGTTTTACCCATTGGCCGAAAATATCGTGTCTTTGGGAAATGGTCCCAAACTAAGAGGGCCCATTTAGAATTATAGAGATATTCGGAGGCAATACGTATTTACCCTAAGACTTGGACGAAAGAAGTCACCCAAGGGCTATCAATGCTAGGTTCCTAAAGAAATATGTGCCATCAATCCGGGATTCTAACAAGGAAGTCCATAAGTACAGATTCCCTTAATTATGGGCTCAATTTCAATATTAATGTCTTGAGGATCAACTCCATGGTCCTTAACTTAGAAAAATAAAAAAAAAAGGGAACCATCAAACTGGGAGATGTATTTTATAAAATGTGTATTTCATTAATTTTGCTGAAGCGTACATAGCTTACCTACAAAAAGAAGACAATTGACTAGTATAGCCAAAATCTCTCTACAAACGCAAGAAATTAAAAGAGTCAAGTCCTAATTCTCACTAAGGATTCCTTTATAGAAGACAGTTGGCTGGTTGCATCATTCAACTCATGATCTAACGATAGAGAGTCTTCTTGAAGGGCTTAATTACTTCTATGGGCTTCTATGGCAACTTCCTCAAGTTCTCCAACCACTAAGCCTTGAGAGGTATACTATTGTCTAAGGGAAAGCAATTCTTCTTTAAGATGACTTTGACTCTCCTTTAAGCAGTGAATCTTGTCTTGTAGGCCTTTCATCTCCTAAGCTTGGTAGCTCTGGACCTTCTAAGCTAATTGGAGCTCTTCAAACAAAATTTGTAAGCCACCTAGGTCAAATGAATGCCCTAGGTCCTTGATGGCATCTTGATAGCACCGCATCTTTTGAAGGAGATTTGGGCCCTCATGGTTCACCACCACAAGCACTTCCTCCAGAACTTCAAGCTCTCTGGCAATGGCAAGAGCCACCATAGGGTCCTCGTTTAAGGTCTTCAGAAGGGCCATAGCTTCCTAGAAAGTAGCTGTTTCAGTCAGGGTCGGGACAGTGAGTAAGCTCTCTTAGTCTTTGGACTCTTGGAGACACTTCGGATAATTGCTGAAAGGCCAATTTGCCACGCGCACCTAGCTTCTCTAGAGGAGTGAACATCCCTCCTATTATTGGGGAAGGAATAGCTCTTAGAGGTGGGACCAGTAAATGGGTTAACATCAAAAGGATGAGACTATATCCTGACTTTGGAGAGCAACAAAAGTTAAACAAAATTTCATTACCTCTGAAACCTCAACTTAAGGCAAATAAGGAACTTCTGCTAGCATTTCTACCATTGGAACATCTACTGGCATTCCTGCCGTTGGAGCTTCTATTGGCATCCTCGCCATTGGGGCATGTGCTAGTTCTCTAGTCACTAGGACACCTTTCTTGAGGATAGCTTCTAGAGAACAATGCTTGTATGTTAGAACCAACTATGGCCTAAAACATCAAGAATTGGGAAGCTAGGCGCAAGATCTTACCTTCAAATATCTCTTCAAAGGAGACTGATCCTCCTAGAAGAATGAACAGAGCCTGCATAAGGCCTTGATGTAGAGTAACTGGGAGGGAAGCCTCTTCAAAGTGGTACCTTATAATTGGCTTGACAACAGAGGTAACCACGTCACCTTCTTCTTCAGCGCTCGAGCTTAATGGTTCAGTATCATGATAGAGCTCTGGCGTGATTTCCTGCAGTGGAGAGTCTGGTATCTCCATGATAACCGGAGCTAGCTCTTCCTGCGGTTGTAAGAAGCCTATAAGCTGTTGTTACGTTTGTGATCGAAATCTCAAACGCAAGCTAAGAATAAGAGAGTATGGGATGAGAAAGAAGTGAAAGGAGATGAAAAGATAGAGAGAGAATAAAATGAGAAGAGAAGTTGATCTCAAAGAGATTGGTAATTTTCATTGAATGAATTCCAATTACACAAGATCACCCTACTTATATGAACTAGATACATTGAACCAATGCTTAACCCACTTGAAACAGCCGCCAAACAAGACTAGCAGCACCTAACGGCCAAAACAGACTTTGGCGTCAAAAAACTGAATTCAAATGCTACAAGCTTATTACATTCAAATAAGTAAGAAACATAACAATCCCCTCCCCTTAAAACATTCTTGTCCTCAAGAATGAAAAGAGGGAAATTGACTCAACAAAAAACACTTGTCTTCCCATGTGGTAAAAGCTTCATCCAAATTGCACCAGCTAACACGTAATTTCTGGCCTTTGGCATCAGCTGCTGCTGCTTGCTTCACTTCCATTACTGCAGCCGGCTGTAACATCAATGAACCATTGGAACCTACCTCTGGAGGAGCTGAGGAAGGTCTATGACCATCTTGAACCTGCTTTTTAAGAAGTGACACATGAAAAACAGGGTGAATGAAAGAGTCGGGTGGAAGCTCTAATTTGTAGGCCACCTTGCCAATTCTCTCCAACACCTTGTAAGGCCCAAAAAACCTGGCACAAAGCATGACATTTCTTCTCACTGTTGCTGTTGATTGCCTATATGGCTGCAATTTAAGGTATATCATATCTCCTACATCAAAATTTTGATCAACTCTCTTCCTATCAGCATACCATTTCATTCAGGATTGGGATTCGCTGAGGTTATGCTTCAGCTGCTGCATAACATGTTTCCTCTGGTGCCCCAGCTCACCTACTTCAGCCACATTTGCCCCATCTCCTTGCAACATCAAGGGAGTTGGAGGATCATACCCATACAATGTCTTGAAGGGTGCAGTGCCAATTGAAGCATGGAAATGAGTATTATACCAAAACTCCGCTAACGATAGTCGTCTTGCCCACACCTTGGGATAACTAAACACCATGCTTCTAAGGTATTGCTCAATGCATTGGTTGACCCTTTCTGTCTAACCGTCAGTTTGAGGGTGGTAGGAAGAACTAAGGGCCAAAGTCGTTCCCCAGAGTCCAAACAACTCTTTCCAAAACCGACAAGTGAAGAGCTTGTCTCTATCAGAAATTATGGATTGGGGCAATCCATGAAGCTTGTAAATGTTGTCTAAAAACACACGGGCTAACTTTTCTGCGGTCACGGGTCGAGCCAATGCAATGAAGTGCCCAGATTTGGTGAACGATCCACAACTACCCAGATTACCTCTTTCCCTTCTAATTTTGGCAACCCCGATGAAATCCATGCTTATGTGTTGCCATATACCGTCAAGAATAGGCAAGGGCTGGAGAAGACCTTGGTATCTATAATCACCAATTTTAGTTTGTTGACAAACCTCACAACTTTGCACAAAGCTAGTCACTTCCTTCTTCATCCCGGGCTAGCTAAAATGAAACTTCAATCTCTGATATGTCCCCTCAATGCCTGAGTGACCTCCCCATGAAGAATCATGAGCAGCACTGATGACTTGTTGTCTAAGACTAGTAGAGTTGCCAACATACAACTTCCCCTAGATTCTGATAACACCCCGGGTCACAGAAATTTCAGCACCAGCAGCCATATTGCACGCCTTGTCTATACTAGTAGCAGTTATACATTCTTGCACAAAGGAATCATTCTCATAGGATTGATGTAACTCTTCCATCCAAGCAGGAGAAATCATGGAAACAGCCCCAAGGGAACCCTGCTCATAGTCCTCAAACTTGCATGGCAGTGCATCTGCAGCTAAGTTCTCCTTCCCTTTCTTGTATTCAATGTCATAATCCAACCCCAACATCTTCGTCAGCCCTTTTCTTTGTATCCTTGTGACAATCTTCTGCTCTAACAAGTGCTTAAGACTTTGATGATCAGTCTTAATGATGAAATGATGCCCATCCAAATAGTGCCGCCACTTATCAACCGCAAGCAAGATTGCAAGGTATTCCTTCTCATACGTTGAAAGAGCTTGATGATTTACACTCAATGCCTGGCTGAGGTATGCTATAGGTCTTCCCCCTTGAGACAACATTGCACCAATTCCACTTCCACTTGCATCTGTCTCCAAAATGAAGCTTGAAGAGAAATCGGGCATTGCCAAAACTGGTGCTCTGCACATTCCAGCTTTGAGAGCAACAAAAGCGTTTTGAGCTTCATCCGACCATCTGAAGGAATCCTTCTTAAGTAGATCTGTCAGTGGCTTGGCTAAGGCACCATAGTTAGCTACAAACTTACGGTAATAGCCAGTTAACCCCAAAAATCCCCTCATTTGTTTCAAAGTAACCGGAACAGCCCATTCCTTCATGGCTAGGACTTTTGAAGGATTGGTTGCAACTCCATCACAAGAGATCACATGGCCAAGATATTCCAGATGTGTTTGAGCAAATGAACACTTGGCCAACTTAGCATACAATTTATGCTCACGCATGACCAAAAACACCTCTCTCAAATGCTTCAAATGCTCCTCAAACGATGCATTGTAAATGAGGATGTCGTCAAAGAAAACCAACACAAATTTCCTAAGAAATTGTTTGAAGACAACATTCATAAGAGCCTGGAACGTTGCTGGTGCATTGGTCAGGCCAAATGGCATGACCACAAACTCAAAGTGTCCATGATGCGTCCGGAATGCAGTCTTATACACATCATGCTCTCCCACTCTAATCTGATGATATCCTTGCCGAAGATCCAGCTTGGAAAAGACTTGAGCTCCATATAATTCATCCAACAAATCATCTATAACCTTCACAGTCATGGAGTTAAGTTGCCTATAATCAATACACATACGAGCCATACCATCTTTCTTCTTGACAAGAATGACCGGAGAAGCAAAGGGGCTATGGCTTGCTTGTATGAAGTTAGTCTTAATCCACTTGCTTCTCAATCTCTGTCTTCTGAGCGTAAGGGTATCTATAAGGCCTTATCTTCACCGGTTATGCACCCTCTTTGAGTGGAATTACATGATCCAAACTCCTCTTGGGAGGTAAGGATTTAGGTACCTCGAACACATCTTCAAACTCTGTAACCAAAGCCGGCACTTCTAGTTCGGTAATGTCGACCATTTCAGCAGAGGAAATAGCAAACAACTGGCCCACCCACTGGTAGGCACAGCTCTGAAGACCCTTCTTCAATTACTTCCCTTCATAACTTGAAGTTGAGCTTGCTCTGCAATGCCATGTAGAGTGACTTTGGAGCCTTGAACTTGAAAGGAGACCGTGAGATTTGCATAATCAAATAGCACAGGGCTATGAGTTCTCATCCAATCAACCCTGAGCACCATGTCACAACCTCCTAGGGGAAGGATCCTGAAGTCATAGTTGAACTTACAGTCTTGCATCAGCCACACAAACCCCTGGCACTTGTTTCGTGTCGTGACAGTTTTACCATCAGCCACAGTAACAGAAAGTGGGTGAGTTTTTATCACTTCATGACCCATCCTCTTGACTACTTTGGGATCAACAAAGCTATGAGTACTCCCACTATCAATGAGAATGATAATAGACCTTTTTCCAGCCTTCCTTTTGATTTGGATCGTGCTATGAGCCCCATTACCGGTCAATGTTTTCACTGAGATCTCTACTACAGCATCATCCCAATCTTCTTCGATTTCCTTATCAGAATCGGTATTATCCTCTGCAACTTCTTCATCATCCGAGAGCTCACCAACATTAGTTCCTTCAACAGCCATGAGGAACTTGGGATTACACTTGTGGCCAAATTGGTAAGGTTGATTACAACGATAACACAATTTCTGCTGCGGTCTGTCATCAATTCGGTTAGTTCTGTTTCTGCTCGAGCTTTGCTGAAATTTGGACCTACTCCCACGAGGTCTGGAAGCAACACTTGCTGCTAGGCCCGTAGATTCATAAAGCTTGGCTTTAGCAAAGGCCATAGATAAATCCGTAGGATCAATGGCTTTAACCAAGTTCTTCAACTTAGGCTTCAAACCACTTATAAAAGCTGATACATAATAAGACTCAGAGGCCACAATTTCAGTTACAATGCTAGCCCGGAGATTCTCAAATCGGGTCATGTACTCCTTCACAGTCATCTCTTGCTTTACTTTATTGAATTTATCCACAATATCACTACCATCCTCATCACTATACCGAGCACACAAAGCCTTGGAAAACTCATTCCATGAAATGGAAGGTTTACTTCTTATCAAAGTATAGAACCACACCTCATGATCACCAAGCAAATACACAGCCGCAATTTGTACCTTCTCCGCTTCATCAATGTGATAGAAATAGAAATAATGCTCGCACCTCCTTAGCCAAGAGTGAGGTTGTTTACCTTCAAATGCATCGATCTACTCCCGAGGTTGTCTATGACTGTTATTTCTGCTATTGGATGACTCTTCATTACTTCCTGATCGTTGCTGCTGCCAAGAGTCAGGTGGTCGATCCAATTGATCAGCATTTACTTCTCGAGGTCTGAAAGTGTGCTCCATTTCTTGAACTCTGTCCCCGGATACCGAATTCCAGTTTGCAGGTCGAGATGGTACATGCTCACTACGCCTTTGCCTGTCATTAACATCAGCTTCTTGTGCTCTAACTGGAGCTCCAGCTTCAACCTCACGATTTAATGTCTCAACTCTCATTAAGGGATTAGCTTGTAGCCACTTGCTGGTATCAATGGATCCGGAACAATAGGAGGATTTGGCCTCCTGAATTGCTCACAAATTTTAGTTAATTTTGCTTCCAACAGCTGCATTTCTCAATCAAACCTCACGATAATCCTTTCCTCCAATTCTTGTGCTTTTCGTGTGAACTGATCAGAGATCATAAGTTCAACCTGCTAAGATCATTGATCAAGCTTCACATCCAATTGTTGATGTATCTGCTGACTTATATCAGCATTAGCTTCCTTGATTTTAACAAGCAAATGAGCACACATCGCCTTCAATTGACTGTCACAAATGCGCAATTGGACAGTCAATTGAAGGCGATGTGTGCTCATTTGCTTGTTCAAATCAAGGAAGCTAATGCTGATATAAGTCAACAGATACATCAGTAATTGGATGTGAAGCTTGATCAACGATCTCAGCACGTTGAACTTATGATCTCTGATCAGTTCACACGGCAAGCACAAGAATTGGAGGAAAGGATTACCGTGAGGTTTGTTCGAGAAATGCAGCAGTTGGAAGCAAAATTAGCTCAAATTCGTGAACAATAGGAGGATTTGGCCTCCTAAATTGCTCACAAATTTCAGCTAATTTTGCTTCCAACTGCTGCATTTCTCGATCAAACCTCACGGTAATCCTTTCCTCCAATTCTTGTGCTTGCTGTGTGAACTGATCAGAGATCATAAGTTCAACCTACTGAGATCCTTGATCAAGCTTCACATCCAATTGCTGATGTATCTGCTGACTTATATCTGCATTAGCTTCCTTGATTTGAACAAGCAAATGAGCACACATCGCCTTCAATTGAGTATCCAATTCCGCATTTGTGACAACATCCTGACCTACAACATCATTGCCTCCAACCACATCAGCATACGAAGATCTGGCAGCTGCCTTAGCTGCTGTCGATCTGGTGGTGACTCCACTGCTTAATGCCGCCTCAGTTAAGTCCATGGATACTTGATATCAAATCCGCTTGAATTGAAAGGCATACGAAGCTCTGATGCCAATTGTTACGTTTGTGATCGAAATCTCAAATGTAAGCTAAGAATAAGAGAGTATGGGATGAGAAAGAAGTGAAAGGAGATGAAAAGATAGAGAGAGAATAAGATGAGAAGAGAAGTTGATCTCAAAGCGATTGGTAATTTTCATCGAATGAATTCCAATTACACAAGATCACCCTACTTATATGAACTAGATACATTGAACCAATGCTTAATCGATTTGAAACAGCCGCCAAACAAGACTAGCAGCACCTAACGGCCAAAACAAACTTTGGCGCCAAAAAACTGAATTCAAATGCTACAAGCTTATTACATTCAAACAAGTAAGAAACATAACAGCTACTCCATAAAGATGAATGAAACATCTATCAAGAAAATTTAAGACCTCTGGTTCAGGTAGCTAGGCTCTTATTTTCCTCACCAATTGTGAGATAGGTACCTCTTTGTCTTCTCCTTCTTTCGCTACCTAAATGGCTCCTGCCACGAGAGTTGGTGGAACATAATTCTTCTACCTCTTCCTTGAGCCACCAACCACAAGGGCTGGTGGAGAAGTTGTAGGGGATTCCTCTGGCAACATTTGTTTAAAGATTGATGCTTTACTTGGTGTATGTGCTTAGTAAGTGCACTAAGTCGTATCAAGTAATAAAGTAGTAAGTAGTGTATCATTCCCAAGAGGATTGTCATTGAGCGAGTACCGAAATTAAAAGCTTTAATACTATTTGTAAAACCAAAAATTGAGGTTTTTGATATAAAACAAAATAAAATAAAAGGAAATAAAATTGTTATCTAAAGTTACTGATTTTTTTTTTAAGGTTTTTACTATTTAATAAGATCCAAGGCATCCGATTTCACCTAGTTGAATTAATATGCTTTTCTATTCTCGGTATTCAAGTTGTTATTGCATGTAGATTGTTGAAAACACTAATTTACTAAATATTCTCTCTCAAGCAACATTTAGCATATCCTTTTACATATTAACCCATCACTCTCGTGCATAAATTTAAATAAGAAAAGAGTTTTTAAAGATCTATAATTTTCACTTAAAACCACACAAATCACGTTAATCTCTCTCGAGCATTCGCTCAGTTTGTGGTGCTTATCACCTTAGCAATCATCATAAATCTCCTCTCGAACTCATTATGAATCATTATAGGCCTTAAATGGTGATCAAGCATTTAAAACTCATGAAGAACAATGATAAACACTTCAACAACGCAATAACAAAACAAGGAATACGTTGAATTAGAAGAGAGCGTATATTACAACTTAGGCCACATCGTAGCATTGGAATAACAAAATTAGTTCATGATAAATATAATATAAAGTATAACTAAGACAAAACTCATGAACTTAAAGAAGAGAAGGATAGAAAAGAACTTGAAAATGCAAATTACAAACCAAACTTCTTGTTTTCTTTTCCTTCTTTCTTCCTACGAATTTCTACCCTATTTCTCTACTTTGTATTTGATTTTTCTGGATTGAATGATGCTAAAACACCTCCTAAGCATCCCTATTTATAGTACATAAGGTTGTTATTGCTTAAAATAAAAAATATTGTATGCTAAAACCTCATTGCACCACCATTCTGCTTATGCCGGCCAGTTTCTGCAAATCTGATACAAGTTGATTTTTTTCAATTGTTTCTTCCTTTGCACCACCCAAAATCAGCTTGAACATAAAGTTGAACATGTTCATGAAGTGTACAAAAGTTCTTTCACATTATTCGTCCATTTTGCCACCCAAGTTTGCAAGTTGAATCGGATTGTTCAAACTAGTTGTACATTCTCTGCACTAGCTGTTCTTGCTAATTTTTCTGCAATTTTTTTTGTGTACTTTTGCCACCAAAAACTCAGCCTTGGCATCAAATTTAACATGTTAATGAATTTTTTAATTCATCCTTGCACTTAATTTGTTCATTTTGCCACTCAAGTTTCAAGTTGAAGTGAATTATGCAAGCTAGTTTTTCAATCTCTTCATTTTTGCTGTTCTTGCTATTTTTCTTCAGATTTTTGAGCTTTTCACCACCTAAATTCAGAGTTTACATCAACTTGGACATGTTAATGTATTTTTTAATCCATCCCTGCACTTGGTTTGTTCATTTTGCCGCCCCTTTTTGCAAGTTCAAACGAATTGTGCATGAACTTCTTGTGTTCTTGCTTTAGCCCTGTGTATTGATGTGTTTTGCCAACTTTTTGCTTTTGGTTGATGTATCTTGCATTCACTTGTTGATTTTGATGATAAAACCTAGCAAGATTTAACAACAAAATAAGTGTTTTTGGAAGAAAATGGCAATATAAGTAAGAAATAGCAAAACTGAGCAAAAGTGATAAAAGTTTGATGTAAAATGGTTAAAAATATATCGAAATGATAAATTGGAATAAAATAAAAAATAAAGTATATATTTTTTTTGTTTTCTATGTCCAATACATAGGTTTGGTTTATATACTAAATTAGATTATCGAAGATCTTAGTCCTAGAACCAATGAGAGTTCCCTGAACAGTTGCTGCAAATGAAGAACAAGGATAAGTCTTTGTTCAAGCAAAAAATGAGACTAAAGCTTAATTTAGGGATGGTTGTCTACCTAAACGTGCCTTTTATGGGGTTAGCCTGATGTTGATTGGCTGACTTCCTCTCGTGCAAGTACCTGCAAGCTCAAAAAATGGTGTAAAATACTTCTTGGTTCCTCTGGCCTCCAAAGAGAATTAATAGGCTTAGAACCAAGCTATGAAACGAGGTAGGTACAAGGGATGTACGTGCAGACAATGAGGTACCTATAAAAGGATTTTACTTCTTGGTTCAACTCAAGAGCTCCCTAAGCTGAACAAGTTGGATGAAGATCCTCTAAGTCCACCAAAGATTTTTGGTCCTTAAACCGGAAAAAAGAATGTTTTGGACCATTCAAATTACCCGGCAAATAACCCAAGCGTGTAAGTTTCCACACCGAGTTAGGTATGGTGATAGAAAATTAGATCTTGAGGGCACAAGATTTCCTGCCAGGTCTGTGAATTGATGTCTATAGAGACATTATGATGAAGGTCTAATTTCCATAACTAGCATGGACCAAGATTTCTCTCCATTGAAGGGGTCCATGAGTTCCTTGCCTACCTCGAGGAGACATTAGTCTCTCAAAGTGTTGGTTAAAAGACCATCTTGGGGGTAAAAGGACCTCACAACACATGAATTACTCTCCAAAGCAAGAGATCCCCTCACCTGTGGAAACATAGGGGCCTCTGGGTTAGTGCTTAGGAAAATAGGCTTGGACCAAGAGCTAGACTAGCCACACGTTTCCACCAGTTTAGACAACATAGTGTTAACTATGATATCCCTAAGGCATCCATATACTTAAGCCAAAAATAAGGTCCTAGGGCTAATAGACCAGCACTAAAGACCGGGTTAACAGCCATGGCCTTGAGAAGTTTAACAACCGAGTTGGTGGAGTCAGCAAAGGAAAACTTGTTTAAAAAAAAAAAATAGGTAAAAGCATGCCTCTTCTTCTTTGGAACCTTGCCCAGATTTATGTGCCCTTGTTAAAAATATCTTAACAAAGGACTCGTAACCACAGGGCAATTCAGTTATAGAGGAGGAAGAGGCAAAGAGTTCAACCTTAGTAGAAACAAAAGAATCAAGAGGCAACTCTTTTCCCCTTGGTGAAAGAACTGTCAAGGCCGCTATGTCCTCTAGACTAGTGCTAAGAAACCCCTTAGGCAGGACAAAAGTGTTATAACAAAGGTTCCAATAGGAGGTGGGTGCTGTCATGATGGGATAGTCATACTTGGCAGTAATGGTAGAAAGCCTCATGGCTTCGTAGACGCGAGGGCTCATCCATTTTTATCCATGGGACAACATTAGTCTGTCTGCCCGAATGGTGTACCTTTTTGTTAGGAATGTCCATCCCTTGAAAGACGCCACTTCTTTGCAAATGCGTCTTCCTTCCTAAGATTGACCTACAAAGGTTGTACGAAGTGAAGGAGATTTTCTAGTATATGGGAATACGCCCTAAAGATTTTAGACATCATGAGGTGAGTCAAAGATAAGCCCCAAGGCATAAGACACGAAAGTGGATGAAAGGTCATACTCTAGTAACCAAGAAAGATCGTCTTTAATGGTGTTGAGATCAATTGGACTCAAAAGCACCTCGGTGAGCATTGAAGTGCTTGATTGGAGCAGACGAGTCAATTGTTCAATAGGGTTGTCAGCCTGGGGAAGGAGAGCAGTGACGGCAAGAGAAATTGGGCCATCGTTAGATTGATTTCAAGAAGTGAAGAACAGATTGAATTAAGAATCGAAGATTCAAGAACGAGAGCAAATGTTTTCAAGCGCGCTTGATTACATCAAAGAAAGAGAGCACAGAAGCAGAAATGTTGAAGTTTCAAGCCCTAACTGTCATAATTATAGACAAATAGGAAAGGAGAGCAAACAACAAACAATGTTCTCTCAAGCTCCCTATAGTCGTTAAGGGTCAAATCAGGCAGTTTTTTACCCATTGCAAATTTGAATTTGCTAAACGGCCAAAAGGGGGCATTTGTTTGTACCCTAATTTCTAATGAGCTGGGATGATGCCATTTTGAGCAAAGTACCATGTAGTTAACACGTGACATCCATTTCGAAGAGAGTCGGACCTTTAGGCAGCGTCCTAAGAGGATTATCACCCTAACAACGGTATCAACCACTCAAGACTTGAGATGGTTGAGGGGTAAAGGAAGCTCGAACTTAAGGGACTTCCAAGAAGGCTGCAAGATAGGTGGTTTCCAGGCTCGAGACAGTTACATAGAGCACAATCTCAGATACTTTGGCACTAAGCTTTATCTAAGAGAATGTGAGGCTTCTAGAACGGACGTGGGGTCCAATCTCATATACTTAATCATGGATATGTTCACTAATCTTTTACGTGTACAAGAAGAGATTAGTGGCCTAAAATGGAGGAGTTGCTATAGAATAATAGAGTAGCAGTCATTTTATTTTTCCATAAAAAGAGGGCTCTACGACAGTCCAAAGTAGTACATACACTCAATGTGAAACTTCTTCAAGTTTTTTACAAAGCACTTGTGCTCTTTTCTTAAGAGTAGCATAACTTAACATAGCGTAGCTTAGCATAGAACTCGTTGTACTTACTTCTTCAGTGATACAGTTTCCTAGGCTTGAGGTATGAACTTCCTGCTTTAATTTGTTCCCAAATTTCAATAAATTGAGGCTTCAGTTTAAGGATTTGATGGCCCAGGCTTGATCTTGATTGTGTTGGTCTTAGAACTACTTTCACTGTTTGATAAGTCAGATAAACTTAGGTTCACGCCATTGATAGGGCTTTGATGACCAAGGCTTGACCTTAATTGCATTGGTCATAATCCAATGACTTGAATACGGTTCGCTTCCCCTTAATCTTATCGGACCTAAACTTATTCATGTTAGTATAAGTTAAGGGTGCCAGACTAAAAACCTGATTAACTAAAGCTTGTAAGTGGACTACTGAGCTCATGGGTCTGTCTCCTTCCAAGTTCCTAACTTTTAAATGTACAGGAAAATGTGCCTATGGGTCCTGCTCTGTTGCTGTAACTGCCACTTGAATTAGGTCCATGTCCTTTTATTTTCTATCAACATATATATAAAAAAAAATCCACAAAACTATTAAACTAAGTCTTCTTAACTGAAGAATAAGTTGAACTCACAGTATAACCGAAGTTAGATACACCAACATATCACAAGCTTTTCTCCAAAAATTGTGAGTAGTTGAGGTCAAAGACGTGTTGTTCGAATTTAGGCTTACTCCCTAGTCGCAGTTAGTCTCTTTTGCATGTTTGTTTTATTTTCACTTTTATAGCGACCACATCACACTTTACTACAAACAAAATAGAGCACATAGGTATATTACATATTGTTCACTTTGTCGATAAAATAAGCAACGCAACATAATGAACACCCTAACCTCATCCAGTGTGTTACACGTATCATCTATATATTAACCGAATATATTAAATCAACCAACTTTGGCTCCGGCCAGTGTGCCTTGCTTATCAAAGTAGCTTGAGCTAAATGCATCATGCTCACCACTTTATGGATATTACTAACTAACTGCACATATACTTAATGGCCAGTCATAATAGTGAAATCCTTACATGCCTATCACATAGAACCTAAGTTGTCATGAACGCTTGTAGGAATAAAACTAGAAAAATGCTTTAAATACTCTAAGTTCCTGAAGGCCCTCGACGCTCAAATTTCATCAAACATTCCTATATAAATAAAAACCGCTCCATTGAAACAAACAAATAGATAAACGCTCTATTAAGATCTCTATTGGGCTAAACAGCCTATCAGGGTCAACAATGCTTTAAACACCCTACTAAGATCTACGAATGAGCTAGACGCCCTTTTAAGGCTCATGATGGGTTAGCACCCCGTTATGAGCCATAATGACGTAAACACCCTATTTATTGTCAAATACCTCTTCACACATCTTGTTTAGGTCATGCACTCTATTAACATTTTGATAAATTTCAAAATACACATGAATACCAACTATGAAGGTCCGAAATATGGCGCCGAATACCTCCGTTGCTTGAGAAAATATGGTGCAATAGTAAGTTGTAGTTAAAGACCAACGTGGAATATACTCCATGGCCGAACTTAGAATGGCCGAAGTTTACCCACGGAGTAGAGGGGCCATAGATTTATGATATAGGAGGTGTCTTGTTTGGCAAGTGATTTATATGGATCGAATAGTTATAAAATGATTGAAGGTTAAACTTATTTATGGTTACACGCCTGATATACTTACCAAAAAAAAAAAATACACGCCTGATATATACCTGCCTGGTACCAACTCGCCTAGCACTTATAGGCCTCAAATTAGTTGGCCCTGTACTGTAAGTATAATGAGCAGGTAACTAATATTTAAAATTAGGCAATAATAAACAATACTTGAATTAGAGATAGAACCTCGAGAATACCAAACAAACAAGCCAAACGAGGAGGCGTCATCTGTCCTCAAAGGACATGTTGCACAAATTCGCAAAGGGGGGTGGGGGTCATTGTGACCCCCGCGTTTTATCCCTAGTTATATAAAATAATAGGAGGGGAAGAATGAGGCATTCTCAGCCATTCCCTTCACACGTCTCCCTCTCTCTCGCTATGAATCATCGCTTCAAAGCAATAATTCTTCAAGCCTCCTACTCATCTTATGCTAAGTATATTATATCAAATACGATTATTTATTCCTTGCCCTTATTTACTATTTTATGGTATTGATACTTACTTGAGCATCGAAGAAGCCCCCTGTGGGTTACCCTACTGGCCCATCTAAATGTTTGTGTAATCGTGGAATGAATATTAGGCCAGGCGTGTAGCTAGACTTGAGATTAACTCAACCTAATAAATCACACCGCATATAGAAATCCAAAATGATATACAAGCACATTGAACCCAAACATCATAAACAAGAAGTTCTTCACAAAAAATCTCAATGAGTAAACAACTGAAGGACAAAAAGTGGAGAGAAAATTGCAAAAGACGTGTGATATATATGAGTGGATAAGTGATGCATTTTTCTACGTCTATCAAAATTTAATATTTAACCCTATCGACTAAACAAGTCTAAATTGAAGTATGGGGCGATAGGGTGTCGAACCATAGGGATGAAGTACGTGAAACTATTCTATGACCTATATTGATTTAAGGAAAATTATGGGATTTGTGTTAATTAATCTAGAAAACAACAATTAAAATAAAATAATCTACTTCTAATCAAAAAAGTATATTAAATTGGAACCTAGGGTTTCGAATCCATCATTAGCCAATTATTTTTGCGTTAATTTTTAAATTGGAATTATTGATTGTCACATGGGTAGTGGTTTAGGCTACAAGCTTCAACCTAGTAAGGAGATATTGTTAGTATCGCGTATTGACCCTATCCAACTAAAGCATAAGAAAAATAAGCTCTACCTTACATATTGATAATTATTACGTGTTGATCCTATCTAACTAAAACATAGGGAGGATACGCTTTAATTAACAATTCGGTGAATACTATTGCTTGATTAATTAATCATAACGCTACAAGCACAAAGAATTAATTTATAAATATCAATCTCAACAATCAAAGGTTACAAACTCAATAATCATATTAATTGAATAAATAATTAAAGCACAATACTTCACAGTATTCCTCACAATCAAGCAATTCATGTAACAAATAAATTATCCCAAAATTAAAAGTAATACAAAAATAAAAAGGCTAAAACTTCATCTAACCCTAAAGAGCGAGTTAGCTCTCCATCAAGGATGACCCGATGAAGGAGGAGATGTATAAACTCATGTCGATTTTCACGCTAATTTCACCCTCGTTCCAATTTTAAAAAAAAAGAAAAGATAAAATAAAGGGGGGGGGGGGGGGAGAAAGAGAGCTGCGAAGAGAGAGAAATTGAGAGCCAAAGCTCTAGTGAATCTCCCCTAAAATAGAGAGACGAAGGAGCCCCCAGGAAAACAGAGCATCCCCCTTTTAAATCGATGTTCGTTGCTGCTTCCTCAAACCCTATAGGAGTTGGGCTGCATTGATGGGCTTGGTGGTTGTGCGTTGAAGATGGGCCGAGCTTGCTGGAGTCAGAGATGTGTCGAGGCTCGATGACGATGATCTGAGCCTGAGCTACGTTTGGGCTGCTGGGCTATGTCGATGGTGTTTGGACTGTGCGGTGTTATTAGAGATGACGGTGGGTTGTTGGGCTGACAGTGCTGTTTGGACTATGCAGTGTTGTTGGAGATGACGGTGGGTTGTTGGGCTGACGGTGAGTGGGCATAGTTGGGCTGTACTGGACCTGACGTTGGGCTGAGCTTGAGGTTGATGATGAAGGTGTTGGGCGAGGGGTACTGTAGCGGTGCGGTGCGGGTCGGGTCGGAGCTGCTCGAGCTTATACGTTGTTGTCCCAAATCTCGATTGACTTGATTTAATTGTTTACGCATCGAATTTGTCTTATTTAAACAAGAATTTTACAATTTTCGAAACTTTAATTTCAAACCTGTTAATCATAAAAATTGCCAAAATGAGTGTAGAACTATAGTTAAATAGGTGGAAAATAATTAAAATAACAATTAAAAGATGCGTAAATCTGAGACGCATTAACACCCCCACACCTAACCTTTTACAAGTCCTCGAGTAAACCATGTGATTGAACATAAAGACTACAGTGTCCAACTACCCCAACTATCCCAACCTTGACCAAGTTTTCCGAGATTTACACGTACATTACAGTTCAAGACAAGATCAAGTCATCTAGAGCATTCTCAAGTTCCATGAATTCAAATGATTAAACTTCAGAACCCATTATAGAATTTTTTTTAACCATGTTTCAACTAATAGAAACTACTTAGGCAATTTAAGCACACAAGTGAACGTTAATGGGATTTCATGACATAGAATCTCATCAAATTCTTGCATCCAATCAAATATACCAAGGTTTTGTACACTCACATCATTCAGTCACTTAAACACATGCCCTTACATAGAGAACTTTAAGTGGCGTATGAGTGACCACTTTACAATATTTTGCCCTCGATATAACACAAAAGAAGAACATCTTTATCATGAATGTACATCAATTTTTCCTTTCTCCTTTTTGTTTTGCCTCTTTTTTTCTTTGGAGGAAACCTTTTTTTTTTTTCCTTTCTTTGTTTTAGTTTTTTTCCTTTTTCTTTTTTTTTCCCTTTCATTTCCTCTTCTTTTTCTGTCCAATTTTTGGACTATCTCCTAATAAGTATTATTATTTTATAATTAACATTGATCAACAAGTACTTACATCGTATCAAGAGGCAAGGATTAGGATGAGCCAATAGGGCAAGCCTGCAAAACTCAAGACATATAAGATTGTTTACTCAAATTTTTCCGATTTTCCACAACACAAAGTCCTATGCATAGTGAATGTGTGAGTCGCATGAGTCGAACCCATTAATATCAATGCTAATCAACAATACTCAGTAACAAATATGAAGTAGAATCATTTAATTCATGGAATTAAGAGAACGAATTAAACAGCTAATCCTTTTATCATCCTAACATACGTGTCGATCAAGAAGAACTTGACTAAATGATTATAATGCACACTTAAAATGCACAAAAGATGTTCAAAAATTTTAAAAATTTGACCAAAAAAATGAGCACATGCAAATGAGCCTCGCCTCCACACCTAAATCATACATTGTCCTCAATACGATAACATAAATTATTAAAGCGCAAGAAATAGGTGAGACAAAGCAATACAACCTGACAAGGCGACATGAACATTTATATATGGCTCCTTTAACACGAGACAAGAACATTAAAAGAGAGAAAACAAGTCTCTAAGAAACTAATTAGTTCAAAAGCTAAAATGAAAAAAAGAATGAACAAAACCTAGGCTGCCTCCTAGGAGCGCTAAGTTTTACATCTTCAGCTGGGCACAATGAATCCAGCAAAGATCAAGTATAAATCATGGTGTCAGCCAAAGAGACAACTTCAATAAGCTGTCGATCGACAATGCCATCCAACTCAACTATAGGTTTAAGTCTTTGGCCATTTACAGTGAATGCACGACCATCTTTTCGGTGGCATATCTTAATAGCACCCGAGAGGTACACCTACTTAACCACAAAAGGATAGACCTCAACTTACCAGGAAAAAGACTCAATTTAGAATTAAAAAGCCAAACCGTTCGATTAGGAATAAATGTTTTCCTTGAAATATGTTTATCATGAAAAGCCTTGGTTTTAGCTTTACAAACCTTTGAGTTCTTATGAGCTTCATTTCTCAACTCCTTAGGTTCTTCACTCAATTGAAGATTTCGGTTAAATCCAGCTTGGTTTAAGTCAAAATTAAAAGCCCTAGTGGCCCAATAAGCATGGTGCTCTAACTTAACCGGTAAGTGACACGCCTTGCCAAAGACCAACCTATAGGGTGAAATGCCAAGTGGGGTCTTGTAGGCGGTGCGGTATGCCCAAAGAGCATCATTAAACCCAAGTGACCAATTTTTCCTATCAGGAAGAACCATTTTCTCAAGTGTAGACTTAATCTCACAATTTAAAAGCCCTACTTGACCACTAGTATGGGGGTGATATGGGGCAGCAATCTTATGATGCACCGAGTACTTCCTAAGAAGTGCCTCAAATGACCTGTGAATAAAGTGACTACCACCATCACTAATGAGTGCTGTAGGGGTACCAAAGGTTAAAGATGTGGTCTCTGACAAATTGCATGACCACCTTGTGGTCATTGGTCCTAGTAGGTATAGCTTCAATCCACTTAGACACATAGTCAACTCCTACGAGTATGTAAACAAACCCAAAGGACGAGGGAAACGGACCCATGAAGTCAATACGCCAAACATGGAATATTTCCACAATCAAAATCAAGTTTAAAGGCATCATGTCTCGACATGTCAACGCGCCTATGTGCTGACGACGTTCACATGCATGAAAAACTCGTGAGCATTCTTAAACAGAGCACACCAATAAAAAAAAACCACATTGTAGGACTTTTGCAGTAGTCCTACGACCTCCAAAGTGTCCTCCACATGCATATGAGGGACAAAAAGATAAAATGCTATGGTATTCACACACTTGAACACACCTATGAATTACCTGATCCGCACAATGTTTAAACAAGTCAGGGTCATCCCAATAAAAGTGCTTTACCTGAGAACAAAACCTATCTTTTTTATGCTTAGACCAAGTAGATGGAATTGTACATGTGGTGAGAAATTTAATAATATCTGCAAACCATGGGCTGTGTGAATGGGAGACAACAAAAATTTTCTCATCGGCAAAACAGTCATGCATTGAAATAGATGGATCATGATGCTCAAAGAAAATCTTGTGGAGATGGTCAGCTACCACATTCCCTGTACCTTTCTTATCTATAATCTCAATGTCAAACTCTTGAAGTAGAAGAATACATCTAATAAGCCTAGGTTTCATTTCTTTCTTTGAGAGTAAATATTTCAATGCGGCATGGTCAGAATAGATAATAAATTTTGACCTCAAAAGATAGAAATGAACCTTTTCAAGAGCAAATACAACAGCTAGCAACACCTTTTCAGCGGTGGTGTAATGGCGTTCGGCATCATTGAAAGTTTTACTAGAATAGTAATTGACATGAGGCACTTTGTTCACTCTTTGACCTAGGACGGCACCTATAGCAAAATCAAAAGCATCCTACACAATTTCAAAAGCGAGAGAGTAATCAGATTGCTGCATAATAGGGGCCAAAACAAGTAATGATCTAAGCTTTTGGAAAACTTCTAAGCAAGACTCATCAAACTCAAATAATATTTCTTTAACTAGCAAGCTAGTCCATGGTCTATCTAATTTCGCAAAGTCCTTAATGAATCTCCTATAGAAACTTGCATAACCTAGAAAGGATCTAACTTGCTTCACATTTGAGGGAGGGCGTAAGTTTGGAATCCGATCTACCTTAGCCTTATCAACCTCAATACCCATCTTGGATACTCTATGACCCAATACAATCCCCTCTTGAGCCATAAAGTGACTCTTCTCCCAGCTAAAAACAAGATTGGTCTCTTCACATATTTTTAACACAAGCCTCAAATTCTGCAAACATTCATTGAACGAAGGTCCCAAAATAGAGAAATCATCCATGAAAACGTTAAGAAATCTGTCTACCATATCAGAGAAGATAGACATCATGCATCTCTGGAATGTAGCAGGCGCATTACATAAACCAAACGGCATCCTACGATAGGAAAATGTGCCTAAGGGCACGTAAAAGTCATTTTCTCCTGATCTTCTAGGTAGACTGCTACCTAGTTATATCCTAAATATTCATCAGGAAAACAGTAAAAGCTCTGACTAACTAGCCTTTCTAAAATCTGGTCAATGAATGGTAGAGGAAAATGGTCCCTCCTAGTGGCAGAGTTAAGCGTCCTATAGTCAATACACACTCTCCAGCCCATGGTCTCTCTAGTAGGCACTAATTCTCCATCACTACTCCAAACCACAGTAACGCCCGACTACTTTAGGACTACCTGAATAGGGCTAGCCCACCAACTATTAGAAATTTGTTAAATGATACTCACATCAAGAAATTTCATGATCTCTTTCTTTACAACCTCCTTCGTGTTAGGGTTTAACCTCCATTGCATCTCTCATCAAGAAAAATCATATGCATGCAAATGGAAGGGTCTATACCCTTCAAATCAGCCACAGACCATCCAATGGAACTCTTATGGTCACTAAGCACTATCGTCAATTCATCCTGCTGTCCTGTAGACAACTGAGAAGAGATAATCACAGGTAAAGTCTCGTTGGGTCCTACGAAGGCATATTTAAGAGTAGATGGCAACGATTTAAGTTTAAGTTTGGGTGGTGAAACTATGGAAAGCAAGGCAGGGGAATCCAAAAGCGTAGACAAGGCTTCTACTTTTGACAACCAATGACAAGTCTCTAAGGGGGCGCACAACTCAAGCAAATCATTCATCTCTCCAATGTCATTTTAAATCTCAAAATCATCAGAACAATCGTACACTAGTGCTCACTTAAGGGAATCACTAACTAGGATAGAGGGGAGTGTTTGGTCAAACAAATCATCAATTAACATCCACCCAGAAACACTCCAATTCATCCTCACTAATGGGTGACAACGAAGCCTTAAAAATGCTCAAGCTAATAGTCATGTTTGCAAAACTAATGTCCATTACCCCAGATCTATAGTTAATGGTAGCATTGGCCGTCACTAAGAAAGGCCAAGCTAGAATGACAGGAACATGGTTTTTCAAATAACTAGAAGGTTCCATATCAAGCACGAGGAAATCAGCAGGAAACAAGGCCCTGTCTACTCTCACTAATACATCAATCAGCTCACCACGGAGGGATCCCAGTTGATCTATCAGCTAATTGCAAGCCCAGGCCTAACTTCTCATAAACTAAGTAAGGAATAATGTTGGCACTAACTCCTAAGTCCAGTAAAGCTTTATCGATCGGGTAGTCTCCAAGTGAACAAGAAATGGTGGGGACACTAGGGTCTTTGTACTTAATTGGAGTGTCAAATTTCAGAATGGAGCTCACTTGCTCGGCTAAAAACACTTTCTGAGGCAGATGTGCTCCAGATCGCTTCTTTTGGTTCAGAAGGTCCTTAATAAACTTCGCATAGGCCGGGAATTTTTTTTAATCGAATCAAGAAGGAGAATGTTTATCTTTACTTGCTTAAAAGTCTACAAAATATCTTCCCATTTCTTGTCCTTCCTATTTGGATGTAGTGCAACTAAAACTTGGGGGAAGGGCACTCTAGGTTCATATGAGGAAGGAAGATCAGATGCTTTAGGAATGGAAGAAGGGTGCATGACCTCATCGGTCGCCTTCTCTCTTTCCTCACTCTTATCTTCTCCCTCACCACTTATGGGTACTTTACTCTCAGCATTCACCCCATTGTCAACCTCTTTCTCACTTCTTAACATTGTAACGGACTTTGCTTGTTCTTGATGGGGAGGATAGTTGTCTGGCCTCACACAGTTCCTAGAGTTCTCTACAATTTGGCTAGGAATTCTTCCCTCATCTCTCCTACTTAAAGTGTTAGCTAATTGGCCTATATGATTTCGAGCTTTGAGATCGATTTTGTATGGGAGTGGAGGAGTTGACAATTAGCTTCTAAATCTTTCAGCGCACTCAAGACCTTCTCTTCAAAATTTGAATTAGAGCTCAAATTATAAGGTTGAAAGTAGTTAGAAGCATACTCTTGCGGTTGAAAACCGAGAGGCAGTGGCATACCAGATTGTTGAGGTCGTGGATTGTGTTGTTGTGGCACGAATTGTCCTTCTCCTCCTGACCTCTAGGAGAAGTTTGGATGGTTTCTCCAGCCCGCATTGGAGCGTTCCTCGAGAATCCTTGTTCTTCCAACCACTCAATAAAAGATGAAGCAGAGGGGCAACTTGTGTAGAATGAGAGATACTATAGCATAAAGAACAAACACTATGCAAGTTTTGAACATTAGACACATTAGGCATAGTGGAGGGAGTCAATGTAGTCTTAAATAAGGAAGTAAGTTGCTCCATAGAAGAGGCAGAAGATTCTACTTTCTTATCTAAGATAGAAATGTGAGCAATTTCATGTACTCCTCCTCTACTTAACCTAGCAGCATTTAAACATGCATGTGCGGCATTCTGTTGTGAGTTCTCATTCAATTGTTCAAAAAATTCCCATGCCTCATCCTCATTCTTCCCAAGGAACTGAGCACCATAAGAGGCATCAACAGTTTGTTGACCCTTTTCATTCAACCCATAATAAAAGTCTTGGACTAGTTGCCATGTAGGGATAGCATGATGCGGACAAGCTCTCAGTAGTTCCCTAAAGTTATCTCAGCTCTCATGAAATTCTTCACTCGGAAGTTGGGTAAAGGTGTTAATGGCTCTCCTAGCAGTGTTGGTTTTATTAATGGGATAGAATTTCTTAAGAAATTCTTGTTGTATTTGAGTCCAAGTACTAATCGTCCCACTAGGTAAGATGCCTAACCAATACTTAACCTTGTCCTTCAAAGAGAACGGAAAACACCGAAGTAAGATGGCGTCATCACTAATATAGGAATCCTAAAGGTTGAACAAACCTCCATGAAACTGTCCAACTACGTGTACGGGTTCTCATTACTTAAGCCCCAGTATGAAGGGAGCATCTGTATGATATGTGGTTTAAGCTCGAACTGATGGGCTACAGATGGCAACCTAATGCATGAAGGTGAGGTGTTTGTGGTGGGAGTAAAATACTCCATAAGTGGACGTGATTGTTGTTCATTAGCCATTGCGGTTTGTGCTCGATGTTGGGCTCCAAAGTCTCTTAAGGTCCTTTCAATTTCAGGGTCGAATCTTGTAAGGTCAAGAGACAAAGAACGATGACCATGCATGAGCAAACAACCACAGGAAGCAAGTCAAGCAAAAAACTAAAACTTACCCAAAAAAAAAACAAATAACAAACTATCTAAAATCTACCAATGCACGAAAATTACAAGAAAAGTAATGCTCTAAAATAAATAAATAAAAATAAATAAAAAAACTTTTTTTTAAAGAAAAGAAAAGAAAATATTTTTTTATGTTTTAATTTTTTAAAGAAAGAGACGATAACAATTAAAAATAATTAAAGAAAATTAAAAATCAAGGGAAATCACAAAAAATTCACATACGTTGCCTAGTCCCCGACAAAGGAGCCAAAATCTTGATTTTTTTCTACGTCGATCAAAATTTAATATTTAACCCTATCTACTAAACACATCTAAATTGAAGTGTAGGGCGAGAGGATGTCGAACCACAGGGACTAAGACTACATGAAACTATTCTATGACATAAATTTATTCAAGGAAAATTATGGGATTTGTGTTAATCAATCTAGAAAATGACAATTAAACTAAAATAATCTACTTCTAATCAGAAATGAAAATTAAATTAGAACCAAGAGTTTCGAATCCATCATTAGCCAATTATTTTTGTGTTAACCTTTAAATTTGGATTATTGATTGTCACACGGGTAGTGATTTAGGCTACAAGCTTTAACCTATTAAAGAGATGTTGTTAGTATCGCGTATTGATCCTATCAAACAAAAGCATAAGGAAAATAGACTCTACATAACATATTGTTAATTATTATGTAATGACCATATCTAACTAAAGCATAGGGAAGATAAGCTTTACTTACTAATTCGGTGAATACTATTGCTTGATTAATTAATCCTAAGGCTACAAGCACAAAACATTAATTTATAAATATCAATCTTAACAACTAAAGGTTACAAACTCAATAATAATATTAATTGAATAAATAATTAAAGCACAATACTCCATAGTATTTCTTACAATCAAGTAATTCATGTAACAAATAAATTATCCTGAAATTAAAAGTAATACAAAAATAAAAAGGTTAAAACTTCATCTAACCCTAGATAGCAAGTTAGCTCTCCATCAAGGGTAACCCGATGAAGGACGAGATGTATGAACTCATGTCGATCTTCACACTAATGTCACCCTTGTTCCAATTTAACAAAAAAAAAAGATAAAATAAAGACGGGGAGAGAGAGAGCTACGAAGAGAGAGAAATTGAGAGCCAGAGCTCTAGTGAATTTCCCTCCTAAAACAAAATGAAGAAGCAGCCCCCAAGAAAACAGAGCACCCCCCCCTTTTAAATCGATGTTCGCTGCTGCTTCCCCAAACCCTACAGGAGTTGGGCTGCTTTGATACGCTTGGTGGTCGTGCGTTGATGATGGGCCAAGCTTGCTGGAGTCAGAGGTGAGTCGGAGGTGAGTGGAGGCTCGACGATGTTGGTATGAGCCTGAGTTGCGTTTGGGCTGCTGGGCTGCTTCGGTGGTGTTTGGGCTGTGCAGTGTTGTTGGAGATGACGGTGGGTTGTTTGGCTGAAGGTGATGTTTGGGCTGTGGAGTGTTGTTAGAGATGACGATGGGTTGTTGGACAGACGGTGAGCGGACGTAGTTGGGCTGTACTGGACCTGATGCAGGTCTTGGCTTGAGGTTGATGATGAAAGTGTTGGGCTTGGGGTACTGTAGCCGTGCGGGTCAGGTCGGAGCGAGCCGAGCTTATACGTTGTTGTCTTGAATCTCGATTGACTTGATTTAATTATTTACGCACCGAATTTGTCTTATTTGCACCATAATTTGACAATTTTCGGAACTTTAATTTTAAACCTGTTAAACATGAAAATTGCCAAAATGAATGTAGAACTATAATTAAATAGGTGTAAAATAATTAAAATAACAATTAAAAGATACGTAAATCTGAGACGCATCAATAAGAAAGTGTAAAGTAATAAGAAAGACACTTTTTAAATGAATCGGAAAGGATTCATTCAAAACGTTGGGGGCTATTATATTTACAAACATGCCCTCTTAAAACGGGCGGGTAATGACGCGGCAGGTAACAAAATGACGGGTACAAGAGCGATGGGTAGGAACAGGGCCGGTGGAAGCATAGCGGGTATTTCATTGGCAAAAGCAAATGCAGTAAGGGACAACGTGGCATGTAGTTCAGAAGGGGGATAACAACACGGCAAGTAATTCATATCATTGGTAGAAACACGGCAGGTATTCAGCGATGAGACATTAGGAAGGTCATAGCAGAAAAAACCTAGTGTGTAACTCATAAGAGGAATAACAACATGACGAATAAAGCCCGCTCAAACTTTTTCAACACATATTAACCCCCCCCCCCCCCCCCCCCCCCCCCCCCCCCCCCCCCCCACCCAACCCAAAAGAAATCTATTAGAATAAACAGCAGAAATAACGCAGTAAAATGCCCGACAAATTTCAGTCAAAAGTTATGCAAAATGTACAGCCCAAAATTCTAACAAAATGCAAATGAACAACAGAAATAAAATGCAGTAAAAATAACAAAACAACAGCGAAAAATATTACAGAATAAATGATGCACGAAAATGCTAAAAATTGCAAAAAAATGAATCAGTTATTGCTGTGAATTTACACTGTAATTTCAGCATAATTATCTATAAAATGCATTAAAATAATTTGGTAGAAATAGGTGAAATATGCAGTGACAAAATTCAGTAAAAACACAGTGGAAAATCATAGTGAAAATTGACAAAATGCAGCAGAGAATTCAGCGAAAATACCTAAACACAGCAAATAAATAATACTGAAAAATAGAGGGATCAATTAGAATACTGAAGATACCGCACTGTGGCAAGTGACCATTGTCCTCAAAGACGATTTCGTCGCTGCTCCGATGCAAATAGTGTTATCGGTGGCCGTCCTCTAGGATTAACCCGATCTGACTATTAACCTTTTTCGTAAATCAGTGATAAATACCATACATGATCGAAAATATATGTACAAGTCTACGAGGGGCATACCCCAAGACAAGGCCAAAAGGCCTACATCAAAGAATCAATCAAAGAAAGAAACAAAGCAAGAAGTATCAACGGTCAACATGACCAAACAAAGAGAACAAGATCTGACTATTAACATTTACTCGTTAATGGTCGGGTAGGAGAGTCAAAGAACATTGCCCCAGTATTTTTCTTAGAGAGAGAGAGAGAGAGAGAGAAACGAGATGAAGGCCAGAATTATTACTAATAATTTCTAAACTATACCAAGGGGCATATTTATACTAGCAATATGTAGACCCCCACAGTCAAATTCTAGCGACTGGAGAAAATGGAAATGCTGCCAAATTAATACTAATAATCAAAAACGGTTTAGCAATGAATGGCAGCAGCTAGTTTTGTTTTAACTCAGATTTTATTTTGCAACAGCTATGAACGACTTTTAATGTTATTTTCCGAAAAATAAATATACCCGTTATAAAAAAAATCACCCACATCCATGCCCGAGCACGGCACACACGTGCGCGTGCGTGTGGTTTCCAATCTCTCACCCATGACCAAATTCAAAGTAGACGGGTTAGATGGGTCAAAATAAACTACTCTACTTTCTAACATTTTTCCCATGTGGGACGTGGGCTAAACATTATCATCATTTTTGTCAATGCGGAGTGATTTTCCTGTAACTTTAAGCCTTACTTGTATCATTTTTCCAACAATCCCCCACAAGGATACAAGCATAGAAGGAAGTTTAGTTTTTAAATGCCGATATCTAGCAACTTGAATCGTCACCTAGTGCAACCCAAGTTTAGTACCAACATCTTGCAAGGTGACTTTCATTTTGAACCTCACAAGGGGTTGTATAATATTCCACTTGGACACATACCAAACTCTAGGTCTCGGCATCTCCTACGATTTGGCGCATTTTATCGTCCATGCGCTCGCCCTGAAAATTCATAAATGCGCTAGAAAACAAGTCTTAAATCCTTCATAGGAAGCGGCTACACTCCCACACCTACATATGGATATGGGTCCATTAAGAGTTAAAGCTCAACCTCACCATAAAGACAGTGTCCTTCAAGTGCAAGCCTTGCTTACACCATCAAACATATGGCTATGGAACCGTCTCCGCACTGTCACACCATAGGGAGGGACAACATAAAACGTAGTGCATTCCTTGAATGAAACTATGAATTTTCACATTGAACCTATTAAGATCAGGTTGGATACATCACAGTTTATTCATATGTAGACTTTAATCCCATGTCCCTCGATGTGTCTACAATCATTTTACGACAAAGGACTTTTGTTAATGGATCTGCAATATGCTTTTCAGATTTTACATAGTCTAGTGGTATCACTCCATTTAATAGGAGATCCTTCACGATCTTATGCCTGAGATGAATATGTCTCCTCTTGCCATTATAAACCTTGTCTTAGCCACAACAATTGCAGCTTTTCTGTCATAATGAAGTGATACTAATGGAGCTGGAAGCCCCCACAATGGAATGTCTCCCAGTAAACATCTTAGCCACTTGGCTTCATGACCTGCCAGCTCAAGAGCAATGAATTTAGATTCCATACTAGACGTAGCAGTACAAGATTGCTTAGGCGTTTTCCAAGATATAGCACCTCCACCTAGTGCAAATACATATCCACTAGTGGAATTAATTTCATCATTATCAGACACCCAATTGGTGTCACAATATCCTTCTAAAATAGCGAGAAACTTTCCAAAGTTAAGTCCACAATCTATAGTTCCTTTCAATTATTTAAGCAATCTTTTTAATTCATTCCAATGCTTGTGATTAGGATTACCTGTATATCTACTGATTCTACTTACCACATATGCAATGTCAGGTCTAGTATAGTTCGTCAGAAATATAACACTGCCAATTATTTTGGTATACTCAGATTGGCACATAGCAATACCCTTATATTTAGTTACATATATACTGGGATCATAAGGTGTTCTTAAAGGATTAGTATTAAACATGTCAAACTTTTTAAGTATCTTCCTAATATAGTGAGACTGGTTTAGGCTTATGCCTTCAGGAGTTCTCACAATTTTAACTCCTAAAATCACGTCTGCCTTACCCATATCTTTCATATCAAATTTAGAGCATAGAAAGTTTTTCGTTTCATCGACAAAAACCAAGTTCGTGCCAAAAATCAACATATCATCGACATACAGACAAACTATTACACATCCATTTGAATCAGATTTAAAATACACACAAGACTCACCATTGCTTACAAGAAAATTATTAGCAATTAGCGTGCTATTAAATTTCTCATGCCACTGTTTAGGTGCATGTTTGAGACCATATAGAGATTTTATAAATTTACAAACTTTCTTTTCATTACCAGGGACAACAAAACTCTCAGGTTGTTCCATATAAATCTCTTCGTATAGGTCACCTTTAAGCAGTGTTGTTTTAACATTCATTTGATGCACTACCAAAACATTAATAGATGTAAGGGGAATGATGGTTCTAATCATGGCTATTTTGGTGGCATGTGAATAAGTGTCCAAATAGCCGACCCCCTTTTTTCTGGATGTAACCCTTAGCCACTAATCTTGCCTTAAACTTGTCTATTGTCCCATCAGCCTTCATTTTCCTTCTAAAGACTCACTTACAGCGTGTTGGCTTACATCCTCAAGGAAGGTCTATCAGTTCCCATGTGTGATTATTTAGGATTGACTCTTGTTCGCTATTAATAGCCTTTTTCCAAAAGATCAAATAAACTGATCTCACAGCCTCATTATGGGTTTTAGGGTCTTCCTCTAATATATAGAAACTTACAATTTCTTCATTTGTAGAGTTATCTTCCATTAGGAAAGGTCCAAAGCTGGTTTCTTTCCTAGCTCTCTTACTCCTTCGGATTTCAAGAGCATCTCTGTCATTAGTATGATCATGGTTAACAATTACAATATGAGAAGGCAAACTAGTAGGTTGTGCATTATTAAATTTCAAGGGAAATATATGTTCAAAGAATTCAGCATCTCTAGATTCCATAATGTTACCACACGCATATAAATTATTAGATCCCTTGACTAAAAATCGATAAGCAGCAATATGATGAACATACCCAATAAAAATAGAATCAATACTCTTAGGTCCAATTTTTCTTCATTTAAAGTCAGGTAATCTAGCCGTGGCTGGACACCCCCACACTTTCAAGTATTTTAGATTAGGCATGTAACCTGTCCACATTTTGTATGGAGTTTCTCTATTTAGTACATGACAAGTAGATAATATTGCTTTCTCCCACATGTTATCAATAGGGGTGTTCAAGAAAAACTGTAACCAAAATACCGACCCGAAATACCGAAATACCAACCCGAAAACGCGGTTAACCATCCCGAATTTCCGGTTCGGCTAACCGACCCGAAAAAATTGGAGGTATTTCGGGTCGGTAACAGTTCATGATTTTATTTATTTCGGTTAACCGAAATACCGAAATACTAAATATATATTTTTTATGTATGAGTAATAAGAAAAGACATTCAAGTAAGCTTAATGGTAAATTTAAAGAAAGGGTAGTGGCAGCTGGGGAGGATGCCAAGGGTGTCGGTTTGAGTCCCCATGCCAGCATATTTTTTGTAATTTAATGAGATTTTAAACTTAAGTCAAATACTAAAAAAATTTAAAATAATTTTTAATTATTTAAAAACCCTAATTTATTTCCCTCTCCCAGCCAGCAACCCCACCCACGCCACCCACCTTCCCCACTCCCCACCATTTCTAAACTTTTTATTTATTTTTTATTATTCTTCTTTTCATTTAAAAATATCTCCAACTCCGACGGCCTCCATCGTCCCTCCGGCGAGACTCTGGCCCTCCTTCGACACTCTTTATTTAGACATTAACATATATGCTTTCTTCTCTTCTCTTTAGATTCCACTTTTAAGTTTAAGATTATTGATTTTAAAAATCTCATTCCCACACAAAAGATGTTAAAATCTCAATCTAAAATAGTATTATAGTAATATTATTCATCTTCATCCTAGTCTGAAATCTATTAAAAATAGAAGAATGAGAATAAAAATAATCAAATACTTTTATAATCTAAGGGGTTTTGACAAAATGTCATAAACGAAAATACATATTTGAACAAAGTTAAGGAAGGTACATTGAGCTCTTTTGATCACTATAACAATTCAATAGCTATTTGTTTATGTCCGATTTTGGAGATTATGTTCAAATTTTCTTTGCATTTTTTTCGGTTATCGGTTAACCGACATAACCGAACCGAATTACCGAATTACTGAAACGCGGTTAACCGGTCATTTCGGTAACGGTAACGGTTCGCATTTTTTGACTATTTCGGTTACGGTTAACCGAACCGAAATACTTTTCAGTACGGTTGACCGAACTATGAACTCCCCTAGTTATCAGGTAGTGCAAAACTAATAAGCATAGCATTCATCATACTCTTTAAATTTCTATTTTTCCTTTCAGCGACACTATTAGATTGTGGACAGTAAAAAGGGCTTCACTCATGTATTATTCTATTTTCCTCACAAATTTTTCCTAGTGATGTTGCGTCATATTCTCCAACTCAGTCAGACCTAACTCTTTTTATTTTCCTTCCACGTTGATTTTCTGCTTTAGCTTTGTATTTTAAAAATATTTCTACGGCTTCATCTTTAGTACTTAGGAGGTATACCATTGAGTATCTAGAATAATCATCTACACAGATCATGTAGTATTTTTTTTCACCTCTACTCATTTGGCTTTTAAAATCTCATAAATCACTGTAAACTAGCTCAAGAAGTTCAGATTGTCTCTTAATGGATTTAAAGGGCTTTTTAGCATATTTAGCTTTTACATATACTGTACACTTACTAAAGTTTGTATCGTTGAAATTAAGAATCATGTTCGTTTTCTTAAGTCGCTTAATTGACTCAACATTTATGTGTCCTAGACGAGCGTGCCACAATTCAAGTGATTCAACGCGATAAGCAGAAGAGGTACCATCATTGTTATTCATGCAAACAGCATCAAAAACAAATAGGCCATCATTACAAAATCCCTTGCCCACAAATTTCTCATTCCTAGTTTGAGTTATTTTGTTTGAGTCAAAGGATTGTTTCAAACCAGCTTTAATCAAAAGGCTACCCGAAATCAAATTCCTATACACATTTCAGACACATGCATTACATTTGTTAAAGTAAGAAATTTTCCAGAAGTAAGTTTTAAAGAAATCTTCCCTTTTCCGAGAATAGGTGCTATTGCAGAATTGCCCATGTAAACTAACTCTCCATCAGTCATTTTCTAGTATTCCTGGAACGTGTTTAGGTTTGTGCAGATGTGCCTGGTATCAGTCATATTGTTCGCCAAGTTTACTTCTGAAACAACTGTTACAATATTCTTTATCTCAACAAGGTGAGCCATATGCTTTGGGTCTTTAGTCTAGTTCTTTTTGATCCTGCAATCTTTGGCCATATGTCCATATTTTCTGTAGTGAAAGTAATCTCCAAGAAATCTGCTTTTTGAATTTTGAATCTTTCCGCCAGGTTTGAAGTTCGAATGATGCTTTTTTCCCTTGTTCTTAAACCTGTCATATGCACTAGGCCTTGCCTCTACAATATTAGCTTTAGAAAAATCTAACTATGAGTGCCCCCTATCCTTAAGCTTATTTTCTTCTTCGATTTTCAAGTGGTTTACTAACTCTTCCAATGTTAGGTCCTTCTTTTTATGCATAAGCAAATATCAATAGTCCTTCCAAAAAGGTGGAAGGTTTTCAATTAAAGCATAGGCAAATTTTAAAGCCTTCGGACAAAAGAGTAGTTGCTATGTTTTCATATTCGTGCACTTGATCGATTATTGGTTTATTATCCACAAATTTGAAATCCAACCACTTACTTACTATATATTTTCTCGTCCCTGCATCGTCCCCCCAATATGTGTTTTTAAGGGAGTCCCAAATTTCTATTAATGAGTCTAATTTTACATAAATATCAAACAAACTATCACTCATGTAATGCAACAAATTACCCCTACAGGTTCGGTTATCAGTGATGAAATTTTCTTCTTACGCCTTTTTCTAATTTTCCCCTTCAAGTGCCTTTTTCTCAAAAAGTACGTAATCGATATTGACTTGCTCGAGATATAGCAAAATTTTTTGAGACTGTTTCCTATAATTCTTCCCATCAAGGGTTTTCAACCTTAGACATGTTAGGAAAAGGTAATTTGGTTGCTATGTTTAAGTATAGATATGTAAAACTCAAATTGTCTTTTAGATTGTTAGAATAAATAGCAAAAATACTATAGTAAAATTCCCAACAAATTTCAGTCAAAAATCCTGCAAAATTTACAGCCACAAATTGCAGTAAAATGAAAAAGAACTACACAAATAAAACGCAGTAAAAAGAAAGAAAACAGCAGCAAAAATATTACAGAAAAAAGGTTGCAAGAAAATGCTGAAAATTGAAGAAAAATGGATCCGTTATTGCCGTGAATTCACACTGTAATTTCAGTATAATTATCTGTAAAATGTAGTAAAATAATTTGCTACAAACGAGTGAAATATGCAGCAACACAATTCAGCAAAAAAGCAATGAAAAATCACAACGAAAAAGTGACAAAACGCAGTAGAGAATTCAGCCAAAATACCTAAAAGCAGCAATCAAATAATACCGAAAAACAGAGGGATCGATTACCAAAAATACCGTGCCGTGGCAAATGACCACTATCCTAAAATACGATGTCATTGCTGCATCGGTGCAAATAATGTTATCGGCGGCCGTCCTCCTGGATTGATGCGATACAACTATTAACGTGCACTTGTTAATGGTCGGGTAGGAGAGTTAAAGAACTTTGCCCAAGTATTTTTCTTTGCGAGAGAGAGAGAAACGAGATGAAGGTGAGAATTGTTGCTGATAATTTCTGAACTATACCAAGGGGCATATTTACACTAGCAATATTAAGACCCCAACAGTCAAATTCCAACAGCTGGAGAAAATTGAATTGCAGCCAAATTAATACTAATAATCAAAAATGGTTTAGCAATGAATGGCAGCAGCTAATTTTGTTTTAATTCGGATCTGATTTTGCAACAGCTAGTAACGGTTTTTGAAATTATTTTCCGAAAAATAAATATAACTGTTACGAAAAAGATCACCCACACCAGAGCATGGCACGACGGTCGATGCACATGCGCGTTTGTGGTTTCCATTCTCTCACCCATGACTAAATTCAAAGTAGAAGGGTTAGATGGGTCTATATAAACTAATCCACTTTCTAACATTTTTCCCATTTGGGATGTAGGCTAAACATTGTCCATCATTTTTTTTAATACAGAGTGATTTTCCTATAACTTTAAGCTTTGCTTGTACTATTTTTCAAACAATATCTTCCTTAATACCCTACACGCCTATCCTTTCATCCAATACTTAATAAGCCAAACATTACATGTATAAACATGAGCCTTACGCTTCATCATGGACATATCACAAACAAGATAAATTCTCCATAAAAGGAAGAACTTGTAAAGCCAAGAAGAAAGTGGCATGGAAGAAAAGGGAACAATGGGGTTTCGGTGATTCCTTCATAAAAGCTTGAGCCAAGCTTATCCTTATAAAACCACCCAAACACCCCAAAGAAAAGTGCCCTTTTATAGAGGAGAGAAAAGGATCAAAGGATAAGCACCATCAAATAAACCATCTATCATAGTTCACTTAAAAACTCTCTAGGTGATTAACAGCTAAACTTCAAGATTGGGATCTAATTGGTAAACTTGATTATCATCTTATCTTTAATGATGGATCCAAGATAAAATAAAAAAGGATAAAATAAACTAGATTAGTAACACTTTTACAAGACATGAAAGACTTCACCTTAACACTAGAACCATAAATTATACAATTATCCGATCATTACTTCATCCTATTTAGACTCTAATGGATATGTTTATTTTAACGAATTTACATGTTAAGATACATTAATTGCATCATGTTCTAACTTTTGATTGGCCAAATACTAAATTTATTGTTCTTGCCTTTGCATTTAGACAATCAAATGCTAGAATATGGTGCAGTTAATGCACCGGGGCACATGTTAAAAAAGCCTTTACTTTAATTATCCTATTTCTTTGTTAGGAAATTGAAAGTTTTGGAGACTTGAAATTGCTGGTTGAGACGGGGAATGAGGAGTATAAATTTGTGTAATAGTTATTGAATAGTGAGAATTACAAACGTTCCAAAGATAATATGAAAAATCAATACAATTATTTTCACTTATTTATTGTGCACGTGTATTGACCTTAAAGTGTTTTGAAGGAGAATCGCTTGGGGATAACAAAAGTCAAAGCCCCGGGGAGGATAGGGTTTGGTTTGATAGGTTAGTTACTATTAATGTCAACCAACAACATGCACTATTAGTTCAAAGCTGACAATTTTCTTATACATGGCTAAAGAAGTTGTAAATTTATTCATTTTTGTTAAAAAAAGATACCAACTACTAGAAAATAGGGACAATAAGCTGTGAATTTAAGACATGGATTTTAAGGACTGAGAATTTAAGTGATTTATAGATTGTATTTAGCTTGTATAGGGGGGAAAAAAAACCTTATGAAAGAATCCCTTCTTAACAGCATTTTCGAATGTGGGAGCTTAAGATTAGGGTTGTAATCGAGTTGCTTCAGTTACTTAATCTAGCAGTCCACTCAAACTCAAATCATGGGACTCATACTTTAACTCAATTTAAGTATTTAAACATGCTTATGATTGTTCCTTATATATAATTATTGTAATTCAACAAAATATCCCTATACGCTTGAACCCAAAACATAGATTTTAGAAGATAAGGTCACAATCACATATGTACAACAAAAAGAAAATTTTGTCGTTGAATATTCAAGTTTTTCTTAACTAATCATTTAACGACTCATATATTAAATCTAGAAATCAGCGGACTATATGGATTTTCAAGTCGGGTAGTTCACTGCCTGACTCATACTTGTTTATTAATCAGGTAATATTCGATAAAAACATGAGGGCAAACACAAGTTCAAGTCAAATTACATTCGAGCTACATAAGGGCTATATTTGTGATATTTGGGGTCATTGTGCACATACATCATATTTGGGTTATGTGTGAGGTGAGGTTCGTTAGGATGAGCTATATTCAATCTTACACACCCAATTTGGTATTTCATGCAAGATCAAACAAACGGTTAGAAAGATCCATGGGGTAACAGATATGCCTTATCTTTTCATATTTTATTCTTCATTGCTACAGGATATTCGGCTTTTACATGCGTGTTTTGGTGTAATCTTAGTAGATTTAGGCTTGGAGTGGCAATGGGGCAAACAAAGGTCGAAAAGTGAATAAATAAGCAGAATTTAAGCATATTTGAAGATTGCACTAAGAAACCCGACCACGTGTGTAAAAGAAGGACCCATCGGGTCAAAATTCAATTTTGCAATTTAAAATAAGTAATTTTTCGTGGATAGTGATTTTAAAGATTGTTTTACAACCATCTGCTAGCAAGCGTACAAGATCATCATAGCTTTGTCAGGTATGCGGGCCGTGCCCATAGGGAATCAATGTTAAGTCAGACCTAATGCTCAATGAACAGTTGAAATCGGTTCTTTTTGGTTTGATTTAAGTGATCAAGTATGCAAAGGCAGTTTAATAATAAAAATAGATGTCAATTTGATTCAAGTTATTTTGGGGAGTGACTTAGGACGATAATTTGAATGACTTAGGCTCCAAGCTCTAAGCCTAAGTTAATATATAAATTAGGGCTTAGGGTAATGAACTAGTCTAAAGGTATAACATATCTTATCACCCTAAGTGTAGCATAGGTTATCTCATTAGCACTACTTAATTCCTTTCTTACTCCTAATTCAATATGAACTATATAAAAGATTATGTTCAGGGTTGCATACAACCTTAAACCTAACCACGCGTGAAAACCTCTTATGTTATGGTCTAGGCTACTAGCACAAGGCTAATTGCTAGAAAGCTGGAGATCTAAACATGGCTACAAGCATACATACAGAAATACCAAGCAATCATGAATAATTTCCCATAGGGTTGCAAATATAACATAACTAAATCATTGTCAAAGTAAAATACAAACTTGGGATATGGACGGCTACCCATCCTTCATCCCTAAACTAAAAAAGTCCACTCCTCCATAGGAGTTTTACACACCATAAAATATAAGGGGGGGGGGGGGGGGGGGGGGGGGGGGGGGGAACAATAATGAGTAAAACCGAAAGCAAAGACTCTCTCAATCTGTGTTGATGTTGATCCAAGCTTGAATCCCCCCAGCACTCCGACCGCCTATGCTTCGGTATTTAAGAGCATGTTGGATCTCAAAGTGGCTTCAAGAAGGAGAGAAGGAGAGGAGAACGTGCGAAAAGATACGAAAAAATGAGTCTCCCCTTCTTTATTTATACCCCCGGAGTGACCTAGGAGTCACGCTGCAGGTAACTGCCAATCGATCGGTAAGCTTACTATAGGCTGCCGATTAACTGGCGTTGTTGGCCGACTAATCGGCGTGCTCACTGTAGGGTCTATCCATCTATGAGCTGTTGATCGATCGGTTTTTTATGCCGATAGGTCAATTGAACCCCGAAATGCTATGAGATGTACTTGTTTCACCAAATTGCGATCCGATGAGTCCTTTGTTTTCACATATGATCTGGTTTCTCATACGAGTCTTCAAATATGCCTAAGTAATGCCTGATTTTGCCACTATTCAACCTTTGTTTGCTCCGATGGGTTCCAAGCATAAATTTGTTTGAATTACAACTAAAAATACATGTAAAAGTCTAATATGTCGCAGAAATGAGAAATAGAGTATGTAAAAATGAGGCACATCAACATCCCCAAACCCACACCTTGCCTGTCCTCAAGCAAGATTCAACTCAAACTAGCTAATAATGGAAAATTTTAGTCGGGCATGCAATGGCAAGAATAACATTTGAAAAATATTTTCCGATCATATTTGAAGGTGTACCTAAGAGTAGAGAATCTTTATGCGATGTTATTATTATACTTGTTCCAACTCAAGTTCTCATGATTCAGGTCTTTTTACTAGCAAGTTAGCTTAGAACTTCTCTCCCATTTTTCTTATTTCAAACCCTCCAAATTTAAGACGAATAGAGAAAATAATCAAGAAAATCAATTATACTATTCATCACTAATTAGTAGTGAAACCAAAAGGCTTCTCTTTTCTCTCTTTTTTTCTCCTTTTTTGTTTTTCTTTTTTTTTTAAGTAACTCACTGTTTGAGTAAAAGGAATTCACAACCCAAGCTGTTACTCGCACATACATTTTTTTAACCGTATTAGTGCTTACTACAATGACCTGAGCTGGTTGATTCTTTTTAAACTTTCCTTGTGGCCTAGATAACAAGCTTTGGACCATCAGCTCCCGACCCCGTTGGTTCAAAGTTCCAGGTGTTAGGATACCCATATGGGCTTACTTGCTTGAAACACAAAGGCTACAAGGACCAACAAGCTGCAGGTGCCTACCTAATTCATAGGCATTCGTACACTTTTTATTTTTCGAATCAATGAAGATAAAGAGATAGAAAATTGATTTCAACATAAAGAGTAAAATGGTGGATTCAAATTCCTAAAATTATTTCCGCTATTACAACCTAAAAAGCAGAATATGTCACAAGATTAAGAGTGAAAAGTAGTGATCTCTCTGACGAGTTAAAAGTCAAAAATACCGATTCAAAGGTCTGATCTGGAAATAATCTCATGACATAAATGTTCTAATCGTCATAGCACTTCTCAAATTTGGTCTTTAATAAAAGTCACAAACAACTCTATGCCCATTCATTCAAAAACTTAGCTAATTTTAGCAAAATTAAGCTAAAAGGACAAACAACAACACAACTCACATTTTTTCGTCCCCAAACCCAAACCTTGCATTGTCCTCAATGTAAATGAAGGAAAATAAATACAAGAAAAGAAAGGAAAGAGACGACCTGAGAGCTAGCATATTTAGCTACACATGTGGAGCAAATCCATTGAGGCGAAAGTAGAAATAGCAAGCTAAAAAAAATAGAGATGACATTATACTAAACAAAGTTGTTAGATATATCAAACAATTGTTCAATACAAGAGAAACAAAAGAAATTAGGGTGGGGGAAAGTGCGGTGGAGAGCCACCGGTCTGCCGGCGCCAAAGTTCATCCATCTTAAACTCTATACGATCAAGACGGTCCATAATGTCTGTCACATATGGCGGAATGACATCGGGGCCTGCAGGGGCATTTGGGGGTATAGTCCCCTCCTTGGGCCCTGCCCTCCGAGCGGGGTCCACCGCTTGTTCGGGATAGTCCTCCTGGTCTTCACCCAACCCTCATTCATGGGGTTTAACAAGCAAGTAGTAGGCTCTGGGCCCACAATTCCTGTCAGGGGCAGTTGAAAGCCGAACCCAAGCTCGCCACATAAGTCTCATTATGAGACCAGGAAAGAACAAAGCGACATCCCTAACATTGAAGAGCTAAAGCCTAAGGTGTATGGTTGCAAAGCTCTCTAAGAACACAGCCCCGACATCGACCCAGGTAAACTGGTAGAACTTCCAAAGACGTTCGAGGATAGGACCTAGGCTCTCTTGTGCATGTCCCGCTGGCGACAAATTGTCCTTAAGGATGGTGTCCAAGAGCCACATATGAGGAGGAAGAGCAGATCGAACAATGGTAGACAATCAACCCGAAGCAGAATGTCCATTACACATCTAAGCGATGATCGTTACGGCATTTGGTGGATTATCAAGGGGAGTGGTTTCCTCGTAAACATGAGGATAGCCAATAGCCTCGGCCACAGCATTGCTATCAAAAGTAACGCTTTTTCCGTGGATATTGGCCTCATAGGATGGGCGGCCCCATCATGGTTTGGAGTGAAAAGGGAATAAAATTCTTGTACCAATGAGGAAAAAACAAGGTCCTTCTCCAAATTCCTACCAAAGAGGTAGGCGAGACCCGCATCCAAACAAAACCGACTGGCCCAGGAACCATAAGGCACCCTCTTTAAATCGTGACCAAACATCGTTTCCCTAATTATTGGTGCGGCTCGGATTCGTGCGGTAAGGTCCAAGGGTTGGGAGCTACTGCCCTCCTCACGGCGGCTCTTCTTGTACAAGACAAGTCCTGAAAAATGCATTAGCAAGTCCACGCAAAAGAGAAGGGGAAGATACTAAAACCAAGAAAATGGACACAATGAAGTAAAAGTAAAGCCTAGTCTAGGAAAAGAAACATAAATTAAAGCAACTAAACCAAGCAAGAGAAATTGGAGAAAATCCACTTCAACATACACCTCAAAGATTAAATAAAGTCAGAATTCGGATAAAATCGAAACGACAAAGAACTCATAACAGAAACTATAAACAAAAACCAAAGAAATTGAGAAAATTAAACCTAATAAACCTAGAACATGAACAAACCAAGTAAAAATTGAAGTAAAAACCTAAAGATAAGCAAATGACAACCAAAATGATAGATTCTGCACACCACAATCCTAAATAACAACAAATCCGTCAAGTAAATACATGAAAGCTCCAAATCCGGTCACTTTAACCCCTATTTGAACATAGTTCATGAACAAAGACGAAAAAACAGTACATAGTCAATGAAAACCTAAATTTGGTCAAGAGTATGACGTAAATTAGGACTATTCGAACGCAATGAGTGAAAAATAATAAAAAGTCTTAAAACATGCTCTCTATAAAGATGGACAAGGAAGAAATAAAATTTAAAATAAAGGGAAGACACATACCTTGCAAAGAGTGAAAAAACGAGGACAGAGAGCGGCGGTGGTGAGAGCGGGTGGGTGACTAGAGGTGATGGCCGAAAAAGGGGGGGTCAAGGGTGTGGGAGGTTAGGGTTAGGGGTTAGGGAAGAGAAAGAGAGTCCGGGGTGGGGGGGTGGGTTGTTTTGTTTAAAAACAATTAGGGGGCCTATAGTGGGCTCTCTTATCGATCGGGTGTTGAATCACGTCGGCCCTCCAACCGAGGAGCCCCCGATCGCTCAAGCCTCTTGGTCAATCGAACAGGAGAGTTACTGTATGCCCCGATACAAAAACAAGCAAACCCTCTTCTTTTTTTTTTTTAAATGTCAATAAAACATCACCCGTTTTTTTGAAAATTGTTTTAAAGAAAAACAAAAATTATGAAGAAAAATTGGGTTATCTCCCAAAAGCACTACAATTAACGTCTTCAGCCAGACGCAGTGCTTACTACAAAACTATGTTGATACCGAGGTTGGGTCCTCAAGGTGAATTTCCTTAAACTTATGAGGACGATCCCCTAACCCAATAGCATGCTCAAGACGATGGCCATTAACAGTGAGAAGGCGGCCATCGTTGAGGTCTCAGATCTCAATTGTGCCAAAAGGGTATGCTTCGACCACTTCATTAGGTCCATCCCATCTTGAGCATAGTTTCCCGGGAAAGAACCGAAGTTTTGAGTTATAAAGCCATACTCCCTATCGAACTTCAAAACGTTTTTGAGAAATTATTTTGTTATGAAAAGCTTTAGTTCTTTCTTTGTAGAGTTTAGTATTTTCATATGCCTCATATCGCATCTCCTCCAACTCACTGAGCTGAACTTGTTGATGCAACCCGATGCTATGCATCTTGTGATTGAACTACTTAATTGCCCAATACGCACGGTGCTCAAGCTCTACTGGCAAATGCCATGCCTTCCCAAAGACTAAGCAATAGAAAGACATGTGCATTGGAGTCTTAAAAGCAGTATGATAAGCCCAAAGAGCATCATTCAACCTTAAAGACCAATCCTTGTGGTCCGCTCTAATGGCCTTTTCAAGGATATACTTTGTTTCTTGATTTGAAACCTCAACATGACCGCTAGTTTGAGGGTGATAAGGGGCAGCCAATTTATGGGTGATTGAGTACTTCCGAAGAAGTGCTTTAACCGAACAATGAGTAAAGTTTGTCCCTTCGTCACTAATTATTGCCATAGGAACGCTAAAACATGAGAAAATGTTATCTTTAACGAACTCTACAACCACCTTGTGGTCGTTTGTCCTAGTTTCTATAGCCTTAACTCACTTCGACACATAATCAATAGCTACCAAAATAAAGACAAAACCATATGAATTAGGAAAAGGCCCCATGTAGTCAATGCCCCAAATATCAAAAATTTCACAAACTAAAATTGGGTGTTGAGGCATCTCATCATGTTTTGTTAGGGTGCCTGTGCGGTGACAATGATCGCACGCCCTATAAAAATCACGAGCGTCCCAGAAAAGAGTTGGCCAAATGAAGCCACTTTGAAGGACTTTTGTAGCAGTGCATCGTCCCCAAAAGTTCCCACCACAAGCTGGATTATGGAAACACTTCAATATACTCTCTTGCTCAATTTTCGGGACACAGCGACATAGTACCTAATCATAGCATACTTAAAAAAATCTAGATCATCCCAAAAGAAATGTTTTACTTGAGAAAAGAAAATGTCCCTTGCTTGCTTTGGCCAGTGGGTCAAAAGCCTTCTCGTTGCCAAGCAATTCACTATGTGGGCATTCCTCCTGCAATAACAAATAACTATTCATTAGGAAAACAATCATCAATGGGGCCAGTAGTGGAATAATATGGGAACAAAATCCTTGAAAGGTGATCAGCTATAACATTATCCAAGCCTTTCCTTTCCCTAAACTCTAGGTTAAACTCCGGTAGTAATAGAACCTAGTGAATCAACCTAGGCTTCGTTTCCTTCTTGATAAGATGGAATCGAATGGCAGCATGGTTAGAAAAAACCTATGACTCTCGAGCCTAAAACATAAGGTCGAAACTTGTCAAGTGTGAAAACTATAGCTAGCAGTTCTTTTTCGGTGGTGGTATAGTTCTTTTGGGCTTCATCTACTCACAGGCGTACGTGATTGTCATAGCTTTGTTGGGTATACTCACAAGCTTACGAGATCATCGCAGCTTAGTCGGGTATATGGGTGTCGTATCCACGAGGAATTGGAGTTAAGTCGGATTTTGTTGTTAGTGAGTAGTTTGAATTGGGTTTTTGTTGGTTTGAATTTTTTGACTAAATTAATAAAATTTAATATAAACTAAAGTTGTCAAATAAATTAAGGGTAGTTTGGGGAATGGGTTAGGGGCAGCTTAACTCGAATATTATCATTATACTTTATTATGATAATGATTTAGAGGGCTGAGGCTACAAGTACTAAGCCTGGGTTAACACTTAAATTAAGGATTAGGTAACAAACTAGTCTAAGAGCATACCCTATCTTATCACCCTAGGTATAGCATAAGTTATCCCAATGGCATTACTTAATTCCTTTCCAGCATCTAATTTCATGTTAAATCTGGATTAATACTTAAGTCAGGGTTTAAGGTAATGAACTAGTCTAAGGGTATAACCCATCTTATCACTCTAGGTGTAGCATGAATTATGTCAATAGCACTCACAAATTCCTTTGTCATTCCTAACTATGCATTAGTTTGTATAAAGATTGTGTTCAGGATTGGGTATAACCTCAACCTTGACCACGCGTGAAAACCTGTTAAGTTAAAGACTCGACTACAAATACATAGAGAGGATGCAAATAAATCGGGAATCTAAACATGCCTAAACGCTCATCCATAGAAAACCAATCACAAATATAAGTTCCCCGCAGAGGTGCGATAATAACATAACATAAATCATTGTCTACAACAAAGTATAAATCTAGGATCTGGATGGTTACCCGTCCTTCACCCCTAAACTATGAGTCTACTCCTCCATAGAAGTTTCACATATCATTAAATTCAAAATGTCAATAGCCTAATTGTTTTAGGGATCTTTTGCCACACCTCCTCTCCTTCTCTCCTTCCCAAAGCTGCTAAGAGATCCGAGGTGTTCTCAAATGCCAAAGCATAGGTAGTCAAATTGCTAGGGGAATCAAAGCAAGGATCAACGTTAACGTCAATTGAGGGAGTATTCAAGCCCTTAGTTTTAGACATTTTTGTTTTCTCTTTTAGATTTCATGATTTTTGCAACTCCCATGGAGGAGTAGACTTTTAGTTTCGTGATGAAGGACGGGTAGCCGTTTGTATCCCAGATTTATATTATACTTTTGACAAAAATTTATGTTATGTTATTATCGCACCCCTAGAGAATTTATTATTGTTATTTGGTTTTCTTTGTGTGTGCTTGTAGCCATGATGAGATCTCCAAATTATTAGCTTTTGCTTATGTACTTGTAGCCCAGACCATAACATAACTAGATTTTCATGCGTGGTCCGGATTGAGGTTGTACTGAACCTTGAATATAGTCTTTTATATAAACTAATACTAAATTAGGAGTGGCAAAGAATATTTTAGTACTATTTAGATAATCCATGCTACACCTAGAGTGATATGATGGGTTATGCCCCTAGACTAGTTCATTACCCTAAGCCCTAACTTAAGTATTAATTCAGGTTTAATATTGAATTGGGAGTAAGAAAGGAATTAAGTAGTGCTAATGACATAATCTATGCTACACGTAAGGTGATATGATACATTATGCGTTTAGACTAGTTCATTACCCTATGCCCTAGTTCAAATATAAACCCAGGCTTAGTGCTTTTAGCCTAAGCTACCTAAATCATTGTCATAGTATAATATAATGACGGGATATGAGTAAAGCTTATACAATCTTCCTTGGAAAAAGCTTATACAATTCGTCTTTCTTACCAATATCTCAACTCGGCCTTTCCTAGAGCCCGTTCTATGAATTGGACGAGTTGAGTTAAGGCACAGAGTCCCCCCCCCCCAAAAAAAGTGGAAACAAATTTTTGGATCGATTCTCGGGGATTGTCAAGTAGAACACTCTCTTCTCTAATCTTCCCAGTTTTAAACCGTTTTAGGTTGGCGTATCCTCCCTATTGTCTAGTTCACTTGGCCTCTTCCAATCATATTGTAAAGAGTGACATTCATTAGTGTTATATCCCGTTGCTTGATGATATTCACACCATTTGGATTTATCCACCTTTGACAGATGTGAGGGAATTCTGCAGGGCTCCTTTTGCTCAGTTTTCTTTTTCACTTTCTAGCAAGGGCATAGTGCCATCAGAGGTAAAGTTGGGCTCGAAGCTCGTTTGCTCCCAGATGCACATCCTGGATTTCTTCCAGGTTGCCTCAATTCTCCTCTCCTGCCTGGAGGCGTTTCAACTCAGGAACCCTCCAAGTTCGTCAACGGTTGAACCACATCCTCAGCCAAGATGTACTTATTTGCTTTATTCCATAGTTCGTCAACATTGGAAGGTTACCCCTTGGCCAAAAAAAACTTGAAGCGGAGTTTTGGAGCCCGTTGACAAAGGCGGTGATGGCTGTTTTGTCCGACAGATTTGGAACATCCAACATGGCGTGGATAAACCGGCACATAACTTCTTAGAGGTTCATAGTCATACCGTTATAGCTTGAGCAGGTGTGTGGAAATTCTATTTCTCCTCTTGTTGCAGAAAATATGGCAGATGAAATGCTCTGATAGTTCGGCAAAACTGTCAATAGACGAATTAAGTAGGGATGTGAACCAGGTTTGGGCCACCCCTTTTATGGTTACTAGGAAATACTTACACCAAATGTCTTCTATGGCATCTTCTAGGTACATCCTTGAAATAAACCTCGAAAGATGGTCATCCGGGTCTTGCATCCTATCGAACAACTCAACTCTCGAGACCTTGACCTTCCGCACTAGGATAGACAAAATCCTCGGCGTAAATGGTGAATGGGTTCTAGGAACATGGGGAGTGAAGGCCGGCCTACAATCTTCTTTGCTGTGTTTTCTCGCATTTTTCGTGGGCTTATGATTTGTACTAGCCGTTGATTCAGTTAAAGTATTGTGCACTCTCATGTCTAATTCTTTTACTGTAGTATTTGCTCTAGTATTACCATTATTAGGTATTCAGGATAAGAGTGTTACAAACCGAAATTCCGAGGCTTGAGTTTAAATTGGAAATGGCGGGAATATGAATTGGTGTTAAAATTCAGTTAATGCATTTCACTCTGCTGTTGTTCGTGCTACTGCTGGTGTTCTGCACGTTGTTGCTGCTGCGTTACTAGGCTGCTGCATTGTTACTACTTGCTGTTATAATTTTGGCGCCAAATTCAATAATTGAATTACTAGTTAGTTAGATTCTAGATTGTTTTAAGGTTTGTCTAGTTTCTTGCCATGATTTGTTATAAATAGGATGTAAATGTAAGTTCAGGAAAATCATTCAATGAAAATTATCAAACACAATCTCATTTTGAGATCAAACTCTTATTTCTCATCTCCTTTTCCTTCTTTCTCATCTCATACTCTCACTCTCCCAACCAAGGTTAAGGCTCAAGAGAAATCTTCGAAACCTTAACAATTGGTATCAGAGCCTTGATTTGGCTTCCGAATCAAGCTCATATCTGAAAAAAAAAATTATAAAATCTGATAAATTGTGTTGCAATTAATCAACAAAAGAGGTTGGATACTGATTTGATTCAGATTTGGTAATCAGAAATTCAAATCTTGAAGAATTTTGGCGGTATTGCATTGGTGGCTGCATAAACCTGGGAAGATTGCTTTCGGTTGGGACTTTAAGTGACCATATCATATTGAAGGAAGTTCAAGTGATCAGTATTGGTTGAGTACAATCAGCATCAAGCCGAATCAGATTGAAATTCAGTAGCATCGATCAAACAATTGCTGCAGAAGTAGAAAAATGAAGTAGTTGCAGTGCTGAAGTCTGGTGCTGAGCCACTTGATCGATCATCCATTTGATCGATTGAGAAAGAAGCTTGAATTGAGCTATATGATCCACATTATACTTGATCATCATCCAAATAGCAGAAATCATCAGAATGGAGGTGATTACAGATGTTGCAACTAAGAAGTTGAAGATTGAGGTAATGTTCTACTGAACTTCAAGTTGCATTTCAATGAGGAATGAAGTTGCTGTTGGTTTATGATGTTGAATGTGTGTTACTGAGCATAATAGTAGTGAGAATTCATCAGAATCTACAGTGAACTTTGAGCATTACGTGTTATTGAGTCGAGATTTTGCTTAGGCGATTAATTGTCAGCAAGGGCGATAATCTGACAGGAAGCGAAAGTATTGAAATCCGATTTCGCTCGTTGAGATCGCTTAAGTATTGTGTTAAGAATTTGATTTTGAGTTAGAGTTAAGCCTAAATCAGAAGTGAAAGGTGAATTACGTGACTAAAAGTGGCTGTCAGAAATCGTCAGGGTTGTTCGCTGTTCTGTTTGAGTTCGTCAGTTAGGGTTTATAATCATTGGCGATTGTGGAGCAGATAGCAAGGGTTGGCTTGTGCGAACGAAGGAGTACAATTTCATTAAACAAGTGATTGTTGAAGAGTTTCGAAACAAGTTTTACATTTGTGCGATTTTCGAACTTGCTTCTGCGAGCTGAGTTGATTCTAGTTGTAACTTCTATTTTTCATCACAAACATGATCGAAGGTGTGAATGCATCATCCGATTTCTATAAGGACATGAATGACAAGCTTGATCAATTGGTTGCTAAGCTGGATCTGCAAAATGCGAGATCTGATATGAAGTTTGAACAGCAAAATGATAGCATTCAGCAAATGTTGAAGAAGCTTTTGGGTAAGGATGTGAACAAAGAAAATCGGGTGCAACAAATTGAGCCTTCTAGTTAGATTGTTCCACCAACGGAAGTAGTTCTACCGCAAGAGTTCGTGGTTGAGCAGAGAGAGGAGGCACAACCTGTAGTTGTTTAAGATGAACTTGATCACGACAATGCCGAAACTGTAGAAAACAAGCCAGAAGAATCTGAATGTGAACAAGAGGATTCTTACGAAGACTCTATGCGAGAGTTAGAGTCTCTTGACGATGTTGAGATACAATATGACGTGCATCCGAATTGGGAGTATGATTCACATGTCCGAGGATTGATTAAGAGGGCAAAGAGTAAGTCAAAGAGGAATCGCCTAAGTGAAGCATTGAGAGATTTTGTGGGCAAAAAGAAGTTGTTCAAGCCAAAATTGAAGCATGTGGTTGTGGGTCAACCTAATACCCTTGATGATCAACAAGAACCAACTCAAGTTACTGCCCTTACTGATGTCTATGCTGGTATACAAGAATTAGATATGTTTGTGGATATTCACGAGCTGGTTGCAGCAGAATCTGTGAAACCGACCGAAAAAGTTGATGCCATTGCTGAGAAATTACTTAGAGCATCCCCAAATCTGTTAAGTATTACTCCTTGGCAAGCTTATATGCAGAATGGAAGCATTTTCATCACTGAACAATGTGATTCTGTTGAAAATTCAGTTGTTGCTGCTGCAGTACCTTCAAATACCGACCAAGGTATACTTAAGTTCACTTGTGGGCAGGCTGGAGTGTTAACTTGCATCCAAAACCTCATCAGGTTGGAGGTTGAGCAAGGTCTCTGATGTTAGGTGAGAGATTATGAGTGTATAGTGGCCGAAATGTGCTATCGGCATGCCGATCGGCAAGTTTGGCATGATCCCTTCCTTCTTTTAAGTAGAATTGTGACTTATCCAAGTGCAAAATCTTGTGATAAGATGCCTTCGGATCCGGGTAAAGACTCTCAAGACTATATGAAGTTGAGAGGAGTCGAATTTTTGTTGAAAAGAAGAACTCGACCTGCGAGAATACGTTTCAAAGTCCAACGAAGAAGAGGCAATGTGGTTGAACAAGCAATTGAGTTGTTAGATGCGTATTACTGTTGTAACATGCTGAGACTGAAGTCTGATCAGATCAGTGGCGGTATTGCTGATGCTTTAACTGATGGAATCGATGTTGGAAGTCCCTTTGATTCGGGAAAGAAGGAATTACAAGCGGATGGAAGAGCTACACATTCGGGGTTGCTGTTTGATGTTAAAGGGGGCAATGTCAGTACAAGTATTGATGTAAAAATGGTAGAGACAGTGGGTCAACATGAGTATAACATCAAAGCAAGTATTGAAGACCGGAAGTTTACATTTTACAAGCCGTATAATGCAAGTGACAGCGAAGTTTCCATTGCTCCAGAATTCGTGTTGTTTCGGCTCACACAAAAGTACTTACTTGAAAAGATGATAATTTTTGTTAGTAGTTTGAAGAACTGTGGATGGTTTAAGGTAATGTTTGGCCTCGGGTATGACCTTACAACAGGTGCACGAAGCCTCATAAAGATAAAGGTTATGGCATTTGAAAACTGGAATAATCTGCAGGTGGAAGTTGTTGATCTGGTGCAGCATTTGTTGGGGTTCGGGGAGATCGGTTGTGAGGGCTTTGAATGGAAAAATAATAGGCATAAGCTCCAATATGTCCTTCATGTTTTGGTAGGAACTATCACTGCAAGAATTTGGAAAAAGGTGGCTGAAATTTTGAGATCTTACAAGTTTACTCTCAATATTCCCTCAAGGGAAGCTTTGGAAGATGCAGATCAATTTTTGGGAATATCCTTGCTGTCAGTTTTGAATGTGCGGTTCAGAATGAATTTATTTGATGTTATTACATCTTGTGGAAGGTGTCATAACTTGTTTTCCTCAAGTAGCTTCCACATGGACTTACACCGAGCTACAGGATGTTATGAACTACATCAGGATTGTACTGCTGAGTTTTTGATTGCTGCAGCAACAATGTTACCATTGGAGAACCATCATGGATTGGTAGAGTATGTCATGATTTGGCTCCGTATTTGGGTGTGTGAGCTGAATAAGATGGAAGGTAATGCTGCAAAGCATGTTAAATCAGCAAGAAATCAGATCCCAGCAGCTAATATGCAATATCGGCATGCCGATCGGCAAGTTCGGGTTGAAATAATTCTGTTTTTGAAGAGAGTTTCGATTAACAAGGTCCCTATCATGAAGCTATCTAGTTGGGAGGACGTTTGCAAGTTGTTTGTCTCCAATACATTAGCTATGGGCAAAGAAATCACTGAAGTTTGGGGTTACAACTGCATTCTTAGGAAACTTTCAACGTGTTCGGTTACCCTATTCAAGAATTGGGATGGTTTGAGCTGCAATGGGAAACGCTTGAAAGCTGAATTCAATATTCGGTTCTCTTAGTTTGAGTTTGGAAGGCCTCCCGAGATGATCAAGGACTTCATATGCAATTTAGTGGAGACAAAGATACACAAAATCAGTAAGGTAGCTGACTACATGCAAAAAAACAAAATTGTATTTGCAATTGGAGAATTTCAGCAGCGAGTTTGGGTCTGGAGCTGTAATAACTGGATTATGAGGCGTCGTAGATGTGTTGTTGATGTTTGGTTCGATCAGTGCCGGCCCCCTGAAGAACACTCCTCATTCATATGCAAGCATTGTGTCAAACGCATGTATCTGCTGAAATTCAGTCAATACATCACTACTGAAGAGCACTCATTCATATACGGATAGAATCGTCATTGTCATAACTCTCTTCTATTCTTGAGGACAAGAATGTTTTCAAGGGGAAGGGAATGTTACAAACCGAAATTCCGAGGCTTGAGTTTAAATTGGAAATGGCGGGAATATGAATTGGTGTTAAAATTTAGTTAATGCACTTCACTCTGCTGCTGTCCGTGCTACTGCTGGTGTTCTGCATGTTGCTGCTGCTGCGTTACTGGGCTGCTGCATTGTTACTACTTGCTGTTATAATTTTGGCGCCAAATTCAATAATTGAATTACTAATTAGTTAGATTTTAGATTGTTCTAAGGTTTGTCTAGTTTCTTGCCATGGTCTGTTATAAATAGGATGTAAATGTATGTTCAGGAAAATCATTCAATGAAAATTACCAAACACAATCTCATTTTGAGATCAAACTCTTATTTCTCATCTCCTTTTCCTTCTTTCTCATCTAAATTCTATATTTCTTTCTCATCTCATACTCTCACTATCCCAACCAAGGTTAAGGCTAAAGAGAAATCTTCGAAACCTTAACAAAGGGTTCATCAATGTGATGCTGAAGCTCATGAAATTGGGCTTGCGCATCAAACCTCGGGCCTTCTAACCCTATAGAAGGGGCCGTGTGTCGGCTTCAATCTGTCATGAAGGAAAGATTTTCTTTTCCTAGAGACGATGCCACTTTTTTTTAGGATTTTTCAGTTGGGTTCTTGGGAGGAGGACTGCACTCAAGTCCTATGGTTTTTTCTTTCCCCTTTTTTCCCTACCTTTCTATGAGGGCTTGGCCTCCAATTTATAGGGGTTGGAGGTTTTTTCCTTAAGAGGGAAATTTCCTAGGTTTCTTCGTAATTAAGAGATGGATTGCAAAGAAAAATGCAGTACCCTTTGCTGAGGAAAGGGGGTGAGCACGCGGCGAAGGGTGGAATGTTTGTATCGTCTACCTGGCTAACTCCCCCATACTCGTCTTCCGGCTGTCATACGTGCCTTCATCACCCAGGCTTCCTTACTTGCACTCGTCACCCTAGCTGCCTTACTCGTACTCATCACTCTGGCTTTCGTACTTGTACTCGTCACCTCGGCTGCCTTACTTCTACTCATCACTCCGACTGCCCTACTTGTAGCTGCCACCCCGGCTGCCTCTCTGGTACTCGCCACTTCTACTGTCCTACTCGTACCTGTCAGCTCGGCTACTTTACTCGTACCCGTCACTCCGACTATCCTATTCGTGCCAGTCACCCTGGCTATCGTACTTTTACTCGTCGCTGCGGCTATCTTTTTGCGTGCTATTTTTTATCCTTAACACCTATCATGGATTTTTCCAACACTCATTGTGTTTGGTGTGATGAGCGAGTGTTTACTATGAATGGTTGGAAGTGATAGACATTGATATGGCTAAATTCAATATCAAAATTAGTTTATTTTGGTGTATATTAGTTTTTGCTCTAGTTGGATTGTAATTTCTTATCATTTTCCTATTTATTGATGTTCTAGTTTTGAGTTGTCTTTTCAAATGCTATATGTATGCATTTTACAAACATTAAATTTTGCGGAACCCTCTATACATTAATGTACAACATTAATAACTAATTATAAAAAATTTTATATATATATATATATATATATAAACCCTAAGGTGGGAGGCCAAATGGGTGGACATAGCTTTCAATAGGTTCACACCGGAAAAGAAACAAGTAGTAAATTATGTGACTTGGTATCATCATCAATGGTTGACATTTGCTTGTGAGGCGCCGTTTAATGACCATTTATGATGCCGTGGTGGAAGTCAGCTCACCAATCCTAACTCCTCAGCCAACAAACACGCCTAGAACTTTAACTTTTCTTCCCATCTAGAATTTATTACTTATTCCTTAACCTCCTAGTTGACTTTCATATATATGTTAATGTTAGTGTAGGTGTATATATATATTAGTTAGAAAGTTATTCTGGCAACGTATATGGGTATATTTTGTCATAATTTGATGATCTCTTGTTAAAAATGATGATCTCTTGTTAAAAATAATAATAATAATATAACTTATAATTTTGCAACCACATAAATATCTCCAAACAAGCATGATGCATTTTTTGGGGCAATCCGGTAAATTTTCATAAGAATGTTTACATTGCGTATAAACATACACACACACGCACATTGGATCATGCCTCAGGTGAGAGGGTAAATTCAGGGTCACTCATTTCATTGAGAAGGGGAGCATGATGTCAAATAAAAGGGAATTATATCAACCGCCAAATCAATGACTTCGAATTCACCCTTCCACCTCCCCTTTCAATGAATTTATTTACACTTAGAATTTATTATTTTTTTCGTTTTTTTTCATTATGAAACCATTTTACGTGGGATTTGATGGCAAATTGGACTTCCATTGAGGAGTGATTATGAATTGTCTTCCAAAGTAAGTGCACACAAGGGTGTGCTAACATTAAAGAGACGTTTGATGCTTCCGTTATTATGTTTTGATGTACTTAAAAATGAAATACATAATAGTGAAATCGTATAAGAAATACATAATTGAGTTTTGAAGAATCACTTTGGGACAATAATTTGTGGCTAAAAACAATGTTTGTGAAGTGTAGTATTGGATTGCTCCAATTGATTTCTTTTTTACTAAGTACCGGGATGAGAGTATTCTCAAGAAAACATATAAGGCATGTCTTTCTAAAAAAGCGATTAGAAATAAAAGAAAAGTGCAAAACTCACAAGTTATTGATGCAGCCTAGTCTTAGCATGCATGGCGAGTTATTTGGGGAGTAAGGCTTGCCGAGCAAGGTATGGGAGACGCGCAGGTAGGGATTAAACCGGGCTTTGGAGTTTAACTTTGAAGAGGAAAGCTTAATATACATTATTAGATTCTTTTATTTATCTATTTTAATTTATTCTATTTTTATTTTACATAAGAAAGCTCCTTTATTTAAGTAGATGATGATTAAGGTTTTGATTCATTATATTGCTTATATTTTATACTGTTTATGTGTTTCTTTCTTATTCTTAGTTCGTAAGAATTAAGAATTGAACTTATCTCTTTGTTTCAACTTGTTTTAGCAAATTAAAGGAATGTTGTTGAATCTTTTTGCTCCCAATTGTCATCTTTTTTGGCGTTGCATCAGTTGGAATCAGAGCTCGTAACATTTCCCATGATGGCCCAGGGGTGACAAAGGTACACTGTCGTTGGAGACATTTACAAGAGAGACCATCAACGTCAGATTGATAGGAGATTATAGCACATGGAGGAGAGGTTCCAGCGTATTGAGCTGAGTTTGGAGCAATTGGGTGCGATTCCCAACCAAACCACCACAGCTTAGCCTTAACAACCACCTGATGTGGGAGGTGAGGACGAAACCGAGGAAAGCTTCTACAACCCATTTGATAGGGTTGGTAATTAATGACTGAATTCCGGTGCTTCCAATTACTCGGATGATTGGAGATGGGAAACCAGGCTTCGGATTGAGATTCCAGAGTTCTCTAGAAGAAGACAACCTAAGGAGTTTTGAGACTGGTTGGCTGCAATAGAGGAAGTGCTTGAATTCAATGAGGCTCTAGAGCATAAACAGACACCCTTAGTGGCCAACAGTTGAGGGGTAGGGAAGCCGACTGGTGGCAACAATTGAAGCATACCAAGCATAGCCAGGTCAAATCAAAGATCGAGACTTTGGAGAAGCTGAAGAAGCACATATGGAGTGCCTTCCTTCCTCATAAGCACGCCAAGATTATGTACTAGTGCATTCAGAACATGCGACAGGGTTCTTGGTTAGTGGAAGACTGCATGCCAGAGTTCTATGCCTTAATCGCCAGAAACAACTTGGCAAAATCTGAAGAGTAGTTGAGGGATAGATATTCAAGCAATTTGAGGGAAGTCAATCTAGGAGGTGTTAAAAATGGCATCTTTTTAGTCTCGGAGGCAAGTCAGAAGGCTTTGAATGTTGAGAAGCCAACAAAATGAAGTCGGATCAGCAGTACTTGGAACACTCAGAATAGCGGGCGTTATCATGTATGATCTTCAACCAACTCAGAGTACAGGGTAAGCCTACTGTCACCATCCGTGGTAAGCCAAGTGACCAGTGCATACACCCTAATTTTTAGTGAGCTGGGATGATGTCGTTTTAAGCAAGATGCCACGTGCTTATCATGTGAGGTCTTCCTCAAGAAGAATTAGACCTTTAGGTGCTGAAATAATGGCATCTCGAGCCCAACGTCCTGAGAAGATAATTACCCTAACAAGGGTACCAACCACTCGAGGCTCAAAATGGTGAAGGGTAAAGGGAGCTTGAGCTCATGGGACTGCCAAGAAGGCCACAAGATAGGCAGTTTCCAAGCTCGAGACAGTTACTTGGAGCACAATCTCAGATACTTGGGCACTAAGCCTAATCTAAGAGAATGTTGGGCTTCTAGAGGGAACTTTAGCTGAAAATATGGACATGGACTCCAAGGAACTACCTCAGTCACTGAATCATGGACACGTTCATTGATCATTCACGCGTAAAAAAAGCTTAATGGCCTGACATGGAGAGAATATGATGCAGAATTAGGAGGCAGCTGTAATTTATTTTTTCAATAAATAAGAGACCTTTTTATAGCATAAAGTAGTACATACACTCAATACATAGCTTCTTCAAGTTTTCTTTATAGCACACTTTTTCTCTTTTTATAAAAGTAGCATAACTTGACATAGCTTAGCTTAGAATAGATCTTGTTGTACTTGCTTCTTTAGTAAATAATCATTCGAGTTTTAGGTAAGCTCCATGTTTTAATCTATTCCCAATTTTTGACAAGTTAAAAATTGAGGCTTTAGTTTAAGGCTTTGAGGGCCAAGTCTTGACCTTGGTTGCATTGGTCTTAACACTACTGTCACAGCTTAATAAGTCAGGTGAACTTATAGGTTTGTGCCATTTATTAAGGCTTTGATGGCCAATTGACCTTAATTGTGTTGGTCCTAATCCAGTGACCTGAATACGGTTTGCTCCACCTTAATCTTGTTTGACCTAAACTCATTCTAGTTATTATAAGTCAAGGGTGCCAAGCTTAAAAACCTGATTGACTCCGGCTTGTAAGTAGACTACTGAGCTCCTCGGTTTGTCTCCACCCCAGTTCCTTACTTTTAAGTGTATGAGAAAAGGTGTCTGTGGGTCCTGCTCCACCATTGTAGTAGCCACTTGAGTTAGGTACATATCCCTTTATTTTCTGTCAGTATATATATAAAAAAATCCATAATAATATTTAACCAAGTCTCTAATTAAAGCATAAGCTGAACTCATGGTATAACGAAAATCAGGTACACCAAAATATCACAACCTTTTCTCCGAAAATGGTGAGTGATTGAGGTCAAAGACATACAGTTCGAATTTAGGCTTACTCTCTAGTTGCTATGAGTCCCTTTTAGACGTTTGTTTTGTTTAGATTTTATTGCGACCACATCACACTTAATTACAAACAAATAGAGAAAACATTCTTTTTGGTGACCATAGTGGTAGGCTTAAAAGAAGTCGTCATTGTCTTTAGCCCATCAAGGATTACAAGGACGTAAATTAAAGGCCATTCGCCGAAGGTTAGAACCAGGAGATCTAGTGCTCTTTAGCATGAGGAACCAGATTGGGTCCCCACTTAAGCATCCTCTTTAACAGAGTCGTACAACACGAAGCGATAAACCAAGTCATAGCCATGGCAGTGAAAGCGGTGGCAATGATGACATCCCAGAAAACAAATGCATTGGGCTAGATGGCCATTCTCGCAGGAGTTTTATGGCTATGCTCAAACTCCATTAAGAAATTGCGGACCAAAGAGTCCAAAAAAATAATGAGAGAGGCCTTTGAGAGACAACATGCCGAAACATAGTGCAATCTAGCGACCTAGCTTGAAAACATTACCGCTATGAGAGCTGTGATTAACAACATTAGAATCAATGAATGAAAGGCTTCATAAAGAGACTGAAAAAGTCTTCGCTGAAATGAACTTAACCTTATCTTCTAGTTCTACCCTTATTGCTAAGGACGTGGCAAGACATACAGTAGTTGAGATCGAGCCTATCTTGGTTAGACAGTTTGAGGCTCAAAATGGCTTGGTTCAAGCTGTTACAGAGAGTATAAGACAATCTAGGCATGTAGCTCTTCCGTCAGTACCAATTGGATACCCTCGCAAGGCTCCTTTGAGCTCATGACTACCGGTTGCTTAGGATGACTACATTGTCCCTAAGAGAATGGAAAACCTAGTTATGAATTACCAAAGTGTCACACACTCGGAACCCAGCCACAAGAATGACAATGTGCCTCTTGGGGTTGTTGGGCCATTGAATTAGGGTTTCTTTCTAGCTTCGAGGGATCTCAATGCTAATACGCTTATGTTACCTGTCTGTGAGACAGGGGGCATAACCGTTCATTCCCTCCTCAAGTAGTAGAGGGTTTCTTGAGGCCTAATCAAGGCCTTAAAATAGGAGTACAAGGAAAGGTACCCACTTCCAGGAGTTCCTTCCTAGTCCTCTTCATGCTTACCACCCTAGGGGGCAAGTTAACCATTCATTTCCTCAAGATCATGACTTGGGCATTGATTAGGCAAGGATGAACCAATAGCCTGCTACTATTGCTGTGCTCTCAGGAATAACATATAACATAGGTCCTGTTGAAACGTACTTCGTGGCCAACCAAACACATGGCCAAATTGATGAAGGGGATTACCTCGGATTTGGGGGGCAACAACTGTTCCCACACTCAATTGTGATGGTGCTCAGGGGTATCCTGCAAATCCCCCTCAAGATCCTCACGCACTTGGGGGGCAATGGCAGGCGCATAACCATGTGCCTAACCTACTCCTCCAAGTCCAACTGGCTGCCCTCATCGAACATATGTCTAGGCTGGGCCTCACGAGGTCAATAGGCCCTTATTTAGTTAAACCCTACCTTGACTACATAGACAAGGTCTATCCCTTTCCTCAAGGATACATAACCCTTGAGTTTACCCTTTTCTCTAGAGAAGATACTGCTTCTGCGCTCGAGCACTTGGCAAGATTTAATTGCCAGTGCAGGGAAAGGGCAGACAATTAGTATCTTAAGCTTATGTTGTTCCCTTTTTCTCAAATAGGGACCACTTTTTAGTTACACACTAGCCTGCCTTATAATTCCATTCATTATTGGGATGACATGGCCAGGCAATTCCATACTCAGTTCCCAAGAACGGAACTAGGGACTTTCATGTCTAACTAGGCTCGAACAAGACAAAAACTAGGTGAATTAGTGGAAGACTGTGTTAACCGGTTC